>CM034154.1:246084920-248484920 GCA_019776745.2 Taxus chinensis | reverse complement strand
TGAATTATTTCATTATATATATTTTATGGATTCATGAATCCCTTATATCTCTATTGTTTTTTTTTTAATATTGGTAAATAGTTTTTTGAAAGGGACTATATTCTTGTGTACAGAAGAAGGCCTAAAAGCCGGAATAAGAGAGAGGAGCAGAGAAGCTGTAGCAGAGCACAAAAGTTACAGCAAAGAACAACGAAGCCCAGAAACAAGCTACACAAACGAGACTTAACAGCAAAACAACGGCAAAAAAACAGCAAGCCTACAGCCAAGAAGCAGTAATAAAAAACAATAAGGACCAGCGAAAGTAGTCGGGACTACTTCTTGGCCGCTTGATCAATACTCGTCTTTACTCTTTTCCAAGCATGATACATGCCCAACGTGGTCATATGAGCAGCATCCGACTTATCGAGCTCCTCTCTGGTTCTTTTGCTCTCTTTCTCATTGCCCCAAAGTGTCAGCCGGGACACCGCTAAGTTGTGAAACACTTCTTGCATGACCTTCGATGAACTCCTCGATGGCCCTGAAGGCTGTAATATTATACTCATGCCTAGTCTTCATCTTCCCAAGGCGGGAGTCTAAGGAGGCTAGTTTTTTGTATATGTCATCAATCTGGCTATTGCCAATGCTCCCTTCCCCCTCAATGCTTTTTTTACCTTTTTGCTTAGCAAGGTTTTTGACCTCATCCTTCAGCAATTTAAGCTCAGCCTCTAAGGCCTCCAATCTTCATAGAAGGGTTATCCGTTGGTGCCGCCTGGGGACTGGCACTACTAATGTTCAGCAGATCACGAGCAATGTTCATCCAAAGGTTCATCCCCCTCAGCAGTAGACTCAAGGTTGAGTCTCCTAGAAGCCCTGGTGACACGTTTAGAGGTAGAGACAGGGTGGGTGGCAGGGGCAGCAACAGGAGGAAAAGAAGGAGAAGCATGAGCAGCCGGCATGGGGGTAGCAGCACCGAAGGGCAGGGGGGCAAGCAGCAGGGGCAGCAGGGGAGACAGGACTGGCAGCAGCGGAGCCCAACAAAGCCGGGCCGGGAGAGGAAGGGAGACCGGGGAATTTAATAAGGCAGTGCTTATGAATAAGCAGAATAAGCCCTTGGTGTAAGGGGAACCGCCCGGGTATGCTTCTGAAACTCCAAAATGGAGCGCTCAAGAGAGTTTAACAGATAGTGAGGGAAGCAAACCAACCTACTCCTACGAAAGTGATTCAAAAAGACAAGGTGCTTGGCAGGGACAGTAACAAACCTGCCTTCCAAGGATATGTAGCGAATCATCATGCGGGTGACTTCATCATACGGAGAAGGAATTGAATTAACAAGCAGACCCGCGGTGTTGAATATAAGCTTCTCCTCCTCCTCCACAAATCTTCTCTCTTCAGCCTCTTTGATAACCCTCTTGTTGAAGAAGTGGTATCCTTCCAAGCTGAGGCCAGTCGCTTCGGCTATGAGTTCGTCATTAATAAGAATCTTCTGCCCTCCATAGTCGACCATCCTCTCATTCCATTCCTTGGCAAAGCGAACAGAGATGATTTGATCATGCCCTTGCACTCTCTCCACAAAGTTGGTGAATCCGCCAATACTAAGAATGTTCCAGAGCTCAGTGTTATCTTTCCAGTCAGGGTCTGCACACGGCTCAATCTGGCAGGGAGGCCCTCCCATCTTCACAAGGATGTGCTGGTTACAACAATTTTCAAAATACCTTTGGGCGTTGAGAGTGGTTCGTTTCTCACTGTTGCGGGTCGCATAAAAATGGGAACTGTAGCCGTTGGTCCTCCCACGAACGGCTGTAGGATTGCCAATCTGAGTCTGCGTGAAGTCGCGCGTGAAAACCCTTATCCTGTCAGCTTTCACCTTGTAGTTATCTTCGGTTTTCGCGGAGCTTGGCAACCGAATATCAACAGCTATTGTACTTCCCGCGTACGCTGTTTTTAAATTTAGACAACTCCACTTGAAGTTCCTAAACAAAATCTTGCTATCATTTGGAGTAGATATCATATGCCACGCCAAATAAACTAAAACAGCACCTGTGGAAGAATTTATGGATTTCCTCCAAAGATTAAAGCATATCTTTAGAGATTGTTTGCGTGTGAAGGTCCGCATGTATGCTGTTGTGAAGCTGATTAGGGATACTATCATTATCCCAAATAGTGAAATTTATATTAATGCCATAATTGGCCATTGCATCGGCTAGCTTGTTACCTTCCCTGTAAGTATGTATGATTCTGATGCTGTTGAAGGTATGATTGATGCTTATGGACTCAGAGATAAAATCTTTGATATTCCAGCTAGGAGAAGAGGACTGATTAAGCAGATTAATAATATTAAGGGAGTCCCCTTCAACAATGAGGTTCTGGATATTTTGGGCCCGAGCAACTCTCAAACCCCAGAGAACAGATAAAGCTTCTGCAAAATGATTGGTTTGGATTCCCATTTTTCCAGCATATGCAACAATCAAATTACCTTTATGGTCCCGTATTGCTCCTCCTCCAGCTGCTGTTCCAGGGTTCCCCTTAGAGGCACCATCAAAGTTCAGTTTGAACCAATTGGATTCAGGGGGATGCCATTTGACCAAAGATCTATCCACACTATTCCCGGGGTTGCTCCAATATCCGATCTGCCAATTTGATAAGATGTGCTTTTCATTTTCAGGGTAACAATTGTTCTTAGGAGGTTTAAATCTGGCCATGTCCTCTTTGATGCCTTGGGAGATCTTGCCAGTAGTGAGTTTAAAATTCTGCTTCTTATTTCTAAAAACTATATTATTTCTATCCTTCCAGATCCTCCAAATTAAATGCGGGATGGCTAATTTCCAGATTCTTCTGATAGCACAATGTCTGAATGGTGGGTTCCATTGGTTCCAAAGCTGAGTAAGATCCTCCGGCATCACCCAGAGAGCTTCAAATTTGGAAAGGACAAAGTTCCAAACTCTAAAGGCATAATCACAGTGTATGAACAGATGTCTAATGTCTTCATAGTTATTCCTACAAAGGTGGCACCAATTGGGAATGATAAATCCTCTTTTCATCAAATTGTCAGTGGTGATAATTTTTGCCTCTGATGGCCAGCCAAAGAAAATTTTTTATTTTGGGGGTTAACTCAGGCATCCAGATCAAGTTCCAGTTAAAGTCTGATTGGTTACTGTGGAAAAGACTGGTATAACCAGATTTGACTGAGTATTTACCCTCCGTGTGAATTGCTCCAGATCAGCTCATCCTTGGAATCCAGCTGACACAAAGGGAAGAGATCCAAAAGGTCTTGGAGGGAGGAAATAGTCTGTTTCAGTTCAATACTCTCCATAGTAAGTCTTTTCCAATTCTTGTTGGTGCCATTTCCATCAATGTAGTCCTTGACTTTAGTTCCATATTTTCTTATAAGACTGTCCTTAGCAGTCCCAAATCTCTCCAAGAGATTATCATTGGACCAGTTATCCTCCCAGAAGTTAATGTCGCTGCCATCCCCAATTTTCCATTTGCTTCCCTTCTTAATGAAGTTTCTACTCTTAACCAGATTATTCCAAAAAATGGAACCATTGGGGAGTTGCTCATCATGCAGATAGGAGTAAACAGCTTGCTGATTCAAGTATTTTGTTTTAATGACATCAATCCAGGGTTGTTTCTCAGAAAGCAATCTCCAGCCCATCTTAGCAATGAGTGCCTCATTCATTTTCTCAATATTTTTTATTCCCAGCCCTTTCTCTCTATTGTTGGGATAAGTTCATTGGTTGAAATTTTTTGTTTTGATTCTCTTATGAAATGGAGATTTCTTTATGAGTTGTTTGGTCTTCCTTGTTCAAATCATTTGTTGAAATGATGTGGGAAAGATTAGATGATTCGGTTTTGTTAAACAAAAAATGTAAGCTTGTTTGGCAGACTGGTTGTTTAAAAAGGCTTTGCTTTGTTTGGTTTGAGATGAGTAAGTTTTGTCTCTTGCACTCTATCTTTTTATGGATCCTCCTTGGATGGACTTGAGTAGAGATTAACTCCTGTATGAGTCTACTTTGATTTGTGACCGTTGGTTTCAGATCTTTAAATGTTAACTTCTAACATGTGGAAGTAGATTTAGACTTGCAGGTAGACTGTTTGATTCTCTATTTCTTCCTGGATTGAAATGAGATTCTGTTATTATGAATATCTTAAATGTTGAATTTTAAGGTAGTTGTCCTTTAAATGAAACTGTTAATTCATGTTATGAATTTGTTTTAGTTTTTCGGATGTCTTGTGTTTGGGCATAGTTTGTAATGGTTCTTATTTTTATTTTTCTTAGGAGTTAGATGAATCATCCTAATGCGAAGCATGCTTAAACCCTTATTTTGGTTAAAGCAAAGATAAATGTTGTATTCTATTATGATAGAATTGGGAACAATGAGATGATATGATTTGTTGTTTGCTTAAAGATAATTGATAGGATCAATTAAACTTAAATTTTGTAAGATAGATATAGTGGATTATATTCCGTTCTTCTCTTAGAAGTGAATTCAATTGGTTAAATGTACTTATTTTCCATTTGCTATTACTTATATTGATATTTATGATGTCATATTTGTCTCATTAAAGTAGAGTTGTTTTAATGGAACAATTACTGGAATGCACCTCGTTTTAAGGCTTAGTGCTTATCATGCTTAGTTCATTGAACTGACTCATGCTAACAATTTTTACAGATGGACTTTGTAAGTGATAAAAAAGGAAAAACTTATATGATGTATTGACTGAATTAAATTTGATTCCTTGTGAAAAATTCTGATTTGTTCTTGAGATTGTAACGAAAAATAATAGTATTCTTTTATAATGAAGACAGTTGTTATGTAGTATACCTAAATGCATAAGTCTTATAAATGTATAATTTATAAAGATAAATTGAAAGTTGAGAGTTTACCTATATTGGTTGTATAAATTATTTTGTACTTGTATGGAAGAGATGGATTCTACCTTGTTAATACTCTTCATATTATTTATATGTTAATTGGTTATCTTTTAATAAGTTGGATAGAGGGATTCAGTTCAATCTCCCTACTTGTGATGCAACTTGTTAAGTTGCAGAATATGATATTCGTTATCTAAACTATATAACATAGTAATGTAACGTGTGATGAACATACATTAAGAAAATGTGGACATTGGGTAGGATAAAACCTAACACGTAACATGTAGAGAAAGAATCTTTCTCTTTCTTAATTGCTCATAAACCAAAAAGGTTTGGAAATATGACTATAATTTATTAGACTTCAAATTGTATGAAGTCTACCTTAAATTGGATATATTTTCAGATGTTGAATCTTTCAAAAAAGTTATTGTACTTTTTAAATAAGACATATTATAACACTGTACAGTTACGGTTAATTGGCAGTTTAACTATGTGTTCAAATATTAAAAGCAACCATGAAAATAACAAAGTTCTTAATGGGCTAATTGAGGAAAATTTAGGAAATAACTTATTGAGTGTTGGATTAGGGTTTGACATGGTTACTATAATAAGGTTTTAATCCAAACGATCAAAGTATTAACAAAATCCTTGGGGGTATGTACATCTTGATGAGGTAGTTACTATAGGATGTTGGCACACACCAATTGCAGGACTGTAATTTTAAGAAGACTTGGGTCTTATCGAGAATACAATGTTGTAGTTGACATGTGGCATCAACCTTCGACATTGATCATCTAGATCCACACACATTTGGAACTCAGACTTGAACCTAGTTTCTCTCTAGGTCTAGATATGAGCATATTTAGGATAGGAATTAGCTTCCAAAGGCTCAGGGTACATTTGCACATTCAGATGACTTAGGTCAAACGAGTATGCCCATCTAGCTGAAGCCTTTGTGAGCATCTTCCTATAATAGGTTATGTTTCTATCTAGGGCTAGGGTAAAACCTGGAACAAGTGGATTGATGGTAGTCAGTAAAGACCAATCATGATAATAGAAGAGTGAGGTGAAGGACTTATTCCAAAATGATGAGTATGCCATCTAGGAAGAGTGACATACAAAATATGTTATAAATCTTTGGCCAAGGTATTGCAAATTTTTGGTTGTGTTGTCCTATGTCACCAAGTTTTTAACAATGCGACATTAGATGAATATTGGTAACAAATATTCAGATATGTTCTTTAAACAGATCACTCAGTACCCGATGTAGGGTAGGATGACAAAGTATACGAAGTATACAATATGTATTCAATATATAAGATATCATAAATAGATCGGTAACTTACCAAGTTATGGAATGAATAGATCTGTGAATCACCGAGTCATTACAGCTGCATATGTTATCCATTGAATTTGATTGGCATGGAATGTTTGTTCTAAATATTTATTTATTTAGAACAATGAAAATTATTAATTTTTTTTCTCTTGATTCTAAAGTCTTAAAATGGGAATATTACACTCTTCCTCTCTTGCTTCTCTTTCTCTAGCTTCTTCTTCTGTCTCTACAATGGTGAAATCTTAAAGGTCCTCATTGATGTATGGAAATTCACCGGCCAAAGGATTGACAACACTCAGGTTCTCAACGTGACCAATTTCTTGATGAAAGGGAGACCTCTGAATTCTGAGAAACTCTTGTCTTTTTTAAAGCTCTTTAAAAGTGGAGTTGGTTTTTCTTCCTTGTCTATGTTGCCAAGTGTATCTTCTATCCACCAACTTGGAAATCTATGCTCTTCTTTGTGGTGTTGGAATTTGTCTTTGCCTTTCCAATTCAGCAATGCGTTCCTCTTCAAGGTCAAAAATTCTTGTGGCAATGAAGCAGTGGTTGACACTTCACCTATTATGCTAGATAGCTTCTCTTTAATCTGGAGTAATATCCTCTTGGATGTGGAAGAGAAATTCAGTTCTTTCAACAGGAAGATTGCCTAGAATAGCCATGGTTCTTAGACATGAGGCTCATATAGCTATTCAAATTATAGAATTTTTCTATTTCTTTTTTTAATTTTTTGATTTTTTTTGTATTTTTCTAACCTTCTGGTCGTATTCAGGTGCAGATGTTGCTAAATCTGCCCCACGGTGGGTGCCAAAAACGGTTAGCAAAAAAATTTATTGGGGAAAAATTAGTGGTTATCTTGCCAATGCTCTAGGAGTCTAAGTCCCTCTATTTAACCGGTGCAGCTGCTGTATATGCATGCATGAGTAAAATGTGAGTTTTATCAGTGGCCTTTCAGTTGGGGATCCAACAGGAGCACTCCACTGACCCTGTGGAAAAAGCTTGCAAATATCTGTAAGAGAGGAATTTTCTAAGAAATCGGGAAAATGAGTGAGAAAATTAGAAAAAAGAAGCTAATGTTGAAGTAGAAAATTAGATACTTGCATACACTAGCTAGAGTTTCATTACATGCACTTGAATTTAGAAGAAAACAAATATGCGTAACAACAAAAGACCAAATAGTGTTTAATGAGCACAAAGTACCACTAAACTCCTTAGTTAAAAAAGGATAAAATTCCTTCTTCCATTATTTAAGCTCAGGCAAAAATTATACATAACATAGAAGTAGAAGACATTATTGTGTAGGGAAAATAGAAGAAATTTGCTATGTCTTTGCTCTATTCACAAGGATATCTCTCTCATGAATTCACAAAAAAAAAACTCCAACATCTAAGAAGTTTTATAAGTTTGTCTAAGAAGTATAGGAATTTTTTTAGAAGAAGCTCAAATGAGGAGGTTGTTACAATTTATAGAAGAGAAGGCAACTCTTCAAATTCTCGGTGACTTTTCAAATAATTTAATGTGACTTTAGAATGTTCATATTCCACTTAAATATTTAAGTCCCTTTTATAAAACAAGGTGACCTAAAGTTTACATTATGTTTATAAAGTCACTTAAAGTAATATTAAAAAGTGCAAACCAAAACGCAAAAATATAACATTGATGAGAGAGAGCATTGGGTGAGAAAATATGAGAGAGAAATAAGAGGAAGAAGAAGAAAGAAGGAGAATTATGCAGAAGGATGAGCTGCTACAGTGGACTTGATCTCTCTCCCTGAGTAGATTTCACTTTGTGCTCCTGAGAAGGCCTCTATTCCTCCAATCTCTTTACTGAAAATAACTGCTGTAGGTTCCACTTTTTCGGCATGAGGAATGCGAATGCAACTCAAGGTTTATGTCTATCCATCGGCCACACTGTTGATGTCTTTACAATTCCTGAACCATGATGAATTTTTCTCTGTGATAAGTGCAGTAGAAACCCAAATATTTAAGAGGAAGTTGAGGGTATCCTTAGTGAAGGAAAAGGGTTCATCTACCTCTTTCTTGACATACTCTTCAAATGGACTGATCAACTCATTGACAGTTGTATCCTCAACCATTGCAATGCACTTCAAGATTTTGAGTTTTCCAATTTATACTATCCTGTTATTTGTATGCTTGTTCCTCTTTTTACCCCAACTCTGTGATGACCTGATTGATTGCCTCAAACTGGATTGCCAAGGACCTTGCCCATACATGTGATAAGTATTTCTAAGGGACTTTCAAACATATTCCTTTTGATCAACTCCTGGCGATGAGTGTTGCTCATTTCATCTACTACTGGGCCCAAAGGTTCCCAATAGTCCCTTTCTTTCTCCAAGTCCTCCATGAGTGTTTGTGTCCTATTTTCTGTCGCACACATATAGGTGAAGATTTTGACTAGTTCTTGGAGCATTGATTTTCCTTTTTCATAGATTGAGTTGATCCATTCATTATTTGATCACCCTTGTATTGTGAACTCGTGTGTCTTCCTGATGGATTCTGGATTGAAACTATTGATGGGCATAACTTCCTCAGTAGGAATTGTCGTGGCATTAACATCAACTAGATGTTGTACATAGAATGATAGAGTTCACACTTGCTCCTTCAGTTCATCAATATTATTATTATAATCCTTATTCCTTACAACCATGCGGGCAGAAAATTTTTGATACATGTGCAAATCCCCTTCATGAGTTACTGGTCCTAATTGAATTGTGCTCATTTCATAGTCAGTTGGTATCATCTCATCCACAGGATTGATTACTATGGGCCGAGATACTTTGATGTATTGATTACCCATTTTCCCACTATAGAAATGTGAGGCTATATGTGTGAGCTTTCTTGATCTTTTTTCTTTGGCCAATGAGACAATCATTGATAGATCAGGAGCTGCCACTTACTGCATAGTACGGGTATCAGGGATGATTGTTTCCTGCATCCAAGGAAACATCTCATCAAACTTAGGCTCAATGATAGGTGCACCAATGGTAACCTGTTTTGAAGGAGGAGAAAACTCCTAAATGAGAGAGGTGTGGGTGTCATCAAGAGGAGAAACCTCATGTGGTGGTTCGAAGACTAAATCTTGAACCATGTGTTCATCATCTACTTGTGCCTTTAGCATGGGGTGTTCTTCCTGCATTTCTGCTATCAAATCTTCCTCTAATAGTGATGAAAATGAGCCTTCTTATACTTTGAGTTTCTTTGAAGTCTTCTCATGAGGAGAAGCTTACAACTCTACGGCCTTCCTTTTCAAACTTGCTCCATAATGTTTAGAGCTGGAAGTAACCTCTATGACTTTTGAAGGTGACTGATGTGAGACTTGCTTTTGACTCAGAGGAATTCCTCATGAGTGGATGTTCATGGTTCTCTTCTTCTGAAACCAATTTCTCATTCTCCTTACCACTTTCTCAGTCCACTCTAATATATCCCTTGATTCACGAACATACCATTTGATTGGAGGTATAGCGAACATTTTGATTGCCGCATACTCAGGATCATACATCTCCCTCCCATCATCTTGCAAAATATCTTCATACCAGGAGAACTTTAATTTCTTCATTTCAATGATTATCTTCCTCATATGATGTTTTTCACGCACTTTAAATTCATCTGTGTAATTGGCCCAGTAATCCTGGAGTTGTAGCTCGTGTTGCAATTCTGGGACATGAGAGAGCCAAGATCTTCTCGGATATCAAAATTAGGCCAGATGACGTGGGAATGCAAATTCAAATGAGAGAAAGTAGCCTCCAGATGAGATGTGTCATTTGAGCTCTTGCATGTGAATACCTCGAGAGAGATAGGAAATGGAATCAATTTCTTCCTCCTACTTCTGAGCCTATTATTCACCTGAATGATCTATCTGTAGAGCTCGAACAATACAATTTGGTCATTAAGGTACTTAGGAAGACTTAGTGGCGCTTGATTGAAGCCATCAACGCATAGGTAGGAGAATGTCGAGAATTATATGAAATAAGAGCCATACTTAATCAAGGATGCCGCTTGTGATGACATCCTAGCTTCCAGATCTCCTTCCAAGTTTCAGACTATGTACATCATGAATGCATCATTCACATAAGCAAAATGCCTATGGATTTCCTCCATCACCACATTTGGAAGTTTCTCAAACATAGGCACCTTGACTGAAATGTTTTGCATGAGAGACAATCCATTGAATGATCTTTAGCTAGCGAGGAGGTAGACCAAGTAATAATTCATGTGAAACTTCTTCGTCATGGGTACTTGGAGCAGTTACAGATGGATATTTTCACTGATGATCTTCCCTCAGTCAATTCTTTGCTTTCCTTCTATCAATGTTAAGATGAAAAGGCCCATCCAATCTTGGAAGTATCTTGTGTTTTCTTTGCCCATTACTTTTTTGAGGAGAGTGATGACATCTGAATATCCTTCTTGAAACTCACACCTTGGAATATTCTTAGGCATCTTTGAGGGATTTCTCCCTATTTTTCAACCATGACCCCAACACTACCCCTTGCACATATGCATCCATTGTTTTCCAATCATGCAAGGCCATATATTTTTAGATGATGACCATGTTGGGTGATGTCGGTATCTGCAGAGAGAGAGATGATTCTAGGGCTAATGACTGCCATTGCTGTACCATTATCAGCTTAGATGGTTCGTATTTTAGGCTCATAGTGGTGAGAGCAGGGTAGGACCAACTCATGACTTTGGATAGACACTGGGTGTCTTACGACAGGGAACAAGCCACTGGTGAATATCTGATCTTCAATTTTCTTTTGGTCTCTAGTTTTCATGTGAGTTTTTAAGTCATTCATGTCAATGTACAAGACATCACTATCTTCTATCTTATACTCACAAGTGAAGGGCTGAGCCATCTTTTGTCCCGTAAACTTCTACTTTCTGTTTCACACACTGTTTCTCATGGATCCTCCCCTCACAAGGTTCTATCTAGGTCCTCTAGTGTACCCGCTCTCTCCCACATTTACCAAAGTGTTTTTAGTGCCCATGGTATGTCTAGGAAATCTCACTCTTTCATCCCTCCACACAAGTCTTCTACATCCCATATATCTTCTTTGTCCCCCACACCCTCCTTTGCAACAATTACCACTAATATACCTCTTGCATTTGAGTTACCTCCTTCTACATAATTGAGGTCTATACCTCCATCGCTAGTTGCTCTTCCTCCTTAAGAGGATATCATTGGATATCTCAATGCTACCCATATTTCATGTAAATAACTAAACACTTATAAAAAATAAAAAAATCACATATTTATAAAAACAAAAAATCAAGACCTCTACACTTCACTTGAGTTGTTAACACTATATATTATACATGTTTTTTGTCACTTTGGTTTGATATATCATGCTTATTTACTCTTTGCACACATGTGTTCACAAGATATTTTGAGATTGATGTAGGACATATATAGAGGGGTACACGATGATAGGTATTGGATGGCCCCAAACTTCCTATACATCTCGGGACATATATTTTACACTATATCTAGGTGTAATTGTTATATTATAATTCCTTTATGATTCATCATCATGATTGATTACATATATTGTGTACATGTTATCTTTTGAGCTAATAGGGCTAAAAAATGCCTTTTACAGTGTTGAAATCTCTTATTTCACATATTTTCACATATATTGGCTACTTTATCATATTATCATGTCTTGAAACTCTTGTTTCATGCATACTTTATTTTGTGTGTGTGTGTGTGTGTGTGTGTGTGTGTGTGTGTGTGTGTGTGTGTGTGTATTATTGATTTTTTATTTCCATTGCTTGTAGCCGACACTGTGGGTCTCCCATGTTTTTAGTTGCACTCCTATCTTGTTTTCTCTTGCTTTCTCTTGTTTGTAGGCCAACAGGCCTTGATTGTCTTGTGATGCTATGGGTGTTCCATGTTTTCAAGTTATTCCTTTTGTGTGACATTGTTTGCATACTTGTTGCATCTAATTTCACAATTGTTCTGCATGTCTTCTCCTAGATGCATTTGTATTACATTTGATACCATATATATGGATTTTATCTGTTGCTATCATTTCTTTTATTATTTTCCATGGTTTCCACCATGCACAAACACCTTCCTTTTTGTAGGTACAAGTTCTTCAAGGTGGTTATGTATTCAACATTCTATAATCTCCTATAGTTTCTCAAACATTTAGTGAATATGTACATATCTTTTCTTTTTATCCAAATTCTTAACATGGTTTTCAAACATGCCTAAAAAGAGGGGGAATTCATCCGGGTATACCCTACACCTACAATAGACACATGTAGAATTTTGGGTAATATACATGTAAAAATAGGGCATGAGTAACATATAAGTAAAAACAGGGTACAAGTGCTCATAAATCTATTCAAATAAATAAATTAAGACAAAAATGCACATGTTCAACACTATATATATTGTTCAAGACCATATGTATTGTATTGAACCTACCAGATGTTTTTTTCCAGGGTTTGTTACATCAATTTTCACAACAATTTCAAATTTTTAGCTATAGTTTCAGGTTTTTGGAACAATTTCAAACTTGGTTCACTTAATTCAAACAAATATAGGGGGCATGAATTACTTCACTCCTTCATCATGACATTTAGTTACTACTATAGTTTTAATAATCTTAGGGGCATAAGTCTCCTTTCTCCATCAACATATCAGTGCATTGTAAATTCTATTCAGTTATGCGGCACATGAAAAGGGTAAGGGGGCACTCATTCTATTTTCTATTGCATGTCCTTATTTATAGAATCAAGCGTAGATCCATCTACACCAATGTGGTTCATGGGTTGATGGAAGGTATCAAAGTGACTGAGTTGTTTGTAGGCATACTTTCCTTTCCTCTTACATTCAAACGGGAATATATCAGAGTTGATGAATACCTTTAATACATGATCTTCTTCTTTAGTGGGGTGTTTTTTCACCTCAATTTTCTTCTTCTCTCATCGGATTTCCATGATGGGTTGCATGAACCTAACATTCCAGTTTTTTCCTTGGTATAATTAAGAATTGATTACCCCAAATCCTTCGACAAAGTTAGAAAATAAAATCTCCAAGAACAAACCAAGAATGATAGTTTTATTCCTCCTAAAACAAACAAGGGTATTCATTCCTTATTTACATATCTTCCATTTAATTCTTATGAAAATGAAAATATTTCATGTTGCAATTTACATTTGAGTTAAGATTCAATTCTTTATCATGGACATTAACTACACAATGTGTTGTAAGTTTCACTGTGGAGCATGTCAACACCAAACACAACAAGGATTCTGCAAAACAAATTTTGAGTGAAGATAAAGTGTGTCTACACAATCAGGTATATTTTTCCTTTAATCATGTAATTTCATTTCATACTTAAAGGGGAGAAATTTAAATGCTTAAATTTAAAAATTCAATCTTTGACACTGCTAGTTTTGACAATGCACTCTTGTTAAGACAAATGCAACCTTCCCTATCCTGCTTACCACATTTCAAGGTCTCTTGTTTAGCTTGTTTATCCTTACACACTGACATGTAATCAAATTATGAGAACTCAATGTAGGAAATCCATAGACAAACATGAAGTAACAATTTCCAAACTTTATATTCCATATTTTCCTTCCCTAGCCAAGGCCAAAAAATTTGGTCATGATTGTATATATGGTCTTAGCCAACTTGTATAATCTTGGACCGACATGTCCTCCAACTTTTATTTCACATTAATATATTTTGTTGGGTATTATAATCCCTCTGGGTTAGCCTTTCTTAGATAAATCACCTACAAAATTGTATATAACTAAGTAAACACTACCTTATTTACTAACTTGGAAATATTATGACACTACATTAATACACTCACTTTCAAAACTTGCAAAAGGTACACAAAACACCCTAAATATCACAATAGCACACCTAAAATTATTAGGGTATAAATCTTGATGGGTCAGAAGCTTCTTATGAGCTAACGACATCAATATATCTCAAATCTACAAGCACTCAAACATCCTTTCCCCAAGTATTTCAGAAAAATCCAACTCAACTCAAGAATTATCAAAGATGGTGGTCAAATATAGTTGCATTCATTCAAATATCACATGCTAGGTGGAGAACAATGTGTGGTTTAATGCCCCTCTTGAGTAGTGCCAACATTGGGGGTTGTAGACACTAAATCACATACTTGGGTACATTTCTACGTCCTAATCACATTCCACTATTCATATGATTCCTAAGTGAGAAAACTAGTAATTGACATTTGTATTTGACCTTTTTTCTTTCTTTCTTACTTTCTCTATGGTTTTGTACACCTCACTACCCAGTCTGAATTTCACTTCTCTATCTTTCTTGGATCTAGACACCAGTGCCTAGCCAGGATGCCAAATTCTTAGGTGCCTTCATACCCTTGGGTTGGCCTTTTAGTTATCGATTGCAAAATTCAACCAAGGGAGTCATAGACATACAAAGTTATGCGGCCATAATAAAAGACAAAGCTATAAGCATTTACTATTATCACCTAAGGTTACATCCAAAGGAATTCTAAGAGCATCAAACCATCCATCTAGCTATCATTCAAGGGACAAGGGAATGCACTTTATACATACACTTCATAGGAGAGGAAGTTCATTTTGACATCCACACATCTATTTATATTGCTACATCTAGCTATTATTCACTATTCGGTGCATCTTGCACAAGTGTTTCTTAGGGCATGATTCTACACACACACACAAAAGTACATGGAGTTTGAGATGTAGTGAAACACTTGGTTGTAAGTTCACTCTGTTGAGTGTTAGGAAATAAGGGATAAAATATGTGGAATAATCCCTCACAGAATCGTAAAAGTAGAAACTAATATGTAGAAATTATTACAGATCTCAAATAAAATTGTAGAATAAAATAACACAACACAAAGAGACAATATTTAATGTGGCTCACCCAATTTGGGCTACGTCCACCAAGAATCACTTGCTTAGATTTTATTACAAGCCACCACTCTCTCAATACAATACCCATATCCATTTGGAGCTATGCTCAACAAACTCTACAGAATTCACAGCCGAATTCAAAGCACATCTGCAATGTTTTTCATTATGCCCTACCATATGCATAAAACCATATAAGTAGGAAACTACTTAAGTAGTTTTACAATACTGTGGGTATCAAAACCATGGGCCAAAACCAGCCCAAAAAGCTATGGGTCAAAAATATCACCCATATGAGAAGAGCACGTTTCCTGATATATCGAGTGCGTTTTTTTGAGGCAAAAAAAAAATTTACGCCCAATTTTTTTTTTTCAGGGGCTGCACCCCTGAACCCCTGCTATCGGGGTCTGTCACCCCCGAACCCCCTCTCAAGGCCCAGCTTATCCCTTAACCTTAGCGAGGATACATGAAAAGTGTACAGTACTCTTAGTGTATAGTCTTCAACACTTTCACTCATGAAAATAGGCTCCAAAACCTAACAATCTCCCACTTGGAGACTAGTTTTCCTCTGAGCAAGCTTCTCAACCCTTCACTAGTTTCTGTGAGGGACCAACCAAAGCTGAACACAACTTCAGTTTTTCCCTTGTGGCCACCTTGGTCATCATGTCTACAGGATTCTAACTGGTATGGATCTTCTCCAACTTCAAATTCTCTTCCTCTAAAGCTGTCCTGATGAAATGGTACCTTAACTGTATATGCTTCGTCTTAGAGTGGAAAGTAGAGTTCTTAGCTAGGTGTATAGCACTCCGAATATCACAATGTAGCTTTCCTTCCTCCTGCTTATGCCCTAACTCCTCAAGAAATTTTTGTAACCAAATAATTTCTTTTCTTTCCTCTGTGGAAGCAACATACTTAGCCTTTGTGGTTAAAAAAGCTGCCAACTTCTGTAGTCGTGAAATCTAGCCCACTGCTGTCCCACCTATAGTGTAAACATAACCTATCATGCTCCTCCTATTGTCTACATCTCCAACCATATCTGAATCTACATAACCACACAAAGTGGTGTCTGATCCACTGTAGCACAAAACTATCCCCATGGTCCCTCTCAAATACTGAAGGATCCACTTTACTGCTTGCCAGTGATCTCTACCTGGATCACTCATAAATCTACTCACCACTCCCACTGCATGGGCAATATTAGGCCTAGTGCACACCATTTCATACATCAAACTACCAACTGCTGATGAGTAAGGTACCTTGGACATCTGGTTTCTCTCCTGCTCTGTCTTAGGACACTGTTCCTTTAATAACTTGAAATGGCCTGCCAAAGGAGTCCCAACCGGTTTAGCATCCTACATATTAAACCTCTCAAAGACCTTCTTAATGTAATCTTCCTAAGATAAATTCAGATTCCATTCCTTCCTATCCTGAGATATCCTCATACCAAGGATTTGTTTGGCTGCCCCCAAATCCTTCATAGCAAAGGATTCACTTAGCTGCTTCTTGAGTACTTTTATTTCTTGCATGTTTTTACCTACAACCAACATGTCATCCACATACAGACAAAGGATAATATAACTGCCATCCTCAAATTTCTTTGTATACATGCAATGGTTAGAATGACATCTAATATAACCTTGCTCCATCATGAAGCTATCAAATTTCTTATACCATTGACGTGGAGCTTGTTTCAAGCCATACAAGCTCTTCTTCAGTTTGCACACCATCTCCTCTTTACCTTTGACCTTATAGCTTTGTGGTTGCGACATACATAGTTCCTCCTCCAAATCACCATGGAGAAATGCAGTCTTTACATCAAGTTGTTCTAAGTGCAAGTCTTCTGCTGCAACTATTCCTAGAACAATTCTAATAGAAGTCATTTCTACTACATGACAAAAATCTCATCAAAATCTATACATTTTTTCTGTGCAAACCCCTTGACCACCAACCGGGCCTTATATATTTTATTTCCTCCTTCTTCCTCTTTGACTCTAAACACCCACTTGTTTTGTAATGCTCTTTTTCCTTCAGGTAGCTTTACCAAATCGCATGTCTGGTTCTCCATGAGAGCCTGATACTCCTCATTCATGGCTTGCTCCCACTTCTTCCTGGCATCTACCTACATTGCTTCATCAAAGCTCTATGGTTCTCAACTATCAGTGAGTAATAAATAATAAAGAGAAGGAGAAAAATGTTCAAGTTCTCTTCTTACCCTAGAATATCTCCTCAATATAGGAGTTTGGGGTTCCTGTTGAGGAGGTTCTTGAACTGATTCATGTGTCACTTTTCCATCTGGAAGATCCTTTACCACTACATATTCTTTCTTGGTTTCTTCCCTATTTTCCTATAATTACTGTTTATACATGAATTTCTCATTAAAGACCACATCCCTAGATGGAATGATTTTCTTGTCCTTAATACTCCATCATTTATATCCAAAGTCATCACCACTATAACCAATGAAAGTACATTTGTCTGATTTAGTTTCTAGCTTGGTCATATCATCCTTGTCTATATGAACAAACACCTCACATATAAAGAATCTAAGAAATGAATAATAATCTTTCTTACCATACCAAGCCTCCTCAGGTATACCTCCATCCAAGGCACTTGAGGGTCCTCTGTTTATCAAGTACATAGCTGTGCTCACTGCTTCTACCCAAAAATAAAGAGGTAGTCTTGCATGTAACCTCATGCTCCTAACACGTTCCATTATTGTTCTGTTCATCCTTTCTGATACCTTATTTTGCTGCAGAGTTCCTGGAACTATTTTTTTCCTGTGGATTCCATTCTTAGAATAGTAATCATCAAATTCATTGCTGCAATACTCCCCTCCATTATCTGACCTGAGACATTTTAGCTTAAGACCTATTTCATTCTCTACCAAGGATTTCCATTTAACAAAAGTTTCAAATACATCATATTTGTTTCTAATACAATAAACCTAAACTTTCCTTGTTGCATCATCAATAAAAGTAACATAATAACTTGAACCCCCAAGAGATGATACCCGAGTTGGACCCCACACATCAGAATGCACCAGCTCTAACTTACTCTCTTTCTTTGTAGGTCCAACCTTGAGAAACCTTACTCACTTCTGTTTCCCATATATGTAGTCCTCATAGAACTCCAAACCTATTTCTGTATATCTTGGAAAATTTTACTTTATGATCTCTATGCCCTTATGGCTTATATGACCAAGCCTATAGTGCCACAATGTTGTATCTACTTCTGAAGCCACAAGATTAGGAACATTAGTACTATAAGTGGTTAAATACAAGGTTCTAACCTTCTTACCTCTTGCCACCACAAGAGCACCCTTGGTAACCTTCTAAGAGTCAGCTGTAAATATCACAGTACAACCATCACTTCCTAACTGCCCTGCAGATAACAAATTCCATATTAATGTAGGCAAATGTCTAACATCCTTCAATAGCCAAGTATTCCCATTCTACATCTTAACCTGAACAGAACCTTTTCCAACTATGCTACAAGGCTCATCATCAACAAGAAAAACATGCCCAAAATCTCCTTAAACATAATCAACAAAATAATGCCTATGTGGAGAAGCATGGAAAGAAGCCCATGAATCTAAAACCCAAGATTCAGTAATATTGTGCAAAGAAAGAATCAAAGCATCCTGACATACATTACCCATTTCCACATTTGCCTCCTTGTTTTCTTCCTGTTGTTTCTTCTTATCCCAAAGCTCCCAACAGTCCTTTGCATGCCCTGACTTTCCATAGTGCCAGCATACTATCTTGCTTTTGGATTTTGACCTTGCCCAATCCTTTAATTTTCCATGGCTTCCTCTATTCTTCTGTCTCCCTATAGTTTCCACTGTCAAAGCATTCCCTGAAGTAGATTCACTAGAGATTTTTCTTCACATTTCCTCACTTAGAATCACCCCTACAACATCCTCAAACTTCAACTTTGATTTAGCTGGAACCGAGTTGCTTACCGCCATTACTAAGCTATTCCAACTTTCAGGTAAAGAGCATAGAACTAATAAAGCCCTAACTTCTTCATCAAATTCTGTTGTAACCGAAGCTAGCATATTTACAACTGTATTAAAGTCATTTAGATGATCTGCTACTGAACCATTCTCATACATCTTCATATTAAACAATGTTTTTATTAACAATATCTTATTAGAGGCAGAGGGTTTTTGATACAACTTCCCTAATGCATCCATTAGTTCTTTTGTATTCTTTTCCTTTGAAACATTAAATAATACCAAAGATTCAAGACACAACCGGATATTCCCAAGTGCCTTCCTATCTAGCAAATCCCATTCCGCATCTGTCATGCTCGAGGGTTTGTTCACCTTCTTAGATAGTGGAGTATAAATATCCTTCTGATAAAGATAATCTTCCATCTACATCTTCCAAAGACTGAAATTCTACCCGTTGAATTTATCAACCCTAGATCTTCCATCAATTTCCATAGCTCCCACTCAAGATAAAAATTTCCATGTGATTCAACACTTTAGCCAACCAAACGAGGCTCTGATACCAATTGTTAAGAAATAAGGGATAAAATATGCGGAATAATCCCTCATAGAATCGCAACAGTAGAAACTAATATGCATAAATTATTACAGATCTCAAATAAAATTGCATAATAAAATAACACAACAGAAAGAGACAATATTTAACGTGGTTCACCCAATTTGGGCTACATCCACCAAGAATCACTTGCTCAGATTTTATTACAAGCCACCGCTCTCTCAATACAATACCCATATCCGTTTGGAGCTATGCTCAACAAACTCTATAGAATTCACAGCCAAATTCAAAGCACATCTACAATGTTTTTCATTATGCTCTACCATATGCATAAAACCATATAAGTAGGCAACTGCTTAAGCATTTTTACAATACCGTGGGTATCAAAACCATGGGCCAAAACTAGCCCAAAAACATATGGGTCAAAAATATCACCCATATGAGAAGAGCACGTTTCCCGATATATCGGGTGTGTTTTTTCGAGGCCAAAAAATAATTTATGCCCAATTTTTTTTTTCGTGGGCTGTGCCCCCAAACCCCTACTACCAAGGTCTGCCACCCCTGGACCCCCTCTCAAGGCCTAGCCTGGCCTTGAACCCCGACGAGGATACATGAAAAGTGTACAGTACTCTTAGTGTACAGTCTTCAACACTTTCACACATGAAAACAGGCTCCACAACCTAACATTGAGTGACCACCAGGGTCAGTCTGAATCCCCATTTACATATTTTTATTATTAGTATTTGATGTGTTTTGGGGTTTTGTAGGATATCATTTATTTTGTAGGTTACATGCAAATTCTGTGGGCATAGTGCAACATATAGATGACCAACAACGAAGGTCAATGAACACCTTATGACACAATAAAATTCATGTTTTGACAATTTTTACAGTCACAGGTGCCCAGAAGTAGACTTTGGTGCATAGGTACCCCTGACCTAGTCCAAGTGCCCAATTCCAGGAAGATCATACAATCATGTAAGTTTTTAGAGTGTGGTTGTGAAAAATTCCTCCTCATGTTTAGTAGTTTTCTAGCCCAACATACTTCAGGATCAACTGCAAAATCAGCTAAGTCATCTATTTCCTTTATTGCACCTAGGATTTCATTCTTATCTAGCGTATCACTTGTGTCATATATGTACTTCATTTCTTATTATTGCATTGTGACTCTGTAATTAGGGTTTTACAAATTTTTAATATTTTTGTTAAATAATTTAGTTCTTTGATCTACCTGTCCATTTGGTAATATCATTTTTGCATTTTTATGATGCTTTTCTCACTCAATTTTCAATCAATATCAGCTCTAAGATATCCTATGCATAACTCGCACAAATCAAATAAGGATCTAACAAACATCTATCGAACCATGTTTTACAATATAAGAATAACTTAGCTAATATGTCTAATGTACTCACAAAATTTTAACTTCAAGATTTATTTGTCCAAATTCTCCTACCTCCTCTACAAGAGAGTGTCATCTTTGAGACATATCCTTCATTTAATGAGCTATGACATACACTTAAGTTACGAGAAAGAAATATGTTATCTATGGGCAAGGTTAAATACCATGATCAAGCTTCATCTTCGGCTCGGTTTTAAAGAAAATCAAATTTCAAGCCATTTACCGAGCCCAATGAAGAAAAAGATATTGTTAACATTGTCTCTCCTCTTGAAAATATTTAGTGATAACCTCCAAAGTGTACATTCACAAAATTTCCTTGTGCTCCACATATTTTATTGCCATATTTGGTTGATAGCAATCTTATTACACTTTTGCCTCCACTTAATCTAGATCCATTTCACCCTAAAGGATGCAACTATAACAATTTTTTTCGATGTGGCTATCATCAATGCGTGGGAAATTCTATTAATTATTGTTTTAAACTTCGATATCTTATTTAATATCTCATTGATAATAATACCATTGAGCTTCCTAAGTGTACGACATCTATGTTGGTCAATGAAAATCACAAGCTCAAGATCTTCAAAAATCCTCTTCCCAAGCATGAAAAAAAAGTTGCTGAATCTTCAGCAAATCATAAATATCATGTAGTGCCTACTCCTTCATCGAGGGCTCTTGATTTTCTAGTTTCTCACGCTGATGCATCTCCACCATTCATTACATTCTCTAATCATGTATATCATGCTACATTGATACATTACATATAAATGCCTCTATCGGGCCTCATGCTACCAACAATACAATGATGGATCCATCAATTGATATCTGTGTGTGCTCTATTGCACTTCTTGTTACTATCGACTACCCACTATCACATATTTCATATCCAGATCCTAAATCTTACGGTTATGTAAAGATTCCAGTCATAGTCAATCCTCTTACCATGCTTGTGCCATTTATTGTGACACCTTCAACCAAAGGGTGTGACATGCTCTTAGGTTTTCCATGGCTCTGTGCTACTTAAGATATAATTTATATGAATCACTTATGTCTAAAGCTCATCCACAACAAGTAAGTAATCACCATCAAAGGTGTTCCTCCATCCACAATGTGGCCATAACCTCCTCTTGAGGTTTCCATTGCACTTGATAGAGAATCTAGGTCCCTAAGACCTCTCAAGTCTAAAGTGTAATCTATTCCTAGCTCTCCTAGTAGTAAATGACCTACTTGGTCTCATCAGTCCACTAGTCCATACCATCAGTCTAGGTACACCACTTGGAAAACTCCTTCACATAGGTATACATCACCTCCTCAATATCCTTCACATAGGTGTTCATCACCTCTGTGGTCTTCTTCACATAGGTGAAAATCACCTCCATGGTCTCCTTCACATAGGTGTTCATAACCTCCTAGGTCTCATGCACGTAGGTCTCATTCACCGATATATCATAAGTCTCCTACATCACCAATATCAAAGCATGGTCACACTCCTTTATCTCTACAAGTATATGGTGGAGGACCTTCACCCTTCAATTTTTTCAGATAACATCTTCATCGTCATACACTTGGGGGAATCATGCTTAATTCCCCCCCCCCCCCTTATAGCATTATCAGGTGTCTCACATTTCTACTTGTCAGCTCTACACTTTGCATCTAGTCTTTTGTATGCATTTCACATGTCTTGATACACTTGTATTGTCATTTCCCTATGACACACTCTTGTGCTATGGTTCACACTTGACTGTTGAGGGCATACTGCATCTATGAACCTCACATCATACACACTACACACATTTCACACTTGGCACATTCATGACACATCTTTCTAGTGCATATTCATCACAACACACTTCCCTATGATGTATTCTAGTTACACGGTTCATACTCGATAGCTAAGGATATAAATCGGAAATGAACCTCACATTAATCACTACATTCACACTCTTTACGCTCTATGATTCATTGATCTATATTTCTAGGGCACACTATCAAACCTTTTCCCAATGATATACTCTTGTTGTATGGTTCGTTCTTGACTATTGAGGGGGAATTTATAAATGAACATCATCTCATACAATTCTGTAAACATTCTCTCAAGGGCCACACTACTCTGATCAAATTCAAATTTCATATCATTCCATCTCACCCACTCACAACACGTTTCATATCTTATTTGCAGTTGCTCTTTTTTGGTTATACTCACATGTTACTCTTTTCTTACGATGTTATTCAAATATCTAATATGTCATTATCTTCATCATATACACATACAAGCTCACTTGTTCTCCAATTGTGAATGCAAAATTTACACCGATATTTACACGCAGCATGGATGCTTGGTACTGTACCTCTTACTAGTCCCACCGAGGATCCTGGGGGCATCTACTATCATATACACTACAGGTACTATTGTTTTTATTTTATACCTCTTCCTAATTCTTACTAGTGCACTACTCTATCTATAAATACATGCTTTGACATACTTTTTTATCTTTCTAACATGCTAACAAGTGTTTCATGTGCAGTGTTTACTTTCCAGGAACTATTTGTCACCATGGTTGTCTAACACTTTGCTTGCTATTGTTTTCCATTGTTTGTGGGTTATGCCCTTGTTGATCAGAGAATACTTGTTAGAGAACACATAAGGATTCCATGTGAGAGAGAAGGCCAGGATCAAGGACACAGAAGGACAGGAAAGACCCAGGCATGGAAGGAAAGTTCAACATTTAGGAATTAGCCGATTTTGAGTGTGATGACCTATTTTTAGAAGATGGCGTGCGAAACACACTAATGATGCAGAGACATGCACACCATACATTGTCTATTTTTGGAGGATTGGATCAAAGCATTTTGCATGGAGACGAGCTAAGAATAATATTGACACTTCAGTTAACTTTGAGAGGCCTATAGATAGCACACTTGCATGTGTGGCTATGCCTGTGAATGACATGTGGCTATTAATAATATGCAGCCTATTTATGGAATAGATAAGCGGTGAAGGGAAAGTCCCCACCCTATATATAAGAGTGTGATGGATGTATGAATATATAGAGATATACACATATGATTAAATTACTATATCAGGTCCATACGCATATTGGTATCATTTAACATTATTGTAAGGAGCTTTTGTGTTATTAATAGATGGAAGATATTGGCTAAATCTAAGTATCATTTCTGTGTGTAATCGAGTAGTGTATGTTATTGATTCAATCATGATTACTTTTTAACGCTTGTTCTGTCATAGATCTGAATGTAGCATATAATGTAGAATGATAGATTAGTTATGAATATATGTGTTTCTTCCTTCATCAAGCTAACATCCTGCTATAACAACCCTAAAGAGGGACATGGTACCTTTGTGTGCTTTGGGTGAGTGCTCAGTATGGGCTGAGTGATGTTCCAGCGCATCTAGGGAGTTATTTGGTAAATTCTAGGCTGCATCATTAGTTCCATTGCCAGGACCTCTTTTTCAATTGTTTTCAGGATGGTTCACGATGAATACATACTGGTTAACTCTATTAAGTATTGAGGAATGGATACATGATATGGAGGAAGAATATGCACGGCATTTTAGCAGTGGATCTGAATTTAACACACACACTTGGGTAGAACAAAATCTATATGAAAACTTATATGAGAGCTTTTTCACCATCTTTCCAGTAGAATTATACAAGTGGCTTACTGCTTATGCATTTAAGAGGAATTGGAGGTATCACACACTTGTCTAGACGTAAGAAGAATTTTAGGCCCTTTATGACGCTAATTTGATCTGGAATAATGTTGTGGATATGTGGTTTCATGGTGTTCTAAACAGTTATATTATGGAATATTCAATTTTGATGTACTCTTGCCTGGAGGTAGATGAATTCTAGTTTTTTACGGTATCAAAGAGGAGTATATTTGCGAGGTATCCCGCTGGAAATCAAGATCTTGATAGTAACTTTGAACTTGGAGAGTAAACCGATGGCTAACTAAATTTCACCATGTGTAAGGGAAGGAAGAGGTTTGGTGACAGATGACACACATAGCGGTAGAGAGGTAGAGAGAGGAAAGGCCGATTAAGCTTAATGAGGTGCACGAGAGGGAGATAGAGAAGCAATGCTACGTTGCAAAAAGTATGGCATTGAGGAGAGAGATAGATTGTGAATGATGTACAGCTCATGTAGAAGACATGGAGCTAGAGCTTCAGGAACTCCCCCATCTTGGAAAACATGATAGAGATCCCCCTTCAGCCTCACACAGAAGTGGACCAGTAGAGACTACCTGGACCACAGACACACATATTAATCCATTTGGTGACCTAGCCCTTGTGCTTGGTTTTCCAGTATCTAGTACGACAAGAAACCACAAAGCTAATTTGGGAAGCAAGAGAGAAGGAGTAAGTAAGGGAGAAAGTACATCAATGGCAGGACAGATGACGTCAATGATATTTAGAGGAACATCCTTAGGTGCATCATCCACACAGAATGTTGGATTCACCTCTAGAAGTGGAACTACCTCACAGATAGTAGGGGTTTAGTAAAGTACTATTGTCGCAACATAGGGGAGTACATCTACAGGTCATATTTCCACTACAGGTGGAGGATCAAGAGGTATAGGTGGTTGTAGTTCCAGTGGATCTAGTGGTTCTGGAGGTAGATGGAACACAAGAGGTTTTGGATCAGGTGGTCAAGGTCCGCAGTAACCACAAAATTTTTATATGGATATGTCTCTTCATCTCCCAGAGTATAGAGGTATAAAGGATTCTGCTGGACATGTGCATATGTGTGAAATCTTGTGGTGCACTAAGGGGATCATGGCTACTGAGTATAAGGCATGTCAATTTGCTAATACATTATAGGGATGTGTGCATAACTGGTATAGGAAGTTTGACCCTGATCAAACTTGCGTGGATTATGCAGCATTGAAAGATGCTTTCTTGAAAGAGTTCCATATCCCTAAGTTTGAGCAGAAGAGTATTAGTGCGCTCAAGGATATTAAGCAAGGTACTACTGAGAGTGTACGTGAGTATGATGCTCATTTTAAGACACTTCTATCTAAGCTATCTTATGATATTCATGCTAGCCAACATGTATAATGGTTCATTGGAGGATTGATTACACCATTTAGAAGGGCACTGTCACGTAAGACATACATTGATCCGCGTGAAGCATTGGAAGTAGATTTGCATGCTAAGGTAGTTGGGAGCATTGACATTGGCATTAGTCCATTATTAGAGGCATAGATTGCAGTTATGACAAAGCAGTTAGAGAAGCTATCAACAAATTTAGCTCATGAAATGCGTTGAGGAATTTGGTGTACAAATTGTGAAGTGGAAGGTCACACGAAGGATAGTTGCCCTCGCATATCTATATGCTCATTACTGTTGGATTGTGATATTTTTCCTTTGAATCATGATGCTATTCACTGTCCTTTGTTACAACGTGTGATAAGGAAGAATGTATCGTGATTTTGCAAGATTTGCAGGTCCATGACCCATGATACTGAGGATTTTTGGTTGATTGGTTAGATCTATGATGGTATAGACATTGGGGTATGATAGAAAAGTGTAACATATAATTCTAAGGGTAAGAATGAATACCAGGATCAAGATCATAATCCAACACACTATGATAGGAATGAGGGGCATTTTGAAGGAGGAAGTGGAAGGGGGCATGGATATCATGGTGGATATGGAGGACGAGGCCGTAGTGGAGGAAGAGGCGAGCTCCCTTATGAAACATGTTATACGTGTGGATCTCCTGACCACTATAGGCATGAATGTCCTTAGAATATTGCATGTTATTTCTATGGGAAGAACCATAGCCATGAAGAGTGCCCGGACTTATATGAGCATCTGAGTAAGCAACATAAGCAAGAAAATAAATGTAATGGGATGGTTAGAATCCAACGCGTAGTAGAAGATCAATGGATGCCCAAGATAGCAGAAGGACCCGAGGCATTGAAAATGAAGATTACTACATGTGCTGAAGTGGCATGCACAAGAGAAGCATTGCACTAGAAGCCTACGATCACCAAGGAGGAGGTTTTACATGCAAGGTACCCAAATCCTGCTCATTAGAAGGAGGTTTAACAGGATACCATGAAAGTGCTAAGGAATCTTTAGGGTGAGATACAATACATAAAGGAGAAAAAGAAAGCATCAGAGATAGTCCAAATTCATATCGATGATCTGTAAGAAGTGTGAAGAATGTTGCACCAAGAGAAAATTATCCCACTATTAGGAAGTTGGTTAAAGGGGAAGACTCTGTGCACAAGTTTTGAAATTAGACGGTAGATCCTGTATGCAAATCTTCCCCCTGATAGCATTTACTATGACAAGGAAATTACTCTGAATGCTATTGTGGATGGGTGACTGTTGAGCAACATATTGATTGATACAAGTGTGGAAGTAAATGTGCTTACATTATATGCATGGGTACAAATGGGGAGGCCTCCATTATAGCCATCATCTAATGTTTTTTTTATGGCAAACTAGACTAAGGCTACTCCCATAATAGTTTTTAAGGATGCATCTATAAACATACAAGGGGCCAAGTTCAATGGGGATTTTGAGGTATTAACATTTCAGAAGCGGGCAATTTTCCTACCTTACTTGGACACCATTGGTGTTATGCGAATAATACTGACTTGAGATTCAATAAGGGGTATATCAGCTTTGAGAACAAGGAGGAAAGGGTTGTGATACCATTGACAGATGGGAAGTCTACACCATATGTTGAGCCTCTAAGTGAGGAGGACTTAAACCAAATTTATGTATGCACTGTTTAGGACCCAGAGGTCAATGAGCCATCAAAAGAAGGCATCCTATAGTGGGAGGATTCTCACTCCATTAGTGATACTACGAGTATTGCTTGTGATAATTGGGCTCATGGTACATATGAATTAGTAGGGCGTGAAGTAAAAAGTGTAGTTGCATGCAAGAATGGACTTCGTTCAGTCCAAAGGATAGGTAGCACAATACCTTGGTATACAGGGGCAAAAGATCTTCCTAAATTTTTGAAATCCATCAAAACATAGTGGACATAATAAATTAAGAGAAGAGCTATGTTAGTATATACCTTGCGCAGGACAACACCGCGCTGGTGGGTAGTCCACAGAGATAATATTATAGAATGGGAAAAGATTGGAATCACCCTATCTATTAGGTTTATAAGGAACAATGAACCTACGCAGATATGCACTTATCATGGTGATCAACTTGTTCAACATCACATTCAATAGTGTGAGAGACTCTGGACAGTAGGACATTAAGCATTACCACTTTCACTCTGGGTTCATAGATTGTACTCTACGCTAAGAGGATGCACACGTGCCTGGTATGTATATGTAGAACTACATCAATAGATTGGAAACTAGAAAATTTTGACTGCAGGGATGATCCAGACCTTTGACTACTTTTCTTCTCAACCTCCAATAGAAGAGGCATTAAAATTTATCAAGCACTTAACCATGAGATAATGCAAAAGCAGAAGAGCATATTCAGGAATTATTTGGTGAGATAGAGTTTGGAGTGCATTTTGAGAAGGAAGAAGAAATGGGCTTCATACTACTTGAACATGCTTGCCTTGAGAAAGAGAAGGGAAAGATGGTTTACATCATGGATGATGAGGAAATTGAAAACCTAGATATTGAAAATTCACAAGCAGTGCGCAAGGTCTTAGACAGTGTATACAAGGATACACACACCTATCATGAACCCATGTAGACAAAGAAGGTGAATATAGGTTTGGAGGCTGAGTCTAAGGAGGTCATAATTGGAGATTATTGGTCAGACTTGGAGGTAGCAAAGATCATTGAGTTAATTAGGGATTATCAGGACTTATTCCCACAAGGATATCATGAACTTAAAGGCGTGCATAAATAACTTGGAGAAATGAAAATAAATCTCAAAGATGGTGCACACCCAGTTAGAAAGAGGCCTTACAAAATGAATCCTAATTTGTGTGAAAAGGTAAAAGAAGAAATTGATAAAATGTTGAAATTTAGAATTATCAAACCCCTCAATGAGTTATAATGGGTTAGCCAAATGGTGATCAATATCAAGAAGGATGGACGAATTAGAATATGTGTAGACTATAGGGAGTTGAATGATTCATGCATCACCAATCCATTCCCGATGCCATTTAATGAGGAAATACTGGAAGGAATTATAGGGTGTGAGATATACTCCTTTATAGATGGGTTTTCATGGTATCATTAGGTTAGGATTACTCAGGAGGATCAAGAAAAGACAACATTTACTACTGAATGGGGTAGTTTTACCTATACTATGATGCCTTTTGGATTGAAAAATGTGCTTTCTATATTCTCGCGCATCATTGTTTAGGCATTCAAATATTTTATTGACATCTTTGTACATGTTTACCTAGATGATTGGACAATATATGGTCTTGTGAAAGATCATTGTGAGAATCTACGCTTAATGTTTGAATGGTGCAGATAGTTGAGTATCTATTTGAACATCGAGAAGTGAATATTTTCCACACCATTTGGAATATTGTTAGGACATATAATTTGTAAGGAAGGTTTGCTTGTTGATCCAACTAAGGTTACAATCATTTTAGGGCTGGAAGTGCCTACTAATCAAAGTGAGGTGCGTGGATTTTTAGGTCATACAAGATATTATAGAAAATTCATCAAAGGGTATGCCAAAATTTCTGCCCCTTTGGAAGAGTTAGTGAAGGGGAAAGGTACATTTTATTGGGGAGAATCACAACAACGCACATTTGAGATATTAAAAGAAAGACTTACTACCGCACCCATTCTATGCTTTCCCTCATGGGATAAACCATTTCGTGCATGTGGATGCCTCTGGCATGGCCATTGGGGCTGTGTTAACTCAGCTTACAGAAGGTATTTTCGATCATCCAATTTTTTTTGCTAGTAGGAAGATGACTTATGCTGAACAAAATTATACAACTATAGAGTGCGAAGCTTTTTCTATGATCTATGAAGTGCACAAGTTTTGATAGTACTTGTTAGCAACACCATTTTTGTTTTATACAGATCACATGGAATTGAAGTACTTGGTAAACAATCCCATCTTACAGGGGTACATATGCAGATGGGTACTCTTATTTCAAGAGTTTGATTTCACAGTTGTGGTGAAGCCATGGAAAATCAATTATGGACTAGACCATCTATCTAGAATCAACTCAGGAGAGGAAGCACATAAAATTGAAGAAACCATGCTAGATGCACAATTATATAGGTTACAACACACGCCATCAGAATTAGAAGACATTTCTATCTTTCTACAGACTGGTATAACACCAGAATGAATGAAGGCATTAGAAAAGAAACAACTTGCTATAGGTGTGGCATCGTTTATGTTAATCAGTGGTGACCTCTACAAGTTAGGTAGAGATGAAGTATTATGCCGTTGTGTATTAGAGCATGAGCACAAGGATATTATGGAAGAATCTCATGGTGGTATTGCAGGAGACCATTATGCAGGTGATGCGACTACCTAGAAGATCCTACTTGTTAGATTATGGTGGGATACATAGTATAAACAGTGTAAATAATATTATAAGGCATGTGATCATTGTTAGCGCTTACGAAAACCTGGGCAAAAAGATGAGATGCCTTTGAGACCAATTACTAGTGCAAAATTGTTTGAGAAATGGGCCATTGACTTTTTAAGACCTATTTCGCCAGCCGCACGCAGGACTGGATCACACTATATCATTACTTGTACAAATTATCTCACATGGTGGGTAGACGCAGCAATTACAAAGGATTGTACATCAGCTACAATGGCTAGGTTTCTATGGGAGAATGTTCTTAGAAGATATAGATGTCCTTTAAGCTTGACAAATGATAGGGGTACACACTTTTTGAATGAGACAATCATGATCATATTCTATGAGTTTATGGTTACACACCATAAAAGTACACCCTACCATCCTTAGGAAAATGGAACTACTGAGGATTTTAACAATATTTTGTGCCAGAATTTGAAAAAAATTTGTGATGTTGGAAGAAAGGATTGGGATGAAAAAGTGTCAGCTATTCTTTGGGCATATAGAACAACTTATAAGTGATTAAACAAAGCCACACCGTTTCAGCTAATCTTTGGCGTGGAAGCCATTCTCCCTATAGAATTTATGTTACCTTCTTTACGCATTGTACATGCTGGAGGTCTAGCTGATGAACAAGATTTAGAAGAGTGTATAGAGAATATGATTCAACTGGATGAGCAATGAGCCATAGCACGATGGAGTTAGAAGCAGGAAAAGGCCATGTAAAAGGCATGACATGACATAAACATAAGGGATAATAAGTTTGAGATTGGACAAATGGTACTTATTTATGACTCTAAGTTCTTACGCCATCTAGGCCAGCTTAAAGTACATTAGTTGGGGCCGTATGTGATCAATCACATATTTGAAACAGGTGTTTGCCAGTTAGAAGCACTTGATGGAACACATATACACGATTACTTTAACGGGAGTAGGTTGAAGCCCTACTATAAATAAGACTTCTTGGTGTTTGTATTAAGGCATTATTGCCATTTAGATTAGGTTTCCCTTCTGTATTTCCTTCATTTTCACTATGCTTTGACAATTTAGTTGTTGTTCTTGTGTAAAGCACACTTGCGCACATGAAGCTCATTACTATGTGAAGAATTTTTATGTGTAGAGGAATGCACATACCTTTAGTGTGGGGTGGTTGTAGTTTTCCAAGTAAAAGATCGTGGGAATTGAAAGGTGAAAGGAATAAGATGCTATGAGTGCACTTTAAGTCAAAAGAAGATTGCTTCTCACAAGTGACCAAGGGTGGAGATGAATGAAAGGATAGTATAATGTGAGGCAAGCGGAGGCCATGACAACTACCTGGAGAAGGTACAATGATGAGGTACTCGGGTGTAAAGGCACACACTGAAGAGAAGTCTATGACTAGAGGGTAGGAAGGCGTGCTAGAAGGTTATAGCTGGGGAATGAAGATGTACCATGTGGAAAAAATGAATTTAGTCAGTAAATGAGAGTATATTTGGTAGGTGAAGGAGCAATAAATGCATTAAAATTTGAAAATTTGAAAAAAATTATATAAGGATGGGATGTAGATTCATTTTTACCATTGTGACTAAGAGAATTTTAGGAAAGAGCCAATGTTGAAGAGCCGAGTGATCCGGTTAAGGTACAAAGGGTGTGAAACCAAGTGTGATAACTAGATCTATGCAAAAAGAAGCTTGCATCCCCAGTGGTGAAGGGTTTGAGAAAAAAAAGGAGGCAGAGAGGAGTTAGGGCATGAAGTTTCCACCTAGGGCATGATTGAATAGAGCTAGGGTTTGATTCAAAAAGTTACAGAGTTAAAGAGGAGCCATTTGCTAAGGGAAAAACGGCACCCAAGAAGGAATCTGTAGCAGGTGGTTGTTGAGGAAGAAGAGATGGCACCCAAAAGCCATTTTTTAGAAATGCAATATCCAGAAGGAGTCATCATTGGCTAGGAGTGGGATTCACCCATCAGAAAGAGAAAAGTGAGTGAATACAATCGTAGGATTGTGGAGAACAATAAGGATCTCGATTCCTTACTCACTGCTAGGATGAACAAGTGTACAATTGATGACATGCCAATTTTTGATGATGTAGAACGAGAGAAAACATCAGTGATGCGAAAGATTACATCTTATGAAGGGCTGCTGTAAGTGTTACAAGAAGTATTGAAGAAATTAGACTAGGCCTTGAATATTTGCATAGCTCCAGAGGTGATTATCAATATAAAGACCCTAGAGGAAAATGATGAGGTCCAGAAAGTAATGAAGGATGAGACATTGGGCCACACAAAAAGATTTTCAATGGTTAAGCAGAAGTGCGAGGCCCTGGAAGCAGTATAAGAGCTATATAAGACTCGGCTAGAAGAGCTTGGGAAGCTAATTGAGTAGAAGATGGATATTTTAGAAGGAAGAATGACATTAATGTCCAACATTGTGTTGGTTCTGTAGAATGAAAAGGGAGAGATTGTGAGGGATGAGTTGGAATCCATTGCTGTGGACATCCTAGAAAAAGTAGAACAAGAACTCACTGAATGGCAGGTTTTAGAGGCCAAAATAAAGGAGGAGTATCCATAATTGATACTGTAAAGTGATACAGAGGAGGTTGTCTCATAAAAATTCTTTATTTGTAAACATTATTTCATTCTTATTCTTTCCATTATTCTGTTCCTTACTTCAATTTTTGGAGGAATACCCATTGTCGGGATGACAATGAGATTAGTGTGGGGTAATGTTGATAAGAGAATACTTGTTAGAGAACACACAAGGAGTCTGCATGGGAGAGAAGGCTAGGATCAAGGGCACGGAAGGACAGGAAGGACCCATGCATGGAAGGAAATTTTAACATTCAGAACTTAGCCGATTTTGAGCATGACGACCTATTTTTAGAAGATGGCGTGTGAAACACACCAATGATGCAGAGACATACGTGCCATGCATTGTCTATTTTTAGAGGATCAGATCAAAGTGTTTTTCATGGAGACGAGATAATAATAGGATTAACACTTCAATTAACTGTAAGAGGCCTATAGATATCACACTTGCATGTATGGCTATGCCTGTGAACGGTGCGTGGCTATTAATAGCATGCAACCTATTTCTAGAATAGATAAGTGGTGAAGGGAAAGTCCCCACCCTATTTATAAGAGTGTGATGGATGCATGAAGATCTAGAGATATACAGATATGATTGAATTGCTGTAGTAGGTCCATATGCACATTGGTATCATTTGAAATTATTCTAAGGAGCTTCTGTGTTATTAATATATGGAAGATATTAGCTAAATCTAAGTGTTATTCCTGTGTCTAATCGAGTAGTATATGTTATTCATTCAATCATGATTACTGTTTAACTCTTGTTCTTTCATAGATCTTAAAATGTAGAATGATAGATTACTTATGAATATATGTGTTTCTTCCTTCATCATGCTAACATCTTGCTACAACAACCATAAAGAGGAACCTGGTACCTTTGTGCACTTCAGGTGAGTGCTCAGTCTAGGCTAAGTGATGTGTCAGTGCATCTAGGGAGTTATTCGGTAAATTCTAGGCTGCATCAACCCTATTTATTTCTTGTATTATTTTGATCATTTTGGACCCGATTGTCTTGCAAAATTATGAGTGTTGTCCCTTATTTAAAACCCCCCTTTTGTGGTCTATATAGTTTTATTTCTTGCTAGATTACACATTGTCTTCTGTATGCATATTTTTCTTGTTTGTACTAACACATGTTTCCAACCACTTTGCTTACATGTGCCTTGGTTTTTACCAAGCACATTCCCTCCCCCTTGTAGGGTATAAAACTTAGATCAACGTTCTATTATTTTTTGGGATGCATTCTCCTAGGGATGTCGCATGCACTCCAAATAAGGGGGGAAACATATTGGGTGAACCAATCACCCCATAAAACAATACATAATTAAAGTTCATGCTTGCACATCACAGGAACATAGAAGTCATATAGTCATAGAATAATCTAGATTCTGACTTGGGTCCTTAGTACAACATAGACTCCAACATCTAGATTCATACATGAACATCTAGGAACTCCTGACCCTTCCTGGGTGCCTATGTCTAGGGGAAATTACATAATTTTTCTCAGATCAACATGGTTCACAACATTTTACAGAGCGGGTTTCACATTACAGGCACAATCCTCCAACAATTAAAATGCTTTCTATCTCCATTTCTCTTCTTTTTCTACTTGGATTGAAATTGATCGAACTGGATCAAATAGGAACAAAGTAGGGTCACACCATCTGCAATGGTGTATACTTTTTAGGAAGTAGTTAGGGATGGAGAATAACACTAGAACTTTCTCCCAACACTTCTTCTATCATGGAATGAGATCTCCCAAAAAAAATGTATTTGGTGTGAGATCACCCAAAAAACTCACTCTTGGTGTGAGATTGGAAAAAAACCCGTTCTTCTACAATATTTTCAAGCTCTTTTCTATCCTTTTTACTCATCATGGATCAAGTGCACATGTTCTTTTTACTTATTTTTTCACATTTTTACATAATTTTTACATACTTGGGATGGAATTTTTCACATATACATGAATTTGACTACTCTTTTTCTCTTCTTTTTACAGGTTTGTATTTATGAGAAGAAACAATCACATCATCAAACACATCAAGTGAAAATGAAAATAGGTACAATGTGACATAACACATACAATTTCACCCCTAGGGTCACTTCCTCTTCTTTAGCTTCCATGCTTCATTTTATCATTCCACACTTTTTGTTGTCTTCTGACACACTTTTGCCATTGATCTACATGATTATCGGGTACACATCACTTATATACTTTATGTTATTGAGTATTCACTCAACCACATAAAGTGGGAGAAAATGTAGACACTAAATCACACACTTGGGTACATTTCTAGGTCTTAATCACATACCACTATTCATATGATTCCTAAGTGAGATATCTAGTAATTGACATCTAAATTTAGCCTCTTTGATTTCTTTCTTACTTTCTCTATGGTCTTGCACACCTCAATGCCTAGTCTAACTTTCATTGATTTATCTTTCTTAGCTTTAGACACTATCACCTAGCTAGGACACTAGCACCCAGGCGCCCTTGTCCAATCTGGGTGCTCCCGATGTCTTTGTATCTTACTCACCCCTTTTGGGCCTATTTTATCTTTTTGGCATATTTTTTTCTTATGGGTCGGCATTTTAGTTTTCAATTGTGAAATTAAACCAAGGGAATCATATAAATACAAAGCTATGTGGCTATAATAAAGGACCAAGCTCTAAGCATCTACTATCATCACATAAGGTTGTATCCAAAGGAATTCTAAGAGCATCAAAGAATCCATCTAGCTATCATTCAAGGGACAAGGGACTACATTTTATGCATACTTCATAGGAGGGGAAGTTCATTTTGACATCCACACATCTATTTACATTACTACATCTAACTATTGCTCACTATTTGGTGCATCTTGCACAAGAGCTTTCTAGGGCACGATTCTACACAAATGCACACATAAATACATGGAGTATGAGATGTAGTAAAATGATCGGTCATAAGTACACTCTTTTGGGTGACCGTTAGGGTCAGTCTGACTCCCTTTTTTCATCATTTTCTTTTTATGATTTCATGTGTTTTGGGGTTTTACAAGAGATCATTTTTTTGCATGTTAGAGGTGAATTATATAGGTATAGTTTGACATACAGATGACAAAAAAAAAGTCAGTGAACAACTTGTGACATAAGAAAATTAATATTCCAATCATTTTCACAGTCACAAGCACCCAAAAGCAGACTCTGACACCTAGGTGCCCCTAACCTAGTCCTTACGTCCCAGTCTAGGAACATATGAAAATCCTATAATTTTTTGAGTGCGGTTGTGATAAATTCCTCCTCATGTTAAAAATTTTTCTAGACCAATATGCTTCAAGATTAATTACAAAATCAACTAAGTCATCTATTCCCTTTATTGCATCTAGGATTTCATTCTTATCTAGCTTATAACTTGTGTCATATCTGTACTTTATTGCTTATTATTGCGTTGTGACTCTATAATTATGGTTTTAAAATTTTCCAATATTTTTGTTAAATCAATGGTGCATAGGGGTGCCCATAACCCAACTAAGTTTGTTTTGCAAGAATTCCCATCGACAATTTGAGATCCTTATCAAAACATTTAGAGCGTTTCACAACATGTCCGATAACTAGGGTTTGACAGTGATAAACAATTCTAGGAAGGAAACCATCTCAATAAGTTGTAAAGCCTAAATCCAAGCTGGTCCAAAACTATCTAGAAGGGTCAAAATCATATGATGTGGTCCTGGAAGAGTTGTACAATTATGTACCAAGGTAGTGTCTAGTCATAGTCTCGAAAATGAAGTATCATCAGGTTTATATCTTCCTGTTTCAATAGTACACCCTCCCATAACTTCTTAGAATCATATAGAATTAGCTAAGTGTACTAATTTATTTGTTTTTTTCAAGATTTTATCTTGTTTAACATATTGTTTACAAGTATAAAAGTGTTATTGTACTTTTGGTAATTAGCGTTGGAAGTTAATTAATCAGAATAGTCATCTATTACTAACCCTTACATCATTTAGTGTACTAATTCGCTAAAATCAATTAGGTTTCTTGTTAAATCTAATTATGGTGTAAACAATACCAAAGGACTTGAATCATATTCTATTTCTAAAATAACTCCATGGATTACAATTGTGGGTGGGAGGAGCATTAATAGAGATTTTTAGGATTATGTTGTGTTTGGCGATGGAAAAATATATAATGGAACCTTTACCTACAAAAGAGATAGTGGATTGTTTTAAGGTCATCTAGTGTATTATTCGAGAAGCACCACAGATCTACTGGTTCAAAGAATGCACATGTGAATGATATGAGACGTGAGTTTTTCCAAGACAAAAAAGTAAGCATACAAGACTATAAATTATGAAAATACAAGAGAGATAATTGTAAAAATGTAAAAATAGCTCCAAATCAATACAATTAAATATAATAATACAAGAGATGTACACATAGGAGGTGAATGTGTAACATCCTCCTAGAATCATGATAATATCTACCTAGAATAGTGGTAACCTCCATACCTGAAATTGCCAGTCAATAGACAAGTGGCCAAGGGCTGTAAATACCACTAACTAAAACAATGTGATCAAGTGTACACCTAAGCAAACATATCCCTTAAGTGTAGGGAAACTCTAAATGAGGTGGAATATCCTGAATAGGATAATACAAATATAATAAGGAAAATAAATCCTACACTAACACCCCCCATAAGCACAACTTAGGTGGGCAGTGAAAAAGGAAAGTGGGTTCTAGAAACAAAGCGTAATGAGGTACCCAATTACAATGCATCTCTCACAGAGATAGAGTAAAAAGAGAAAAATCAGTGGGAAAAATACCCCCAAAAGAGAGACAAAGAAGAGAAGGTAGGACTAGAAATTCCCACTCGAAGCTACAAATGTCAGTAGAAATTTAGTATCTTGTAAAGCAACCTCCTTGAGTTAATGTGGCTTAAAAGTAGATGTAATGAAGAGTGGATCACTATGGAAGAGTGAAGGTAACCACCAAGTGTCTAATGGATCTCTAACCATAGTATGGTTCATATCTAAGAAACTATGCTCCCCATGAAAGGTAGAAGTGATGTGTTCTCCATGAAGGAATGATGTATCTGATGCATAAGAAAAGAAAGAATGTGGAAGGTCCTGTAATTGAGTAAAATGCTACTTGATGTTTGATGATTCCTGAATCAAGATTCTTTTTCCCTAAAAAGTCTGAGGTGGACCAGAAGCAGGTGGATCAAGAAATAACTCTTCTAAAATTGGAAGGTGACAAGGAGATGGTGGAGGTGGTCCCCATCAATACTATAGTCATTTATGTCAGAAGAGAAGTTGTCATCATAAATGAGCTCAAGCTCAGAAGTGTCATAAAGTATAGGTGAATATGGTGAAGAATATGAAGGATGTAAAAAGTGAGATAAGAGATATACTTGAGTGTGATGATTGACTACACCCATTGCAATGATAGTGTCACTTTGTAGCTCTTTGACACAAACTGAATCTAGAGTGAACTCAACCCACATTCCCTAACTAAGGTGAGTAATCTTGTAGATTGATAAGATATTAGTTGACAGTAAAGGAATACTAAGAACATTATTGAATGTTCCTCCATTAACTTCAACATAACCTCTCCCAAAAACCTGTGTAGAACTATTATCACCCAATCATATAGTATACATGTCACATGGATCTAATAAAGTGAACCCTATGTGTGAAGAAGCCATATGATGTGATGCACCAGAAATAATAACCCATGTAGGAGGTTGTGGTACAACTGCAATAAGGGCTCTCCCTTTTTTATCCTTTCCCAATTCTTTCTGTTTCCCCTTTTCATTGATATTTTCATTGAAGGATTCATTGGTTGATGAATATTTTTTGGAATACTTGGGGTAACCTATATTGTTCTTCTCAAGAAGACTTGTGAGGTGGTCAATTTGTTTCTTCATAAATTTTCTTTCATCATGTATTCCTTTATAATACCCACATTTAATCCTTTTTTTGTTGTACTTAACACAAGAAGAGGAAGTTTCAGAGTTTGATGTAGAGGTGGAAGATTGTTGACCCTTCTTGTTTTCTTGATCCTTGTTATTATGTTTATACTCTTTTTTGCTAGAAGATTTCTATTTTCCATTCATGACAATGAGATCTTAAGGTTTGGAGGACTTTAAGGTGCCCATTTGGATTAATTTGTCTTGCTCCTTAGTCAAAACAACAATCAAGTCATTTTAGGATGGTATTTTCTAGTTGGCTCCAATGGCTCTCTTGGTGGCATATAACGTAAAGAAAAAGATAGAATAATTAGGACCTGTTTTGGAAAGAATAGAGAGTACAAGTTGTTCACACTTCTTTTACATTCCCCATTCCTTCAAATGTAACCTTAAGGACTTGATTTTTTTAAATAAATCTTCCAAAGTGTCAAAGTTTCTAGGAATTAGGCTTTTAAGTTCAATTTCTAGCTCATGCCCACTCATTATATTAACTATTTTAAACAATGAAGCTAAGATAGTCCACACTTGATTTGGTGATGTGGATGATTCTGCATGGAAGAGGAGTTCAAATGACATTGAAAGACATAAGATACCAAAAGCTTCATCACACTTGTTGAACCACTTGAATTTGTTTACATTTGCAATAGGCATAGTTTCTAACCCCATAGTGATGTGGTATAACCCTTTACTCCTAAACACAATGGTAATTTTTTATTTCCATTCTTGGTAGTTAAAATGTGTAAGTAAATTAACTGAGCTTAGATCCATTTTGTAGAAAGTAAAGTTGTGGTAGTTGTTCCATAAAATAATGAAATGTGTGGAAAGAAAGAAGTGTCAAACAAAAGAGGAAACACACTGAACACCCCCTGAGACTTTATCAGGCGGCCCCCCACAACTTTGGTACTTTATAACTTAGTGAATTTTATAAAGTTAATAGGTCTAATGCATGAGAGATGAAAAATAATTAACTTTTGCAAAAAATTGACCTCATTTTGAGCTAGTAATCAAAATTTATTACAATAATTATTTCCCGTAAATAATCCCTATTTTAAATGAATTTGCACTAGAACTTGAAATGAACCTTTTTACTAAAATATAGTTTTAAAAAATAAAGGAGATGGGGATAGATGAATCTAAGAAGGAGATTTTTTTACAATTGTACACAGGATGTGGTCATGTTGGATCAAGGAGACCTTCTCCACAACCTTTAAATCATCATAGATATGAGTGTAGCAATCAACTTTGGCAAGGGACTCAAAAAAATAACTGAAGCAAAATTTACAATGAGTGTATGGGCCATTTGAAACCTTCACCAGATCCTGAATAGGTTGTGAATGTCATTCAACAATCTTCAAGGGTTTGAAATCATGTAAGGGTGAGAACAGGTATGCAAATCAACCTTGATGATTTTATGAGATGTCTAAACACCTTCAAATATTTGTAACAAGCCTATGAGAGCCATCTAACTCTTCCAGGGATCCTACAACAATGTTATAGGGTCTATAAAAAACCTCATAAGCCTACAAAAAATGATCTCTAGGACTGTATATGTATTATGTGGGTCTGAAAACCTCGAAATCCTACAAATTGTCTATAAACACTACAAACCAATCAAACCAGCAAATACAAAACACCCAACACCAAAAAACACCCAAATACTTTGAAAATAATGAACTCAAATGAAAATACACTTATAGAATGATAACTAGACAAGATCAATACCAAATGGGATGATAACATATCGAAGAAGTTCCATGGATATGCTAGTTTGAAGAATGCACAAGTGAATGATTGAAGATGTGAATTGTTCCAAGACAAAACAAAACACACATACAAGACTGTAAATTATAAAAAACAAGAGAGATAATTGCAAAAACACATAAATAGCTCCAAATCAATACAATCAAATAGAATAATACAAGATATGTTGTAGATACAAAATCGTGCACTTGGGTACATTTTTAGGTCCTAAAATCACACTGTCACTTATATGATTCCTAAGAAATAAAACGAGTGGTTGACAACTATCTTTGACCTCTTTGCTTTCTCTCTTGTTTTCTATTTGGTCTTGCACACCCTACAACCTAGTTGCAACTTTAATTGTTTATCTTTCATGGATTTAGACACTAGCACCTAGCCATGATAAAAGTGCCTAGGTGCTCCTATCCCTCATGGGTGCCCCTAACCCTTTCTCACCTTACTCACTCTTTTTGGGTCTCTTTTATATTTTGGGAATATTTTTCACTTATGGATCAACCTACCAATTGTCAGTTATGAAATTCAAACAAGGGAATCAGTAAATACATAGTTATTTTTAAAAAATAAGGGACCAAGTACTAAGCATCACTATCATCACCTAATCTTGCATTGAAAAGGCACCAAAGCACTCCAAAGGAACCTATATAACATCCATTCAAGGGATAAGGCCTGCATCAACTCTACATACACTGCATAGAAAGGGGAATTCTATTCTATTCCATCCACACATGTTATACATTTCTAAATTCTACATTGATGCCACTATCTAGTGCAATTTTCACAAGGGAAGTGCAATTTGCACAAGGGAAGTGCAATTTACACAAGGGAACCCTAAGGCACAATTTCTACACACATACAAGAACTATATGAAGTCTGAGATGTAGTGCAATGATCAGTTGTAAGTTCACTCCTAGGGTGACTGCTAGGGTTAGTCCGACTCCCCATTCTCCATTTTCCTTTTTAGGTTTGATGCAATTTGTGGGTTTATGCAGGTGAACTTATATTTTGCAGGTTATAGTTACCTTTAATGATCAAAGTGCAAGCATCATACGATCAATAAGGAACAAAAATTAAGACCTTGTGACACAACAAAAAGTAAATTTCAAACCTGTTCACATTTACCAACACCCGGTGCCTTTATCAAGAACTATGTGCCCATGTTTGACATTATTATAGGTTCTTGATTTTCTAGTGACTAGTGACAAATATGTTTGCTGTCTGTTTATTAGTCGCACATGCCCAAATCACTTCTTGTCTGTTCAGATATCAACTAAGTAATCTATATCTCTTCCTTTCTTAGGGTTTTTTTATCACAAAAAAACAACACCCTCTAATTTGATTGCATTTGAATTGAATGGGAAATAAATGTTTTTTGAAAACATGGAATTATCTCAAGGCATGGGACCATGAAACTAAGATAATTCTCCAGAGAAGGCTGGTTCCTCTTCCTAATATAATGCTAAAACTATTCCTAAGGAAATAAATATGGTTATCTACTCCTATTATATGATTCCAATGGACCAAGGAAAGAGGAAAGTGTATGAAAATGAGAAATATTACACTAAAAAAGGTGATAACAACAAGAGAAGGGTGGTTGGGACACTTTCCAATGGATGAAAATGAGAAGAAATGGAGATATAGAGGGAATGTGCAACACCACAGTATAGAAACAAACATTCACGACACCATTTCCATTAAACACAACCATTTAGAACTTGCAAGAAACAAAAAACACATTAAATACCTTCATATGTAATGTAGATGCAATAGAATGTAATGAAATATAAGCTAGGGTTGAAGAATGGTCACAAAACTTGATTTTATTGCTTCATATGATCACATAGTTCATTATAATGAGAAAGAGAGGAATGAATCTCTTGCAAATTCTCGAAATGGAGGCTTGAAGCTCACATACACCTACACTAACCTCTAGAGGAATGAAGGGACATATAGAAGAAGTCCAACTACCCTTTTCAAATGAGCTTTCTTTTACATATATAGAAGTTTAGAAGAGAAAGATAGAAAGGAAACTCAAATTATGCATCCAACCACTAACACAAGTCATTAAATGGCATGAAAACATCATAGAGAACATATCAAATCCCATCCCTTCATGTCCTTTAGCTTGTTGGAGAAGAAATTTTCCCCCATGCCTCCATTAATGCATTTTGGTCGACCTGGGACGTTGCATTTTTGAGTTGAGATGTTTTCTTGCATTTTAACCAACCTTCTACCAAAATTTTATATTTTAATATTTTTGATTATAGAGGGTAGAATTATGAATCCAATGAGTTCACTTATATTTAATTTTGTGTTTGGGAAACCGAGTTATGCCCATGTGGGTTCGAGGAGCTCGTTCGGCCCATTTTCCAAACTCTTGGCCTTCGGGCCTTAAAACATAACAACAGTCTGCAATGGACTGTGGGATTTTATCTTACAATAGCCTATCATCCAGATCACCATGTAGCTCAATGGGTTGTGTTGTATTGGGCTTGCTTGCTTGTGTCCTCTATTTTACTTGAGCCTACTCCGTGCCGACTTGTGCTGCTTCTACCTGTTATCCATATTTTCCCCCCCAGAAAAATATTGGATCAGCCACAACTCCACATAGAAAGAACCTAAGAAATCACATTCAAATCCTACAAAAAAGTTGTAGAGGGACTCTACAATGGGGTGGCGGGGCCTGTGAAAGATCAAATGACCTTGTGCAGTAAAGAAATTCAAGAAATGGCTCTGTCGAGCAAATCCATGCTTCAAATCCAGCAAATAGACTTAGGCAAGATCTAAAATGAATTATCAGAGTTGGAGCACAAGGTTGAGTGGTGCCAAAGGAGCTAGAGGCTTGAATAAAAGAAATGATGAAGGTTCAAAGCCGTCGGGCTCTCAAATGAATTAGAATGAGCCTCGAAACGACTAAGTATGGAGGAGACAACAGACACTGCAAGTGTCAAAGCAGCGAACCTCCAAAGGTTAAATCCCAAGAGGCAGACTCAAACAAGCACTAGGACCCCACGTGTCCCAGGTCCAAAAAAGAGGCAAAGTCAAAGCTAAAATTCAAAAGGTGAATAGGGTGGGCCTAAAAAAAGACTAAGTATAGAAGTGCTAGTGGAAGTTGCCACACATCAGCTTGACGCATCCCTAAAGGAAAAATCCTTTGCGGAGACTCAAAATTGCACTAGCCCTCCATGTAGATAATGGTAAACAAAGGTAAAAAGGAGAGCAGGCCCAAAATTGGTTAAGTCTCTGACCCTGCGGAGGCCTCCGTGTGTCTCACCTGCGCATTGTCAAAAAGAAAGTCTGAAGTCAGTTTTCAAATGAGCGCGGGCTCGCTGTGTGTCACAGCTTTCTAAAAGGGACATTTTCAGGGTCTGAATAGTCAAAGAAAAGGAAAGATGGTAGAAGGTTCCAAGTGTCAACACGTCACCATTTCAAAGGTAAAATTCGGGGTAGGTACTCAAACAAATGCCAAGCCTCCACGTGTCCAGGGTCAAATTTTTGGCCCGTTAAGCAAAAGACTCAGAAAAAATACAAGGGACCACAAGGAGCTTGCGGAGGCTACCACATGCCAGTCTTACACTATTTCAAGAGCAAAGGGTAAGGGAAAAATCTCCAAGGTGCACGAGGCCGCCACGTGGACCGTACAAGGGTAGACTCTTTAAATATTGTGCCCCGCAACCCTAATATTCAAATGGCTATATCTTTCGACTGGAGAATCAGATTTGGATGGGAGAAGAATTTATGGAAATTTCTTGACACCCTCTATGCATTGGGAACATAAAATATTATTTTGGGAAGGCTATGGTAGGTGAAAATTGTGAAAAATTCTTCCTGGCCATTAACGCAAAATCTGATCTCTTCAAATACTAGATTTGATTCGATTTGATCCACCAGAGAACCAGAAGTGACATATTATGGATGGGTTTATAGAAGGTATTGATATTTAGTGGTTGAGATTTAAAAAGAGGATTCAATGTGTATCTCAGGGTGGTTGGAGCAGGATTCAAATTCTTCCCTCTTCTCTCTCCCATTCTTCCTATATATTTTAATAGAGGGGCACATTCAAATGGTTGGTTACTGTTTCTTTTTTGCCCCCTCTCCCTTTCTTTCTTAGGGTCTAATGCAAAGTCTAAGCCTCCTCTCATGTCTTTGTAATGGAATTTTATTACCTCTTGCCCGCTGATGGTCTACTGTGTAACATTTTGGAGCAATAAAATCTATTTTGTGATGCATTTGTCCATCCTTGGCTTATTTTGTTGTCTCTCCTTACCTCTCATTGTCACAGGGTATATTGTGCATACTTTTGATGTCTATTTCAGGTCCTAGGAGTTGTGTTTAATGGGTTTCAAATAGGTTTTCTATGTGAAATCTATCTTTGATCTGTGGTGCATTCTGTCCACCCTCTCCTTTGCTCACCTCTCTCCATTTCAGGTAGTTGGGTCTGTGATCATCCACTTCCTTTTCTGGTGTATCACCACTTAGTGTAAGATATTTCACCCTCTCTCTCTCTGTCCCATTGGAATGGTTAGATTAGGATAGAATAGGTTTTTCCTGCACTGGAGTAGCTTATGGCAGGTAGATTAGAAGGCAAGAACTGGCTTACTCTAGAGGTCCATCTCAAGTTTTTTAAGTACCACAACTTGAGAGATGGTCACATGTTATGAAATCACACTGAATGCCCCACTCCACACCTAGGCCATTCAGGGGTGCTGTGATTCTTCACTAACACTACCCTTACCGATCCCTATCCACCGAGTTCCCTTTTCCAACACCTTGCGATTAACTTGGAAAGTGACTCATCTTTTGGCTTGGCCTCCATTTCCCGAGCCCCAACTTGGTGGGCTCGGTAAGCTCTCCAAGTTATCTCTTTGGCTTGCAGTCCTTTCAGACACATGGAGTACTAAGGAAATGGGTTACCAGGATATCTGGGGTCCGCACTATCTACCATATCCGCTTCATACTTCCTGTTCCCTCTATTCTTTTTCCTACCTTCATTTTATTTGTAGATTTGACCTCCCTATGAGGAACTCGGGGTTCTAAGGTACAAGGGCCTCATGTTCCTTGCGGGCCCACATTTCCCAAACTCTCCGCAATAAGCTATCTCTGCCCCACCTTTTTTCTTTAGCCGCTTTAGCCATTATGGGTCCACGGGGAATTCACATCCTACTAGAACATTTATAGCTTGGGCCTTGGGTTCCCAGAACCCTTCATCGGTTTGATCAACACAAGGATCACTGTATATTATGTTATTTTCAGGTATGCAGGGAACTCACATCTTTTTGACTCATTCTACCTAGACGTTTTGTTCCAGAAAACCCCTAACTTGGCCATATTCCACTTCACTGACACCTAAAAACTCCGCGGCTTGCTGAATTACTTAGTGAGATTCCATCCCGATCACCTGACAATATCCATCCACCTCATCAAGTTGCAATTGTCTCAACCAACTCACTTTTATTCTCCTACAAAGTAAAGGACCCCGAGCTCTGCCATCTTGTCAAGATACTCTTTATCTTACCTGTAGCTCGATGTCTAACCTCAACATAGCGAGCCCTCCTCCAACTTTCCCATGAGCTCACCAAGCTCCTCTCTACCCCTTTCTCATTTTTCACAATTTTCCTCAACTATTTGGATTTTTACAAAAATGGGAAATTACCTTAGGGAAAAAATGAGTACTCCAAGCATTAAATACCTCTCAAACATGAATTTCACCCAATTTTTAGTTTTCTCATTAAGATCCCACCGAATCTTCTCAGTTCCCAACTATCCCAGTTGTCCATTTTTCCAGGGGTAAAATGGATAACAATTTTACAACTCGACGGGGTTATCTTCCTTCTAGATGAAGTGACCAATGACCTTATTGTATCCATTGGGCATGGAGTCATCTCTGGTAACTTGAAATTGATATGAACTTGAAGAATACACCCCTAGAATTCAAACTAATTTGTTTCTTTCTTGATCACATCATAAGAAATCTTCTGAATAAGGTTTTAAGTGAGTGGAAATTTGTTTTGAACCTAAAAAATCATCTTCTAATTTGTTCCCCCATGGAAGCCACGAAGAAACTTAAAGCAGTATCTTTACCCTCGAATGCATGCCACTTTAATCTTAAACTTTGATATGTTGGGGTTGATTGATTGAAATAATCTGAAACTGTCCCAAATCTGATTTAGTTACTTTGCATTGTTTCTTATGAAGTATGCAACTAATTCTTGACCCCTTAGAATTATTCTTCTCCATATACCTCTCTAGAAAACTTTATGAAGCAGTATGCAATGAGACCATCCAGAAATATAAAAATACTATGTAAAGTACTTAGGGAAATCGAAACTATTCTAGTAACAAGACAATGTTCTAAAAGCACTTGGAGGAATTATAAATCTAAACTACTATGTACAAGGATGGGAATTCACTTCAATAGCAATGCTTTAGATACATTCCATTGATTGAAATTTTTAGTTCTTCTCCATCTAGATTTGAAAACTAGAAAGCATGTTACTCTTGCAACCTAAGATCATGTAGGGACCACTCCATATAACATCAAACTTTGAGTGCTTACCTAGTTTTTCCCTGTTTGCATCCCACTTTAGAACTAAGTCCCCTTTTCAAAATGTCCTAAATTTTGCTTTCTTGTAAAAAATCCTCTTGATTAGAGCTTGATATTTTTCCATCGTATGCATTACTTGGTTTCTCAACTCCTCTAATTTCATGAGTTCTACATATCTAATTTCCATTGCTTTGAATAAGCTCCAGTGTTGGAAATTTAAGAGATATGGGCAATCTTGCTTCTTTTCCATAAACTAGCTTGTAGGGAGAACTTCCAGTTGATCTCTTGGGTGTGATTCTATCATCCCACAAGGCTTATTTTAACTTGGTGTGCCAAGTCCTATGATTTTCATCTAAAGTCCTCCTTATAATCCTTAATAGGTTCTTGTTTGTGGACTCTTCTTGACAGTTAATCTGGGGGTAATAGTTTGATGAAGTGCTCAGATATATCTCGTTCTTAAAAACCTAATTAGAAATCTTGGTGCCAAGGAATGCTAGAGTGTTATTAGAGATGATAGTGGATGGAACACTAAGCATGGTTACAATTCCTTTATATAAATCTAGTATGTTGGTCTCATTTGCCTCCTTGAGTACAATTGTGTCTATTACTTAGTGAAATAGTCAGTTGCTGTGAGAATCCATTTGTGGCCTAGGATTGAATTTGTATTGATGGATCTAATGAAGACCAAACCCCAGTGCATGAATGGTTGGTCAACTGATATTGGGTGGAGTAGAAGGGCTGCGAGATTTTCCTTTCCTATGAAAAATGCACATTTCTTGCACTTCTTAATCCATGCATAATAATCACTTAAAATAGTGGGCCAATTGTAACCAACCTTCATGATTTTGAGAGCTATTACTTGTGAAGACAAGTGACCTCCAACTTCTCCATCATAGAAGTCGTGCAACACCCTCTCCATCTGATCTACTGTAATGCACCTTAGGATAACTCCATTCACATATTTCTTGAAAAAAATACCATCAACAATGACAAAGGGAATGGAGTGGAACCTAAAATACCTTATCTTATCTTTTTTAAAACCTTGAGGGCATTGACTTGTTTGGTGGAAGTTAATGATATCCCAAGTCTAGCAAGTTGTCGGTAAGGAATTGGCTTGTTGTTCTTGATCATCACAGAGCACCAGAACAATCCTTTCTTCATCTTGTGACTTTGTGTGTTAATTTGAGACTAGATACTCACATAACCCCTTGCCTCTAACCAGTTTTGTCACCTTGATATATATCATACTCCATCACTTTGGTAATCTAACCAAATATTTTCTCATTTAAATATTTGTTTAAGAGGAAATAATTTACACAAACATGTGAAACTAACAAGTGGATCTTGTTGTTGGAGATTAGATGCATACATTTCTTAAAAATTATTATAAAAACAAGAACATGCTTCTCAATGAATGAGTATCTCATTTCACAGTCGTCAAGGTTCTAGCTAAAGAATGCAAAAGACTACTCCAAATTTTCCTTGTTCAACTGTACCAGTATTGCAGATATTGTGTCTATGCCACAAAAAGCATATAGATTAAAGTCCTTGGAGAAGTTTGGATTAACGAGGGTTGGAGCTTGTGATATTTCCTACTTGATAGCTTCAAATATTTATTTTCCCTTAGATTTTCATTTTAAATCCATACTCTTATTATACATCATAATCAATAGTTTGATAAGATTATAAAAATCAGGCACAAACCTTATGGAAAAATTGATCCTCCCTAGGAAGCTTTGAAGAGATTTCTTGTGACTTGGTAAGGGAAATACCAAAATGGATTTAAATATCTCCATGTCAATAGTTAATCCTTCTTTCGAAACAATGTGACCCATGATCTTACCTTTATGAGCTAAGAATATGCATTTCTTTGGATTCAAGGAAACTCCAAACTACCTACATCTCTCGAACACTTGCTTAAGATGGGAGAGATGGTCAACTACATTCTTGGAAAATACTGTAATATCATCAAGATACAAAAGAAAAATATTGTTAATCAATCCTTTGAATTCCATGTCCATGGCTCTTTGGAACATTTCTCAAACATTAAATAAGCCAAATGACATTTTCCTATAGGTATAAGTCCCCCATTTTGTAGTAAAATATGTCTTGAACTGATCCTCTTCTCTTACCATGATCTGGTTGTAACCTGAGTATCCATATAGAAGTGAAAACCTCTCCAAAACAGCTACTACTTGTAGAATATGCTCCATTGAGGGAAGTGGATAGTGATCCTTTAGGGAAGCTCTATTTAAATATCTAAAATCCACACACAACTTGATTTATCCATTCCCTTTTCAGACTGGAATAAGGTTTGCATCCCAGGATGAGTGCTTGATAGGGAAAAGATGATTGCCTCAATTAGATTGTTTAATTCTTTCTTCATTAGAGGCTCTTTGCAAGGATTAATTTAACTTTGCTTCTGCCTAATGTGTTTAGCCTCTGAAGATATTTCAATAGTATGTTGAGCTAAACTAGGATCAAATCCCCTAATACCTTCATAGCTCCATGTTTTAACAATACATTTTATGCTTTCTAGGATGAAATAGATAGAAGGTAAATGGTTAAGGAGGAATACCTGTGAGGCGAAGGTGGAAGGTATAATGCATGCATTGTTCACGTTATCCAAGATGATCGTAGATAACTCCTTTTTGTCTAGGAAGGACTACATGTAAATGAAAAGTAAGACCCAAAAAGAGTATTAAATTGCTTATGACAATGGTCTGCCTAGCATATGCTAGATCCAGGAGGTGTGGTGCTCCCTAGAGAGGCTATCAATCCACTGTTTGATAACAATTCAATGTGAATATGAAACTAAAATAAATAGGTCATATTGTAATGTAATGATTTAAGTTTCTCATACACACAATACACTAGATATCAAAATAACACTAAATATAATTAGAACTGGGGTTTGTTCAGGTCAGACATGTATGTCAAAGGTTTGGTAAGGGTCTAGGGCTGATTAGTTGAGGTTTGGATTGGTTTTGGGTGAGTGAGAAGTTTTCTGGTTTGAGAATATAAAATGACACAAAGACCAATATCGGTTAGATGACCGATGTTGATTCAAGGATGAACCTGATGATGGTAGGGTAAATCGATGCTGGTAGGGGCAATTGGAAATAACTTAATAAAAATGGTTTTTGGTATTCTCTGTGATTACACAAAAGAGTGAAGAGGGTGAGGTTAGGTTTGTAATATAACTGAGAAGACTCAAGAATACAGGGGAAGAGGTCACAAAGGGTGAAACGACTTAAAATGGTTGGGTTGGTGGATTGGTGAGAAGATGGAGATATCCAGATAACAGTAGAAATTGAGAAATAATGGAGGAAAAGAGATCTACAATAAAGGAAGCACAAATGATTAAGATCATGTTAATTACTTGCTGCTATGAATATCTCATGACTGGATGGAGGCTGGTGATTGATTAGCGAGGGGGTAGCTGATTGAGTACCATGGTGGTATGAATTGTTTGTTCCCGTGAATGATCTAATAATATGGAAGGAAATCCTTGGCCTGTGCTACTCTTTGGTGGTGTGTAGACGTTGTTTGGATGAAGCAATGGCTCTAAGATATTCACTTGATTGGAATAGAACTCTCAAAAATCAAAATAACCAACCCGGGTAAAGGGTTGTAAAATTCTATATAAAGGAACTAATGGCAGTTTAGGTGACCGACATCTGTTGAGAATAAATTGGCATCGGTTAGGGTGAAATAGTATTAGTTACTAAAAATATGTAGATCTTCCCATATTTGGTGTGCTTTCCTTGTTGGGTCTGCTTAGGGAAGTAGATTCCACATGAGAGAAGGTAGGAATATCTTAGAAAAAGTCCAGTTAGGTTTATGAATAATTCTTAGTTAGTTAGGTCAAGTAGTGACTCAACACTGGGAGTGATGATTTAGTGCTGAGAGCAATGAATTGGTCACTATGAGTTAAATGCCCTCAGAATGGGTCTAGGGTGAGGTGTCATGATGAGGTAGAGGTGTGAGGATGAAATTAACTTAATTAAAATAATTAAATTAATTAATAATGTGAGGATAAATATTAATATGGGGTAAAGGGGTCATGATTAGTTAAATGTATTACATTAATTAATTAAAGGGAACCAAGGGGAGTGTGACCAAAATTTTGTGTCTACATTTGCCCCCTTTTTATCACGTAGCTTGTACTAATAAGTGATTGTGACAAAAATAGGAATTCGGTGCTCCAGGTATGAGTGAAGGTTAGGTTGCCCTAAGTGTGGGTATAGGTGATCCCCCTCAAACCAAGAACTGATGATGTGTGAAACAAAGGCGGTGAGTGGTTTGATAAATGGGTAAGTGATGAAAACAAGAGTAGGGTGGTGGTAGGTAAGGGTGATTTCAGTTCGGGTAATAGGTAGTGGTAGTCTAACACACACATACATATAGAATGAGATAGGGTACCAGGTGTAAGAGCTTGTAAACTCTATGTCATCAAAGGTTGATAAGTTTATCCAAACAAGGTTGATGTGGTTTATGTATCCAAGATATATGATATGGTCCTGAAACACAACTAGGAAAGGTTCTGGAATGGGAAATAGGTTTGTTCCAGGGCACCAAAGGTTAGGTCATGATTAAAAACATGACATTAGTCAAGGTAAAGTCATTAGGTTGAACAACATGAGTATCACATCGCAAGGTGTAAGGAGTACACGAATTCGAGTGTCATAAAAGGTGAGTGTCGGTTGGGTGATTTAGGTAAGGCTGTAGGTAAGGCCATGTGAGGGGAAAAAACATGCCCCAACTGATGGTGAGGTTGGGTGATAGGTAATAAGGTCATAAGGGTGAGGTTTAAGGTCACAATCAACTTTGGGTTAGGCGGATATGATTTTGGGAAAATTTAGTGTAAAATGGTGCAATTTGGTAAAAAGGCTAACTGACATCAGTTATAGCAAATTGATGTCGGTCAAGGGAAACTGTGCACGGTGCACTAGGGCACATGACCGATTTTGTTCATATATAACTAACGTCAGTTAGAGCAGGGGTTGGTTAAAAAACAAAAATCTACATGTTATAGATTCATTATAATATTTCCATTTATAGAAAATGACAGAGTGAAGTGTTTTTAGTGTTTTCCATGAAGAAAAGGATGAGGTTCTATACCAGGATGAGTTACAGGTAGCTGAGTGCCTAGAGGAGTGAGGTAGATGGGTCCATGAGATCATTCAGAGTGATTGGGTTGGTCGGAGGACTAAGAGGTTGATTGGAGGCATGGCTGTAGCAAGTGGAGGTGCTGGAGGTCCACCAGTTTAGATACTAGAGGTGCCAGCGAGGAGGAGGCATCGTGTTGAGGTAGGAGTCAATCTATATCATGTTTTTTTCAATTAAAATTTGATGTAAAATGAAAAAATGGTGTGGGAAATTAAAAATTTGAAATGTGGGTAAAAATGAATGAAACTTGGTATTGGGAGGGTGCAATATAGATTAACTAGGTGGGAAAAGGAATTGGGGTTGGGTTTAGGTGGGATTGGTGTAGAATTTTGGTTGTTTTTTCAAATTTTTCAAAATTTTGGGCATGGGGATTCGACCTTAAGGCAAAACTAGAGACCTACGATAGTTTGGCATCAATTGACGTCGGTTTGGAAAACCGATATCGGTGGTTAGATAGGTGACTTGTACTAATTAGAGTGACTAGTGTCAGTTTAAGGTAACTGATGTCGGTCACTGTGAAAAATGGCCTAGGGTAGAAAAGGGTAAATTATGGGGAAAAAGGATTTAAAAATAAATAAATATGTAGTTAAATATAGCAATATGAGAGGTAGATTAGAATAGAAGTAGGTGGGTTGAAGGTAGTTATAGCTAGGAATAGGCGGGTATGGGTTAGGTCAAATATTAAAGGAGAGAAAATGATGAAATGGAACATGAGAACTTGTTTAGGTGAGATAAAATGGATGGTAGGTTAGAAAAATAGTTAGGAAATAGATAGGTAGGTAGAGAAATGTGGGTGTGGGGTGGGGGTAAGTAGGGGTGAATAAATAAGTAAAGTAGGTAAGTACTTGACATTGTTGAGTTTCCTAGATATAGGAACAACATCAATTGATAATGTGGGATAGGGTCCCACCATTGTTAGTTGAGATACAACCCAATGTCACTGAGGATGAGTGGACGCACATGTGAGAGGTTGGATTGGTTGGGATTATGTGGTATAGGTGGTTCCGATGGGATCATAGTCTGATGGTCACTCTCATCGATAGGTGGGATGCAACAACCAACACCTTGCATCTACCCACTGGCGAGATGAATATCACACTAGAGGATGTTTATAGGATTATGTGGCTACTTATTATTGGGGAGCTAGTGTATTCAGTATTAGTAGATGGAGCCTTCAAGACGATAATTGCAGTAATTGGGGAGATGGTGAGTGACTTGACTGAGCACATCACCAGTCTTGTTTACGGGGCTTTGTATGTTGTACACCCATAGGAGACGTGGTTAGTAGTACTGATGATGGTAGCATTGGGGTGCTATGCACTTCCAGATTCAGAGGGTGGCTGATTTCCTAAAGGATTGATGGGAGTGTTGTGAGATATGATCAATGATTGGGTCTTCTTTGCATGAGGACCGACATATTTAGTGCAACTATATAGGGAGTTGTGGGCTTACCAGAAGATGCGATGCTACAACATCTATTACAAATTCCTACTGCATTGCTGGGCATACAAACATATTGTGGTAGTGTGGCCACGAGGACTACTAGTACCAGATTGACAACATGAGGGATAGAGGGTAGCTTACAGGAGGTGGGTGGATATAGGTGGTCATCCTCAACTAGAGGAGGTAACTCATGACTTAGTATACTAAAGGTGAGAGTTGGAGGGATTTTATGTGATGGACATAATATGAAGGCCCTATGTTGGTTTCCCAGCTTTAAGAGGGATGGCTCAAGAGCTACAAGAGTTATAATTATTGTGGTGGATACAAGACATATGTGCTGATTAACACAAGATGATCCCAATTGACAAGTCTGATGCTAGTTCAGATTACAACAGGATGTGCCACTACCCTTCCCATATTTGTAACATTCCCATTTTAATACTTTAGAAACAAGGAATTTTTTTTTGCACGATTAATGTTCTCTGTTCTAAATACATAATTTAGAAAACACATATCATAGCAATCATTTTTATAACAGATAACCATATGCAACTATAATGACTTGGTGTACCACTGATCTATTCATTCCATGACTCAGTGAACTTCCGATCTATTCATGTGTAACTTTGAGCTTGAAGTCTTCTACTGAATAATTCATATACATGGTTCTCTTACCCAATTCCAGGTTCTGAGTGATCTGCCCAAGGAACCTATCTGAATAATTGTTACCACTATTCATTGGCATCATGATCCTTAGACTAGGTGACATAAGACAATGCAATCAACAGCTTGCGATACTTTGGCTAAAGATTCATAACATACTGTTCGTATTACTTATTCCTTGATGGCATACTCATCAATCTAAAAGACATCATTCATCCCACTCTATTGTTATATAGAACGTCTTTATTGACTTCCATCAGTCCCCTTGTCCCAAGGTTTCACTCTAGATCAGGTTAACATCATAGTCCATGTTATGAAGAGGCTCTTAAAGACTAAGGATAAATTGGCATACAGGGTCAACCAAAGTTAACTCTGTGTGCCAAGGTACCCTGAGACTCAAAGGGCTTCCTCATAACATGATTATGGTCCTAACCAGTCCCGGAGAGAAATCTTGATCAAGTCCCAGGTTTGTAAATCTTAACGATCAATGCCGAAGGGTGCTGCCACATGTCATCTGCATTATTGTATCCTCGCGAAGATCCTAACCTTCTCGAAGGTACACCCTTGTAGTTGACGTGTGTCAACATCCTACGAAATAGCCTCGGAAATATGTACATACCTCCAAGAATTACTTATGTTAAGTTATATTTAGGTTACAAGACTACATAATTAGGAAGCCTTCTCTAACCCCGAGTCCAACACTCCTTAAGTTACCTTTTTGTAATTAGGGTTCAGTTTTACGAAAAGAGTCTTAATTTGCTTTTGATTGTTTCCTGGTTGTCGGTTGGGGCCGATCAACCTTTTATCCACAAAAATAGGACAACAACCATTTAAGTTCCTTAATTTAGAAAAATAACTCAACCAACGAGGGAAATGTATCAACCTAATAGGTTGAGACATATAAGACTTTATACCGTTAAGTCTTAACGATTTATAGTTATTTATTCCTTTTATAATTATTTCATTACAAGAGGGGAAATTCCTCCTCTTCTTATAGGTATATTTTAGGGCATAACCCAATCTTGATGTTCCTTATAAATGTCGTGATCTTATTTTCAGTTTTTTTTACTCACAGTCATAAGTTATAATGAGTCACTAATTAAGAATGTAGTAATCAACCACATCATTAGCTATGGCTTACTTAAGAAGATCATCTATAATCCATTGTTCAAAACAATAAGAATGCACACTCATTCATATAGCCAATAAGAAGATCATCCCAACAAAATAAGATACACATTCTTCATAGGTAATTTCCTCACAATTTCATTCATTTCCAAAACCATACAATTACAACTTATGCACTTTTGGCATTCTTTAAGACAATAGCCTTCAAAAAAATACATAACCTTTCTTTTCACAATATAGTTTAAAAATCTAATCAGAATTCTTCGTAAGAACCAATTTAGAACAATCAATACATCTTATCATATTTTGTCTTCCTTTGCCACTTACGAAGACCATCTGCAAAATTGCTAGCACGAGTCAGTTCAATGAACTGAGCATGATAATCACTAATCCTTAAAACAATTGCATTCCTCTAATTGTTTCAATTAAACAACCCTATTAAAATGACTTCACTTAATTCATACTTTATATCCTAGAATGAAATCAATATAAAGAGATTCTAAGTACACTATTAAAACCAAAAGGACAGAAGGAATATTCTATTATGCTTGTCCTCAAATTAAAGCATAATTGAATCCAACAATTACCTTCACAATCCAAAATCATAATACACCCTAAAATTTCTTTCTACCAATTATAATACAACTTCATATTACAATATAAATTACAGACGTAATTTCAACTAAATCTATTTTGGATGATTCATCCCATTTCTTGCAAGAAAGTAAGAAGGAGCATCTTGATTATTATACACCTAATCATCCAAAAAATCTGAAATAGTGTATATCATGATTTGATTGCCTTTATTTATCACTAAACCAATTGAAATATTAAATCCAACGGATCATACAAAAGTAATTTAAAAAAGAGGAATGGATTGCTATCATTTACAAGTTCACTTGCCAATTTGTCCTTCATCTTAGTGTAACTAATTTTCAATCATGGCAAGTATGTAAAGCAATAAATATTGGATTACTTTACAATAAGAATAATAAATAGTAAGTTTATATCAATATCATAACTTGCTATAAAATGAAAGGAGTTTCCCAGATTAGGATCCCTAATCTTAATATTCCTTCCATCTTTAAAGTAAAAATCTGCCATCCCATAGCTTTACTAATTGGGTTCCTTAAATAATTTCAAAAAAAAAGTATATTAACATACAAGAAGAAATGGACATAACTTTCCTTCTTTTACAACCTTTGTCCAATCTATTCTTTCAACTCAAAGTTAAAACAAAGATGACCAAACATCGTTGTAACCAAGTTTTAGAATTAAATCCAATTTCCATGAAATAATAACCATTTAATAAATCTAATCAAGGAATAAGGATCTGTTTCTGGCACTTAATTACATTCAATAGTGTGATTCAGGTAGAAACACTATATAGAATTACCCTTAGATCCTTACAGGATCTACCACTATACATTCTATGAAACCAAAATCATATTCTACATAAACACAATTACAACCTATCAAACTCGATACAGACCTGATTCAAATAAACAGGCTATTTTCCTTCATATGCTCGAACCATTCGAGATGAGAATCAAGTTAGGTTATCTTAACATTTTTCCTTGATTACATGGTCATCCATAATCAAACTGGACCGAATCATCGTCCGGTGCCATTTCTTTATAAACACTAATCAAGATTGAATATTTAGTATGTGAAACGTATTCAAATCCTAATTTCGAAAGCACCTAAGGTCAAAATATTCTTACCATTATAAAGAATATGCAACAAAAGTCAAAGTAAAATAGATCTTCCATAAGCTTGAGCCATTTTATTTCTAATGTCAAATTCAAAATATATTTTAAAAACCCATAATTGATGAACACCATTTTTCCGTTACAACTTATCCAAAAAGTAACCAAGAATTCGCAAGAAGAACATGAACCCCATTCAACAACTAATCTTTCCGTATAACTCATATTGCCAACATACATGGACACCTTAAATTAACAACTAAGCCATACACTGTATTACTCACAGTACCTGAGAAAATTAAAAAGCAAACAAACACCTTCATAAGAGGTGTTAAGGATTCAATCATTCCATGTTTCCAAACACACAACATGTAACAATCAACTTTTATTTTACTAAGTTTACAAGAAACCTGATATCACAATCATTTTGCAGTTCTCTTGATCATAAACTTGTTATAGTTAGAGTTTCTCAAGGTGGAGCAGACAATTTAACAATCCTTTCACAGCCGAAGCAAAAGAAATTAACTTAGCATTAAAACATGTAATCCTTTACAAATGATTCCTTTCATGGAACAAGCCTTTATCCAAGTAAATCAAATAGATAGAAGCTTACAACAGTCGCTAGCTGGTTACCCCAAATGGGTACAAAAACACAACATTTCACAAAATCCTAGATCAACGATTACAACCAAAACGTTAACTTCAGTAAGAATTTTAAGAAATTGAACACATTTACCAATCTCAACACCAAGTAAATCCTACAGAGTTTGGTATAGGTTACTTTGTTACAAATACTCAATGTAGAAGGGTAAATATGACAGTTTAACAAGATAAGAACTCCAAGCTTAAACCAAAACAAGGGAACAAGAAAGCAACGAAAATAAGTTTCCTTTTTGAACTAACATTTCCGAGTTAAATCCAGAGCCCAAGTTTACATAAAACCCACAATTCATTACTACCAGTCAACCCAAAAATGTGTGAACATCATCAGAACAGATTTTTTTTTAATGAAAACATTTAAAGGAAAAACAAGATTTTAACAGTTAGGGCCTATCATGCCTGATAGTGTCACTTAAAAGTTGAAGAAGACCTCTGGACGAGCTTTCCCTTTCTTCTCCTTTCCACGAAAGATTAAACAACAAAATATTTCTTCCTCCATGCCTTATATATTCCCCACAACACAAAAGTAAATTTGAAACATTCAAAATTGGCATGCATCGGAGAGTAAATTGCTAGTTTGAAAAACTAGTGCTCATGCAGAGTGAAAAATGGAAGGCACAACAAAAGAAAAAACCAAACAAAATTCCCTTTGCATGTCTCTCAAGGTGGCCCGAGATCAAGAACCCATGCAATTTAATTGCATTAAATTATTTTCTCCCACCTATTTTCCATTGCCACCGTCCGCCAAAGTTGGCAAGTTCTACATCACAAAACAAAAGAGTTTCCATTTTAGAGATACTGCCACGTAAGCTTCCCTCTTTCCAAATTAACCTCCGCTAACCTTGGTAGTACTTCCTGCCCCTTCATCCTTATCCTTTCCTTAAATTCCATTGAAATCACCACCCCAAAGCTTGCGACCCCCCTTAGGTTCCTTTCCATAGCATTAGTTTAGGATAGGTTAGTGACTTAGGTTAGATCCTAGGTTAGTTTAATCTTAACACCTTAGGTTATAACATAAGTCACCCACCTTAGTATTAGGTTTAGATAACCCTTAGGAATATCAAGTACATAGTTTTAGGACTAGGTTAGATCAACTAACCCTAGCAACAATAGGTTATAGTTTAGGTTTAAAACTAATAACCTTACTGATTCCAATTTAAGTCTATTTTAATAGGCTGAAATCATCATTTTGAATTCAAACAGAATACAATGTTCCCAGATCAGATTCTGGATTTGCATCAAGCAATTAGCTTTAGATGGAAAACTTACATATCTTACCTGGCTTAAGGTCTAGGTCCTTTCCGATGCCAAAATGATTGAGACCAGATTCCGATTGCAATGACCTGCCAGGATTAATTTCCAGAATCCAACAAAACTTCCACTACATAAATATTTTCATATGAAGAAGAATTTAAAAGAACTTATACTTTCTAAGTTCAGTTAGACTTAATAATTCCTGAAATGTCAATACATAATTGTTCATCCTGAATATAATTAAAACATTCCTTAGATCAATGCAATTGACCCAAGGATGAGTCATAGAGATAGATAAGTCTACGATCTCCCAAAAATCAGATTATACTCATATGTGAGAAATGAAAGAAAATAAATCCAAGCATATTCCCTTTCAATCACAGATCTTGAGATCAGAAAGGACACAACCAATTCAAGCATGATTTCTTGAAATCAAAAGAACATATCATCATATGGAAAATCAAATATCAACACTTGAATGCAAAGGAGAAAGTAACAACAGTTTAGGGTGTAACAGATGTGCCACTACCCTTCCCATAATACTCCATGGATGATGTGGAGAGACCCTTGTCTCCACCCTTGCCCACACCCTTGCCCACAAACCCCACAAGACAGGAGCAAGTAATAGTGGATATGAGATTGGACAATACAAGGACCACTATGGCATAAAAATAGTGGTGGGCATTGGAGTTACAAGTAACACCACCATGGCTAGGTCAACTAAACTTAGCCATAGTGATGGTTCAGAGGGATGCCCTATATGGATAGATGAAAATGCTGGGAGTTTAGTTGACAACGACATAGGAACATGTAGTTACTTTGACAGGGCAGGTGACTACTTTACAGGGTTGGTTGACTACTGCCTAGGCACATACACATGTACATATACAAGCTCTTACATGGGATGGTGTACAGGTTGTAGTGCTACAGGCGTAGGTTACTAGTTTACAGGGACAGTTGATAGCCACACAGGCACAAGTTGCGGCCTTACAGACCTAGGTAGCTGTATAGGTATAAGAAAATGCACCAGGACAAGGTCTTGTAGTATAGACATTGACACTAAGACATGGTCCTCCATTGGTAGGATAGATTTCATAGCTTGTAGTTAGACCAATGGCACAACCCCAGACTATATCTATGGTGAGGTTCAATGATTCCTTAAATGAGGCCCGCTATTACCAGGACCATCTAGCCATTGCAGGTATTGATGTTCCCTCATATGCCATGCACAGGGCTCAATAGGTAGCTAGTGAGAGGACCGGGTCTAGGACTCATAGCTCAGGTAGCATATGGGGTCATTGGCCTAAGAGAGAGGGTCAGGGTGAGGTTACTAGCTCTTGTAGACCGGGCCTAGCTAAGGGTCAGGAGGAGGAGATGGGTGAGAGTGGAGAGAAGGGTCTCAGGTGGGGTTGATTGATCATGACATTTGATAGTCTATGATGATTTTGATTTTGGTATATATACTGGCCTACGTGTTGAAGATTTTGCAAGATTGTATATGAGAGTTTTTGAGACACTTTGATTATTTATCTCTGTGTACATATGTATTGATACACAAAAATTCCACCTTATATAGTTGATGATTATTATTAGATGGATGATGTACTCTTTTTAATTTACATTTTTATTGTGTATCATGGGAACTAGGTGATTTAGGCATGATTGAGTCGAGGTCTTGTAGACATGATGGAGTTAAGTATAGGCATGGTTTGGTCAGGCATAGGCATGGTGGAGTCAGGTAATAGGCATGGTGGAGTCTAGGTAATTTCCAAGTAATTAATATCTTGGAAATATGAAATGATTTAAGAAGAATATGGTTGTGGTGATAAAATGGTAGGTATGATGAAACAATGTATGTTTTTATGATATATTAATTTCTAAGCTATTGTGTAAATGGAAATTAACTAGGGTAGAATGTGAATGTAAAGGGGGAAAATCGGTTAGGGGTAAAAGTGGCTGAGATAACCTCCAAGGGCTCCATGCCCTCGGAGTGCTGCCTACATAGCCCTGACAAAAAAGGGGCCTCAAGATGATGTAGTTCTCCCATAAGCTAGGGAAGAATATGATAAGGGAGATGAACGAGTTGGTAGGTTTTATGGATGATTGAGACGAGGTCATTTAGGCATGGTTGAGTTTAGGTCATTTGGGCATGGTTGAGTGTAGATTGAATAGGCATGGTTGAGTTTAGGTTGAATAGGCCTGGGTGATTTTGGTGGGAGAGGAATTCCAAGAATGTATGTGTTCAAGGTCTAATCTTGTGTAGCAGAATTAATAAGTAATAAAAGAGGTGAATGGTAAGAGGATAAAAAAAATCTACCTAATTGATAAGAACCATTATGAGTCTATCATACCAAAGATTGGATTATAACATGTTGTCTCTTGAAAACTACTTTTTGTTTTCATAGCCAAATTAAATTTTTTTGAGCTCATGACCTTCGTTGGTGTTTAAGCCAAGTTAGAGATTCAAGAAATTAGCAAAAGTCGTGCCCTAGAGCTGTTTAAACCTTTGTTTTGCTCGTTTTTAGAAATCCTCCATTTCTCGGTCTATGCACGTAATATCAACTTTGCAACCTCCATTTTTGATTGAAATTGTTCACTTGTTCTATGTCCTCGGTCATCAAATCATTGTTTTTCCTCCATACCTCTAGTTTGTGAAGGAAATTGAAAAATTGGACTCAAAACGATGAAGTTTTCTTCCTCTACATATTTTCCACAGTCGGGATAATGGGCATCTTTTCCCCATCAAATTTTCACCCCAATGAATGCAGGTACATGGTATGATCCTATTGGATGGGGAGGAATGTGATTTTTAGTGAACTTAACACCTTTGGTCACTTTTGGCAAAAATGGTAAATTTTCCTTGCGACCCCAGAAAGTTTGAAGTTGCCGATTTTGGTTCATTGTGGAAAAATAGAATTATTTGTCCTAGGCTACACAAGTTCAATTGGGACACTTGGGACCCAAAAAGCCAAATTGGCCAAAAAATTCAAAAGCGTGAGAGTGGGCCAGTGGAGGAAATTGAGTTTTTGAGCCTTTTTCCAAAAAAGGTTAAGATTTTGAGAAAAGGGCCGCGATCCCATTTCCAATAAAAAAGTGTGACATGTCTAAGTTGAAAATTCAAAGCGGGAGAGTGGAACGGTGGAGAAATTTTAGTTTTCGAGCCTTTTTCCAAAAAAGGTTAAAATTTGAGAAAAGGGCCGTGATCCCACTTCCAATAAGAAGATGTCACGTGTCTAAGTTAAAAAGTCAAAGCGGGGCTGCGGGCCAATTTGTTCCAAATTTCCAAATCTCACGAAAAATCACAAAATGTGAAAGGCTTCCCCTGTAACCGCTCCAATCCCTTCCTGCCACGTGGACTACCCAATTTCAAAGTTAGAGGAGAAAATCAAATGGTCTATATTTAAACTGGAAAATCAAATGTAATGGTTGCTTTGTAAGATCTTTTTTTTAACCCGCCATGAGTGTTTTCTTCACAACGAAGGAATTTGAAAAGGCATTTAGGATTTGTGAAGTTGTAACAGTTTCTTACGAAGAATATAATGGCTTTTTGATGTCATTCCAAGGGTTGGTGATTGATTTCAAAAAATACTAGAGTGCCCTATACCTGGAAAAGATAAAATACACCACACTTCTATTTTCTCTTCTTCCTCGAATTTCTTCCATTCTCAAGCTATGTGCAAAATCTACTCAAGCTTCAATAATAAAAGAAGGAATTTTTGCCTCTTTGATTGAGGAATTAATTGGTGCTTTGTGACAAATTATTTTTATTCGGTCTTGTAGCTTCTCCTGCGTATTTGTTTTTCTTCTAGCTATAAATGCATGTAAATGAAATTTATAATTAATGTGTGTGGGAATATGATGTTCTACTCACAACATTAGTTTTCTCCTACCTCCATTTCCACTCCCCTTCCCCTTTCCAAGACAATTTTTCTTCTCTAGTGAGACATTGCTAGCTTTGCCATAGGGTCAGTGGAGTGCCCCTATTGGATCTCTAATCGGAAGGCCACCATTGAAATCCACTTTTTCATGCATGCACATACGGAAGATGCACCATTCAAGCAGAGGGACTTAGATTCCCACAGTGTTGGCTTGAAACCCACCAATTTGTCCACAAGATAAATTTTCTCACCAACAATTTTTGGCACCCACCGTGGGGTAGATTTTGCAGCATCTGTACCTAAAAACAACCTCAGGGTCATAAAATACAAAAAAAATATTCTAGAAGAAAAGTTTCTGGAGATTGGATAATCACACAAACTACATGGATGTAAATCATGGCTATTATGGGAAATCCTCCTATTGAGAGACCTGATTAACTCTTTCATATCCAAGAAGACATTGCTTCTGATTTGAGAGAAGCCATTTGGCATAATAGACAAAGTGTCAATAAATACTTAATTTCCGTAAGGATTCTAGACCTGGACAAGGAACATGCTATCAAATTGGAAAGGTAGAGACAAATTCCAACACCCCAGAGAAGAGCATAAACTTTCAAGCTAGCTAATAGAAGATACACCTGGTAAATGAGGCAAGAAGGACAAATTGATCCCACATTTGAAGAGCTCGAAAGAGAGGAAAGAGATGAAGAGGAGATAAGGGCTCAACTTGAAGAAATAGAAAGAATCCAAATTGAAGCAGATGAAAGAGTAGCAGCAAAAGCAGGCTTAGCAAGATTGAAGGATAGAAACATGAATAGAATGGATGATCATGAGTGTGAAGTACACAGGCCTAACATACCATGGGGAAGGAATACTGGTACACTTTCTCTTCCACAACCACTTCATGAGAACCCAAGAGGTTTAAGAAAGAACTTCCCAAAATTCAAAGGGGATGGTTCTCAGCTCCCAGAAGAACATGTAGTAGCATTCATCACTACTTGTAGAGTTTTGGGAGTTAAAGATGAAGATGTTTCAGTTAGGCTCTTTGTGGAGTCACTCCAAGAATAAGCTGCTGAATGGTTCTACATGTTGCCCCAAATATTTGTCACATGCTGAGAAGATATAAGAAGTGCATTTGAACATAGGTTCAAGAGCATAGAAGCTTGTCAGGATCTTCTGGTCCAATTGGTTCAGATGAAGAAGGAGACCTCTGAATCAATGAGAGATTTTGTAGTAAGGTATGATAGGTTGACAATAAGGATCCCAGAAGATGTGGTACCCTCTAAAAACAACTTGAAAAGGTTCTTCATCAGTCCTTTTCCATCAGAAGTTGATTTCTTCCTCAGAAGATTCCAACCAAGAACATTGAGGGAAGCTAAAGACTTTACAATTGAGACTGATGATGATCTAATTCTTTCTGGAAAAGTGAAAGGACCAAATGGGAAGCAAAAAGGTCAAAGTTCAAATTCAGTCACCACTGATCCAACGTTCCAAAAAATGGCAAATGACCTAGTTTCTTTGAAGAAACAACTATCACAAATCACAATGAGGAATTCTCCAAGGAGACCAAATCTTCCTGATAGACCTATAATTTCTCCATGTCCTCACAGGCTTTCCCTTGAAGCACCACTAGTAAATTCCATCTATGACAATAGGGAATTAGAATAAGGATAAGCTATTAAGGAAACCAAAGAAGAAAGCATGGATGACTATGAAAACTTTCTTGAAATTGAAGAGGTTGGCATGCATAATGGCGTGATTGAATATGTTGCTAATGAGGAGGAACGTGATGAAGAAGCTCCAAGTTTTTCATGTGTTTTTTTCACTCATGCACAATCCAAGAATGGTGTTTCAGCCTCAACAGTTGCAATTGAGAATAGGAATAACAAAGAAGATAGCTCTTCAAATTCTCCACTAAAAAATATCATCAACAGGGGATCACCATTACCACCTTCCACGGAATCAGTAAGAGAGAAATCAGATTCACCAGTTGTCAAGGATCACACTACTATGCCAAGTAAGTTATCTGATTCTTCCCCCAACTCAAAAGCTGTTAAGAGCAATTCTCTTCTAAATGTTGGTTCTGTAAGAACATCTATATTTCAATCAAAGGCTACACCCCCATCTCCTTCCAAGACAATTGCTACATTTGAAAAGGAGAACCCACCACCAAAAGTAAAGACACATCTGCCATTTAAGTCCTCATCTACCATAACTTCATTTGACTTTGTAGAGCATGCTAGTAAAACCAAAGTCCAGATCTCTGAAATTGAATACCTATAAACACATTCTGCCCAATTTGAAAAATTCATCAAGGTAGTCCGGGGTGGTAACTCTACATCCCCAATCTCTAATTCTAAAGGCTTACTTCCCACACCATCCACACCATCTTCTCAAAACATGCTAGCCCTCAGTGCCTCCACCACTAACAAAGTTAAGCCTTTTTACCTGTCCCTTCTCATCAAAGGTTTCCAGCTGAATAATTGCATTATAGATTCTGGAGCCTTAGATAATGTGATGCTAGAAAAAGTTACAAATGCTCTTGGCCTCACTTTAACCCAGGTAAATGGCACATTCTACTCAATGGAATCCAAACTAGTTCCATTGGAATGAAGGATTAAGGATGCTCAGGTTGCACTAGCTGATTGCCCTGAAAAGAAGATACTTTTGACCATTTTGGTGGTAGACATCCCAAAATCTTTTGGTATTCTATTGAGTAGAAGTTTTTGCATAGATCTAGGTGGAGGAATAAAAATGGATTGGTCATCTATAACTATCCCACTGAAAGGAGAAATGAAGAAGATGTTACCAGTCAGAAAAATGAAGTTCACAGTAAGGAAGTATGATGATCCAAGAGATGATATCCTTTTTTAATATTGTGGGCTTGGAAATTACCTCCTTACATCACAGAAGGAAGAGGATTTTCCACTTCTCATGGAGGAAGAAGAAGATCAAATCTAGGTGATGGAGTTTGATGGTAGTCATTCTAGAGCAGGTTCAGGAGCTGGTGCAGTATTATACTCTCCCTCTAATGAGGTATATCATTTTTCCTACAAGATGCAATTTGACAATACAAATAATAGAGCAGAGTATGAAGCATTACTCTTAGGCATGAATATAATAGAGGACATGGGAATCAAGAAGTTGAGATGCAAAGGTGATGCATAGGTTGTGGTAAATCATGTCTGCCATCAATATTAGGTGAAGAACCCCAGACTCAGGCACTATAGAAATAGAGTATGGGATTGCATTGAATCCTTTGATGCATTTTCCATTGAAGCTATCCCTAGGGAGTAGAATGAAAAGGCTGATTCTCTAGCAATGTTAGCTTCCTTAGTGAAACATCATCCTTATTTTGGAAAGGATAAAGTGACCATTGAGATCGTGTTCAGACCCAACATACTAGACAATGCAAATCACTGACAGGTCTTCAATGATGACAATCAAATCCTAGATTTCTTAGAACAAAGGGATAACTTCAGTAATATTTTCTTTGAAGGAAGTGAAAACCCACACCGTGAATTAGTCCCCAAATAAGAGAAGGAAGGAATTGATGAAGAGGGAGTAATCAAATTGAAAGGAAACAAAATCCCCAAAGGCCTAGTTTATTTGGAAGATCTCTTTGACAAGCATGACAGGTTCATCCAAGAGAAAGAAAAACAATCTTCTCGGTGTAAATCTGATTTTGATCAAGAAAACATTGGCACTTCAGAGAATCCAAGGATGGTTAACATTGGTAAATGCTACTCACCAGAAGAGAAGAGAAAGTTTGTTGCTCTGCTAAAAAAATACTCAGATGTCCTGGCCTATTCCTATGATGAACTCAAATCTTTTCAGCCAAATGAAATGCATCACTCCATTCCTCTGAAGTAAGGAGCTAAGCCCTTAAGGAAAAGACAAAGGCCCTATAGTCCAAAGATTTCCAATGTTATCAAAGAAGAGGTGACAAAGATGCTCAATGCTAGAATCATCTTACCCATCCAAAATTCAACATGGGTGGCTAACATTGTGCTAGTAAGGAAGAAGAATGGGGAAATAAGGATTTGTGTATATTTCTAAAATTTGAATCAGACATCTCTCAAGGACAACTACCCTCTTCCAATCATGGATCATATTTTGCAAGTAGTCACTGGATCTGAAATACTCTCTTTGCTTGATGGATTCTCAGGGCACAACCAAATCAAGGTGGTAGAAGAGGATTGCAACAAAAAAACCTTCACAACACCTTGGGGCACTTTTTCCTACAACAAGATGCCTTTTGGATTGATCAATGATGGAGCCACTTTACAGAGAGCAATGGACTTGGCCTTCAAAGATTTGAAACATTACATTGTCATTTACCTTGACAACCTCAAAGTTTTTTCAAAGAGGAGGGGAGATCATATTTTCCATTTGGAGCAAGTCCTTACAAGGTGTAGGAAACATGACATTTCTCTAAATCCAAAGAAGTGCATTTTTGGAGTCACAGAAGGTAAGTTATTGGGAGACATTGTGAACAAACATGGAGCACATATTGATCCTGAGTGGATTAGAGCTATCCAAGCACTAGCCTTACCAACCAGCAAGAAGGGAGTTCATTAATTATTTGGAAAGGTAAACTTAATTCATCATTTTGTGCCCGATTTTTCTGAATTGACTAAGCATATAAATTCTATGATGAAGCCTCAAGAAAGTTTTAAGTGGAATAAGGAAGGAAAAACAACATTTGAGGAGATCAGGAAAGCCATTGCCAAAGCTCCAACTCTTATATCTCCAGATTTCAACAAGGAGTTCATCATGTATTGCTATCCATCAGAACATACCCTCTCTCCTGTCCTTGTTCAAAAAAATGATGAAGGTATGGAAGCACCCATTGCTTTCATGAGCTGTCTTTTGAAAAATCATGAGTTAAAGTATAGCTAATTAGAGAAACATGCCTACGAAGTGGTCAAAGATGTTAAAAGTTTTAGATTCTACATTATCAATTCCCATATAGTGGTAATGGTCCCTAGAAGTGCAATCAAGTCCATTTTGACTCAACAAGATCCTGGGGCTAAGAGATGAAGTTAGATTACAAAGACCCAAGAGTATGAATTGGAGATTAGACCCTCTAATATGGTAAGAGGAAATGTTTGTGCCAACTGATTGCTGAAGACGAAGATCTTAGGGTTCAGTAGGGAGAAAAGGATGGTGTTTTCTCAACCTATTTAGATGACAGTCCACAAGTGCTCTTTGTCACCACTACTGATGAGTGGTATGTTGATATTGCTTACTACCTTGCTTATGGAGAATTCCCCTGTCATCTTGATTACAAAAAAGAAGAACCCTCAAGTTGAAAGTAACGAAGTTTGTGATCTAGAATCATGCAATTTACAAGAGAGGTCTGGATGGTTGTTTCCTTAGGTGTATGGATAAGGAGCAACAACAAAAGTTGCTCAGGGCATATCATGATCAAGCTTGTGGTGGAAATTTCTCAGCAATGGTCACTATGCATAATATTCTCAGGGGGAGATATTGTTGGCCCTCCATATTTGCAGAAACTCAAGATTGGGTTTTTAAATGTAAAGCATGCCAAAAATTTGTTGGAAAACCACAACTAGCTGCATTACCACTCAGGCCTGTAGTGATTGAGGAACCATTTCAATAATGGGGGCTGGATTTCATTGGTGTTTTGAATCCTCATTCAAGTGCAGGGAATAATTATGTACTCATTGTAAATGATTACTTCACTAAATGGGTGGAAGCCATTCCAACCAAGCAAGCCAACCCTGAAACAGTCTACAACTTCATCAAAGAGAATATAATTGTCCATTTTGGAGTACCACAAAATATTGTTGTAGAAAATGCCACCTATTTCTCTTCAAAGGAGCTCAAAAATTTTTGCTATGGTTTTGGAATCTCCTTATCTCACTCTTCTGACTACTATCCATAGGGAAATGGTCAAGCTGAGTCAAGTAACAAGAACATTGTGACCATTTTTACAAGCTGGCAGATGAGAATCAAAGGAACTGACACAAGAAGTAATGTGATGTATTGTGGGCTGAGAGGATCACTCCTAAGAAGGAAATAGGTATGTCACATTTCCAAAATTTTTATGGAGTTGAGGCAGAGATTCCTCTCACAATCGAGATGCAAGCTCTCAAGTTGCTGCAAGAAATAGAAGATGGTCAATACAAAGACTCCATTGAAAAGAGGATCCTCTTCCTGGAGAAGCTGGAGGAAAGTAGATGCCAAGTGGTGGATAGAATTAAAGAACACCAATTGAAAGGGAAGATGATCTTTGACAAGAGGGAAAAGGCAAGAGAATTCAAGGTTGGAGAATTTTTCCTACTATGGGATAAGGGAAGAGAACCAAAGGGCATCCATGGAAAGTTTGATTCATTATGGCTAGGCCCATTCCAAATTCATGTAGATTGTGGTGAGAATGTTTTTCTCCTCTCATACTTGGATGGAGTGCCATTGGAATTTACTCAAAGTGGGAAATACTTGAAACTATATCATCAGTGAAAGTGAGTTGTCCCCCACCTTGTACCATAGGTGATTTTGTTGGTGTGTTTTTCCCTTTTCTGTTGTGTGGTTTTGGTTTAGTTTTGTTTGGTTTTTTGTTGTTTGTGGTTTGGATTGTGTGTTTCCTCCTTCCTTTCTTTCTTGGAATTGTACATGAATCTGCAAGGCCCAATGGATAAGGCACTGGTCAACATAATATGTTTTGAAACTTGAGATTCTGGATCCTCATATCGTGCCCTAGCCATGCCCGGTTCACTCCTTGTCCCCAAGCTAGAGCCAACTGTTGTCTCCCAAAAACTAATCTACGTTTTCATAGCCAAATTGAATTTTATTGATCTCATTCCCTTCGTTGGTGTTTAAGCCAAGTTAGAGATTTAAGAAATTAGTAAAAGTCTGCCCTAGAGCTATTTAAACCTTTGTTTTTCTCATTTTAAGAAATCCTCCATTTCCCTGTCTGTTCACGTAATATCCTCTTTGTAAGCTCCATTTTTTATTTAAATTGTTCACTTGTTCTATGGCTTGGGTCATCAAATGATTGTTTTTCCTCAATAACTCTGGTTCGTGAAGGAAATTTAAAAATTGGACTCAAAACGATGAAGTTTTCTTCCTCTGTGTATTTTCCACAGTTGACATGACGGGCACCTTTTCCCCATCAAATGTTGACCCCAATGAATGCATGTATGTGGTCAGATCCTATTGAATGGGGAGGAATGGGATTTTTGGTGAACTGAACACCTTTGGTCACTTTTGGCAAAAATGATAAATTTGCCCCGTGGCCCCGGAAAGTTTGAAGTTGCCGATTTTGTTTCATTGCGGAAAAGTGGAAGTTTTTGTCCCAGGCTGCATAAGTTCAATTGGGACACTTGGGACCCAAAAATCGAAATCGGCCAAAAAATTCAAAAGCGTGAGAGTGGGTTGGTGGAGGAAATTGAGTTTTTGAACCTTTTTCCAAAAAAGGTTAAAATGTTGAGAAAAGGGCCGCGATCCCATTTCCAATAAGAATGTGCCACGTGTTTAAGTTGAAAAGTCAAAGTGGGAGAGTGGAATGGTAGAGAAATTTGAGTTTTTGAGCCTTTTTCCGAAAAAGGTTAAAATGTTGAGAAAAGTGCCACGATCCCATTTCCAATAAGAATGTGCCACATGTCTAAGTTGAAAATTCAAAGCGGGGCTGCGGACCAATTTGTTCCAAATTGCCAAATCTCACGAAAAATCACAAAATGTGAAAGGATTCCCCTGAAACCGCTCCAATCCCTTCTTGCCACATGAATGACTTGATTTTAGAGTTAGAGGAGCAAATCAAATGGTCTATTTTTAAACTGGAAAATCAAATGTAACAGTTGCTTTGCAAGATCTGGTTTTTAACCCGCTATGAGCGTTTTCTTCACAACAGAGGAATTTGAAAAGGCATTGAGGATTTTTGAAAATGTAATGGTTTCTTGCGAAGAATATAATGGCTTCTCGACGTCATTCCAAGGGCCGGTGATTGATTTCAAAAAATACCAGAGTGCTCTGTACTTGGAAAAGATAGAAAACACCACACTTCTTCTATTTTCTCTTCTTCCTCGAATTTCTTCCATTCTCAAGCTATGTGCAAACTCTGCTCAAGCTTCAATAATGAAAGAAGGAATTTTTTCCTCTTTAATGGAGGAATTAATTGGTACTTTGTGACCAATGAGTATTATTCAGTCTTGTAGCTTCTCCTACAGAATTTGTTTTTCTTCTAACTATAAATGCATGTAAATGAAATTTATAATTAATGTGTGTGGGCATATGATATTCTACTCACAACATTAGTTTTCTCCTACCTCCATTTCCACTCCCCTTCCCCTTTCAAAGACAAAGTTTCTTCTCTAGTGAGACATTGATAGATTTTCCATAGGGTCAGTGGAGTGCCCCTATTGGATCTTTGGTTGAAAGGCCACCATTGAAATCCACTTTTTCATGCATGCACATATAGAAGCTACACCGTTCAAGTAGAGGGAATTAGATTCCCATAGCGTTGGCTTGAAACCCACCAATTTTTCCACAAGAAAAATTTTCTCACCAAAAAAATGTAAGACCCTAAAGGCATTGCATGATTGACTGTTCTAAGGGTGAAGAAAGTCACATGATCACAGAATGTCATATTTTAGACACATCCCTTGAGTAGGTAGAATAATAGAAAGGAAATAAGATAAGGTGAAATGGGTTGTTTTAGCATAACCTTGGTGGGAGACAACATGCCTCTTCTGCAAGATACCTAAAACTGAAATAGGCAAGTCCATGACAAAAATGTTATACTTCTCTTGATTTTTTGTATTTTATTTTTTCTTTTGTTTGACTAAATTAATCAATGCGGGAAGTCTATGTGGGATAAATCAGAATGATCTCCTTGAGGTATTCATAAAGTTGTTTGATGTGGGAAGCTTCAGAATATTTTAATTTTAATTTTGTTAGAAATAGTCTTCTTTTTGTGATAGACTATGTACAATATGGCTAGCTTTTGTATAGCTTTCCTTTCAAGGGAGCAGTCTATTTATAGTAGCAAGATGGAAAGATAGATGTCCTTTTGGAGGGATTCATCTATTTATAAGAATTTTGAATCAAGGAGTTTGAATTTGAAAATCCCATATATTACTTTTGAATTTTTTGTACTTCTAGGTCATGGACAAGACTATAAAGAAGTATAAGCTTCTTTTATGAAGAAAAAACCATAACACATAGAGTTTAGCTATGAATGAGAGGTTTTAAGTGACAAAAAACCATGGGATTTCATCCTAAAAAGGAAAAAATGTATCCATGAAAATCATGCCATGAGTAGAGTCGTGGTACTCATATTTAAGATAAGGCTGAAAGGTGATGGATAATCACACAATTCTGGTGTAGTCATTGGTCCTTAAAAGAGATAGATGGAAGGTGAATGTTGCTCAAGGGACGAGTGTTTAATAGACCGAAGGTGATATAGGAATTGATTCAACAATATAATGATCAAAGATGCAAGGCATATAGGAGCTCAGGTTTAGGTTTACCTTTGAGTGAATATAAATGATAAGCATCCTATCCATAGGCATGAGTAACAATATAGGGTCCAAGCCAATTAGGAGCGAACTTTCCCCATTTACTTTTCTCCACTTCTATTACATGTTGATTTTCCTTTAGGATAAGGTCACGACCTTGAAGGTTCGTTCTTGGACACATTTATCGTAGGCACGTTTGATACATTTTTGGTAGATTTTAAGGTGATCGAGAGCATTTAGACAGCGTTCATCTAATAACTCAAGCTTTGCCAAATGGTCTTGGAAAAAATCATCATCATTGAGCATAACTTTGAGTAAGATCAAAGATATGGAATTTGGAATTTGAGAGGCAAGACAACCTCTGTACCCTAGACAAAAGAGAAAAGTGTGGCATCAATTGAGGTGCAAATACTAGTGCGATAAGCCATAAGGGAAAGGAATGTGCATGTGCCAATCCTTACCAATATCATAAACCACTTTCATAAGAATTTTGTTTAGGGTTTTTTTAGTCAATTCAGCTTGGCCATTTGTTTGAGGATAATAAGGTGAAGAAAAACTGAGTTGAATGTCGAAGGCGTCACAGAGTTTCCATAGGGTTTTGTTTTTGAATTGTTTTCCGTTATCAATGATGAGGTGGTGAGGAACACCAAAGTGACAAATGATGTGATGGTTGATGAATTCACATATTTTCTTAGATTTTTTAGAAATAAGAGGTACGACTTCCACCCATTTAGTGTAATATTTGGTAGCAGTAATAATCCATTGATGACATTGGGAAGAATGAGGGTTAATCTCTCCGACAAGATCCAAACCCCATTGAGAGAAAGGCCAAAGGTCTTGTGTGACCTATAAGGCATGACTAGGGGTGTGATGAAGATTAGCATGTTGCTGAAACTTCACATAATGCTTGACATAGTCACAACAATCATGGTTTAGGGTTGGCTAGTAATAGCCAAGGCAAAGGATGCACTTAGCGACAACTAAGCCACTGAAGTGACCCCCACAAATCCCGTCGTGAACTTCCTTGATGGTGTATGGAATTTCAAAACTTGTAAGGCATCGTAAGAGGATACCATCAAAGCCACCATTTATAGAGAAGACCACCCATGATGACATAGCAAGAGACACTTTTGAGGAAGGCTCATTGTCCATTGCGAGTAATATCATGAGGAAGAATTGAAAGGGAAAGTTATTCACCAAAATACTTATACCAAAGCTCACGTGGGTCAGTTTCAATGTGTCCTACAAAGTTAACGTCCTGGAATAGGTAAAAGGGGGATTGAACCTTTGTACTGTGACAAATATTTTCAATTCAGAGGGTGAAGTAACGGGTATTTTAGAAGCAAGACAGGCCATGGTGTTCGTAATTTTATTATTAGAATGTGGGGTGGTTTGAAGTACATAATGGTCAGAGGTAGTCAAAAGCATGTCAACATGATGTTTGTACTTTTGAAGTATCTCATTACGACATTGGTATATACCATTAACTTGGTTCACAACCAGTTGAGAGTCACCAAATATATTAATTGATTTAACATCTAAGGCTATGGTGGTTTGAATACCTAACATGAGTGCTTCATATTTGATGATATTGTTAGTACAATCAAAATCTAGTTTGAAAGATAATGGCATAGGCTCACCATCAAGAGGAATGAGGATAAATCTTACACCACCCCCACACTGACATTTGGAACCATCAAAGAATAAGGTCATCTGGTAAATGGTATCATCCAGGGAGAGGGGTAGTAATGGATTCATCAGGGAAGTTGAAGTTAGAAGATTGGTTTCCTGAGAGAGGTGCGTATGCGAGTTGGTCAACAATGGTTTTTCCTTTGATAGAATTTTTATGGATGAATTATAGATCTAGGTCTATAAGAAGTATGGTCCAATGTGCAACACATTGATGTTGGTAAGGCTTAGCACACATGTAATGTAAGGGGTCAGTATTGGTGATAACAAAGGTTTTGTGGTTGAGTAGGTAATGGCAAAGTTTAGTGGCGAAAAAGACTAAGGCTAGGAAACATTTTTTTGGCATGAGTGTATCTAGTTTTATAGTCCAAAAGCATACAACTTATATAATAAACCACTTGCTCCTTGTGTTGCTCATCATGATGAGTGAGCATGACACCCACGGAATGATCAGTGGAAGAAATGTAAATGTAAAATGGTTGGTCATCCTTAGTTAGAATGAGCATAGGTGGGTGGAAGAGGTATTTTTTTAAGGCATCAAAGGATTTTTGGCATTCATCATCCCATTTGAAGGAGACACCCTTTTTTAGAAGATGATGAAATGGATGGCAATGGTTGGAAAGCTGAGAAATAAAGTGACGAATAGATTGCAACTTTCCTTGCAAACTATGAAGTTGACAAAGGTTAGTAGGTGGAGGCATCTTGAGAATAGCCTTGATTTTAGTGGGATCAACTTCAATGCCACACAAAGAAATGATAAAACCAAGGAGCTTGCCTGAGAGAACAACAAAGACATACTTCTTAGGTTGAAGGAAAACAGAGTATTTGATGAGATGGTCAAAGATAACCTTAAGGACTACAAGGTGTTTGGCTCGATGTTTGGATTTGGAAAGAATATCATCAACGTAATCTTCCAATATGTATGCAATGATGTCATGAAAGATATAAGTCATAGCCTGCTGATATTTACCACTAACATTTTTAAGGCCAAAGGGCATGAAACGATAGTAGAAGGTCCCCCAAGGAGTGATGAAGGTGGTTTTGTGTTGATCTTTCGAGGTGAGTAATATTTGGTTATAACCTAAGAAACCGTCCATGAGTGATAGCATCTCATGGTCGATGGTGAGATCAACTAGTTGGTCAATACTAGGTAGAGGAAAGTCATCTTTGGGGCAAGTCAAGTTAAGGTCATAGAAATCCATGTAAATGTGGAGTCCCCCTATCACTTTTGTGACAGGAACAATGTTAGAGATCCATTGGGGATAATAAATGGGTAGAATGAAGGAAACTGAAAGGAGGCACTGGAGTTCTTCTTTGACAAGAAGGGAAATGCAAGGATGAATTTTTTGCAGCTTTTGTTTCATGGGTTTGGCATTAGGAATGGTTATGATATTGTGGACCATAATGTTTGGGTCAATACCGGGCATATCAGTGTAGGACCAAGCAAAAACATTGCTATGATCTTGAAGGAAAGAAGTGAAAGCTTCATGTTCAACAACATCTAAAGATTGAACTATTTTTAGAATGTGCAGATGAATGTTAATTTTGATGGTTTATTCATTCAATAGGGTTTGTGTCTCAGAAGGTAACGACCGATGAATATAAGAATCTTCTGCACCAAGGTAGGTGAGAATAGAATCATTGTCCTAGCATTTAATGACATTAATAGAAGGCGTATCATCATCAATCATGTCATGATACAAGAAGGGAAGAGAAGAGGGAGCCTCGCCATCATGTTGATAAGATAGAGGTCCCAGGGAAACAATGTTCACAAAAAAAGTTAGGAGGAATGGATTCTGGATCCATAGACTCTGTAGGTGAAGGTGGTGAGGTAGGTGAATGGGGTGGGGAATGTTTATCGTCCTCAATGAGTTTGACTCGGGCCTTCTTAGAAGGTGGTTTGGAAAATCCAATACCATTATGGTCTTTATGCTTATGAGTGGTGCAAGGAATGATAGTATGGTGGCCTTGTTCATAAAAAACAAATCCAAAGTCCTTCTAAGAACATTAATGGAGGAAGGTTTGGGCAAAGTGGCAGTTAGTAAGAGATCGAAGGTTGGAGGAAAATGGTCAAGTTTGGGAAGGTGGCTTGGGTGAGTAGGTAGAAGCATCAAGTCCCCCATACATTAAGTTGGTGCGAAGGTAGGGAGGATTGTAGGGGAAAAATTTACCTACGCGGTGATCATAACGAGCATGTTGGTGAAGGTTACCATACTCTTGAGGAGTAAGGAATGTGTCAATGTTATAAAGGCGGTACTCTTCATGTTTAAATGTGTCAATGTTATAATGCCAGAGTGAGGCATTGAAAAAAACCTTCTAAGAAATTAATAGTTGGTATATGGGTAGCGGGAATGGATGAATCACTGGACAACTGGGAAGAAGAAGAATTGGATGTATGAAAAGTAGATGGGTTAGCTAAAAAAGATGTGGTAGCAGTGGGAATAGAGGAGTTAGTTCGTAAGATGTAGCAGTAGAAGTGGTGGATGAGGTAGTGGATGAAGAAGAAGTGGTAGTGGTGGTAGATGCCTTAACTAGTATAAGGACATCATTAGGTCGATACAACATGTTACAGGTGTTGAAAGGTGAAGGGTATGATGAAATGGTATATTTTTTCCCTTCATGTTCAAATTTTAAACAACGGTGTAAGGTTGAAGGAACACAACCCATGGCATGAATCCAGGGTCGGCCAAGAAACATATTGTACTAGAATTCCCCCTCTAAGACATAGAATAATTCAAGAATGGTACGGGGGCCTACATGAATGTGGAGAATGATGGTACCGAGGGTGGAAGTCATGGCATCGTTAAATGAACGTACCATAATTGGGTTATTATGCATGCAATTGGCAGGGATGTGCATTTGGTTATACGCATGGGAGGAAATGATGTTGATACTAGCACCTCCATTGATCATAACACATCAGACACATATGTTATCAACGTAGACAGAAATATATAGGGTGGGTTTAGGATCATCCGATTGGAGAGGTACAATCTCGTCTTTAGAGAAACTGAGAGTGGTTACTTGATGAGTGGTAGCGGGAGTAGAGGAAGGGGGTGAAAGTGGTGAGAGAGGAAACATGGTGAGGAGTGATAATGGATACAACAAGTGTAGGGTCATTAGGTAGAACCTTAATAGATTGCAAGACCTCAATGAGGGCCCGACGATGAGACTTAGAGGTTTGGACAAGGTCATACAAAGACATTTTGAGAGGAGAGTGGTTCCATTGTTTAATCATTATAAGATGGGAAACCCCATCAGAAATAGGGTATGTGGGTCCATGGATGGTGATTTTGGGTGCAGGTGCAGATGGAATATTGGGTAAAAGAGTAGTGGATGAGCTGATTGTTTTCTCCTTTCCTTTGTCCTTCTAGGCTTGAGTGGAAATTTGAACCATATTGATCTGTGGAAAAGGAGAAGGTGAGTCATGATAGGTGTAGTGACATGATGAGAAAAAATATGGAGTGGGAATATACTGGTTTTGTGAAAAAAATACAACACATTGGAATTTTGGTGGAGGTTTGGCTATCTCTCTTATGCAGACCATATTGATCTCAAATGTTGGAGGAGGATAAAAGCATTGTGGAGGTGGAGATGAAGGTCGCTGAATAGGTAAGGGATAAGGATGTGTGGTGATAGGTGTAGGTGGAATAGGGTCCTCATCTAAAAGATCATCATCGTCAAATTTTTCTTCGAGAGGACATAGTTGGAGAAGAATAGTCTTAAGAGCCTTAAAATTTTCCATGTCATGCCTTGGTACATGAATGGTAAGAAAAATTTTGGTATCATCAAACCCTTCTGGTTTAGGTTTGAGTGGGTTGTAAGGTCTAAGCAGTGGCAATGTGATGACAAAGGTTTCCAAAAGGTTAGCTAAGATATTGGCGTAAGACCCTACCAATGGATCACAATGTGAAGTAAGTGTGGGTCTGGATGGAATTGTGGGTGAATTTGGTGGGAGAGGCATCACTGGAGGTGGAATCGGATATTGAGTAAGTTTGAATACTTGTTTGGTAGATGGTATGGTTTTAGGTTTTGATTACACCTTCTTGGGTAAAGGTGTAGCAAGTGAACTATTTGTTAAAGGTGGTGTAGGTATAACTACCTATTTTGAAGGTAGTGGGTTTTTGGGATTCGAGTTGCACCTTCTTGGGTAAAGTGAAGAAGAAGTGCATGATGTAGAAGGGAAGGTAAATGGCAGAAGGGGATGGGTTAGCCAAGGTAATAATGGAGGTGTGGTGAAGGTTATGGTAAGAGGAAATGTGGAAGGGACTGGTTGAGGAGAAGGGAATGACATGGGTAATGATGAGGATACTAGAAGTGGTGTAGGTATAGGATATAGAAAGGATGTAGGTGATGGTGAAGGCGTAAGATGTGTAGGTAATTTGGGTGTAACAAAGGATCATGATGAGGTGGGCTGTTGTGTTTTTTGTTTACTCTGGGTAGGAGGTTGCTTGGCCAAGGTTGATGGGTGGGGACCTAGGATAGATGGAAGTGGTTAAGGTGACATAGGGGTAGTGGGCGAAGACGGTGTTTACGGCCTAAGAGATTAGGTCTTCCTCTTAGGTGGGGGAATAGTATTTATGATGGCTTGTGAGGACATGGCTAAATATAGTTTTACAGGAGGATGGACTAGAGCTTGATGTCGACATGACTCCTAATGTGGTAATGGGTCTAGACATGGAGGAAGTTATAAGTGTGGGTAAGGTTTTAGGCATAGGAAAAAGTTCATTTGATGGTAAAGGTTTAGGTGTGGGTGAGGGTGATGAAGAAGGGGTAACTACAACTAGTATGGGCATGGTGGGTTTGGTTTTCTGAAACACCTTTGGATAGATCATGGAAGTGTCAGTAGATAACATCTGCATTTGAGTTGAGACAGGTAGTCGAAGGCATCCCCAAAGCATGGAATTGTCAACATAATCCAAGCATTTAGCCAAACATGAGAATGGAACCTATGTAAGGGGATGATGTTGATTTAGTAGTAATCCCTATAAAGAATTTCTGTGAGATAGGGAAATGGTTGGCTTCAAACTTTGTGGGTAGAAGAGACGAGAGAAGATCAACAGGATCCTTGAAAGCCAATGGAGAATTATCACCAAATGGAAGGGATGTTGCTAATGGATCCCTTTTGGGTAGGGGAGATGAAAATTTGGATGAGGTAAGTTCATCTTTTGGTGAAGAAGAAGGTAAGCATGACTCTCCCATGGGTAGAAGAGTAAGTACTACAGGTTGAGAGGTGAGTGGGGAAACTACATCGGAAGATATGGTGGACTCCTCCATGGGTGAAGGAGAAGATAAGGGAGACTCCTTTATGGGTAAAGGAGTAGATGAAATAGGTCCCTCCATGGATGAAGGAGCTCATGCAAGAATCTCCTTCGATAGATGGAGTGGGAGGAAATTAAGTAGGAAGAGCTGGTATGATGTCGAAAATGACATGAACCTCATGAACATTATTGTCATTGGTCAAGGTTTCATCGGTTTGGTTAGACGATGGGGTGTGATTTGGGAATGAATTCTTGAAGATGTGAAGGTTCTGATTAGCCAATGTGTTAGGGTTATCCAAGATGAGATCTCCATTATCTAACATTTCTTGGATGATGTTTTTGAAAGTTATACAATTACCGTTGATATGACCTCTAACGTGATGATAGTTGAAGTAATCATTTTCTTTGTACCATGTAGGAACAAGAAAAGAGGGTTCAAAACCAGTATGTTATTTAACGGGTGGAAGAGTGAATTCTTTGGATTTTAGAATTTTTTCTAAAACTAAAGAGTATGGTTCTCCTATGGGAGTATTATTTCATTTCTCCCGCTTGAACTGAAAATCCTGAACATGAGAAAGATTGGAAGAAGGATTTGATTGGTTTGATGGATGAGATGGTTCGAATTTCAAAACTAATGCGTTAATAGATCCTTTTGCTTTAGAATAATTATTTTGCGGTTTGGAAGAAGAATAGGTATCATTTTATTTAAACGCAACATTATTGTTACGTAATTGTATATTCTTCTCCTCAATGGCATGAATTTCAAGTTTCTAGGCCATGGTGAATGCCTCATCAAACATGCAAAAGGTTTGAACTTAGATATTTAGTGAGATGTGTCTAGCACAAGCTCTGGTGAACAATTCTGTTAACTCAATTTGAGGTAGTTGGAATGTGCTTTGGTTGATCAAGCTCCACCAATGACTGACAAAATCTAGGATAGATTCATCTTCATATTGGCGTGTCGCGTACAAGTCAGTCATGGTGACCTTCTTGAAAATTTTGATAGAAAAGTGGTCTAGAAAATCTTGAGCTACTTGATTAAATGAAAATATGGAATTCCTGGGTAGAGCACTATACCAATATAAATTCGGTCCTATCAAGGACATTGGCAATGTCCGCAAGAGAAAAGTGTCATCGTGATCGATCAGATAACACACATGTTTAAAATACCGTAAGTGTTGTTGCATGTATTCTTTGTTGTTGGATCTGTTGAATTTAGGCATTTCCCAATGGGTAGGGTACAAATGAATCGGAATGGATGAGTGAATGGGTTCATTGAAAATCTCGTCGTATGTCAGAGAGTTACATGAGCCGGAGACAGATGCTTCTAATTTTTGCATCTTGTCCATCATCATTTTGATAAGATCATTGGTAGGTTGTGATGATGGGGCACCCTTGTAGTATAAGGGGATAGATAAGGTGAGTATGACATGGATGGCATCCCAGTATGTGGTGGTTCAACGTATAAGAATTGTGATGAAGAACCATAGGCTAGAATAGATCTAGAGGTCAACTACCCTGAATAAGCGGTTGATGAAGTAGGGGGTTGTCGGTGATAGGTGTAGGTAGGTGGAGTGGATGTAAATAATCTCATAGAAATCAGAGGAAGATACTTCAGGATGGAGAGGATAATGTTTTGGAAGGGAATATGGGTTTCTGACACCAATGGTTGCTGAGATGCAATAGGTATATGAGAGGTGGCGGTTGTAGATATACCTACAATCAAGGTGTTAATAAAGGAATGGTTGACATTGTAGGAGAGACATACATCAAAGGCACAATAGATGTCATAGGTACAACAGATATCAATGATGTAGGGTCAAGCTGGGAAACCACATGTGGTAAGGTGGAAGAGGGTAAGTCCAAGCTAGTATTAGTTGATGCAGAAATGGGTGCGAGGGTAGGAGGAATGAACAAAGGAATGTCATATACAAGCTTACCTAATGAATCCTAGGTGGATGAATGAGAGAGATAATACTGCAGAGTGATCAAGGAGTCTCCTCCTCATCACCAGTGGGTATGGCAAGAACCTGATTGGGGTTCATAGGTGATGAGATGTAAGGGGGCGATGGGATAGGTGGGAGCGGCTAGTGGCTAGCATGAAACACAAGAGCGTTGGCTTATCTATGAGTTGAAACCATGTGAATGACAATAGAACATGTATTCTCAGCTTTGCTGATAATGTAAAAACACATAAGGAATGGAGAAAAGGGGTCTAAAATGTGTGATTTGATCATTTTTTTAATTGAAAAATTAGAACACAAATAACAATGTCAGTTGGGGTAACCGATTCTGGTATGAGGGGGTAACCACCACCGATTAGATAGACCAATGTCAGTGACTATGGGAAAATGTCAGATTGGTAACTCTGGCAATAAATGGTGAAAATGAGATAGAACTGGACTTTGAAGGTAATATCAAAGACTCAAAGACTAGTAAGATGACCAAGGGAGTCACAAAAAGAAAAGAAATGAAGATTTGATACTACTTTGGAAAAAAATGACCAAAAAATCCTAAAACTAACGGTAGTCAGTGAACCGATGGTGGTAAGATGATGAAACCAATGGTGGTCGTTGGATCGACACCAGTTACTATAAAATTTGTGAAAGATGGAAAAAGTGAATTTTTGGGGATTTAGGTCAAATAACAAGACCAGCTCAGAGATTGAGTATGGTAACGATCAGCCCTAACACACTAAGAAATAGTCAGAATACACCAATTATGATGGTGGAGTGTGTAGGGAGAGAAAAATGAAGAGAACAAAATTGTACCTCAAAACTCAAATCAAGAAAAAGATAATAAAACATGAAATCCTATGATGTAGATTTTTTGTTGTGGCTTATGCCATTTAGGAATGACTTGTGAAAAAATTAGATTTTTTGATTACCGAAGGTGTGCTATAGAAAGTAACAAATATGATTAGTTTCAGGTAAGTTTTGGTGTGGGGATCCTTCTCTGATATGATAATTGGCAAGAAAACTAGTTGGAGCCCACTGTCAATCCTTTGATCATGTGATCATTGAAAACTTCTTCTGGGAAAGATGTTGTTTAAGAAATGTGTAATTTCTTTTTAGTAATTTGGTATAAAGAGTGTGTAAAATGCGAACTATGGTTCAGTTTGTAAACCATCAGATGGGAATGAATTCCAGCATATAGATTGCCCACAATTTAGATGAGCTAGAATGCAACATATAGAAATGAGATGCAAAGATTTTAAACCAAAATCCACAATGAAATTTGATGAGAGAAATAATGAATAGGCAAGAGTATGTCTTTCACTAATGCAATACAGAATAAAAATAAGTGTTCTTTTTAATCCAAAATACAAGTTTCACTGAGATCAGTAGGAGAAGAAGAATGTTTCCAAGGGAGAAGATTTTAATGTGAAATTTGTTTTAAAAATAAATAAACACACAATGATTCCCTAAGAATGAATAATGCAAAGAAACCAAAATGGGTCCCACCAGGCATGCCAAAAATGATTCACCAATAAGTTTCATGCTTTCTAGGATGAAACAGATAGAAGGTAAATGGTTAAGGAGGAATACCAGTGAGGTGAAGGTGGAAGGTAGAATGTGCGTGTTATTGAAATTATCTAAGTTGATCGTAAAAAACTCCTTTTTGTCTGGGAAGGACTACCTGTATATGTAAAGTAAGACCAAAAAAGAGTATTAAATAGCATATAACAATGGATTGCCTAATGTATGCTGGATCCAGGAAGTGTGGTGCTCCCTAGAGAAGCTGTCAATCCACTGTTTAATAACAATTCAATATGAATAAGAAACTAAAATAAATAGGTCCTATTGTAATGTAATGATTTAGGTTTCTCATACACATAATACACTATATTTTATGCTAGATATCAAAATAACACTAAATCTAATTAGAACTGGGGTTTGTTCAGGTCAGACATATCTGTTAAAGGTTTGGTAAGGGTTTGAGGCTGATTGGTTGAGGTCTAGATTGGTTTTGGGTGAGTGGGAAGCTTGCTAGTTTGAGAATATAAAATGACAAAAAGATCAATATCGGTTCAGGTATGAAACCAAAGGTGGTAGGGTAAATTGTAAATAACTTAATAAAAATGGTTTTTGGGATTCTTCGTGATTACAAAGAGAGTGAGGAGGGTGAGGTTAGGTTCATAATATAACTGAGAAGACTCAAGAATATAGGGGGAGGTCACAAAGGGTGAAAGGGCTTGAACTAGTTGGGTTGGTGGATTGGTGAGAAGATGGAGATATCTAGATAACTTTAGAAACTTAAAATAATGAAGGAGGAAAAGAGATCTACAATAAAGGAAACACAAATGATTAAGATCACATTACTTACTTTCTGTTATGAAGATCTCATGGCTAGATGAGGGTTGGTAATTGATTGGTGAGGTGGTAGCTAGTTTAGTGCCATGAAAATATGACTTGTGTGTTCCCATGAATGCTCCAATGATCTGGAAGGGAATCCTTGGCATGTGCTACTCTCTAGTGGTGTGTAGACATCAATTGGATGAATCAATGGCTCTGAGATATTTTCTTGATTGCAATAACACTCTCAAAAATCAAAATAACCAACCTCAATAAAGGGTTGTAAAATTATATATAAAGGAACTGATGGTGGTTTAGGTGGCCGACATCGGTCGAGGATAAACTGGCGTTGGTTAGGGTGAAATAGCATTATTTACAAAAAATAGGTAGATATTCCCATATTTGGCATGATTTCCTTGTTGGGTCCGCTTAGGGAAGTAGAGTTCATGTGAGAGAAGGCAAGAGGATCTTATAAGAATTCTAGTTAGGTTTAGGAAGAATTCTTAGATAGTTAGGTCAAGTAGTGACTCAACACTAGGAGTGACGACTCAATGCTGAGAGTGATGAATTGGTCACTGTGAGTTAAATGCCCCTGGAATGGGTCCAAGGTGAGGTGTCATGATGAGGTGGAGGTGTGAGGATGAAATTAACTTACTTAAAATAATTAAATTAATTAATAATGTGAGGATGAATATTAATATGGGGTAAAGGGGTCATGATTAGTTAAATGTGTTACATTAATTAATTGAAGGGGACCAAGGGGAGTGTGACCCAAATTTGGTGTCTACACTCCATGCAAATATATCAAGAAATTATTGATGAAGTTTTATAAAATCATGCCTTTCTTGTTGAGTGTTTACCTTGCCAATTTGGAGCAATTTGCCTTCTATAATTGAAATAGGCTCTAAATCCTCACCTTTGATTGTGATGTTAACTTTCTCTTTTCTGAACTAGTCATTGGGATTGAAGATAGATTCTAGAATCACTAGACCTTTTGGAAACTTTTTTTATATGAGTTGGACCACCTAATCTCCATAATATTTCTACAACATGTCCTGGTTTCTTAAAGAGAATTGAACCTCTTCTTAAAGGAAGTTGATAATTTGTTGATCACTCTCAAACACCTACCAAATTGTGTTATTATCTAGCACAACATGCCTTACCATCAATTTGATATGTGGTTGTGTGTTGTCCCTTTTCACATTATTAACAACATCAAACCTTTCCCCAACTGCAGAAAGTATGTTAGCAACTTTGTTCCTTTTCCTTGGTATGAAATTGATGTTGAATACTTCAAAGTATTCCATCAGATCCCACACTCTATGTTTATAGGCCTTAAGTAGATCATTCTTGGTTGCATTTAGCACTCTAACCTGATTCACAATCAGTTCACTATCCCCAAATGCTTGCAAGTTCTTGATGCATTTGTTTCTTGCCCAATGTAATCCATGGATGAGTGATTCATACTCTACCGTGTTATTAGAGAAACTGAACTGAAGTATGACAGTAGTAATATTTAATTCCTTTAGGGGACATAATCACTACTCCTCCTCCTACACCTTGTCTTCTACTTCCATCAAAAAACTATTTCCAAACTCTATTCTCATCTTCATCATCTTTCTTGGTGACACTAGGAAGAGGTGAATTCTCCTCATGCAGGAAGTAAACACATAATTTAGCTTCTTCTATTTCCTTAGAATTGTAGACATAAAATTTGGGTCACACTCCCCTTGGCTCCCTTTTAATCAATTAACGTAACATGTTAACCTAACCATGAAACGTAACATGTTCAAATAACCATGACCCATGTACCCCTCATTCATATTAATTTAATTACTTAAAATTGAATTAGTGTTCATCTTCACATTATTAATTAATTTAATTACTTTAATTAATTTAATTTACACATCACCTAGACACCTCACCCTAGACCTATTATAGGGGCATTTAACTCACTGTGACCAAGCCATCACTCTCAGCACTGAGTCATCACTCGCAATGCTGAGTCACCACTTGACCTAGCTAACTGAGACTTATTCCTAAAACATAATTGGACTTATTCTATGACCTTCCTACCTTCTCTCAGGTGAACTCCACTTCTCTCAGAGGACTCAATAAAAATCATGCCAAAAATAGTAAATATATTCCTAGTTTTTGGTAAACCTAGACTTTCCTGCCCTAACTGATGTCGGTTATCCCTCAACCAACACTGGTCACCTTAACCATCATCAGTTACCTTATATACACTTTCACAACTCTTTACCCAGGTTGGTCATTCAGTTATTGGAGCCTTATTACATTCAAGCGAGAATACTCAAGCCCTCCTACATCCAGAAAATGAACACACACAACCACAGTGCAAGAAAAACATCCAGTTCTTATTTCCAAAGCATTGGAATACTCATGGTAACACATAAGCTATATTGCTACAGAAATGAACAAAAAATCTCTTCATGGATCAACTACTATCTTCCTCCACCTCCAAATATTTAAAAAACATCAAGTAAGTAATTGTGATCCTAATCATTTTGCTTATTCCTTTTATTAATCTCTGGTTTCTTTCAGTGGTTTATTTCCTTTGTTTCCTATATACCACCTTCCTCCCACCAACCCACTATTCAACCATCCTAATCCTTTTCACCATTCTAAACCTCTTACTTAGTGTCCCTAAGTCTTCTTGGCATTATTACAATCCCAACCATTCTCCCTTCATTCTCTATGCAATCACAAAGAAGTCCAAAACTACTTTTATTTAATTACCACCAAATTACTCCTACCGATGCTGGTCACCTTAACCATTTTCGGTCTCCCCACTCTACCCAAATCGGTCACTAGACCAATATAGGTCACTATGTTTTCTACAAACCTTCACCAAACTACCTCTAACATCACCTAAATTACACCTAGACCTTACTAGATACCTCTTTGACCTTACCTAACAGCCATGTGACATATCCCAACAAGAAACATACCTTGTCTAATGCTAGTTTAGTTTAGCTTTCTATATCTTGCTTAATCTAGTTTGTTAGTAACATTTTGAGATACCTAAATCAAAGTGTTAGCAATAGGACCTTTATTTCTCACATTTAAGTTCATTAAGTTGATAAAAATAGAGGATTGACATCCATTCAAGGAAGCATCACACTTTCTAGATTTATCCTTTCTAGGCAGTCCTTTGACTGTGGATATTTAATATCATTTGTTGGTCTTGTTTTGTATTTACAGGTAGTCCTTCCCAGACAAAAAGGAGTTCTCTACAAGCAACATCGATGAAATCAGTAACGTGTGGATTCAACTACCAATTACATATTAACAAGTATTCTTCCTTGATCTTTTACCTTATCTATTTTATCACACAACAATTTGATGAAACATTTTGTCATGCCTGGTGGGACCCATCCTGGGTTCTTTTGCATTGTTATTTCTAGGTGAAATATTTTGTGTCTATTTCCTTTTGAAAAAAGTTCACATTAAATTTCCTCCTCTAGAACATTCTCTCTCTTCTACTTGTCTGAGTGACACTCATATTTTGGATTAAAAAGAACCAATCTTTTCATTTTTGTATTGCATTAGTGAAAGACATACTCTTTCCTATTCATTATTGCTTTCATCGAATGTTATTGTGGATTTGGGTTTAAAATATTTGCATATCATTTTTGTGTGTTACATCTGTAGCTCATTTCAAAATTATGGGCAACCTGTATGCTGGAAGTCATGCCCAGTTGATGGTTGACAAAATTGAATCGTAGTTCACACTCCCTTCTCTACACCAAACCACTAAAATAAAGTACTCATTTTCTTAAACAACATCCTACCCAGAAGTTGTCAATGATCAAATGATTAGAGGATTGAAAGTGGACTCCAAACTAGTTTCTTTGTCTAGTCATTATCTTAGAGAAAGGACCTCCCTTACCAAAACTTTACCTGAAACCATCCTTAGTTGTTGGCTTGTCGTAGGACACCTTTATCAAACCAAAAACTCTACTCTATTCACAAGTCAGTCCAAAATGGCATACGCCAGAACATAAAATCCACCATGTAGGATTTCTTGTTTGCTAGTTTTTGCTTGATATGTGTTTTGAGGTTTAAGATCATATTCTCCACTCTTCTTTCCTTTCACACTCCATAATCATAGTTGGTGTATTCTGACTCTTTTTGAGTGTGTTAGGGGAAATCACAGCCATACTCAGGTTTCTGGGTTGGTCTTTTATTTGATCTAAATTACCAAACTCACTTTTTTCCATCTTTTCACAAAGTTCAAAGTGAATGGCATTATTCCAATGACCGTTATCAGTTTAGACATCTCACCATCTTCAGTTTACCTAACCGTTTTCAGTTTCCTGCTATTTTGTTTATTTTAACTAAAGTAACACTCATCATCACATTTATGCTCTTTTTGGGGTTCCTCAGATACTTCACCATATCTCTATGTCATTGAAGTCACTGTCAAAGTCCATATTTGCTTCATTTTCATCATTTACTGTCACATTTACCATTTTTTTTGATTTTCCACAGTAACCGATATCAATCCTCTGACTGTCATCAGTTACCCTCTATCACAAACACCCTTTACCCATCTTCCGTTAGTTTCTATGTTTTAACTTTTCAATTAAAACATCGACCAATTTTCACCTTTCAGAACTATTTTTACCCATTCCTTATGTGTTTCTATGTCATCTATAGAGATCAGATTATGAGGTCTACTATAATTTACAAGGTTTTGACTTGTAACCAAGCCAACACCATCGTATTACATGCTAGCCTTCAACCACTCCCACCTATCCCATTTCTTCCTTCCATTCTATCACCAATGGATCCCATTCAACCTATCACCAACAACAATGGTGATGAGGAGTTCACAAAATTCCTTGATCAAAATCCCGCTACTTTACAATATTACTCAACCCATTCATCCACTCGTGACTCATCTTGGAAACTTATCTACAACATGCCCGTATCCATCCCAACTATACTTACACCCACTTCTACCTCCACCACTACCAGAATTTCCCTGACTGCTTCCACCTTACCACCTATTGTTTCTTAGCTTGACCCCACCTCATCGATATCTTCTATACCTACGACATCTATTGCACCCACGAAATCCATCTCCCATATGAGATCCACCATGCCTACATCCACAAACCTCAGTACATGCTTGTCTATGTCTTCCACTTCCCACATACCTATCACATCCCAACCACCTGATGCATTCTAAAATCCACCACGAACAACCCAGGTGCACTGACACATCACCCAAATTTCACCCCCCCTGGGTAATTTTGATAACATGCATCAGAATATTCAAGTCCCAGGCACATTGATTGATTCAGAGAAAACATCATGTTTCTGAGGTTCTCTCAGATATTTTTCTAACTCTCCTGTCCAGGTAGTTAGGAGCAAGCTCTGAGAAAATGCGGGAAAAGGTTGCAGAAGGCAAGAAGGTTGATCCAGAAAAAATGGTGAAAATCGGCTAAGTCCTAGTCCTAGGAGCAATTGGGACATCTGGGACAAAAAGGCGCGAACCGGCCGAACCGGGTGAAATAAGCACAAACAGTCCGAAACACAATGGGACAAGCGGGCCGCGAGTACGCGAACCGGCCGAACCGGGTGAAAAAGGTCGAGGCAGTCCAAAGCAAAGTGGGACATTTGGGACAAATGGACGCGAACCGGCCGGTTCGCGCGAAATCAGCACAAGGAGCACTAAGCATTTGGGACATCCGGGATGAAAAGACGTGAAGGGCGCGAAAGAGCCGGCAGGGCCGAGAACCAACCAGATCATGCCACGTGTCTCAAGGAGAAAAGTCAAAAGTCAAAGGGCAAGTTTTAAAGGGTCAGCCCGAACCAATGGGATAGTGCCACGTGTCCCAGTAAAGGGCCCCACAAGGAAATTTCAAAGGAAAGCCCACGAAAGATGGAGGAGAGAGAATTGCTCGTCCAATCAGAGCCTGCCACGTGTCATCCAGGTGGCAGAGCGCGGAAAATATTTCAAAATCCGTTTTCGCCTGTTTCGTGCCCTAATTCTTCAGATCACCATAACTTTCGATCCAGAGCTCGGATTTGCACGTTCTTTATATCAACGGAAAGCTGGTGAAATTCTCTAAACGATTCTGGGATCAATCTTGAGTTTTGGTGTAGTCTGAAGAGAGAAAATTGAGAAACGGATCTGATGCGTGTTCATGGCCAGAAATGACATTCCAGCGACCAGATTTAATGCAGAATGGGTCGCATTCTCCTGTAATCCGGTCAAGGTAACAGGGTATGGGTTTGTAAGGTCCCCCATGCCAATTTAATGCACCTGTAGTCATGAGGAATGGGCTTGCATGTTTTCCTACGTTTTTGTCCCCTGGGCTTGACCCATGCAATGTAAAAGCCAGATTTGGCTCATTTTGAAAAGAGGTTGTTCATTCTTTCTGCTCTGCTCTCCCTTCTTTTCTTCTCTAGGGTTGAAAATGGAGTTCGAACCTCCTCCCTTGCTCTGTAATGGCATTTTTTCCTTTTACTAATGGAATGATGTTCTGTGCAAACTTCTGGAGCAACAAAACGTGTTTTGTGATGCATCTGTCCATCCTTCCTCGTTTTTGCTTGTTCTCTTCTTGCCTCTCTTCATTGCAGGTATTTGTGCATGTTTGAATGTTCATTGTAGGTCTGGAGCTGTGTTCATGGAGTTTTGGGACATTTTCTGTGTGAAATCTATCCTTGGGCCTGTGATGCATCTATCCATCCTTCCCATTGCTCACCTCTCTTTGTCCCATGGCAGTTTTGATAGATGTCCAACATTCTCCTTTTGGTGCATCACCATCTTTAGTTAGTTTCAATTTTTGCACTTCTGCCCCTGTCTCCTTGCAAGTTAGAATAGGATTAGGATCTAGCCTCTGTACTTTTGCAAAATATAGATCTAAATCAGAGGAGTTTGAGGAACCAGCCTCTAATCTGGAGATTCCTCTCTCGGTTTCACAAGTCCCACGCTTGGAGAGAGGTTTCCATGTTGTGCAATCACACTGGATGCCTGAACATCAACCTAGAAGCCTGATGTGCGTCCAGGGGTGCTGTGATTTTTCCCTAACAGTTTTGGCACGCCCGGTGGGACCTTAGAGGTCTTTCACTTCATCTTTTACAGGTTGATGTGTTCCTGTGAAGATTTCAGCCTTTGGAGGCACTTGCAAACACATCTGGCGACTCCATCTGGTCAACAACCATCTCTGAAGTTGCAGACCTTCCTTTCCATTCATTTCCATCCATTTTTCATTCATCCTTCTTTCCATCCCTTTCATTCTTTTCCATTCCATGAAGTTGTGCAACCATGACTTCATTTCCATCATGGAACTCACATTTACAACAACAGCAGTATTTTCCACTTCCAAGATGTTTTACAAATCCTCCAGATCAGCATGCATACTCATATGAACAGCAGTGCCAAAGTCAGTTTCACAATGAAGCTTCCCAAGAGCAAGAGTATGCATACAATGAAGACCATCAGATCCAAGATGCTGGTCTGTTGGAGAAAATCCAAAAGATGGAGGTGGGGATGGTGCAGTCCAGGGCTCAAGCACAAATGAAAGCTTTTGGAATCGGTTATGGAGCACCCTGTCCATGGGTGGGACCTTTTCCAAGGCACTACAGCCCTCAGGAGAAGCTGGACTTCATGATAAAGATGCTGCCCCAACTTGCACAATGGACAGCAGAGATAGAGGCCTACAGACTTGTTGTTGAACAACCTTGTCAATGGGTAAGTTCTACACCATCATCTGGTTTTTCTCTTTCCATTACTCAAGCAGCACCATCTCATTTAAACTCCGCATCTGCTGTCCCATGTGTTGAATCCATCCCTCCATCCCCTAGTCTTCCACCCCATCTCGATTCTTCTTTCCTTTTCCCTTCCAAACAGTCATCCCCTCCACAAGAGCTAACAGAAATACCCCCTCCTCCAAAGAAACAAGAGGTTTCACCGCCTCCACCACCACACAAAATTTTCAAATCAGTTGAGTTTCAACCTATCCCTCCTCTTGCATCCCCAATTCCATGTGGGAAAGAAGAAATTGAAAAAATCAGTCATCAAGGACAACAAGAGGAAGAGCCAAAAAGAAAAGAAGTGACAGACAGTCTGAAGAGTTGGGCTCTTAGATTTGGGATGACAAAGATCCCCTTGATGGTTAAGCCTACAGAAGAGGCTGAGGTTGAACAAATGGTGGTGAGGACTGATTTTGTTGGAGAAGAAGATCTTGCAGTCCCAACTAGTCCTCTAGAGCAACAAATTGAAGAGTTTGACTTGAAAAACTTCATGCTGGAGGAGGAGTTCAATCAAGAGCGAGATTCTCTTCAAACATTGGAGGAAGGAGAAGCTGCTCCAAATCCAAAAGAAGAGGAGCACATTCTAGCTGTGGAGGAGAAAAGTGCAGATCCAAGGGCTTTGAGCACAAAGCAGGCTACAGAAGAACCTTCAGTTCTTCTTTCCACTTCATCTCTCTCAAGTTCTATTACTGAAAAGGAGTTTGATCTCTCAAACTCAATATTGGAGAGTGAAGGAAACCATGGTGGTCAAGTTGCAGATCAAGAGGACACCATGGAGGAAGTTGAACACGAACAGCGGGACAACAATGATGCAGTTTACCTGTCAGATTTGGAGGACTGTTTTGATGGAGAAGAGTCGGTTGAGTTTTCACCATTCTCTCTTTCATCATCCACATTCCAAACACAAGAGCCTGCTGCCATGAAGGAGAACTTTCATTTACAGCAGCCTGCATCTTATAGCAGCCCTTTGGAATCAAAATTGGAAGATTCTAATCTTCCCTGTTCTTCATTGGAGGAAGAGAAAGGACAGAAGAATTTCACCATTTCTTCCACATCATCCATTCAAGAGGGTCTACAAGAAGACTCCATTCTTGGAGTTGAAAATCACAGCAATGGGCATACTCAAAGGACCATACCTTGCCCAATCAGGTATTTGGCTTCATTGGAGCCAAAGGAGAAGCCACAACCAGTCATGCTTGCTTCTGAGCATGAGGATGAGCTACAAAGTACCAAGGATCAGCTGCCATACCTCTCCAATCCAAATGCAGAGCAACTAAAAGAGGTATTGGATTTTTCAGTTGATACCTTGATGATTTGGATAGAAGACCAGCTTCTTGTTGATTTTCCATCCATCCAAACAGCCATGATCAGTGCCAAATCAATTGCATGGCTGCCAATTTTGAAGAAAGGAAGCTATTTCTCACAACCAGTTGCAGGGTTTGTTTAGCTTGCCTTTGCTTCCAGCTAGAGTAGAGTAGGTAGATTTGCTTTCAGTAGAAGAAGTGCTCGTGCGCACTCTGCATGTTCCATTTGGGGCATGTATGATTTTCAGTTCTGTACATAGTTTTGGTGTTGCTGGTTTTGCTCTGGCACAGTTCATTTCAGTGGTTTTGGTGAGAACAACTCCATGCCCGGTGGTTTCCAAGTGGCTCAGAGGGGAGATTTTCAAGTTCAGATCAGTTTTCAGGCTTGCTTATGACTCCATGCCCAATGGATTGCTTCAGGCTACTGGTCTTTTCATCTAGCAGGTAGATGACCCCACTGAGTCGCCAAACTGTTGTCAAAATTTCACCCCCCCTGGGTAATTTTGATAACATGCATCAGAATATTCAAGTCCCAGGCACATTGATTGATTCAGAGCAAACATCATGTTTCTGAGGTTCTCTCAGATATTTTTCTAACTCTCCTGTCCAGGTAGTTAGGAGCAAGCTCTGAGAAAATGCAGGAAAAGGTTGCAGAAGGCAAGAAGGTTGATCCAGAAAAAATGGTGAAAATCGGCTAAGTCCTAGTCCTAGGAGCAATTGGGACATCTGGGACAAAAAGGCGCGAACCAGCCGAACCGGGTGAAATAAGCACAAACAGTCTGAAACACAATGGGACAAGCGGGCCGCGAGTACGCGAACCGGCCGAACCGGGTGAAAAAGGTCGAGGCAGTCCAAAGCAAAGTGGGACATTTGGGACAAATGGACGCGAACCGGCCGGTTCGCGCGAAATCAGCACAAGGAGCACTAAGCATTTGGGACATCCGGGATGAAAAGACGCGAAGGGCGCAAAAGAGCCGGCAGGGCCGAGAACCAACCAGATCATGCCACGTGTCTCAAGGAGAAAAGTCAAAAGTCAAAGGGCAAGTTTTAAAGGGTCAGCCCGAACCAATGGGATAGTGCCACGTGTCCCAGTAAAGGGCCCCACAAGGAAATTTCAAAGGAAAGCCCACGAAAGATGGAGGAGAGAGAATTTCTCGTCCAATCAGAGCCTGCCACGTGTCATCCAGGTGGCAGAGCGTGGAAAATATTTCAAAATCCGTTTTCGCCTGTTTCGTGCCCTAATTCTTCAGATCACCATAACTTTCGATCCAGAGCTCGGATTTGCACGTTCTTTATATCAACGGAAAGCTGGTGAAATTCTCTAAACGATTCTGGGATCAATCTTGAGTTTTGGTGCAGTCTGAAGAGAGAAAATTGAGAAACGGCTCTGATGCGTGTTCATGGCCAGAAATGACATTCCAGCGACCAGATTTAATGCAGAATGGGTCGCATTCTCCTGTAATCCGGTCAAGGTAACAGGGTATGGGTTTGTAAGGTCCCCCATGCCAATTTAATGCACCTGTAGTCATGAGGAATGGGCTTGCACGTTTTCCTACGTTTTTGTCCCCTGGGCTTGACCCATGCAATGTAAAAGCCAGATTTGGCTCATTTTGAAAAGAGGTTGTTCATTCTTTCTGCTCTGCTCTCCCTTCTTTTCTTCTCTAGGGTTGAAAATGGAGTTCGAACCTCCTCCCTTGCTCTGTAATGGCATTTTTTCCTTTTACTAATGGAATGATGTTCTGTGCAAACTTCTGGAGCAACAAAACGTGTTTTGTGATGCATCTGTCCATCCTTCCTCGTTTTTGCTTGTTCTCTTCTTGCCTCTCTTCATTGCAGGTATTTGTGCATGTTTGAATGTTCATTGCAGGTCTGGAGCTGTGTTCATGGAGTTTTGGGACATTTTCTGTGTGAAATCTATCCTTGGGCCTGTGATGCATCTATCCATCCTTCCCATTGCTCACCTCTCTTTGTCCCATGGCAGTTTTGATAGATGTCCAACATTCTCCTTTTGGTGCATCACCATCTTTAGTTAGTTTCAATTTTTGCACTTCTGCCCCTGTCTCCTTGCAAGTTAGAATAGGATTAGGATCTAGCCTCTGTAGTTTTGCAAAATATAGATCTAAATCAGAGGAGTTTGAGGAACCAGCCTCTAATCTGGAGATTCCTCTCTCGGTTTCACAAGTCCCACGCTTGGAGAGAGGTTTCCATGTTGTGCAATCACACTGGATGCCTGAACATCAACCTAGAAGCCTGATGTGCATCCAGGGGTGCTGTGATTTTGCACTAACAGGGACTAATCCTTCACCATCTACGAACTTCCCAAAATAGTTCAATTGCTGAAAATAGCCATGTGCCTTTACAATAATATGCACACATGCAAGTGTGCTAATAATAGATCTCCTATAGTTAACTGGAAGTAGTAATCCTATTATTATCCTGAACTCATGCATGGAACTTAGTAGACGCTCATCCCAAAAATAGTATTTATGTGTCATACAAGTCTTCACCCCATTATGTGCTCTACACACTATCTCAAAAATAGCTTGTATCCATGAAAAATAACTAAGTCTCGAATCAACTTGTCTTAGCATGTGTTTCCTTCCCTATCCTTCTGCGTTTTCCAATGTGCCTTATTCCCATGCATGAATCTTCTACGTTCCCTCTCTTTAGTGTCATACTCTGTCTGCTCAACATTATTACACACTAATGTAGATTGCCCTCCTAACAATGGGATTTCTTCTGATTGTCCCAAACAATAAAGAATAATAATGTAAAGAATCAATGTATAAAGAATATAATTCTATTTTGCAACACCATCCACTTCAACTAGGAGGATCAAATCTAGATATTCCATTTTAATCTTAGCCTCCAATGTTTTCCAATCATCCAACGCAGTTCTTGTCTTCTCTGGAATGTCTATGGCTATGGATTCCAACTCGTCCTGGGTAATCTCTCCTTTCTCATTCTGTAGTACTAGGACAACATTGGCCATAATAGACATCCTTCCCTCTAGAAGATCCATCTTTTATGCTATGAGCTTTCCAATCTCATCTAGCCTCTCCTTATGCGGGTTTTTTTGCTGCTGCAAGGGCTTCACATTTTTTTACTAATGTAGATCTTTCTGCGGGCCCTAAAGTATTATCCTTCATTACCTCTAGAACTTCATTATCTTCTCTCATAGTCCTGATCCTGATCACTGCTTCTAGTGCTGCACATATGATCAGAGCTTCATTTGCTTTCTTTAGCTCATTATGTAAAGTATGTAGTAATGCCTCATAAGATGAAATCTTCCTAACCACAGATACCATTGCTCTCTTTGCTTCCTGTTTAGGATCATCTGGCACTAGAATTTGAATCGGTCCATCTTCAAGCACCAAATCAACTAATGTGCACACATAATGCATAGCCGAAGGAAACTTCATAGGTACCTTAGACTCTAGTTGTGGTCTTGCTTTCAGAACATAGTCACCAATTTCTTCTGTGATGCTGATGAAGCCTCATTCTTTGTCTACTCTAGAACCTTCTCTACTTTTATATGCACTATTTCTACATTTTTTGCCTTGTTGTACTCAAACAACTCTCTAAAAGTGACAACCTTATCAACGTTCCTCTGGACCACCTCTATAGATACCTTAACCAAGACATTGCTCACCTGGTCATCAAATATGAGTGTGGGATTTATATTCATGTGCCTACTCTGCGGTGCCTTCTTCATTCTTCTTGATACATAAGACACCTCGTATACATCAAAATCTAGCTCGTCCATGTGAGTCTATGTGGACTAGGAAAACTATTTCTTTGTGTGCATAATGGCCTTGTCTGGGTCCATCAGCTCCAACCCATATAACTCCTTCAGGTCTAATTTGCTTTAAAAATGGGTGCGAACAATTTTTCTTGTGTCCTCAGCATAGCCCATACTCGGTACAATGTATTATCTACTTGTTCTCTTTTTTCTTGGCCCCTTAGGAACCTAAGCACCAAGATTTGGAGTTGGCTCTTTGACATCCTAAGTAGTATCATGTGCGTGAGGTTGCTCATGCTCCATTTATTCTACCTCCTTCACCCCTTCCTCTTCATCCTTCATTTCCTCATCTCTGGGATCCTCCACATCCTCTAGCTATACCGTGGTCTCAGGTGTGCTCTCTGTAGACTCCTCTACCTCCTCATTCAACTTTACCTTTCTCCTTTTCTTCTCAGTTTCCTCTTTCTGAGGGGGATTCGTGGTGATATTCTTACAGGATGTGGAGTTCCCATGTCTTGGGTACTTGTTCTTCTAAATACCCTCTTAAAGAAGTGCTCTTCATGGACTGCTTCCATGTCCAAGTCCTCATCTCCTTCTTGTGCATGAGGTGGAGTATCCATGCGTGCTCAGTCTCCACTCTGTCTGTGGGCTGCCTCCAACCTCTATGATCCAAGCCTCCACTATCTTTGTGTTCTTATTCCTCCTCATCTACCTCTATAGTTGCTACAGGATTTGGAGCTGGCACATTCTCCACTATATGTTTTCCCTTAGGTGGCCCTGGGAGCATGAACTCATTCTCCACATAATTGTTATTCTCTAGCCTAGGATTAAGCTGAAAGATATATGAGTGCGACTCCACTATCCCCAATAGCCAAGCTTACTGGCTTCATACTTATGACGTCTGAAATGAGCCTCTCAATGTAGGAAGTCCAGCCTGGATACACATATGTCTTTCTGAGGGTGTGGTAGTCATAGTCTACCTTATCTCCGTGTAGAAGTTTCATGATGGCACACATCAGTAAATCTATGAACTAAGGCTTGGAAGTAGCACACTGTGAAGGCATAGGGTAATTTACGTCATGGGCTCCATGTCCCATCCCTCATGGAAAACTACATGATGTAGAAGTGTTGGTACACCACAAACTATACTGTCCTTGCCTACTACTGAAGGTAGCTCCTTGGGAATGTGCCACTGCCTCCTCAAACATGCCACATGAAGTTGGTCATACCATATTTATGTCCCTCTACTTAAATGGCCCACTCATTGATCCTTCACATAAATATTTTTCAAACCTCTCTATGAGGGACTTTTTTTCCATGGGATACTCCCATATCTTGTTTTTTGGCCCATCGGGCACCCCAATTTCTAAAAACACAAGGGAAAGTAGGATAGTGCCAAAACTGATCTTCTCTCATCTGTGCACTTCCTCAATAATGGTGTCTGCAATATAGCTTGCTAAGTTGTATACTAATCCTTGAGACATTTTCTTTACAATATGAAGCCACATGGTGTTTACCTATGCGACCATATCTCTTGGTCATTCAACTTGATTAGAAGATGCATGGCTGCCTGCACCACAAGAAACTTCTTCAGTTTATCAATGTCCATTCCATGTGGACCCTTGGTATACCCCAACTCCTTTCTTATTTCTATGACCACCAATTTATCAGTCAAATCACTAACAAGGTCTACCCCTGTGCCCTTCAATCCTGTTAGTGTCGAAACTAGGGCTGCTATGATCCTAACCCTTCATCTAATGAAATAAAATAAGTCCTCATGGACTTGGCTCATCAGTCATTGGTATAAGGGTTCATATTTGCCAAACTATGAGAGCTCATACAACTGATAAACTCCTACCTGCTTCAGTAATTTTTCCCCATTGTCGTCATACACTGGGATATCCTCCACCATGCACTTGTTGGTCTTCTTATTCAGAAAAGTTTCCAACTCCCTTGTTTTCAGTGGTACAGTGGTTGTAGTCACTTATTTTTCATCTGCTCCCACTCTTGTCTGACTATTACTCCTTCTGGGTACTATATCTCTAAAAAAATTCTCTCGGGAGTAATTTCAACTTCAACTTCTACCTTCTTCTTTCCTTTCGTGCCTTCTGCACAGGTGCTTTCTTTGGTGCCATCATAAAAATCCTACCTTTTTTTTTCTGTAACGAGTAAACTCAAACCCTAGCTCAAATCTACATTCCCTAGTTTGAAACTGTGTGCCATAGCTCCTTCTCAACACTTCTACTTCACTCAAACCCTTCACCAATGGGGATGCAAGCCTCTTCCACACAATAGTCTTCTCTCCACATCTGGTTTCACAACTCTCTACACCTCAACACAATTCTCTCGGCTCAGTCACACTTAGCTCACTCAAATACTTGTGATTGCAAAGGTAAAAATGAACTCACATCACATCCTTATATAGATTTTAAAAATATAGTGCATTTATCTCTCCTTCACCTACCAAAAATCCTCTCATTAATTGACCATTTTCACAATCTCCACATGATACATCTTCATGCCCCAACTATAACCTTCTAGCGTGCCTTCCTACCTTTTGGCTATAGACTTCTCTTTAGCGCGCTTCCATGCACTTGAGTACCTCACCACTGTGCCTTCCCCTGGTAGTCTCCATGGCCACTTCTTACCTCATGTTATATTGTTCCCTCATTTATCTTCATCTATGGTCATATTTGTAGAGAAATATCCTTTCTAACAGCTCCTTTCCACACTTAACTAGCACATGTAACAATTTTGTTCTCATGTGTACCCAATTGTGAATAACCACCCCACACCAATGGTATGTGCAGTCCTCTATGCATAAAAATACTTCAGATGGTAATTAGCTTCCAATGTGAAAATGTGCTTATTACACAAAACACCAAACTAAATTGAAAAAACATAGTGACGAAGAAGGAAATATATTAAGGAATTACAGAAATGAAAACCTATTCTAAATGGCAACACTGCCTTATTACAAACACCAAGAAGACTTATTTATAGTAGGGCTTTAGCCTACTCCCATTGAAGTAACCAGGTAACTGTATTCCATCAAGCATCTCTAACTAGAAAGCACCCGATTCAAGTATATGAGTGATAACATACGGTTCCAACCAATGCTACTTTAATATTACCTGGATGGTGCAGAAACTTAGAATCATAAAGAAGCACCATCTATCCCATCTCAAGATTTTTTTCCCTGATGTGCCTGTCATGCCATGCCTTCTACCTAGATATTTATTGGTTCTGAATCCAATGTGCTATGACACGCATCTCATCCAACTGTATCAATTTATCAATTCTTTCTTCTAATGTTTTCTCATCAGCTAGACCTCTAGCAATGCATGCAATACACAAATAAGGTAACATGAATTCCATAGGAAGAACAACTTTTGTGCCAAACACCAACTGAAAGGGTGTGGCCTTGTTCAACCTCTTATATGTTGTTCTATATAAGCCCAAAGCATGGCAAAAAATTTATCATCCCAATCTTTCCTTCCAACATAATTTTTTTTGTCAATGTTTGGCTCAAAATCTTGTTAAAGGCCTCATCAGTCCCATTTTCTTGAGGATGATAGGGTGTAGTCTTATGGTGTGCAATCATAAATTCATCCAACTAGTATCCTGATTTTCTCATTCAAAAAATGTGTACCCCTATCACTTTTCAATCTCAGCAGGCATCCATATCTTGTAAGAACATTTTCCCATAAGAACCTTGCTACTGTAGCTTTTGTACAATCCTTGGTAGGTGTTGCTTCTACCCACCTTGTAAGATAATCTATGTAAGTGATGATGTAGCATGATCTAGTTCTATGCGTGGCTGGAGAAATAGGACCCAAAAATTCTATAGCCCATTTCTCAAACATGATCTGCACTAGGAATAGGTCTTAAATGCATTTCATCTCTTTTCCCAGGTTTGCCAAGGTGGTAAAAGTGATCACACACCTTACAATATGATTTACAATCTTTGTAGAGGGTCTCCCACCATAATCCAACAAGTAGAATCTTGCATGCAGTGGTGTCACCTGCATAGTGCCCACCTGCAATACCACCATGAGCCTCTTCCATGATATTCGTATGCTCATGCTCTAGTACACACCGACACAATACTTCATCTCGGCCTAACTTGTATAGGTCACCACTGATCAACATAAAAGGTTCACATGAATTGCAAGTTGTTTCTTCTCTAAGGATTTCATTCCTTTTGGTGCCATACATGTACGTAAAAAGACAACAATATCCTCTAATTCCAAAGGCACGCATTGTAACCTGTATAATTGTGCATCTAGCATTGTATCTTCAATTGTCTACGTGTCCTCCCCTGACTGAATTCTTGATAAATGGTTTGGACCAAAATTACTTTTACCTGGTTTTACCACAACTGTGAAATCAAATTCTTGGAATAAGAGCACCCATCGACATATGCGCCCCTGTAAAATGGGCTTGTTTACCAAGTATTTCAATGCCATGTGATCGGTATAAAATACAAATGGTGTTGCTAGTAGGTATTGTTTGAATTTATGTAGTGCGTAGATCATTGACAAGGCTTCACGCTTAGTAGTTGTATAATTCTTCTCTGCAGGAGTCAACTTTCTACTAGCAAAACAGATAGGATGATCTATAATTCCTTCTCCAGGCTGAGCTAACACCACCAATGGCCATGCTAGAGGCATCCACATGTACATGAAACAGTTGGTTCCATGAGGGAAAACATAGAATAGGCATTGTAGTAAGTCTCTCCTTCAATGCCTCAAATGTGCACTGCTGCGGTTCTCCCCAATAGAATGTCCCTTTTCCCTTTAGTAACTCTTCCAAGGGTGTGACAATCTTAGCATATCCTTGATAAATTTTCTATAATACCCAGTGTGACCCAAGAATCCGCACACCTCACTTTGACTGGTAGGCTCTTCTAGGCCTACAATAACTGAAACCTTAGCTGGATCCACTAAAAACCTTCCTTGCAGATGATGTGCCCTAACAAAGTGCCAAAAGGTGTAGCAAACACACACTTCTTGATGTTTAAAGAGATGCTTAATTGTCTACATATTTCAAACATTAAGCATAAATTTTCACAATGATCCTTAACAAGTCCATACACCATCCAATCATCCAAGTAAACCTGTAAGAAGTTGTGAATAAAATCCTAGAATGCTTGAACAACTATGCATGAAAATACAACAGGCACATTTTTTCAGACCAAAGGGCATCACAGTATATGCAAAAATTCCCCATTCAGTGGTGAAATTTTTTTCTCTTGATCCTCCTATGCAATCCTGACCTGATGATACCCAGAGAATCCATCTATAAAAGAATAGATTTCACACCCTGCAACACCTTCTAATATCTCCTCTGTGAAAGGTGTAGGAAAGGGATCAATCACACATGCAACATTCAGTTCCCTGTAATCCACACAAATCCTAATCCTACCATATTTCTTTATACTGATGACCATGGGGCTAACCCACTCTGATTCTTCTAGGGGCTTGATGATGCCATATTTCAACATCTTGTCAATTTCTTCCTTAACTTTTACATGCAGGTTAGGGTTCATTCTATAGGGTCTTTTCCTGACTGGGCATGCACCTTCCTTAAGCTTAATCTTCATCTCTCCTAATGATTCATGCAATCCTTTTAATTCATGGTAGCCCCTAGGAAATAAGTCCTGAAAATCACGTAGTAACTCAATGATTTTTTCCACTTTAGATTCGGATCCAATAATCCCCAATTATTACCTCCTTAGGTTCAACATTCATACCAATAGTCACTTTTTTTGTCTTCATGGGTTCATGATAGGCATGCACATTTTTATCTGCACTATCTAACACCTCATGCGTACCCGCTGAATGATCTATATCCAGATCTTATACTTCCTCATCATCTACTATGTAGACCATCTTTCCTTTTTCTTTCTCAAAGCAAGTGCACTTAAGTAGTGTGGCATCTGTCTCTTCTTCTTTATCAAAGTGTGCTCCTGAGTCTGTCTCACCAAATAACTCCTGAATGAGTTCTTCCACCTTTGCACTGTCTCCCATAGTTAAGTGCTTTATAACCCTTAATGCCTCTTCCACTGGAGGTTTAGTAGAGAAGTAGTCAAAATTCTGGACCATTCCTGCAATCAAATCCTGCCAATTTCCAGTCTCTCTATGTAGCTCTGCATATACATACCAAGCATGTGCACAACCTTGTAAAGTGGAATAAAGTTTGTGCACCCATAGTGAAGGTGGTAAAGCTTCCTGCCCCTCTTTCCAGAGCCTCTCACACTACTGAACGTGGTGCTGAACAGGTTGATTACCATGATATGTGCAAATTTGAGTAGGTGCATTACTCCTGAAAAACGAGTTGTTAGAGCAATCTGACTTCATTCCATTATACAAGATTATCCCTGTGAGCCACCCACCAGTGCGTTGTTGTCCCATGTAGGGTATATGCTAACATATTTCTTCTTTCAAATTGGTCTATCCACTATTCCTCCATGGCACACAGGAATACCGTAGGGTCTCCTTCTCTAGTGTACTGAGGTACAAAGTTGTTACCTATCCTCCTAATACAATGAGGTTTTCTTCTCCACACAAATGCACTCCTTACTTCATGCACCCAACCATCTCATAAGTTCCATGAGCCCAATTATCACAAGAAATACTTGTGGTATCACTAATAGACTGTGCATCTTCCCACTGGAGGATTCCTTCCTTAGATGGCTCGAGTACTTCTGGGTCCCGAATGACACGTACATAAATCCTGTTCAGGTATTCCTCACTCAAAGGTTCAACATAAGGTGTAGATTTCCCATTTGTTAAAGGGATAATAAATCTTTCCTCCTTGTTCTCAAAACTTATATATCCCTTGTTGAACCGTAGATCAACATTATTTGCATAGCACCAAGGGTGCCCAAGCAGAGCTGGGAAACTATCTGCTTCTGCAAGTTCTAAAACCTCAAAGTCCCTAGTGAACTTGGCCCCTTGTATAGTAATGGATGCATCTTTTAAAACTCTGATGGGAGTGGCCTTAGTTTGATTAGCCATAAACAATACATTAGAATATGGCTACAATGGAGGTATCCCCATTTGTACCCATGCATCTAAAGTAAGCACATTTACCTCCGCACCTGTGTCAATCAATATATTACTCAAGATCCATCCATCCACAACAACATTTAGAGTGATCTCCTTGTCATAATCTAAGCTATGAGGGGGAAGATTTGCATGTAGGATCTGATGTCCATTCTCAATACCTACGTGTGGAGTGTTTCCCTTTAGCCAATTCCCTATTAATGGAATGATATTCTCTTGTGCAACATTTTACATACCTCCTTCAAGTCATCAATATCTGACTGGACCGTCTCTACTGCCTTCTTCTGTTCCATCTTCCATGATTGCTCCTTTAAACACTGTATTTCACCCTGAAGATTTTGAGTACCTCCATGGTCTCCTGATAAACCTCCTTTTGGTGTGCAGGATCTAGATACCTTGCATGCAAAACATCCTCCTTAGTGATGGTAGGCTTCTATTGTAATGCTTCTCTGGCACGCGTAACTTCAACACTTGTAGTAATCTTCACAGGTAATACCTCAAGTTCCGGTGCTAACTTTGGCATCCACTGATTTTTCACAGCGTGTTGCATTCTAACCATCCTTGTGCCCTTATTTTCCTATTTATGCTTCTTGCTAAGATGCTCATATAGGTCCGGGCATTCCTCATAGCTATGACTCTTCCCACAAAAAGAAAAAGTAATATTTTGAGGACATTCACACCTGTAGTGGTCAGGAGATCCACATGTAAAGCACGTTCCATGAGGAAACTCACCTCGTCCACCACCATGGCCTCAACCCCCGAATCCACCATGGTATCCTCAACCTCTACCACATCCTCCTTCATAGCACCCCTCATTCTGATCATAGCATGCTTGATTGTGATCCCAATCCTGGTGCTCACCTTTACCCTTAGAGTTATCTGATACTCTTGTTTGTCACACACCAATATCTATAGCATCATGGATCTGACCAATCAACCTGCAGTCTTATGTATCATGAGTCATGGACTGACAAAATTTTTTACAATAGCAAGATACATTCTTCCTTATCATGATTGTAATAATGGGATAGTGGCTGATATCATGGTTCAGATGACATATCTCATAGTCTAGCAATAATGAACACACTGACCTGTAAGGAAAACTATCCTTGGTGTGCCCTTCCACTTCATAGTCTGTACACCAAATCCCAGTGCACATCTCATGTGCTGAATTTACTGATAGTTTCTCCAACTACTTTTCCATAGCTGCAATCTGTGCTTCCAAGAATGGGATGACTCCAGTGTCTATACTTCCAACTGCCTCAGTGTGTAAAGTTGCTTCAAGTGCTTCACATGGATCAGTGTATGTCTTATGTGACAATGCCCTTCTAAAAGGTGTGATCAGTCCTCCAATGAACCATTGTGCATGCTGGCTTGCATGAATATCATAAGAAATATTAGAAAAAAGTGTTTTGAAATGAGCATCATACTCTCAGACACTCTCAGTAGTGCCCTGCTTAATATCCTTGAGCACACTTATACTCTTCTGCTCAAATTCAGGGATATAGAACTCTTTAAGGAAAGCATCTTTTAATGCTGCATAATCTACGCAAGTTTGATCAGGGTCAAACTTCCTATACCAACTGTGTGCACATCCCTATAATGTAGTTACAAATTGACTTGCCTTGCGCTCAGAAGCCATGATCACTTTTGTGCACCACAATATCTCACACATGTGCACATTTTCAACAGTATCTTCTATGCCCCTATATTCTAGAAGATGGAGAGACATCTCCATGTAAATATTCTGGGGTTGGTGTGGACCCTACCCACCTGATCCAGAACCTCCTATGTTACCTCTGCCTCCAGAACCACCAGATCCACCAGAACTAGAGCCACCTATACCCCCTGATCCTCCACCTGTAGCCGGAAGAGGACCAGAAGATGTACTTCCTTGTGTCCCAACAATAGTACTGAATTGAACTCCTATAGTCTGCATGGTGGTACTACTCCCAGAAGTGATTCAAAAATTCTATGTGCTTGAATTCTATGCTGATGATGCACCTAAAAAGGTACCTCCAAACAACAATGAAGATGTTTTCCTTGCCATGGATGTACTTACTATGTGACTTACTCCTGCTTCCCTACTACCCAAATTATCTTGCTGACTATTGGATGTACTAGATACTAGAAAACCAAGCGCAAGGGATAGGTTTCCAGGTAGATTCAGATGCACCCCTGCAGCCTAGGTCGTCTCTGCTGGCATGCTCCCTTGTGAGGCCGAGGAGGGTTCCCTATCATGCTTTCCCAAATGGGGGAGTTCCAGATGCTCTGGCTCCATGCCTTCTACGTGAGCTCCAAATCCTTCATGAGCCATCTCTCTCCTCAACACCAATCCACTCTGCAATATACCGATACTTCTCCATCTCCCTCTCACATGCCTCATTGTACTTAAGCTACATTTATTCTCTATGAATTTCTACCGCTAGGTCCACCATCTTTCACCAAACCTGCTCCTACCCCCACACATGGTGGGGTTTAGCTAGCCATCAGTTTTTCTTCCAAGTTCAGGGTCACCATCAAGATCTTGACCACTAGTGGAATTCCTTGCAAGTAAGTTCCCCTGGGATAACGTAAAAATTGGAACTCAGCTACCTCTGGGAAAGAATAAGTGGAAATTGAGTACTCCAGAATATAGTTGTTCAAAACACCACAGAACCAAGTATCCACAACGTGTGTCCAAATCAGATCAACATCATAAAGGGCCTGAAATTCTTCTTGTGTCCAGAAAAGTGTGTGATACCTCCAATTCATTTTAGATGCATAAGCAACCAGCCACTCGTACAGTTCTACCAAGAAGATAGAAAAGAATCTCTCATACAAATAGTCATATAGATTTTGTTCCACCCACACACATGCATCAAACTCAGATCCAGTGCTGAACCTCCATGTGTACTCTTCTTCTAGATATTTTATCCACTCCTCAACACTTGCTAGGGTCAACTGGTAGGTATTCATCATGAAACATATTAAAAACAACTGAAAAAGAGGTCTCGGCAATGGAACCAATGATGCAGCCTAGAATCTACTATGAAAAACCTAGGCGCATTGGCACATCACTCAGCCTAAGCTGAGAACTCACCCAAAGCAGTGCAAAGGTACTAAGCCCCTCTTTAGAGTTTCTTGTGTAGGATGCTAGTTAATGTGTTAAGATATAGATGCATATTCAGATCCATAATAAGCACAAACATTCCATAGAGCATAACCATTCAATAGTGCATAACCAGATCTAGATCTTAAAGAATCATGAATTAAACAATAACTATGACAAGATTGATCATACAAGAACCAATTACAGTCATGTTAACACCTTATCCATCCAATATACTCCATTATATTTAACACTGTAAAACATAGAAGCTTCTTACATTGTATAACATTACCATAAGTTTATGCGCGCATCAGATCCAACAACATAAATCTACAATAACTCATACAAAATGTCTTGGTGTCTCTCTCTAACTACACATTTCAATACATATTTATAGGGGTGGGGGATTTTCCTTCACCACCTACACACTTCCCAAAATAGGTCGCATGCTGAAAATAACCATGCACCTTTACAATAATATGCACACATGCAAGTGCCCTAATAATAGATCTCCTATAGTTAACTGACAATAGTAATATTATTATTATCCCAAACTCATGCATGGTGCTTAGTAAACACTCATCCCCAAAATAAAATTTGTGTGTCGTACAAGTCTCCATCCCATTGTGTGCTCTACACGCTATCTCCAAAAATAGCCTATAACCATGAAAAATGGCTAAGTCCCAAATCAACTTGTCCTGGCACACGTGTTCCTTTCCTATCCTTCCATGCCTTCAAATGTGCCTTGTTCCCATGTGTGAATATTCTGTTTGCCCTCTCCTTAGTGTCACTCCACCTCCATTCACTCTCATAGCCTTCCATCACAATTTTTGTACGTGGCACCACCAACACTGGGATGCCATCTACATCATACAAATATTATTTACCCCCTTATACCTCAGGAGGTGCCTTGTCATCACAACCCACCAATGACCTAATCAAAATGATGATGGAAAAGATGAAACCGTTGGAAGAATTTGTCTCAAGTTCACATAACTCTCTAACATATGATGATATTTTCAATTAGACCATTCACCCATCCATTCCTATTCACCCATACCCTATGCATTAGGAAATGCCAAAGTTCAACCGATTCAGTAGCAAAGAAGATCCATAACAACACTTGAAATCTTTTAAACATGTCTACTATTTGATTGCTCATGATGATGCATTGTTCTTACAGACATTTCCAATGTTGTTAATGGGACCCACTTTGTTTGGTATGGTTCTTTACTTAGAAATTCTATCCAATATTGATAGAAAATTGGTATGGTTCTTCAACAATTTACTTAGGATTTTCTTGACCAATTTTCTATCAATATTGTTAAGAAATTAACCATGAATGAATTATATGCCATATGCTTGTATGAAGATGAATCTATCAAAAATTTGGTTGCTCGATGGTGGAACCTGATTAACCAACTCACATTTCAATTAACTTAGATAAAGTTAATAGAATTGTTTACTAGGGCTTGTGCTAGACATATATCACAAAATTTCTAGGTCCAAACCTTCCACACCTTTGACAAGGAATTTACTATGGCATGGAAGTTGAAAATATGTGCCCTTGAAGAAAAGAAGCTACAATTGCGTAACAAAAACACTACGTTCAAATCAAATGATACTTCTTCTTCTTCCAAACCCCAAAATAATTATTCTCAAACCAAGGGGTTTACCAACATGGTCATTTTGAAATCCGGCCCGTCTCATCCATCCAAGTAATCAAAATATTTGTTTGACCTCTCCCCTGTCTAAACCATTCAATTTAGAAGGAAGAAACGAAAGTATACCCCTATAGAAGGGTCCTACGCTGCCGTTTTGGAAACAAATATTAAAATCTAGAGCCATTACCCTTCCACCCATCAAAGCACATATTATTTTTGACCCTTCTCACCCTGTGTCTACATGGTATAATGAAAATGATTACTGTAGTTACCATCGCATTCGAGGTCATAGTGATGGTAATTGTATCACTTTTAAAAACATTGTCCAAGAAATTTTAGATAAAGGGGATCTCGTCTTGGACAATCCTAATGCACTGACAAACCAAAATCTTCATATTTTCCAGAACCCATTCCAAAATAACACTCCCTCATCCAATGAAACTGGTGATTCCTCAGACAATAACAATAATATCCATGAGGTTCATGCTATTTTTGACATCTTACTAGTTCCTTCCACATAGTTTCCTCCTAGTTTATCTATTGAGGAAATTCTTGCAAGAACTCCATCCATGGAGGAGTCCCCATCATTGTCTCCTCTACCCAAGGAGGAGACTACTATACACACCAATATAATTGTCCCATCTACTCGTTGACTTGATGAGAAACCTACACTACTCATTCTCCTACTTATGGAAGAGTCTATGTTGATTTCTCCTTCATCAAAATAAGACCTTATCTCATCCACCTTGCCTCCTTCCCAACATGTGGGCGACCCATTGGTAGTGTCCCTTTCGGTTGAAGATAATTTTCCACTGGATTTCAAGGATCCACTTGATTTTCTCTCATCTCATTTACCCATAGAGTCAAAATCTAATCACTTCCCTGTTTCAAAAGCACCAAATTTATTTATGGGAGTCACCACGAAATCAACATTGGTTCCTTCTATTGCCATGCCATTCTCACATTTGGTGGATCACTTAGAATACGTTGATCATTCCATGCTTTGGGGGTGCCTTTGAATGCATTTCTTCAACTCTGAATGCATATGATCATCCACTGATACTTCTATGATTTACCCCAAGATGTTTGAGAGCAACCAAATCCAACACATTCCTAAGGTAGTCATGTACGTAACCTCTTCCATTCATCACCTTCGCCCACACCTAAACCTCTACCATTACTTCCAAAATACCTGTGAATGCCTAAAGCCTTACCTACATCTATATCTCCCTCTATGTCCAAACCTATTGCCTATACCTTAGGAGTCCTACCGACACCAAGTCTAGTCCATCCTCCTATTAAAATCGATCTAACAACCACTTCCCAAGCCATCACAAAAATGACTCCCCCACCTAAGAGGAGAACCCAACCTCTCAGAGCCCATACACCAACATCACCTACTACTCCGTTGTCACCTTCACCACTTCCATCTATCCTAGTGACCCACCCATCAATCTTGGCCAAAAAAACTCCTACCCATGGTAAATTAAAAACCCAACATCCCACCTCCTCATCATGATCCTTAGTTACACCTAAATTACCTACACAACTTACACCTTCACCATCACCTGCATCCTTTCTAACGCCTATACCTACACCACTTCAAGTATCCTCATCATTACCTATGATATTCCCTTCTCTTCAACCAATAAATTCCACCTTGCCTCTTCCCACAACCTTCACCGCACCTCCATTATGACCTTGGCTAACCCATCCCCTTCCACCATCTTCCTTCCCTTCTACATCACACACTTATCCTTCACCTTTAGTTAAGAAGGTGCAACCAAAGTTTACTGCCAAAGAGGTAGTTAAACCAAAACCGCTAGCCAATTAATATTTACCCAATAAGGTGCAACCAAAGTCCAAAAATCCATTTCCCTCCAAAGAGGTAGTTAAACCTACACCACCTTCAACTGCTAGTTCATCTACCACATATTTACCCAAGAAGGTGAAATCCAAACCTAAAACCATACTACCTACTAAACAGGTGGTAAAAATGACTAAACCTCTGATTCAAACTCTTGTAGCACCTCTCCTAGTAAAATCACTCACAATTTCATCTAAACCCACACTTACTTCACATTGTGATCCATTGGCAGGGTCTTACATCAGCATCTTATCTAACCTTTTGGAAACCTCTATCATCACATTGTCACCACTTAGACCTTACGAACCACTCAAACCTAAACTAGAAGGGTTTGACGATATAATTTTTATTGCTTATCATCGTGTGCCAGGGTATGATGTGGAAAAATGTAAGGATCTTAAGAATGTTCTTCTCCAACTATGTCCTCTCGAAGAAAATTTTGATGATGATGATATTTTAGATGAGGAACCTATTTCACCTTCACCTATCACCACCCACCCTCATCCCTTACCTCTCAAAAAACCTTCATCTCCACCTCCATAACCCCTTTATCCCCCTCCAACATTTGAGACCAATATGGTTCAAATTTCCACTCGAGCCTAGAAAGACAAGGGAAAGGTGAAAATTGGTAGCCCATACAATTCACCTATACCTACTAATCAGCCTCCACCTCCCCCCATGGTAACATTCCATGGGCCAACCTATCCTATTTCTGATGGAGTCACACACCACTCCATGTTTCAACAACTTCATCAATCTCCCCAATGATGTCATTGTCCCCGACCAAGGCTTCTGCCCCATCTTCCTAAACCTTTCCTAAACGTTTCCCAATCTTACACAATGTTACCTATCATCACCTTATTCTACTTTACCCTATGGGGGACTTGACATTCCCTCTTCTTCTATTCACACCTCTTGTCCAAAACAAACCTTCATCATCTACCTTACCTAATCTACCCACCACCTGCCTCAATCTTTCCTAAACCTTTGCCCATTAACCTTACCTTACCTAATCTACCCACCACCTGCCTCAATCTTTCCTAAACCTTGCTTAACCTTGCCCAATTTTTCCCAATATGTTAAACCAATCTACCTTACCTAATCTACCCACCACCTACCTCATCACACTCAACCTTTCCCAATAGTGCAAAATGATATCTATCATCAACTTATTCTTCCTTATCCTAAAGGGGAATTAAAACCCACTTTTCTTCTATTATACCTCTCTTCCAAACTAGACCTTCTTCATTTACCTTATCCTACCTTGCCCAACTTTACCAAACCTTTCCCCATCTACCTTACCCAAATTTACTCACCCTTGCCCAATCTTACCCAACCTCACCTATCACCATCTCATTCTTCCCTATACCCATGGGGGAACTTGTCACTTCCCCTTATTTTATTGAATGTTTCACTAAAACCATACCTTTTACATCCTACCTTTCCTTCTACCAAATTTTTTTAGGTCGGTGACCTATCCTGAAAGAAAATCAACATGTAACAAAATAAGAAAAAATAAACGAGGAAAATTTACTCCTAATTGGCTTGGACCCTATATCGTTACTCATACCTATGGATCATGTGCTTATCGTTTGTCTTCACTCGAAGGTAAACCCAAACCTAAGCCCCTCAATGCCTTGCATATTCGACCATTCTATTGTTGAATCAAGTCATAGATCACCTTATATCTATTAAATGATTATCCCATGAGCACCATTCACCTTCCACTTACCTTTTTAAGGATCAATGACTAAACAAGAATCATGTGATTACCCATCACTTTTCAGCCTTATATGAGTACCATGGATCTACTCATGGTATGATTCTCATGGATACTTTTCATCCTTTTCAGGATGGAATCCCATGGTCTTTCATCACTTAAAACCTCTTTTTCATAGCTAACCCCTGTGTGTTATGGTTTTGTCTTCATAAAAGAAGCCTATACTTCTCTATAGTCTTGTCCATGACCTAAAATTCCAAAAACAATTAAAAATTAGTATTCAGGATTTTCCAATTCAAAACTCCTTGAGTCAAAATTATAGCAAAAATATGACTCCCTCAATAAAGACATCTATCTTTCTATCTTGTTGCTATAAATAGACTTCTCCCTCAAAGGACAACTATACAAAGCTAGCCATACTATACATAGTCTATCACCAAAAGAAGACTATTCTTGCAAAAATAAAATAAAAATATTATGAAGATTCCCGCATTGATCAACTTCATGAAGACCTCAAGTAGAAATTATATTCATCCCAAATAGAATTCCCATATCGATCAGTCTATAAACCAAAAGAAAAAAGAAAAATATGAATTTTTCGTCATGGACTTGCTATTTTGATCTTGGGTCTCTTGCCAAAGAGGCATGCTATCTCACACTAGGTTATGCTCAACCAAATTTGTTCACCTCACCACCTTTCCTTTCTAACCTTCTACCTACTCTAGGGACATGTCGCAAATGCAGAATTTTGTGATCATGTGACCTTCTTCATCCTTCGAACAATCAATCATGCAATTCCTTTATGGTTTTTATGTTCATATGCCATCTTTGGTATGATAGACTCGTAATGGTTCTTATCAATTAGGTGTATTTTTTGGTCTCCTCTTACCATTCACCTCTTTTCTTACTTATTAATTCTCCTACACAAGACCTAGCCTTCGACACCTACATTCTAGGAATTACTTTTCCACAAAAATCACCCATGCCTATCTTACCTAAATTCACCCATTCCTATAACCTAAACTCAACCATGCCTATGACCCAAATTCACCCATACCTATTCCACATAAATTCACCCATACCTATTCCACCTAAATTCACCCATCCCTATTCAACCTAAATTCAACCATGCCTATGACCTAAACTGAACCATGCTCAAATGACCTAAAATCAAACATGCCTAAATAACCTAGACTAAATCATGCCTAAAACCAACCAACCCATTCCTCTACTTCCTCATAATATTCCCTAGCTTATGGGAGAACTACATTGGCTAGAGGTCCCTTTTCGTTGGGGATATGTAAGCAACACTTTGAGGGCATGGGCCCCTTGGAGCTTAGCTCAGCTACTCCTTCCCCTAACCAATTTACCCCCAATTTTCTATTCACATTCTACCTTAATGAGTTTTCCATTTAGAACAAAATTGGGAAATTAAAACAATCATAAAAACATCCCTATCATTTTCTCACATCATCATTTATTTATTTTCCATACTACCAATAACTTGGAAATTAAATCAAACCAAAAAATATGCCCGAATCATTCCTAACTCACATAAACTCAACCATGCCTAAATTACCATACTCCACCATGCCTATACCTAACTCCATCATGCCTACATGACCTCGACTTCCTATAATCACCTAGACTCCACCATGCCTATACCTAACTCAATCATGCCTACATGACCTCAACTACCTAAATCACCTAGACTCCACCATGCCTATATCTGAATCCATCATGCCTAAATTACCTTGACTCCATCATGCCTACATGACCTTGACTTCCTAACTCACCTAAACTCCATCATGCCTACATGACCTCGACTCAATCATACCTAATTCAACTAGTTACCATTTTACACAATAACAATGGAAATTAAAATGATTACATCATCAATCCAATAAACATCATCAACTATATAAATGGGAGAGTCTGTGTATCAATACATATATACAATGATACAAATACATACCAGTATCTCAAAAAATCTCATATACAATCTCACATCTTCGGCACACAAGAAAATATTTATATAAAAAATCACAATGATCATACAATGCCACATATAGTGACTAATCATCACCCCACATGATACCCTTTTGTACAGTCTCACTTGTATCCTCTTCCTGGCCCTCTTCTGGGCCCAATATCTGAGCACTTGTTACATTACCATGGCCATGTCTCTAGGATCAACAACCCCTTGTGCTCCCTAAACTGTGGGTCCTGGATCTTGTCCACTAACTGGTTACCCTTTGGGATGTATACTTGAAATATGAGGGTACATCTATACCGGAAGTTGTCAAATGATCCTAATAGTAGTGATACTCATTCAGAGCATCCCTAAACCTTTCCATCGACACTCTCTAAGGTGGTGCCATGGGTCTCACTGCAACCTGTGAACTTTGGCCTACTAATAATGGCCTCGGTCCCTATCTTGATGCCTACTCTCTTGCCTTTACCATAGGACTCTATCCTAGTGCAGGTGCCTGTAATATAGGACCCTATCTTTGGGCCTGTGGGGGTACTTGTGCTACAATATGGGCATTTTCTATGGCTAAATGGCCCTGTAAACCTATCACATGTTCCTGTAGGGTGGCTACTTACCCTCCATCCCCATCTCCACATTATGCAGGAATGTGCCACTTGCTACCTGGGCATGTAGGGCCATCACTTGAGCCTTTAAAGTGGTTACCTATGCCTTTGACCCTGTTAGCTATCCCTATGATATTGTAATCCTTTCTTATAGGGTGACCACCCGACCCTGTAATGTATCCCTTTGCACTATGATAGTGGCTAAATCTAGCTTCCCTGGCCTCTTTTGTGCCACTCATAGCTGTGCCACCCACCATTTCCTGTATCCATCAGTGACACCCACATCATCAATTCATCTACCACCTGATCCTCCTACCATGTCAGAACACTCATATGTGGTGGAGATATGGGTCTCTCCATGTCATCTCTATGGTACTAAGGAAAAGGTGGGGGTAGATCCTACCATAGTCTAAACTACCATCTGACCCTGTCCACAGGTATCATCTCATGCTCCCTAGCCCACCGTCCATGTATCCATCTCAGTAACTGAAGCTCCTATAACCCCTCAGCCATGCCTTTGTATGATGGATAGTTAACATATGGCCACCAAATGATATTAACTATAGAAAGGCCCTCCAATCACCGTATGTAGTATGACACATCATATGTGTCCCTCGCTACCCTCTGCTGTCCATCAAATAGTACCCATGATCTGAAACCAACTCTGAGCAAGCCACCTCCAAACCAATCCTATCATGGTAAACCAACTAGGTGCACACACACACTATGTGCTTGTATTCCAAGTAGTGTAGTAAATATGTATAACACACACCAAATCTCCTCGATCTCCTATAGGCCCATAACTCCCTATACAAATGAACTAGGAAATATGGTGCCCAAACAAAATGTATCTACTCCTCAATCATATCCTATAATGCTTCCATCAGTGCTTGTAGAAACTTTCCACCCTCAGAATATGGAAATGTAAAACAACCTACTATCACCATCATTAGAACCAATAACCTGGTCTCTTGTGGGTAGGCCACATACATTTCCCCATAGCTCAAACTCACACTGTGATACCTCGGATCACCCATCAACTCACCAAATACTGCTACTATTGGCTCCACTGATGCCTCATATGAAATGGAATATATTGGATCCCCAAAAAGAGTAAGCCGCAAGATCCTATATACGTCCTCTTAGGTGATGGTCATCTCGCCTATTGGTAAACAAAAGGTATTGGTCACGAAATCCCATCTATCAATGAGAGAGACCATCAAACTATGATCCCATGCTATACACCTATAGTTTCAGATCACACTAAATCTAACCTTGGTCATGTGCTCCCACTCCTCCGTGTTCATGCTAGGTAGCATCTGTACTAGTAGGGGTAGTACTCTGTCCCACATCCTTAGCTAATCTCTTGCCTACATCATCTAATACAACCATGTCAATACTTGACAATATAAAATCACCTATTACCCACTACACAATATCCACCTACAAACCTACTATCCCATATATTCATTACCCATTATCTTAGTTCATTTCACCTACTTACCTATCCCACATCACCAAAATAACATTTTACCCTCTTCCCTCTACCTAAATCTTCACCCACCCCTTCCTCACCAATTTTACTTTCCTACCTAGCCCTTCTTTCACTTATTTACTCTTAATCATGACCGACATCGGTTTCCTTGACCATCATCGGTCCTCTTTGACTGGCATCGATCACCCAAACCTTGACTGACGCCGGCCAAAGCCCACTGATGTCGACTAACCCATTACCGACGCCGGTCTCTGTTTCAGCCAAAAACTAAAAAAACCATCCCCCATTCTAAAAATTTCACAAAAAACAACATAAAAACCTACTATAACACACCCAAACCTATCCTAGCTTCATTTCCAACCCTATTTAACCTACATTGGACTTTCCCACCAATCATTCCCTTCATTTTTACCCATAATTTAAAAAATTCACATTACACCCAAATTTAAAACAAAACTGATTTTACTAAACTATTTTTCAACCAAATGATGGATTCAGATTGACTCCTACCTCATCTCAGCACCATCTCCATGGTGGAACATCTGGCCACTGCACCGGTGGTCCATCTCCCCCCTATGTCATGCCAAAATAAACTCCTCACCTTCAAACCAATCAAATCAATCGAATAGATCTTGTGGACCCACCAATCAAATGCCACTCACCCACTACATGGCTTGTCAACTCAGCTTAACATCTCGTATTGTTGTTTTCCACTCCTCAACCTCTCCTCTGTCATTTTCTAAAAGTAGAAAGGTCAAAATGACTCCGTAAAAAGTGATTTTTTTCCTTTTTTAACCCCTAATGGACATGACCAACATTGGTTATGCCGTGACCTAGACAACTGATGTCAGTTATGCTATAACCGGAATCGGTCACTTGACATACCCATTTGACCCACCCATCCCAATTTTTCCTAAAAACATTATTGATCCAATAACTTTTGACCTTATAAACACCTATTGTACCCTACCCACAAGCCTACATTACATGTACATTTCCTTAACTGCATTTAGGGACATGTTATTTACCTATACCTCGACCTTACCTATTCCTTGACCTACATACCCTAACCTAAATAACCTTTATGACATTTGAATTTGTGTACTTGCTATACCTTGCGATGATGTTACCCATGTTGTTTAGCCTTATGACCTTACCTTGTCTATTGACATGATGTTTATCCTGACCATACCTTTGGTGCCATGGAACAAAACCTATTACCCATTCCTACACCTGACATCATTGTGCTTCATGACCATATCCTATACCTTGGATACTTGAATCACTTCAACCTCGTTTAGATAAACCTATCGCCCTTTTAAAAATGTAGATTTTGTAAGCTCTTCTGCCTGGTACCATATAAAAAATCTATACATGTGAGTGTGTTCAATTTCCATTACCCTTTACCAAATATGACCATTACCCATTATCCATAATGACTATATTCTTACCTACTGACCCTCAATTTCATCACTCACCTATTTATCAAACCACTTCCCGACTACGTTTCCACCCTCATTGGTTTTTAGTTTGAGGGGGACCAACTTTAGCCCTATTAGGGAAACCTAACCTTCACTCATACTTGGAGCACTGCCTTCCTATTTTTGTTGACGTCACTTATCAAAACAAGCTACGTGACAAAAAGGAGAAAATGTAGACACACAATTTGGGTCACACTCCCCTTGGTCCCCTTTCAATCAATTAACGTAACGTGTTCACCTAACCATGACACATGTACCCTGTATTCATATTAATTTAATTACTTATAATTGAATTAATATTCATCCTCACATTATTAATTAACTTAATTACTTTAATTAAGTTAACTTACACATCTCCTAGACACCTCACCCTAGACCTATTCCACGGGCATTTAACTCACATTGACTAAGTCATCACTCTCAGCACTGAGCCATCTCTTCCAGTGCTGAGTCACCACTTTCCCTAACTAACTAAGAATTCTTCCTAATACCTAATTGGAATTCTTCTATGAAATTATTACCTTCTCTCATTTGAAATACACTTCCCTAAGTGGACTCAATCTTCCTGTTTTTGGTAAGCCTAGACTTTCCCACCCTAACAGACACTAGTTATCCCTCAAACGACACCTGTCACCTTAACCATCATTAGTTACCTTATATACACTTTCAAAACTCTTTACCTGGGTTGTTCATTTAGTTATTAGATCCTTATTGCATTCAAGCATGAATCCTCAAGCCCTCTTATATCCTTACAATGAACACACACAACCATAGTGCAAGACAAGCATCCGATTCATCTTTCCAAAGTGTTGGGATGCTCACATGAGTACATAGGCTGTATTGCCATGAAATCAAACAAAAAATATCTTCACGGATCAACTAATGTCTTCCTCCACCTCCAAAGATGTACAAGACATCAAGAAAGTAATTTTGATCCTAATAATTTTGCTTATTCCTTTTATATATCTTTGGTTTCTTTCAGTGGTTTATTTCCTCTATTTCCTGTACACCACCTTCCTACCACTAACTCACTATTCAACCATCCCAAGCCTTTTCACCATTCTAAACCTCTTTCTTAGTGTCCCTAAGTCTTCTTGGCATTATTACGAACCCAACCATTCTCCCTTCATTCTCTGTGTAATCATAGAGAATTCCAAAACTAATTTTATTTAAATACCACCAAATCTCCCCTACCGATGCCGATCACCTTAACTGTCATTGGTCTCCCCACTCTACCAGCATCGGTCACTAGACCGATATCAGTTACTGTGTTTTCTACAAACCTTCACCAAACTATCTCTAACATCACCTAAATTCCACCCAGACCTTACCGGATAACTATGTGACCTTACCTAACACCCTTGTGACTTGTCCCAATTAGAAACATACCTTGCTTGATGTTAGATTATTTTAGATTTTAATACCTTGCTTAATCTAGTTTGTTTGTAACATTTTTAGATACTAAAATCAAAGTGTTAGCAATATGACCTTTATTTCTTGCATTTACTTCCATTAAGTTGATAAAAACTAAGGATTGATAGCCATTCAAGGAAGCGTCCTGCTTCCCATATCTAGCCTTGATATTTTTTCCTTTGACTCTTGCTATTTAATATCATTTGGCGGTCTTGTTTTGTATCTACAGGTAGTCCTTCCCAGAAAAAAGGATTTCTCTACAAGTAGCTTGGATAAAATCAGTAATGCATGCATTCAACCTACTAACTGCATAATTACAGGTATTCTTCCTTGACTTTTTACCTTACCTATTTTATCACACAAAAATTCAGTGAAACAAGGATCATAAATATGTTGTTTATGTGCCCATTCATCAAGTATTAAGTTAGGAATACCTCCAATTCAAGTATTTCCCTCTTGAATGTTTAGGAAATATTCTTAATCAAAGATTATGCAATAAATATTGATAGGGATTTACACATAAGGATAAATGTGGTATGTAGAAATTGGCTTAGATTTGATAGTGGCCTTAGCCCCATACCTAGTCCTGAAGAGCACGTGAGATAGATCAGCCGACAAGTATCCCCAAATATTTTTAGTGAAGTCCCTACATAAGCATAGGGTGAAGAACATGGAGGTATGTCAATTACATATATATCTCTAGGGATTGTAACATTGGGCCATGCATGTAGTATGAGGATTAGATCTTTGATAAATCCAATAGTTCCTACTTTTTTCCCATCTAGTTATACCACTCCTTTTGAAATAGGCTCATACTCAAAGCCTAAATGATATGTAATCTGATTTGGCATCATTGAGCTACTTTCCCCTAATTCAATCATACAATTGTGCACTAGATTATCCCTAATGATAAAGGACATGTAAAATGGTGTAGGATTTATGTTTCTACTTGGTTGACCCTCCTCTTGTTGCTTTGCATTGGTAAGAAATTTTTCTTTCTCCTTCGATGGATCATTTTAGGCATGAAAGTTTTCCATGGCTACTTGCAAGAGGTCCCTTTGGCATGTGATTTCCAATTATTACCACATGGAGATACTCACATTGGTTTTCTTCATCTTTTCAAGGATGTTGAATGAAGTTGGATTATCTTTTTTCTTCCCTTTGTTCACCACAACCTTTTCCTGTAATTGAGCTGGTATGGAAGATGCCTTAGGCTAATTTTGCAAATTCAGAGCTTTGTTTGAGATACCACCTCCTTGGAGTGTCAGAGAATATTGAGAAGGATTTAAATTTGATGAGTGTCCCTATTCCATAGCTATTTTCTTAGATCAAGTGTTCACAACAACAACTTGAGGAAGAGACAAATTTATTCCACAAAAGTCTTCTAGTTGACAATTCACAAATGAAGTGTCACTTTGGGGTGTCTTTTGAGAAACCATTTTTTGTTGATTTTCTTCTTCAGTTATTTCTTGGGAAACAAATGCACTTTGCACCATAAAATCTTGGCTTAGTATGCCATTGGGGTATGCTTCTTGGTTATGTGGATGAACACAAGGAAAACACCACTCGTAATCTTGTACAAGATTGTTTTGGACAGGAACCAAAGCTTTAGATGAAGAGGATACATTTGGTTTATAAGGTTAGAATGGCTTATCATATGGAAATTGACTATGATTCTAATTTTTAGCTATGGGAGAAGGTTTATTGGGTTGATATAGAGGCTTGTTTGGTTGGTATTGAGGCTGATAAGGTATGAAAATTTGGGCCTACTACCTCTTAATTGTTACTAACTCATTCCCAAGGTTTTCCAATTGCTTCATTACCTCTTGAAGATCAACTGAGGTGCTTGAGGAAGTAGATTCCTCACTAGAATTCTGATTCTTGGAGTATGGATAGGAGTTAGCTCAGGTGTTTGGTTAGAACTAGGATTTACAATCTATCGGTAAATGGAAATTGGTGGTCTAGGGGTAAGTTTACCAGCTTGGATTAGACATTTTTCAGCCCTAATAGTTGTTGCATAAGCATTAGGAAATGTTGCACCCCCATAGACTAAATCATGAAAAATATATCAGAATTAAGGGCATTTAAAAAGTAAAGAAATGCACCTTGTGTAGTTGGTATTATGATGGATGGAATTCTGTCCCATGTCCTCTAGAACTTGAAGTTGAAATATGTCATGAGATCATTTGGGGCTATCTTTATGGTTGTCAAATGTTCTAGCAGAGATATGTTATCTACCCTTTCTCCAAATTGATTGCAAAGGGTTGTGCATAATGTATTACAATTAGTGATGGATCCCACTGTTAGACTTTGAAACCATTGTAGAGCCTTTCCTTCTAATGAGGAAGCTATAAGTTTCAAAACTACATCCATATTAACAATTTTGTGGATAGCAAAAACATTTGAAATGTATTGAATTTGGTTAACTAGAGTAGTGTGATTCTCCCTAGTAAAGAATGGAATACTCTTCAAAGGTACTACTAGAATAGGATTCTAGGCATTGAGAGAAAAGGGACTGCTGCTAATGAAATTAACAAATCCTAGTTTTTTTTTTGCTATACTACCATTGTAATAGGCATGAGAGCCCTAGTATATTGCAAGAAGGGCCTACTAAGGGGTGGTGTTGAAAAGGTTCTATTTATTAGAGATGGTGATATTTGAACTGGTCTTCCCCTTCTTCCTCTTCCTGGTGATAACTGTAAGTACTCAAAAATATCTTCTGATGTTCTAGACCTTGTTTAGATTCTTCTCATGGACTGAGACAATCTAACTGCTAAAACCAATAGATTTTGATTTTTGGAGTCACCATATGTGTTGTTGTAAAGGATCCAAATGCTAAAATTTTACCAAGATATACATCAAAACTTGATAAAAATAGAAATATTGACTTTTGGTCCCATCGGGCGTGCCAGAATTATTATCACAAAAAAACAACACCCCATGATTTGCTTGCATTTGAATTGAATGGGAAATCACTATTTTTGGGAAACATGGAATTATCTCAAGGTGTGGGACCATGAAACTGAGACAATTCTCTAGAGAATATTGGTTCCTCTTCCTAATCTAATGCTAAAACTACTCCTAAGGAAAGAAATACAATTATCTACTCTTATTATATCTTTCCAAGGGACCAGGGAGAGAGGAAAATGAATGAAAATGAGAAATATTACACTAATGGAGTAACACCAAGATAAGGGTGGTTAGGACCCTTTCAAATGGATGAAAATGTGAAGAAATGGAGATAGAGAGGGCATATGTAATACCACAGTCTAGAAATAAACATTCATGAAACCATTTCCATTAAACACAACCATTTAGAGCTTGTAAGAAACCAAAAATACACAAAATACCTTCAAATGTAATGCAAAGGGAATAAAATGCAATGAAATACAAGATAGGGTTAAAGAATGACCACAAAACTTGATTTCAGTGCTTCATATGATCACACAGCTCATTACAATGAGAAAGAGAGGCATGGATCTCTTGAAAAATTCTCAAAATGGAGGCTTAAAGCTCACATACACCTGCAACAACCTGTAGAGGAATGGAGGAGCATATAGAAGATGTCTAACAACCCTTTTCAAATGAGCTCCCTTTTACATATAGAAGTTTAAAAGAGAAATAGAGAAAGGAAACTCAAATTCTGCATCCAACCACTAACAAAATTCATTAAATGGCCTACAAACATCATGGAGAACCTGTCAAAGCCCATCCCTTCATGTTCTATAGTTTTTTGGAGAATAAATTTTCCTTGATGCCTCCATTAATGCATTTTGGCCCACTTGAGACGTTACATTTTTGAGCTAATATATTTTCTTGTATTATTCACCAACCTCTTACCAACCTTTCATATTTTAATATTTTTGAGTGTAGAGGGTAGAATTATGAATCCAATGAATCCACTTTTATAGAATTTGGTGCTTGGGGAACTGAGTTATGCCTATGCGGGCTCAGGGATCTTGTTTGGACCATTTGCAAAACTCTCAATCTTCAGGCTTTAAAACATGCCCACATTCCGCAATGGACTGCAAGATTTTATTTTACATTGGCTTGTTGGCAAGCTCACCATGTAGCTCGATGGGTTATGCCATATTGAGTTCACTTTCCCATGTCCTATGGTTTGCTCAAGCCTTATCTGCATTCCTATGTGCCAACTCATGTTGCTTCTACCCTTGTCAGGCCCTATCCACCAAGTTCCCTTTGCCAACACCTCACCATTAACCTTGAAAGTGAATCTTCTTTTGAATTGAACTCCATTTCTCGAGCCCTAACTCAGTGGTGTATGTGAGATCTTCGAGCCATCTTGTTGGCTTACGGCCCTTTCGGGAACATGGGGTACTGAGGGATTGGATTACCTGGGTCTTTGGGGTCCAAACTATCTACCATCTCTGCATCGTACTTCCTCCACCCTCTATTCCTTTTCTTGAATTTATTTTATTTATGGTTTTGACCACCTTTTGGGGAACTTCAGGTTCTAGGGTATAAGAGCCTCATGTTCCTTACAGGCCCACATTGCCTGTACTCTATGAAACAAGAAATCTCCACCTCACATTTATTCCTCATCCACTTCAGCCACCATGGGTCCATGGGAAACTCGTGTCCTACGAGAACCCATACCGCCTGGGCCTTATGTGGACAACTCCTCATTAGCTCAATAAATACAAGGCTCACCGTGTATTCTAGCATTTTCATGTCCTCATGGAAATCATGTCTCTATGGCTTGTTTCACCTGGGCCTTGTGTGCCCGCAACCCCCCAAATTGATTGCATTCCACTTCACTGACACCTAACAAATCCACGGCTTTCCAAATTGCTTAGTGAGCTTCCATCCCCATCACCTCGGTGATCTCCATCCACCTCGCTGAGTTATGATTGACTTGGCTAAATCACCTCCATGCTCCAGAAAAACAAAGGACCCCAAGCTCTACCAACTTGCTGAGCCACTCTTTAGCTCACCTCCAACTCATTGTCTAACCTCAACTTGGTGAGCCCTCCTCCAACTTACCCATGAGCTCACTAAGATCCTATCTACCCCTTTCTCATTTTCCACAATTTTCCTCAGATTTCCTCAACTATTTGGATTTCTAAAAAAATGGGGAAATTTACTTAGGGCCAAAATGAGTATTCTAAGCATAAAATACCTCTCGAACATGAATTTCACTCATTTTTTTTAGTTTTCTTATTAAGATCCCACTGAAGCCTCTTAGTTTCCAACTATCCCAATTGTCCATTTTGCAAGGGGGGAAAAATGGATAACATGTTTTATACTTTAAATCTTAGTTTTCTTGTGTCATTATTGTACTTTATCATTTGTACATTAGTTACTCTACAATATCTAGAATTAATTAATTCTGAATTTATTAAATCATTTGGTGAACCTATCGCTCAAATCCAACCTTCCCACTAGAATTTTCCTTTTAATCCCGTCACATGTAGTGGTCATTTTGGTTCCTTTGAATACATTGAGATTCCTCCCTCTATTCGTAAGTCCTCTAATTCAATGGCATAATATAACAACCCCTTTGCTAACTCACAGAATGTTCCTTTAGAAAACATTGAAACCTATGATAGAGAACAATCATATGATGAGGACACTAACTTTTATCAATAACAACTAGATAATCTTACTAATTTCCATCAATATTTACATACCAAACCTTTGCATATTCCGCATGTTCTCAATGTTTTAATTTATTCCAAACAATCTCAAGATGGTACTTCTGTTCCTCTTGTAGGTTCTTCCTCAGCTGCCATGGCCTCCACCCAACCCCTTAACATTCATACTTCCATTGCTACTACTACCGCTCCCTTCCTTGATCCCAATGCTTCTAATACACAACCTGGTTCCTCTTCTAGAACCCATGACCTAGCTTTTCTATATAAGGATCTACAAATTCAAATCTATCAACTACAATAAGCTACTTCACGCTCCTATCCATATCTTTATTCCTCATTACTCCTTCATACCCCTTTCGCACTCGCTATTTTTGCTTATCCACTCCATCCTAACTTTTTCACCTCTAAGATTCCCACTTTTAATGGCCATGGTGACCCTAAAGAGAATATTTTATCTTTTCATGTGGAATGTCTTGAGTATGCAGATGATCATACATTACTAGCTAAGATATTTCCTACAAGTCTTCAAGATTACACCATGCATTGGTTTTATGATCTACTTGTCCATTGGGTCACTTATTTTATGCATCTCGCTGATGCCTTTCTTTCTCACTTTTCCATCAATATCAGCACCAAGATCTCTTATGCACAAATTTTTCAAATTAAATAAAGATCTAATTAGCATTCAGATGACTATGTTTTATGTTATAAGAACAACCTAGCTAAGCTAACCAATATCATCACTAATTATGAATTGCAAGATATTTTTGTTCAAATTATATTTTTTCCTCTACAAGAGAGTGTTATCTTTGAGACATACCCTCATTTGATCAATTGTGACATACTCTCAAATTAAGCAAAGGAAAACTTCTATCCATGGGAAAATTGAAATATTATGATAATGCTTCATCTTGATCTTCTAATCGATTTCAAGAAAAATATTCTTTCAATCCCTCTCCTAAGATAAATGAAGCAAAGCCCACTGTTAACACTGTATCTACACTTGATAAGCTTCAGTTGTAACCTCTAAAATGTACATTTATAAAATTTCCTTATGCACCCCACTTTTTATTACCACAACTTATTGAAAGCAATCTTATTATGCTTCCATAACCCTTCATTCTTGATCCATCTACCCCTTGTGGCCATAATTATGATGAAAATGATAAATGTGACTATCACCAATGCTTTGGTAACTCTACTGATCATTTTTTCAAGCTTAAAAATATTATTCAAGAACTTATTAATAACAATACAATTGAGCTCCCCGAGCCATCTACTTCTAAGTCGGTTAATGATAATAAAAAGATGAAAATATTTAATGACGCTTTTCCCAAGCATGACAAGCAAGCTACTGACTCTTTAGATAACCATATGTCTATCACGATGTTCCTCCTCCTTCATCAGGGCCTCTTAATTTTCTTTTTGTTACCGCTGATGCATCAAAACTAGAAATTACATTTTTGGATCACGATTATCATGCTACATTCACTTCCGATTCATTTCATATCAATGCTTCTATTAGTTTGTATACCACCAATAACATCATGATCTATCCAATAGATCCTATGAGTGTGTGATCTATTGTACTTCTCATGGGTATCAAATGTCCACTATCTAATATGACATATCTGATTCCTAATTCTTTTGGCTACATCAGGCTTCCTGTTATAGTTGGGTGTCTTACCATGCTTGTGTCATTCACTATGGCATCTTCTATTAAAGGATGTGACATTTTTTTATGTATTTCTTAACTCCATGCCACCCGAAAAATTTCCTCTATGAATCATTTGTGCATCAAGTTCATTCACAATAATTAAGTTGTTACTCTTAAAGGCGTGTTCCATTATGCACACCATTTCCTAAGCCTAGTCTTGATGACATCCTTACACCAATTACAACATCTATGCCTCATAGGCATCTCAAATATAAGGCACACTCTACACATAGTTCTCCTATTCGCACATGACCTAATTCATGAATTTGTCTTATGGATCGGTCCACTAGTCAATATCATCGGCCTCAGACCCTACTTGGGCAATCCCTTCACATAGGTGTTCACCACCTCCTTCACCACATAGGTCTCCTTCACATGTATGACATTAATCTCATACTCCATCGATCTTAGAGCATTGTCACATGCCTTTATCTTCTTAGATATTGGGTCGAGGGACCTTTCCTTTCACTACCATTGGATAAACCTTCTCACACTTGGGGGGTATCATGCATTCTTCCCCCCTCCTAGCATCATGAGTTGTCAATAATATCTACTATCATGCTCTATGCGTCATATCTAATCTCTCTTATCACTCTTACATGCATTGATACACACCTTGTATCTTCATTACCCTATGAGGCACTCTAGTTCCATGGTTCATACTTGATTGCTGAGGGTCTTAATCTAAAATGAACCTCACCGCATTCACTCTTCATGCTCTATGCTTCATGATTTATCTTTCTAGCACAAATTATCAAACCATTTCCAAATGACACGCTCTTATTTTATGGTTCATTATTGATTGTTGGTGGGTATTTTTATAAATGAACCTCATCTCATAGACATCCGCTGGGGAGAACACTACTCCTATCACATTCACACATTGCATACCATTCCATCACACTCATATGATGCATTTACATAGCTTGGTTGTAATTACTCTTTCTTGCTGATAGTACTTACATGATGCACTTTGTTTATTATGTTAGTCAGATACTTATCATGCCATTATATTTCTATACACACACATGCACATTAACTTGGTGTTTTGGAGTGAATGAAAATATCTTAAATTTTTTCACATGCTGTAATGATGCTCAAAATTGTATCATTTTCCAGTCCCATCAAGGCTCCTAGGGGCATATGCCTTTCCTACTTACATATATTACATGTGTTATCATTTCATCATATACTACTCCCTTATCTTACTATCACATTAATTTCCATCGATAGATAAATGTATTGATATACTTTTAATATTTATAACATGCTAATGGGTGCATCATGTGTAACATTTTATTTACAGGACTATATGCCACCATGATTGTCTGATAAATTTTGCTTGCCATTTTTTGTTATTGTATGCCATTGTTTGTGGGCTATGACCTCTGTTTTCTATGATCATTGTATTCTTTTGGATGCTTCGAACCTAATTGTCTTATTACATTGTGAGTGATGTCCCATGTATGAATCCCTCTTTTTGTGGTCTATCTTTTTTGCACAGTTGATTGCTACATTATCTTCTGTTTACATGCTACCTTTGTTTTCACTAATACATGATACTAGCATACTTTTTTTACATGTGTCTTAGTTTCTACCATGCACATCCCCTACCCCTATAGGTATCCACTTCTGTTCAACATTAGGTCCTCTATTTTGGGTCACACACTCTTGCTATCATCACATGCACCCTCAAAGATGGGGGAATACATTGGGTAAACAAATCACTCATGCAAAAAATCAGAGCTATAACTCAAATCTACACATAAAAAAAACAACAGAAATACAGCCACAGAATGACCCAGAATTTGACTTAGGTCCTCAGCAAAACATAAAGATCAATGCCCAACCTCAGACAGTAATGCCTGGGTGCTTATGTCCTCCCCTGGGTGCTAATGTCATGGGGGCACATAAAATAAATATATAAGATCAACATAGTCTACATAAGTCTTTAGAGAAATTCTACAGCTATAGAGACAAACCTCTAGTTAAAGAATGCAATATATCTCCTTAAATCAAAATAACCAATATAATAAGTACAATCAAATTTAAATCAAGACATACAATCTACAGTGGTCCTTATTGGGAAGAGTCATGGAAGGAGAGTAACACTAGACCTCTCTCTGCAACACTCACTCTTGGAATGAGATCTACCAAATAATGCACACTTGGCATGAGATTGCCCAAAAAACCCACTCTCGGCATGAGATATCCCAAAAAACTCACACTCGATGTGATATCACCTAAAAACTTTCTCTTCACAACATTTTCAGGACACTCCATTATTTTACACTCATTTTAATTAGGTTCATCCTTAATATTCAACAAGAAGCAACCTACACCAAAAAATACAAACACAACAACTAGTAAAAGTAGCACATATGCTTCACCCCTAGGGTCACTTTCCTTTCCTAGTCTCCATGATTAACTTTACAATCATTCCACCCTTCACTTGTCCACTCGGTATGCTATTCTCCACAAACTCTACATGATCATAAGGTACATAACTCTTATCTACTTTATCTAGTTTTCAATAAAAAAATAAAGTGGGGGCAAATATAGATAGAAAATCATGCACTTAGAAACATTTTTATGTCCTAAAAGCATACTAGCACTTATATGGTACCTAAGCAAGAAAACTAGTGGTTGAAAACTATCTTTAGCCTCTTTTCTTTGTCTCGTGTTTTCTATTTAGTCTTACACACACTACAACCCAGTCAGAACTTTACATGTTTATCTTTCATAGATTCAGACACTAGCGCCAATGCACTCTTATCCCTTGTGGGCACCCCTGATCCTTTCTCAACTTACTCAATACTTTTGGTCTCTTTTATCTTTTGGGAATATTTTTCACTTATGGTTCAGACTTCTAGTTGTCAATTAAAAAATTCAAACAAGGGAATCATATAAATACACTGTTATGTTTTCAAAATAAGGGTCCATACATAATCATTATTGTCATCACCTAAACTTGTGTTCAAAAGGAACTAAAGCACTCCAAAGGAATCCATATAACATCCATTAAAAGGAAAAGGGCTACATCAACTCTACATATAATGCATAGGAAGGGGAAGTTTATTCCATTCCATCCACACATGTTATAAATTTTGACATTCTATATCTATCCCATTATCTTGTGCAACTTACAAAAGGGCACCCTAGGGCACAATTTATACACACACACAAAAGAGCTACATGGAGTATGAGTTATAGTGAAATGCTTAGTTGTAAGTTTACTCTTGGGGTGACTACCAAGGTCATTCCAACTCCCCATTTTGAATTTTAAATTTTAGGTTTGAAGCAGTTCTTGGGTTTATGGAGGTGAAATTCTCTTTTGCAGGTTATAGGTAAATTTAGCTATCATAGTATGAACATCAGGTGATCAATATGGAACAACAATGAAGACCTTGCAACATAAATAAACAAGATTTTGAACCTATGTGTAGTCACCAATGCCCAGGTGCCTCTGTCCATAACTAGGTGCCCCTGTCCGAATTTATTCTCAGGTTCAAGATTTTCCAGTGATCAGTGATGACCCTGTTTGCAATTTGTTCATCAATCATACTTACCCAGATCATTTTCTATCCATTCAAAAATCAGCTAAGTCATCTATCTCTCTTCCTTGCTTAAATTTTTATACTTTAAATACTAGTTTTCTTGTTTCATTACTATACTTTATCATTTTTACATTAGTTACTCTGCAATATATATATAAAATTCCAAATTTATTAAATGAGATTTACATATAGGAGGTGTATGTGTAACCTCCTCCTAGAATCATGCCAATATCCACCTAGAATAGTGGTAACCTCCATATCTGAAATAACAAGTCAACAGACAAATAGTCAAGGGTAGAAAATACCACTAAATAAAATAATGTGATCAAGTATAAACCTAAGAAAGCATATCCCATAATTGTAGGGAAACTCCAAGTGAGGCGGAATATCCCAAGTAGGATAATAAAAATAAAGTGAGGAAAATAAATCCTACACTAACATGTATTTATTCCCTTGCCTCAATGAAACTATCCTCTCTAATACAGTCTAGGGAGATATCATTTTTTTTATAGACACAAGTTGAGTGCAAATATAATGGCTGAATCCAATGCAAGTAGTAAATCTGTTTAGGTGAAGAATAAAGGGGTGTGGTGCACGTGTTATTGATGAAACATAATTTGGAGATATCTCAGAAAAAAGGTATGGTCATTGAATACTTTCAAAAGTTTGAATCCCAAACTATACATATGTTAGATATGAATATTTATATTTCCTTATGTCACCAATTCCATGCACATTTGCAATTATATTTTCTCTATAGTGATAAAGGTAGTGAGTAGGGTTTCCCTTATTCACAGTCTTGATGATAGTATTTCTCAATGACCAATGACACAACACCTAGACCTCTCAATTCCATTGAAAAGTACACCTACAAAATGTAACACGAGATAACCTAATAAAAAATAGTATTGATATTAAGAATAGTGTTATACCACATCTATTTTAAGCCATATGGAGGGGTTGCTAATTCAATCCAAAGCATTGGTCTATTTTAAGCCACAACATCAGTCTATTTTGGAAAAAAGACTATTGACGTAATTACTTGTTAACATTACAAATCCAGTGACCGGTATCATACATATTGTTTATGGATAATTCATAATTGGCCTTTATTTTTCATGTGTATATATAAGTGATAGTGTCTACTTTTACAACATGTATTTTTTCAACACAATGGAGGATTTTTTATTTGTGGGTTTGTTTCTATTATTTTGTGGCAGATGACATGTTGTAGATTAAAAGATTCCCACTTGGGGTCTTTCCACCCCTAACACTTCCAAGTACATCCACATAATGTAATATGAGTAAACTTATTAAAAAATAGTAGTGATCTTAAGATACCGCCTCTATTTTAAGCCATATGGAGGAGAAATTATTTCAATGATGTTACCTTTTCCATTAGTTCTATGGCATCAACCCTCCACCCGTACACAATTAAAAGAAACTGATTTTGTTTATAAAATAAGTGTAAAATGAGCTTTAATATTTTTTATTTTACTTTTTATGACATCAAGGATTTTAATTAAATATTCTATTTATTAGATAATATGAAGACATGAATGGGAATTTTAAAAGAAAAAAGTGGGGATTAAATACCTGTATATCCCAGACCTCTTCCATGACTCATATTATCCTTGTCTAAATAATATCTACTATATGTACTCTAATTTATCATCTCAATGTCCCTTGTATTATTCACATGGATTTAATTTATGCTTAAATGGGAAATTTTTTTGGGAAAATCTAATAGGTCCCATGTGAATAAGTTGTATCAAAAGAGTGCTAACATAGTGGCGGTGCTAAAGAAAATATCATATGAACATGAGTGAGAAACAAATAGTAAGCCTACACCTTGAGTTGAGGTAACACGAGCTTATAGAGCCAAAGTAATATATAATGGAACCAGATGATAATCTCAAGCTCAATCCACAAGTCACATATGTGAAGTAGTTGTGAAAAGATTTGAACAATATCAAAGACACAAAACGGGAAGTGGTGACTAAAAAAACTAATAACAAGTTGAACGAGCTCATGTAAATAGTGTAAAGGAAAATAATTTTTAAAGAGATGGAATTTCAAAAGATGGAATTTCAAAAAGACTGCATATTACAGTGTAGAATTAAGATGATTTAACTTGAAAAAAAATCAATAAACAAAAGTGGAGCCAAATGACCCGCGAAAATATTGAACAATGAAAATGAGAAAAAATAAATTGCAAGGTAGAATTAAATGTTTCAACCTTTTAATAAGAGGCTGAAGTTAAGGTGGTGAGAACCAGGTGTAAACAAGATATAAAGACCTAATGAAAATACCCATAACTAAGCTACTGATAGAAGGCTAATAAAGATCTAAGTTGGATAGCGTCTACATAGTCAGTGAAGATCGTAATAAAGTGAAATAAGGCCAAAAGTTACAGAGAACCAATATTGAGAGAAATTTATTTGAATTTTTGAAAACATACATCGAGTCATGAGGCCAAGATAGTTGAGTTAAGATTGAGAGATCTATAATCCTTGAGCTTGTAACAAGCACCTAGTTATAACCGATGAAATCTACGATGGGGTAGATGACATCAATTGATGAAATGAAAAATCCTAGATAACCATTTGGATGGTGAAGATTGAGTTTGACCATCACCACCCCTAAAAACTAGATCCCCACCATCTCCGCTCTGTCCAATGTTAGACCAACCAACCCTAAATCCAATCGGGGAAACACCTTTGGTGTAATTAATAATCCAATACATCTACCTAAAAAAATTAGGAGTGAGACCTAAAAATATATAAAATAGACTTAATTATATAAGAATATTTTCAGAGTAACAATTGTGATAATGAGGGATTTAAAATAATATTTGATTTTTCATTCAAAATAATTAAAATGCACAATTCTATTAATATAAATATAAAAATATAATATAACATTAATCATACAATAAAGATGGGTGGAAAGAGTTAATCCTAGAATGTTAATTTACATTGAGTTAAAAATGCCTTGAGAAAGAGGTGGGAACACCTCAAATAAACAACACCTATGTTGTACAATCATATCCATAATAAAGGTACATTTTTTTAATAAAAAAGAGTGCAAAATGAAAGAAAATAATAACAAAAAAGGTGCCAAAAAACATGGTGGTTGGAAGAGGTGGAGGAATACTATCAAGTTTTTGCCCCCAGCCAATGGTGCCAGATGGATTTTTCATAAGTTTTGGAGATAAGAACACAAATAAATAGTACAATGCAGGTCTAAAAAGCAATGTGAAAAAGGACCCAAGAAAATCAACATGAACCAAGAACTTTCACCACGTCCATTTTATTCCTTAAAAGTGAATTACAAGTCTAAAAAGTTTCAACTAAGGAAGATATAATTACATGAACCTATTTTTCTATCAAGAATCCATAAAATTCACTCTCTTTTCCTAGGTATTGTATGGATCTTTAAGAAACTATTCTCCTTTACTACCATATTAGAGAAATAAAACTTTGTAAAGACATAATAAAAAAGTAGGGATGTTTTGTAATGCCTTTTTTGTATCTAGGGTATAGTCCATTCAAAACTATTTATCCTTAATAATAATAATAAAAAAAAGTAGGGATGTTTTGAGGGTCATGTGCTATACCTCCATTATTATTAGGCACTTTGATAAGAACAATTCTATAAATCTAACACACTAAGTATAATACAACTCAACAGACATTCTAATAGCATGCAAGTACTTAACACTTGCCTCTTTGAATGAATTAATAAATGCAACATTAAATCTTAGATGCTCTTCAAATTTTTTTAAATGATTAAATTATGATCTAAATGCATGAAATTTCTTTTGGAATGGGGATTTTATTCTATCACTTCTTACTTGATTTATCTCTATTGATTCCATCTCTTAAATGCACTAATGCACCTATGTATTGATATACTTATTGAATTCAAATTGGGACCTTATCAATGTGCATGCCGACATATAAAGGGTAAGTAAAGACAAAATAGGGGAAAAAAAAATGAGGGACCCAAATATGGGATTGAAGGGTCCACATGAAAAAAGATTCCCATAACCATAGTGTACTGTACCAACATGGTTTTATGGGGAACTAAAATCATAGTTGTATAATTCCAAGGAAAAACCCACAACAAGAAAACATGAATAACAAAGAAATATGGGGGAGAGAAAAAGGGGAGAATGTGTTAAAATATGAAAAAATAGGGAGAAAACGTTAATAAGAGCCCAACATGGACTAATAATTGATAAAAAAAAGGTCACTAAAATAATGAACTTTTTAGAAAATAATTAGTTCCATACCAAAAAATTGGCATATACATAATGTCCCAATTTGATGTGTGTGTATACACATACATATTAAAGTAGAATATATATATGGGAATATAAAAATCACTTTGATTTCCTAAAAGCATATTAACATTTCTATACTTCAAAATCAAAATAATAGTCAATAAAAATTAAAAAGGAGAAATATCACCCAATTTTCATAGTAGAGTGTTGCAATGATATAGAAATGAAGTAGAAATCTGACCTAAGCAATAAGAAATAGAATTTAAAACCCTAAGTATAAGATAAGGGATAAGATAATTATCTGATTTCACAATAATCCTGAAGCTGTGTCGAGCTGGAAAACTGATGGAACAAGAAGGAAGACTGTCGCAACCGAGCCCAGAAAATGAAGAACTATCGGAACAAGTTGGATTGGGGTCCCTGGATCTAAAAACTATTGATTTAATTAAATATTTTGATTTAATTAAATTCCAACATTGATTGCACAAATTAGAATAATGCTTTTTAAATCAACTATTGATCTAAAAACTATCAAAACAAAATGGAAAGGGTATACTTAGCTGATTCTATGTATATTTTGAAGGTTTTCGGTGGTATGAGTGCATGATCAAATACATTTGGAACTAGAATTATTCATTGATGAAACTATAACCTAAAACTAAGCTTAGTAAAAATGGTACAACTCAATCTATAGCATCCGTGTGGTCCTGAACCTTATGTATGGTATTAGACTTGCTTGGAATCTAGGTCTACGACTTCTTGGTTGCTTCTCATACCTATAATTGTATGTCATTGTGTTTTAGGCTTCTTTTCTCACCTTTAGAATGGATATGTGAACTCTACTCAAACCCTCAAACCTTTTTAGTGTAAGGAGTTCATAAAAAAAAATTAGGTTGGTTATGGGCATACCTATGCACCACTTACGTCACCACTACTCCAAAGAGGGATCAACCACATGAAATTTTCCTAACATGTGATATTTACCGTAGTGCAATTAGACTTGAGAATTGTGCTTTGAAAATGATTTGTTTGAGTTTCACACCTGATCAAATGTTTGGGAAGGGTCACTTTGAGTTTCTTGTAGGATAAAGATAGAAGACTCCTAGACCTAGGAAGGAAACTTTAGACCTGTAGAGGGTGCTTCCCTAATGGACATGTTCATGATTTATCTCACTACTATAGGGAGCTTTGAGTTGCCTTTAGTGCTTTGCTTTTACATGAGGATTTCTTAAAGTGCCTAGTTACCTTAAATGAGGTATGATTTACTTGTTTATATATGCTTCCAATGGTTTTTAATGTCAATGAAAGGCCGATCAAGGGGATATATTTATCTCATAAAAAATGTGATGGAATTGAAATAATTATCTCAACACATGTCAGTCCAAAAATGTACAATAGGGCCAAGATATGACATTTTCCAATTCTGACTGAAATTGATGTTTTTGACTAGAGGAGAGAAAAGGGATATTTTGACTTCATGGACCTAAGTATGGATGTTTCTAGATGTATTTTGTGTAATTCAACTTTAGAAAATTATGACATATAGGTGTGTAAAGATAAGAAATTGCATGGAGTGCTATCAAGGTGTGTTAAGTAAGAGTGAGGAGAGTGCATTTTCCCATACAATTGTGTAATGTCAAGATCAACAGTTTCAAAGGATAGATTACCAAATTTGAGTGTATACATTTCCCCTCTTCTAGTATGAAATGAAATTACATGCTTAAAGGAAAAGATACCTAAGTGTGTAGACACACTTTATCTTTGCTTACAATAACTTTGTTTCATAATATCCCATTGTGTTGGTGTTGGCATGCTCCAAAATGAAACCTGCAACAGAGAGTGTGGTCAATTCCTAAGATAGGAAATTGAAATTTAACTCAAATGTAATGAAAGTATGATAAAGAAATGTGAAAGAATAAATTCTAAAAGAGATAAAAAATATAGAAGGAATAAACCTATTTGTTTTGTGGAAGAAATGCATTCTCATTCTTGTGCCTTGAAGATTATGGATTTGTTCGATTCTGATGGAGAATTGGAGGTGATTATTCCTAAATTATTCCAACGAGAGGTCAATTCATCAAATTTAATAACCCAAAATACAAATTACAAAGAGAAGAACTATAAGGATGAGGAGTTGAATGAACTTTCCACAGAAGAAGACTGGGTATCAAAGTCATTCAAAAACTCTGATATCTTCCCCTAAGTACAATAGGATATGAAATTATGCCTACAAAGAACTTAGCCACATCGATACCTTCCAAAACACAATAGACCATACCAATGTAGAAAAACATAAGACCAATTTTGTAAATTAGGACACACAGTATAAAAGAGAATAAGTGCCCCATACTCTTCCCATGTACTGCACAACTGAGTAGAATTAATTGTATGCTGAAATTTGAGTGGAGAAAGGAGACCCATGCCCCCAATATGTCTAAAATTAGAAGTGAAAATAAGTACCATGGAGAAAGAGAGAATGAAATACTTCATGCCCCCTGAATTTGTTCCAAACTGAGTATGAAACCATATGAAAATGTTGTACCCTTGATGAAAAACCTAAGACTATTGAAAGATCTAGAGAAAATGCCCCTAGGAAAAAAAAAATAGGGTCAGAACCAGTTGCACGGTCATTGAACATGAATGTATATTTTTGACCTTGTGCAGATTTTTTTAAATTTTTGATGTCTAAGTCCATTTCTGAGTATTTTTGTCTACTTCTGCATATGTCTGTGCCCTAAAAATATGTCTGTCTATTGTAAATGTAGAATAAACCCTGGATGTTTTCCCCATCTTTTGAGGTACGTGTGATGAAGAATTTAAGTGTGACTCAAAATAAAATATGTATACCCATGTTTGATAATTTGAGAACTTGTGTATAACCTCTGAAAAAATGATGTGGTGGCCACAAAGAAGAAAATGTACCTATAAGGGGGATGCACATGGTAGAAACCATGGTGTAAAACAAGAGCAATGACAACAAGCACGATAACAATAATAGTGTTAATTCCAAAAAAAGTAACAACAATAATAAAAACCATATGTTAGTAGACAATAATAAGTGCATATGTAATGTAGAAACAAGTGCAAATATGTTAAACAATGTCACACAAAAGGTGAAATGCCTACAAACATGGACCACCACATGGTGTCACAAGACAATCAAGGCCCTTGAGGCTTCAAACAAGAGATACAAAACCACACACAAGAAATGCATTATTCCACAAAACATGGGACACCCACGATGGTACACAAGACAAAAAAGGCCTTAGGCCATAATCAAAGTAGAAAACAAGTATACACACACATAACTAACAAACATGTATGAAAACTAAATGTATCATAATGTGATGAAAACACATAGAATAGCGATATAAAAGAGTCTAGTGAAGAAATAACTATAAGTGTTGCACAAAACACATGTGTTATTCATTGTTAGTTCCAAAAGATAGAAAATACACTATATATAAACAAGCGTAATGAGGAAAAAAGGAACTATAATGGAAATATAACACCTAGATATAGTATGCAAAAGTAGATGTCCCCATAGGTTTGTAGTCTGAGGTAAAGGGTAGTATAGCATCTCATGCATTGTGTATCAATTTGTGTGTCCTGCATCGTGCTCAATATACCTTGTGAACGTATGTGTGTAAAGAAGAGAAATGTTATCTATCAAACCAGAAGGATAAACAACAAATATAATGTTAAGTGCAAACAAGGTATTCTAGAGAAATAGGTCATGAGTTTGGTGTTATTGAAAATATCTGAATGGTTTTGTTGTTTTGTGATTATATCAATGTTTTCATAATTGTTTAGTATATATCTTGTATAGGAAGAGGGCTAACATGAAATTTATTGGATGAGGATCTTTGAAGGAGGTGAAGCAATTGTTGAAGATGATGGAGTGTTGTGCCTCAGATGTGACTCAAAATATTGATGGAACTATGGTAGTGATATGTGTCAAAGAGGGCCTAGGAGAAGAGAAATAGGTGAATTTTCTCTATAAATAGTGTGTGTAGTAGAAGAATTTGAATTGAGATTTGTGAGTAGAATATTATGTCTTGAAGATATTGCAATAAGTTGTATTGATTTTGGTGGTTGTGTGAAAGCAATTTTTATAGAAGAGGTATGACATAATAAGAGTGACAAACATATTGGAAATGTGACCCTTACCAAAGTATGTAGGGACATATAGGGAAACCTATTCTTAAACAAAATATGAAAGGGATATCTAGATATGTCCCTAAGTACTAGATAAGGTATCATATTGTATATAGAGAAAATACTACAAAAACGAAGAAACAAAGCAAATAAGATCCTTCTTTGTATCTCTTGCAACCTCGGATGAAATTGTTGAAGTTTGGAATGAAACACCGATCTTGTTGAATCTCTTGATAAAAAAAAATTTGGATGCTCCAAAGAGTGTTTTGAATGGAAGTATATTTCATCTATGAGTATAGAAATTGAATGATTTATTTGATTTTATATTCGTGATCAATTAGACAGTGTAACGGTGTGTGAGATTAATGATAATCCAACACAATAATGATGAAAATTTCAAAGCTTCCAAATATGATAATTGGATATGAATGAGTTATTATTTATAGACGAGGGAGGAGATCCTTATAGACGAGGGAAGAGCATCCCAAATCCTTAATTTTCATGATTAACTTGTCTCACATAAAGCTAACTAAAGCATGATTAGATTGTTTAGTTGAGTTTCCAATCTAATTGAGGAGATAAAATGCTATTTTGACCTTACATGCATGAGTTATTATTGAGTTGGCAAAGGTTGCACATGCTTTTGAATATTTATAATGGAATATTAATTCCATTTATTTTGTTTTATTGACCCAAAAAAGTGACGTGACTTTTAGCTTTGGAGTGATTTGTTTTAATTTTGGAATGCATGCTTTCTAGGATATGTTTTAGTTAACTCAAATGCATGATTTGATTTAATCTACATTTATCCTCTTGCATATATTTAATAATTTAATGTTTAATTGAATTTCTTTTCTCTAGTTAACTTGAGATGTTGATTAGTGAAGTGAAAGTGGATAAGAGGTGAGCTGTAAATGGATATATGTAGAATTTTTTTAATTATTTTTGATATGAAATTAGCTAATAAAATTAGTTAATGGGATGGGGAATGAATCATAAGAGTGATGGGATTAATTAATTAACCTTAGGAATGGGATATGAGTGTAACAAGGTCCATAGTGATTTAATATTTAATAATTTGAGACATATGTGTGAGCAATAGGAATGATTAGGGGAGTTGCGGGATAATGTTGTAAAATGCAATTAAAGGTCATAAAATAGAAGAATATATCAAAAGTGGTTAAAATATGAAGTAACGTGAAGCAATTATGGGATGATTTCAAAGGTTTAGAATGTATAACATGTGATATTTTATGGTTTCTACACATACAATGGTGCATGTGGATGAAGATTGAATATATATTAACAATTGGGAGGCCTAGGCAATAATAAAATGTCATGAGTGTAATGTTGGATGCATAAATGGTTGTAGTGTAGAATAGTGACACATGGGCTCTACTAGAAGTATTTATTAATAGGATGGGGATGTGGATTCACTAGGGTGTTAAATTTTTCCATTTGTGTCACTTTATGCTTTGTAACTAGACATTGATAAATATGTAAAGCTTCTAGTGAAAACAATGTCCTCTTCTTCATCAATATTCTCAAGACTCGATAAGTGCTCATCGGGGTGTTTATATTCATCACAATAGTAGGTAGGATCTAAATCATCTTTGAAATCAAAATTGACTAGTAGTGATGGTCAATGTTATCCATGAGATTATTTTGTGTGATGCCCTCATAAGACTTTTTAGAGGAAAACCTAGGATTTAACTTGTATTTTTCCTATTCATGTAGATATCCACATATCATCATTATCAAAAATACTTGTAGTGGGATTATTCCATGCATACATAATAGCTTCCACTATGCTAGTAGTTTTTTGTACAATCCTTTGTATTATTATTACAATCGATTTCGATAGTTGGATTATAATCTTTTTTTATTAGATGTAAAAAAGGGTTGAGGGGACCCTACCCCAAACATAGTCACCTCTCCAAGAAAGCATATGATAAATAAATTACCACACCATCAAAAAAAATTGATAGTATAATAGTTCATGAATAATATGAGCTCTCCCAAGAGCAGGAGTAGTGAAACAACAACAACAAAAAAACACAGTGGAACTATCAACAGCGAAGAAACTAACAACCAAAAAGCTACAGAGACAGTATATAAAACAAAACACACCTCCCTAGATCATTTATAGGATTTTTTGAGCCCCTCCAACACCTTATCTCATTCCTTAGCCAAAGCATCTATGTTACTAGCCAAATACACCAAGTCAAAACCATCAAGAGTCGCCTTTCTTTTCCTACCCTAACTATCCACAACACTATAGGCATTAGTGAGCTGACCCAAAGTCTGGAGATGTTACAGAGTATATTTAACCATGACTACACTCCACTCCATGTAGTTGTGGAGAATAGTATGAACATGATCCAACTGATTGGTTATGAAACCATAGTTGGATTTTAAAACCTCAATCTCTTTGTCATGCCCATTGTTGACTGCTTCATCAACCTACACTTTCATCTTATGTAGGTCATTGAATAAAAATTGTACCGAGCTCTTGGTGAACCACATATCTCCCTTGAGTTCCTCAATATCCACCATCATCTTATTCAAATGGTTCTCCCCTTTCACATGTCTAACATGTCCCATAGCCTCGTATTGTTATTCCAATTACACATTGATAGGAGTCAGAAGATCCTATTTACTAGACTCCCCCTTGGTGTTAAAAGGGACATTAGGAGCCTGCTTAGATTTCATTTCCCTAAGATTCTAGGGCACCACAATCTCTAACTCATCTTTATCCTCTTCTGATTCATCTTCCTGAGAGTTAGAATCTTCACTTGATTCTTCTTCCTTCGAGTCTAAGTCAACTCCATCCACATAATCTTCCAGCTCTTTAGTTAGGGATCCAATCTTGTCAATATCCAGGGTAGTCAAGAATAAAGCCTTGATGGAACGGGACAGAGACCCTTCTAGTTTTGAAACTAAGAGATAAAGGCACACATGGAACGATAAAGAAAGTAGGGGAAGTTAAAATCCTGGACATGTCTGAAATTATTAATCATAGGCATATGGTAGGTGTAAATACATTTGTGGCATCCCTCAAGAGTGAGAAATTAGATAAGGGTGAGAGCCACCTCATCATATAGATTAGGTAAAGACAAACAAAGATAACCAGAAAAATGAGAAGTGAAATTTTCATTACCTTTAAGGAATAGGTTCAACTCTTCAGAGGCTTCTTTTTTAGGTTTATAGACCTCCCTCCTAATAGTAAAAAAAACCCATCACTTTGGTGACCAAATCCACAGTAATCTCCGTGTTAATACCCTTCATTTCAACCACTACAAATTTTTTAGTAGTCTTCCAGGCATTGGAAAAAATATTTTTCTAAGATTTTCAAAATGTCCTTTTGAAAATTTTTAGGAAGGGCGTAAAACCCTTGCTATCAAATAGAGCCATGGATTTCAGTGTCACCTCCTTCAAGATTAGCAGGTTCAGTTCTAACCAGATCACCACCCATTTGGCCACACACAAAAAACCCTTCACAAAAAAAGCCCAAATTCCAAGTAGCCAGAGGATTACATGTAGGCCCAAAAATGAAATTTCTCCAGGCACAGAAAGCATCAAAAGCTTTCCAGACACATAAACAGATCCCCTCCCCAATCTTCACATTATTTAGAAATAAATGCACACTATTCCTACAGAAAATGACCATGATGAATTTGACACACCATGAGTTAGAAATTATTTTGTGACATGTCCATTTATGTCATTATGTAAGTGTGCTCGCACCTTGGGATCAAGAGCTTCCACTTCATTGATAAGTGTCAACTCATCACAATTAACCCCCATATTAGCAAAACAATCCACCAAAAAGTTAGCCTCTCTATAAATATGCTTGAAGGTAATAAATTCAAATAAATTTGATATTTCCTTAATACTATTAATAGAGTTATGGATGGAAATAGAGATGGAACCTTTCCCATTTATGATGTTAATTATGTTCAGAGAGTCTCCTTACACCTTCAAATTGGAAAAATTGTGTTGGAGAGCTATAAAAAAAACCCCAAAAAACCCCCTCTACTTCAACAACATGGTTTTTTTGAATGTCCATGTTATGATGGTACCCAAGAATAAAAATTCCTTCAGAATCCTAGAAAATCCCACCACATCCAGCTCTACCAGGTTTCCTTTGGATGCACCATCAAAGTTTAACTTAAAACACTCCTTGCTAGATTTAACCCATCCTTTGGGTCTAGGATTTAGAGAAGGAGTACTAGTAGATGTAGATCCCAAACCCCAATTTAAGGAAAATCAGGATTCATTCTAAATGATAGACTAATTTTGAGGGTTCAGATTAGATAAATTAGCTAGAATGGTTTTAGCACAAGTGGGCTCACTTTTTGAGGAATGCACCCTCAAATATTAATCAGATATCCAAATTTCTCGATTGTCATGCATTAGGTTTTGGGTTATGATTCTGGAAACACCTATTTTTGTGCTATTTTATTTAGAAATGCTCCCCTGAGTACAGGTGAAAATTTTGAGTTTCTACGGGTTAGCTTCCTTTACACGAAACTGTGCATTAACTCTTCCACTAAAGTGACAAGTTAATAACTTGTTCGCTCTCCACTTTTGAGATATCTATAAATTTAAAATTTCTAGACGAGTTCCATTACTTCTCACACATGACATTAACATGCCGTCGTTATTTACAACTTACTTAGGGTTTGAGGCCCATTCGTGCTTAGATTTTGTAGAGGATAAACACATCTCCAGGGTCTCCATTTTCCTCACTTCTTTTGAAATTGTGCCAAGATGACATGTGGCTGTTAGTGTAGGTTATTCTTTATCTGAATAATTCTTACACTTGTGTTAGCCCTAAAGTTGTTGGGTTAGCTTGCTTAGGTGTACTAGTTGTGTGGAGTTAGCTTACTAGTTGTGTTGAGTTAGCTTCTCATTTATGTGGAGTTAACTTACTAGTCTTTTGGAGTTAACTTAACTACCAGTATTAGTTAGTGGGAGTTCTTCACCACTGATTTTGGTACTAGTTGCACTTCCCTCCTCCTATATGTATATCTTTCTTATTGAATAATTCAAGTCATTGTATTGTAATGTATTGAGTATTATGGATTATGATGGATTTCCATATATGGTATTTTAGCTCTTCTGTTTTGTAAATCTAATGTGGTGTGCTATTATCATCTAAGATCACGGCTTGGAAAAATCTTCTTATTGTTCCTTTCATGGTATCAGAGCTATAGATGATGTAGACATCCATATTCTCTCTTGTGGGGAGCTATTCTGGTGAAGCCCAGTGTTAGTTTGTCAGTGTTCAAGTAGTTGATTTTGGAAACTCATATAGATATGTGGTATCACTCTACTCATTTAGCAGTATGGGAGGGTGTGGTGTTGATACTGCTTCTTCGGGTTTCATGTTATTACCTTATTACCTTGGCTTTTTCTTAGATCGTGGCACTCCTATTTATTTGGATCTCGTGTCTGCCTTGTTTCCTTGATTGTTCTTGGATCATGGCACACCTATTTGTCACAGTTGATAAAATTATGTTTGGTGTTTGTTTTTCACTTTTGACATCACTCCATTGACAATATCCTTGCATGGAGCTATTCTGGTGAAGCCCAGTGTCATTTGTTTTTGAGTTCTATGATCGAGTAGTGGATTCAGACCATAGTGTGCACCACACTTCTTCAACATTGTACACGTTTTTGGAGCCGAGCTTCTGAGGATATCTTGCAGTAGTATTTTTCCCTCTCTACTTTGTTATTACTAGTTTTGGGTACCTTGCGGTGTCTAATTTTCCTAGTTATTGTATGTGGGTACCTCATCAAGCTTTGTTACTAGGACCCACCTTCTTTTTCTCCCACCTAAGCTATGCTTACGGGAGGGTGTCAGTGTAGGTTATTATTTATCCTTTTATTTATTTATCAAGATTATTCTTACAATTGTGTTATCCCTACACTTGTTGGGTTAGCTTGCTTAGGTGTATTAGTTGTGTGAGGTTAGCTTACTAGTTGTGTTGAGTTATCTTCTCAGTTATGTGGAGTTAGCTTACTAGTCTTTTAGAGTTAACTTAACTACCAATATCATTTAGTGGGAGTTCTTCACCACTGATTTTGGTACTAGTTGCACTTCCCTCCTCCTATATGTGCATCTTTCTTATTGAATAATTCAAGTCATTGTATTGTAATGTATTGAGCATTATGGATTATGATGGATTTCCATATATGGTATTTTAGATATTCTGTTTTGTAAATCTGATGTGGTGTGCTATTATCATCTGAGATCACAGCTTGGAAAAATCTTCTTATCATTCCTTTTAGTGGTACTTTCCTCGACCCTTATATCTCTCCTTGAGTTTATAATGGGACTCATCATATATTAATATGAGGAGATTTTCCTTGGTGGCCCCCTTATTATTGAATCCATGTGGAAGTCCCGCAGGGTTTTGGGATTTCATTCCTCCCTTTCGGTTTTCAAAATTGCGCCGGTCCAACACATGGAACTTTTCAGCGACCCTTTGCTTTGCTTTGAGTTGGTTCATTCAAGGATCCACCTTTTCAACATGATTTGGCTAAGTCTTCTCTTATGTTTCCAAAGGCTTGACTCTTTTTACATTTGCTCCGAGATTATTAGAACTATCTTAATTAACCAACTGAGAATTTTCTTGTTATCTAATTTCAGTGGGTGGTGGAGGAAATTTTATAACAATTCTAGCGACTCATGTGGGGACCATTAGCCTCCTGAATTGGGACGAAACCACTGTCTGCATCTATTCATTTGGGTATGGAGTCCGTATCATGAGCTGATCTGAACCTGGTACCGGAGTTTCTGAAATGCCACTGCTTGCTTCTGTAGCTACTAGCTAATCCTTTACACCTTTCAACTCTCATAAAGAGACTCTAAAATTTGTTTTATGAGAGTAGAAAATTGTATTTGATATGGAGTTTCACCCATTCTCGTATCATGAGCTTTAAAGACTAAAGGATGGAGCAGATTCTATTTTGGGGACACTAGCCTGATTTCCATGAAGAGGTGTAGAGGCTTTGCTGCAATTTGTTCAGGAGAGAGTCGACAAGATTGCCTCCTTAGCCAATTTTAGTTACTTTGCATTTGTTTTGAAGTTTTCAACTATCAAAGGAAACTGAGGATTTCCCCGCTAAAAATATTAAAGTTTTCTGGGTGTATTGTACCATTAGAGTAATACATACAAAGATATATACAAAGATTAAATCATACATGCCTCAAGTAAGACATGCAGAGTGTGCAAAAGCACTTTTTCTGCTGAAAACAAATCTACTCCTCCTCCAACACTAGCCAGGATAGTAAAAGCTAAAAAAAACCTAAAATAGGAAGAAAGAAATAACTTCCCTTCTTTATAAAGTGCAGCCATGTGATTAATTTAGCAGAAGATATGGCCTATGATAAGAGTGAAAAATTACCTCCCACTCTTCTACCCATGGTATCAACAAACAAAACATGAATACCTCATCAAGATGATTATCATTTGGTTTACAAGTTGTTGCGGCTGACCCTTGGGGCTTTGAAGACTATCCTCATGCTCTAAAGTAAACATGACTAGTGTTGGATTCTCCTTTGGCTCTAATGAGGACAAACTCTTGATGGGGTAGGGTTTTGAGATTTTCTGTGCTTTCCCGACACTCTGTATTTCGACCTCAGGGATGAGGCCTTTCTGCAGACTTTCCTAGATGGAGTTGTTTGCATATTGATTTGGAATTTCATGTGCTTCTACAAATAGTTGATCTGCTATCTTGATGACTTGTATAAGAGTGGTGTCATCTTTGTCTTCCTTTTCCTCCTCCGCCTTATCAACTTCATCGGTGAATTGAGACTCTTTGATTGAAAGCAAAAAACCTTCAATGATTTTATCTTCATTAAGAGCTTCTGAATTCAATTTTGGGGGACTTTCGTGAGTAGCATGCTCTTGTTTTTGGAGAATTAATGATGAAGCTACAAAGGTTGTGATTCCTATGTGGGCTCCTCTTTATTGAGACATTCCTCCAAGTCAGATAAGAAATCAAGCTCATCTTCGTCATGATGTGCACCAAGGTTTCTCCCTTTCGCATTATAGTCTTTGAGTCTACAAATTTTTTCATCATGTATAGCTTCATTTTCAAACATGAAGCTTGTGAGATAAAAGTCCTCCATAAAAATCAGATTTTTGGAGAGAATGGATGGGGGAGATATCTGCAATCTCTGTGCACATCTGACTCATGATTCAAATCCACTAAATTTATTTTAATCATCCCCGTGTTCTCCTCTTATTTTAGATTTGGAGTCATCTCTTGTTTGCATAGAGGGGATGACTATTTGGAAGGAAAAGGGATAGAAGAAATGAGGTGGGATGGAAGGCTAGGAGATGGAGAGGGGAACTCATCATTTGGAGCAGTATGACATGATATAGCTTAGGAAGGGGGGCAAAAAAAAAAAAGAGAGTCGATGATTGACTTACCCAAATTGACAAGGTTATCTAGCACTTCACTCATATGTTTCAATAACCTTGATCCATCGCATAAGTGGGGTAAACACTTCTTCTAAGAAGTTAATCTTCTCATGTGTGCTATAATGTTTAAGAATAGGGCCTTCCCATGTACAAGTTGGCCTGCATCCTATCCCAAATGCTTTCATTTGTGTCGTATGCCAAGATTGAACCATGTCTGCCTCCATTCTTTGGATCTTCTCTAGTAGACCAACATCCTCCGTTTGACTGTAGTCATCATATGCATACCCGTGTCCTTCATAGGTTCCATAGCCAAAATGATCTTGGCATTGTTCATATGGGTGAGCATAGTGGTTTTGAACTTGACTATACTGTTGGTTTGGAGAAGTCGTGAAGCTCATTAGAGGCTGATGATACTGTTGAGAGTGTGAATTCCATTTGTGGAAATGAAATCATGATTGCATAACTTCATATAATGAAAGAAGATGGGAGACATGGAAAGAAAGATGAATAGAGATGGATGAAATAAAGGTATGTAATGTTTTAGAATCGTTCGTTTGGACCACGAGGAGTCACCAAATGTTCTTTATATCTGCCTCCATAGGCTGAATTTCATAAAGAACACACCAACTTGATGACATAAATGACATGATGCTTCAAACTGTCCCACTAGGCGTGTCGAGAAAATTGTTGATGATTACATTTGCGGATGAACCATCAGAGTCGTTGGATACCTTAGGTTAGTGGGACGTGCACCCTAAGGTAACCTCCAGATTTTAAAGAAGTTGGCTCTTCTCTATAGTATGAGATGAGGGTCAAAGAAAAATCCAACACAACACAAAACTAACAGAAGTGATGCGCCAGAAAAAGGGGAGAAGTTAATCATAAATCTAACTGCCTGAAATGGGGAAAAGGTGAGCAATGAAAAGGGTGGACGGAATGCACCACATGCAAGAAGATATAGATTCACACAGAACACCACTTCAAACCCATGAAGAACAGACTTCTAAAACCCGTAGTGAACATTAGAAATATGCACATTATACCAATAACGAAATAAAGGCTATTAGAGACGATAAAAACATGCAAAGGATGGAAAAAATGCATCACAAGACATATTATATTGCTCCAAAATTGTGCACAGTATAACAATCAACAGGTAAGAGGAAAAAATGCCATTACAAAGCTTCAGGAAGAAGGCTTGGGATCCTAGCTCATCCCCCTAGCAGGGAAGAAACAAGAGCAGAGAAGAAGCACGGCTAACTCTCCTGAGATATATATCTTTTTATGAACCTTGCAAATTACAATATATAGAACGAGAAGAGGAGAAGAGATAAATTTTGGAACTAGGCTTTTCAATCACCTGTCCATTGTAATAAATGAGATGAAGTGACAGAAATAGATTGGCCAAATCTTTCTTACACTACCACATGATCTGTCATTTAAGGAATGAGAGCCATACTCATTTATCACATTCTCAACTACTTTGCAACTGCCTCCCTTGAACTGAGCTCGCTTTTTAAGGAATTCACCCCCATATCTCTATTACATATCCAAATTTCTCGATTGCCATGCAATCGGGTTCTGGGTCATGATTATGATGAAACCTTTGTTTGTGCTATTATATTTAGAAATGACCCCCTAAGTATAGATGAACCTTTTGAGTTTATGTGGGTTAGCTTCCTTTACACAGAACTATGTATTAAATCCTTTGCTGAAGTGACAAGTTGATAACTTCTTCTCCCTCCACTTTTGAGAGATCTGAACATTTAAATGTTCTAGATGAGTTCCATTCCTACCCACACCTAGCATTAACCTATCGAAATTATTTGCAACCTGCTTCAGGTTTGGGGTCCATTCGTGCTAAAATTTTGTAGAGACCAAGAGCATATCCAGGGTACCTATTTTCCTCACCTCTTTTGAAATTACATCGGGCCAAAACGTGGTACTTTTCATGACCCTTCTATCTCTCATTGAGTTTATAATGGGACTCATCATATATTAATACAAGGAGATTTTCCTTGGTGGGCCCCTTATTATTGACTCTACATGGAAGTCCCGCGGGGTTTTTGGATTTCATTCCTCCATGCTCATGTAGCACTTTTCGTGACCTTTTGCTTTATTTTGAGTTGATTCATTTTGGGCTCCACTTTTTCACTGTGATTTGGCTAAGTCTTCTCTTATATTTCTGAAGGCTTGATTCTTTTTACATTTTCTCAAAGATTCTTAGAACTATCTTGATTAACTAGCGAGAATTTTCTTGTTATTTAATTTCAACGGGCGGTGGAGGAAATTTGATAACAATTTTTAGGAAGTTACCTTAATTTGGACCCCCAAACTAATTACCTTTGAATGAGTTGAGTAGTTGATGCATGCACCATCCAAGGGATTCCCATGGTAGATTTTTACCTAATATATAAATAGTACAAATCTCTACATTTACCTATGAAGATTCTAAATATTATAAATAAGAAACCTCTATACAAGGTTTACTTTGTGAAGACAATCCCCCAAGTCAAAATTTTGTGGCTACTCTTGAGCAACTAGGGATGACAGAAAAACTAGACTAGAATGCTTGAAATGGGGCAACCACCTTCGAGTTACCCATCAATGAAAAAAATGAACTTGTTGGAATGAAGAATATTTATCCATCATCCTTGCCAAATTTCCATGGAGCTATGTCAGAAGATCCATATACCTTTCTCTTTGGGTTTGCTATTTTGTGTAAGAGCTATGATTATACCACTAATGCACATAAATTGAAATTGTTTCCTGTAACACTCAAATATGTAGCTTTAAATTGGTTCATGCTATTGGTAAGGAATGGTAATACTACACGGGCACAAATGAAGGAGAAGTTCCTCAATAAGTACCAGGACTATTACAGACCAAACATCAGAGGAGGTGATGAAATATACAGAATGCAACAAAAAGAGGATGAACCATTAGAAGAATATTTAGAATGGTTCCTTTTCTACGTTCAAAATTCAAAACACACCACTGGCATACCCCCTGACTCCCTCAAATTACTCTTTTTGAAGGTACTAAATGATGAAGACATGGATTCTCTGGATCTGATAGGAGTAGGAGATATTTCAAAGGATAGTTTTGAAGAGATTTGTGACACCTGTAAAAAATATTCAAGAGATACCATGAAAAGAGTAAGGAATGTAAGATCAATAGGAGGACTATCTCCCAAAACAATGGGGGACATCTCTAAGTTAGAGATTGTTAGCATATTAAAAAAAATGAAGCAAGAGATTGTCAATGATATGGCCAATAAAATGGATACTCTACATGCTAAAAAGAAGAAAGAAGATTGAGATGCAACACTCACATAGTACTACCATGCATGCAGAAGAAGGAAATCAAACTGTAGATGTAGATAATTAACCAACATTGCTCAAGAAAGAGAGGCTTCACTTGATTTTAAAATGTTGGAGATAGAAGATGGGAAAGTTTTCTATGTTTCTCAAAGAAAACCATGTCCATTAAGGAAAGGAGGTATGACACAAGATCCTATGCATTCATTTCAAAATTGGTCTAATAATTCATATATGCAGCCCCCACCTTGGGATAACCCTCAAGGATGGTCCCCATATCCTAACCAATAACAACAAAATTAGCAACCTCCATATCAAGGCCAGCCAAAACAACAATGGTAAAAAAATCCCCAATAATTGCAACAACCCTGGAGGGGACAACAATGGAATAACCCACCTACTAATTACCAACAATCTTATCAACAACCTCTTCATCAACAACAACAGTAAAAAAATATGATGCCTAATCCCAAATCAAGCCCCCAACCAAAATTTATACAACTACCTGCTCAACCAATGCCTAATCTGAACAATAAAGATACTCAACCAGCCTATTCCACTAAACCAACTCAATACCCTACCTATTATGTTGATATCACCAATATCCATCTTCACTCAGGAAGATAAATTCTTTCACCGGCTAGACCTACCATTACTAAAATTACAAAATAACCACAGTTGTTGCATGATGACCCACAACAAGGACAAAAGATGCTGTAGGATGATCCGTAACAACCTGCACAGAATTCCAACAAGCGTAAAACACATGATAATGAGCCAAAAATTCCTGAAAGGTTACAAGAAAAGAATACTGACATCATATTAGAATCTGATTCTAACTTTTTCAATCAACTTAAAGACATTTATGTCAAAATACCATTGATACAATCTATTAAGGATGTGCCAATCTACAATAATCTAGTTAAGGATCTATGCATTAAAAAGTCAAGAAGGAAGAGGAAAGACCCATCTACTGTATAGTTCATTGGGAAACAAGCTGATATTATGCTTGGGAACTCATTTCTACCCAAGTATATTGATCCACATAGCCCTCTAGTAAATTTCACAATTAATGGTACAGTGATACAAAACACACTGATTGACCTGGGGGAAACAAAAAATGTAATGAAAAAACAAATCATGGATAATTTGAAATTGGAAGGACTAAGACCAAAAACAACCATCTTGTAGCTTGTAGATAGATCAAAAGTAAATCCTAAAGGAGTTTTAGAGGATGTGGTAGTAGTGGTAGACTCCTAGGAGTACCCTGCTGACTTCATTGTTCTCCATCCAAAAGAAAGATTAGGAGGATATCCTATCATCCTTAGAAGACCATGGTTAGTAACTGCTGATGCATTCATTGGATGAAGATCTGGTAATATGATCATCTCCAATGCAAGTGGAACCAAAAAATATTATGCTATATCCCCCTACATAACCATTCAATGAAGAAGATCAAACCATTTGGGTGGAAGAACCAGAAGAAGACCACAGCTCAATTTAGCAGCTCATGATGCTAGAGAAGCCATGTGTAATAGAAGGATATGAGGAGGATGTTGTTCTTTTAAAAGTTCTGTAGAATAATTATGGTAAGAATGAATAAGAAGATGGAAAATTCCAATGCATAAGATGTCTTGGAAATCAAATTTTTTCATAGTAGAGTACTAAGAATGTTCCAGGTAAGAATTGCATCCTACACCATCTTTTTCTACATGATTGTATATTAAATTTGATCAGTAGCAATATTTTCTCTAGGGATGATATATCTAAGAAAGTTGAAATTACATCGGGAAAACCACTCAATGTGAACAAAACATTGAGCATACAACAAGAAAAACTAGGGAAAAAATTACATGGGACTATGGAGACATACATGGAAACCATGCTAAAATCTGTACTCATAAGATGTACATCAAGGACAATTACAAGCCAATAAGACAACCACAAAGGAGAATGAATGCAATAGTTAGGGATATAGTGAAGGAGGAACTAAAGAAATTATTGGATGCTGGATTAATATATCCAATTTCAGATAGCCAATGGGTGTCAAAACTTGTTATTGTACCTTAAAGGAATGGAAAATGGATAATCTACGTAGTCTGTAGAGAGCTAAATGCAACAACAAAAAAGGATCATTTTCCACCCCCTTTTATTGATGAGGTACTCGACACTCTTATTGGAAAAAATTATTTTCTTTCTGGATGGTTAAAATGGCTACAACCAAATTCAGATTGCACCAAAGGATCAGAACAAGACTAGATTCACATGCCCATGGGTAACTTTTACATACTCCGTTCTTACCTTTGGTTTATGTAATGCACCTGCCACATTTAAAAGAGTAGTTCATAGCATCTTCTAAGATCTAACCAATGATTACATAGAGGTGTACATGGATGATTTTATAGTCCATGGCAGCAATTTTGATGAAGAAATGAAGAAATTAGACAAATTTCTCAAGATATGCAAGGAGCATAACTTGTCTTTGAGCAATGAAAATTTTTATTTGATGATGTCTAAGGGGATAGTGTTAGGTCATTATCTTTTATCTACTGGAATCTTGGTAGATCTAGCTAAAATACTAGTGATTATAACCCTACCAACACCTAAAAATTAGAAGGATGTCAGGAGCTTCTTGGGCCATGCTGGGTATTGCCGAAGATTCATTAAATATTTCAGCATAATTGCATCACCATTATTTGTTTTATTACCAAAGGATGCTACATTTGTATGGACAGAGATATGTGAAGCTACATTTAAAACTTTGAAGCAAATGCTAACTTTTACACCTATTCTAAGAGGACCAGATTGGAGTTTTCCATTTTATATACATACTGATGCCTCAGATCAAGCCATTGGAGTTGTTTTAGGATAGAAAAATGGGATACTCAATTATGTAATCTATTATGTCACTAAGAACTTGCAACATGTTGAGCTTAAATATATAGTCACTTAGAAGGATTTTTTGGTAGTCATATATGCCTTCAACAAGTTCATGCACTATATAATGGGATATCTAGTATTTATCCACACAGACCATGCTACCATTAAATATCTGATAAAAAAACCAGTTGTAACTACCTGGATAATCAGATAGTTGTTGATCTTACAAGAGTTTGATGTAACAATTGTGGATAATCTTGGGAAAGACAATGTTGTAGCATAATTTCTCTCAAGAATGGAGAATAATAATGAGTAAGCAATAGTGGATGACTCTTTTCCAGATGAGCACTTGTTTTGCATTTCCACCAAGACATCTTGGTATGCTGATATTGTCAACTATTTAGTTTCAGGTAAGACACTTCCACACTATCTATATTCTAAAAAGAAATATATTGTTGAGAAAAGTTTTAATATTTCTTGGATAGTTGGTTTCTTATTCCACACAGATCAAGATAATGTTATGAGAAGATGTATAGATGATGAGGAAATTTATGATGTCCTCAAATCTTGCCATAGTGAGCCATGTGGAGGAAACTTTTCTACAAAAATAAACATGCATAAAGTATTAACAACAGGGTATTACTGGCCTACACTACACAAGGATGCAACATAGTATACAAGAAGATGTGATAAGTTACAAAGAATGGGAAAACCTACTAAATTAGATGAAATGCCATTGCAGCCTCATCTAGTATTGCAATCATTTAAAAAATGTGGATTCAAATTTATTGGTCCCATAGATCCTAAGTCTTAGAAAAAAGAGTACATTCTGGTATGCACATATACCTCACCTAATGGACATAAGTAAAATCATTACCAAATTAGAAGAGTGAAAAAGTTGCAAAATTCTCATATGACCATATTTTTTCAAGATATGGAGTGCCAAGAGAGATTGTTACAGATCAAGGTACCCACTTCACTATTGAATTTATTGTTTCTTTAGCTATAGAATATGAAATTAGGTATAGGAAGTCTACACCTTATCATCCACAATCTGATGGCCAAGCTGAAGTAACAAACATAGAAATTGAGCCCATCTTGACAAATACTATTGCACTCCATAGAAGGGATTGGTTAGAAAGACTTCTAGATACAATTTGGGAATTCAATACCACATGGAAAACAAAAACTGGATTCAAACCTTTTAAGTTATTGTATGATAAGAATGTTGTTCTCCCTATTGAGTTTGAGCACAAGAAATTAAGAACAACACTATAATTTGACATATATTTATCTAAAGCTCAGAGGAAAAGGATTCTTCAATTCAATGAGTTGGATGAAATGAGGAGGTAGGTTGTTCATAATAAAAAGGTGGCACAAAAACAAAGGATTAAGTGGCATGACAGGTTCATCAAAAAAAGGCAATTTTAAAAAGGTGATTGGGTAATTGTCTTTGACTCCAAATAGAAGGACCACATGGTAAAACTTAGGAAAAGGTGGCTAGGTCCATATGAGATTGAGAAAATATTTCCCAATGGAGTTGTGAAGCTCACCACCACTGATCATGTGAGATTCAAACTAATGGTAAATGGTCATAGATTTAGGTTATATAAAAAGCTCAATTGATAAGAAAACCTTCATGCTAACAGTTTCAGAGGAGGCTAGAGTAAGAATAGAAACAAGAACATTAGAATTGAGAACAAAAACTGAACCTGATGGTTCATCTTCTCAAAGTTTAGAGGAAATGAGATTTTTAGTGGCATTGGTTTATCCATATTTAGATACCACATGGAGGAATAAAAGTGATGTGATCAGCCTTCATGGTGATCAACACCACTCACTAACATGTTTTATTTTATCAGCATTCTTGTTTTACAAGATTTAGAGTACTTGCAACAATGTGTGCATAATCTCTAATGACATAGGAGGTGGTGCAAAGACTAGAACATTCTACTTGAAGTACATCATACAATCAAAGCTCATATTTTGATTTCCTTTTTGATAGAACCTGATTGTCTGAAGAATCAAGAACCCAGCTAAACATAGCACAAAAAAAGGAAGATAGTTAGCACTTGAAAAATTGAATCTTCCCTCTGTAGGAATTAATTGAGTTCGTTATGGAGTTTATTCTATACAGAAGCACCAACACCAATAGGGTCTGTAACAAAACTACCTGCAGCCACACAGTACCTCAACATGTAGCCTCATGCATGCATCTAAGGGCATGAACTCCAACAAAGCACATGTTACAATCATACGGTGTATATCTCGAGTTAAGTGCACTCAATTTCCTTAAATAAAGTAACGATAGAATAATTATATTTAATTAATAAGTGTGTTGAGTTCATCAATAAACTTTAATTATCCATGATGTTCCATTCACCTTCTATAATAGTGACATGTTTCCCACATTATTCCATGCTATCAAAAACCTCACCTCACATGTGGCATATCCTTAAAATCCAATTAATGCATGCCACTTTTGATGCTATGTGTGAAATTGGTTTCACAAATTTGAAAACAGGTACAACACTTGAGTTCCTTCCACTCATTTGAATTTTGCATCACCAATTTGAAGTGAAACATCCTCTTGCTTCGCAGAGCCTATAGAATTTGCAGTACTTAACAATGGGTGGATACTTGATAATAAATGAACCAATAGACCATTCACAGCAGCGGAATTAGCCACGAATTCTACAGTAGTTTCACGATAATAGTTTAGATGGATTACATCAATAAGTTCCAAGGTTTCAATGAGGCTATGGTCATAAAATTTTCACTACCACCTTCAAGGGACAGGTAGGACAATAGTAAAGGGTTTGTAAGTTAAGTTTAATGATGAAATAGTGGTTGTAGTCACTGGACTACCAACAAAAGGTGAAATGTTTCCTGCATAAAAGCGAACCCAGAGGAATCTCATGTAGAATTTTCAGATGAGGATGACAAACTTTGTGGTAGATAGACACAGGTACTCTACAAACTTATTTAAAACCCTTTCTGGGAAGATGTGTTCAAATTATATCATAAAATATTTTAACTTGTGAGGTTCAATATTCACAGTTAAACATTGTCCATTTTAAAATAGATAAATCATTTGAAGAATGGCGGAAATGTCGAACGTTCTAAATTTATTGCATGAAAGTTTGAAGAAGATGATGAGTAGGGAATCACAAAAGGAAAAGTATGGCATTATCTCTGTCATTGTCCTTGTCATCTTTGATTGTTCAAACATGCATTAGAAAATGAACATCCTACAATAAATTTGGGATACTTTTCTATGAGCAAAGCATATTAATGATTTGTTTGGAAAGGGTAAGAAAAATAAAAGAGGCTCTGCTAGTTCTTCTTATGCATCCACATGAACCCTTAGCTTCAACCTCCATTCACTTCAGAAACCCATACTCCTGCAGAAACCTCCATTCCTTCAGAAGCTTCCATACTTAAAGAAAGACCCATCCATGAAAAACTTCCATCTCCAAAACAAGGTCCTAGACCAATCTCTCCTGATAGGGTTCTGGTTGCTGAAGCATTACTAAATATATCAACACTAGAGTCCTCCTCCTCTAAAGGTAAATGAAAATCCTCAACTAAAGTCTCTGAGCCATACAAGAGGTCAAACATGCTCAATACTAAAAATACCAAAACCTCAAGGCCTAGTAGGAACATTCAATTTTTTCTGGATAGTGATGAAGGACTAGAAAATAAGGAGGAAGCTATTTCAATGGAAGTTGAGAAGGAAGTCCATATAAACAAAGATGAAGACATAGTCATGTAGGAATAAACCAAGGAAGTAGAAAATAAAAAGGAGGAAGAGTTAGGTGAACAACCTGATAATGAGTTCCCTACTAAACCAATTGAGGTTCAAACAGAGGCCGTTCATACTGGGAAAACCCATGTACAATAGGAAGAAGAAGTATCATTGGAGTAAATTGAGGATGTAATCAATGGTCATAAGAGCCCTGATGAAGTAGAGGATGTTCATGCACATCATGCATAAGATGAAACAATAAAGGAAAGTGAGGAAGTAACCATTGCGGCTACAAAACATCTTGAGGAAGTGTTAGTAGAACTATCACATGAAACAAAAACCAATGCCATGGATGCTAAATAATTTTTTCCACTTGATATAGAAGATACAACTAAACACATTGTCCAACTCTTTGAATCAGAACCTATTTATGAATCTATTGAGCTAATGCACATAGAAATTCCTTCAATTGACACAAATATAGATCATGTAATCTCAGAACTTGTGTCTCCACCAATGCCACCACCCAACATGCAGCCATAGGTTGTTATATAAGAAGTTTTTATAGAGCGTCCTACAACAAAATGTAGAAATATGGCAACCCAAACCAATTCAAAATATTGGGTGCAAAATTTTGAGAATTATTGTAACAAGCTACAAAGAAGGTGGGAAAGGGAAAAGGAAGAGTTACTCTTCCAACACCAATAAGATCTAGAGGAAAAATATAGACAACTAAGGGCCAAGGACAATGATATTGCAAGGATTAAAAAGAAATAAGAAGCTACAATTCAGGTAACAATTGAAATATTCAAATGTAGAAAACCATCAAATATTTATGCTGTCTTTTTAAAGGAACAAATGTTGCAATAGAAATACACTTGTATCAACAATGATATACCATTTGATATCAGTGGAGCAAGGCCTTTATTTTAAATATATTTGAAAATGCCTCATGAGATCCAGTTACTTCTTTATGAACTGTATATGTTTAATTATGAGCTTCATAATATAACAAAGATTGGATCCATATTCTCTACATTGGGTATGTACAAGTTCGGGCACTATGTTCTTACTTTCATAATGAGATAAACAGGGAAAAAAAAATGGTAGAGTATAGAAAATTATGCAAAAAAAAACCACTAATGATTAGAGTAGAGGAAGACAATACTAAGGCAATGATTGAAGAGTATGGTAAGTTTATGAAGGAGAAGAAAATAAAATAGAGGGTATTCAGGATGAGAGAAGAAGTCCATGACGAGGTAAGAGATCACATTCAGTTCAATGATATGGAAATAATGCTGACCTATAGAAGAAGATGGGAAGAACTATCACCAGAGCTAAGGAGGAAAGAAATGCATTCATATCCAAAAATTATCCCAACTCTCCAGAGAATCAATCCATATATTGAGGTAATAAGGGGATGTGTAAAAACTTGTTTTCCTATTTGATACTATCCAACAATTTTCCACTACCCAACACCTCACTGGTACCGGGACAAATAACTGAATGAGGAACTACAGAAAAGGGTAATGGAAAAATTTAGAAAGAATGTAGGTTATTTATTCAATGAACCAAAGGGAACATCCATGCCCACTAACTTTAGGCGACTATGTAGTATCATACATGCATGTTCCAAGAAAGCAGAAAATAGGAAATGAGAGCTTGAATGGGGAAATTCAAGAAACTAAGTTTGGGGGTGGTGATGAGAACCTTAACTTACTATTTTAATTGTCTCATCTATTGTATATTTAATATACCCTTGCACTGTTTATCCCTGTTATCCTGTAAGACATTTCAAATAAAACTTAAACTTATGGTACTTATATTAATTAATATAACTATTACTAAGTTACTTTATTTCGTGGATTTTGAATGTGCATATTAATCTCTTTGATATAATGCAATGATTCATAGTGATTTTATTGAATGTCATACTTGTTTGCATGAAGCTGTTATATGTTTCCACTAACATGTACCTGAATAACCTTTGTCACAATGTAAAGGGAATCGTTTGTATAAATTGACATGCAACAACTGGGACTCATCTGTAGCAAAACACCTACAACCAAATGAGAACACACACATAAAAAAGACCATGATAATGGGAAGCTTGATCAACGTGGATACTTTACCTGTGTTTACACATATCAATATAGAATAATTTATGACAACAAGAAGTATATCTCACACCAATACCTAATTATGCTCTGCAACTACAACTATGGAACTAGTTGATTTAACTTAATAACTAATTTTTAGAATGAACAATGAGTTATGTTATTCTATTAAAACACCTTTTCTTAGTTCTGATTGCATGCATAAGAATATATGGATTTCTTGGTGGTGATATTTTACTTAATCAAAATGTAATTGATAGTTTGAATGAATATCTTCATGTCTATGTTGAATATAAAGAGAGTACTGAGACTGTATTATAAATTGATCCATAGTTAAGGAATTTCTATAATTTTAATTCTAAATCTTCATGCCGATGAATAAAATCTAAGTTCTATCATTTTTTCTGTAGACACAAGCCTTATGAAGGGTTAACACCCAAGGCAGGGCACACTAGTGGTTTACTAAACCCCTTTTCCTTTTGTTTGCTATTTTAGTTCCTTGCATGCATAGATTAGAATTGCAGCAGTTCATTATTTTACTTGAGTTATGATTTTATCTTCTTATTACTTAGCTATAGAATTTCCTTTCATCTGCAACAGAGTTTATTCCTAGCATTCTATTTATAATTTTTGTGACAACAATATTTTAGTTTATACCTCTTAAGCACCTGTAACTGTGTATACATCAATGACAGAGTTGAAATTTTACATCCCTAGGTCTGATGAATAAATTATTGTGGATTAGTGAACAACATATTAATTACTACAAGTTAATTTTCACCATGATTATCTATCAATCCAAAGGAATAAATAAAATTTATATTGTAAAATGCAAACAATATATATCGTAGAAACAAGTCTTCATTTTGTATTTTAAAAATACTTGAATGTTTTTGTATTTTAAAAATATTTCATAGTTGATATAAAGTATGAAACTAAAGATGAGAAGAAATGTTTCTCCCTGTGTGTGTGTGTGTGTGTGTGTGTGTGTGTGTGTGTGTGTGTGTGTGTGTGTGTGTGTGTGTGTGTGTGTGTGTGTGTGTGTGTGTGTGTGTGTGTAAAGTGAGGTTTAGGTGTGGAACTGATCCCACAACAGTAAATTTGAACCTATAAACCAAGTGTGTCATCGAGAAATAAGGGGATATCAGGAGAGCCAATGATTGTATGTAAATGGAAGTGGACTAAGAAGTTTTTGAGTCCTATGTTGTAAAATCATATCACAAAATATGGGAAATTGAGGTAACATATGCAACCATGAGGGAGTAGCCAGAATTCTAATGAAAGTATGAGAAATAAAGTGATGATCGTGATGGGGGTTAGGCCTGAAATATAGCAAAGGTGTAGCCATATCATGAGTAGTATCAAAATTATGACATATATATGTATTAATAATAGTGCATGGATTTGAAGCATTCAAAATGAGTGTAGTTAAGGAAGATGGTTCAACTAGAATATGATGAGTGAGAGTAGCCTCATGACGAGCAGACATATAACTAGTTTCATGCCATGTAGTAGAGATAAAATCTATAGTTAACATAAGATCTTGTAATGATATGAAAGATGTTTGCACCATAGATGAAACACTAGAAGTAACATGAGGAGAAGTATTCTAAATATTATCTAATTAAAATGGAGAAAATGTGGCAATAGATGATGAAGATGAGTCCCAATCAATAACATGAAAATAAATTATATCTTGAATAAGATGTCATAATGAGGCACATCGATTAGTATGGTGTCTAATGCAACGATGAAAATTACAATAGATATTAGTATTAAAATTATTACTAGGAGGGAAACTTGTATCAACCTCAGATGGTGGATGGAGAGACACAAAAGCACCCTTGAGATTTTTTTCAATACAACATGTGGTGGACAAGGTAAATGTGTGAATTACTTCTTGTGAATAGTAGGAGAGAGACATAAATTTACTATGGGAACCTTGTGATTGAGGAGAGTAACATTTAAAAGGATAAGGATCCCTTTTGTATAAATAGGTAGAGTCCTTATGAGAAAATTTCAATCTCGTAAGTTCTAAATTAATGTGTGTGGCATGTACCCAAGGGAAAACTAGACCAATTTTATAAGTCAGATGGTCAAGAATAACATAAAAAAATGCATCAAAGGTTTTGGGACCAAGATTAATGAGGATAGTGATAGAACCAAAAGATTTGTGAGGGACATTATTAGATGCATGAATGCTAATATTAGGAGCTAAGGTGCTAATAGGAATACCTAATCCATGTAAAAAAGAGATAGTAAAAACATTGAGGAAAGATGATTTGTCAATAAGGACACACTTAACCAAAGTTTTATGCACCATAAATTGAACATGTAGGAGAATCCCATTATTAAGAATGAGTTGCAAAGTAAATACCTCAATGAAGGGAGAAAAATAACTATTAAGAAGAGCCTCTAAATATTCCCTTGATGCATTATGAGGGATTATTATTTTACACAAGATGTCAAAAAGTGCATCCTTACATACAGGGTTACACCTGATGTAATCAAGTCAGGATATAGATGGAACACTAGAGGAGTCCATGGATGTAAACAACTCAAACCAAATGTCAGATGAAACCCTAAGGACACTAAGGTTAGGGATACAATGTTCAATTAGAGAGTGTCAAGTTCACCAAATGATTTCAGTTTTTTGGGATTGAATCTCACCCTTTTTATGTTTTAAATGTGTTTTGTGATTATGTTATGTGAGTGGAACATGTATGATGTAACTATAGAGATAAGTATGATAGTAACTTGGATTTTCAATTAATATATGAGAAAAATATGTTTTGGAGTAATGATGTTATTTAGACATAAAGGTATTAGAGTTACTTTTTAGCTTTTTATTGCATGTTTAAACATCTTAACCCCATTTCAACTGAGATAACCTTGATGAAACAAATATCATTCTGTGCTTCAAGTGAGCTCACAAAAATTCTCACTTTGGCATGATAGGATTCCGCAAAGGATAAGAGGTAACTACATAAGCTAACTCCTATAAATCACATATATAGGAATATATTAATGACACAACTAAACATGTAACATTTTAGTTCCATTATTAGGACATCATAAACATATAAGGATGAAGTGGAAAAAATATGTTTAGACTCACATAAGAGAATATTGAGGCATGGAAGCACACTATTGAAGATGCCTTCACACAAAAACTTTCAAGCCGCAAAGATTGTTCACCAAGGACATGGGTAGAAGAAAATATCTATAGCGTGTTGTATGAGACATTTTCTATGAAATCCTATACACTTGTATGTATGGTTAGTAGCTTATTGTCTAGTTAAGAGTAAAAATTTGGGAAGGAAGCATCCCTAATCTCTTGAGAACATAAGAAAAGTTTCAAAACATTACGTAAATTGGACACAAGTAGTGGATTATTGGTGGATGTTAGTGTGAGTTATCCTATGTGTCCTCCTCTCATGTTGGAGGGTCATCTCACATGGGTTAGTTTTAGGGTTTCATGTGTGTCATGCACTAGGGTTACTCAGTACCCTATATGTACCCCTTTTTTATTCATTTATGAGCATGCCAAGACACTCCGCTATCTTTCCTCTATGCAAGCTTTATTTCTCTTGAGCAAGTTCTTCCATTTCTGATCATTTTTTCCTTGCTATCGCTGGAGCTTTCACAATTTTGTTAGAGTGCAACTACTTCATGGTGCCTCATTTCCGATTCGATTCTCACAAACTCTTTGATTCTGTGAAGATTGCCTTAGCCAAAACATTTTCCATGACTGACTTAGGTCTACTTCATTACTTCCTTAGGATCCAGATTTCACAATCTGACTCAGGAATATTGATTTTGCAACCTAAGTATGCTCTTAATTTGCTAGCTTGGTTTCAGATGTCTAATTGAAAGTCTTATCCTACTCCTTTTCTTTCTAGGGTTAAGTTGGTTTCAGATTACTCTACTCCCTTAGTTGATGGTACTCTTTACTGACAGTTAGTTGGGAGCTTGATCTACTTGACTCACACTCAACCATATTTATCATATGCTATTGGGATCATGTCCAGATTCATGCAGAAGCCACATGAGCTACATTGGAAAGCAACTAAATGGATCCTTCATTATGTTTGTGGCACTTATGCTGATGGCATACACTATCATGGAGGGGTTGATATTGACTTGATTGGATTCATAGATTCTGATTGGGCCGATGACTTAGATCATCGGAAATCTACTTCTAGCTATAGTTTCTCCCTTGGTTTAGGTCCTATTAGTTGGTATAGCAAGAAGCAAAATGTAATTGTGATATCATCTACAGAGGTAGAATAAAGAGGAGTAATTAACACTGCCACAAAAGCTATTTGGCTACAGGGTATTCTGACAGAGTTTGGCATCCACTTTCGGTGGCATACCATTATCTACTATGATAACACAAGCACTATCTCTATTTACAGAAATCCAGTTCAGCATCAGTGGATGAAGCACATTGAGATCTATATGCACTTCATACGGGACCTTATTCATGATGGTATCATCAACATTCAGTACATTCAAACAGCTGATCAGATTATAGACTTATTCACCAAGCCTTTCATTGAGATGAAGTTTCTTCACTTACGATCTCTTCTTGGGGTGAGGTCTTCTGCAGTTTCCCATCTTCTTAGGGCTATTTAGTCCTTCTTTTATTCTTCTTCTTCTAGGAAGATTGTGTTTGTATATGGGGACCTTATGAGGCCTTTATTTTCTGGGCCCCATTGGCACATCTTTCTTTGTTGTTTAGGAGTGTCTTTCTCTTCCATCTGACTCATCATAGCCACCACCCCAACTTTGATGAAGGGGGGGTGTTAGTGTGAGTTATCCTATGTGTCCTCCTCTCATGTTGGAGGGTCATCTCACATGGGTTAGGTTTAGGGTTTCATGTGTGTCATGCACTAGGGTTACTCAACACCCTATATGTACCCCTTTTCTATTCATTTATGAGCATGCCAAGACACTCCACTGTCTTTCCTCTATGCAAGCTTTGTTTCTGTTGAGAAAGTTCTTCCATTTTTGATCATTTTTTCCTTGCTATCGCTGGAGCTTTCATGATTCTGTTGGAGTGTAACTACTTCATGGTGCCTCGTTTCTGATTCAATTCTCGCAAACTCTTTTAAGTGGAAAGGTATGTTATGTAGTTATATTATTGAATTCTCAATCTCTACGTTTTCTTGCATAGACAAGGCATAGTTCAACTTATTTAGAGATCCACATGGATCATACTTAAAGAAATTCCCCTTGGAAATCAAGAAGCTGATAGTTGATATGAGAATTGAGAATTTCCCCACAGAAGGCTAAATGCTCCATGAGTGTGAGTGGAAAAAAATAGGGAGGGAAGGAAAAAATGAGTCTAAGTCATGGATTCCCAAAATGAGTGCACCTTAAGGAGGATGCAATTTGAAGAATAGAGGAGAAAATAATCAAATAAGAAAAGTCTACTCCATCCAAGAGAGTCAACTCCAGGAAGAACATTGGTTAAGGTAGGGAGAAGGAAACAAGAAGAAAGAGCTCTAGGAAGAAGTAATAACATGTCGTGAGATGAAAAGAGATCTAGAGGATGAAGAAATGTAGTATAATGTAGATGGTATCCTTATCTAATCTATCTCTCCTAATCATGCAAGTGGGCCACCCCATACAATAGAAAACTTATTAATTGAAAATGATGGTGACGAGGAAATAAATAAAGCTAAGGAGAAGGAGAATTTGAGTAGAATTTTTTCGTATTTACAACAATCACTACAACTAATGCCAAAAATAATATAGTTTAATCAAAATATTCCAAAATCACAAAGATTTAGTATGATGAGTACTAATAAAGCAACACCAACACCAATGGGTGTGAAAGGAAACACACCAACACAATAGGTTGTTGAGAATAATCTATCAATTACTAGTATAAGTGAAAGTGGAATTGTCATTCCAATGACTAATATTCTAGTATTAGGTAGAGTTGTAAATATCATGAAACATTTGGTAGCACCCAATATCTTCTATGAAATGTCTCTACATTTACTAGAATACTATGGTGTTGAAAACATGACAAAAAATGTTCATGAGTGTGAAATAATTTAGTGTGCAAAGGGTGTAGCTTTTGTTGAATGCAAATAAAGTCAGTTTGCAACAACATTGCTTGATCGTGCCCATACTTGGTATAAAAAGCATGATACCTTACAAACTGTAGGAGACTATGACTAGTTAAAAGCAAACTTCTTAAAAGAATTTGATATACCATATTTTGAGTAACAAAGTATCTTAGATTGTAAAGAAATCTAACAGAACTAACAAAGAGTATGCATGCTTTTGACATGTGTTTCAAAAATTTTATTTGTAAACATTCATAAGATATAAATATGACTCAACATGTGTAATGGTTTGGAGGAGGACTATTAATGCCATTCAAGTGCACCCTTTCACATGATACCTTCACAAACACCCATGAAGCCTTAGAAAAATCATTACGTGTTGAAGTATTTGAAAACATTGACATAGGTTTTAGCCCATTTGTGGTAGACCAAATCACATCTATGAATAATTGGAGAAATTGATGGTGAATAGTGCTAGAGAAACATGTAGTAGAGTGTAGTGCATTGATTGTGAGGTATAAGGACACACCAAGAATACAAATCTGCATATAAATCTAAAAGCCATTTTAATAGCTTGTGAAATATGTGATGGAATACATGATGCATAGAACTACCCCATAGAATAATTTTCCATGAAAAATAAAGTAGCTACCTATTGTAAAATTTATGATGCACATATATATGACACATCCAACTACCAAATAATTGATCACATCCATGAAGCTAGATCGTTGGGAATCAAATAGGCTATGGTGGATAAAAATCATAAAGGACATGAAGGATATGGGTAATTACATAGTGGTTGAGGCTGAGGTAGATGTGGAGGTGGAATATTCCCACCACGAACTTGTTACGAGTGTGGATTGATAGATCATTATTAATGTGACTGTCCAAAATTCATGGTATGCATGTATTTCCAAAATAACATAAGGTAAAAAATTCTTAAATATTTATGCACTAATGAAGAAAAAAAGTGAGAAAGGCACAAGATTGATCAAGATTGCATGACATGTAGTGGATGAGAATAAGCCTAAATCTGTTCCAAAAATTGAACCTACGACCAAGGTATAAATAAAAATGCAAGTCACTGCACATGTGAAAGAATATTCTTTGGATAATATAAAGTAGACAAATACATATTTTGGAAATTCCTATCTTAATGGTAGGCAATAAAAAGAGATCCTCTAAGAATTAAAAGGATTGATTTGTGAGATTTAAGGAGAGATTGATTTCCTCAGAGAAGAGGTAAGGCTAATGAATGAAGGACTTGAATATCCTGAAGGCGATAAAATTAGTAAAAATGAGTTCTAGGAAGTCTATAGACTTCTGTGCATCGAGGGGATATTACCGTTATTAATCTAGTGGATGTTACATAAAATTCAAAAGATGGTGCTTAGAAAGAAGTTGGGATATAACCATAGAAAAAAAACATGCAATTATAAAAAATGAATGGATTTGATAGGGAAATACTAGTTTATTCTTACATAGGTGGGTGGAAAATAAATGACATATTAGTTAACATAGGTGTGAAGGTCAATATTATTACCATGGATGCTTAGAATAAAATGGGGAGACTTACGTTATGTACATATCCACATGTTCTATTTATGGAAAATGATACATATGTAGTTCCTATTGGGGTGCTAAATAATGCTATCATTAGTATAACAAGAGTAAAATTCTATGCAGATTTTGAAGTAATACCACTAGTAGAAGAAGACACTTTTCCAACGCTCCTCAAAAGGCCTTGTTGCTGTTGGAGCTCAAAATTGCACCCTTCCCTAAATCATGGAAGATTCAAAATTTTGAGGCAACATGAGGTGATGTATGCAACTGTGGTTCTTGCAAAAGCTTGAGATAGAATCTCTAAATAAGGTCCAGCTTCTTTATTACGTGGGTTTGGTAAAACCTGCATACAACACAACCTACTTATAATGCAATAAAAATACTCATACCAGTTAATCCTTACACTAGCATAATTCCAATGTGATCTAGGGAGAGAGAGATGATAAGAAAGGTAATTCCTAAGCTAAGGACCAGTTATAACACCAGAAAGAAGGTAGTAACATTTCCCAATTCCATAGATGACGCAGATTCAAGAAACACGTAGGAATAGAGTTATGAAGAATGACACCCAGTTCAGAGATACACAGGGAATAAAAGAGCATTGATATATACAAAAGGAAAAAAATATTCACATAAAACACAATGTATTTGAAGGAATGAAGTAAAAAAAACTTAAATTAATCAATCTTTAATAGCTTACATACAGAGTTCGAGGAAAGAAAATCACCATTCGCGAGTTACAAGAGGTTAACAACATGAGGTTTTTGAGTTTCACATAGAAGAGCTTGAAAATATGCTATGAAAGGAAAGAGGAATAAGAACCCATACAAAGTGTGCAAGCACTTGTATTTATACAACTTGTAGAATGTAAAAATAGAAGGAAGAGGAAGGATAAAGGACCACCGAGATAGAATCTTTCCCCATTTGAAATATTCCTTGAATAAGTGTGGGCTCCATGATATTTCTTACTCAGAGTTTACTTGTAGTACAGGTATGGACACCTCATTTTTCAGCCAATAACCACACCATGGCCCTTATTCTATCACATGCACATTAGATTGATCAGAATGGACCATACTTCATTAAATTCCTTTGGTTGGGGTGGTTTTCTCTCTGGTTCAAATTCAATCATAGATTTGAAACCTTATTTATATTTTTCTATGTCCCACGGCTTTAACCGTGGTATTTCACATTTTCCTCTTCCATGGACCCTTGCAAGTTTTCCCTTCTTACCTTGATGAGCGGAAACACTTCACTCCTCCCATGAGTGTCTAAGTTTTTAATTCATGGATTTTGATCTTGTGGCTATTTTCATTTATTCCGCAGATTTGAGAAAAACTGTAGGACAATGCAAATTGGTAAACCCACAGAACACCAAGCTAATGTTATATGACTTTCAAACTTAGTTGATTTGTTCCTTTTACCATGGATAAAAAACACAACAGTACTAGGCCTAAATTATCCTTCTAGGGACTTATCCCTGTAGTGTTGCAAATGTTAAGAAGATGCCACACAACAATGAATTTAATTAATTTTCACTAAGTCCTCACACCATTCATTCCTTTGTTCTGTGGATTCGAGAAAACCCATGGAACACTAAGTTACCACATTCTGCAGTACACTGAATTAGTATTTTGTGGATTTTCTGAAGCATGAAAATGGTTAAGTCCTTTGATGAGTTATTCAAAATTACACAAGGTGTAATTTTGAGCAACAATTTGAAAACCTCCAAGGGACATATTCCTACTAGCATCCATTAGGCATGGAGTCAAAATATTGAAGTAGAATGATTTCATCTTGAAAACACATCTCCCAAATCTTCATGAAGTTAATATGGACTAAAGATAATATATGGAATTTTAATAGATTTACGCTGAATTCACTCCAACTATATGATTTTTTACATGAAACATAACTTTGATATGATCCACATATGATTACAAGTGGATCTTAAAATTATGTACAACAGATAAAATCATACAAGCCTCAAGTGAAATATGTAGAGAGTGTAAAAAACTTATTACAAATGAAGATATCACCACAAGAATTGAGGAAAAGAAAATTAATCAGTGATCAAAACATAATTAAAGGAGTGAACCTCCAACAACACAAGCACAAGTATGCATAAGATGCAATGTAATAAATTAATATGAGTGTTTGAGATGAATCCCACTAACTGAGATTTGATATACCTCACCATCATGATTGAAAACCTCAAAATAGTTTGCCTCTTTACAAGTAGTGATAGTATATGGCCCAATCCATAGTGCATCAAACTTAGAATTCCACCCTAGTTTAGCTATGTCCTTTCCCCACTTGAGGACCAAATCACCTACTTTGAAAATCAGTGGCTTAGATTTCTTGTCAAACAACTTCTTGGTAGATATTTTGTGCTTTTCTAATCTATCCATGGTAGATTTCTTCAACTCTTTAAGTTAAACCAATTCTTCCATTCCGATTTCTATTTGATATACACCCTTGAATTACAATTGTTGACCTAGATCCAATGAGGGTAGTTAAAGAGAAAATGTGATCCTATCTTCTATTCCATATACAAGGACGAATTTTGAATTGCAATTTACTTTATTTAGAGTGACTCTATCATCCCAAAGAGCATTCTTTACTTTAATGTGTAGTTATATTTGATTGACCTGCATAGTCCTCTTCATGATTATGATGATATTCTTGTTAGTTGATTTTACAAAATAATTACGTTTTGGGTAATAATTTGAGGAATTATTCAAGTAAATTCAATTTCTAAGATCCAAATCAAATATATTGGATCCTAAAAATACCTTAACATTATCAGAAATGATAGTTTGGGGAATCCCAAACCTTGTTGCAATATCCTCCAATAAATCAAGGATGAATGATTTTGTAGCCTCCTTGAAAGGTATGGCCTTGATCTATCCGGTGAAGTATTTTTTTCGCTATTATCACCCATTTGTGACCTACACTTAAAGGATGATTGATCATGCTAATGAAATTAAGTCCCCATTGAGAGAATGGTTCATCCACTTGAATAGGATGAAGGGGAAGGGCCACCACCTTATTTTTACTAGTGAATAAAAAAAATTCTTTGAATTTTATGACCCATTGATGTGCATCCAAAAATAATGTGGGCCAAATTTATATTTCTCTGAGGATTTTAATTATTGTAGCCTTAGATGAGAAGTGCATAGAAGAGAAACCATCATGGAATTCTACCAATACTTTATCTACTTATTCACCCTCAATGCACCTTCGTAAGATACCATCAACTAAAACATAAGGATGTGATTGTAACGTAAGGTTTATTATCTTTATCTTACTAAAATTAGGAGGATAACCACCCATTTATGGAAATTTTACCATGTGCTTCATCCAACTACCATGGCTTTATTGAGCTCCTTTATCTTGTGGGTCGTTTATATTGTTGTATTCTTTGTTGTTTATTATTGTTCCTCCTCCATTATGAAAGAAGTTTCTTCATGATTTCTTTGAGAATCTAAGGCAAGTTGTTCACACAAGGATATAACTCTCACCAAAATTTGGGGCTTGATGGTGACATTGAACTCCATGATTTTGGTTACCCATCTGACTCTCTTTCTCACTAATTTCCACCTCCATGATGAAATATCTCACACTGGGATGTGAGACTAAGAATTTGATGCGGTTGATGGATAACAAAGGCTTGAATTTCTTGAGATCCCATAGAATGGAAAAAAAATTATTTTCTAAATGGATATAATTAAGTTTGAAATATTTCAGGGTTCGGCTAAAGAAAGCCACAAGCTGCTCCATATCTTCATTTTTCTATTGAGCGAGAACCACAACAATGCTAAGATACATGCCATAAACATAAAGGATGAAATCCTGTATGAAATTTGGATTGATGAGTATTGGAACTTGAGTTATTGTGAATTTGATCTTGATGAAGATTTATTTTCCTTTTGCATTCCATTTAAAAATAGTTTCTTTCCTAAGCATTAGGGTGATAGGCTTGATTAGTCCTGCAAAGTTAGGAATGAATTTCCTAATGAAATTGATCTTGCCAAGGAAATACTGGAGATCCTTATTGTGAGTTGGGAATGTGAGAGAGGATGATGGAGATTTTTTTTGGGTGAATTAAAATTCCATCATTTGAGATAATGTGATGTAATAATTTACCTTATGAAACTAGAAAAATTCATTTCTTGGGGTTCAATGATACTCTGAATTCTATGCACATTTTGAACACTTTCTCCAAATGCTCCATCTATTTTCCCAGTTTTGATAATACTATGATATCATCAATATAAAAAAGGATGAATTGATTGATGAGTCTAAAAAAAGTAATATCCATTGCTTTCTATAAGGTGGCATCCACATTTGAAAAACCAAAAGGAATTTTTTGATATGCATGTGTTCCCCATTTGGTTGTAATGTGGTTTCGTACTAGTCCTCCTTCTTCCCTGATCTTTATCTGATTGAAGCCTGAATAACCATCAAGCATAGGAGAACCTTTCTATCTAGATACCAGTATTTGAAGGATTTATTCTATGGAAGGTAGAGGATGATGATCTTTCAAAGAGGCCTTGTTCAAGTCCTTGAAATCTACACAGAGCCTTATCTCTCCATTCTTATTTCTAACTGGAACCAAATTGGTCACCCAAGATGAGTATTTGATAGGAAATATTATTTTTAACTCAATGAGTTTAGATAACTCATTCCTCATGAGGGGCTCAATTTTGGGGTATTCAAGATTTTTTTTCTAAAATAATTAGCTGTAGGATCAAGATCAATAACATGTTGAGTAATATTGGGGTTAAAACATTTTATATTCTCATAATTATATGAGTAAAGATCATGATATTTTTGTCATAATGAAACAAAAGCTTATTCTTCCTTAGCACTACACTCCTAAGAAAAATCTCTTTTCCTTGTTCAATGGTGACTGGCTTACACTCCTCTTGACCCATGCACATAATTTTGTTATGCCCCTTGATCTCATCATCAGAGGTTAAAATTCCTTCAAGGATGACTAATCCTTTGAGTAACTTGTTTTTTTGTAATTAAATGATATGATCACCAAAGTTGTCTTAAAAATTGGGTTGCAAGTTGGAAGATAATTCAACTTCATTTTGAATAAACTGAACAATATTATCATCATTCTCAAAACCTTTCCAGTTGTTCTCATTATCTAGAATAGATGGTCTTACAACCATCTTGACATGTTTTTTCCATGGATGAGGTCATATGTAGGAGAGAGCTCAAAGCTAATGTTCTCCATCTGATCCGCCTCTTTATTTGTCTTTGGAACACCACTTAAATGTTGAAAACTTCAAAAATTTCAAGGAGATCCCAAACTTGGTGCCTGTAAGATCTCAAAAGCTTGTTTTTTAGCCGCACATCTATCTCTGACTTGGTGGATGACCAATTTAGTGTACCTAAATACTTGTAAAGTTTTGATTTGTTTATTTTCCATAATAAGCAAGCCACCTATAAGAAAAGAACATGCAGTATTTTTTTTTGTTTGGGGAGACAATAAATACACCCACCCTAGCTCTATTTATGCTTCTAGAACCATCAAGATATAAATTTCACAACCTAGAAGAAGCATTGTATTCTTCCTTGTGTGGTATGTGAATAATGAAGTTTTCCTCATGGATGCAATAAATACCTAGGAAAATTTCCACAATTATATCATAAGGGTCAAATTCATAGTGCTCCTTAACCCATTCATCTAACATAAGATCAAGAATTGAGGTTGATGAATGTAATGTTTCAACTAGTTTAGAATCAAAATTTGTATCTCCTTAGATCATATAATTAACATTGATAGGAATAGGATCATAAACTTCCACATGATATGCTGATATAGGTTCAAACTTGATAGTAAACCTAGTTCCATCCCTTGTCCTGAGCATCATATGAGACCAATATAAGGAAATATATCCATCCACCTTAGCAGCGAAATCTCTGGAGAGGCAAAGGGAAAATAATATAGGAAAGTCAATTACAGAAATATCGTGCATTATGGGTAGATTTAGATAAACATGCAAGGTTAATTCAATATATTTTACTACACCCAAGAATTTCACTATTGATCCATCAAGTTGTAATACAGCCTTGGAAGTTGGATTGTACTCAATCCCCAAAATGTCTACTATTTTTTTTGGCATGACTAAAGTAGTAGCACCAAAATCTATCATGTAATTATGAAGGACATGTTTTCCAACTATGAGAGAAATGTAGAAAGGAGGAGGTTTAACAATTAAACTTACCTGATCATATTTAGACTGAAAAATGTTGATCGTTTCATCTGCTTTATGCATGTTGGGTTCCAGGGGTGGAAGCTAATTTAATGCTTCTTGCAATAAATCCCTTTGAGATGCGATAGATAAGGAATACCACATTGTGACATTAAGATTTGTTTTCTTCATTTTTTCCAAAATGTTAAGAGAAATACCTATGGATTTCTGAAATGAGGGAATGACATGTTATTTGTTCCTTTGTATAATCTACAGAATCTCTTTGATAGGTGGATTTGGAATGTTCCACAAAACTTGTTCACTTTTTAGCTGATGAGTAGCATGTAGAAAATTGGATGAAGCTATATTTATACTTAAGTATGTGAATTGATTGGAAGTGTTGCGTGGAACTGGGACAATATGAGGAGGATATATCACGTCCATTTTCCATTTTTTTAGATATTTTATGATCTACCACATGAAGTTACAGTATGTTTGTGATGTTCACAACTTGATTAACTACACATAATTCTTTATGTCTAAAGAGCATGAAGTTGGGTTCAGGGGTCAAATCTTAAACCTCATATACATTTCTTATTGAAGGAGTTGTGGTTTGTTCTTGCAGGAAGAATGGGGTTTGCACCATGATAGCATTTTTTCACAAGGAGTTAATTCTATTTTCACACGTATACTGATTATGGGATTGGTCATAAGGATAACACCATTCAAAACTTTCAACCATGTTAGTTTGAAATGGAGCAATGAATTTACTTAAATTATAGGCAAGTATGAGCTCTGGCATTGCATTTGGTGGTTTTCTTATAGGATAATTATGAGAAAATATATGATTTGGATATGGAAAGACTTATTGCGGATACCTCTAAGGAGGGTTAGGATATGTTTTAGGGATTTTCACTTAATGTTTCTTGAGAGAGAAAATATAATTTGTTATATTTTTAAGTTGAACACTAACTCTTTCAATTTGATCTTGTTTGATAGAGAAGCCATACGTGGAAGTAGAATATGAAGCAAATGGTTAATAATTGAGATCAATGAAAGGCTGGGAATGATACAGCAATTAAGGGAAGATGGGAATATGAAATCTAGAGGATGATTTTATTGCTTGAATTAAACAATTTTCATCCCTAATGGCAATTACATAAGGATTTAGTAATTAGATAACACCCATAGAATGAATCATTACCACTATATAATAATTCAAATTTATAAGATAGTATAAAATTCACCTTGTGGGGTTAGTCTTAGAAGAAATGGAATTATGTCTCATGTTCAATGGAATATGAAGTTGAATTCCACCTTGGCATCATTTAGATCTCACTTGAATGTTGTAAGTTTCTCTAGAAACCTGATATGTTATCTACTTTCTCCAAAAATTGTTGACAAAGAGTAGTACCAAGTTCATCCCAACTATAAATGGTAGTAGGTCTCAAGATTATATACCATTGAAATGCTTTACCTTTTAATGAATAAGCAAGAATCCTAACTACAACATCATCTTCTGTAACCAAATGAACTAAACATACATTGGCAATATCTTGAATATAGTTAGCGAGGCTAGTGAGGTTTTTTGTAGTGAAGGAAGGGACACTGTTAAGGGTATAAAATGATATATCATGTATAAGAGAAGTGGCACATATCTACTAGATTGAAGAATGCATAGGTGAATGATGCGATACGAGAATTATTCCAAGAAAAAACAAAACAAGCAAAAAAGACTGGGAATTACATAAATAGAAGAGAGATAATTGTAATAACATAGAAATAGATCCAACTCAATACGATCAAATATAATTATGTAAGAGATGTACATATAAGAGGTGAATATGTAATATTCTCCTAGAATCATGGAAATATCCACATAGAAAAGTGGTAACTAACACCTATAATGGTGTAGTCAAGTGACAAAAACACCTAGAATAGTGTAGTCAAGTGGTAACCAACACCTAGAATAGTGTAGTCAAGTGTACACCTAGGAAAACATATCCCATAAGTTTAGGGAAGATCCAAGTGAGGTGGAATATCCTGAGTAGGATAATACAAATAAAATGAGGAAAATAAATCATACACTAACATCATGTTGAACATTTAGTGCTAAAGGACTACCACCATTCAAGCTGACAAAGGGTAAATTTATTTGATGTGCTATGAATGGAATGGGTCTTAAAACCCTAGAGGAAAAAATGAAAGGCCTACAAGGAGGAGTGGAAAGATTTATAATGGGAGGATACGATGATATCTAGATTGATCTATCTCTTCTTCTTCTCCTTGGTGACAAATGCAAATATTCAAAAGGCTCACTACTTGTTGCACTTTTCCTTATTTGTACTCTTCTCATGAAAATGGAATTGCGATGTTTATAATTAGAATATTTGAACCTCAGAGTCACCAGATTTGTTAAATAACTACCTTAGAATGTTGAAATCACTATGTCACACACCATAACTTATGAATGATGGAGTTAAACTTATCATTTCCACTAGGCATGCTAAAACTACTTGAGCTTAAAATTACACCTTACCCTTGAATAATGAAAGATTCAAGATTTTGAGGAAACATGGGAATTTCTACAAGTATGGTAATTACAACATGATATAGATATCCAAAAAATGTTAGCTTCCTTGCTACAAAAATTTGAAAACTTGCACAACACAACCTACTTCTAATACTAACACTACTCCTAACACTAATTCATATTGTAAAATTTTCAAGGGACTAGGGGAAGAGAGATACAAGAAAGGTAAATCCTAATATAAGGGGTGGTGATATCGCCTGAAAGAAGGTGTAACTTTCCCAAATCTAGATGACATAGATGTAAAACTATAAGACTAGGATTGTGAAAATGAACTTAGTTAAGAAGAAAACAAATAAAAGAAAATAAAATATGCAAGAGGGAAAAATATTCACATAAAACACTAAGTATTTAAAGGAAGGAGTTAAACCAAACTTGCATTAATAAATCTTAAATATTTGAAATATATAGCCGAGGTAAGGAAATCACCATTCATGAGTTACAAAGGTCTACAACATGACATCTCAAGTTTTACAGAGAAGAGATCAAAAATATGATATGGAAGGAAAGAGGGAGAAGAATGCATACAAAGTATGCAATCACTTATATTTATAGAACTCATAGAATGGAGAAAGATAAGGAATATGAGAGAGAAATGACAAATGAGATGAAATCTATCCCCTATGAAAGTGTATTGAATAAGTGTGGGAATCATGAATTCTTAAAAAGTTATCTTATAGTACAGGTATAGATGCTCCTGAATTCAACCAAAAACCACAACACGACCATTAAGTCTATCACATGCCATCAAATTACATATAACAACACCATATTTTATTAAATTCTTGTGGTTGGGGTGGTTGGCTCTCTATTTTAAAGTTTTACATGACTTTGAAACCTTCTATGACTTTTGCTATGTCTCATGTCTTTCACCGTGATATTTCACATTTTCCTCTTCTATGGACCCCCAAAAGTTTCCCCCACTTGCTTTGATGAATGGAAACACTTCACTCCACTCATGAGGGTCTACCTTTTTAAGCTACAATTTTTAAACTTGTGGCTATTTTCATTCGTTATGTAGATTTGAGAAAACCTGTAGGACGTTACAAATTGGTAAACCCACAGAACACCAAGATAATGTTATACACCTTTCAAAATTATCTAATTTATTCCTTTTATAGTAGATAAAAATTTTTGTGGTAATCTGTCTAAGTTATCCTACCATATAATTATCTCCTCAGTGTTACAATTTTTAAGAAGATGCCTCACAACACTAAATTTCATAAATTTTCACTAAGTCCCTACACTGATCATTCATTTTTTCTACGGATTTGAGAAAACCTACGGAACACTAAGTTCCTACATTTTATGGTAGAATGAACTAGTCTCCCACAAATTTTCTAAAACATGAAAATTGGTTAATTCCTTTGATGAGTTGTTTAAAATTACATGGGGTGTAATTTTGAGAAACAATTTCTATGCAAACAACACTAACTTATGATTCAAAAAATACTCTGTAAGTTTTTAAAATGGATCTCAATGCACCATATTTTGAATGTACCCAAAACAAAGCACAATATATGTTGAAGATGTGGAAGAATATAAATATTTATAACACATATATAATATACATGCTACGAGGTTAGAAAACTATGAATCAATGCCGAAAGGCAACACCAAGTGGAAGGAATTCAATGTCAGATACAACACATATATCTTGTTATAATTGGGCACATGGTTCATATGAATTGATAGTATGAGATTATGATATGATCAAATGCACACCAAAGTTATAAATTTCTCAAGTTCCTAAGTATATTGACAAGTGTATCAATAGGATAAGTAAGGAGAACACCCAAAACCCACCAAATTTTGGTGGAAGTGAAGATGTACTAGATTTCATCAAACAAATGGAAATTTAGATGAAACAAAAACATGCATGCATTAATAGTTTGATAAATTTATTGAAAATAACCAAAACAAGATGGTGGGAAACTCATACCTCAATTTTGAAAACATGGGACTAGGACAAGGAAGCTATGTTAATCAAGTTTGAGAGAAATAATGAGGTATTGTGATTTCCAAATTATAGCAGTGTAACTAGACTAGAACAGAACCTTCAGATATGTGAAGAATTATGGACAAGTATGGCACAAAAAATCAAACCAGAATTGTGGATGGATGTGTTTTATCATACAGTGTATGTGTGGGCATGCAAATGGTACATCAGATGTGAGTTGCATAGGGAAAAAATTCTTTGGGTTGAAGTAATTAATGTAATTATTCAAACTTTTTGTTTTATCTCTTCAATTCCTTGTTTGAACTACCCTCTCTAATGTATAAAAAGGTGATATTTAGGGATGATGCAATAATGGAAGAAAATATATTTGACCTACACAAGTAAAAGGGAATAATACTTGTAAAAATATTTGAAGATAAATATATAAATAATATCCAATAAAACAAGATGACGAAGTATGGGAAAGGAAAAATTAGAGGTGCAAGGGTAGGGAGAAAGTTGTGTGAAAAGTAGAAGACAAGTCAAAAAATCATCATCTAAATGGATATTTCTCTTATGGGTCTAGAGAGGTAATAAAAAAGAAGGAACCAACAAGTCAACCAAAACAGAACCTATTGAAAGCTATACATATTAATATAGGGGGTGTAGATGCACTAAAATTAACAAAAATTAGAGACCATTAGAGTGAACATGAGATTGTGAAGATTGTATAAATTCTACATGACTATGAGGATATATTACCAAGATGATACCACAAAATTAATGGGTTACAATAATTATTGTTAATAATGTAGATAAAATTACTTAAAGGGCCAAAATCGGTTAGAAAAATACCATACTGGATGAATCCTAATTTGCACACAAAATTCAAGCAAAAAATTGATAACATGTTAGCTGCAAGAGTAATAATACCAATATATGAATAAAAGTGGGAAATCCTAAATATTATTGGTATAAATAAACATGGATGTATAAAAATTTGTGTGGACTACAGGGCTTTAAACTCTATTTGTATTACTGACCCATTCTCAACACCTTTCACTAATTAAATTTTATAAGGGGTCACGAGAAGGGAAATATACACCTTCAATGATGGATTCTTCGTATACCACCAAGTGAAAATCACATATGAATACATGGATAAATTTTTTTTGCTACCAAGTGGGGATCATTTTCCTACAATGTAACGCCTTTCGGATTAAAGAACACACCTACAATTTTCTCACACATAGTTGTGACCACCTTAAAAAATTTCATCCTCAAATTTCTCTAAGTGTGTTTATATTACCAAACACTTTATGGGTTGGTTAATGATCATTACAAAAACTTGAGACTCATGTTTGAGTGCTTTAAAAATCTATAAATTTATCTAAACCTAAAAAATATGTTTTCATGACACCATTTGGAACTCTGTTATTGCTTATAATTGACAAGGATGGATTGTTAGTGGATCCATCTAAAATCATAGTCATAATTTGTCTATGGGCACCAAGAAAAAAATGATAATTCCATGCATTCTTAGGAAATTTTAGATATTATGAAAAGTTTATAAAATACTATGAAAAAATTGTAAAACAATTAGAAAATATGTTGCACAAAACATAAGACTTTGACTGGGGTCCTGCACAAGAAAGTGCATTTAAAATATTGAAGGATAAATTGACACAAGTTACCATATTATAGTTCCCGAACTGGAGCACACCCTTTCATGTGTATGTAGAAACATTTGAAACAAATGTCAGAGAAATCTTGGCACAACTAGGAGAAGGCACTTTGGATCATCTCATTTACTTTGCTAGTAGAAAATTGACATGCATGGAATAAAACTTTATAACCACAGAAAGAGAAGGATTATCAATGGTGTATGTGTTACAAAAGTTCATGGGATATTGGTTAGAAAATCCTTTTGTGTTCTTCACAGATCACATGCACTTGAAAGACTTGGTTAATAAAACAATATTACATGTGAGGATATGCAAATGGATTATACTCTTTCAAGAATTTCAATTTTCAGTGGTTGTAAAACCTGGAAAAAATAATGTAGGACCCTATAATTTATCATGCATAGATATAGGAGAGAAATAAAATCCAATATAAAATGACATGCAAGATGCACAATTATTCCAAATATAGAGTATCTCTAATGAGCTAGAGGACGTAATTTTATTCCTACAAATTGGGGTCGCACTACCAAATTACACTATAAATGAAAGGAAATAATTCGTCATTAAATTTTTTCCCTACCAATTGATAGGTAAAAAATTATACAAAATGGGGTGTGATGTAATCATGAGGTGATGTGTAATGGATCAAAAGAGGTAGGATATCCTCTACAAATCACATGAAGGGATTGTAAGAGGCCATTACATTAGAGAAGCTACTATGTGAAAGATACTCACAATAATGTTATGGTGGAAAATTTTGTTCAAATATTCTAATGAATATGCCAAAGCATGTGACCAATGTCAACAAGTCAGAAAACCTAATAAGCATGATGAAATGCCATTAATACCAATAGTAGTTTAGGAACCTTTTTCAAAATGGGTAATTGATTTTGTCAAACCGATCAACCCTACGACATGAAGAACAAGTGGGAAGAGGAAACACCAACATTTGACTACACAGTAATGACCACAAAAAAGTTCCTTTGGGAGAATATAATAAGTTTCTACGAGTGTAACTTAATCCTCACAAGTGATACGAGGACACATTTTCTGAATGATATTGTGAGAATATTGTTGTTGGAGTTTATGTTGGTACACCACAAATAAAATATTTACCAGCCATAGACTAATGATACAATTAAAACATTAAACAAAAATATTGGTCACACTCTAAAAAAAATGTACAAATTTGGATGTAAGAACTAGGATGACAAAGGTTTAGGTGTACTATGGGCATATCAAACAACATTCAAGAAGTTAAACAAAGTAAATCCCTTTTATCTTATATATGGAATGGAGGTAGTTTTACCAATTGAATTCATGGAACCATCACTACACATTGTGTGAATCACTAATTTGGATGATGAATCTTTGATTACTGAGCATTTAAAAAAGTTATTACAATTGGATGAGAAAATATTATAGACATGATGGACTCAAAACATAGAGAAAATAAGACAAAAGACATGACATGATTTAAATATTAAAAATAAGACCTATAAATTGGGTGTGAATTTTTTTTGTATGATTCAAAGTATGCATAATATCCTGCTAAATTTAAAACACACTAGTTAGGTCCTTATGAGATAATCACGATTCTACCAACTCAGGCATGTCAACTGAAGGATCTTAACGGGAAGTTTCTTTTAGGATACTTCAATGGAAGTAGGGCGAAACCACCCTAACAATAAATAATTTTTGTAATTAAATAAGGCATATCCCATTAGATTAGTTTTCACTTCAATTTCTTAGAATTAATTTTCTTTCAATAGTGTGATTAAGCGCATAAAATGTATGCATTTGTTTCATATTTAAAAAATGTTTTTCTTTGGCTCTAAAAATATGTTTTTTACACTAATCATCTTAGGTTAACCAATTAAAATGCATGGAGGACCACATAATAATTTGTGCTAGGGGAAGATGGTACTAAAGTTTGAGGCTAAACAAAATTAAGTAAGGGAATTATCGTAAACATCTTAGACGACCGTTCGGGGAAATGAAAAAATGGGAAGTATAAAAATAATTTTCAGTTTCACATGAGAACTAAGGAATAGGATTGAGATAAAAAATTTAATGGAAAATATAATCCAAACGATAGTGAAACACATGAAAATATGATCTTTAAGAAAGGAATATTGTTGCGCTACGAGGTAAGGAAAGTGCACAAGGAGGGAGAGTGTGCATAAGGAAAAGTGACGTGGCCTAGGAACAAAATCCACCTAACACAACTGTAAGAGGGAAGGAAAAAAATGAAGAAGTAAGGACGTGTAAATTTATGGTGCAAATTATGGAGACATCAAATTATAAAGAAATCCAAAAACAAGGAACAAATGTCAACAATTGGGCATTAATTACAATAGTTGGAGGGAAAATTTACACACATGTAAAAGGTAATAAATGAGGAATTTATGAGCATTTTGGAAGGGTATAAATAGGTGAGGGGTGATTGATTTAGAATTACCTTACAGTTAAAAAAAATACATATAAAGAGAAACAACGAAATAAGTGAAGAAAATGATTCAACACCCTGAATACTGAGAAATAATCCACCATTAATATAATATTAAATATTTTACAATTGAAAGATTTAAGAAAAATGAGTAACTTTGGGGCAATAAACCATTCTAGAGTAAATAAAAGTGGGTATCTAATTTAATAAAATTAAATCTAAGATAAAGACACTATTGATAAGAAAAAAAATAGTAACATACATAATCTAACTAAAGAAGTATAAAATGGAATGATATATAGGGTTTTTAGAATGAATTATCTTTCCTTCGTAGGTTTAAATTGATTCTGGGTTGGAGACTGATATGAAAGGGTTTATTATGGCCTGTATAATCTCTATTCATGAAACTGGGAGTTGAAAATCTCAAGAGCAAGAGTGCCTAGAATAGGACATGTCTTCCTAGGTGCTAGTGTCTAATTTGGGTGTTGGCATCTACGAAAGGTCTTTGGTCTTGGTTCTTTCTTTGTTACTTCTTTTTGATTTTTACTTGTTATAGGTTGCATCAGGTTTTTTGTACTCCTCTTTCACACACGTACCTATAAAAAAACCCTAGATTCTTGTACAATACTCAAGAATACATTATATGAATAAAAATATGCATATTATTGAGTTGGAATGACCTCGACAGTCACCCCAATGTGGTTTTCACTGAGCACCACACTATATTTTAGACTCCATGTAGTTCTAGTGTGTGTGTGTTATTGAAATTGTGTCCCTTAAGCTAGGATGCTCTAGTGTCAGTCACCCAAATAATAATGGGCTACAACCACTTTCTCCCAATGTAAGAATGTGTGATATGGAATTAAGAATAACCTCCACCTATGCAGTGAATAATATAGCACAAAATGCAATACCTTGTCTTTTTCTTGTGTATGTGGTAGATATATAAATGATATCCTAATTTCCCCTTAGAATAATTATTAGGTTGTGTATATATATGAGTTCTTAGTTTGAATTTTGGCACATAGTGACACCAAAATCTAATCTAGGTCATGAAAAGGAGATAAGAAAAGACCCAAAGCCAAAGTAAACCGACTAAGGAGAAAATTAAGAAAATAGGAAAAAAGCACCTAGAAGGACATCAACACCTGGGTGCTACTGTCATGTCTGAGTGCTACTATCTGCAACAAGAAAATAAAAAAATAATGAAAGACCAAAAAAGGGATCCTTGTGACTCAGATAAAAATATGCAAATTATAGATAAAATTCCTAAGAAGAGACAAACAAAGAAATAAAATGACCAAAGAGGTGTCACCAGTGCCAAATTTCCATACTTAGAAATAATGTATATAACAATATACTAGAAGTGTAATGTAATAGTAATAAGTTCATACTTTAGTGACTACGTTTCTCCCCCTTTATGACATTTGGATGAAATTCATGTAGTATAAAGGATATAAGAAGAGCGTACCTCAAGTGCGATGAATGAGTATTGTAGCATTATGAATGGAAAAATAGGGAAGGATAAGGATCCTAGGGGTGACATTTACGTGTGTGTAGTAGGAATGATGCATGATTGAGATTTTCTTCAATGTTTCATATGTTATTCACCTTCATTGTAGTAGGATAGGACTTGTAAAATAAAACAAGTGTATTCAATGCCCATGGTAAATGCAATTCAACTTTAACTTAAAAAAATATATGTAAAATGGGAATGCGTATTTGGAAAAGATAAACCAAGGGGTTAGAGTACACATGGAGTGTTGAAAGGGAAATGGATATAATTTTTTTCCTACTTATAAAATTGACACTTCGGAGTTGTTTGAGAAAGTTGAGAGTGATTAATTCTCACTTGCTTTGATCATATTAAGGATTTGGGTTCCCTATCACCAAACTAGGGATTTGAGCATCCCAACACTAAAATTCAGATTTAGGCATCCTATCGCCACTAAAGGAAAGTGTATTGGGAGAGAGATCTATTTTTCCTTCTAACTGTTAACACTTCCCCACAGATAAGTTCCACTGTAGATTATCACAAACTCAATTTGGAACTTTCCTTGGGTGATATATTGTTCTAGGCATATCATTGTCTAATATATGTTCTAGGTTCCATTCCCTTATTTAGTTCATGAGTAAGTAATTAGTTCATGTTACTAACTGATTGCAATATGAAAATGACTATGTAATTGTTGAAATAGGATAATACTATAACTGTACAGCTATTGAAACTACTATGTGACTATTATTTTCCCCAGGAAATGAGTGCCCATATGGGACACTAACACCTTTAAGAACTTTTTTATAGGATGTGAATTTTGGCCAAGTCTATTTATGACCCTTTTCTATAACTAATTTCTATTCTGATCATACTTTCTGTGTTTCTATAACTACTTTCTATAATTACTAGGAGGGTGAAAAGGTTCACTCGATATTTCCCCCCACTTGTTGGGTGCATGAGATGAGAAAAATATAACAGATAAAAAATGAGGAAGGATGAAACTGATGTGCACATTTGATATAGGAATCATATAGGGTGAAGGGGGCTTACATATGGTAGTTACCATGGTGCAAGAAAAATAATTGGAAAATGCTATCATACAAGTATTAGTGACAAAAAATCAATGCTCATGTAAATAACAACTAGGAAAGAACATATAGGAAAAAAAACATAAGGACACAATAAGTAGCTTGTTGCATATATGGGACACCACTTAAGATGTCACAAGATGATCAGAGCTATCAAGGCTTGCAATAACAAGGTATCAAACAAACGTAGGGCATAACCCACAAACAATGATAAACAAAGTACAAGTAAATTAGTCAACCATGATTGGAAGGAATCTTGTAAGGAAAATGTGACATATGAAGCAACCCTTAGTATGTTAGGAAATATAAATAATATATGACAATGTAATCTAAATATGAAAATGTATAATATTTTAATTATAGAGCTTGATAGTAAGTGAGAAAAGGTATATTCTCTCAGGAGCATTTGTGGGACTGATAATGGAGAACAAAAAACATCATATATCATAAAAAAAACCTATAAGTGACCTATATTCACCTCAAGATACCGTATGAATCTGCATGTGTGTATGGTAAAGAATACTATGAAATTTAGTAACATGATAAGTAAAGGTGCAACATATAAGAATAGAAGGAAGTAAGAGTACATCCAATCAAGATCTAAGAAAACATGTTTTAATATTTTTACTACAAATATATGAAAGAAAGTAGTGAGAAGGGAAGAATAAGGATGCCCCCTAGTGGGTGTGTGCAAAGTGAGGTCCATATGAAGAATGCCCTCAACAGGATAGTATGAGCCATGAACAAGAGTGCATCATTAAGAAGTGTGGGGGAATTAGGATGCCTGTAAGAATGTAAATAGATAAGTGTAATAATTATTAAGGTGCATGCTATTCATGGGAGTTTTTAGAGGATTTCCAAGGAGGGTTGTAAGATGATAGAAACCTTTCCCATGTTTTTTATTAATAACATATGGACCAAACCAATTAGGTTGAAACTTGACTTTGAGAGGGGTCAACATTGGTATTCTTTTGATTTTCTTTGAGTACTAAATCACCAACTTTGAATTCACAGGACCACACTTTGTTATGATATGTATGCTTGATATAATTTTAGTAATCACAAAGATGTTCCAATACTTGGACCCACCATGAATATAGCATTTCAATCTCGTGCAAGTATCATTCTCGATATTCGCTATCTTGGAGAATGTTTTTAAGGGAAATACATTAAGTCAGGATTTTGAGTTCTATAGGTATGAAAACCTCAATACTGTAAACAAAGGAGAATGGTGTGGAATTTTTAGGAGTATAGAAACTAGTGAGGTAAGCCCAAAGAGCATTTAACATTTGAGTGTTCCAATCATCACCACCGTGGTTAATGGTTTTTCAGATAATTTTGATGATCATTTTATTATTGGATTCATCTTGACCATTTACTTGAGGGTAATAAGGAGTAGAGAATGTGTTTGATCTTTTTTTTTTGCAATTTTTTTTTTCTAGTACTATTTTTAAAAGATGAGCCATTGTCAGTCACTATTACAAAAGGAACACCAAAGTGGGTTATGATATGAGTATTAAAAAATTTATAAATATCTTTGCTAGTAGTCATTTACAATGGTGCATCTTCAACGTTTATAGTGAAATAATTTGTAACAATACTGATGAATTTATGTCCTTCTAGTGATTCAAGGTTATATTTCCAATGAGGTCAAAACCCCATAGTGAAAAAGGCCATGATAATGCAACCGGTTGTAAATAATGAGCTGGTGCATGGTGTAGATTACTATGGAATTGGTACTTGTCAATTTTTTTGGAATATTATAGGAAATATTGTTCCATGGTGGGCCAATAATTCCCTTTTTGTAATAATTTTTAGCCATAAATTTACCACTAAAGTGTCCATCACATGTACTATCGTGTATTTAATAGAGATAATGGGATATATTGGAGTCCCAAACAATGGAGATTTCCATCAAGAGAATGTTTGAATAGAGAACTGCTAATGATGAAATATCAAGTGGCATCATGAATTAGATGTCCTTCCTCATGTGGGGATAGGATGACAAGAATATATTTTTGGTAAAGAAAATTATACATAGGAGTGTACAATTTCGAAGTGTCAGCACTACGGGTAACAATAAGAACTTGTAAAGAATTTACGATATGTGAATCAATGGAAGGATGAAGCAAGTGGTGAATAATAAATGTGGCATGATTATCTATAATATCATGAGGAATAAACAAAACAACACTAGCCATGGCATCAACATGCCGACTGTCCTTGTGAGGGATAGTAGTGATATAATGGGAATCAAATGTATCAAAATATCAGTAAAAATGGTATGATATGGGACAATTTTATCTTCTTTGATCTGGTATGTACCATTAACTTGATTAATAATGAGTTGAAAATATCCAAATATAAGAATATGGAGTATAAGAAGAGTTTGAGAAACATATAATCCTAAAAGCGGGGCTTCGTATTCAACTATAATATTTGCACATGAGAATTCGAGTGGATAAACAAAGGGCATAGGTTCATAAAGTAATGAAATGAAAACAACACCAGTGTCGAAACCTGTGGCATAACGGGAGCCATCAAAATACATGGTCAAAATTTTAGAATCACTAGTATATGTAATAATATCATCGTGAAACTCATTATAGATGGGGAAAGGATTGTCGATAGGAGCGTATGCTAGTTGATCAAAAATGAATTAGATTTTGATATCTTTTTTGTGGATTAAACTTAAGATTAAATTTACTAAACAACATGACCTAATGAGCTAAGAGTCTAGATAGATGGGTTCGTGAAAGTAAGTAGTGAAAAGGATCAAATTTGGTAATGACATGAATTTTAGTGTTAATCATAAGTGACGTAGCTTGTCAGTGAAAAATAAAAGGCCAAGGAATAACTTTTCAATATAACTATATTTGTATTTGTAAGAAAGTAAGGTGTGACTGATATAATAGATGGGACGTTCACATTGATTCATATCATGTTAAGCAAGCCAAGCACTAAAGGCATGAAAAGTGGCCAAGATGTACCAAAAAAAAGGTTGATAAGGAAAATGAGGAGTTAGTACATGTGGATTAAGTAAATAAGCTTTAATATCATCAAATGCATGTTAACAACAAGAATCCCAAGTAAATGTAGGATCCTTTTTCATGAGACGTGTAAATGGCTGGGTCTTTTCAACTGGTTGTGTAATGAATCAACATATAACCTAGATTATACCTTGTAAATAATGGAGCTAATGAATGTTTTGTGATGAAGGTTTTGTGGAGGAGGCATATATACAATTACGTGGATCTTCTAGGGATCAATCTCAATACCTCATCAAGAAATGATGTATCCTTACAATTTGCTAGTAGTAACTCCAAAGACATTATTTTTTGGATTAAGACGTACATTATATTTTTATAAGTGTGTAAATACTGTACAAAGGTCATGAGCATGATCATCACAATGTTTATATTTGGAAAAAATGTCATCAACATAGTCCTCAATGATATTATGAATATAATCATGGAATATGTGGGTTTTAACACACTGGTATGTAGATCTAACATTTTTTAGACTAAAGGGTATAACAATATAGAAAAAAGTACCCTAGGGGGTGATAAATGATGTTTTTTCTTAATCAGATGAGTTAATTTTTTATTTTATTATATATGAAAAACCCATCCATAAAAGAGAGCATATCATGGCTACTAATAAAGTCAACAATAGAATTAATAATTGGTAGAATCAAACTATCTTTAAGAGGATTTAATGAGGTCACAAAAGTTATTGCAATAACAGACTTTCCCATTGGGTTTTATAACTGGGACAACATTAGAGACCAATTATGGATAGTCCATAACACAAATAAACCCGACATCTAGCACCTGTTGAATTTATTCTTTTATTAATAAGCCCACTCATGGATGTATTTTAAGGATTTTCTAGTGGATGGGTTTAATATCTTCATATAAGACAATGTTGTGCATAACTACAGAGGGGTCAATTCATGACATGTCACTATAATTCCAAGAAAATAAATTAGGGAAGTCTTGAAGAAATTTTTGTATATCATCCCATTCGGTATTACTAAGGGAAATAAATAGAAGAATAATATGTGGATCATCATCATTACCTATATTGTAAAGAATATTTTCTTCATTAAGCAAGGTAGATTGATCTTCCATATACAGTTGAGTGGGAATAGTGTCAGGATCATTATTTTGGGACACATTGGGATCACCCTCACCAAAGTATTCAACAATGTGTAAGGAGTGGGGGAACATCTTCTTGTGATGGTGTGAAGGGAAAGATTTTTATGCTCCCATATAATCAAAGAGTGTCTTATCATTGTGAAACTCATCTAGACGAGGGAGATTAGGAGAGGAAATATCATCAATAAGGTGTGGATGAACTAGTTGTAACATGAAGGAATGGGAATTAGTTTAAATATCATAGTAGGCACAGGAGGGGAAAAATGGGTTCCCTAAGAAAGTGTAGTAGAGGATCGAGGGACAAAGCCAATGCCCACTTTATAAATCTTCTCAGGGATGTAAATAGGATTAGTGATTCCTTGACCATTATTGCTAAGTCCCAAGTTAGAAAATCCAGGTTGAAGAAAATACTTATAAGCAACACCATAGGTAGTATAATCAATAATAGGTGAGGTGGGAGGAGATGAGGAAGTGGATGGGTGGTCATGAGGAATAGTGTTACAATAAGTAAAAGGGGATGAATCAACTAAGAAATCATAAACAACACCCTGCAAAATGAATTTAAGATGAGCATGGAGCGTAGAGGGAAAAAAATACATAGAATGTAACCAAGCGTGGCCTAGGAGTAGATTATAAATGAGATTATTAAGAATAACATGAAATGAGACATTGAGGGTACTTGGTCCTACTGTAATGGGTAGAGAAATGTTTCCTAACATTTTCTTGGGAGTATTACGAAAACCATGAATGTATAAATTATATGGGGTGATATTAGTGATAGAAAGGCCCATTTGATGTAAAAAAGTATTGCATATGTTAAGACTATATCCATTATAAACCAAAGCATGTTTGACTAACACATTGTGCATATGAGTCTTAATATAAAAAGAAGGTGCATTATATACTCTTAATATGGAAGGAATATACTCAAAAGTAAAGGTAATATTCTCATGATTAAAATCCAAAGATGAAGACACCTGATGGGTAATATAGGTAGGGGAAGTATCAGATTGGATTAGGGTATGATCCATAGTGTGTCATAAAGCATTAGTACACTCTAGATGGGCTTGGGAAAATTTAGTTAGAGATATATTTGTGGAGGAGCCTAAGGTTTGATCAATAAATAGGTTCACCAAATGATTTAATAAAATTAAATCTAAGATAACAACATTACTGATAAGATAAAATAATAGTAACATACAAGATCTAACTAAAGAAGTACAAACAAGAGTGATATATAGGGTTTATAGAATGACTTAGCTTAACTTCATAGGTCTGAATTGATACTGAGATGGAGACTAATCTGGAAGGATATATTCTGGCATATGTAACCTCTGTTCAAAAACTAGGAGTTAACAATCTCAGGGACATGAGCATCTAGAATGAGACAAGGCCACTTGGGCACTAGTGTCTGATCTAGGTATTGGTGTCTGTGAAAGGTCTTTGGACCTAATTATTTATTTTTCACTTCTTTATCACTGTAGGTAGCATCATGTTTGTTTTAATCTTTCTCTGTCACACATGTACCTATAAAACAAAACCTAGCTATATGCATAATACTCAAGTGTACATTAGAAAAATAAAAATATGCATATGATTGAGTCATACTGACCTTGTCTATCACCGTAATATGATTATAACTAAGTTCTATGCTACATTTCAGACTCCATATAGTTGTAGTGTGTGTGTGTGTGTGTGATTTAAATTGTATCCTTTGAGCTAAGATTTCCTAGTGCCAGTCACACAAAGAATAACATGATACAACTACTTTGTCTCTGTAACATCCACTTTTTATGACTTAGAAACAAGGGAATTTTTTTTACATAATTTTCTAAATTCATATAATTCAGAACACACATTCAATTATCAATCCATCACATAAAATAAAACCATATGTAGCTTCAAGAATTAGTATTGAATTGATCCTCTCATGTTTAACTTGTTCAAGTGTATACAATGTATACTTTGGTTCTTTTACCCATTAAGGGTCACTCAAGTGTTATTTATAAGAAGCCTATCTAAATATATGTTACTAATATTCATATGAAATCTCGCATTCTTAGAATAGGTGATGTAAGACAATGCAACTATAAGTTTGCAATAATTTGGCGAAAGTTTTAAACATGTTTACCATTTTTACATTCCAAGACGACATAATCGTTGAAAGAAATATTTATTTCACCCACTTGAACTGTTATCGAGATTGGTCTTCCTTGACTTCTATCAACCAAATCTGAGTCAAAGCTTCACACTAAATATGGGCAGCTCACATACACTAGTGTCGAATACTACTCGTGGTGACTAAGGATAAATAGACATACTCAATCGACTTTCATCGATTGGGTGTATTTAGTTACCCTAAGTCAACATGAGTTGACCACTACACTAGTCCATGTGTCTATATCTATTTAGAGTAGAACTATGAACCAAATTTCCACTTATGTCAATCAAGTTAACTGAACTCAGTGGGGTGTTGAAGCATAGTCGGATGCATCAAAGTATCGTCACAATGACTCCCATCAATATGAGGGTACTCTGCTGCAACCCCTATATTACAACCCACTAAGTTCTTTCAACTCAACTAACATACTTAAGAAACATTAGATTATTAACCCTTAATTTGTTACCATTTTTAATTAATCATCAAACAACGCACCTAAGGGTCCACTAAGTACGATTGATCCAAAGAAATGATTGATGCAGATAAAATTTGCGTTCACACATACAAATTTTTTAATCTTATACCATTATTCCATTTATTGATAAATTTGATTCAATATTAAGTAAGTAAGATCTTTAAGTTTTCTTACTACAATTTATCATTGTAAACAATCTTGATTGAAAACTTATAAATTAGACTTCGTGATATCATAATGTTTAAATCTTCTTATTAATTATTTTAAGCTTTCCCATTTCCATTTATTGTTTTCATATTGAAGAACATACAACCAATCATCAATAATGGTTATATTTGATTACATTATAAGGATAACATACTTAGCTCAGATTTAATGATAAAAGGAGGTATCCTTTTTCTTCCCAATTAAGGACTATTGTCCTATTAATGAAATAAGAAAATATAAGGTTTAGATTCATAATAGGAAGTTCACATCCAATTATAAATAATCTTTCCTCGTTCCCTTTTCTGAATAGGGATCAATAAATCATAATTCTCATAGCTATACCCTTTTCCTAAAATGAAATGAGTTAGAAATATAAGTATAGATCCTTATCCCAAGTATCACTCTATACTTCAGATTTTACCAAACAATGCATGTTAATATTTAAGGATATTAATCAAATATTATCATGCATGTTAATATTTAGGAATATTAATCAAATCTAAGTCATATAAGACCCTAGAATAAATCAAAAATCAATAACCTTTACACAAAAATTCATTTATCAAAAGAGAGAGAGATCACTTTACCGTCAAACTTAATTAATATTCCATAAGTTTATAAGAAACATATTTCATTATTAAAAAAATAATTTTAATACATCCTCATGGTTCTTCAACAAGTTCATTTAAAGATAATTTTAACACAAGCATCAGAATGAAGAAAATGACTTCGTTAATAAAACAAATGCAACTTTCTATAAGTCTTTCTCCTTTCACTTTTCACGAAGTCCATTTGAAAAATTGTTGGCATGAGTCAGTTCACAAGAACTGAGCATGATAAGCACTATAAAGTTAAATCAATATGCTTTTATCTAACTATTTCGTAAGAGGAACCATGCTATTTATGAAAAGGTTCCAAGTACACAAAATAAGTTCAATCAAATAAACTACCCAAAAAGCCACAATGTCATAATAGACAACAAGTGAATAAATCTATTTAAGTATCATTTGCTCATATAAGAAGTTAAATAATACATCATAATTTCATTCCATCTCTATAAAAATAATGATAATCGTTTCAAACTAAATCCAGTTATAAGAAAAGAATTAATTAAAGTCATGATCTTTCCTCATTGGTTCAATTTAATTTACCAAGCCAAAGTTCCACTATATCACAGTCAGTTCCCAATAAATCAATTGAAAATGAATTGATCTAAAAACTCAATGAATTGATAAGAATAGAATGTTGTTCCTATAACAAACAATTTTATATCAACAACTAAAAAGGTTTGATATAAAAACACTAATGACCCAACATGGACAACATACTTTCCTAACAACCGTGCTATCTAAATCCCCACCTCTATTCCAAGTGGATTCCTCAAGCAAAGAAAAAACTTGACAATACCGAATAAACCACTATATATCCTACATGATTTTTAATAAATCATTCACAAGGTAAAACAAATGTAAGACATAGAGATCCTAAAGGATCTGTATCATTTTTATACCCTTAGATTAAAAATAAAATTCCATGTGCACCGACCTATCACCCAGTGGGCCCTAGGCACTCACCTGAGGCACGCACGGGTGACACCGAGTCTCTCCTTTATGTGAGTCTTGTGAGAATACATCATCTTATGAGAGATAATCAAGTGTAAAAGAATAGAAAATAACCATGCAACATTATGAGAACCTAGGATGAGTTATTACATCAATGCATCCATGGAAGAGAAATAACCAACAACATATAGAAATGGTTCACACATAAAGGAAATGCACAAGGATTATAATCATGAACACATATATGATTCAAAACAGAGTCTTATATTCATAATGACACATCCAGTAATCACATTACATCCATTGAAGTCATAATAGACCCTCATATAACAATGCAGAGCCAAGTCATGCATCATAACTACACTATGCCCATCATATTACAAAGATGAATACAGACCCATCCCTCTAAATATGCCACCACTCCTATATTTTCCTAATCCTAACCCATAAAAATCCTTCATAAAATATCTATGTAGAGCTTTTCCCCCTTTCCAATACCTCCACTCTCTCAGGATGACTCCATGTATATATTTTTTCTACCCGTGCACCTCAATATATAGCCTTCCTGCCTTCATCCGCCATGCCTTCTGAGGTAACAGATCAACTGCCAAGTGTTCAGGTGGTCCTCTAATGGAGCATGCCTCCTTTCATCTAAGCTCTCCACTCTTTACAATGATGTTCTTCTAGAACCTTCAATCACATGCATGGAATATTCCTTTTTGATCCTATAGTCGCCAGGATGGCACCTTATCCACTCCGCATGCTACAAGGGTCATGATTTTCTTGTGTACTTCTTGGGATGCTAAATATGGCTAAGTCAAAAACCCATCTTTCCTTATGTGTGCGCTGTGTGTTATAAAAATTCATGCTAGAACCCTTCCCTGCGCTCCTTCTACACATACGCCCTTCTTCAACTAGGTCTCGCGCACCCATGAGCCTTCTTGTACTTAGCCAATATTTTGGGGCCCAACATCACCCCACACTACGCCTGTTCTCTATCCTCAGAAAAAATATTCAAAGAATAAAGAATGGCAGGATCTTAAAATGGTTGGAAAGACAGAATAAAGGAATGAAGAATTGGGAGAAATAATGAAATAATGGGGAAATTGTTTATTGTTGGAGGAGGAGAGGGAAATCCTTCCATAATTATGCCTCTAACTTCCCCCAAGCATTGACCTCATTCCAAGCTTGTTGACAGAGGTCACCCACCAAGGTGCTCACTTCCTCAAAACTTAGCTTCTCCCCTTTGGTGCTCGTGGTGTCAAAAATACTCTCCAACTATTTTCCCAAGTCCTCAAACGTGTCCATCCTACAGGTGATCTGGGGGTATAGTTCCTTCAACTGGATTTTGATCAAGCCTCACAAGGTATCAATTTCTTCTAAATTCTTCTCCACCTCGGCTAGGATATTATCTCTTTATTATCTATTCCCCTTATTTTTATTTTGGAACTCCTTGAGTACTGTCTCATGGGTAGAAACCAAGATGTTTTCCACTCTATCCCTATCTGCACAATTGTCATAAGAAACTTCGGCAACTTGCACGGAGGCCTTTACCTCTATAAGAAGCTTAGTATATCAAGCCACAATCTTGATTACCTTCATCTTCTTCTCTTTCTCTTGGCATGCCTATGCCCCTTCTGTAGACTCTAAAGAAATTGCTCACCTCTCCATTGTGAGAATGTGATTCAGATCCTCTAGACATTGCAAGGATGATTCATACTTCTGATCAAGCAGTGCTAAGTTGGGGGGCTTTAGGACAATGGACATTTGTAGTCATCTCCATCTTCTTGGAGAATTCACACGTACCTTAGCTTTTTCTTCTTTCATCTCATGCCTCAACTGAGGTGTTAATAAGACTCCTATTGCTTTAGGTCCTTTCTCTTTTCCACAAGATCCTTCTTTTTCTTCTCCAATTCCTCTTCCACGAATCTCACTTTATAATTTCTCCCTAAACATTCTGACCTCAATTTCAATTTCAATCTTGTTAAGTGCATTATAGACCTGTTCATATGATAGCTTTTGAGCATTCACCAATAGATTTATTCCTATGGTTTCTTGCACCTTCATTAGTGCTCTCTGACTTACTACAAATTATGGTTCATCCACGTGGGACTCAAATGCCCAAGATAACATCTTTCTTATCCATGTGTACGTACCTTCCTCATTAAATGATGACATAGCCAAGAGTTACTCTGTTGGTACGGTGCTCTAAAAGTGTGCACATAGCACCTTGATAGGATCATTAATGTATCCCATTCCCTAATATTGTGCCACCACTATGTCTTTCTCACCTATTTGCATAGATTTTGGGAAGCTTACTACCAATTTGGGATCTTCACCCATGTTTCCATAATCCTTCCCAACTTTTTCTTCCTCCAACTCCTTTATAATTTCATCTGCATGCTCCTCTCCAACTCATGTTCCACCAACTCCTTTATGATGCCCAGCAACTTCTCTCTCTATAGATTTCTCTACTCGCTCCTTGGTGAGGCTTGGGGTTCTTTATTTTTTAGTGCTTACTTCTTCGCTCACCCCATTGCCTTGAACCCTAGCTTCTTATTCTTCATTCTTCTCCTCATCTTCCTTGTTATACTCCTGTTCATCTCCTTCTTCCTCATAATCCTACACATCATATACTGGATGGTCTTCACCTCCTCCAGGCTCATCATCATCCTTGTCATTGATGTAGGCATATAGACTTTCCATCTCTTCTGAGTCTACCTCATCTGTCACCTTCTATTTATTCCTTATTGGGGATTCCAGTACAGAAGATTCTTCTTTCTCCTTCTCCTTGACAGGAGACCTCTTCATTGGTCATTCTTCATGGGTGAGGTGCTCTTCATGCTCTGACGTTTCTTCCTCAAGTCTTCTCCTTAATAGGGTAATTATTTCTCCACGCATAAGTGTCAGGCTTCGCGACTGCTTCATGTGCGCCCACTAATTGTGTGGTCTGCACACTTGGTGCTTTCTTCTCCTACCCCTTTTCTCTTTCTCTCTTCTTTGGGGCAACCTTATTTCTCCTTATGGGGTCTTATGGAATGGAGACATCACTCTCCAAATAGGTTCCTTTCTCAAACTTCAGCCTTATGCAAAGGTATATCCTTGCTGCAGCCCTTCCAACGATTGGAGTGTTATTGTCTTTATCATTTGAACTTCATAGGAGACATATTTCTCCATGTATGCACACTTTATAGGGTACATGAGCTTTTGGCGAAGCTCACATTGGTCTTGTTCCACCTCACTAAGGTTGAACCTTAGTCTTTTGGCTTCATTGAACCTATTGACCCCTTCTTTGAAGTATTGCACAGTGAAGGAGAAGGGCAGCTTGCACCATGGGCTCTTGGTCCCATTTGTCAAAGTAAATCTGCCAATGCATAAATTTTGGTACACTGCAAATTCTACTTCTCCATCCACGATCATGGGAAACTTCTCTAGGATTATCCACTCTACCCCAAATGTGTCATGCATTTATTTATACCACTTCTCCAGGTTTGCCTTGTGAGTAGCTATCATGGTTTCACAAGTGTATTTTTCAAACCTCTTTACGGGAAAGGGATCCTCATCTGAATACTCCTAAACAAATTTTTCTGGCCCATCTAGCACTCCAATATCTGAAAAGACAATGGTGAGGAGGACATTACTGAATAATATATTCTCTCATTCCTATGCACTACTTATGATCTCATCCGCGATGAAAGAGGAAAAGTTATAGAAGGTTCTCTCTCATATCTTCCAGCATACCTTTAGCCATACCTTGTTCATTTACATCCATTGTTCTTGATCATTAAGCTTGGTCACCAAGTGCACGTCCATCCTCATAACATGGTCTGGAATCTCTATGATGTCAAATTATTGTGAATGCTTCTTGTAGTCAAACGATGCTACTGTCTCCTTGATAGCCTCCTTGTCACACAGATCATCATATGTAATTTCTCCTTCACAAATAAGGCAAGTGAACTTGGATATCAACTGTGGTGTTATGCACATCTTGTACCCTACAAAATAAAATTGATCCTCATACATGTGTGACATCAACCATTCATAAAGGTGCTTGGGCTTGCTAAAATAAGGCAGCTCGTACAGTTACAATAATCTTGCCTTCTCCAATTTTAATTTTACCTCGTCACTATATATAGGCATCCCATTTGGTGTCCTTTTGTTAGCTAGATGGACCAAATCTAACGCCATTTACTTCTCAGTTGTGCTCATGCGATGGCTATAATCGCTCACAGTCATTTGTCTTAGATGTGACACCCACTCCTTTCCTAGTAATACTCCATCTAGGTATTACATTTCTGCGTACCATTATTCTTTGGAGCTTTCAACGGAAGTGGTTTGATTTCCTTTGCCCTTAACCTTTATTTTATTTTGTGAAATATTTGCCTTCTTAGGTTTCATGCTTTCTATCGAGATAAACTAAGAATTTATTACTCTTCTTTGCTACTCTGCTTAATGCCAAACTAAACTCCGAAGCTTAACTGTTGGAACAAATCCTTCTATCTTTGTGCCCTAGCTGTCAAACCCTAACTGGGAAAACCTTCCACAAGATGGTGCGCCACAAAAAACCTTCTCTCACACTTGTGTACTCCTTCCTCTTTGGTCTACAGATCTAGTTTAGTCACACACTTAGATTTCTTAGATTCTTCTTCCTTCACACAAATCTCTCTGGATGCCCTAGTTCGCAAGAGTGCTTAAAATTTGTAATAACAAGGTAAAATAATGAGTTTCCCGACCTTATATTTATAGTTTTTTCTTCCCTCCAACAATAAATGTTATGCCACATACCAACATATTTTAACTGTAAATACATATTTTTCCACTAAGATGAATTTAAGCACCCTTACCTATGCACCACATCCTATGCGGAAAATCTTCTACAACCTTCTAGCATGTAAAAATCCAATTTGACTAAAGAATCTTACGTGCACATCTACAACACCAAAGGAACTTCTTCTTTCCTTTAACATATTTTCACCCTCATATACCTCATGTTGTTCCTGTGTTATTCATCCTTTATATGTCATCTTTGTTACAACCTTCTTGACACCATATTTCATTATCCATCATTTCCTCATGTGATTTCGCAACCTCAAATGATTCAGTTTACCAGGCCACTCAACTTGAATTACTCCACCCCACACTAAAATAGATGTGCGGTCCTCTACACATACATGAATTTGGAACAATAATGTGGTTACCAGTGCATAAGGCATAAACAAAGAAAAGAGAGAGGAACAAACAGCGAGAAAGGGAAACACAAGAAAATAAAAGCATAAATGGAAATTCTAAGCTAACTGGAAATACTGCCTTATTACAAACACCAAGATGACTTATTTATAGTATGGCTTCAGCCTACTCCCATTGAAATGACCTTGTAATATCGTCCTATATAGCAATTATAACTAGAAAGCACCTGAATCAAGAATGTATGAGATGATGTAGGGTCCCAACCAATGGAATTTCAACTTCCCAGGATGATGCAAATACTTGGAATCATACAATAACACCATCTTCCCAACCTCAAACTTATTATTTTTGATATGACGATCATGCCATGATTTTTGTCTTTCTTTTTTTTTGTCTTATGACTCCATATAGAAAGTGATTGCCTTCCATCTAACTACATCAAATTATCAATCCTCTCTTCTAGTGCTTGTTCATTAGCTAACCCTCCTACGCACGCTATATGCAATGATGGTAACATGAATTAAAATGGAAAAATAGCCTCCATGCCAAACACCAATTGAAATGGTGTGGCCTTGTTCAACCACTTGTAGGTTGTCATGTATGCCCATAAAATGAATGATACTTTATCATCCCAATATTGTCTTCCAACATCACAAATATTAGTCAATGCGTGGCTTAGTATTTTGTTAAATGCCTCAACACTTCCATTTTCTTGAGGATGATAAGGAGTAGTCTTGTGATGGGCCACCATAAATTCTGCTAAAATAATCTTGACCATTTCATTGAGAAAGTGTGTACCTCTATAACTTGTTAAACTTAAAGGATAACCACACCTATTGATTATGTTCTCCCATAAAAATATAGCAGTTTTTGCTATGGTGAAATCCTTTGTAGACGCTACCTTTTCCCACCATGTCAACTAATCAGTGCAAGTAATGATATACAGTGATCTAGTCCTTCACGTGGTTGGTGAAATTGGCCCTACAAATTTGATTTCCCATTTTTCAGATGGTTCAGTGCTGGCTATTGGTTGCAATGGAATTTCATCTCTCTTTTCAAGTTTTCCAAGGCACTGACAATGGTCACATGCATTGCAAAAATCAATACAATCCTGGTAGATGGTTTCCCACCAAAGATGTGCTAGTAGAATCTTCTGCGCGGTAGCATTTTCTACATAGTTTCCTCCTTCAATCCCACCATGCACTTCCTCCATAATTTCCACATGCTCATGTTCCAATACGCATCGGCACAAAACCTCATCATGACCTAACTTATATAGGTCTCCACTAATCCACATGTAGGGTGTGACACGTATTGCTAAATTCTTTCTCTCCAGAGCCTTCATCCCTTCCAGTGCCACACCTATTTTTAGGAACACTACGATATCTTCCAAGTTTGAGGGTGTGCACCACAACCTAAATAGTTGTACATCTGACATGGTTTCCTTAATGCTTTGCACGTCCTCCCCTAAGTTAATCCTTGGCAAGTGGTCAAGTCTTAAATTTCTCTTTCCTAGTTTTAAAACCACTGTGAACTTAAACTCTTGAAATAATAGGACCCAACGACATATGTTCCCTTGCAAAATGGGCTTGTTGACTTAGTATTTCAATGCCATTTGGTCCATGTAGTATTAAATAAATGGTGTTACCAACATATACTTCCTAAACTTATGCAGTGCATAGATCATAGACAATGCTTTGTGCTCAGTAGTTGTGTAATTCTATTATGTTGATGTCAACTTTCTACTTGCAAAGCACAAGGGATGATAAACAATTCCCTCACCATGGTGTGCTAGTACTACTCCCATAGCTGTCCTTGAGGCATCAACATGTACATGGAAAGGCTTATCCCAAAAAGGAACACATAATATGGGTGTTGTGACAAGCCTATCCTTCAAAGTGTCAAATGCCTTCTGCCACGTCTCTCCCTAATGAAAGGCACTCTTGTGTTTTAGAAATTCCTCCAAAGGCGTGGCGATCTTAGCATACTCCTTGATGAATTTCCTATAATACCTTGTATGCCCAAGGAATCCGCACACTGCGATTTAACTAGTAGGCTCCCCTAATCCCACAATAGTTACAACTTTGGGGGGATCTACTAGTAAGCCTTCATTGCATATAATGTGTCCTAACAGGGTTCCAAATGGAGTAGAAAAGACACATTTCTTAATGTTGAGGGATATCCTCAATTTCCAACATCTCTCAAACATTAGCCTCAAAGTTTCACAACGGTCTTTCACTAACCCACACACAGTCCAGTCATCCAAGTAAAATTAAATAAAATTATGGATGAAGTCGTGAAATGCTTGTACCACGATGTGCAAGTACAAAATTGGTGCATTATTCAATCCAAAAGGCATGATCGTGTAGGAAAAAATTCCCCATTCAATGGAAAAATTTATCTTCTTATGGTCTTCCTTTGTAATCCTGACTTGGTGATACCCTCAGAACCCATTTGTTAAAGAGTAGACTTCAGACCCAACTACTCCCTCCAAAATTTATTTAGTAAAGGGGGTTGGAAAAGGATCGATGACACGTACTACATTTAGATCCCTGTAGTCAACAAAGATTCATATCCTCCCATCCTTCTTGATACTAATGACCATTAGGCTTATCCATTCTGATTCTTCCACTACCTCAATGTTACCAGATGTTATCATCTTGTCTATTTATTTCCTTGACCCGTACGCACAAATTTAGATTCATCTGATAAAACCTCTTCTAAATCAGGAGTGCACCTTCCTTCAACTTGATCTTCATCTCCCCTAGGGAATTGTGGATGCCTTTGAGTTCATGATACCTATGAGGTAATAAATCTTGGAAATCGCACAATAGATCAATGTCATTTGAAACTTATTTTTCTGACCAATAGTCCCTAATGATAGCTTCCTTAGGTTTTTTCTCTGTCCCAATGTTAACCTTATTTTTTTAAGGGCTCATGTTAGGCACGTGCTTTCTCATCAGCACTATCTATGACTTCATGTGTACCTTCAGAATGGTTAACATCCAAATTTTCCATCTCTTCACTGTCTACTACATAGACCATTTTTGCTTTTTCCTTTTCCATACACGTGCACTCAATCTATACTTCCTCTGATTCTTCTTCATTGAGGTGCATCTCCAAATAAGGCTCACTCAGTAATTCTAGTAGCCTATATTTTTCCATAACACTATCTACCATTTTAAGTCACTTGATTAATTACAACACCTTATCCACAGATGGACTTGGTACTCCTATAATTGAAATATTGAATGAGATCAAGCACCAACTCCTTCTAATTACCTATTTGATGATGCATCTCTGAATGAATATACCATACATGCACATAACCATGTAAGGTGGAATACAACTTATGCACCCATAACAAAGGTGGTAAGGATTCTGTGCTTCCCATTCAGACCTTCTCACACACTTGGATATGAAATGAGGTGGTATCTTTACCATGGTATTCTTATATGAAAGTGGGCACATTGCTCCCGGAGAACCTTATAGAAAATGTGATTATTACCTCATGCCACTCTAGAAGGCTCTCCCAATGTGTATCCCACTAGCGCGTTGTGGTTCTGAGAAGGTTATAATTGATCATTCACCTTCTCTCCTCCTCATTCTTCCACTGAGCCTCCATTTCTTGCAAGAAAATTTTAAGGTATACTCCTCCAGAATAGTTATGCAAATTCTTTCCTTTTAAGCGCTTGACTAAGCACACATTTTTTACCCTTATTACAGATGCTCTTAATTGTCACCCGATCAAATCATAAGTCCCATACACCTAATTGTTGCAAGCCATGCTAGTGGTATCACTCAAGGTTTGAGCATCTTTAAACTAGATAACTCCCTCCGTGGGATGAATTATCTTTAGATCTCTAATGGAGCACACATAGATTCTATAAAGGACTTATTCTCCTAAGGGATCAATATAGGGCACTAAATTCCCATCTATTAAAGGGATAATCACCCTTTCTTCCTTGTTCTCAAAGCTGATATACCCATTGTTAAAACACATGTCAACATTATTCTTGTAATACCAGGGGTGCCCAAGTAACGCTGGAAATTTTTCTACCTGGGCCAGTGCCAAGACATAGAAGTATCCAGTGAAAGTTTCCCCTTGAATGGTGATAACTGCATCCCTCAGGAATCCAATGGGAATGGTATTAGTCTTGTTTTCCATATACATGGATGTAATGTGGGATTTCCCATTTGATGTCAGGCATTTAAGGTAAGAACATTGACCTATTCTCCTGTGTCGATGAGGATGTTACTTAGAATCCATCCTTCAATTATCATAATCAAGGATGTGAGGAGGAAGGTTTGCATGAAAAACCTACCTTTCATGATCCTCTCTGGCACGCGGTACCTTCTCCCTCATCCATTCTCCTAGAAAAGGAATAATATTCTCTTTCCTTAACATGCTTTGGAGCCGCAACATTCATCCTTTGATCTAACTATTTTGATTTCTCCTATAGACATTGGATCCCCCTGCAAACTCTGAATTACATCTGTAGTCTCTTAATACAACTCTTTCTGATGAGTAGGTTATGGATACTTTCCATGTACCACTTCCTCTCTTGAAACCAGTGTCCTTTATCTTGGCATTTCCTTGGTACATGTGGCATCTACTCACGTCATCATTAGTACATGTTCTAAGCTTGACTCACACACCACTCTTGACATCCACTGTGAATAAGCCTTCTTGATGGTTACCATCCTAACACCTTTATCTTTTTGGTGCTGCTAGTTTGTATGCTCATAAATCTTTAGAAAATATTCATACTTATGTTTCTTCCCACACCACGAGCATTGTAACAGGTCAAGACACTAACGTTTGTAATGCTCTACAGATCCACAGTTATAATAGGTTCCTTGTGAGAATTCAATTTTTCCTCCACTGCGGTTACTGTGACAATGAAATCCCCCACAAAAACCTCTTCCACGCACTCCTCCATCTGCACACCCTTCATAACAATGGTCATCATCCTTGGAACTGCTTGTAAGACTAGTCTGGTGCACACCAAGATCAATAATATCATGGATCTGATCAATCAGTCTGCAATGCTTGGTATCATGGGTCGTAGAGGTACATATATTGTAATAGTAAGAAACATTCTTATGGATTACGTGATGGAGTAGAGGGCATCTACTTACATCATGATCCCCATGGAAAATATCACAGTCTACCGCCATAACATGTACTGAATTCTGAGGGAAACTATCCTTTGCATGCCCTTCCACCTCACAGTCTATACACCAAATCCCACTACAAACTTCATGAACTGTGTTTATAGACAAAATATCCAACTGCTTGGCCATTGCAGCAATTTGAGCCTCCAAAAAGGAATAACGCCATTATCCATGCTCCCAAAAACCTCAACGCATAGGGAAACTTCTAATGCCTCACATGGGTCTATGAAATTCTTGTATGACAGAGCCCTTCTAAATGGTTTTATCAATCCTCCAATAAACCATTGAGAATGTTGAGAAGGATTAATGTCATAGGATAGTTATGACAAGAGAGTCTTGAAATGCAAGTCATACTCTTGCACACTCTCTGCCATTCCTTGCTGGTTATCCTTTAGATATCTGATGCTCTTCTAATCAAACTCAAGGATAAAAAACTCTGTTAGGAAGGTGTTCTTCAATGCAGTGTAGTCTACCACCATTTGATGGGGTTCATACTTCCTATACCAACTATGCGCTCATCCTTACAATGTTGTTGCAAACTGAATCACCTTCCACTTTGGGGTGGTGATCCCTTTCACGTGCTATAGTAATTCACACTTGTGAACATTATATGTAACATATTCAATACCCCTATAGTCTAGTAAGTGCAAAGACATCTCAAAGAATACTTGTTGAGGTGGTTGAGGCCCTTGTCCTCCTGATCCAAAGCCTTGGTTCCCTTCAATGTTTCCTTCACTAGATCCATTGGATCCACTAGGTCTTGTTTCTCCTGATCCACCAGATCCACCTCATGTAATTAGAAAATGTCCTGAAGTGGTCACGCCAAGTGTTCCCAGCATCCCATTGAACTACGCACCGATGGTTTGTGATATTGTCCCACCACAAGTTGTGTGTCTTGTGCCGCTCCTAGATGCGATACCCAAACCTTGCGTACTTTCACCTTGTCCAAAAATTCCTCCAAATACTAGAATGGACTGTATAACCATGGATGTTCCAAACAAGAAATTATATCTCCTAGGCATAGATCGGTTACACCCATCGATATCAATTGGGTGAACAATACTTCTCCCTTAATCTGGAAAACCAAGCGCCAGGGGTTGGTCACCAAGTGGGTACAGATGCATGCTGATGTATCTCCTTTCTCCATATGACAAACTCTCATTAGAAGCTAAAAATGCTTCTCTCCCACAATTTCCAAGATGGGGTAGCATATATTGCTCAGGTTCCATGTCCTCTACGTGAACCTCAACTCCTTCCTGCAACGTATGCCTCCATAGATTCATCACACTTGCTACCTTGCATTGTCTAGCCATCTCCCTTTCATGAGATTAATTAGACTTGAGTCATCTCTCCTCGATTTCCTTTTTAGCTGCAATGTCATCCATCTTCCTCCACCCTGGCTTCCTCTCCCAGTGCTCAGAGAAGCTTATTCAGCCATGGGAAATGCCTCTAAACTTAGGGTAATGATCAAGATATTCATAGCCAAAGGAATAACATGTAAAAATGACCCTTTAGGCTCCCTCAAAAACTCAAACTCAACAAATTCTAGGCAATAATATGTAGAAATGGTGTATTCTAGAGTATAACTGGTCAACACTCCTTTCCACCAGTGATCAACAACATGCGTCCAAGTTAGATCTACATCCTTCATCCTCTGATAATCATCTTGGGTCCATATGTGCAATCTATCGTACCGGCTCAATCTGGATGCATATGTTGATAGCCATTCATATAGTTCTACTGGTAAAAAATAGAAGAATGTCTCATATAACTCATGGTACAGGTTCTCTTCTACCCATTTACGTGCATCAAACTTAGGTCCAATGCTGAATATTTGAGAAAACTTGTCCTTTATGCTCTTAAACCATCCTATAACACTTTCTAAGGTCAGACGTTCTGCCATTATGCATCATAGGGACTAAGATGCATGCCATTTTTCACAACTTTGAAAAGAGGTCTTGGCAACAGAACCATGATGTAGTCATTTTTATACCCTTATATTAATAGTAAAATCACATGCGCTCTAACCTATCACCCAACGGGAACTAGGCACCCACCTAAGGCATGCGCAGGCACTGAGTATCTCCTTTATGTTGTTATTGTGAGAATACATAATCTTATGGAAGATAATCAAGTGTAAAAGAATAGAAAATAACCAGAAAACATTATGAGAACCTAGGATGAGTTATTACATCAATGCATCCGTGGAAGAGAAATAACCAACATCATATAGAAAGGGTTCATACATAAAGGAAATGCACAAGGATTATACTCATGAACATAAATATGATTCAAAATAGAGTCTTATATTCATAATTACGTGTCTAATAATCACATTACATCCTTTGAAGTCATAAAAAAACCTCATATAATAATGCAGAGCCAAGTCATGCATCAAAACTACACTATGCCCATCATATTACAAAGATGAATATAGACCTATCCCTCTAAGTATGCTATCACTCTTATATTTTTCTAATTCCAACCCATAGAACCCTCCATAAGATCTCTGCAGAGCTTTTTCCCCTTTCTAGTACCTCTGCTCTCTCAGGATGAATCCATGTATATATATCCATCTATCCTTATTCTATCTGTGCACCTCTATATATAGATTTTCTACCTTCACCTCCATGCCTTCTAAAGCCAGGTGGTCCTCGAATGGAGCACACCTCCTTTGATTCAAGCTCCCCACTCTATACAATGATATTCTTCTGGAACCTTCCATTTCATGTATAGAATATTCCCTTTTTGATCACATAGTCACCAGGATGGCACCTTATCCACTCCGCATGCTAGAAGGCTCACACTTTTCTCGTGTGCTACTTAGGACACTTAATATGGAAAAGTCCCCAAAATCTGTCTTTCCTTGTGTGCACGATGCGTGTTATGTAAAACCCTACTAGAACCCTTCCATGTGTGCCTTCAACCCGTGTGCGCTTATCCAAATAGGTCCCACGCGCCCACCTATCTTTTTGTACTTAGCTAAAGTACAGGTCCCAATAAGATCTGTCATTAACAAGCCGAAATCAAACCCATTTGATCAAAACATAACCATTCAACTAATATGATAGAGATAAGTTTGTAACAAAACATGTATCTCAATAAATAAATCAACAATTGAATGCCCAAATAATCCCACATACAAGCTACATGAGAATGAAATTAAAAAAGTTTAAAGAAGCAAATGGTAGAGTATTGTATTACACAAAAAAAAGACCAAGATCCAAGTTTTAAGAATTTAAAAATTCCTTAACAATGATCAAAGTAGATCTTGCATCTTCCAAAATATTTGAAACAAAATAAAAATACGAGCAAGACTCTAAAATTAGATAATTTTAACTATCCCAAAGATGGGAGTACATTCTCAAGGAGACATTTATTAGGATTAAATATGTTCCACAAAACATGCAACAATCACTAAGGAAACAATGATGATCCAAATCACAAGAATCTCCAAAGTTGAACAAGAACTACTACCAAATCATGATGCCCCATGCATGACGCTTGAAAACTAACAGTTCTTTGAAGAAAAAAATAACAATAGATAACAAACCTAGTTTGAGAGTAATACAAACCTGTTTCCTTTCAAAAATCAACCAAGTTCAAAAAAAACTTAAGCTGACCCGAGAAGGGTAAATAAAATCATGAAATAAACTAAAAATGACAGAGACGGAAACTCCATAATTCACCTATACATTATGTACTTACATTACTCAAATACTACTTTGTGAATACCAAATATGGGTCAAACAAGATCTCATTAAAACAAAAAAAGATAAAAATATCCCTTAAAAATCTTATGCCAAAACAAAGGATTGTGAACCAAAACAAGAATCCAAAAATAAGAATTATAGAATCGATTCAACCAACAATATTTGATAATACAACCAAATTGTATGACCATCAAACTGAAATAGGAGTTCCATTACAGGTCCCTTTTTATTATTGTGAACAAAGTTGACCCAAATAATATTTATCAAAATCTAGTTTCACAACAACATGGAGAGTTCCAAAGTTCAAGAGACTTCCAACTGAATCCTTACAAAATTGTTTAAATGCTAAAAGGGTACAAAACAAGGAGACATATTTATCAAATCACATAATCCCGTTGAACAATCATACCCAATTTTCAATAAAGAAACACATCTATTTTCCAACTTCATTCGAAACCCATAAACACATAAAATAATTTCATTCCATAGAATCACTTATAACCACAAGAAACTCACAAAAGCAAGTAGAAGCAACAACACACTAGACACAATTCTCAGAGATGTTTTCATGAAGAGCATAGTTATTTTTATGAATTTTTTTAAATAAGAGAAATAAGCTTAAAGAGATAGAGCCTATCATACCTGGTAGTGCTCCTGCCTTATCTTCCTTGCTTCAATCCTTCAATAAAATCTCCCATAGAAACATTTCCAACGAAAATACCACAAAAAATTTCTGCAACTTCTCCCCATTTCTTCTTATAGTTTCCACGACCAAATCTTTCCATCATTTCTGCCATACAAGGGTGAATTCAAATATACAGCATATTCAAATTGAAATTTCAAAAAATGGAATACAATATGTAGAGCCCAAAATCTCAAATTTTTTTTGAACGAACAATAAAAACCAAACTGTTTCTTTTTCCTTCAACACTCCTTATTATTCCCCAGGTGGTTTTCACTTAGGTTGAGGTTAATAAATGAAAATAGGATTGACAGTGTCCCTTCCAAAAATCCCACCATGCTTGATCTTTTGTAAGTTACAACTAACAGTTCAAAACTTCATTCAATTAAAAATAACAGAGTTTCTCGGTCAACAATTTTCACCACCTCTATGCCTTGGCCAAAATTGGTGGAAACAACATATTAAATGCCACATTTAAACCTACAAAATGCATTTTGAATGGTGCCATTGCCATCCAACAACATGCTAACAAAGCCAACCAAATTACCCTCAGGTTAGGTCGGTGTCCATTAGGTTAGGTTCCCTTAGTATTAGTTTATAAAGCATATCTTAGGACCTTAGAAATAGTTCCATGTAGCTTAGGATTAATTAGTATAAAAAAATTAGGATAGTCCATCATTATCCCACTTAGGATTTAATCATCAAAATAAATATATTCACCATAACATAGGTTTAGGATAGGATAAAATAATCAAAATAATTTAGATTAATTAGGTCCCAATAAATTAATCAAAGAACATTACCTTTCAAAAATTTTATCACTATGACGAATCAGATCACATAGTATGGTGAAATCAAAAGATGCTACATGACGCCCCTGTGACCCCAATGAAAGCATAGGTTTAGAAATTGAATATCCTGAACAAATCAATCACAATGATTGAAACATCAAAAAATCCTAAACATGCCTTTGATCACTATAATTGATCAAAGGTGTGGTTACTCCTGCACTATGCAATCAATAGCCTGAAAAAAAAGTTCAGTATTGCAAAATAGGAAATGAGAAAATAAGACTTAATTTATTTCCTTCATCCACATGCAGAATACATTAAAAAGTTCAACATAAAAAGTATATGAAATACTTCATTAATAAATTCAAAATTGTCATGGCATGATGTTATCTAATTTTAGAAGATAAAACATATAATCTACAACAACATTATTAATCAATTTTAAAGAGTACACCATCTTCAAAATGAGAATCACCTGTTGGTACCCAATTTTTTTCTCCTTTTCAGTCTGAGCAACATCAAAAATATGGCATGAAGCTTGAAGGTAGATAGATCTTGATAAATTTCATTTTGTAGCTGGGGATGTGATCTAACTGGCACTCAGATTTGTGGAGATATGGATAGCACTTTGAAATGATTTGATCTAACCCTCAATATTTTAGGTTGTGCCTTTCAACCAAGGTAAGAGAACCTATATTGCAGCCTCTATTTTGTGAAGGAGGTGGAGATATCCTTATACTGTGCATATTGTATGGAGATGGCCTTGGGAAAACATGATCAATTTTCCATTATTCAAACTCAACAGAGCTGCCACTACTAAATGATGGAAATGATTTTAAGAAAAGGCTGAGGCTGCTGAAGACATTGTACGATCCTGATTTGCTTTGTGCATTTTTGTAGATGGGTTAGATTATTTTGTTGACACACAATGCAATGCAGGGGTAGTATGGGTAGGATTATTTATTCAGATGATTTTTTGGTGGGGTATTGAAAAGACAAACTTGGATATATCAAATCTTTGACAACCTCTAAAATACTTGAACAACTATTAGATAAAATGCTTCAAATAATTAGGATGTTATTTCAACTAGAAGATGCATAAATGGAAGCCCAAGTTGCACTCTTCACACAATCTTTGAGAACTCACCAAAAAATATTGAAGTAAAGAACTCAATTAAACACAAAAATCCTTGATCAAACCACGCTTAAGGTACACCCAAAGTCTTACAAAAAATCCCAATCAACAAATGAAGTTGGAGTGATTTTAAACTACTTATTTTCAATGCCAGATGAAAGCTCTTCTAACAAACAAAACTGCAAGTGCCACTAAACTATCAATAAGGATGAGATTCTATGTGATTTCTAAAGAATGTTAATGCAAGATTGCAACAAGAATAATGAAAACTATTTGCAGGTATTTAAAATGATAACAGATATCATATTTCCTCGAAAAACACAGATTAACTCAAAAGCTTGTTAGATTCATCAACATGAGAGATTTTCATGAACAATCTCAGAGCTATGTGATGGCTATTCACTTGTAACCAACTCACATACATGAAGATCCAACATAGAATAAATTAACTTGGTTCTTTGGTGGGTTTCTCAGAAAATGAGCTTTCTCTTAGAATTTTCTCATGATTTTCAACTTCCCAACCATTTGCATAACTCAAAAATGCATTATATACCTCTTTCCACATTGGAGCCTTCTTTCCCAAGAAAAGCATATGCCAAGGGATCAAGTTTGTTACAACAATTTATCATGATTCACTAAAAATGACATTTAACAAATTTACAATGAGAGTTTCCAGGTGTTTAAAAATATTGAATCATTACAAATATTCAGATCATTATTCTTCCTAGAGGCACGTTTTTCATCATCAAGGCATACAGATGCCTTTCCTCTCATCATTTCACCTTTTTACCTTTTAAAACTACCTCTACAACTTTCAAATTTGACATTTCACGTGTTTGGATGGATTAGGGAAAAAATTTGTTTCAAAAAAACCTCCAATCAACAAATTAATCCCTAAAACCACTTGCATTGATCTTTGCAGGCACAAAGGACATGAATTCATCAAAAAATTGATTAAAAATGATGCAAAATTCACATCTCCAAGCTTCCTGGAGTAAAAATGGCGGCCAAAAAATGAAAATGTACAGTTTCCCTTGATCTACTCTTTTTCCTCCAATCTGGGCCCTCCACGTGTCAAAATATGATTGGAATCAATTCGGGCTCACCTTTGACTTTTTGACATTTTTGGGAAATGGAAAAAATTGATTTTTTTCTCCACCCCCTTCGCCCTTGAATTTTGGTGATGACACATGGCACATGGTGGGTCCCATTGGGATCATGCTTCAATTCTACACATTTTGACCTTTTTTGGAAAATTGGAAATTTTTCACCTTTTCCCCGCGGGCCCGTACACCCGATTTCTCCCTTGCCACATGTCACTCAATGATTCATCGTGGGGCCATGCCTCAAATTTTCCATTCCAAGTATTTTTACAAAAGGGAAAAATTTCCCTTTTTCCTCCGCCACCCCACTGACCCACTCTTCCTTCGCCATGTGTCTCCCTATGGCTCATTCGCGGGCCTACGACTTAATTTTTTACTTTAGCTCCTTTTGCTAAAAAGGGAAAAAAATTCCCATTTTTCTCCGCAGCCCGCACTTCCCCACTCTACCACCACATTGCCACGTGTCCACCTGTGATTGGCCATAGGGCCGCGCTCCAAAATTTTACCTTAATATTTTCTGCCTCCAAAGGCAAAAAACTTCAAGAACCTCCGCCATCTGCATCCCCTCTACCCAAAATTGATGCCACATGTCCTCCTCTAATTGGAGTGGGGCTGAAAATGAGTTTAAAACTTTAGAAAAATAGAGCTAAAAAACTCTAAGTCCCCCATCAGCTTGCTCCTCCCTTTTTTATCTTTAGGACACTTGTCCACTCCCGATTGGCTGTGGGGTTTTGGGCCAATTTTTGAGTTTTTAAAATTTTGCAAAATAAAGTCTAAAAATTCTAAGGGAATCCAACCACCCACCATCCCTTGGCCAATTATAACCTGCCACGTTTCCAATTCATGTTGAGGAAGAAATTGACGGGCAAATGATGCCCGTCTGACCGTCAAAATACAGAAAATGCTAGGGATGCCCTAGAAATTGATTTTTTCACCAAGGATGGAATTTTTTTGAATTGGAACCAGAAAAAACATGATTATGAGCATTTCTCAACCTTGGGATTGAATTTTTGAAGGCATATATGTATAAAACAATCAATTTTGATTTTTCACGATCGGGCGAAAGGGAGAACACGACATAGCCCGTATATTTGAAGAATTTAGGGAAAAAATTAGGGAAAAGTTTTAGTATTCTTGCAAAATGGGGCATGTCAAACAATTTTCAAATGGACTAAGGCATGGGAACAAAGGTAGCAACTTCATTTCACCCATTTAAACTGTAGAAAACATTTCAGGAAATGCAGAGTGAAAGGAAAATTAGGGAAAAAGCATAGAGGATCAAAATGGACACCAACATCACCTATCAACGTTGTTACTTCATTTATAGAAGTGATCAAATATAACAACCATGGTAGAGGAATTACATACCTCCCCTCTAAAACACATCATCGTACCGATGATTAACTTAATCCATAATCAAAAATATGAAAATTAATCTTAATTATAATTCTTTTATCCGCAAAATTTTCAAACAGAAATAGATTTGCATAAATTAAAATTTTTCATAACTTATTACAACATCAAATTTTTTGTCTCAGTACTATTAAATTGTAGTATCTTCCTAAAACTGGCCAAATTTAAAGATAGTTGTCAAACAAAGTCTTTAATTATCTCAAAAATCATAATTAATTTTGTTTAAACAGATGAGGAAAAACAATTTTCTTATCCTCAATGTTTTTCCATGTTGCACTTTCTTTATTAAATTGGTCCCACTAGACCTTGCATTAACTAATTTCATGATTTTGTAAGTACAAATTATGATTTTATAGCACTCTCATGGGTTCAATCATGATTATTCCTAGGTCTTGGACCTACAAGAAATCCCAATTTAATATATGTGATAAATTTGAAATGTATTTCTTAAGAAAAGAAATATGGAAAACATCATACATTTGTGACAAGGTGGGAGGTGATGCTAAGCGATAAGCTATAGGGCTAATCACTTCAAATATCTCAAAATTCCCACAAAACAAGGTGATAATTAGGCTGCCTTATCAAAGGTAATGGAGCTCTTTTTAGGCGTAACACGTAAAAAAACTTTTTCACCAAGTTCAAATTTATTATCAACCCTTTTTAGGTCTACATAAATTTTCTTCCTATCAGCAGCTTCTTTCAATCGATCACGAATTATTTTTACTTTTTGTTCCATTTCAAGTCTAATTACCTCTCTATCTTCAATGCTATCCCAAATAACTAGAGTTATGTATTTCCTTCCATACAATGCTTCGAAAGGTGCCATTTTTAAAGAAGAATGATAACTATTGTTGTAAGAAAATTACACTAAAGGAAGGTATTCTTCCCATTTGTACTGCTGATCCATATAGTACACTCGTAACATATCCTCCAAAATGTGATTTACTCTTTCTGTTTGACCATTTGTTTCTCGATGGTATGCGGAACTAAAATTTAGTTTTGTTCCTAACACTACATTCAATATTTTCCAAAAATGAGATGTCATTCTCGAGTCTCTATCAGATATAATCAATTCAAGTACTCCATGTGATCTTGAAATTTTATGCACAAATATTTTTGCTAAAATAAGTGAATCATCTTTAAGATTACCAACAATAAAATGTGCTACTTTTTTTAATTTGTCAACCACAACTAAAAAACATCATGTTTATTTCTAGACATAGGCAGCCCCTAAACAAAATCCATACTTATTACTTGCCACTTATATTGCGGTATGTTATGGGGATACAATAAACCAGTTGGGTGCATATGCTCAGCCTTAACACGCTGACATTATAGGAAATGTGAAACAAAATATTTATGACTCTCTTCATTTCTTTCTAAAAAAATTGTTTTTTTACATCAACAAGCATTTTTGTATCACCGAGATGTCCTGAGTAAGGTGAATTATGAGATTCCATCATTAAATTTTCCCTTAACTCATTTCCTGAAGGTACATACACTTGCTTTTCATATCTTAAAATTCCTTCATTATCAAAGTTAAAATATATGTATCTTTCATCATTACAATCTTTTTTACAACAAGTGTTCAAGTTTTACTTGTTGAAAAGTTCAAATCAAGAATTTCATGATACTATTTACTTCATCCTTAAACCGATGTTCTCAAAGTTACAAGTGCAAAAATATGTTTCCAATGCGACTTAGTGCATTTTCCACTCTATTTTCTTTACCTTTAATGTAAATTATGTCAAAATCATATTATGACAAAAAGATCTAACCATCTTCACTTGTCTTGCATTAAATTTGGCTGAGTGAAAATATACTTCATCCCAAGGTGGTTAATTTTTAACTCAAAAGGTCTACCTAAGAGATAATGTCTCCATACTTAAAGTGCATAAACTATGGAAGTCAAGAATCTAGGTCATGGGGAGCATAATTCAACTAATGTAACTTGAGTTTCCTACTCTCATAAGCTATAACATGATCATCTTTCAACATTAATACCTTCTAGTCCCAGTCATTGATAAGCATCTGTAACTATGATAAAGATTCCATTTGGATCCAGTATAAGGATAGAATAGGTAAAGAAGTTAGATGTTCCTTTAGAGTTTTAAATGTTGATTCACATTTATCATTTCACACAAACTTTTTGTCTTTATTATGTAGCGAAGTAATCAAGGTAGCAACTTTTGAAAAGTCCTTAATAAATTTTCTGTAATATCCGGAAAGCCCCATGAAGCTTCTGACTTTGTGTACATTTTTAGGTGCAAGCCATTCAGATATGGAAACAATATTTGATGGATCCAATTGCATATTCCATCTTTTCTTTTGACATGTGCTAAATAGTGAACTTCGGGTATTTTTCATAAAAAGAACATTTGGACAACTTACAATATAATTTTCTCTTTCTCAAAATTCCAAGCACAATATTCAAATGCTCTTGTGTTCATCAATGCTCTTAAAATAGATAAGAATATCATCCAAAAATACAAGTTCAAACTTGTCTAAGTATTCTTAAAATATATTATTCATTAAATTTCATTAAATTTGTAGGTGCATTTGTCAAACCAAAAGGTAAAACTGAAGAATTCATAATGTCCATACCTTGTTCTAAATAGTTGTTTTATGAATATTTTCATCCTTAATTCTCAATTGATGATATCCTAGAATGAATATCTATCTTTGAATATCCTCCATGCACCACACATCCTGATCAAATAGATCATCAATTCTAGGAAGTGGATATCTATTTTTGATTGTTACTTTGTTTAACATTCTGTAATCAATACAAAGTGATAAGTGTTCCATCCTTCTTTTTCATAAAAATACCGGTGCTCCCCAAGGTGAGACACTGTAGTCTTATCAAGTGCCTTAGACAAACAACTCTTGTAAACAATGTCCTTAAGTTTTACAAATTCAATTGTATTCATATGATAAGGTGACTTTGAAATAGGTTAAGTTCCAGGTTTGATTTCTATTAAATAGTCAAATTCTCATTTGGGCGGAAGACTAGGTAGTTCTTCTAGAAACACATTGCTACAAAATCTCTTAACAACAAATACTTCTCTAAGAAATCACTATCATATTTTTACTGTTTCATAAATTTTTACTGCATATAACCCATGTGCAGCCTTTGTTTTTGGCCTCTCTTAAGCTGCATAGTTGACAATTTCCTGAATACTAAAATGATCTCATTTTAGTCCCTTAAATGTCTACTATGTTTTCTACAGATCATTGAACCCATCTAATGTGTTTTTCAAAAACAATCAACTTTTGCTTTTTCAAAGCAATCCAGTTAACACCAATTATGACATCATATGACCCCAAAGAAGCAACATAAAGATCCTACTTCAGTGGAAAAACCTGGTAGCTCTAAGAATGCTCCAAAAAGATATTTACTAACATTATGGACAACATTATTACCATAATGTATAGTCCAAGATTTTTCCATTATTCTTGCTTTTATTTTTAATTTTGTAGCTAATTTACTATAAATAAAACATCCTATAGGTCTAGTAGAAAACAACACTCTACTAGTAAGAAGTGTACCAAATAATGTACCTGACACTTCTATGGGTATAACTTGCACAACACATTTCCCATCAGCGATCTTATCAGCTACTAGTCGACATGGTGCATCCAAATCAAAGAGTTCTGTTGGTACTTCCTATCTCCATTTACTTCTTTCCTAGCCAAACACCCCTGTTTTATGCATAAGCCTGCTAGCCACTCATAAAACTCCCCCATTGGGACATGTCCCCTTTTTGGTTCAAGTATGTGATTATATAATTAGTCCATGATAATTTCTTCTACCCACTTATTGTTATTCTTCATTATTTCAATGTTCGTAGTAGGTTCTTTTTTGTTTATTCATCCTGGCCATCGCTCAATACCCTCCAATGATAACCAGAACACCATATTTTTCCATGCCACCTTCTTAGGTGAAAATGATGAAGAAGTGTTGGTAATTCTCTTTCGATTTTCTTCTTTATGTGCAACAATTGCCTTCAATTTAGGTTCTTGCCTTATATCATTTTCTACAACCCCTTCCATAGTGGTTGGTTTGTGCACATCTACCTCTCCTCCTATGATAGGATTCAATCCCATAATAAACTTGTGTCTCATGAAATTTTTGTCAGTTTGATACTATGGAATGTAATTAAGAAGTTTGGTAAACCTCACCTAGTACTTAGTTACAATTAAATTTCCTTGAACTAAATTATGAAATTCTATCATTGTATGATCATAATAGAGCTGTGGCAGCCAACATTGCCTAAAGTAACTCTTAAATTTATCCCATGTAATGCTTTATTCATCAATGTTTAGTTCATCCTTATAGATGTCCCACTAGGAGGATGCTTCATGGGAAAGCTAGTAAGCTCCCCATATTGCCTTTGTTTCTTCCGAGAAGTTCCTCATTGCAAAGTACTTCTCCATTTCACTGAGTGAATTCTTAGCTCCATCCCCTAGTGTAGTGCCATAAAATTTTTGTGGAATTATCCTCTTTATGTCATTAGTAAGTTCAGCTCCTAATTTTTCCTTTTTATTTTCAGGTGGATTAGGTACATTTGTATTTATAGTTGCAGCGTTATTATTGACATTCACAAAATTGTTATTTGTTGCATTATTGTTATCAATGCCAAAATTTCTAGCATTGGTGTTGTTTCCTAGAGGTGTCTGATTGCTATTATCAACATCATCTTCCTCATCATTACCCATTACTTACTGTTCAAGTACAACAAGACGATCTCTTAGGTCCAACATGGCAACAAGAATCTTGTCAAGTTTTTGTGTGGTAGTTACCTCTCCACCTAGAGGCGGATTATTTGCAGCACCTTCCCTTATTCTAACCATTTTATATTAACAAGAAATTAAGTTTTTATCAGTTATGGACTCAATAGGTCTAAGAGCTATAACCTTAAGCTATGATACCAAAATGTAACATCCACTTTTTATGACTTAGAAATAAGGGATTTTTTTTACATAATGTTCTCTGTTCTAAATTCATATAATTCATAACACACATTCCATTGCCAATCCATCTCATAATAGAAAACCATATGCAACTGTAATGACTCGGTGAAACACTGATCTCTCATTCATGACTCGGTATTAAACCGATCTCTCATGTTTAACTTTTTCAATTGTATACTATGTATACTTTGGTTATTTTACCCATTAAGGGTCACTCAAGTGTTCTGTCTAAGAAGCTTATCTAATATATGTTACTGATATTCATCTGAAATCCCACAAATTCGAATAGGTCACATAAGACATCACAACTAATAGCTTGCGATACTTTTGGCCATATTTTTAAACATGTTTACCTTGTTTACATTCCAAGATGACATACTCGTTCGAAAGGAATATGTCTTTCACCACACTCAAACTATTGTTATCTAGATTGGTCTTCCTTGACTCCTGTCAACCAAACCCGAGTCAAAGTTTCACACTAAATAGGGGCAGCTCACATACACTAGTGTGGAAGACTACTCGTGGTGACTAAGGATAAATAGACATACTCAATCAAATTTTGTCAATTGGGTGTGTTTAGTTACCCTAAGTCAACATGAGTTGACCACTACACTAGTCCATGTGTCTATCTCTATTTAGAGTAGAACTATGAACTGAATTTCCACTTATGTCAATCGAGTTAATTGAACTAAGTGGGGTGTTGAAGCATAGCTGGCTGCATCATAGTATCCTTGTAATGACTCCCATCATTATGAGGGTACTTTATTGTAGCCCCTATATTACAACAACCCACTAATTTCCTTCAACTAAACTAACATACTTAAGAAACATTAGATTATTAACCCTCATTTTTTTACTCTATTTAATTAATCATTAAAAAATGCACCTAAGGGTCCACTAAGTACTATTGATCCAAAGAAAGGATTCGAAATGTACTATTACACCAATTGAAGGTATGCAAATAAAATCTACGTTCATGCATATGAACTTTTAATCTTAAACCATTATTTCCATTTATCGATAAATATGATTTGATATTAAGTAAGTAAGATCTTTAAGTTTTCTTACTATAGTTTATCATTGTAAACAATCTTGATTGAAATCTTATAAATTAGACTTCGTGATATCATAATGTCTAAATCTTCTTATTAATTCTTGTAAGATTTCCCATTTCCATTTATTATTTTCATATATAAGAGCATACATCCAATCATCAATAATGGTTATACTTGATTACATTATAAGGATAACATACTTAGTTTAGATTTAATGATAAAAGGAAGTATCCATTTCTTCCTAATTAAGGACTATTGTCCTATTAATGAAATCAGAAAACATAAAATTTAGATTCATAATAATAATGCCACATTCATCTATATAGAACAATCCTTATTCCCTTTTCCGAGGTAGGATCTATCAATCATAATCATCATAGTTATACCATTTCCTTAAATGAAATGAGTCGGAAGTATATATATATAGTTCCTTATCCAAGCATTATTCTATACCTTAGAATCCATTAAGCCATGCATTTCAATATTTAACTATATTAATAAAATACCATCATGCATGTTAATATTTAGGAATATTAATCAAATCTAAGTCATATAAGACCCTAGAATAAATTTAAAAATAAAAAACCTTTACAAAACAATTCATTTATCAAAATAGAGAGATGAATTTACTCCCAAACTTAATTAATATTCCATAAGTTTATAAGAAACATATTTCATAATTACAAACTAATTTTAATACATCCTCATGGTTCTCCAACAAGTTCATTTCAAGAGAATTTCAATACATAAGCATCTGAATGAAGAAAATGATTTCATTAATAAAACAAATGCAACTTTCTATAAGTCTTTCTCCTTTCACTTTTCACAAAGTCCATCTGCAAAATTGTTAGTATGAGTCAGTTCACAAGAACTGAGCATGATAAGTGCTATAACGTTAAAACAATATTCTTTTATCTAACTATTTCATAAAAGGAACCCTGTTATTTATGAAAATGTTCCAAGTACACAAAATAAGGTCAATCAAATAAACTGCCCAAAAAGCCATAATGTCAGAAAAGAAAAGAAGTCAATAAATCTATTTAAGTATCATTTTCTCATATAATAAGTTAAATAATCCATCATAATTTAATTCCATCTATATCATAGTAATGATAATCATTTCAAACTGCAACCAATTATAAGAAAAGAATTAATTAAAGTCATGATCTGTCCTCATTGGTTTCAATTTAATTCACCAAGCCAAAGTTCCACTATATCACAGTCAGTTCCCAATCAATCAATCGAAAATGAATTGATCTAAAAACATAATGACTTGATAAGAACATAATGTTGTTCCTATAACAAATTTTTTTATATAAACAACTAAAAAGGTTTGATATAAAAATACTAATGACCCAACATTGAAAACATATTGTCCTAACAACCATGCTATCTAAATCCCTACCTCTATTCCAAGAGGATGCCTTAAGAAAAGAACAAACTTGACAATACTGAATAAATCACTATATATCCTACAGGAGGTTTACTTAATCATTCACAAGGAAAAACAAACACAAGATACAGAGCTCTTGAAGGATCTGTCATCAACAACAAGATGATATCAAACCCATCTGATCAAAACATAACTATTAAACCAATATGATAGAGAGAAGGTAATAACACATCATGCATCTCAATAAATAAATCAATAATTGAATGCCCAAATACTCCCACATCCAAGCTACAGGAGAATGAAATTAAAAAAGTTTCAAGGAGAAAAGCATAGAGTATTGTCTTACCTAATAAAAAGGCCAAGATCCATGTTTTAAGATTTGGAAACTTCCTTAACAATGATCAAAGAAGATCTCGCATCTTCCAAAATATTTGAAACAAAATCAAAATACAAGCAAGAGTCTATACTCAAACAATTTAAACTATCCCAAAGATGCGAGTACAGTCTCAAGGAGATGTTTTATAGGATCAAATACATTCCAAAAAACATGCAATAATCAACAAGGAGACAATGATGATCCAAATCACAAGAATCTCCAAAGTTGAACAAGAATTGATACCAAATCATGATGCCCCACACATGACGCTCGAAGACTAACAGTTCTTCAAAGGAAAATATAACAAAAGAAAATGGACCCAGTTTGAGAATAATACAAACTTGGGTTGTTTCAAAAATCAACCAAGTTCAAAAAAACTTAAGCCGACCCGAGAAGGGTAAATAAAACAATGAATGAACTGAAAAATGATAGAGACAAAAACTCCATCATTCACCTATACATTATGCACTTACAATTCTCAAATACTACTTCATGAATACCCAATATGGGTTAAACAAGATCTCATTAAAACAACAAAAAGATCAGTTACCAATCTTAAGCCAAAACGAAGGATTATCAACCGAAAGAAGAATCCAAAAACAAACATTCTAGAATCAAGTCGAAAAACAATATTTGATAATAAAACCAAATCGTATGACCATCAAACTGAAATAGGAGTTCCATTATTGGCCCCTTTTTATTATTGTGAATAAAGTTGACCTAAATAATATTGATCAAAACCTAGTTTCACAACAACCCAGAGAGTTCTAAAGTTCAAGAGACTTCTAACTGAATCCCTGCAAAATTGTTTAAACACCAAAAGGGTACAAAACAAAGAGACATAATTATCAAAACAAAAAATCCCCTTAAACAATCATACCTAGTTTCTAATAAAGAAACACATCTATTTTCCAATTTCATTCAAAACCCAGAAACATGTAAAACAATTTCATTCCATAGAATCACTTACAACCACAAGAAACCATGTCCAAAAGAAACTCACAGAAGAAAGTAGAAGCAACAAATCACACTAGACAAAATTCTCAGAGACATTTTCATGAAGAGCATCATTCTTTTTATGAAAACATTTAAATAAAAGCAAGAATCTTAAAGAGATAGATCCTATCATGTCTGGTAGTGCTCATGCCTTCTCTTCCTTGCTTCAGTCCTTCAAGCCAAGCTCCCACATAAATATTTACAACAAAAATGCCCCACAAAAACTAATGTAACTTCTCCCCATTTCTTCTTATAGTTTCCATGGTCAAATTTTCCATCATTTCTTTCCATGCAAGGGTGAAATTCAAACATGCAACAGATTCAAACTAAAGTTTGAAAAATGGAATACAACATGCAGAGCCCAAAAGCTCAAAAAAATCCAAATGAACAATAAAAACCAAACCTTTTCTTTTTCCTCCAACCATACTTACTATTCCCCAGGTGGTTTTCACTCAGGTCAAGGTTCATAAATGTCCAACAAGACTGACAATGTCCCTTCCAAAAAGTCCCCTACCATGCCTTATCTTCTGTTAGTTACAACTAACAGTTCAAAAATTCATTCAATAAAAAATAGCAGTGTTGTCAGCTTGAAAATTTCCACCACCTCTTTACCTTGGCCAAAATTGGTGGAAAAAAACATATTAAATGCCACATTTAAACCTACAAAATTCATTTGGAATGGTGACACTACCATCCAACAAAATACTAACAAAACCAACCACATTTCCTTTAGGTCAGGTCGATGTCCATTAGGTTAGGTTCCCTTAGTATTAGTTTATAAACCATAGCTTAGGACCTTAGGAATAGTTCCATTTAGCTTAGGATTAATACAAAGACTTAGGATAGTTCCTTATTATCCTACTTAGGATTTAATCATCATAATTAATATAATCACCTTAACATAGGTTTAGGATAGGATAAAATAATCAAAAGGAATTAGATTAATTAGGTCCCAATTAAATTAATCAAAGGAACATTACCTTTCACAATTCATCAAAATGAAAAATCAGATCACCTTGAAGGGTGAAATCAAAAAATGCTACATGACACCCCTGTGACTCCAATGTAAGCCTAGGTTCAGAAATCAGATATTCTGACCGACTCAATCAAAATGATCGAAACATAAAAAATTCCTAAACATGCCTTGGATCACTGTAATTGATCCAAGGTGTGGTTATTCCTGTACAATATGAAATCAATAGACTAAAAAACAAGTTTAGTATTGCAAAATAGGAAATGAACAAATAAGACTGAATTTATTTCCTTCATCCACATGCAGAATACATTAAAAATTTCAACATAAAAAGTATATGAAATACTTCATTAATAAATTTAGAATTGTCATGGCATGATGTTATCTAATTTTAGAAGATAAAACATATCATCTACAACAACATGATTAATCAGTTTTAAAAACATGGATACTTGTGAATCAACCAAAAAAATGTAAATTCCTAATAAAATATGTAAGCAAAGCTAAATAAATCAAGAAATTAACCAAAGAGGTATCACTAGTGCCTAATTTCAATATTTAGAAATCATGTTTATAACAACATACTAGATGTGTAATGTAATAGTAATAAGTGCATATTTTAGTGAATACAATATCGACCCAAGTGTAAGAAAAAAATGTTATGATCCTCATGTGTGGATTTCAATAATGCCTCAAGGTTTGGTGGAATGGTTTGTTACATTTAGTATCAACGTGACCACCCATGTTCAAATCACACTCGGTTGGTTATGCTATGTAGCCAGGGCCCGTATGGATCCTAAAAATTAGTGAAACAAAGCTCATACATATGGGAGTACGATCACAAAACTAGCTCAAGGTTAGGCTCTACTAAAGCATGGTAGGATGTTATGATCCTTATGTGTAGATTTTGCTAACACCTTCAAGGTTTTGGTGTAATCATTCATTACAATAGACTAAAATGAGGCACGAGAAGAAGAATCAAACCAAGAATCAAGTCATTCATATGGCTTAAAGTTATCAAGTACTAAAAGATAAATGTTTGAAGATGGCTCGGGAGACACAATTATTAAATAAAAATCAAGTGTAGAAGTGTTTATGGAAGAAGAGGTAAAAGATGGAGAAGTAGAGAAAAGTTCTTCCACACTGACAAATAAGGATAAAAAGAAATTACCGTGAGAAAGAAAACAAAGAAGGATAAAATATATAGCGTAATACACTTAAATTTTTAGATGAGATATCTTGAAGAAGCAACCAAAATGGGGAGATGAAAATCATAGGTGGGAATGACCAAAATTAATGACTCCAACCACCTTGCACATGAGCTAGATGGATTGATATCCAAGGATTTAGTGCATGCAATATGATACAACTATAGCGTATTGAATGAAATATATGATGATAACTTGAAGAAGATGATGGATAAAGTAGGGTTTTTTCAATTGGTGCATCTACACTTTTTCAAAAAACCATTAGAGATATCTCAATATTCAATCTCACAAGTTCATGAGGGATATTTCTACTTTGTATGGTGGCACATGAGAATCACTCACTATCTAATGTTCTAGGAAACAAGGTTAATCAAAACTAGTGAAGATATAGCGTAAGACCTAGAGGATGAGAAGGATGTGGAAAGGTTTGACAACCTCCTGAACTACAAACATGGAGGAAAATTATTCCCAATTGAGAGGATCAAGGAACCTAGGACCAAATTCAGGGTGAAAATACTAACATTAAAGGTAGCATGCATAGAAAGGTATATGAAAGTGAACAAAAAGTATTTGTGTATCATGCACAAGATGGTGTAAGGAAAAGTATACAACTTGGCACACTTCATTTTGGATAGCATAGTAGAAGATAAAGAGCTCACACATCAAAAGGGATGAAATAAATTATGATTGGGAGTAATCCTTTTAATCTTGGTTTTTAACAAAATAGGCATACTAGAGGGATATGGAGAACCATTGTGTATATTCCCTACAAAAATACATAACCTTCCAAAAGATACAAATAATTTTCGGTGCCCACAAATATGAATAATGCATATAAGGAACAATTTGGGAACTGGTTAATGAATTTGCAAAATGTCTTTAAACATGATTGGAGGATCCTACAACAATTGCTAAAAGATCTAGAGGGACAAGCTTAATTTATTTTAGGAATGCTCTATAGTTTAGCACAATTCAAGTGAATAAATGGAAAATGGTCTCCATGAGACAAGTTACAATATGTGCTTAGTGCATATTACTTTATGTGATTCATAGATATGACAAAGGAGGCAAAGAAGATAAGGATTTATGCATTGAAAGTTGATGCAAACATCTAACCCTCCATATCACCTATAAGTACCCCCTCCGATAAGCATATGTGGAAATACAAAAGTATGACATATGCACACTAAACAAGATAGAGACTATTGCAGTAAGCAACACAAAACAAAAATTGTTCATTTATCTATGCCAAAGAAAGAAAATAACTACAAATTTCACTCAGGAAGAAGATATCGATGAATAAATGATTATTCCTATAAATCCCCATGCTAAGAACAAAGGGAATGGTGAGAAAAGGATGCGATAGGAGAATGCAAGCCATAAGGACAAATAGACTAGCCCCAAAATAAACCAAAAGTAAGCATTGTTATAACTCCTATTACGATGCCCAAAACTACTAGTAAGGGAAATGAGGAACAAATTGGTAGTGTAGGAGAAACTATGCATCGTGACCAAACCTATGTGTAAGACATTCAAATGGATATGGATAGAGGAGGGTCAACATTTCCAAAATATGGAGAGGAAGTGAATATAGAGGAAAAAATCCAAAATAATCCTTAGAATCCATGCATAGGAGATGACACTCAAATATGGAATCTTAGGGATACAAATGCATGGATAAGAACTAATCCTAAATAACCTCCAAAATTTATTGAGGTGGATGAAGAATATGGGAATGAATAATATGTGCACAATGAAGGGGAAAGTGCAAGAGGAGGTCATGTTAGTACAAGAGGAGGACATGAAAGTTAAGAGGAATAAGGAGAGAGAGGATATAACAAAGAAAACTAGTTAGTCTAGGAGTTAAATGATGAGGATTAAGAAGATGATGAAGAGCTCTACCTTGATCCAAAAAAACCTCAAAAGTCCATGTGCGCAAGATTCCAATAGGGAAAAATAGGAAAATAATTTTTCTTGGGAATGTATGAAGAACTTCGTAGCCACAAGATGCTCCAAGAAATTGTTATCCTTTTCCTTAGATGCATGGACTAAAGAGTGAAACATTTATCTAACTAGCGACTACATAAAAAGGGATCCAAAAAAGGAGGAATACTTAGTGGTACTCGTGGAAACTTACATACTTTCCAAAACACAAGAAGGTGAAGTGATCCAAAAAATTGTTGGAGAAGTAGTACAATAGAATCTATGCAATAGAAATGAATGTAGAATCCGAAGGGAGTGGGTGAATAAGATGGGGTTGGAACTTAAATAAATAAAGAGTAATTTGTGTGACTTTCAGCGAGAGCATAAGGATTTACAAGAGAAGTATGAGCAAAAAAACTATAAGGTTATTAAGTTAGGAGGAAGAATTATTTTTCATGAGGCAAAAATCATAGAAGAACACATGCTGATAGAGGGTAAAACAATAGATGAACTAGAAAAACTAATGAACCAGTTATTTAAAGAAATTGAGGCAAATAAATAACAGGAAAAATAAAAGGATTTTTTATTGAAAGAAACTTAAAACATGTGAGGAAATCACCAAGCAACTAGAGAGAAAATTTACACATGCCGAGAAACTATTGAGAGGATTTTTAAAACATACTCAGATTATAAGTGTGCATATGCCAGAGGAAATAGCAAAACAAACTTCCTTACAATATTATATGGAAGAAGATTCCCTTAATAAGGCCAACCAAAATATATTGATGAAATAATATGAGAGGATTAGTGAGGAATCCAATAAGAAACATGAGGAGGTGAAGCTAAGACTAGAAAAGTTATCAAATCTCATTGATAAAGTTAAAACTGAGTTGTAAACTATACATGTTGTTGTTATGTGAAATTAACAACCCAAAAATACAAAATCTGATCCATGACAACCAAGCCATAAAATAAAAACATGCTTCAAAATGCTTCCTGAACCCCTCTCCCGGTCAGTTGTCTTATGTGTCATAATCATACTGACCTAGTAGTTCCTCCCAATATACCAAATAATATTGTAATTTTTTAAAAAAATAATGTGATAAGGTCAACTCTTCCATTTCACAAAGTGTAGTAGAAGACTAGTTCTTTGATAGTCTTCGAAAGGCAAATTTTATCCATTTTGAGGCATGTTTGCATCCTCTAGGAAATTTATAAAAGCTCATAAATGTCTGGAGGTGGTATTGGAGAGAATTTAACATGTTATAAGTAATTTAGGGATATTTAGGGAAGTTTTAGTGGTTTAGGGAAAGTTTGTGTAAAAGTAGGTTTTTAGGTGTAAGGAATGAACAATAAAATTATGAACTTGAAATATTTAGGATGGTTCTAGGATCTCCATAATGAATTAAAATGAAAACAATTAGGAAATGGAAATCTAGAAGAATCCTCTATATGGTGGAAGAATCAAATTTGACCCAAGACTTGATGGTTTCTTGAAACATTTCAATATGTATAGGTACACCCCATTGTCTCAAAGATAAAGGAGTCATTTTTGTAGTTTCAGGAATAATTAAGTTATAAATTATATTCCATTGATATTATAAGGTCTCTTGGATTGAGATTCAAAAACAATTTCATCTCAAAGGACAATTTTAAGCTCTGGGAGTGAAGTTTTCAAGTTTTCTCTAGTCATGAGTGTATAGATCCCATACTTAGCCAATTTTTTGACTACCACATGTCAAAACCTTTCCCCCTGGTGTAATTTTGTCTCCCTTTTGTACCATTTCACCAAGGGAATAGAGGGGAAAAGAAATTTTTCCCATGAGTAAGCCCTTTTTCTGGTCCCCATGTGACCCTTTCTAGCCCCGTAGGATGCTTATCTAGGTAACCCCATTTCCTTGGGACTTCTCATATTCTAACACTTTTCATCATATTTCTCCATTCATCAATTTTATAAATCTTTGTCCCTTTACACAAAGAGTACAATAGGGACAAAAAAGGGAACCTATGAGGAAGCCCCCTCTGTTGATTTTCTATATGACCTCACATATATTCCCAAGTGTATTTTCTAGCCCCTAAGTAATTTTTTAAAGCCCCCTCCTCATACTGCCATGTGTCATAACTTTGATCCATTACTCTATTTTATTTCCTTTTACACCAAGGGGATAATAGGGATAAGATATTATGCCTACAAGAAAACCCTCTCATATGATCTCTCTTAACTCCCTGGGTGCTTGCTTAACTTTTTCACATCTTCCTCACACCTCACCATAAGATGACACTTGGAATAATATTTCTCAAAGGAACCATTTACTATCCATTATTTCCCCTTGCACCATTAACCCTAGTTTGTAACTCCACTTAAGATTATTCAACCCAGTGTCAAACCACAGTTAGAAGGGAAACACAAAATTGAAAATTAACTTGTTTTTAAGTTACTTTCTTTGCATAGGTTGACCTATTCACCATTGTTACTACTGTAATACCTCCAAGAACAAAAAAATATAATATAAATTCTACCAAAATAATTCCAAAAGTATCCATAGCCTTGGAAACTAAAATTTCTTCATATCTTTTAAACCTAAAACCCATTTTCATTGAGTTTTTCATAGAATACTCTACTCCCAGGCACCTTTGAGAAGAAAATTTATTCATATTATATGATTCTATAGTTTATTTATAGTGGAAAATCTAAAACCCTACCTCTAGGATTTGTTTTTAGTTTGCAAGAGTTTTAACAAAAGAATCTTTGTGAAAATTAGAGCACGAGATCCCGGTGCAGAGATGAATCTGATGAGAGTGTTTTTGTTGTAAATTGACAGTGGTAAGTGAACTTAATAAAAATAGAAAATGATCTATACAGTTACATACTAAAAATAGTAAGCATCCTAAAACAAAAATATCACATTACTCAGAACATCTAGAAATAATGAAAAACAACAAACAATGTAAAATGGACAAATTTCCCAAAATATCAATTTTTGAAAAAGTAACTAACTAAAAATAGAATATTTTGAAAAATAGTAAAGTACCATTAATGGAGGTAGTATAAGTGTGCTAGGAGCTTCAGAAGATTAAATTTTAGCAAAAAAAAACTTTCCCAAAAAAGCAACTTTTAACCCCACCTACCAAAAATAGAAAGTTTTTGATTCTAGTGCAAAAAAATATTATTAGCTTCATTTTCAATTATCTTACTGATTCTTTTGAATAATTAAATTCAAATTATATAGCATAGAACCTGTATTCAGGTATGGGTGATAGTGATGTCACTCACATGGACCTAGAGGATCTAAAGAGTAGGATGTTTGGAGGACTGAGAGAACCTATTGAGGAAAAGATATTCATAAGCTAGTTGTTTATAGCTGGAGGACATACTTTATCAATATAGATTAAAAAAATGGTTTTCTTATGTGCCCAAATCTATGAGAAAAAATCTAATTTTAGAAGGGAAGATGAAAATTCCATACTTGCAGTGCTCACCTTGAAAGGCATCTCACAATATATGCAGATTCCAACTAGTGACAACATGGTCATAATCTCAAAGGAGTTTTCTTCTAATGAGTGGTCAAAGATTGAATCTTATCTCTAGGGCCTCATACTAGGATCGTGGTTAAGACAAGGAAACCCTATAGTATACTAAAAAACTTGTCAAGGAGTGAGTTTCATGAAGGTTACTCAGATGCAATCATATTGCTTAGCAGGGTAATGGGTGAAGAAAACAATGAAGGAATTTCAGTATTGGATGGAAAAATTCATTCTTATTGTCACCGAGGGAAACTATGTGGAAGATTGGGGATACAACATAAGTGATCACCACCAGTTACTCAAGTTTCTAGTATAAATGAATTCATAATGACCTCATATATGGTGTACACTCTCGCAATCATGAGACCATTCAAAGGTCTAACTCTTTCTTAAAATGTTTCCTAGAAGACACTGGATTGTGAAATCTACCCTCAAATCATCTCAAGGAAATAAAACACCACTTTTCCAGGGTGAATGATGCATTCACCATGTTCCTCATCCAATTATTAGAAGGTAGCCCAAAGTTGAGATTATCTTACTAGATGCAACATTGATTGAAAAGTATGGATATTACTTCACTAAATTCTCCACTTTATGCTATATTAGAGTTTCAATCTTTGATTTCACTCCTCAGAATATCTAAAGACACCTCAGTGATAAGATAATAATATTTTAACTATGTAGGAAACTTTCTCAGGTCCACAACGGGTGTAGTAACCATAGGAAAAAAGGTGTGTCTTTCCCCATTTCTCTTGGTATTTAATTTTACAAAAGTATTTCAGATGCCTTGAATATTGAAGAATAATTTTCGTCTTTAATTCTCTATTCATTCACATATAGGATAGACTTTGACATATGAAGTAATCTTGAAAAATTCAATCACCCAGAGTCATTCCACATTCGCCCGATTGAATATTATTAGGTCAACTACCTGGATGAGTTTAAAGTAAGAAAACAAGGTCAAATGAGGATAACTATTGGCCAAATGAGGAAATTTATATTTGAATGGTTAATAAAAGGTGTGGAAGATGATGTAACCAAGTTGTTTGATCTTGAATAATAAATAGTGAAGTTTTCAACTCTCCCACTAGTCTTATAGAGTATTCTCGAGTCAGGTGATAGCAACGAAAGAACCACAATAGTGATCCAAAGGTCTAAAGAGTGGTTTAAGAAAAATAGGGTTATGTTCATAGAATCCGGTGGTATTCACACTATCTCAAGGTAGGCATCTCATCTCTTATATATGTAAGTGCCTAAGAGAATTTTGAGCTTCGCTCACTTAGGAGAGCCCGCGAAAATAAAAAAAAATGGATGTTGAGGGCCCCCACCATAGGAGATTTCATAAGAAAGTGAAAGTCACTCAAAACCTAGTAGAAGATATAGAGCAAGGAGAGATTTATTATTCTCAACATCCAAATCCACATTGGTCTCCAAGAATTTCTTCTTCAGCTGGGGAGTCAACTCACCAAATGAAAAATGTAGCCACTTGTAGTTAACCTGAGATTACAATCACACATAGTTCTGAACCTGTAACAATGAAGATATTTCCATGGATCTAAGAGGTGATCGGAGGTGAGAATTGTATAATATGATAGGCTAGTGGTTCCATACTTCTAAGGTATTTCAAGGATGATGAAAGAAAAATGAGGTAAGAAATCCCAGAAAACTTCTTGTTTCTTCAGTGGTGCCTCATGAAATCAATATGTAGAACTTTCTCAGCTAAAGGTAGTAAATCCCATTGAGGAGATGACCCCATAAAACTATGAAATGATAATAATTCCCTTGGGACCTAACAAAAATCAAGGATATTCTTATTTTTTCTAAGAATTCACCTCCCGTATTCTTGTGAGAAATGAAGAATACAAAGGGAATATTGAACAGTTGGAATAACATGTAATAACCTTCACCTCATATGTACAATCATTCATAGATCCTATTGCCATTCCATATCTCCATGCAAAATATGTCACTCCAATCAGAATTTTTTATCTTGATTCAATAAAGAAGGGGCGGGGATACACAATGCAAGGGAGAGCTAATGAAAAGTGGGTTAAAAATATCCTCGAGAAAGGTAAAGCTTTGTTTCTAGAGATTATTTCACTATTTTAGTTCATGTTTGCCACTGCTGTGAAATTAAGGATGACTAAAGATGAAATTGAGAAGGAAAATATTAATTGGGAATAGGTATTCCTACTGGTAATAGAGATGGGGAACCTTGATTCGTATGTGTTCATATGAAAAAATGTGTTCAAATCCATAACTAAGAATATGTCTCCAATTTGGTCTCGAACATTGGTTTCCCAGTATGAGATGTTGAACAATGATCTTAATGAGTTGTATTCTTGTGATGGGATCACTTCAAAGATGAGGGAAAACACAAGAAAAGAAGTGTAGAATCTTAGAGAACCTTCGGTGAATGAGAATTGCTTGGTGAACGACCTTATGTATCCATTTGATGAACTGGTTGTTGGAGTCTAGTGGCCAACACTTTACTAAGTTGGGTGTGCTGAAACTTAACTTAGACAAATGTCTAAGTGCTCACCCAAAGCAAATGCAACCTATCAAGTTCCTCCTTTATCTCAATGTAAAGATGTGGGTCATGAACTTAACCATTATCATAGATGATAGATGACAATATAATTTAGCAACATCAACAAGTAAAATAAAGTTATTTATTCGTGAAGATAAACAATTAACAATAGAATATAGATTCCCATTACTACATACAAATTAAAATTAACCTTAGAAATCCATGAAATTTTTTTCATTATAAACATGTGATCAATTACATTATAGAATTCAAGACATAATTACAAAAAAATACAACCCATGCATGTATGAAAAACTATACATGACTCACACTACTTAGAGTAGAACTCCATTTAGGACTCTCTATCTATCACTCTATCCATGTACATATATGCACCCCTCCTATAAAGGAATTCAATACTTATTTATATATGATGGGAACTTTTCCTTCGCTACTTACATGCTTTAATCCTAATTTCAAACATCCTAAATAAATGTTGTATACTCTTGGACCCCTTCTTTAATTCCAACCCATGCTATAAATAGCTTGATCTGATCCATTTCTGCATCCTATATTTAGCTCTGTCTATGCATGGTTTTCACATCTTACATGTGATTTTATCCTTGTTCGATGATTTTAATTTTCCAATTTTATTTCTAGACCTTTCTTGTCTTTCACACCAACTCTACTTTTCCTATTTTGAGCCCCATTCTGAAATCTGGCTAATTCCTCTAGTTTATATCTACATTGCATGGACCTTCGCATATTGTTGTATTTTTAATCCCTCATGCAAAACTTTACACATTGAATATTACTTACATTATTTCCTATCCTTGCACATCCTCCCATGTATTCCTTGTCTTTTGGTACATCTTTCCAGTCCATGTTCATCCTTTTGCACACGGTGTATAACATTCACGCATGGCTTATACTTATCCAATTTATCTACTCAACATTACCCCACACTAGGAGTGTTTTCCATCCTCTACAATATAAAAAATAGCCTATAATAATAAATAATTATGTTTGAAAGAATTTGGAAGAATAAAGAATAAGGAAAATTACCCATATGAATCAAAGATTAAAGAACATTCTCTCTGTGTGCGTCTAAAAATTCAAGCCTGCAGTGATTATAGGAGTTTATGGAGTTATCTATTTATAATTTTTTCCAACTAATTCCATCCTTCAAGATCCTTCTCTATCTTCTCTGACACTGTCTCAAAAATGTTTGAAATATTTTCTAGAGTTAAATCTTTAATATTTTGGTACATCTCTTTGATCAACCCTTCCTAGTTTGAGGCAATACCCTCTAGACTATCCATCCTTCACATCACCATAGGTTTAACTTCCTTAAACCTTTCCTTAATTGTGTCATGCTTTACCTTCATAATTTTTCTCTTCTCTTTAACCTATTGCATCACCTTCTTGTGCTTGGCCTCATTTGTCTCCAATATGTCCTGCATTTTATTCAACTCCACCTCATCATCCACGGTGCATGCATTTAGTATCAATAAAAAATATTGGTAGCTATCATAAGTCTTCTCAACCTTATTTGTGTCCTTTATTATCTCAATGCTAAGAGTTACATAGTCTTTAATATCCCTCTATGAATTCTCCTTATTCATGTTTACTAGCTCCTCTATTGTAGGCTCTGTGTTATTCACTCTGATAAGCAAAAAGTGTACCAGAACCTCCAAATAATCCATTTCCTTATCATATTTTGGTTTGTCTTGTGCTATCAAATCTGGCCACATGCACATGCTATTGTTTACAATATCATCTACCTTATTGTATGTATCAACAATTCTCTTATTTTCATCAATCAAATCCTTAGAAAGATTATGATTCTCCTTATCTTTTCACTCTATATCCTTCTATATTCTTTTGATCACGAACCCTTTATCAATATTCCTCCTTCAAAATTCAGTGGCCATATTGTTTAGAGAATCTATCGGTTATTCATAAAAGCAATTATTTGAGTCTATTATAGGGAATACCGTTCCTGGTTATTTCTTTACTTTCATATCTTAAAGTGACACTTTGCTTACCTCAAACTCAAGATCCTCCATAGGAGTTTACATGTTCCAAGAGAAAATATTCCTTATGCATGAAAGGGCCTCAACCTTATTAAAAATATCCCAATATAATAGGTCCTCTATTGGTACTGAAATATGGAATCTGGACCTTACGAGCTTCATCAGGTCATTAAGGTAGGACATATGGGGTACCTATGGAGGTTTCCTTTGCTTGCTCCCTCTTGTCCGCTACTTCCGTGGGGTCTCTTGTGCAACATTGAACTACACATGGCTTGTCTCCTCACCACTACCCTAGTCTTCTTCGAATCTCTGCACTTGGGCCTCTTCCTCGTCTCACACATCTTTATGTTCTTCTTCAAACCACTCTTCCTCATGTTATTCCTCATATGCATCTTATTCATCTTGGCCCTTTTCTTATTTCACGGGATCTTCCTTATGTTCCTCCTCATGGAATTATATGTTTTGAGGACCTTCATCATTTTACTTCACCTATTCTTCTTGTTCCCACTCCACGCATGGCCCCTCATGTAATGGATGCTCTTCATCTTCCTTCTACATATTATGAACAATGTGGGTGTCTTCTTCCTTTTAATGGGATTGACTTGCACTCTTATTTAGTTTGGGGATCCTTTTGTGTGTTTAAGGCACTTTCTTATTGGCACTTATTATATATTTTATTCCTTCTACTCTGACCAAGTGCAATCTCTTCCTCATCGTCATCTTCTTCCTCTTCCTTTGGATAAGTTTCCTCACACCTATGCTTTGGAATCTTCACCGTGTGCTTCTTTTGTGGTTGTGGAATATTGATGTCACACTTGTCAACTAATTTTCCATCCTGAACCTTTAGCTATAGGAAAATATAAACTCTGCATACCTCTTTATCAACTATAAAATTCATAATTAAGCTAAGGTACATGCTACCTATCTCCATTGTCTCCACATATGCTGACTTTGACACATACCCATATATTTTACAGAGTGTATGGTAGTCAACATCTTCCCTCTCTCAATTAAAGTTTAAGTGTTTCGCATCATTGATTTTGTTTACTATGCATTTGAAGTTCTTGGCTATGAATGCAAATGAAACTTTGCACCATATCCCCATTACTTAAAAAGAATATGTCAAGGCATAAATGATGCAACATGAAAAAAATCTGCATGTTTATCTAACAATGATGGAAAATCTTGAGGCACATTCCATTCATATTCGAATGCATCACACGTACTCTTGTACCATTATTCCAGGTGTGCCTTATATGGGTTTGTAATTATGCCCTTGCAAGTCTACTTAGTGAACCTTTTTTATGGAAACTTATTTTCAATGGGGTACTCACACATATTATCCTCTGCTTTGTCTAGAACCCTAATTTCGTATAATAAAATTAAAAAAGGATAAAACCCCATGTAATTTGATCCCCTTTCTCTATATGAGCATTTTACTCCTCTATTATTATTTTAGATATATACAAGGAAATGTTGTACTTGGTCTTATGCGCCATCTTATGCAAAATATGTAGAACATTCTTGTTTACTTCTTTCCATATCTCAAAAGCACCTAATTTACAACTTATTAGATGCCCAACCACTCTAGTTCCTGGGTTAACAATCTTCTCAATATTGAAAGTGTGATTCCCTCTCTGATATTGCAACTTGTTAATTTTTGCCTCGATTGCTACTTCATTGTGAAAATTAAGTTCTCTCTTCCCCTGTATTGCGTAACCCAATACCTCTACTAATCAACTTGGAAGTTAATCACATCCTCCTTCTTGCAAAGTAAAAGTAATCTTCGTGTATGCACGAAATTAACCATTAAAATAGGTACACGAGCTTCCTAAAGAAAGGTAATTCATACAACTGATGCACCCCACCCCTTCCAAGGTTCTACTCACCGTATTATCAAGGACTATTTTTCCTTCTGCAATCCTCTTTCTCATCTCTCACAAGACATATTTATTGATGTCTGCCTCATATTCTTATGCCCAGTGGTTGTAGTCACTAATTTTGCATTTTCATAGCTATAATTCCCATGGTTTTCCTACTATTACCTTTGGAAGATACTACATCTAATAGAACCAATATTTAGGTGATTCTTCTATGGGCTTATTGTTCTTTAGTGCTTTCTTTGGTTTCATTATATCTTCAATATCAACTTAAAATTATTAATATTTTCCCTAGGTGTCAAAAAACCAACTAGAGTTTACTTAGATTGTGCCTTTGATACACAATCATATACCCTCTTTATTTCACCTCTATGTCCTAGCTTAACCTATGAATAACTGTTAACCCTAAAATTATATCTTCCTTACATCAAACCCTAGCTTTCTCAACCTGATTTATGAACCTTGACTTCAAACTCTTTTTCACCTAGCTTCCAATTCTCAAAAGGAGATCTCTCTATTTAAAGGTTCCCTACTTGGTCTTTCTCTCCCCATATTTAATTCATCCTAGTCTAGATTTTTTTCGTAGTTGTTATTTCATTCACTCTTCACACTTTGTACTTGTCGCAATTGAGCTCTTTCATGCACTAGTTATTTAAAATAAGGAAAGAATGACCTCCACTCTTCGTCCCTTTATAGATTTTTTAAATTCTGACAATATTAATTACATTCACCTACCACCATTCCAAAAATTTAAGGCACCTTTTTCTACTTTCCTATATTTTTCCTAATTTTTCTATCTTGAAGGAAATCTCCCACATGTGGCAGTGTGTAACCTTCTGGTGCACTACTACTTCTCAGGCTATATGACCTCTTGTGCACATCTTCTATGTGCCACACATATCCTTCTACACCATTTTCCAAGCATTCTACCTTTATACTACCTCCCTCACGTTAAACTACATGCCTCTTAACTCATGTGGGTTTTAATATGAGAAATTATATCAACATAAAATACATTCACATTGTATCCAACCAATCAAGACACTTTATTTCATACACCATTACATTTTTCCATCACACACCATTATCTCATCTTGTCACGTGTATTTACTAACCTCTCATCAAGTATTATCTGTTGGCATGAATTTCTAATAGGTGTTGTCATTGATGCAAAACAACATTAATGACAAAGCGGATGTTATATTATGGTCCTATGATGATGTACATGATGCTAACATGATGGTTCAGATGTGTTTGTGTTGGTACAGTGAGATTCATTTATGTGTGTTTGCTCTTGCAAGCCCATTTAGATGCTTAGGTGATGTAACATGAAAATAAGAGCTTCTCAGGTCCTTAGGAAGTATGTTGACATGATAGATAATAGGAGGCACTCATAGAAGTGGAATGGTGCAGATATAGCTGGTTCATTATGTTACAGGTGCTCATTGGGAGTAGGTATGGTAGCTTGTAGGTGTGATAGTTTGGTTTAGAGTCATATGAGCTCATGGAATATTGAATTCAGGTATATCATGGCATATCAAGTATGTTTTATTCATTTCTAGAGGTTTCATGATGAGTTATTTCATTATTTCAGTTGACCCTAGCTTATACAGTGAGGAGCATGCATGTAAGTAAAGGTAAGTCTTAATGGTTAGAGAGATTGAGGGACGATATTGACATTATGATGATTGGAGATGTTATTTTTATGTGTCATGGTTCTTTGGAAACAAATTTAGGTTGCTAGGATGTGATTTACAAGATATGATAGTTTATGTGAGACAAGTTCAAGAACAACTCAAAATCAAACTTGAATTTGAACTTTTGATGCTCGTTGTGAATGATGTGATTTGTAGGGGACCTTGTGAATTTCAGGGATGATTATATGGTGAGTTTATAAGGTTTAAAAAAATAATCAGGTTAGTTTATCATCACATTTTTATGAATGAATGTTAAGACTATAAAGTGGTCTAAAACCCTAGTTAAACCCTAGCTAGGAGTAGTCTACAAAAGAAGAGGTATAGTGACCCAGTTATGATTTATTAATCAAAATTGATGATTTTATGTTATATTGGACTATATTATCCTTCCATAAATGTACAGTTTAGGTAATGGTGATGAGTGGGCCCCAATCAAACAGGTTAGTTTTTGAAAAATAAGGAAAAAGAAGAAATGACTCCACTCTTAGTCCCTTTTAGGATTTTTTTAAATTCTGACAATATTAATTACATTCACCTACCACCATTCCAAAAATTTAAGGCACCTTTTTCTACTTTCCTATATTTTTCCTAATTTTTCTATCTTGAAGGAAATCTCCCACATGTGGCAGTGTGTAACCTTCTGGTGCACTACTACTTCTCAGGCTATATGACCTCTTGTGCACATCTTCTATGTGCCACACATATCCTTCTACACCATTTTCCAAGCATTCTACCTTTATACTACCTCCCTCACGTTAAACTACATGCCTCTTAACTCATGTGGGTTTTAATATGAGAAATTATATCAACATAAAATACATTCACATTGTATCCAACCAATCAAGACACTTTATTTCATACACCATTACATTTTTCCATCACACACCATTATCTCATCTTGTCACGTGTATTTACTAACCTCTCATCAAGTATTATCTGTTGGCATGAATTTCTAATAGGTGTTGTCATTGATGCAAAACCAAATTATTGACAAAGTGGATGATAGAGCAGGGTAAAATAATGATATGAAAGATGTTAGAATGATGATTTAGATGTGTACTTGATGATAGAACGAGATTCAATGAGGATTGCTTGCTTTTACAAGCCTATTAAGGTGCCTAGGTGATGTTGCATGGAGGTAGGAGTTCCTTGGTTGTTTGAGAAATATGTTGACATGATGGATAGAAGGTTTGGAGGGTGTTTAGGCACTCATATCAGTGTTATGAAGTATATACATGTGATTGGATATGTTACAGGTGCTCATCTGGAGTAGGTGTGGTAGCTTAGTAGGCTGTGATAGATTGAGTTTTCGAGCTACATGAGCCCATGGATGCATTTTTTCAGGTGTATCATGGTATATCATATATGTGTGGCTCATTTCCAATGATTATATAATGAATTATAACATTATTTAAGTTGACCCTAGTTTCTACAATGAGAATCCTTAAGGTGTAGATATGCAATTCTTAATGACTGGAGAGTTTGAGGCGTGGTATTGAAATTATGATGATTAGAGATGTTAGGTGATGTGTTATGGTGCTGTGAGAAAAAATTCAGGTTGCTTGGATGTGAGTTTTGCAAGATATGATAGTTTATGTGTAAGAGGGTCAAAATTTAGTGAAAATATAGCTCGATTTGGAACTTCTGATGCTCACCGTGAAGTTTGTGCTTTACATGGGATATTTTGACTTTTAGGGATGTTTCCATTGTGAGTATATAAGGTTTTAAAAAATAATCAGGTTAGGTCATCATCACATTTTCATGAATGAATGTTAAGACTATAAAGTGGTCTAAAACCCTAGTTAAACCCTAGCTAGGAGCAGTCTATGAAAGAAGAGGTATAGTGAACCATTATTTATTGTTTAATTAAAAGTGATGATTTTATGTTTTATATGAATCTCTTATATTTCCATAAATTTATGGTTGAGGTCATGGTGATGAGTGGGCCCCACTTAAAACATGTCAGTTTCTGAAGAAGGTTTTGGGACATGGTTGTCCAAAGGCGTAGCATGAAAAATTGATGGTATGAAGTTTATGTGAGTTTATATTGATGTACATGGAGGTTTCAGGAAACATTTATGTAGGTACATGGTTATTTGAGGTCCATTCTGGTTGACTGGTCAAAGGGTAGTTTTGTGGTCTCAAAAAGCAATGTTCTAGTAAAATATATATCTTGAGCTACAAGTAGAGTTTGAAGATGATTTTTTTTTTTAGGAAATAGGATTCAGATTTATTTCCAGTGATATAAATTTTGATTCATGATGAGGTCATTTGATATGGTTTCTAGGCCATTATTCAAACAAGAAGATTTTTTCAAGTGTAGGTTAGGATGTGTTTTGTTGCAATTTTGGAGTTATTTGAAACATGAAATGGATTTAGTGATGATTTATATCACATGTAATGTGAATAGGGATTAATTTTGCATCCAATGAATCCATTTGGAGGTATCTAATGTTTGTACCAATAATTTTAAGAGCTAACCTTTGTAAATAACTATTTTTACAGGTTTATTTTGTGAAGACAAAAGTAGTTGTGGTTTGAGAAGGAGGTTGATTCAAGGATTATAAATTTCTTAGAAGTGTTCTAAAATTTATGTGGTTACATGGAATGGTTGTTTTGAGTATAATTTATTTGGTGGCATAATGAAGTTTCCAAGGTGTTGAAGTGTGTAGGAAACAATAGTTTTGAGAAATATAAAGAGTACTGAGCCCATTAAATGAAATAACTAGATTGTTTGAAATAAATTATGACCATGGTTGATGTTTAAATGATATATTAATCATGTTTGATTAATAGGATATTATATAAGAATTGTTTTGGAATGAGGAGAATTTTGGTAGCATGTGTTTTAGTGATTTTTGGTGCATGGAAAGTGTGTTTTTGCTAGGATGACCCATACAGGTCACTTTTAGATGTTGTAAAAACTTTATGGGATGTTTTTATTGATGAATTGGTAGAACCAAAGGTGTATGAAAGACATCATTTGGGTTGGATGAGAGAAAAAGGTATAAAATCATTTTTTTGGGCTCATTTTTGAACTAATGCTCTTAGAGGAAAGAAGTGTGACCTAGAGGAGAGTATTTTTTAGGTATGAGAGCATGATTTTAAGGATAAGGAAGAACATGAAAGGTTGAGGAAGATTAAATATCATGAGATCAAGAGGTTAGAGAAAAGAAAAGTGAATAAAGAGCAAGATTGTGATAGTTTGATGCCCTAGGGTATGAGGTAGGGTTTGTGAGCTAAATTTGTGATCTCCATCAGTTGTGGCAGTATACATATCAGAGATAAAATATATTTAGGTGTATGAGTTGGTGATTTTTCATCCTATGGGGTTTTATCCTCCTTGTGGAGTTCATGCTTCACTATATTAGGGGTTAGTGCTCTTTGTAGGGTTGGTTCTGTACTAAACTAGGGGTTCGTGCTCCTTGTGAAGTTGGTGCTTCACTAAATCTCTTTGATTTATCTAATATAAGAAGATTTTTAGTGGGTTTTCTTCCCCAATAGGGTTTCCCACTTATATCTTGTGTTCATGTGTATGCTCTCTTGATTGTGCTTATGTGGTTGAATGTTTCATCTTACTAATCACACATTTATGGATGAATAAATATAAACGGTGCATGTATGATAATTTGAAATTGTTTTAGAAGGACTACTGAACTAATTCACCCCTCTCTCAGTTCATTGTGTTTCCAACAATTGGTATTAGAGAAGGTCCTTTAGAAGCAAGTCTAACATCTTGAAGGATATTCTAGAAGCACAAGCTATGGGTAAGTCTTCAGACATTGAGGCTATATTGAGAAGAAGGAATGAAATAGCTCAGTCATGTATTGAAGCCTACCAAAACCAGGTCAAGGACATGGAAGATAAACATAGTCAAGCCATTCTTTCTTTGGAATCTCAAGTTGCAAGTTTGACCAAATCCCTAAAGGAGAAAGAAGACTCTTGTTCCAGGTATGAAGAAAAATTAAAGGCCCTTAAATCAGATTAGGAGAATGCATCAAGTATGTTTAGGATGTATGAGAATCTTGGGAAGAGCTCCAAATCTCTTGATGGGGTTATTGAAGGTTAAAAATCCATGGATGAAAAAACATGCCTAAGGTTTCATGGAAAGCATGATAATGAAGACGGTCCAAGTTCAAAATCAGATGTGAAGGTGACTAAGAGTACCGATTTGAGAAGGTCTAACTCAATTAGACAACCTAATGCTATGAGGTATGGTTCTTCATTCAATGGTTATTACTTTGTTTTTCATGGTTTTCATCATAGAGCTAGATATTATAAGAGAAGGACTTTTGAGAATGGTGTTGGTGCCTTCAAGGGTGAATGCTATTCATGTTGTGAGTATGGGCATAAAGCTAAAGATTGTGGATGGAACCTAAATGTGTTTGAACCTAGAATAAAGAAGAATGAGATTGTATGATTCAAATGTAACAAACATGGACACATTTCTAGATTCTTTCATCTTGGTGAAACTCAAAAATATACTAGCAGGTTTCAAACTATAAATGGGAAAAATGGAAGAATGCTAAGGAGGAATATCAGTCCTATATATGAGGTCAAGAGACCTGATTCCCAGGTTTTGAAATTTTAAGAGTTAAAGCTTTCAAATAAAGAGGATTCTAATGCAATCAATATGGAAAACAAGTCTCTCAAGCCCAAGCACATCCAAAGAATCATGTTCTATTTAGTTTGAGGGATTAAAATTGAATAAGATCATCTGTGTCTCTATGTTATAGCACATGAAAAGTTAAAGTATCTAGGTGTACTGTACACCTCAAAAGGAATAAGGTATGTTAAATAGTCTCTTCATGAGGATTTCAGTTTTCTTCATTATAAGGTGTCTAAGTATGAGTGTGTGTTCATTTATGTCTCCTCATCATGTCAGTTTTATAGCCTAAGTGAATGCATTTTTATTTCAAATATGCACTCTATGTCTGATCAAGAAAGGTATGTGTCTTTATATAATTAGTATTAAGAGTCTGTGAAATAAGTGTTTGTTGTCATGCATTCATGAGTTAGTATCTATGTCAGTAGTCTTTTTCATTCATCTAATGGTCTAAGTTGGTATGTTCAAGTTCATAAAGTGCATTTGGGTCTAAGGGTTGTATCAAAATTCAAAGTAGTTTGAGTCTTGTCTATGTTGAAAAGAGATCTATGAAATACATATGTCTATATTCATGGTTAATACTATGAGTATAAATGTGAAAATATGAGAAAGAAGTGGTCCTAATGTCCTTGATAGAACTATATCATTATCAATCTGATTTTCAATGGCATGTATTTGTCAAGGGTCTGAGTTTATCAGATTCAATTTTATTGTCCTTCAAAAGTATAGAAGTTTGTGCTTCCTCAAGAAGACATTTCTGGGTCCATTATTGAGCAAGATTAGAAGGTTATGTGTAGTTAAAGGCTTAATTGCATAAGTATACTCCCTGACTATGTCCTCAGGATTGTTGAGTTTATCACAATTATCATATATGTTCTGAGTATAAAGTGTGAGTGTGATCTATGTCATGTTGTTCTGATAAGTATTAGAGTTGTCTAGGTTTGAGAGTTGGTCTAAATGATACTAAGTCATATGTCAATTTTTTTAAAAAAATTTGCAAGTCATACTAAAAGGTCATAATATGAAGCTCATTAGTACGGTAAGTCTTATATGGTTCCTTGAAGTCAATTCTTGGTCTAAAATTTCTCTTGAAGGATTGAGAATTAATTGTAACAAGTGATACAAGGTATATGGAGGTGTTATGACCTATGTTTAGTCAACACTGTAGTCTGTGTTCAAAGAAAAATTGATCATTTCCTACAAATAAAATAAGTAAGGGTACAAAGATGTTGGATGAAGTAAGACAAGCTTACAAGCCTATTACAAAGATCATTAGGTGCAAGAATGAGATCATCCATTCCTAAAAAGACATGAACTGTATCATCTCTGTTAGACATTTGAATATTTTAATAGGTGTAGTACTATCTATGATAGTTCAAGTGAAGTGGTTTGCTCAAGTTACAAGGTATGAGAGTCTATCATGTGATTGTAATCTAAAGAGACTAAAAGGGATATCAAAGGTACTTGACATCATGATTGATTCATTTCATGTATGTAAGATGGTTTTATTCATCTCCATGAAGCTTAATCTCACAAAAAGAATAGAGGTGCCTATTGGTGTTCTTGCTATGACAAGGGTTAGTTGGTTCAAACCCTAAGGTATGAAGATAGTTTGATCAGTGGTATGCATACTCCCAGGGGGAGAGCATGAGTTTTCAGAATGTCATTGTTGTTCTCAAAAGGGATTAAGGATGAATAACTTCATATGTAAGATGGTGTTTAGGAAGCTACAATGACTATAATATTATCTATGTATCTAAATGTAAGGCCACATGTTGTCCAAATGTCTCAAAGGTATTTAAAAGAGTTTTTTAAGGGTCATTAATCCCTTGCTCTTGTTTTGAGTGAAAGAATATAGATGAAGGATCATGTACAAGGATTCTTGTAGTATCATCAAGTGCAATTCAATATTTTTGTCAAACTCTCTGTCAAACTAGAGGTAGAGTATATGCATTATGAAGAATCTTGAAGAAGTGTCATCTAATGCTCAATATTTGTGTGAAAAGAGAAGCTATAAGGAACACTCATTATTTTCAAATATAATCTAAAAGGGATATTTTGTTACTGTGTAATATGATCAAAAGAGTGAAAGAGAATGAATAAGCTACACACTTTAACAAGAATAAGGGAAGAGAAATAAAAAGTTATATATTTAAGAATGAATAGTTAAAACCTAAGACATAGGAAACCAAGTACGAAATAATTTATATGGTCTAGGTTGACCTATCCTGCAATAAAGGCTAATGTTGATCCACTAAAATACATAAGGTCTTGTGAATTGTGCTTGAGAATACAATGAGTGTACATGCACTGAGTGAAGAAAGAGCTTGAAAAAGTTGATCGAGTATGATAGGTATACTTATGGGTATGAATTTGAATACTATAGAAGGAGAGAAGCATCAAGTGATCTTAATAATGTGTATAATGCTTTACCACATGATTATGAAGGTGTTAAGTCTCACTTGTACATGCAAAGTGTGTAGAAGTGGTCATGTGAATTCTATAAGTTGAATTCTAGTTAAGAAGATGTATTATATGAAGTGTCATGACTCATATGATGAAAAATAATGTATGGTGGTCCTTGATTATTTAGAAAATGATAGAGGACATGTGAATGAACCTACAAATGTCTAAGGTATTGAACAATGTACCTAGTATTTGCACTTTGTGTAAGAATCCTATGAATCTCACAAGTTTATTATGGTTGTAAGAATTACGTCTGAGAAGACTAAGTGTAATCAGAGATGAGGGCATGAAGTGTAAGTATCATTGAAGTCAAGATAATATGTTATGGTTTAAAGATCTATGAATACAGCATCAAAGTAGCTCATAGAAGGTGGAGTAGGTGAAAATTACTAGCATCAATGATATGTGAAGATCTAGAAGGTGGAACTTTAAGATATATGACTCTACAATATTCAAGGGAAGTCAAGAATGTATTAAAAAAGTAAAGAGATCTTGTATTAGAGGATTTGAAATGTCTTCTAGGAACATTTGCTATAGTGAAAGTGTCATAAAGATGAGAAAAGAATCTTTAAGTTTTATCTAGGCCTGAGATAGTTCAGTGCAAAATGTTTTCTTTTGGTCTGAGTTCCATATCAACCTCCATGAATGGTGAATAACTAAGTTAGTTTCTAAGAAGAAAAAACCTTTTGTGCTCCTAGGTTTTTTTCTTCCATTAAAATGCATAATGTCAATTTTTATAAATATTATAGAACTGTGTTATGCTATAGAAAATGGGTCAAAACAATGAATTTTTTCACATATAAAAGAGATTAAATGCATGCTTCATGAGTATAAGAGGCCTAAAAGACTGATCATGAAGTCTGAAGGCATAATGAAAGTTGTTTTCAAGATAGTTAAGTCACCAAAAGTTACCAAGAAGGTATGAATTGGTAAGTTGAAGTAGGGGGGCTTAGTGAATTTCTTAAGAGTTAACCTACAAGTATGTAGGTGTCTAGTGATGTGTAGTGGTGATACATATTGTGTTTAGAATTCCCTTGAAGGTTGTGCAATGAGATGTGGTTGTAGAGGAGAAAAAATTTGGTTCAAAAGACATGAAAAAGGTAAAGTGATGATTATTAGTCTCTTTGAGGTGTCCTATAATGGTATAATGGTCTAAATGTTTCTCTAATGGGTATGAATATGTTGCTACAGGTGAATGAAGTGTATTTGTTCCTACTAAAGTCAGGGGGAGCTCAAATTTGTGCTTATAGAAGATTGCATAAGTGATCTCAAAGCTATCGAAGGTATGGAGTAGATGTCTAAGTCAATATTTGATTGTTTTTGGTTCATAAATGCATGTTATCAGTCACTTATGATTGTTTAAGACTGAGAAAAGTGTTCAAGACCTAGAAAATGAGGTCAAGTTGGATTTTAGCAAAGTTAGTATGGTAAGTCACACAATGTTTAGGATAATGATGAGCTAGAAACAATGGTCTTGGATCCAGGGGGAGTCTTAGATTACATGGTAAAGGTATGAATATTTATCTAGGACTTATCAAAATTAGTGCAAAATGTATTGAAATGTCTCTTCAGGGATGTCAATCCACATTTGAAGTAAAGAACAAGTAAGTGTAGTGACAAGTCAAAGTTATGCCTAGAAAAGATTGAATATGATCATGAAAGAAGGTATGATGAATTTATAGGCTCATTTTGACATTGTTGGCATGTTCTTAGTATGATTGAATTGGGTTACAATTAGTTGCAGTGCTTCATTGAGAGCTAAAACAAGGGTCAAGGAGAAATAACTTGTTTTTACATGCCTAGGAGGTGAAATGTGGTGTTTTGGATTCAAATGAGGTAAGTGGATGATATATTCATTCTTTAATGATGTTTTTAGATGTTGTAGATGCTTGGCCTAGAGGGAGCATATTGGTTGCATGTTGGAAATGAAGGCAAAATCATTTTTTGAGGTAAATTTAAAGGTTTTGAGTTGTGTTGAGATATTTGGTTAATGTTTTTAACCAAAAAATTATGCTATGAAGATGTGTAAGGTGAAGAATATGCTGCTATAGGTATGCCTTTTTCATTAATGTAAAAAAGGGGAGAAGTTCACAGTGTTTTCTATTAATGACAAAGGGGGATATTATTGGCATGTGGTCCTAATAGGTGTTGTCATTGATGAAAAACTACATAAATGAAAAAGTGGATGTTGGATTATGGTATTATGATGATGAACATAATGCTAACAGGATGGTTTAGATGTGTTTGTGGCGGTACATTGAGATTCAGTGAGGTGTGCTTGCTCTTGCAAGCTCATTCAGGTGCCTAGATGATGTAGCATGAAAATAGGAGCTTCTTGTGTCCTTGGTAAACATGTTGAAATTATGTATACCAGGATTAGAGGGTTCTTGGGCACTCACAATAGTGGCATGGTGTAGATATAGTTGATTCACTATGTTATATGTGCTCCTTGGGAGTAGGTATGACAACTTGGAGGTGTGAAAATTTGGTTTAAAGTAATATGAGATCATGGAAACTTTTATTTAGGTATATCATGACATATCAGGTATGTTTGGTTCATTTTGAGAAGTTTTTTGATGAGTTATTATATTATTTCACTTGACCCTAGCTTCTATAGTAAGAAAAAAACATGTAAGAAAAGGTAAGTCTTAATGGTTGGAGAGATTGAGGCATGATATTGACATTATGATGATTAGAGATGTTAATGTGATGTTTCATGGTCCTTTGATAAATAAATTAGGTTTCTATAATCTGAATTTTGTAGGATATGACAATTTATGTGAGACATGGTCAAGAACAAGTCAAAATCAAGCTCAAATTTGAACTTCTGATGCTCATTATGAATTGTGTGATTTACATGGGGCATTGTGACTTTTAGGGATGGTTATATGGTGATTTTATAATGTTTCAAAAAAAGAGTCAGGTTAGTTGGTCGTCACATTTTTATGAACAAATGTTAAGAAGATAAAGTGGTCTAAAACCCTAGTTAAACCCTAGCTAGGAGTAGTCTACAAAAGAAGAGGTATAGTGACCCAGTTTTGATTGATTCATAAAAATTGATGATTGGATGTTGTAGTGGTCTCTCTTATATTTCTATAAACTTATGGTTGAGGTCGTGGTGATTTGTGGGCCTCACTCAAACATGCCAGTTTCTGAAAAATAAGGTTTTGGGACAAGGTTTTCCAAAGGAGTAGCATGAAAAATTGATGGCGAATGATGTATGTGATATTTTCTTGATTTCCATGGATGTTTTAGGACACGTTCATACACATAAATTGTCATTTGAGGTCCACATAGGTTGACTAGTCAAAGGGTAGTTTTGTGTTCTCAAATAGTAAGGTTTAGTAAAATGGCTATATCTTGAGCTACAAGAGGATTTTAAAGATAATTCAAGTTTTGTTAAAAAGAGGATTCAGATATATTTATATTTATATTATGTTTTTATCATGATGATTTGATTTGATAGGGTTTTTAGGTCATTCTTTTGATAGTAAGTGTTTTGGTAGTATAGGACAAGATGTGTTCTAGTGTAAGTTTGGAGTTATTTGAAAAATGAGATGGATTGGGTGATGATTTATATCACTTGGAATGTGATGAGGGATGAATTGGGAATATAATTAATTCATTTGGAGGTATTCACTATTTTTATAAATTATTTTATGAGCTAACCTTTGCAAATAAATGTTTTGACATGTTAATTTTTTGAAGAAAAAACTAACTGTGGTTTGAGCATGAGGTTTATTCAAGGCTTATGACTTCCTTAGAAGTGTTATAAAGCTTCTAAAATTTTCATAAAGTGGTTAGATGACATATTTTTCTCATGTTAAAGTGATTTGGTGGAATTATGAAGTTTCTAGGGTGCTGAAGGGTGTATGAAACAACTGTTTTGAGAAATACAAAGAGCATTGGGCCCATTAAATGAAATAATGTGATTGGTTGAGTAAAATTACAAAAAAATAAGAATGTTAAATGATATTTTAATAATGTTCAAGGGTTTTTGGGTCATGAATATGTATGGTTTTTATGTAAGGGAATTTTTATCTTTTTGCCCATGGGGTTTTAAGCCATTTTTGACACATGTAATGAGGTTTTTAGCTAGGACGACCTACTTGGGTCATATGTGACTATTGTAATGATATTATTTGAATTTAATGAAGGTGTATGTGTTGGAATTATCATTAGGGACCAAATTCCTTTGGGTTGGAGAGAATATATGCATATAAAAGTGATATTTTCACTCATTTTGAGAGCTATTCTTGCATGGGGGAGTAATGTGACCTAGAGGAGATTTTTTTGTAGGTAAAAAGATATGTTTTGAGGGATGATCATGTGTTATAGGTTGAATAATGTTTGAATACATGTTTGTAAGTTTTTATATGCAAGACAAGTCCAAGAAGATATAGAAAGAGTAAGATTGAAAATTTAGGGTTTGAGTAAATTTGTGTGAGTTGAATATGTGATCTCCATCAGTTGTGGAAGTAGAAATATTAGAGATCAAACATATCTAGGTTGCTAATTTGTTGTTTGGTAATCTTTGGTGGGTTGTATCCTCCTTGTGGAGTGGGTATTTCACTAAATTAGGGGTTGGTGTTCCTTGTAGGGTTAGTGCTCTATTAAATTAAGGGTCGGTGTTCCTTGTAGGGTTGGTGATCTATTAAATTAGGGGTTGGTGTTCCTTGTGAAGTTGGTGCTTCACTAAATCACTTTGATTTGTGTAATATAAGTAGAGTTTTAGTGGTATTTCTTACCCATGATGGTTTCCCACTTATATCTTGTGTTTATGTTTATCTTCTCATGGATTATGGTTGTTTGAATGTATTATGCACACTAAATAAGTCGATGAGGCCATAAATTGGCCATAAATTACTATTATTTTGTCCTTCCAAAGTTACATTTGAAAGTGGATTTAAATGTAATCTTGGAACTTGTAGTTTTCTTGAGATGGAATATAGGATATATATCTGGTTAATTATTTAGAAGTCTTTTGTTATCTATTTTGTTGAATAATCCTATTGATTATTTAGGAAAGATGCAAAGTCTTGTGTATGCAGGCCATAAAGGAAAGATAATAATATTTTGGGAAAATTGGAATTGATCATGAATAATATATCTAAACTCAAATATGATTTTATAGCTAGATTCCTATCAAAAAATTATGCAAGTTCAAAAAAAGAATCATCTCAATCCGAAATCATGTGCAAAAGTTATAACTATTTTTAGTTAGCTCCAGAACAATTGGAGTTAGCTACGAAATGACAGTTTTAGTTTTGGAACTTACAGTTTTAGTTCTAGAACTTACATCAACAGACTGATAGTTTTAGTCCTATAACTTGCATTAATGGAATGACAGTTCTAATTTTGGAAAACTACGGAATGAAAACTATAGTTCCGGAACTTGCATCAATGAAATGACAGTTTTAGTTCAGGAACTTGCATCAACGGAATGACAATTTTAGTTTCAGAACATGCATAAAATAAATAATTATGAATAATCATAGAAACCAATGCAAAATATGAGATATTTTTTTGTTCATATAAATGTTTTTAACAAAAACCTCATTTTTATTTTCTAGTGGTTTTACCAATAAAGATAATTCTAACTTTTAGTGAGTTGTAGTCCAAGGAAAAAGTGTATTAAGAGCACCAAAAGTTCCAAAAATAGAAATAGAAAAATCAAATGGAAAAAATGAGAGAGGTTTTTGTTCATGGAAATACGGTTAACAAAAACTCATTCAGATTTGCTACATTTTTATCAATAAAGATAAATATAAATTTTAGTGAGTTGTAGTCCAAGGAAAAAGTGTATCAGATGAGAAACAAAAGTTCCACAAATAGAAATAGAAGAATCAAATGGAAAAACTGAGAGAGATTTTTTGTTCATGGAAATATGTTTAACAAAAATCTCATTTATATTTTCTACAAGTTTTATCAATAAAGAGAAATCTGACTTTTAGTGAGCTATAGTCCAAGGAAAAAGTGTATCAAATGAGCACCAAAAGTTCCACAATTAGAAACATAAATGTCAAATTGAAAATCTGGGAGAGGTATGTGGTCAAAGTAATTTTTTGAGTAAAATCCTCCTTATAATAAAGTAGGAGAATAAATCATTGTGATTCTTGTTACCAAAAAGCAAGGAGAAGACTTTGGAGAAAATATTCCTAAAATAATGAGATAAGAATTTGACTCCAATAATATATCTCTCCATATTTTGTGGAGATGGAGATCTTAGTTGTTAGGATTGGAATAAAGATAAGATCAGACTGTATTCCCCAAAATAAGGAGCTGGTTGGATGCATTAATTATAAATACAACCTTCCACACTCTTATATGTAATTGTTTCTACCAAGAAATGAATATATCTATTCTTTCTCACCAAACTTCTGAGTGAAATTATTTTGTAGGTTTTGAATTAAAGTTGAAAGTATGAATTAAGTCCTTTTCCAAGGAATGAGTTGTCCACTCATTCCAAGGAAGATGGATCAATGTTTTATGTTCATTTCTTTATTTTCTAGTTTTACTTTTGTTGTGAATTTCTGATTTTATGTTATGTAATCCTTCTTTCCGTACAAATTATTTTGTGAACCTGTAGGTATCTTATTTATTTTTCATTTTTTTAATTCAGCAATTTCATTTATGCAAGTGTGCCTTTCACGCATGTGTGATTTTTTTATGCAAGTTCGGATTTTTTTTAAGGGATTTGTTTCCCAAAGATATTTTTTCTCTTATGCATACATCCATCAGAAACCAACCATAGATTGACATTATTAATGAAGAGGATTGATGACCATCATCATAAGTAATGGTTGAATGTTAATGGTTGTTGAAAATAATGGTTAATGAATTGATAAATTTGCAACATTATCCTCTATTTTTTGTGTTGCTAACATTTACCTTACTACCCCACATGAAAAACATGTGTGGTCCTCTGTGCATTAGTATAAAAGAGATTAACAGTGCCTAGACATGAACAAACTTATTTAAAAAATAGAACAAAACATAAAGGGAAACCTAAGATAAATGGAAATACTAACTTATTACAAAAATAAAAGAAACTTAGTGATAGTATGAATGCCACCTACTCCCATTAAAATAGTTAGGAAACATAGTGCCATCCAGTGATTGTAATTAACATGTGCATGATTGCAACATCTTGGTTACTTTAAATGGCCCCAACCAATGAACTTTGAGCTTCCTAGAGTGGCACATAAGCATGGAGTCATACAAAAAAACCATCTTCCCCATAGTAAGAGATACATTCTTAATGTGCCTATCATGTTAAGCCTTTTGTATCACCTTTTCTATTTTCTAACTCCATCACATAATTACGTCTCGTTCATCCAATTACATTAGTTTATATATGAACTCACCAGCTACTTTCTCATCCACAAGTCCTTCCATGTGTGTAATACATAAAGAGGGTAACAAGAAATCCACATGAAAAATTTCCTCCATGTCAAACACTAATTGAAAATGTGTGTCCTTATTTAACTTCTTATATGTAGCTCTATATGCCCCTAGCACAATTGAGACTTTTTCATGCCAACCCTTTCTACCTACATCACATATCTTTGTTAATGTTTTTCCAAGGATCTTATTGAAAGTTTAGTTGGCTTGTGGGTGATAGGAGTACTTTTATGATGGGATACCATAAATTATGCCAACAATATTCTAATTATTTCATTCAAGAAATGAGTTACCCTATCATTGGTAAGAATAAATGGACAACCATACCAACTAATGATGTTTTCCCATAATAATCTTGCTATTGTAGTTGTAGTACAATCCTTTGTAGGTGCTACTTCTTCCCACCTTGTTAAGTAATTTTTTTATACGATAATTTAATGCACGCCTATCATCTATGAAGTTTGTGAAATTGGGCCAAAAAATTCAATTTCCCACTTCTCAAAATGCTTTGTGCTTATTATAGGTCACAACTGCATTTCATCCTAGTTTCCCAATTTTCCTAGTAGTTGAAAATGATCACAAAATTTGAAGAATGCCTTAGTATCCTTGTAGAGTGTCTCCCACCATAATCCAACAAGTAATATCTTGTGTGTTGTATCTTCACCTACATAATGACCTCCAAAAATTATATCATGCACTTCTTCCATTATGGCTTCATGCTCATGCTCTAACACACATCTGCGTAGGACTTCATCTTTACCCATATTATATAAGTCTCCTCTAACTAACTATTAGGGTACCACACGAATGGTGAGTTACTTATTTTCTAGTATCTTCATTCCTTCAGGCACAAATCCTATGTGCAGGAATACTGTAATGTCCTCCAAGTCAGCCGACATGTGGTGTAGTCTAAATAATTGGTCATTTGACATAGTGTCCTCTACGCTTTGCGTGTCCTCATCATAGTTAATATTTGACAAGTAATCTCATCCCAAAATATTTTTTCCAGGGTTGATTATGATTGAAATTTCAAACTCCTGAAATAAAAGGATCCAATGAAAAATGCACCTTGTAAATCTTGCTTATTAGCTAGATACTTAAGTGCCATGTGATCAGTTTATAAGATAAATGATGTTGCTAGCATATAATGTTTATATTTGTGAAGTGTGTACATCATTGAAAATTCTTCACACTTTATGGTTGTGTAATTATAATATTTTGGCGTCAACTTAATACTCATAAAATAGATGGGGTAATCAAAATTTCCTTCCCTAGCTTGGGCTAATATTGCACTAATGGCTACATTAGAGGCATCCACATAAACATGGAAGGGTAGATTCTATGAAGGGAAACATAGAATGGGCATGGTGGCAAGCCTTTCCTTTAATTAGCAAGTGTGTACTGTTGTGTCTCTCCCCAATAAAATTTTCCCTTTGCTTTCAACAAATCTTTAAGTAGCACAATGATCTTAGAATAACCCTTGATGAATTTACTATAGTATCTTGTATGCCCAAGGAATCCACACACTTCAATTTGATTAGTTGGCTCATATAACCCCAAAATGATGCATGAACATCATGAGAAGAAGCTACAAGATGTCAAAAATGAACTTTTAGTCATAATAATGAAGATAGATATGGGCCTAGAGCCATGAGGAGGAATTTAGATTGTAATGCCAAGCCTTAAGTAGAGTCAATATGTTTAAAATTTTAGAAGTTAATGTTTTCCCTCCAAGATGTAATATCAATTACAAAAGCATATAAATGATTCATATGAGGTTTATAGGGTCTAGGTGGTTTAAGGCATGTAAGTGATATTTAGACGAGTTATTAAGAGTCTTAGAGAGATTCATAAGGTGGATGTGCGAGTCATAGAGGCACAAAATGTTACAATATGAAAAGTATGGGAATGATGAATATTGTAAAGAAGTAGTTTGGGTGAGGTGAAAGAGATACAAAAGGTTGGAAATTTGAATGAAATCAGTAAGTAACCTCCTAAGGAAGGAGAGAGAGGAGGTCTCTCATGGAAAAGTGGAGAAGGTGTAGAAAGGATGAAGACTGCATGAAGAGAGATTTTGATCTCAAAGGAGGAAGACTGTAATTTTGTCCATAAATAAACAAGGTGGATTTTGCATTGATACATTAAAAGCATGAATATTCTTGAACTCTTTGTAATATTCTAGTGTGTTAAAAATTGTGTGCTGAGATATATTTGCTTGGGGTTGTCAAGTGATGAGATCAAATGTGAGAGATTACTAACTCTATTTTGGACTTGTTAATAAAATATAGTAAAGTGAAAATGTATGATAAAAAATAGGAAATGTGAAATATTGTGATACTAAGTCGTGGAATGGTGATATACTCCATAAGTATATTCTAGCACCTATAAAAGAACCTTGCTATTTTTTTCTTGCATTAGGAAGCTTGTGTTGGTGTCATTTCCATGTTGCCGAAGGAGGGCATATGTGAAATAATTTTAATGGTAGTGTATTCATGATAAAGTGATAAATTAAGGATGAATCATGAATCTGTGATGTGATTTAAAAGTGAAAGCAGTGATTAATCAGTGAATTGAATTGATTAATCAGTGATTAATCTACAGTATGAGTAAGGGGTTGACATGTGAGATTTCAATGTATAGAGTATTATCTTCATCCATTGGTAAATTAATCTAATGCATGATGTTGAGATAGGCCTAAATATCAATTTTATGGTCTTGGAACAATAGTTATTTAAATTTATGATAAAATATAACCCCTTAGGCTTGCACAAACTGTGTCTAGGGTTTAGAAACTAAAACCCTACTATCTTGCAAATGAACCCTTAGTAACTTCTAGAAATGCATAGGAGACATCTTTGGAAGGTCCATAATAATTTTGAAGAGGAAATATAAGCCAATGTGATGTAAATATGGATTTATTTATGACAGTAAGTTGTAAGTATAATGAAGGACATGATAAAACCTAAATATTAGGACACATTAACAAAGGAAATCCTGTTTTCCATTGGTGTTAAGACTCAAAATTTTACATGATTCTATAACTCAATAATGGGTTCTTAGAATTATTTAGTTCATGTCTAGGATTTGCTTTCATGGAAAGTTATAGGAGTCGCAAGACTACCTCGAGCTAATTAGTCCTTCTAAGGCTAAATTGCAAAAGGTGAAACAAGGAGAGTTGAGTAAAGAGTTAAGCCCTAGAAATTTATAAGCATACCCATGGTAGTGAAAGGACCCTAGTGGATGTGATATTACAATGTGGGTGGATTTAGAAACCCATTTTCATAGGTGGAGCAAATAACCTTGTCTTAAGGGAAAATAGGTAGTTTTTTTACAAGGGAGAGTGACATTGTGCTTGACATTATGTGAATTCATTTTGGTGAGCATAAAACAATGGTTTTAAATTTATATGAGAAAGGGAAAGTGATAAGAACATTGAAGTATGATTCAAGATGGAAAGTTTCTTAATTTAGAGGTTAAGACCAATAAGGCTAGTGATTAAGGTAAAGGAAAATTTTATATAGAAAAATAATTAACTGTTTCTTTCATCACGTATCATGATGGCAATACAAATACCAGGGTACGGGGTTAGTTGAAAAATGTATGGATTCATTTTAAGATAATTTGACCAAAGATGCAAGATTTATCTATTTTGGCCTCTTAAATATCCTTAATTGGCAAAGTTTGAGAGTAAGTGGTTGAATTAATTTTCCTAACATAGTTAGATGATTGCACATGTGTGGATCCCCTATATCAAAAAATGACTGTAATTTTGACTGGGTCTACTAATAATCCTTCCTTAAAGATGATTTTTCCAAGAAAAGTACCCAATGGTGTTGCAAAGATACACATCTTGATATTTAGGGATATGCTAAGTTGCCTGCATCATTTAAACATCAACTATACACAATCACAATGATCCTTCACCAGGCCATATACCATCAAATCATCCAAATAAAATCGATAAATTTATGGATGAAGTCTTGAAATTACTTCACAATAATGCATGAAAATACTGTTGGTGCATTCTTCAGTCTAAAGGGCATAACTATATATGCAAAGCATACTTTAGTTGTGAAGGTTGTATTATCCTGATCTTTACGTGTGATCCTTACCTGAAGATAACCTAAAAATCCATCAGTGAAAGAATAGATCGTACACCTTGTAACACCTTATGGGAATTCCTCAATGAATGGTGTGGGAAAATGATAAATGAAACACAAGGCATTCAAAACTCAATAGTCAACACAAATCCTTATTCTTCCATCCTTTTTAATGCTGATACCCATTATGATTATCCATTTTGACTCTTCACTGGGATTGATAATGTCTAATTTCATTTTTTTAAAAATTTTATCATTCACCTTGACACACAGATTAAGATTAATCTAGTAAGGCCTCTTGAAAACCGGTTGTGCACCATCCTTGAGCTTGATCTTCATCTCACCCAAATATGGACAAACAACCTTCAAATCATGATATCGTATGGGAAAATGATTCTGGAAGTCACACAGTAGCTCAATTATTTTTTCAACTTTAGGTTAAAACCAATATTCACCAATTATGACCTCCTTTGGTGCATCTTCAGTCCCAATATTAAAACTTTTTATTTTTAAAGGCACATAATATGCAGGTACTTGCTCATCTGCAGAGTCCAATATTTCATGCACAAGTTTTGTGTGCTCAATGTTAAATTCCTTAACCTCTTCATCATCTATAAGATATACAAGCTTTCATTTTTCCTTTTCTTTCCATGCACGCCCCAAAAAAGTTTCCTATGATTCCACCTTTATGTCATGCACTTCCAGATAATCCTCACTAAATAACTGAGTCATAAGATCTTCAAACTTTGTGTTATCCCCCAATGTAATAGACCTTATAATCTGTAGAGCTTCATGAACTGGTGGTTTAGTATAAAATAATCAAAAGTATAGGTGATACCATAATTTAGCATGCACCGATTTGTTGTTTTATGCTTTAGCTCAACATATATGTAAAATCATGCATGCACTCACACAATGTAAAATAAAAATTATGTACCCATAGGGATGGTGGAAGAGTGTCTTTCCCTTTACTCCAATTCATTTCACAATTTTGGATGTGAACCATGGGAGGTGTATTCCCATAATATTTTGGTACATTTGAATGGAGGCTATTGTTGAAAAACCTTGTTAATAAGGCCACTATTATCTCGTGCCAACCAAGAAGGATGTCCATATGTAAAAATCACTAATGCATTTATGTCCCTCTTAACAAGTATACCAACTCGTTTAGCCCCCTCATTATATAATTATTCCTCCATGGTGTGAAAGAATGATTAAGTATTTTCTTCTCTAGTGTACTTCAATAAACTAACCTTCCTAACCATCTAATTGGTCATGGTGTAATCACTCTTTTCACTCTTCACCAAACATGGTGTCCCACCATCTCATAAGTGCCATGCACCCAATTATCATAAGATACACTGGTAGTGCCATTTATGGCTTGTGCATCTTCCCACTAAAGTAATCCCTCCTTTGATGGTTCTACATTCTTTGGGTTATGCACCATATACATGTAGATCCTGGTAAGATCTTCTTCACTGATGGGATCTATATCAGGTGAAATCTTCATGTCATCCATGGGTATCACAAAATGCTCATATTTTATCTCAAAACTCACATAATGCTTATTAAAGTGTAGTTCTACATTTTTGGCATATTACTAAGGATGACCTAGCAGTGCAAGGAAGTTATCTGCTTCAATGAGCTCCAGGACCTCAAATTCACCCTTAAACTTTGGCTCCCTAAATTGTGATAGAAGCATATTTCAGAACCCTAATTGGAATATCCTTTGTCTTATTAACCATGTACAACACATTCAAGGATGGCTACAACTACGTCCTTTCCATATGGTTCCAAGCATCGAGCGTGAGGACATTTATATCCATGACTATATCAATAAGGATATTTCTAACCAACCATCCATTAATTACTACATCCAACGTAATTTATTTTTCATACTCATGATCTTGTGGTGGTAAGATCACATGGACAATATAATGCTCCCTTTCTGCCCCTACACATGATGTTTTGTCCCATAAACATTCTCCTAATAGAGGTATGATATTGCTGAATCATCCTGACTACCTATATTAGGTCATCCACATCCTTCTAGGGTAATTACAAATTCTTTACATGTTCCTTCTCATGCGCTTTCTCGTTCAGGCATAATATCTCCTCTTGGAGCTCCCTAATGATGCCCATGGTCTTTTGATATAATTACTTATGCTAGAATACATTTGGATACTTTGTATAAATGACTTCCTCTCTTCTGATGATCAGTCTTAATTTTCATTTCTCATGTGCACATGTTGTCTCTACACGCGTAATGACCAATAATGGTTGAGGTTCCACTACAACCATTTTTTTGGACATCTATTTCCCTTTCTTTTTCACATTTAACCTGAATAATGGCTACACCCTTATCCTTATTATTTTTACACATGTGGGAATAAAAATACAAAAAAATCCTTGAACTTATGTGGCTTACCATAATATGTGCAATCTTTATTCTTTGGATACTCACATTGATAGTGATCAGGTAACTTATAAGTGTAACATGTTCTCTGTGTGAACCTTCCTTAACCACCATGGTTATTATCCTTTTATCTACCTCTAAATCCTCTATTACCATTGTTGCACCCCTCATTATCCTATCCCTCTTACACCTACGAGTTACTCTCTATGCTAGTCTACCATAACCTTATTTCAAAATCCTTATGAATATGATAAATCAGATGAAAATTGGCCGTGTCATGATTGTGTGCAGTACAAATTTAACAATATAAAGAAACATTCTTTAGCATAACACGTTGAAAAATCATACATTTATAGACACCATGGTTCTTGTGACAAATTTCACAAGATTTCATTAATGCGACACATTCCTACATGGAAAAATATCCTTTGAATTCCACTACACTTTGTAAATGGTGTACCATAGTCCAATACACATCTCATGAGAAGAATTAGTAGATAAATTTTCGAACTGAGTGGCCATTACTACAATTTGGGCCTCAAGAAATGGACTTACCCCCCATATCTATGATCCCAACTACTTGTACATGTAGTGTTACTTCCAAATCATCACACAAGTCTGTGAACATGTTATGTAATAGTGCCCTTCAAAAAGGTGTTAGTGAGTGTCCTACAAACCATTTTGTATGGTGAATCTGATGAATGTCATAAGAAATATTTAACAGTAACATCTTAAAACATGCATCATACTCTCTAACACTTTCAACCATACCATGTTTAATGTCTTTTAGCATGCTAATGCTCTACTACTCAAATTCAAGTATGTTGAATTCAGCTAAGAAATTAGAGCACAATGCATCAAAGTCCATATCCTTTTGGTGTGGATCATAATTCCTTTACCAACTATACACGTGACCTTGAAGTGTTGTACTAAAATGAGTAGCCTTATAGTCTATATTTGTTATTCCTTTAGATCTCCACAAAATTTCACACTTGTGCACATGCTCTGCCACATATTCCACACCTCAATACTCTGTAAAATGAAGGAAAATTTTGAAAAAAATTAGAGGGGCTTGTTATTGTGATTGATGAGATTTTTGTGCTAGTTTCTATGGTCCTTTTTATAGAGTGGGGCCATATCCTAGCCCAATCCTCCACTAGGATTTCCTCTATGTGGGGGAGGACTTGAGGCTCCCAATCCTCTTACCACAATGTGGATGCCTATAGAAGTACTACCTTTGGTCCCCGTAGTATCTCAAAACTACACCCCAACCATTTATCCCACTATTCCACCTATAGGAGTACCTCCAATGGGTAGCACACTACTAATTTTTCCTAATGTCACACCTACTAGATTTATCCTAAACAAATTCTACCCAAATACGAGATTTTGTTGTACTGCCATATATGTTGCCTTTATCTATTGTGCCTCCTGTGTTGATACTAAAAAATGTTTTCCTATATCTATAACCCAACATGGTGATCCTCGATTAACTTATTTCTCACCATCACTATGATGATCTTCTATAAAAAATTCCAAATTCCAAACACTAAGTGCAAGGGCTAGGGGTCTAGGCTAGGTTAGATGTATGCCAATAGTTCTCATCCTTTCCTTAGACTTACTTTCATCAGATGCCGAAGGGGTCCTTCTGCTACGCTTCACTAATATCTACGAGACATGGTATTATGGTACCTCATCTTCTACAATGATCTCATCACTTATGCCTGGCCCCATTCCTATCACTCTTAGTGTGTCTTCAACTACCCTCTCTCACGCATAATTATATTTGTGTAATCTCTCTTCTCTGTCTCTTTCTTCCAGTAGAACTAATGCCATCCTTCCCAAACCCATTTATTTCCCCTGCACATGCTAGGAAATTTTATAACTATCCATAGGAACAGTTCTCCATTCCCTAACTCAATCATTAATATCTTCATTAGCTAAAGGTAACACACATTACTATGATCATCTTGGCTCATTGTGAGAAACTAAAACTATGTTTCTTCTGGGAAATGAATACATTGAATATTACATATTCCAAGGTGTAATTTCATAACATTCAACTTCCCACCAGGGATCTACAACATGCTTGAGTCCATGGTTCATCCAAATCATGAAATTTCTTGGATACTTTTCTTGGCTCAAAACTTGCTTCTTTCCCTAGCTAAACACCTCTCTCTTATTCATAGTGATGTCACCCCACCATTCATATAACTCTACTTCGGAATAAACTGAAGAACATGTCAGATACAATAAAACATATATATTATCTTCCACCCAATTTGTGCATGTGTAAAATTTGATACCGAGTTTTGTATCTCTGATGAAAATTCATCCTGGCCATTATGTCACCCAACTCTCAATATTCTCTAGTGATAGTCGAAATGCCATATGTACACCAATATCTTCATCGAGTAGAAGTAGAAAAGAGGTCCTGAAAATGGAACCAAAATGTTAGATTATAATTTCCAAAACACTTTACTAAGTCAAGTGCACGTAGTCAACTTACATTATGGATAAATTTCAAAGAGCTCAACTTAAGTGTTTGTAACCTACCAAGTTCCTCATCTATGTCTAACTTGTCAATGATGTGGGTTATATAGTTAAACATTATATTATAGATGAAGATATGAAAACATAGTGAAGATAACAACATCAACAAGTAAGGAACAATGATTACTCATTTATCAACATATATAATCAAAAAACAGATATTTAGATTCCCATTACTCCATTTCACATTTCTATTAACCTTAGCAATCTATGTGCAATTGTCTATAAAAACACATGATCAATTACATTAGAATAATTCAAGTTCATAATACATATACTCATAACTAGCTACCCATGCATGTGTGAGAAACTATGTATGCATTCATCCAGTACTTAGCACTAGGAACTCCATTCAGGACTCTCCATCTATCACTCTATCCATATACATATATGTGCTTCTATTACAAAGGAATTCAAGACCTATTTATATATGATGGGAACTTGTCCTTCACTGTTTACATGCTTTAATTATAATAATTAACATCCTAAATATAGGCTCGCATGCACTTAAAGCATCTACTTTAATATTCAACTTCACACTATAAATAGCTTGAGCTCTTGCCCATTATCTACATCTTATATTTATCTTTTTCTCATGCATCAGTTCGTTGATCCATCTTCGCATGTGATTTTATCATGTAGTTGGTGTTTTATCCCTTTTTCAAGTCTATTTCTATACATTTCATGTCTTTCATGCCAAATTTTCTTTTCCTATTATCCCCATTTTGAAATATGGCTAAGTTATAAAGTTTATCTCTGCATTGCGTGGACCTTTGGGCCTTATTATCTCTTTACTCCCTCATTCAAAAATTTACACATTAACTATTAATTGCATTATTTCCTATCCTCACACATTCTCCCCCATGTTCGTTATATTTTGGTATATCTTTCTAGTGTGCACCCTTCTACACGCAATCTATAACCTTCACATGTGGCTTGTTCTTAGCCACTTTTTTTACTAAACACTAGTTAGGAAAGAGGAAAGAGATCCTTTCTCCTTCAATGAGGATACATTGGAATCACTTGCAGAGATAATATGTACCATTTCTAACACTACTAAGGAGCACCAAAATTGGTTTAGGTAGTGTAAGAACATCAAATTTTTTTATGAGAATTAGATTAAGGATTTAAACTTCACACGTGTTCCTCAAGTAGAGAAAGTGGCACCCACGGTGGCTTGATTGGGTGACAAATTTTATAAGTGAATAGATATTCCTCTAGGTAGAACTACTCCCATTTTTGTTTAACCATAGAGGATTTTACTATCGACCTATGTAGCATAGTGTATGCCCTAGTTGTTGGGCCCTAAAATATCAGCTAAGTATAAGAAGGTGCATGGGCATGCACATGACCTAGTTGAAAAAAGGGCGGGCAGGATGAACGTGTGTACAGGGAAGGGTCCTAACAGTAGGTTGTACATAACATATGGTGCACACATAGGGAAAAATAGGTTTTTTACTTAGCCCGCATCTCGACATCCCAGGTAGCACACGAGAAAAGACATGACCCTTGTGGATAAGGTGTTAGCTTGGCAACTATGTGGAATCAAAAAGGGAATATTCTAGGCATGCGATGTAAGGTTCCAGAAGACATAATTGTAGGGAGTGGAGAGTTTGGATTTGAGAAGGCATGCTTCCATGGAGTACCACTACAACACTTGGAAACTGATCTATAACTTCTGAAAGGCATGTCGGTGAGTGCTAAGCTTATAAATACAAGCGCTTGATGGAAGAAAAAAGAGGAGAAGAGAAAATTAAATAGAATATGGAGAGTGTGGATTGAATAAAAGAGAGGTGAAGGACCTATAGAAATATAAGGGAGAATATTATGGGTTAGGGATTAGGATAGCTCTGTAAGTAATGACACTTCTTAGAGGGTATGGATCTCCATTCTTTTTGTTTATGCAATATGGTGAGTGAAAATGTAGATTTGATGCATGAATTGAATCTGCATTGTTATATAAGGGTCTATCATTACCTCAAGGTATTATCATGTGGATTATTGACATCTGTTAATATGAATATAATGCTATGTTATAAATCATCTATGTGTTTAGGGAGTATACTGTTTATGCATTTCCTTTCTGTATGAACCATTTCCATATGATTCTTGTTATTTCTCTTTCTGGATGCAATAAGATAACAACTCATTCTAGGATATTAGAATATGGCATGGTTCTTTTCTACTCATTTCCATTTTAATATCTGTTATAAGATGATGGATTCTCAAAAGAGAATCACATAAAGGAGAGACTCGACGCCTACGCATGTGCCTCAGGTGAGCACCCAGTACCTGCTAGATGATAGGCCGACACACATGGGATTATACAATTGGTCTAAGGGTATAAAATATGACTACATATTGATTTCGTTGTCTGGGACCCTCTTTTCAAAGTTGTGATGATAAATGACATGCATATTTTTCCCTAAAATGTATGATGAGAGAGTGTTTAACCTTAGAAATTATTGAAGGATGTTTCAAGAGCATGGATGATGAGTTTTCTCATAGATCTTGAGCATTGGACCTAAGTCTAATGTGCATAGATGGGTAGAACAAAACCTATACCATGAGTTGTATGAGACATTATTTTAACTTCTTCCCTAGTAGAAATATATGAATGAGATTTCAACATATGAATACAGATTGATTTAGTACTATAGATCATGTGTATGGACCCAAGATGACTATTAGAGGCTGTAGGATGTAGATCTGACTTAAACGTGCATGTTGTTGATCAGCTGGTGGAAGAGAGTTCTAACTAGTTATACAATTGAATGTGCCATTTCTACGTATTCTTACCCAGAATTTGTTGAGTTTTGAGTTTCTGAGGGATCTGTAGAGGATTATTTTTGTGTGTTATTTATTTGGCTATGAAAGCTCTTGGTCATTACTTTGAGTTTATAAGCATTTCCCATGGACCGGCTAAGATTCTCTGAGCATTGAGGAGATGAAGCTAGGATGGAGGAAGATGGTGGACAATGGGGCATATGAGAAGTAAATGGAGGAGAGACGACTCAAGTATAGTGAAGTTCATGAAAAGGAGATGACTAGACAACACATGAGGTTGCAAGTGTGATGGATCTATAGAGGTAGACATGTGTACTGGAATGAAGTTGAGGTTCATGTAGAGGATGTGGAGCCTAAGAAGTCTATACTACCCCATCTTGGAAAGTGCATGGGAGAGAGGCCCCTTTAGCTTCTAATCAGAGTTTGTCACATGGATAAAGAATATCCATTGACACACATCTAAACCCACCTGGAAACTAACCCCTAGACGCTTAGTTTTCCAGATCAAGGGAGAAGAATTGTTAACCCAGGTGGTATTCGGTGGGAGTAACTCGATTTGTGCACCTAGGAGATAAAATTTAGCATTTGGAACATACTATGGCTGTGCAAGCCATTCCTTTACTTAGAGGAATCTTTAGAAAAGGTTGTAAGTATGTAAGGATCTGGGTATCACATCTGGGAGTGGTGCACGGGACATGATAATTGGAAGTGGGACAATATCGTAAACCATTGGTGTGCATTTTAGTGGGACATTGGGAATATTAAGCGTGACAACTTCTGGTCCTTTTCTGATCCTAGGATGTGGATCTATTAGGTAAGGAGGAATAGGACCTGGTGGATCCAGTGGATTTAGTGGAGGAGGAAAAACTGGAGGAAACCAACGCTTTGGATTGGGAGGACAAGGACCCCAATCAACTCCCCCAAGTGTTATTCAAGATGTCTTTTACACGTACCATACTATAGGGGGCATTAAAGATGCTTGCAGATCATGTGCACAAGTGTGAGTTACTATGGCATGTGAAGAGTGATCACTACCTTAAAGTGGAAGGCAAGCCAATTTGTCAATGATGTTGTAAGGGTGCATGCATTGTTGGTATAGGAAGTATGACCCCCATCATACAACTGGTGGTATACTACAACACATTGAAGAATGCAAATTCCTAGCAGAGTTCCATATCCCCTGAGTATGAGAAGAATAACATCAACCCTTTAAAGGAGATCTAGTAAGGAATGGCATAGAGTGTGCAAGAGTATGACGCATGCGTTTAAAGCCTCTCTTTTCAAAAATATCCTATGAAATTCATCCTTTTCAACATGCTCAATGGTTTTTCAGGGGATTGATAAAACCATTTATAAGGATTCTATGTCGTACAAGAATTTAACAAACCCACATGAGGCATTGGAAGTGTTCCCTACACACCAAATCTGTTGGGAGCATTGATACTAGTGTTATTCCTTTTCTAGAGGCCTCAAATTACTACAATGACCAAGTAGTTGGAGAAGCTATGTCTACAAACTAAGATACATGAGGTTTGTAGTGGGATTTAGATGTACAGATTGTGAATTGGGGGGACATGCAAAGGATAGTTTCCCTTAGAATTTAGTGTGCACTATGTTGGTAGACTGTGAGATTTGTCATTAGGGATCATGATGCAAGTAGATGCCCTCTACTTCTAGCATGAAATCAACAAGAATGCTTCTTACTATTGCAATATATGTACCTCTACAACCCATGACATACCAAGGATTACAGAATTGATTTATCAAATCCATGATGCTATTGATTTGGGTGTACGCAAGACTAGCCTTGCAAAAAGTTCAAAGGATGATGACCATCGTTATGAAGGACACACAAATGGAGGAGTGCATGGAAGAGGTTTTTGCGGAGGATTTTGTGGTCACAGTAACCACGAAGGAGAACAAAGTGAGTTCCCATGAGGAACCTATTATAATTGTGGATCTATAATGCTCATGGTGAGGAAATAAAAACAAGTGAGTTCCCACAAGTGTCCTAATCTGTTACAATGCTCATGGTATGAAAAGAAAAACAAGTGAGAAGAGTTTAAATAACTTTATGAGCATATGAACCATCAGCACTGGAAAGAAAAACGCACTGGGATAGTGAGCATCAAGAAGGATGATTCACAGTGGATGCCAAGATTGGCATGTGAGTCATGGCTAGAACCTATGTTGGTGATGATGCAAGTAGAGGACGCACATGTCAGGGAGATTCCATGACAAAGGACACTATTTTTGAGAGAGGAAGTGGTACATGTAAAATATCTAGACCCTTCTCATCAGAAGGAGGTGTATCAAGAAACTATGGACATGATTCGAAGTTTGCAAGGGGAGATCCAATGTTTAAAGGAACAATCTAGGAAGTTGGCATAAAAGAAGGATGCCGAGGTACTAAATAATGACCTGGATGAGGTCAAGGAAGTGTGTAGGATTTTAAGGCAAGAGAATATTATCCCCTTGCTAGGAGAATGGGTGAGAGAGAAGGTACCACGTGCTGAAGTAGAGTGTAAAAGATATGTTTTGCATGCAAACCTTGCTCCTCACAACCTCGATTATGAAAAGGAGATCACTTTGAATGTGGTTATTGATGGATGGCTTCTAAGAAATATTCTCATCGACACAAAAGCGGAGGTAAATGTTATTACCTTAGATGTGTGGCATCAAATGGGAAGACTGCATTGTAGCCATCTTCGAATGTGTTTTACATGGAAAACAAAACTAAGGAAATGCCCATTGGAGTCCTAAAGGATGCAGTTATCACCATCCAAGGGGTCAAGTTCACTAGAGACTTTGAAGTCTTGGCACTCTCCAAGGCAGACAACTTTCCAGTGTTACTTGGGCACCCATGGTGTTACAAGAACAATGCCAACCTATGGTTTAACAAAGGGTATATCAGCTTTGAGAACAAGGAAGAAAGGGTGGTCATTCCATTGATAGATGGAAATTCAACACCCTATATTGAGCCCTTAGGAGAAGAATTCTTGGATAGAATCTATCTATGCTCCATCAAATATCTTGAGATAATTCATCCCATGGAAGGAGTCATCTAGTTTGAAGATGCTCAATACTTAAGTGATACCACTAGTGTGGCATGTGAAAATTGGGCACATGGTACCTATGAGTTTATTGGGGGAAAATTGATAGGGTCAGTAACAAGGGTAATAAGGGCATGCTCACTGAGGTGCCTAGGGGGAAAGAATTTGCTAAGTTATTCTGGGGGAGCATACCCTGAAATTTTCTTGCGAGAGATGGAAGATAAATGGAAAAATGAGGATGAGAGGAGAGGGATGCTCAACTATAACCTACTTGGAACTTTAGTGTGCTAGTGGGCTACACATTGGGAGAGCCTCTTGGAGTGGCACAAGGTGAGGATCGCATTTTCTATAAGGTTCTCCAGGAACAATGCACCCACTATCATACAAGACTACCATGGTAAAGAGATGACCTCATTTCATATCCAAGCATGTGATAAAGCCTGGATGGGAATCACAAAAGCATTACTACCTTTGTTATGGGTGCATAAATTATATTCCACCTTAGAAGGTTGTGTGCGCACATGGTATATTAATTCAAATATGTATCATCAAATAGGTAATTGGCCAGAGTTGGTGGCTAATCTCATTCAATATTTCGAGTATAGGAGTACCAACCCATCAGTGGATAAGGAATTGCAAGTAATCAAACACATCATGATGGGAGATAGTGCTATGTAAGAGGATAGGATGCTAGAGTTACTAGGTGAGCCTTATTTAGAGGCGTGCTTTGATGAAGAAGAATCAGAGGAAGTGTAGCTTGAGCATACGTGCATGGAAAAAGAAAATGGAAAAATGGTCTATGTAATAGACGAAGAAGAAATGGAGACTTTAGATGCTAACCATTCAGAAGGTACATGACAATTCATAGAAAACACTGATGAGAAAGCATTCACCTATCATGAGCCCTTGAAAAAAAACAAGGTTAACATTGGGACAGAAATAGAACCTAAGGAAGCCATCATTAGGGACTATTGGTGAGAAAAAGAATTTTCAAAGGTCATTGATCTATTGCACGAGTTCCAATATTTTTTTCCTTGTGGGTACCATAAACTCAAAGATGTTCAACATTCCTTGGGAGAGATGAAGATCAAGTTAAAGGAATGTGTGCGCCTAATTTGGAAGAGGCCTTATCAGATGAATCCAGATTTTCATATACAAGTCAAGGAAGAAATAGAAAAGTTGATAACATCTGGTATCATTGAGGTAGTGGAAAAATCAAAATGGATAAGCCTAATGGTTATCAGTATCAAGAAGGATGGAAGGATAAGAATCTGTGTTCAATACAAGGATCTAAATGTAGTATGTGTTATAGATCCTTTCCCAATCCCCTTTACTAAAGAAATTTTAGAGGGAGTAGCTAGGCACGAAGTCTATTCCTTCACGGATGGGTTCTCAGGGTATCACCAAGTCAGGATTTCAAAAGAAGACCAGAGAAAGATAACTTTTTCTACTGAATGGGGAATTTTTTCCTACATGGTTATGCCTTTTGGATTGAAGAATGTGCCTATTTTGTTCTCGTGCATCATGGTACTATTGTAGCAAATCAGCAACACCCCTGGATGTTGATCAGGCTTCTAGTTTGATACTTTAGACATCCAGTGTGATTGCACAACGACGAATCCTTTCCCCAAGTGTGAGACTTGTAAAATGGGAAATGAATCTCCAGTTTAGAGGCTGGTTCCTCAACTCCTCTGATCAAATATATCACTTGCAAGCTATGCAGAGGTTTTCAAACTCAATATCCTACTCTAGATTCCAAAGTGGGCAGAGATGGAAAATGCAGAGAAACTAAAACTAATGCTAATAGGTGATGCACCAAAGGAGTGGTGAGCATTTCTTACTTCTGTAGATTGACACAGTTCATTAAAATGCAAGAAAACTTCATGCACAAACTGATAACTGTAATAGAGGATTCAGAAATTAGTCAAACAACACAAGCAGAGGATGGAAACTCAATCACAGGACCTGTATTGTTATTTTAACATCAAAAATCACTTGCATTACAACACCTGAAAGGAAAAAATAGCTTACAATCTTAGAAAAAAGGTCTGATTTCTCCACAAAATCACTTTTTGGGTGAAAAAGGGGAGCCTGCAATACACAAAAAATGTTCCCCCTCTTGAAAAAATGAGCCAAATCTGGCTTTTACAGTGCAAGGGACGAGCCCAGGAGAGAGAAACGCGGGAAAACATGGAAGGAATTCAACCATTGACCAAAATGCATAATCAAAACAGCATGGGCATCCTTACAGACCCATTCCCTAACATTTTTAGCCATGTTGGGAGAGAATGCAAGCCATTCTTCATTAAAAATGGTGGTTGAAACGTCATTTTTGTCCATGACCACGTGCCAGAGGTGTTTTTTTGATTTTCTATCTCCAAACTCCATAAAAATGCAAAAAAGACCCCAGAATCTTGTAGAGAATTTCACCAGCTTTCCATTGATATCAAGAACATGCAAAAAATTGAGCTCTGGATCGAAAGATATGGCCATTTGAAGTTTTAGGGCAAAACAGTGCCAAATCAGGTTGGCAAGCAAAAAATTTGAAATTTTTTCACCTTTTTTTGCATTTGGGAAAATTTCCCAAAAAATGCCCATGCTATACCATTCTAGGTGCCATGTGGCATCATTTTTATTGGGCGTGGGCCCATCCTAATGCTTCATTTTACTTTGTTTTGCCCTTTGGAAAATTTTCTGAAAAATCCCTGTCGGGCCAGTGAGTTGAGGCCACATGGCGTGCGCTGATTAGACGTGGGCCTGTCCTTCCTAAATTTTCCGTAGGCCGCATTTGACCATTTTCCCCTTTGGACACATGGTACAACCCCATTGGATGTGGGTTTTCCCCTTCTAATTTTTCATGTGGGATTTTTGCAAGTTTTGGTGACACCTAGACACGTGGCGAGATTCCATTGGCTCACATTTTGGGGGTGGGTTTTTCCATTTGAAAAATTCCTTCGTTTCTCCTTTAGGAAAATTTCCCAAATTCTCCCTACGCCCTCCCGCCATTCCAGAGACACATGGTGGCATATCATTGGTCGCGGGCCCTTCGTAAGCATTTTTTACTTTTGTGCAAACACTTTGGGAAAAAATCCCAATTTTCTCCCACGCTCTGCCCTTCCAGGTTCCAGATGACACGTGGCCTAATCTAATTCAGGTCGATGGGGCAACGGGCCAAAACTTTCATTCCTTGAAATTTGGAAAAACACTTTTGCACAAAAATTCCAACTTCTCCTCCACCATTCTGAAACTCCCATCGCCATAGGACACGTGGCATCATATGATTACAGGACGTGGGCCTTCCCTCCAAAAATTTTCCATACGTCAACACTTAGCCAAATTTTTTCAAATTCCTCCCCTAGACACATGGCATCACCTGATTCGCCAGCGGGCCTGTAGGGAGAAAATATTCCTTTGAAATTTCACCAAAACACTTGGTAAAAAACCAATTTTTCCTCTGACCCCCACCACTTCTTGGACAAGTGGCATCATCTCATTGGCTGCGGGCCTTCTAGGGGAAAATTTCCCACAAAAACTCCACCGAGCCATAACTTCAAAAATACAAGGAGTTAGGAGGAAAAATTTACCTTTCTGGAAAGCTGAGAGAGAGCTCTATCTAATAGTGTCATTTCCAAAAAGTTTTGAGTGCCTGAAAAGCAAAAAATTATGTCTGAGGCACAAGATAGGGAAGAATGGAAGGAGTTAGCCACAAAATGACCAGGGGGCACATTTTGGATAACAATTTTGGTGACTCAGAGGGGTCATCTACCTGCTGGATGAAGTTACCAGTTTCCTGAACCAATCCATTGGGCATGGAGTCATCATTCTCTCTGTTTGATACCCCAACTGACTAGAACACTGCAAGGAGGAAGATGGAATATCATCTGATGGAGCAAGGCCTGCAAACACATCTCCAGGAATAGCAAGCTTCTGCCAAAGCACTTAGGGAAAACAAACTAACCTATAGCAAAAAAATGTGCAAAAGCACTTAGAGGAATGAAAACCTAAGCTAATATTTACAAGGTGAATAATTTTCCTTTAGTATAAATTCTTTAGATGGACTCCATTAACTGGAATCTGCAGTTCTTCACCATCTAACGAAGACAATTGGAAAGCATTGTTGCCCTTGTACCTTGTGACCATGTATGGGCCACTCCAAATGGCATAAAATTTTGAGTTCCTTCCTGGTTTTGCTATGTCTGCATCCCATTTTAACACTAGATCTCTAACTTGGAAGGATCTATTCTTATCCTTTCTATCAAAGGTCTTCTTTATCAAAGCCTGATCCTTCTCCATTACTTGGGATGCTTGATTTTTGATTTCTTGGAGCTCCATCAATTCTGCATATCTAACCTCCATGGGCTCAAACTCCAACAACTCCAACTATTTCATGAGTTCTAATGTTGGCAAATCAAGTGACATGGGCAAGATTTCCTCTCTTCCATAAACAAGCTTGAATGGAGAGTTACCTGTAGATCTCTTGGTAGTTATCCTATCAGCCCATAAGGCTAATTTCAATTTAGTATGCCAAGACCTCTGATTTTCATCAAGGGTCCTTCTAATGATCCTCAACAAGTTCTTTTTTGTGGACTCATCCTGGCCATTCCCTTGAGGGTAATAGTTCGATGAAGTACTTAGGTAGATCCCATTCTTGACAGCCCATTCAGTCACCTTGGACCCAATGAATGCCAATACATTATCTGATATTATTGTAGCTAGTATGCCAAACCTGGTTGTTATTCCCTCATAGAATTCTAGGATACTAGATTCATTTGCCTCCTTGAGTGCTACTGCTTCAATCCATTTGGTGAAGTAATCTGTGGATATTAAAATCCACTTCTTTCCTTGGCTTGAATTGGGATTAATGACTCTAATGAAGTCCAAACCCCATTGCATGAACGGCTGGTCAACTGAAATTGGATGCAATGGAAGGGCAGCTAGTCTCTCCTTACCTGTGAAGAATGCACAATTCTTGCACCTCTTGATCCATGCGTAGCAATCATTGAAAATCTTGGGCCAATAATAACCAGACTTCATGATCTTTAGAGCTGTCACTCTTGGTGCAAAATGACCACCAACTGGTCCACCATGGAATTCTTCCAACATCCTACGAATCTGATTTGAACCAATGCATCTCAGCAGCACTCCATTCACATCCCTCTTGAACAAAACACCATCAACAAGGGCATATGGGACAACCTACGATCTGAAGTGTCTTCTTTTGGTCTTGTTCATTTCTAGAGGGCATAGACCTATGCTTAGGAAGTGAATTATGTCTTGGGTCCAGCAAGGAATGGGGACACCATTATTTTCTTCTTGAGTTCTTCCTTTCTCATAGCTATCTTGCAACGCCAAAACAACCTCCTTCTCATTGCATGCTTCCTTTTGTTTGCTCAAAATCAGCTGCTCACACAATCCTTTCCCTCTGACCAACTTGGTGACTTTGATCTCAATGTCATACTCCATGACACGAGTAATTCAACCTGCCCTCTTTTCATTCAAGTCTCTGTTGAGGAGGAAGTCTTTAACTCCCACATGAGAAACCAGTAGTTGGACCTTATTGTTTGAAACTAGATGCTTGCATTTCTTCAAGCTCCTGATTACTGCAAGAACATGCTTCTCAATGAAAGAATATCTCACTTCACATTCCTCCAGGCTTTGGCTAAAGAAAGCAATTGGCTGCTCATCATTGTCTTTGTTCTGCTGTACCAAAATTGTAGAAATAGTATCATCACCCCCAAATGCATAGAGGATGAAATCCTTGGAGAAATCCGGGTTAGTGAGAGTTGGTGCTTGAGAGATGGCTTCTTTGATTTCTTCAAAAATTTCCTTGCCCTCTGTTGTCCATTTGAAAGCCATACTTTTCTTTAACATCTTGGTGATAGGCTTGACAAGGGCTACAAAATTTGGGACAAACCTTCGAAAAAAATTTATTCTCCTCAAGAAACTTTGAAGGGCCTTCTTGTGGCTTGGCAATGGTAGTGCTCTTATGGCTTCAACTCTTTCTGGATCAATTACTAATCCTTATTTGGAGACAATGTGGCCAAGGAGCTTTCCTTCATGGGCTAGAAAAATACACTTTTTAGGATTCAAGGATACTCCAAACCTTCTGCACCTTTGGAACACTTGTGTCAAATGAAAGAGATGGTCTACTGTATTTTTTGAAAAAACAGTGATATCATCAAGATATATCAGCACTATGTTGTTAATCAATCCCTTGAATGCCATGTCCATTTCTCTTTGGAAGGTAAATCCAGTGTTGGACAGCCCAAATGGTATTTTCGTGTATGCATAAGTTCCCCATTTGGTTGTAAAGGTTGTATTGAACTGATCTTCTTCCTTCACCATAATCTGATTGTACCACGAATAGCCATCAAGTAATGAAAACCTCTCAGAGCCAGCAACGACCTACAAAATATGCTCCATAGAAGGAAGTGGATAATGATCCTTGAGAGATGCTCTATTTAAATATCTGAAGTCAACACACAATCTAATTTCACCACTCTTCTTTCTTACTGGAACCAAGTTGGCTACCCAACTAGAATGTTTGATAGGGAATATGATCCTTGATTCTATCAACTTATTCAATTTTTTTCTCATGAGAGGCTCCATGTGGGGATTGACTGGCCTTTGTTTTTACCTGATGGGTTTAGTACTTGGATCCAATTTAATGGTGTGTTGAGCTAACTCAAGATTGAAACCTTTCAAATATTCATAGCGCTAAGAAAACACATCAGGGAATTCTTGGCAAAGCTGTATGAACTCATACCTTTCTTGCTCAGTTGTCATCTTACCAATTTGGAGTGATTTGCCTTCTTTTAACAAGATGGACACTGAATCTTCTCCCTTGATTTGGATGTTTTCTCTCTTTCCTAAACTGATCATTAGGATTGAAAATGAACTCCAAAGTAATAAGTCCCTTGGTTAGTTTGTTGGTTCTCAGCTGTACCACCTGGTCACCATACTGTTGCTCCAACTTTTCCTGATTTTTAGCTAAGAACTCAACCTCTTCTTGCAAGAAATGGATGATTTTTTGATCATTTTCAAACACTTGTCAACTTACATTGTTGTCTAGCACTGAAGGCCTCATAATCACATGGATGTTTGGCTGCAACATGTCTTTTTGAATGCTTTCAACAACGTCAAAGGCTGCCCCAACTGCTGTAAGCCTGTCAACAGCTTGGTTCTCTTTTCTAGGAATGGATTTTATGCCAAAACCCTCAAAATCTTCAATGAGGTCCCACACCCTTTTCTTGTAGCATTTGATTTGATCATTCTTGATAGCATGCTACCCCTTAACTTGGTTGACAATCAACTCACTGTCACCAAAGACTTGCAAGTTCTTTATTCCTCTCTTGATTGACCAATGCAATCCTTGTACCAAAGCTTCATATTCAATAATGTTATTAGAGCATGCAAACTGAAATCTAAAAGCTGAATAATACTTAACTCCTTGAGGTGAAACCAACATAGCTCCCCCTCCTACACCTTGTCTACTCCTTGATCTATCAAAAAACAACTACCATACCTCATTTTCATCCTTGTGGTCCGGCTTGGTGATGCTAGGAATAGGATGATTTTCTTCATGTATGCAATAGACTCCTAGATCAGATTCTTCTACTTCTTGATAAGGATCAAAAGCATGCACCTTGTTTTCCCATTCATCAAGAGTTAGATCTAGGATGCTTCCTACTTTGGTGTCAGCTTCATCAGTGCTTGGATAATCTTCTTGATCAAATGCTGAACAATTGGTATTGATATGACTTGGAGTGTAAGGCTCAATGTGAAAATTTGCAATAGGTTCAGATCTGATTGTGGTCTTAGTTCCATATCTTGTTCTCAACCACATGTGTGACCAATCAGCGGATAAGTAGCCTCCAATCTTGGCTATGAAATCCGTTGACAGGCATAGGGAAAAGAGTGGTGGAAGGTCTATTATTGATACATGTTGTAAAACAACAATGTTGGGACATGCATGCAAAGTAAGACTTTAGTTTTTTTATCACTCCAACTATTGTTAATGTTGTCCCATCCAATTGCACTACCCCCTTGGATATGACTTCGTATTGAATTCCCAACTGATCAGCTATTTGCTTGGGCATTACTGAACTACTTTCTCTGGAATCAATCATGTAATTGTGTACTAATTGATTTCCAATGATCAATGAAACATAGAATGGAGGGGGCTTCAAAATTTTACCTTGCTGTCCTCCATGATTCCCCTCAGGCTAGGCAACATTTGTGAGCACCTTCTCCTACATTTGGACTTGCTGATTTGAAGTCGACTAGTCCTTCATGGCAGCTTGCAGCAAATCTCTTTGGCCTGGGATAGATAGTGATTCCCACATTGATATGTTTACATTTGTCTTCTTCATCTGATTAATGATATTGAATGGAGATGAGGTATCCCTTCACTTTCCATTGGCCTACACATTCATTCCTTGTGTATGGGCAGCAACAAATGGCATTTGAGTTGGCCTAGGAATTGTTTTAGGTAGTCCTTGTGTGTTGGTAGATGGATTTTGTTTGCCAATAATTTTTGGAGTGACAGAAGGTTGTGGATTGCTTAGGGCTAATGGCTGTTCTTCACCCAAATTTCTCCTCTTTGACCTTGTGTTGGCTGCAACACTTTGGGAAATAGTTTGATTCATGCCACAAAAATCTTCTGGCTGCTAGTTTACAGGTGTGGTACCATTTGGAGATGACTGCTACTGGAATGTTTCTTGATTACCCTCACCCTCCACACCAGTTTTTGTTACCATTAATGCTTGATACAAAGCACCGTTGAAGCACATGGATTGGTTATGAGGTTCATTGCATGGGAAACACCAATCATACTCTTGAGCTATATTGTTTTATACTAGCACTAATGCTTTAGTGGCAGATGTAGCATTGGGATTATAGGGTTGAAATGGTCTGTTGGCAGGAGGCCTTACTTGATTCAAATTTGTAGCTGGGTTGGGTGGTCTTTGGGGTTGATATGGTTGCCTGTTAGGCTGAGCTTGGGGCTAGAAAGAAGGTTTAAAACCTTGGGCTTGCTGTCTCTTGAGTGTAACCAGCTCATTACCTACATTTTTTAATTGCTTCATGACTTCTTGAAGTTCATTTGAGGCACTAGAAGATGAAGTAGAAGCTTTATTTGAATTCTGATTTCTAGGAGTGGGAATAGGAGCTAAATTAGGTGTTTGATTAGTGTTTGGGCTCTCTAGGCTTGGAAACAGTGGCATTAGAGGCCTAGGAGCCAGCTTGCCAGCTTGAATCAAACAATTTTCAGCTCTAATAGCAATGCTATAAGCAATGGGAATAGTTGTGCCGCCCATGGATTGAATTAACATAGAAATATTAGAATTTAAAGCTTTAAGGTAATAAAGGAAAGCAACTTCTACTGTTGGCCTAACTGCCACTGGAATTCTCTCCTAAGTCCTTTGAAATCTAAAATTAAATTCTGTCAGCTGCTCATTGGGATCTCTCTTGATGGTTGTCAACTGCTCCAAAAGGGACAAGTTATCTCCCTTTTCTCCAAACTGCTCATGGAGGGCTATACATAACTGGTTCCAATTTTGAATAGAACCTGAGGCAAGACTCCTGAGCCATTGCAAAGCTTTCCCTTTGAATGAAGATGCCAGCAGTTTGACAACAACTTGCATCTCATTGATCTCATGGATTGCACAAATATTGGCAATGTCCTTAACATGATCACCAAGAGTAGTCTGATTATCTCTAGTAAAGTATGGGATGTTCTTCAATGCTGCAACTGGAATTGGATTCTGTGCATTGAGATCAAGTGGGCTGCTGCCAGTGAAATTGACATAGGGGTTGTTTTGTGCCATTCTAATTGGCCTTAGAACCCTTGTTGATTGAATGAAAGGCCTATTAGGTGGAGGGGTTGAGAGAGTTATGTTTGGTGGAGATGGAGACCTTTGAATTCTCCTTCCTCTTTGCCTTCTTCTTGGAGATAACTACAGATACTCAAACAACACTTCTTCTTCTCCAACTCTTGACCTTGTGGTGATTCTTCTCATGAGTTTTTCAAGCCTGCACTGCTAAAACCAGCTGATTCTTCTTCCTTGGAGTCACCAGATGTGCAGATTAGGGCTCTTTTGAGAAAGAAACTTGAAAAAAATACACATCAATTTTTTTGCAATGAAGATGAAGACCTCTAAGGTCCCACCGGGCATGCCAAAACTGTTGTAGCAAATCAGCAGCACCCTTGGATGTTGATCAGGATTCTAGTTTGATACTTTAGACATCCAGTGTGATTGCACAACATTGAATCCTTTCCCCAAGTGTGGGACTTGTAAAATGGGAAAGGAATCTCCAGTTTAGAGGATGGTGCCTCAACTCCTCGGATCAGATATATCACTTGCAAGCTATACAGAGATTTTCAAATTTAAAATCCTACTCTAATTTCCAAAGTGGACAGGGATAGAGAGTGCAAAAAAACTAAAACTAATGCTAATACGTGATGCACCAAAGGAGTGGTGAGCATTTCTCACTTCTACAGATTGACAAAGTTCATAAAAATGTAACAAAACTTCATGCACAAACTGATAACTGTAATGGGGAATCATAAATTAGTCTAACAACACAAGCAGAGGATAGAAACTTAATCATAAGGCATGTATTGTTATTTTAACATCAAAAATCACTTGCATTACAACACCTGAGAGGAAAAATAGGTTACAGTTTTGGAAAAAAGGTCTGATTTCTCCACCAAATCACTTTCAAGGTGAAAGAGGGGAGCCTGCAATACACAAAAAATGTTCAACCTTGAAAAAATGAGCCAAATCTGGCTTTTACAGTGCAAGGGACGAGCCCAGGAGAGAGAAACATGGGAAAACGTGGAAGAGAATCAACCATTGACCAAAATGTAATCAAAATAGCATGGAAATCCTTACAGGTCCATGCCCTAACATTTTTAGCCATGCTGTGAGAGAATGCGAGCCATTCTTCATTAAAAACGGTGGCTGAAACGTCACTTCTTTCCATGACCACATGCCAGAGGTGTTTTTTATTTTCTCTCTCCAAACTCCATCAAAATGTAAAGAAAACCCTATAATATTGTATATAATTTTACTAGCTTTCCATTGATATAAAGAACGTGAAAAACCGAGCTCTGGATCGAAAGATATGGCCATTTGAAGTTTTAGGGCAAAACAGGGCCAAATCGGGTTGGCGGGCGAAAATTTGAATTTTTTTCACCTTTTTTTGCATTTGGGAAAATTTTCCAAAAAATCCCCATGCTCCACCTTTCCAGGTGCCATGTGGCATCATTTTTATTAGGCGCGGGCCCATCCTACTCTATTTTCCTTGTTTTGCCCTTTAAATTTTTTTCCAAAAAATCCCCGTCGGGCCGGTGAGGTGAGGCCATGTGGTGTGCGCCGATTAGATGTGGGCCTGTCCTTCCTAAATTTTCTATGGGCCACCTTTGACCATTTTCCCCTTTGGACATGTGGTGAAACCCCATTGGATGCGGGTTTGCTCCTAATTTTTCATGTGGGCTTTTCGCAAGTTTTGGTGACACCTGGACACGTGGCGAGATTCCATTGGCTCGCATTTTGGGGGTGGGTTTTTCCCTTTGAAAAATTCCTTCAATTCTCCTTTGGGAAAATTTCCCAAATTCTCCCTACCCCACCGGTCCAAGACACGTGGCAGTATATCACTGGTCGCAGGCCCTTCGCAAGCATTTTCACTTTCGCGCAAACACTTTGGGAAAAAATCCCAAATTTCTCCCGTGCTCCACCTTTCCAGGCTCCAGTGACACATGGCCTGGTCTGATAGGTCGATGGGGTAGCGGGCCAAAACTTTCTTCTTTAAAATTTGGTGAAACACTTCACCAAAATTCTAACTTCTCCTCCACCCTCCAAAATTCTGGCTCGATAGGACACGTGACATCATATGATTGGGCGCGGACCTTCCCTCCAAAATTTTCCATGCACAACACTTAGCCAAATTTTTTCCAATTTCTCCCCTAGACACATGGCATCACTTGATTCGTTGGCGGGCCCGCAGGAAAAAATATTCCCTTTTGAAATTTCACCAAAACACTTGGTAAAAAACCAAGTTCTCCTCCGCCCTCCGAAATTCCTTGGACACGTGGCGGCATCTCATTTGCTGTGGGCCTTTCAAGGGAAAATTTCCCACAAAAACTCCACCAAGCCATAACTTCAAAAATACATGGAGTTAAGAGGAAAAATTTACCTTTCTGGAAAGATGAGAAAGAGCTCTATCCAATGGTGCCATTTCTAGAAATTTTTGAGTGCTTGAAAAGCAAAAAATTATGTCTGAGGCACAAGAGAGGGAAGAATGGAAGGAGTTAGCCACAAAACAAGCAGGGGGCACATTTTGGATACCAGGTACAAGCATTTCAAGAATTCATCCATAAGTTTCTCCAATTTTACCTGGATGAATGTAGAATGTATGGATTGGTGCAAGATCATTGTGACAATTTAAGGATGATGTTTGAGATATTTCGTCAATTAATGATATCCCTCAACATTAAGAAATGTGTCTTTACTACTCCATTTGGAACTCTGTTAGGACACATTATATGCAAAGAAGGTTTGCTAGTAGATCTTGTTAAAGTTGTAGTTATTGTAGGGCTAGGGGAGCCTCCTAATCAAAGCATAGTGCGTGGATTCCTTGGGCATACAGAGTATTAAAATAAGTTCATTAAGGGGCATACCAAGATTTCCAAGCCCTTATAGGAATTATTAAAACACAAGAGTGCTTTTCATTGGAGAGAGGTGTAGTAGAAGGCATTTGACACTTTGAAGGATAGGCTGGTCATGATGCCCATATTATGTTTCCCTTCTTAGGATAAGACTTTCCATGTGCATGTTGATGCCTCAAGAATAGCTATGGGAGTAGTGATATCACAAATTGGTGAGGGAATTTTTTATCATCCATTGTGCTTTGCAAGTAGAAAATTAACACCAGCAAAATAGAATTACACAACTACTGAGCACGAAGCATTGTCTATGATCTATGCACTCCATAATTTTAGGCAATATTTGTTGGCAACACCATTCATATTCTACACAGACCACATGCATTGAAATACTTAGCCAACAAGCCCGTTCTATAAGGCCACATATGTCATTGAGTCCTATTATTTAAATAATTTGAGTTCATAGTGATCGTAAAACAAGTAAAAAGTAATTCAGGACTTGAGCACTTATCAAGGATAAACTCAAGGGAGGATGTGAAAAGCATTGAGGTTACCATGTTAGCCACGCAACTGTTTAGGTTGCAACGCGTGCCCTCAGACTTGGAAGATATCACAATATTCTTAAAATTAGGTGTGGCACTAAAAGGAATGAAGGCTCTGGAGAGAAATCACTTAACAATATGTGCTACACCCTATATGTTGATTAGTGGATACCAATATAAGTTAGGTCGTGATGATATTCTGTGTCGATGCGTATTAGAGCATGAGCACGTGGTAATTATGGAAGAAGCACATGGTGGGATTGTAGGAGGACACTATGCAGGAAATGCTATTTTGTGGAAGATTTTATTAGCAGGGCTTTGGTGGTAAACCATCTACAAGGATTGTATTGAGTTTTACAAGGCTTGTGACCATTGCCAATGCTTTGGAAAACCTGGAAAGAGAGATGAAATTACCTTGCGACCTATAACTAGCACTGAACCATTTGAAAAATGGACAATCAAATTTGTATGGCCAATTGTGGCAGTTGAGTAAAGGACTAGTTCATAGTATATCATCACTTGCACTAATTACTTGACAGAGTGGGCAGAGGCAAAACATACGAAGGATTGCACTGCACTAACAGCTGCTAGATTTTTATGGGAGAACATAATCGATAGATATGGTTTTCCTTTAAGTTTAACAAGTGATAGAGGTACACAATTTCTCAATGAAACGGCCAGGATTATGTTAGCATAATTTATGGTGGCCCATCACAAGATTACCCCTATCACCTTCAAGCAAATAGAACTGTTGAGGTATTTAACAAGATACTAAGTCACATGTTGACTAAGATCTGTGATGTTGGAAGACAAGATTGGGATGACAAAGTATCAACCATTCTATGGGTATACAGGAAAAACTACAAAAGGTTGAACAAGGCTGCACTATTTCAATTGGTGTTTGACATGGAGGATGTTTTTCTAGTCGAATTCATGTTACCATCTCTGAGTGTAGTGCACGTAAGAGGATTAGCTAATGAGTAAGTGCTGGAAGAATGAATTGATAAGTTAATGCAGTTAGACGAAAGGTGATCACTTGTTAGATGGAGTCAGAAGATAAAAAATAAAGAAAAAAGGCATGGCATGATCATCTTATCAAGAACAAGAAGTTTGAGGTTGGGAAGATGGTGGTGTTGTATGATTCCAAGTATTTGTGCCATCCTGGGAAGTTGATAGTCCATTGGTTAGGACCCTAAATCATCTCATAAATTCTTGATTCAGGCACTTGCCAATTACAAGCGCTAGATGAGACGAGGTTACTAGGTCAATGGGAGTATGTTGAAGACCTACTATAAATAAGTCTCCATGGTGTTTGTAATAAGGCATTATTTCCAGTTAGCTTAGAATTTCCCTTTATGATTTTTATTTCTCGTTTTTACCTTTCTCATTGCTTGTTCCTTTCTTTTGTTTCATTTTTGTGCCTTTATGTTCCTATAACCACATTATTTTTCTAGGGTTGTGTATGTATAGAGGACCACACATCTGTTTTAGTGTGGGGTGGAGTGATGCGAAGTATAAGATTACAATACAAGTTGAGTGGCCTAGTAGAAGGAAGAATGCAAGATGGAGAAAGCGTGTGAGGAAATGGTGGATATTGGAATATGGTGTGAAAAAGGCTTTACAAATACCACATACAGAAAGGATGAAGAGTGTAGGAATGAAATGAGGTAGGCAAAGGAAAAAATCTGGTAAAGGATAGAAGAAGTTCCTTCAACACCGTGGGCGCACGCATAAGAGTCTTCAGCCGGGTTGGATTTTTGCATGCCAGAAGGTTGTAAAGGTTTTTTAACACTGGATGTGGTTCGTGGGTAAAGGTGCTTAAGGCCATCTTAGTGAAAAAATACACATTTAATGTTAAGGTATGTTGGTAGGTAATATAACATTGAATGCTTGAAACAAGGAAAATATATAAATACGAAGTCGGGAAAGTCATTTGTTACCTTGCGATTACGAAGTGAAAGAAGCTCTTGGGAACTAGAGCATCCAGAAATAAATTTTTGTGAAGAAAGGAGAATCCAAGAAATTTGAGTGTACATCTAGAGTAGATCTGCGAACCAGAAGGAAGCAGTACGTGGGCGTGAGGAAGGTTGTGTGAAGATGCGTCATCTTGTGGAAGGATTTCATGGTTAGGGTTTGACAGCTAGGGTATGGAGAAAGAAGTATTCATTTCAGGGGTTAAGGCCTTGGAGTAGCTTTGGGATTGAGCAGAGTAGCAAAGGAAAGAAAGAGGGAGGAGTATTTAAGCTCTGTCTGACTAGAAAATATGACACCCAGAAAACCGACCATTTCACTGAAGAAAACAAAGGGTAAGGGAAAGGGAAATCTGAATGTTTCCATTGCAATCTCAAATGAATAATGGTATGTAGAGATACAGTACCCAGATGGGGTATTGCTAGAAAAAGAGTGGGAGTCACACTTACGAAATATGGTTGTGAGTGATTATAACCATTGCACGAGCACAACCAAGAAGGAAATGGCACTAGAGTTGGTATGGCCAACTAAAAAAAGGACACCAGATGGGATGGTCATCTACAACGACAAGGTTAAATTAAAATTGGAGAAGGCTGGATTATTACAACTATATGAGTTGCCATACTTTCGCAAGTGTGAGCACCTTTACTAATGGTTGATGTTACGAATGCATGAGGATCACTTTTACTTTGTGGGGCACAAGATGTGCATCACACCATAATTGATATCCAAGTTCACAGACCTCACTTGTAAAGGAGATAGCATAGATGATGATCTGATCGACAAGGAGGCTATCAAGGAGACTGTAGATACGTATGACTACAAGAAGGGATCACGATACTTTGATATCACTGAGATTATAGACCCATTTATGAGGATGTCCATGCACTTGGTGAAAAATCTCAATGACTAGGAATGATGGACATAAGTTAACAAGGCATGGCTAAATGTATGTTGGAAGATATATGAAGGAACCATCTACAACTTGTTCTATTTCATCACAGATGAGATAATAAGTAGTGTGCAGGAGGGAGAGAAGATACTCTTTGGTAACATCATCCTCGCCATTATATTTTTAGATATTGGAGTGCCCGATGGGAGAGAAAAGTTTTTTTGGGAGTATCTAGAAGAGGATCCCTCACCCACAAAAAGGTTTTTAAAATTCACTTGTGAAACCATGACGACCGCTCACAAAGTGTGCCTAGAGAAGTGGTATAAGTGAATGTGTGACACATTTGGGGCTGAGTGAAGGATCCTAGAGTAGTTTCCCATGCTCTTGGATGGAGAGGAAGAGTTTGCAGTATAACAAGCATATTTACATTATCATATGGGAATAAGAGTCCATGGTGTAAACTACCCTTCTCCTTCATAGTGAAATACTTTAAAACTAGATTTAAACGGTTCAGGGAAGCCAAGAGACTAAGGTTCGATCTTAGTGAGGTAGATATAGACCACTGCGAGTTGCACCAAAAGCTCGTTTACCTAAATAAGCGTGCGTATATGGAGGGTATGTATCCCATGAGATACAAATGATGAATCCTTTAATGCTACTGATTGCAGGAAGGACCGTAGTAAGGGTGTATCTATGCATAAGGCCAAAATTTGAAAAAGGTTCTTACTTGCAGAATTATTTCTCCATCCCTAAAGACCCTACAGGAAGGAAGAAGGCCACGCCTAGTGGGAGAGAGAGATAGAGAGAGAGAGAGAGAGAGAGAGAGAGAGAGAGAGAGAGAGAGAGAGAGAGAGAGAGAAGGAACCAAGTTTTCAAACCACGTAAATGGTGAGCGCACTAGAATTAAGTGCTAATCCTAGTACTTACGCATGGAGAAATAATTCTCCTATCAAAGTGAAGGCCCCAGAAGAAGAGGCACTAGAGAACAAAGATCCCCTCACCCATGAGGAATCTAATGAAGACATCACCTATTGAAGAAAAAGAAAAGGAAGAATATCATGTACTAGAATCCCTAGTAAGGAATAAGTAGAATATAACTGATGAGGCATATTCACAAGAAATAGAAAGTCTAGATGCCTACATCGGTGACACGGATGATGATAATGAGCCAGAAGGAGTGAAGATCATCCTTTTTATGAGATACATGATTATGAGGAAGCAGAAGATGAGTATAACGAAGGAGAGGAGGAGAAGGAGAACAAAGAAGAAACTGAGGCCCAAGGAAAGGAGGTAGGTGGGGAAGAAAGTAAAAAATATCAAAGGAACCCAATCCTTACAAAGGAATAGGTAGATGATGCCGTGGAGAGAGAAGTGGTGAAAATCATTAAGGACTTGGTTGAACAATAGGTAGAACACATCACAAATACGGTGATGAAGGAAATTGAGGAGGAAAGCATAGGAAATGAATATGGCAGCATGGGAGGATATCCAAATTTGGCTGTAAGATTTCCAAAAGTTACACGCAAAGGGAGGTAAAGATTGGGCTACATCGATGATCCAAACAAGGTGTTATGCGTGCACTTCCAGAGAACCATACCAATAGATAAACTCTTAGCCATGACTTCATTTGATGAGGAAGGTGCATATCCTTGAACAAGGAAATGTTATCATGGGAATTTGAATCTCACATTGATGATTCTGAATTTGAAATAAGCCAAGGATAATTGTTGAAATTTCCTGAAACAAAAGGAATAAACCCCTTGGTGAATTCTCAACAATTATCAGATGAGAAAATCTGTAATGTGCTCAACAAATTTTCAGTTGAGGTTGAAGCCTGACTATTCAGAATAAATGACAGGGTGAAGTTTCTAGAGGTAGAACTAGAGAAAAAGGAGGAAATTCTCCTTGAGAAAAACAAGGACCTAGAGCAAGAGGAACTAATCAGTGTTGAGTTAAGTTGTGAGTTAAAGGATGATAAGGCAAGGGTGCACAAGGCCTACAAGAAAATAGAGATGATCACGGATGCCATTGTCTTGAAGCATTCAGACTTAATCCCACCCGCATAAAAATATGGATCATCCTTATAGTGCGTAGAGGACTTGACCCGCATAATCATTATGGAGAGGTGGCCACTTACCTTAGAATCCTCAGAAGAGGCATTGGCACACCAAGAAAAAGAGAATAAGAAGAAGGTTATAGAAATTTTTTCTTAGTACAGCAAAATCCTTGCCGATGTAAAATCCTCCGCACAAATTATTGAGGCTTCCTATGTTAACTGCATGGATAGAGGTAAAGTGGTAAGTATCTTGCTTTCCACAAATGAAGCGGTAATTAACGAGTTCCAAGAAAAGAAAAAAGGGAACATGGCTGAGTGAGACAAAATCCTAGCCAAAGTAGAAAAGAAATCAGAGGCCATTGAGACCTTGCAAGGTTCAATCAAGAACCAGCTAAGGGAATTGTACCCCTAAATCACTCGGATGATGGAAGCGCTTGAGGATTTGGGAAAACAACTGGAGGAGATCATAGAGACAATGAGTGCTAAGGGAGAGGATCTAAGTTATGAAGAAGTGAGTTCCCTGGTGGGTGACCTCTATCAGCAAGCTCAGAACGAGGTCGACACTTGGGGAAAGTAAGAAGTGGAATTAGGGAAGGATTTCCCTCTCCTCCTCCAAAAGTAAACAAGTTCCTCATTCTTTCATTCTTTTCCCCATTCCTTAATCCATTTATTCTTCCATTCCAACCATTTTTAAGGATCCACCGTTCTTTATTTATTTATTGAATATTGTTTCTAAGGAAGGAGAATAGGCCTAGTGTCGGGTGATGTTGGGCCCCAAAATATCAGCTAAGTATAAGAAGGCGCATAGGCACACCATACCTATTTGAAAAAGGGTGTGTGGGTTGAAGGTGAGTAGGGAAGGATCCTAGTAGGAGGTTGTAAAACATACGGCGTGCACACAAAGAAAAATAGGTTTTGTACTTAGATGCATCCGGTATCCCAGGAAATACACGAGAAAAGCATGACCCTTGTGGATAAGGTGCTAGCCTGGACGATTGTGGGATCAAAAAAGGGAATATTCTAGGCATGCGATGGAAGGTTCCAGAAGACATCATTGTAAGGAGTGGAGAGCTCAGATTTGTGAAGGCATGCTCCCATGGAGGACCACTTCAACACTTGGTGACCAATTTGTAACTTCTAAAAGGCATGGTGGTGGGTGCTAAAGTTATAAATACAAGTGCCCAATGGAAGAATAAGGAGGATATAGAGCATAATAGATATAGAGTGCGGAGAGTGCGGACGGAGAGAAAATAGAGGAGAAGCCCTTGCATAAGCATAATGGAGGATGTTATGGGTTAGGGCTTAGGAGAACTCTGTAAGAAAATGGCACATTTAGGGGGATGGATTTTTATTCTTTTTTCTATAATATGATGAGCATAATATAGCTCTGATGCATGACTTGGCTTTGCATATTTATATAAGGATCTATTATGACCTCAAGGGATTGTAATGTGGATTATTGAACTTGTTAAGATGAATATAAAGCTCTGTTATAAATCATATGTGTTCAAGAGTATAATACTTATGTATTTCCTTTTTGCGTGAATCATTTCCTTGTGCTATTTGTTATTTATCCTTCTGGATGTAATGAGATAACACGTTCTAGGTTATTAGAGTGTTGCATGATTATTTTATGCTCATTATCATTGGAATATATGTTATAATATGATGCATTCTCATAAGAATCACATAAAGGAGAGACTCGGTGTAGGCGCGTGCCTTGGGTGAGTGCCCAACACCCGTTAGCTGATATGCTGGAGCACATGGGATTAGAATATTTATCTAAGGGTATAAAATATGACTACAATAGATATCTCTTACTTCCCCCCATTTCTCTTCTCTCATGTTCTAATTCTTCATTAAGGATGTTTACTTTTCACTATTTCATCTTATTCATTTAAATATGACCTATAGTAAAACATTGTAATGAGTTTCCTTTAATTCATAATAAAAGACTCACTTTCTTTCCTAGGGATATGAAGGGTTACAAGTTTTAAAAGTTAGTGAAAATTCATGTGGGGGTAGGTGAATAATATTTCGTATGATTCCCTCATTCAAAAGGGTTGTCAATTGTGAGTCTCTAAGTGGATAGTTAGTGCTCTACTAAGAATCAAGAAAAAGATAACATTCTTCCATTCACTTTCTCTATGTTTCCTATATCTCTATACTTTTCCTCTTTGTGTACATGATAATCTTGTACAAACAAGGAAGGTGTTAGTGTCTTTGATGAATGGATTAATGAAATAATGTGTCCATTATTTATTAGGTCTTTTCATGGATAGAAAATTTATTTTCTTTTAATTGAGTGTGGAATAATTCGAGTTAATAATTACGAAACTCCAATATCTCCTATTTAAAATATCAACCACCTTTCTCCCAAGTTCTTACTCCCCTTACCTCACCTCTTAATGAAATTCCTCCCTTACACTAGGTGCAATAAATTTGCCACATGTCTAGTGGAGTAGTTCTATGTGATCCCCAACTTAACAACCACCCATAATATTTTTTTTATCTACATTCAATAAAGGGAGCCTCCTCTTTCAAAAGTAGGAGGGACATAGTCTTAGAGCATTGGTGAAAATTCGCTAATTTGTCCTTGTGATAAAGTTATTTCACCAAAAAGTTTTGGGCACCCAATCTATGGGTTATATATTTTGTTGTCTCTACACCACCTCATAAAGCAAAAAATACATTAAAATCAAATACGTAAAAAATAAAAAATAAAAAGAAATTTTTTAAAATCATAAGAGCCTGATGTCCACTCTGTATATTTCCCACCATAGACCATTGTTGGAAATACTCCTGTTGCTGTAACGTAGCCTAACCTCATTTGCTTTCAAGATACCTCAAGAATAATATCACAACTTATTTGAGGAATTGCATTTAACATATAGAGAGAATATTTTCAATCACTACTACTCACAACCTTAATAATTTTAGAGTTGGAAGAGGAACATGCACAAATCTTTTCAATGTGCAAGAAAAACTCCTATTGAACAAATAAGGGAATAGAAATATATTACTTTTGAACCATATACAAAAATCCTCCAAATTGAGCTAAAAGAAGATATATGAGGTCTTCTCAAGCTACTGGCGCAACTAATCCAACATTTGAAGAAGCAAAAAATAACTGAGTTTTGGGCTTCCCATTACTCAAATAGCAAGAAGGACTAGGTTAAGAGTATTTCCCTAAGTTTGATCCCAATTTACCATCTTGAAGAAACATAAGATGAACCATTGAAATTCATTCCTCTGGAAGTATGAAGTTCTAGAAGAAGCAGAAGAAGAATAAGATGAGGAAGAAGAAATCATAATGGGATGTAAACACAAGCACCAATACCTTGGGGAAAGAAACACGGGCCCATTGACTCTAAATCATCCATTGCATGACTTACCAAAGGGATATATAAATAAACTTCCAAAGTTACAATCAGATGGAAAATACCACCTTGATGTTCACATTGTAACATTCATAACAACTTTTGGAGTGTTGAGCAGTGGAATACAAAGATGTCTTCAATCTGTTCTGTTAATGAAATCCTTATAAGATGCTATAGTAGAATGGTTCTATCATTTTCCAAAAAGATCAATAACTGATTAGGTAGGTATGAAATCCATATTGGAAGATAGACTTAAAACATATGAAGATGATCATTCTCTTCTTGGCCGATGGTATAAATTAAAAAAATCCCTACGAGCCCTTGAGGGAGTTTGTAGCTAAATTTAATAGGATGCTCTATAAGATCCCAAAAGCTGTCTAGGCCTACTGAAGATAACCAACTAAGTTTCTTCACCAATGTGCACCTTTTCCTGAAGTTAGTTTCATACTAATAATATCTCTACCTACCACCTTAGATGAGGCACCAGAGAATTGGAGTCGAGGTAAAAGATGATTTGCTGATGTCTGGGAAGATCAAGAGGGGTAACAAATAAGGAAAAATATCAGAGTTCAAGTTCTATAGCCATCTACATAGTCATTAGCTGCAAAAATTTGCGATAATGGTGTTCTTTCTCTCAATTTTTTTTTTTGCATAAACATCCATATATAAGGAAATGTTACAAGAAAGAATTTATTGAATAAAATAGACAATTAGTCCTCCACCTTAGAGGCTTGCTCTTGATGCCTCTTGTCCCATGTAATGCACAGCATGTGGGACTTGGTCAAATAAATAAAGTGAAGAAGAGGTAGGTTTGAGAAAGTGAATAAGAAGAAGGTAAGATGATGATAAAATAGAAATTAGATCTGTAGAGGTAGGTTTTTGTGAATATGCATCCTCTTCGGATGATGAATATCGAAGACTCTGTGACGTAGATACGAACATCCATTCTTGTGCTTTTTTTCACTCATTCGAAGACTCTTGACGAAAGATAAGTCCTCCAAGGACAAAGATAAAGAGAGGGAAGATCCTCAACCGATGACTCTGACTTCCTGATAAAATGATAACAAAGAGATAATCTCCACTTCAACCATCTTTACAGTCTGCGAAGAAGAAACATGAAGCTACTTCGCATCACAAGGAATCTTCCAAGAAATGTAACTCAAGCTCTACTAAAAATGATGTTTCTACTCCTGCAAACCATAGGAGTGATGAGAAATAAATAATAACCTCATAAATTTGAATCAAGATAATGTTTCCCATACTCCTTAAAAACCTTCTTCAAATTTTGACACTATTGACCATGTTAAAAAGGCTAAGGTCCAAATCTCAATAGTACAAATATCTACAAACCCATACTAAGAAATTCGAGAAACTTTGTCAAGTTTATCAATGGTGGAATCTCCAAGTCCAAAGCTTCATCCCCTTCAAAAGTATCATCTACTTCTAAAGGTCTACTTACTACCCCTGAGCCAAGTCCAAAACCAAAAACTCTTAGTTTTTACCACATTCCTTCAAATAGTAAGATCTGAACAATTCTATGTTTCCTTACTGATTAATGGATACCAATCTGAATAATTATATAATTGATTTACAATGCCTCTAGATTATGTCATGCCCTAATAAGGTTACTCATGCCCTTGGCTTGAGTCTCTCTTAGGCATTTGGACATTGTCTACTCAATAGAAGACAAAAGAGGTGATACTAGTTCAGGAGGATCAAATATGTAATGATGGAACCTTGTAGCTTATCTAGAGAATGATGGGTGAATGAAACAATCCTATAGTGGCAGGACATGTCTAGATACATATGGAATGCTCCTTAGCATTTAAGATTCTAATCCGAAGAAATGGGAGGTGAAATCCAAATGGAATGGTCTTTTATATTAGTTCTAGTTAAGGGTGAGATGAATAAACTTCTTCCTAATCCCAAGATGAAGTACACAGGTGCAAAAGTTAGATGACCCCAGGTCCACCATTATTTTTCAAAGTAGGGGATATGGGAAATGATTCATTTAAAGAATCAAGAAGAGTTCCATATGAGGAAAGAGGTAATGGTAATTACTACATGATTTTAGAGTGGACTGAAGAATTGCCTATTCTAGAGGGAAGGACTAACAAACATGGTACTGATGAGGTTTGGGAACATGGAGTTTAATGGTAGTTGTTCTACAACTGGCCTCAGGAGCAGGCATTGTCTTACCTTCTCCATACGGATGACTCATTTCTCATTGGCATAAAAGTTTTAATTTTCTAACACAAAAATTATCTAAAAGTATGAATATTTGTTTCTTGGAATTGTAGGGAATCGTTAAATATATGAGGAATTAAGAAACTTTAATTATTTGAGGCGATGTTGATATTGATTTTAAAGACAGGTGAGAGAAATTTATTCAAGTAATAAATTTATCATCTCCACCATTATAGGAACAAGATATGGGATTGTATTGAAGCCTTTGATGCATTTGGTACATCAAAGTAGTCCTTAGATATTAGAATTCTAAAGCTAACTCATTGGTTGTATTTGCATCATTGATGGTTTCACATCCTGACTTCAAAGGAGAACATTTCTTAGTGGAAATTATATTTGGGCCAAGCATGCCAGACAATTTAGAGAGCTGAATTTTTTTTTAAGATGATACTAAAATTATTTCCTTCCTATAATAAACTAGATGCTTTAAGTACATGAATTTAGAAGGAAACGACTCACTCCCATGGGAGTTTTCTAATAACCAAATTGATAATAATTTAGTTGATCAGGTAGATGAAGATGAAGGGATTGAATTAAAAGGAAAAAATATTACAAATGGAATAGTGTCTTTAGAGGAACTATTCAACAAACATGATAGGTTCATTCATAGAAAATAAAAGGATTAACCTAGGTCTTTGTCAAAGTATGCTAAAATTAACACTAGAACAAGTGAGTAGCCAAAGATGGTGAACATAGGAAAGTGTTGTTCACTTGAGGAATGAAGGATTTTTAAAACTCTATTAAAAAGGTAATCTGATGTGCTTGCATACTCATTTGATGATTTAAATTCCTTCCAACCATAGTCTATGCAAAAATCTATACCCATGAAGTTTTATACAAAATCCTTATGCCAAAAGCAAAGACATTATAAGCCTAAAATATCCAAAATAATAAAATAAGAGGTTGAGAAGCTTATTAATGCCTACATTATCTTTCTAATACAATACTCAATGTGGATAGCCAATATTGTACCAGTAAGGAAAAAGAGTGGTGAAATCTGCATCTATGTGGATTTTCAAAATTTGAACCAAGATTCTTTGAAAGATAATTACATGTTTTCAATCATGGACCAAATCTTGCAAGTAGTCAATGGTTCAAAGATGATGACTATGTTGGATGCATTCTCAGGGTACAACCAAACTGAAATTACTAAAATAATATTAGTTCAAAACCACCTTCACTACCCCATTGGGAACCTTTGTTTACCACCACATGCCATTTGACTTGATCAACATGGGTACTACATTTCAGCGAGCCATGGAATTGGATTTCATATTTTTAAAGGAAATTATATTATAGTATACCTTGATGACTTGAAAATATACTCTAAGAGGAGAGGAGAACATATTCAACAACTTGAAAAAGTTCTAATTTGTTGTAGGAGGCATCATATTTCCTTGAGCCTAAAAAATTGCATATTTGGAGTTACTGAGGGAAATATATTTAGTAAAATTATGAGAAAGGAGGGCACCAAGATTGATACAGAGAGGGTAGAGGCTATCCAAATATGATCTCTTCCTACCAGTAAGCCAACTGTGCATTCCTTCTTCAGTAAGGTCAACTTATTGAGAATATTTGTACCATATTTTATAGAGCTTACAAAATATATTATAGATATGATGAAGCGAAAATAATCCTTCAAGTGGATAAAACATGGTAAAGAATCCTTTGAATCTATAAAATCTTCCATTACTAAAGCACCCACTTTGGTGTGCCCATATTTTAATAGGGATTTCATCCTCTACTAGTATAACTCTGAGCGTATTTTCTCTTTCATCATCTCATGAGAAAATAAAGAAAAATTATAATCACCCATCACATTCAAGAGTGCCCCTTTGAAGGAACATAATCTCAATTACTCACAACAAGAGAAACATGCTTACATGGTGGTAAGAGCATTGAATTTTTTTAGATTATACCTTCTAAATTCCCATGTTGTGGTTAGGATGCAAAGAGATGAAATTGGGTTTCAAATGTGTAGGAGTATGATCTTAAGATCAAACCCTCCAAACTCTAGCAAGGAAACAAATTGTGTGATCTTCTTTCTTGAGAAGAGTGGGACGAATGTTCAAATTATTATAATTATTTGATCAAGGATGTTTATTTTTGTGAGTACAAATAATCCATAGTATGAGGATATAACCTATTTCTCAACCTGTGGATATTCTCCTCCTAGCCTTGATTAGAAGCAAAGAAGAACCAAATGCCTCAAAGCAATAATGTGTGTCGTGTGGGAAAACGTTCTTTACAATAAAGTTCTAGATAGTACATTATTGAGGTGCATAGAGGAAGAAAAACAAAAGAAAATATTCAAGGCATACCATGATAAATAATGTGGAGGCCACTTCTCTATGATGGTCATGTTATCTAATTTCCTCCACCACCCACTAAAAGTAGATAACAAACAGATTACTACTGTGATTAATCAAGATAGTGTTCAGAATCTCAGACTAATACGATATGAGTCAAGCCTTCAGCACTTTTGTAAGGACTTGGAAAAATCATGGTGAAAAAAAGAATAAATTCAACTTGGTGAGTCAAAACTAAGCCAGGGATGATTCAACAAGAAAAAAGGAGTCGTGGAAGGCACCACGTGTCATCTTGACGCAATTCCAAAAAGTGAGAGGGAAAAGTGAAACTCCAAACTCCTGCGGGACTTCAACATGGGCTCGAATGGTAAGGGTCCCACAAAGAGAAAATATTTGTATTAATGTGTAACGATTCTCATTATGAACTTGTGAAAAATTAAAAAAGGAGTCACGAAAGGTGCCATTTGTCATCTCGGTGCACTTTTAAAAGGTGCAAGAAAAGCGGAGACCCTAGAGATGCGTTTGGCCTCCATGTGGAGCTCAGAATGGATAGACTCCAAACCAAGAGCAGGTTGTAAAATATTGGTGGAAAGTAAATTCAATGTAGGATTAATAATGAAACCCACCAAGAATTTTCAATGCCCATATCTTTTAAAAGATTTTGAGATCCCGCATGGAACACTCGACCCCGAAGTTCAAACAAGCATAACTTTTGACCCAGAACTCCGATTTTCACAAAATTGGACTTTTCAGAAAGCTCTCGACATCCTCTACACCAAAAATACTAGATTTATTATTTTTATCAAGGGTATCTAGGTGAAAATAAAATAAACATTCGCAGGTATAATAAATTAAATGCTCAGTCCATAAAATGCAGGAAATCCCTGGAAAACTCAAAATAGCTTCTCACACTCATAAAACCATAAATTTTGCAATTCTCAACAAATTTTCAAAAAAAATGGTCTCATCAAAATTGTGACTCCAATCATGACACACAATAATTAAGAAATTTAGAAATTGATGAATCTTTAATGGTTATTTTTAAGGAAAACTATCCCAGTTCAAAGGGACAGTTGGAAAGTGTTTGGGGAATGCATTTAATGAGAATGACTGTCATTATTTCACTGTTGCAGGTCATGGGACATCACGGGGATTCTTTTGCAAGAAATATGCCATTAATTATACCCATTTATTGTATCTTGCAAGTGGTTGGAAAATAAATTTTGATATTTCACTTTTTTCTCTTTGTGATTCTATATATTGGAATCTGGGTCTCATTTCTCAGGGAGTTAGTCTTTTTTTCCCTCTTTCCTTGTTTCTTCTCTTCTGGGGAAATGATATTAGAGCCCAAGCCTTCTTATTGAAGCTTTGTAATGGAATTTTTTCCTCTTACCTACTAATTTTCAGACTGTGCACAATTTTGGGCAGTATAATATGTCATGTGATGCATTCCATCCATCCTTTGCATGTTTTATCATCTCTAATCACCTTTATTTCACTATTAGTATATTTTGCATATTTATAATGTTCACTAATTTTTTTAGAATTTGTGTTTAATGGGTTTGAAGTGGTGTTCTATGTGAATCTATCTCTAGCCTATGGTGCATTTTGTCCACCCTTTTCATTGCTCACCTTTCCCCATTTCAGGCAATTGGATTCTTAATTAACTTCTTCTTTTTCTTGTGCATTGTTTATGTTATTTTTTTTCTATGTTTAATTTTTCTCTAACTCTCATCTCACACCATAGAGAAGATCCAACTTCTTTGAAATCTGGAGGTTACCTTAGGGCACATGTCCCACTAACCTAAGGTATCCAGCGATTCTGACAGTTCATCCAAAAGGATAATAGTCAACAGGTCACAACAAAAAATATCTTAATAGGTGGTTAATGCTATCCTACTCTATTTAATGATGCATAAAAATGATTTTGGAAGTGTGACCCATGCCAATAGTTTGTAGGGAGTCCAAGGCTCATTGTTATACCACTCCAAACCATGATTATTAAAGAGCCATTTCAACAATGGGGTATTGAATTCATTGGTGTACTAAATCCTCACTCCAGTGTAGGCCACATGCATATGCTCACTACCACAGAGTAATTCACGAAGTGGGTATAGGAAAATCTTAGGAAGAAAGACAAATCTGAAATTGTATGAATTTTTTTGAAAGAAAATATCATTGTTAGGTTCAGAGTATCAAACAGGATCGTAGCATACAATGCCACATACTTATCTTGAGTTGAGATAATGGAATTTTGATACAACCATGCCATTTCTTTGTATCACTCCTTTGATTACTACTTGCAAGGAAATGGCAAAAAACTGTCTAGTAATAAGAATATTGTCATAATTGTTTTCAAACTAGTGGATGCCAATTAAAGGGATTGACATAAAAATCTATATAATGCCCTACATGGGCTGACAAAATCACACCTAATAGGATATTGTGACTTCTCCATTCTATCTATTGTATGGGATTGAGGCTCAGATTCCCATTTCTCAGGAGCTACCTACCTTGTAACTTATGAAGGAAGTAGAAAATGGAGAGTAATTAGATTCTCTTGATAAGTAGATATATTACTTGGAGAAGTTGAATAGAGACATATTGGTGGCATTAGACACATTGAGAAGGTGCCAATCCAAGGGGAAAAATATCTCCGATCAAAAGACACAAGATAAAAGATTTCAAATTGGAGATCTTTTCCTGCTGTGGGATAAAAGAATAGAACCCAAAGGGAGCCATGGAAAATTTGATTCTCTCTGGCTTTATCCATTCAAATTCAAATAATTCAGTGGGGAGAGTACTTATTATCTAGCATACTTATATGGAACCCCATTAGAGTTGTATCACAGTGGGAAACATATCAAAATCTACAAGTAGTGGGGTTAGTCAACCCATCCTTTGTACTATAATTTCCCTTTTTGTTGTGTGTGTCTTCCCTTTCTAATTTTGGTGTGTTTCCTTCTTGTTGTGTGTGTGTGTGTGTGTTTTTACATTCATATTTGTTACTTGTAAATAAGGAATATAATGCCCAATGGATAAGACGATAGTCTACTCATCCAAGATACATTTGAGATCCTCTATTTCCCCTTGAGGTATAATGTACCTATGTTAGAGCTTTCTGTTGTGATGTGAAATTACCAACCCAAAAATGTAAAATTTGATCCATGACAACCAAGACTCAAAGTGAAAATGCGCTTCAAAATGCTTCCCAAAATACTCTGCCGGTTAGTTTTCTTCCATGTAATTATTATATTGGCATTATATATCCTCCCAATATAATTAATAATCTTATAAAAATGTTCAAATTAATGTGATAACGTCAAATATTCCATTCAGCAAAGTGTAGCATAAGACTAGTTCTCCTGTAGTCTTAGAAAGACCAATTTTGGCCATTTCGAGGCATGTGTGCATCCTCCAGAAAATTTATAAAATATCATAAACATCTGACTATGGAATTGGAGAGAATTAAATATTTTGGAAGTAATTTAGGGAGATTTAGGTAAGTTTTTTGGTTTAGGTACATTATGTGCAAAAGTGAGTTTTTAAGTGTATGGAATGAAAAATCAAATTACAAACCTGAACTTGTTCTAATGATTTTGGGATCTCCATAAGGATTTAGAATGAAAAAAAGAATTAAATAGAAATATGAAAGAATATTCTACATGTTTAAATAATCATATTCAACCCAAAAATTGATAATTTCTTGAAACATTTAAATCTTTGCAGGTGCACCCCGTTGTCCTGAATAAAAAGAAGTCATTTTTTGAATATTTAGGAATACTTAAGTTATGAAAGCTATTCCATTTATCTTAAAATGTATCTTGTAGTCATTTTAATATAAAATTTCATGTAAAAATATGATTCCAAGATCTAGGAGCAAAGTTTTCAAGTTCTCTCTAGTCAAGAGTGTGTAAATCCCACAGTTAGCCAAATTTTTGACTGCCACATGTCAGAACATTTCTCCATGGTGTAATTTTGTTTCCATATTTTCCTTTTTCACCAAGGAGATAAAGGGTACAAGAAATTTTTCCCATGAGAAAGCCCTTTCTTTGGTCCCCTATGTGACCCTTTCCAGCCCTGCATGGTGCTTATCTGGCTAACCCCATTTCCCCAAAACTGCTTAGATTTTTCCACTTGTCATCATCTTGATCCATTTATCCATTTGTTGTATTTTTTTCCCTTTTCACCAAGGGGAAATAAATGGTTCCCATGAGTAAAATCCATCTCCTTGTTTCCCATATGACCTCACATAACTTCCAGGTGCATTTTTAGCCCCCAAAATCCCCCTCCTCATACTACCATATGTCAGAACCTTGCTCCATTGATAATTTTTTTTGTAAATTTATAGATTAAAACTAAGAGGATAATAGGGATAAGAAATTAATCCCATGAGAAATCCCCCTCATCTGGATCGTCATATTATCTCTCTCAGCTCCCTATGTGCTTGCTCAAGTTTTTCATCTTCCTCACACCTCACCACATGATAACACTTGGCATATTATTTCTCCAAGGTGCCATTTTATATTCCTTGTGTCACCTTACACCATTAAACCTAGTTTTAGAATCCACTTAAGATTTCATTCAACCTAGGGTCAAACCACAGTTAACAGGGAAACACAAAAGTGAAAATTAACTTGTTTTTAATTTTTTTTATTTGCATAGGTTGACCTATTCACCATTTCTGCTGATGTAATACCTATAATAACATAAAAATACATAAAAAATGATTCAAAAATAATTTGAGAATAGCTATATCCTTGAAAATTAAATTTTCTTCATATGTTTTCAACCACAAACCAGTTTCCATTGCTATTTTCACATAATACTCAAATCCTAGGTTCCTTTGAGAAGACAATTACTGCATATCAGATGATGGCCTAGTTTATTTACACTAGAAAATCTAAAACCCTACCTCCAGAGGTTGCTTCTTCAGTTTACAATATTTTCAACAAATGAATAATTGTGAAAATTAGAGAACAAGATCCTAGTACAAATATGAATCTGATGAGAGTGTTTTTATTGCATTGTCATGCAAATGTGTCGCATGAAAAATTCAAACTTTCAAGCATCAAAACTAAGAAAAATTTAAAAATTTACTTCTGAGTCTTCCCAAACCCCTCTCCCGGTCAGTTTTTTCTTTTATGTCATGTCCATATTGACCTTACATGTACTTTTAAGATGATGAAAAATAAAGTTTAGGTGTTTGGAATGGTGTGATAAGGTCAACAATATCATTTAGTGGATAACAAATGAAGACTAGCTCTCTGCTCACTCATAAAGGATAATTTTGGCCTTTTCCAGAAAATTACACATCCTATAAGAGGGTTTCAAGAGATCACAAGAATCCATAGGTGGTATTAGAGAGTGTAGAACATTTTGGAAGTGTTTTAGGAAATTTTAGGGAAGATTTGGAGGTTTCGGTTCAATCTGTGTAACAACGGGTTCTAAGATGCAAAGAGTGTATAGATAAATTTGGAACTTAGACTTCATTAGATGGATATAGGAGCTATATAATGATTTAGGAGTTAATCAAATAGTCATTTTAAATCTAGAGTAATTATCTACATGTTGGAATCTTTACATTTTTCACAATACATGTTTACTTCTCAGGGTTGATCAATCTGTGTAGACACACCCTAATGTATGAAGGAAAAAGAAGTCAATAAAAGGAGTTTAAAGAAGAATTGAAGGTTAATAACCATCCCATTATTCTTAAAACTATCTTTGGAGTAATAATAATAATAAAATTAATGAGAAAATACCTTTTAGAGCTCTAGGAATCACTTCGTCAAGTTATCTTTCTTGTAGGTGTGTTTCTCGCATTTAGTCATTTTTGGAGTGGGACACACGTCACCTCTTGGTGAGGGAAATTTTTTGTGTCCCTTTTATCCCCATTCCCAAGGAGACAAAGGGGACATAAAAATTTTCCCATATCTATCACCCCTTTAGGTTCCACATGACACTAGTGGACAACTCCCAGGTTCTCAAGGTTTGCTTTCCTCCATCTCCCTCTCACTCCACAAAAAATTAACATGTGGAAGAATATCCTTGAGGTGATATTTATTTAACCTCTTTTAAAAATTACCAAGGGGAAAAAGGGGACAAAAATATTCCCCATGTCAAGCCATTACAAACCCTAACTTTGAAACATCAAGTTGTTTCCTCTCAGTGTAAAAAACTAACCGCCAGAGCAATGCAAAAGATGAAATAACTTACATGTCAAGCCTATTTCTTCAAAATTTATACCCTTGAATTAATTTATGAAGACATGAAACCTGTATAATCATGAAAAACATCATATATTATTCCCATCACGTTCTATATCCATAAATGATTGCAAGAAACATAGTTTTTATCGATCTTCATCTGAAAACCTAATTACACCAAATTTTCAACTATTTTATCTCCTCCCAAAATCCATGTGACCATTATAATTTAAATAATCCATTAATGGCTTCCATGGAATAACAAAAACCTAAAATCCTACCTTTTAAAATTGATTTTTCAATTTCCAAGAGTTTCGGCAGGCTGAACATAATGAAAATTGGAGCACAAGATCGTAACAAGGAGTTGAATCCAAAAATGATGTTTCTGATATAAAACAACACCATTTTTAATAGTTACTAAAATATATAATATTTCATGCCCCTTCACATATGAAAAATAAAAATTCCATAAAATTTCAATCTGTAATCACTTAGCTCATTTGGAAATAGTGCAAAATAGTAAGTAGGACAAAATCGACATTTTTCCCAAAACAACAGGTCCAGAAAAAATAAACTGCAAAAAATAGAATTTTAGGATAAAGAATAATAAATGGAGGTTAATTAAGTGTGTCGAGGGATTCAGAAGATAAATTTTGAGCAAAAATGATAAATATCTAGAAATAGCAGGTCCTAGTCCCACCTATTAACAATAGAAAGTCTTAATTTAAGTCCATAAAGTTACAGTTGGCTCTGATTTCACTCATATCACTAATTTTTTCCATCCTCACATGATTTTAATTTTTTCCCACTACTCAAATGATAAATTTCACCCTTCACGAGGATGATGAAGCATCACCTTGGTCACAATTATTTCAAGGAGCAAGACAAGACATATCGAGGATTAACATGTGAAAGTTAGGGACATTATACAGTTGACAAATAATTCAAAGAGAGACAAGAACCCCATTGGAACCCATGATTCATCAGAGGAGGTCATCATGCTCATAATAAAGTCATCAGGTCTTGAACCCATATTATCTCTCCAAAGTGAGCTAGTTGAGGTGAGCTAATGTGAGTAAGTTGAGGTGACCCAAGTGAGATGAGCAAGCTAGATGAGCTAAGTGAGCTAGGTGAGCTAAGTGAGGTATCCAATTCAAGTGATCTCCTCAAGTCAAGAAAGAGTGATCCATTACAACATCTTTCTCTTTTGAACCATCTAGGTATGTCTTCCCCAATGATGGATCTTTCTCACAATGAACACGAAGTGATCTTGCATCAAGTTCCTGAAAGTTCTCCAACAAAAAACATCATGTAAACTCCTGAAGAGCCATTCCCATGGATTCAAGAAATGATCGAAAGTAATCCAAGGATTAAAAAAAATATTTTGTGCCCAACCTTAGAGTTAAAAACTTGAAATTAAAGTGAAGGACGAAGGCCCAAATAACTTCTCACTTCTTTATTGACACCTTAGGTGACTAATATGTAAATTTTTCTAGGCATAAGAATGCAAAGCCTATTAAGTAGATGACTCCATATGAATACGAGGTGATCCACATCTCATTGGGTCAATTTTCACATGAGGGCGATTCTCATATATTCAAGGAATCCTCTTCTCAACTCCTTACTTAGAATAAAGAGTACAAAAAAACAATGAGAAATTAGAGGAATAACTACAAAAGCTTAGTGCTCACATTCAATGTTTCTTAAAACCCAGTTCAATACCTTCACTCCCCTTATAATAAATTCCTCCAATCACTAGCTTTAACCCTAAGGTGATCAAAATAGTACAAGGTTATATGATGTAGGGGAAGACTAGCGAGAAGTGGATTGAGAAGATCATCGAGAAAGGAAAGATAGTGTTTCCCAAGGTCCTCTCGCTAATCAAGTATATTATTTCCACTTTTTCAGAAGTGAATAAAGCTAGTGAGGAGATTGTAATATAGAAGATACACTAGGATGAGGTGTTCCCACTTGTGTCCAAGATGATATCCTTCAAATATAACAACCTTGTGAGTAATAATGTGTTTGCATCAACTACTAAGAACTTGTCTCTAGGTTGGCTCTGCATCATAGATGAAATATACAAAATGATAGTAGATTCCATCTCTGAACTTACTGAACATGAGGATTTTTAGGTTTCAAATGAAATTTTTAAATGCGTTCAAAAACTTAAGTTCCTTTCATTCATTGAGAATTCATCATTGGAAGAACTCATTGTTTCCTTCCAGGTGTTGGTCAAGAAAGAATCGAGAGATATCCTTCAATGAAGATACCTTAGAGTCCCTAGCCAACATCAAAGACTCCATTTCAGAAATTGTAAAAGATAAAAAAGATGGCTCAATCAATGCAAGAAGATATGTGATGTTCGTGTTTCCACCTAGATTGCACACCTGTTGAATCACTAAGTGATCCAATGCAACATAGGAACATCCCTAAGGTGTGGGACCTTGTTTCCTTAGGATGAACCTCCATAGAAGGTTGACTTCCTTCCATAATTAGTGCACTTGATTTAGGATTAAGATGTAAGGTTATAACACTTGAAATAAAACTAATCTAATTTGTTCTTTGATAATAGGGATAGATGGATTATCACATAACATATAAAATGGTGATGCACCAAGAATTAATGAAACAAAAATAACTAATTCATTTGAACAAGTAATATTGTGGAACGATACATGGCATACACATCTCCTAAAAATATTCTCAATTATTGAGCCAATGTAACATAAAACTCTAAACAACAGAAGGTATTTAAGATTCTCCACAACTAGAATATAAGGATTTATATCACAAATTCACCAATAATTGAAATAGATAACTGATTTAAAGTAATTTAACTCACCACATAAAAGGAATTAAAAATTCACAAGTACATAACAAATTATATAATTTCACAATATACTAGATATTTGAAGGTAAAGTAGTGTTATGAATATATATAAAAGGCTTGAAGTTTGTTTTTGGAATTCTTAAAATAATAGAGCCCCTTCACAAAATATCTAATATTTATTAATCCATAATGTATCTACCTATTTATAACCATGAGGGTTGAATGATTATAGCTCCATCGTTCAACTAAATTTACTAAAAATAGAGTGTATTAACAACTAGGGAACAACCTCCCATGAAAATAGCAAAATTAGTTACATAGGTTGACCAAGTAAAAGAATAAGAAAAAAAATGAAAGCAGACCTCAAAGGATGAATAAAAATGAAAACTTAAGTAATAATTACCCAAATAGTAAGAAAATGCAAAAAAATATTGCCTCGAAAATAAATTCAGGGGGTTCGGTGAAAGGTTATAGTAAACGTCAGGGTGTCAACATACTTTTGATTTAGTAAAAATGATTGGTAAAAAGAACCACATTTATATGGAGATCAAATTTAATTACCTTGAGCAGACACACGTTAGGTAGTTGGGCATTAAATTCCTTCAGAGATCAAACTCCAAATTTTTCTATGTAAACCATAGGCCCATGCAACCAAACCTCTGAAGTCATAAACCCCAAAGTTCCAAAATTTGGACTTCAGACTTTGGACTTTATTGCTCAAATTTCATGGAAAATGCCTCCCATAACCCAAAATATGAAACTCTAAAGTTCTTAATTTTGGACTTCAGACTTCGGGAGGACATTTTCATGAAAAACATAACAAATCTGAAATCCGGTTCCAAAATATGATTGGATCAAACTTCGGAATTTGTAGTTATCCCTTTATTTTCAATGCAAAATTCCATTAGAACTCTGAAATCCTAAACCTGATGGTTAAGGCATTTTTCAAGACAATTTTTTCAAAAAATAAAGAATAGGAAGGGTAAAGGATTTTACAAATAAGTTTAAAGGTCTCCCAACAAGGGTAACTTGTAAATAGTTTGAAAGGAATTGATCAAAGTGCTGAGTTGCATTTTCATTTCTAAAGAAGACAAGTTAACACTTGTGGTAGCTCAATTTAGAAAAGAATTCAAACGAGTAGAGCCCTTTCTGGAAAATATTCATCATGGATCATGAATCAACAAGTTCTTCATCATAGGGATCTTCTTCATCAGATCATGCAAATCCTTCCTTCTTCTCTCTTTCTCCCTCTTTCTTCTTTCCCCCTTTCTAATTCTTCATTGTATTTAATCATGCTAATTTTTCTCATTCACTTAAGTGACTTTATAAAGTTGGATTGTAAAATTCCCTTTGATTTATAAAAAGGGAACTTATTTTCTCACTTATTAGGAAGATGTAAAGTAAAAATTGGAATGAAAGCATGAATATTCATGTGGGGGGTAGATTATAAGGAAATTGACAATGATATAAATTAGGGTGGCTACTCCATTCTAACATATCTTGAAATTTTAGATTTTTGTAGCAATTGTGGATTGTGGTATGGATGTTGAGATTTGTATCACCAACACACAAGAAATGCAAGATACATTTCTTCCATTTCACATCCTCATGTTTTTATCTATTCTCTCTCTTTTCTGCACTTTACATGCATAATAATATTGAATAACCAAGAAGGAACTTGATGTCCTTGATTAATGAATCTAAAGAACTATGTGTCTCTAGTTTTTTAGTCTTGATAAATGCTTACATTGGTTCTTTCCTCTAATTGAATGCTTAAATATTCTGGTTAAATTGTGTGTTAACTATGGTAGTGCCTACGCACAACAATAACCACATCTTTCCTAATTTCTCTCCTTTACCCCTCATCACTGAAAATTCCACCCCTGTAACATGTACAAGCTCTTTGCAACATGTTCATTGAAGTATTCCTGTGTGATCCCCAACCTATTGGCCACTCCACAACATTTATATATAATTATCACAGTTTTTGGGAGCCTCCCCATATATAAGAGGGGCAGTAGCCCCATGAGGGTTTGTGGAAACATATAGTTTATAACACAAAAAATTATCTCAACAATATTTATTTGGGCTAGGGAGAGACCTTCCCTTGTGCACCCATAAAGATATTTATAAAATAAAAAGGTATATATTCCAAAAAAAAAAAAGGTTTCAAATAAAAATCAGATTTTGACGGAGACTCTGTCAAGGAAATAATTCATGTCATATTTATTTCCCACATAAAAATGAAAAAGTTTCAATCTTGGTGTTTGACATAAATGAGTGAAAATAACCACGAATATGAATACCCCAATATGAATTTTTTGATCAACAATCATTCTGAAACATCTCTTGAAAAAATAAAGGTTCTTTTACAATGAAAAATCCTATCACTTCAAAAAAACCCGCAATCAGCTAAGGTAAAGAAGGTCCATAATATTTCTATAGTATTCACTAAAATACTATTTAGAATGGAGAAAACTACTATTTGTGAAGATCCTATCATACAGTCCTGGTGGCTGCAATTCAATTCCTAGTGAAGATTCTTGTTTTATGATAGATGATCCAATGCTTACTAAGGACCCCACTAACCATGAAGAATTAAAATAAATCCATCCTTCCTCCCAGAATCAAGATGATGAATTCGAGGTAATAATGGATAATCCCTTTTCCAATTTTGACTCTTCAATTGATGCACAAATGTTAAATGATGAAATGGAGATAATTTAATGAAAAAATTCCCTTCTTGATACAATCATGGATGAAAAAATGGAAGATTCTATTTTATTTATCGAAACTAAGGTAGATGAACAAATTGATCATGATCTCTTCGAGGAGTTGATTCCACCACTCTCACTAAAGGAGCGTAATGTTGATGATCATAGTGAGCATAGAGTTTTTCCACTTCCTTGCAAGAAAGAATATTTTCAAGATGAAGCAGATGATTATCCTCATGTGGAAGCCCAAACATGGTTCTCTCCTTCCTATCATGAGGATGATATAATGGATGTTGAGCTAAAAGGTGTGTCTTTCCCACATAACATGGATCTCTTCTCCCTATCTAAAAATGATGAAAACCAAGTATGTCAGGTATTGTAATAAGGTGAGATACGAATGACAAGAAAAATAGAATAAAAGGATAAGGATTATTCAAATGATTTATGGCCCGGTGTAAATCATATTTCAAATTAACTCTTCGAGGACTATTCAAAATACTTTTCTAATGAAGATGACAATGAGTATATGGCATATTTGAAAGAGATATTAGTTCAAGAAATCTTGAGGATTACGAAAGGAAATTAAAGACCCTCAACTCAGTTTTGAGATCCTAATCCAAGCCATGGAGATGAAAGATAATTTTGAGTCAATCTATGTTTCTCCTTTCAAAACACTAATGTTTGATAATGATATGGAGAAAACAGATGTACTCAATTTTATCTTCAAAGATTTGATAGAAGATCAAGAATGCAAAGGTAAGATTTAACCTTTCTTATTTTGTGAAGAAGAGTGTATCTATGATAAAAAAGAGGGGGGAAATTATGGAATCTCCTATATATATTATCAATCATGTAGGAAACACCTCCACCTTAGAAAATTACATCAAGGTCAATTTTGAGTTGGTATGTATAGAAAACAATTGTTCCAGACAACAAAGTAAGAATGTGTAGGGGTATTTTGAATGGGGAGAAGGTGAATTTGCACTCACTATTTTTAAATCCCCTGGTGGTTTTAAACATGATTCCATGTTGAAACATTCAATTGAGAATGATGAAGGCCTTTGTACCAATGATATAGCCTCTATTTTTAGAAATTTTCCAGAACAACAAAGTGAGAGGTTTGAAGAAGATTTTGAATGGGAAGAGAATACACTTTTTATCACTTCCTCTACGTTCCTCACTAATTTAAGAAATTATTTCATGTTGTAATATTCATTAAAGGATGATGAATTCCTTCACGAAAAAATCAAGGACTTAATTTTTAAGAACATAGAGGAGTGGCTACATATGTTAGCAAAGCATTGGGATGAGGCTACAAGAATAAAGGATTATAAATAGGTAACAAAGTGTTCATTGAATTCAAGAGTGTTTTTCAATGCAATATAAGTATGAAGATGGAATATTGGTCTATCTCCTTCTCAAAACATGAAAATCCATCACAAAAGAGTGACATGATCAGATAATGATCTTCAAACTTCAGAGGTCTTAATTTAATTCATTTCTCCATGATGGTATGTATTTATTAGTTCTCCCAACCCATTTCTAGGTATGTGCACATTCTATCCTCACATCTATAAAACTCGCTCCCTTGTAATATAGTTTACCTTTCCATTGTGTTTTTTTTTCAACTTTTGGTGTGTTTCCCTTTCATTAGTGTGTTTGTTTGGAATAAATGTATTTATAAGCCCAATGAAAAAAGAATCATTCTACGTAGTGTCTTGAGATCCTGGGGTTCTTCCTTATCCTTTCCTCATTGTGTTCAATCCAAAACAAGTCCCCAAGTTAGATCGAGTTGTTGTCATGCAAATGTATAGCATGAAAAATGTAAACTTTCGAGCATGAAAACTAAGCCAACTTTGAAAATTTACTCCCGAGTCTTCCCAAACCCCTCTTTTTGGTTATTTTTTATCTTTTCATTTCCATATTGTCCTTACAAGTACTTATAATATGATGAAAAATAAATTACATGTGTTTGGAACACTTTGACAAGGTCAACAATTTCATTTAGTGAAGAACAAATAAAGAATAGCTCTCTGCATGCTTAGAAAAGATAATTTCAGAAATTTGAAGGAAATTGTGCATCTTATGAGAGGGTTTAAAGAGATCACAATCACCCAAAGGTGGTATTTTAGAGTATAGAATTTTTTTAAAGTGAGTTAGGAAACTTTAGGGAAGATTTGGAGGTTTAGGGATAGTATGTGTAACAACGGGTTTCTAAGGTGCAAGGAGTGTATAGCTAAATTGGGAACATGGAATTCACCAGATGATTCGAGGAGATTTTTAAGGATTTAGGAGTAAATAAAAATAGTCATTATAAGTATAGATGAATGCTCTACATTTTGTAAGCTTCACATTTCTCATAATACATGTTTACTTCTCAAGGAAGCTCAATCTGTGAAGACACACCTGCTTTCCTAAGGAAAAGGAGGGATTTCAGAGAGCTATAGGAAGAATTGAATGTTTATACCATTCTAATTTTTATTTAAATTTTATTTGGAGAAAAAATAATATAACAATTAATGAGAAAACACCTTCTGGAGCTTAGGGAATCACTTCGTCAAGTTGTCTCTTTTGCAGGTGTGTTTCTCGCAGTTAGTCATTTTCGGCATGGGACACATGTTTGTTCATGGTGAGGGAAATTTTTTGTGACCCTCTTATACCAATTTCAAAGGGGATAGAGGGGAAACATTATTTTTTCCCTCTTTATCCCCCCTTCAGGTTCCTGATGCAACCAATGGGAAACTCCCAAGTGCTCAAGGCTTTCTTTCCTCCATCTCCCTTTCACTCCATCAAAACTTGAAAAGTGAAAAAATATCCTTGTGGCCCATTTTCTTGAACCTTTTTTCATCATTCCCAAGGGGAAATAAAAATTCACCCCATGCCAATCCATTGCAAACCCTAACTTTTAAACATCAAGATGATTCCTCTCCGTGCAAAAATCTAACCATCAGGGAAGTGCATTACATGAAATTACTTACTTGTGAAGTCCGTTTATTCAAATATTTGAACCTTGCATCCATTGATGAAGAAAAAAAACTTGAAAAATAATGAAAAAATTGAAATATTCTGCCCATTACGTTCCAAATCCATCCATGATTACAAGAAACAAAGTTTTTTTATCGTTCTTCATTCAAAAACCTAATTGCACCAAGTTTTCAATTGTTTTATCTCCTTCCAAGCTCCCCATGACCACTTTAACTTCAAGAATCAATTAATGTTTGTAATGGAATAAAAAAATCTGAAAACCTACCGCTAAAAAATTCTTTTTCTATTTCTAAGAGTATCGGTGGGTGGAACATAATGAAAATTGGAGTACGAGATCACAATGAGGAGATGGATCCAAAAATGATATTTCTTATGCAAAATGAAACCATTTTTACCAATTAATAAAAATATAATGTTCCAATACATTTCACATGCTAAAAATATTAATTCCCTAAAATTTCAAGCTTTGATCACTCAGCTCCTCTGGAAACAATGCAAAATAGCAAGAAGGACAAAATTGGCAATTTTCCCAAAATAGTAGGTCCAGAAAAAGTAACCTACAAAAAATAGAAACTTTCTAAAAATCATAAAGCATCATAAATGGATGTGAACTAAGTGTTCCAAAGTATTTAGAAGACAAAATTTGAGAAAAAGGGTGAAATATTCCAAAATTAAAGGTTGTAGTCCCACCTATTAAAAATAGAAAGTCTCAATTTTTTGTGTAGAAAGTTACAATTGGATCTTATTTAACTCATATCACTAATTTTTTCCATACTCACATGATTGTAAGGTTATCCCAATTTAAAATGATAAATTTCAACCTTCATAAGGATCTTGAAGCATCACCCTGCTCACAATTTTGTCAAGGAGAAACAAAAGGCATATTGAGGCACAACAGGTGAAATTCAGGGACATTGTAAAGTTGAGAAATAGTTCAAAGAGATCCAAGAACCACATTAGAACCCATGATTCATTAGATGAGGTCATCATGTTCATAATAAAATCATCAGGTCTTGAAGCCATCATCTTTTCTCCAAAGTGAGCTGGTTGAGGTGAGCTAAGGTGAGATGGTTGAGGTGAGCCTAGTGAGCTGGGTGAGCTAGATGAGCTACGTGAGATATGTGAGATATCAAAGTCACATGAACTTCTTGAGTCAAGAATGAGTGATCCATTGCAACATATTTCTCTTTTGAAGCATTCATGTATGTCTTCCCCAATGATGGAGCTTTCACATAATGAACAAGAAGCGATCTTACATCAAGTTCATGAAAGTTCTCCAAAAAGTAACATCATGTCAACTGTTGAAGAGCCATTCCTTTTGATTTAAGAAATTATTGAAAGTGATCCAAGGAAAACACAACAATATTTCATGCCCGACCTTAGATTTATCAAAAAAACTTTGAAATCCAAGCGAAGGAAGAAGGCACAGACAACTTCTCACTTATTTAGTACCACCGCATGTAAGCAATATGTAAAAGTTACTAGGATAATAATGTAAATCCCATAAAGGAGAAAAATATTGTTGGTGCCTGTAATTTTTCATGATAAATCCAGGCACCATTTGTAAGTTTTCTTCCTAGTTTGGGTCAGTTATGAGTTTGGATTTGTGTTATTTGTTAAATCAATAAGAACAAGTGTAAGTGGTACATGTCATGTTTCAATATTGTGATTTTTCCCTTGTTAAGACCAGCCTTGATCTCGATGAAGCAAATAATTTGGAAGTTTACATCCCCAGATTAACGATGAAATACTTATTCATATGCATGATTAAATTTTTTATGTAGATACAAGATACATTTTTCTTTTCGAAGCACATAAAATAATATCATCAAAGAATCTCAGGGATGTAAAGAAAATGCACATAACAATTTACACTCTTTATATGCTTATGATTGTGTAAAATGCAAATTGTTTCCCGGCCCCGAGGTCTTGGTGAAAGGTTATGTGGCTAAAAATTTGAAGTCGTGATTTAAAAAATAAACTACATCTCACATTTCTTTGTGAGTGTAACTTGCAAAATTAACTCCGAAGCCTGACAATATTTACTTGATAAAAAAAGTATGTGACATGTAACTATAAGAGGAGGAAACATATTTAAAATTTTACCAGTTTGTATATGTGATGTCTTGCAATATGTTATTGAGGTCTGTCAAAAATTGAGGTGGTTCATGAATTTATTAGCCGCACACTTCTTAGGTATGTAGAGGTGAGAAAATAAGCAAGGAATGACCTATGTGGTAGGAATATGTGGGTGATAAGACATGAAAATATTACAATGGTTAAAAAAGAGAAAATATGTAAATAAGTGTTTAGAGGATAAAATATAGCTCAAGGATGAAAGTACATAAGGATTGGGCATGCGTGATAGTATAACAAAATAGGAGCGTGCCCAAAAATAGGTTGGAAATGGGACTTAGCCGCTTTTGAAAATCAATGATATTTTAGGACATGGAGTGTAGAACACGTAAAGGTATGAAGAATTACATGATACATAAGGTTATTTTGGGGCAAGCTGAATATCGAGCACCATGCAGATTTTTGAGCTATAAATAGGATCTATACTAGGAGTTAACTATAGGAGATATATTATTAGATCTTGCATTCTTTTGTATTCTTATGTAAGGGCACATTGCTATTATTAGAATGTAGCCTATTTTTTTTAAGGTGCATGGGTAGTGAAGGGAAAGTCCCCACCCCTATATATGTATTTATTTTCATGGTTTAGATATACCATTTTATCATGAAGTTATATTGCAGACTTGCTAGCGCGGATGACTATGGAAACTTGATCATTATGTATAAAGCTTCTGTGTTTTATAATATTTAATATAATGGATACTATTAGATGGATAATGGTGTTAGATGATATTGAATATGGTTCTTGCATGGTAAATCTCATTATAGTCATTGTTTAGTCAATTTTTCATATGGTTTAGATCTAGATCTAGTTTATGCGTTGCAGTGTAATTGATTACCTATTATGGATCAGAATTATATTTGCAATCATGCTAACATATTGAACAAGCTACTCTAAGAGAGACTTGGTACCCTTGCACGCTTTGGGTGAGTGCTCAGTCCAGTCTGATTGATGTGCCAGTGTGCCTTGAGATTTATGGGTATATGCTAGGCTACATTATTGGTTCCATTTTCGGGACCTCTTTTTCAGTTGATTTACAAAATGTTACATGATGAAGATGTACCGGTTAACCTTGTCTAGTATTGAAGAGTGGTTAGATGATCTAGAAGAAGAGTATGCTTGTAGATTTAACACTAGACCTAATTTTAACGCATGTGTGTGGGTTGAGAAGAATATGTATGATGAGATTTACAAGAATTTTTTTCATATTTCATATAGAGTTGTACAAGGGGCTATTTGCTTACGTGTATAAGAGGAATTGGAGGTTTTATACACTTGTTTGGACACAGGAAGAATTCCAGGCATTGTATGATGTAGATATGATTTGGATGCGCTATGTGGATGTTTAGTTCTATGGTGTTTTGAATAGCTATATTATTAAGTACGCAGTTTTCACTTACTCTTTCCCAAAATTCGTTGAGTTCTAGTTTTTACACGAGCTTAGAGGATATTATTTACGTGGTATTTTGTTATCAATCAAGATCCTGATCGTAGCCCTTGATTTGGAAAATAATCCTATGGCTATCTAAACCCCACCACACATGGGGGAGGAGAATGTTTGGTAAAGATGGCGGACCTAGAAATAGAGAGATAGAGAGAAGAAAGGAAACTAAAGTTTAATAAAGTGCATGAGAGGGATCCAATGAAGAAGTGAGACATCACATAAAGAATGGTGTTGAGAAGAAAAAGTATGACACTAAGGAGAAGGCACACAAAATATTCACATGTGGTAGCAAATAATATTTGAAGGCGCAGAAGGATAGGGAAGGATGCGCGTGTGAAATATATTAAATTGGGACTTAGCCATTTTCAAGGTTATGGGCTATTTTTGGAGATAGCGTACATATCACATAACGGGATGGAGACTTACACAACACATAAATGCTATTTTGGGAAGAGCATTTACTAAAGCACCATTCATGAGTTCAAATTAATAATAGAATTACTATTGTTAGTGAACTGTAAGAGATATATTATTAGCACACTTTCATGTGTGCATGTTGTTGTAAAGGTGCATGAATATTTTCAGCATGTGACCTATTTTTGCAAGTGCGTAAGTGGTGAAGGTCAAGTCCCCACCCTTATAAATATGTAGTAATCTATGTAGATTAGGAGTGTGTGTTGGGTATGATATTTTTTGGAGTTATACTGCCAGATCTGATGCACGCATGAACTTATGATACTACTTATTATAAGAAGCTTCTGTGTTTATTGTGTTTTAATATAATAGAGTGTGTTGGGTGAATAATGGTGTTAAACCTGACTAAAAATAGTTCTTACATGGTTGAATTTGTTATATATATCACTTAATTCATTATTCTTTTAGATCTATGCAATACTTATGTTGTTTGTGGATATGAATACATTACATCTTCATCATGTTCGCATCTTGTACAAGAAACTCTAAGGAGGGACCTAGTACATTTTCACTCTTCAGGTGAGTGCTCAACTTAGGTTGGGTGATGTGAATTTGGAATATGCTCTATGGAATACTTATGTTGTTTGTGGATATGAATACATTACATCTTCATCATGTTCGCATCTTGTACAAGAAACTCTAAGGAGGGACCTAGTACATTTTCACTCTTTAGGTGAGTGCTCAACTTAGGTTGGGTGATGTGCCAGTGTGCCTGGGTTGTTCATGGTAAATTATAGGCTGCATCAAATGGTGTTGTAGAGGGACATGGCTCATGAAGGATTTTGAGCTCACATAAAGGACGTTGAGCTAGAGCATCTGGAACTCCCCCATTTGGGAAAGAATTAGAAAGAACCCTCCTCAGATTTGGATGAAGCTACATTGGGAGAGAGATTGTGGACTATGGGAACACATCTGAACCTACCTAGCGACGAAGCATTCTTGGTTTTCCAAATTCTAAAATAGTTAACAATAAGAAAGATAGTGTGAGAAGTAGAGTTAGAGTAGACATAGTCAATTTGTAGTCAAGTTCAAGAGTTAATCAAGGATCTTATTCATCTATGGTGGCATAATCATCATCTATTTTATTTGGAGGTCCATCTTGAGGTATCTTTTCTGGTGCGTTATCAACATAGAACACAGGCGTGTAGAACATTGGTATAATGTCTAGAAGTAGCAAAACTTCATAGACTGTGGCAGTCTAGTTTAGCATGACTATTGGAAAACAAGGTAGTGCATCCTATGGTTCATTTCCTACTTTAGGAGGAGGATTAGGAGGGTCATGTAGCTCAGGAACTAGCGGATATGGTGGATCTGGAAGCAGTGGAAACATAGGATGAAATAAAGGCTCTAGGTCTGGTGGTCACAGTTCACACCAACCTCAACAAATTTATATGGAGATGTATCTTCATCTTCTAGAATATAGAGGCATTGAAGATGCACCTGAGTATGTACATATGTGTGAAATATTGTGGTACACAAAGGGGATTATAGCTTCAAAGTACAAAGCAATTCAATTTGTAACTATGTTGTAGGGGATCATGCATAATTGGTATAGAAAGTTTGATGCTGATAAGACTTGTGTTGATTATACAACGTTGCGAGATGCCCTTTTAAAATATATTTATATCCATGAGTTTGAACAAAAAAGAATAAGTGCTCTTAAAGATATTAATCAGGGAACTACTGAGAGTGTTTGGGAATATTATGCTCGGTTCAATACCCTTCTGTATAAGTTAACTTATGACATCCATGCGAGCCAACATACACAGTGGTTCATTGGAGGACTAATCATGCCTTTAAGAAGAGTGATTTCACATAAGAAATTTACATATCTACATGAGGGACTTTAAGAAGCTTTACTTGATGAGGTAGTAGAAAGTGTAAACATAGGAATGAGCACATTTGTGGAAGCTCAGATTAAAGAAATGGTAAAACAGATGGAGAAACTATTTGCTAATTCAACATATGAGACACACAATGGAATTTGGTGTATAGACTATGAGGTAGAGGGGCATAAGGATAGTTTCCATCATAAATCATTGTGATCATTGTTACTAGATTGCGAGATATGTTATTTGGACCAGAATTCAAGTTGATGCCAATTGTTGCAGCATGTGATAAAAAAGAACGTGTCCTATTACTGCAAGATTTATAGGTCTTCCACTCATGATACTAAGGATTATAGGTTGATTAATTAGATAAATGATTCCATTAATATTGGCGTATGATAGACTGGTGTTGTAAATAATTCCAAGGAGAAATGTGAGCATCGTGACCATGATCATAATGAGGGGTGTTATGATGGTGGCCATGGTAGAGGTTGAGGATACCGTGGAGGATTTAGAGGTGGAGGTCAAGGGGGTGCAAGGAATGATTTCCCTTATGGTACTTGTTATAGATGCAGATCTCCTTATCATTACATGTGCGAATGTCCTTAGAACATTGTATTTTCTTTTTGCAGAAAGAACCATAAGTATGAAGAGTGCCCAAATTTATATGAACATTTGAGTAAGTAGCATAAATAAGAAAAAAAGGGTGTGAAGATGGTTATATTACAGCATGTGGTAGTGGACCAATGGATGTCGAAGTTAACACCAGACCCCAAGTAGAAAATTAATTATGTAAAACTAAGATAATATTAGTCGAGTTTCTATCAAGTTTGGTTCATTTGATGGCATTTTTAATCTTCACTAGAGCTTTGCGAGTTGCATGTAAAAAGGGATGTGCTGCCAGAAATGAGTAAATAAATCTAATACTTTTTAATAAGCATGGCACTTATCAATGGTTTTATCTAGTGGCTTCATAGTCTCTCGCTCGAAATGGTATTCGAATAATGGAAATGAAGAAAATCTATAAGGGGAGTTCAAACTGCCATTTCTAGGAAAGAAACATCCTTTATCCCTCTTAATTGTTTACTTCATCTGATATTGGTTTGAATAGTGTTGGCAATAATGCTTATTTATGATGTTTGCAATAATGTTAAATTCACGAGATGGCTGTTTCAAAAAGGTTTTCTGTGATCAAAATAATAATTTAAATGACCGAAGTCATGGGCTTTTATTGTTATTATTATTACTATGATACTTCTCAACACAAATTTGTAAAATATGGATTAATTAATAACCTTGAGATAAAGGGCATAGTGATTCTAAAATAATGTTTGCAAAATCTTAATGCTGATACTTTCTGGTTCAAGGGAAAATAGATTAAACTTGAGGTAAGTTAAAATGGGTTACCTGAAGTTGTGGGGTTTTAGAATGTTTATTTTTCAATTGATTGTGTAAGTTGATTTGGAATATTATGGTTTTTTTTTTCCTTGTGATCTCCTTGAATAAGGGAATCTTTGAATAGTTCAGGGCACGCCCTTTCAAGATGGTGCAGTCGGGAAGTAATCAAGGCATTCGTTTGGTTATTGTATTACCCTGTAAATATATAAGTGTGTAATGGTTGGAGTTATGATAATAAACTATTACCTTTGTTTCTGAACCTTTCTTCTTGAGAAAAGACTCGCAGTCGATTGATCTGACTTGAATAAAGTGCATCGATATTGTTATATTATTATTATCTACTAGTATGAACAAGAAAGGTTTTCGAGCATGAAAAGTTGGAAATAATTATTCCATAGTTTTTTGGTACAACTTTGTTGTTGTTTTATTAAACCACCCAAAGGTTTGTGGAGTTTTGGGTTTCTTAAAAAATGGATAATCCTAACTAGTCTGACTTATATTCTATGGGATAACCAGTCTAACACCATTCAATTAATGAAAATGTTGGAACCATGAAACCAGGGAATTTTTATAAGATATGGTGGTGTGTTTTTTAAAACAATTTTTAGTATCTCCAATTGGGATTCAGAAGGGCCTTATTGGTAGGAATCAAAACATTATAAATGTTTTCACAATAGTTAATTAACTTTCTTAGGAAAGAAAATAAGCCACTGAGTTTATAATTTTTGTACTCTCTAGAAGAGGGCATTCTAAAGAGATTATGGAAATTATTTCTTTAAGATAAATTTCTTGCCTTAAAACGTCTTTATGATAAGGCTTAGATGATAATAGTTTCTACTGGCGGACATTTGACAACACTTGGCCATTGTTGGATTATGATCTTAATCTCGAGAACATATTCACTGGAAATTATCTTAGGGATAAAAAATATCCTTGGTTACTCGATTGACTTCAAATCTGGGGTTGTGGTCTTGAAGTGCCAGAAAAAAGCACTTAACTCTTTTGAGATTCTGTTGCATTTGTGGAATATAATAATTATGTCAAAAAATTGAGTGAGTGGTCATGGTAGAAGTATTTTTATCTTGCCACTATTAATTCTTAACAAGACATGAATGGGATGTGAATAATTAGAGTAAGATGAATGCACTTTCTCCTTAATATTACTGTAATCCTTTCTTAACGAGTAGGAAGAATATTAAGTTAAGACCTCTCCTTATATTTAAGGGAAAAGAAAGATTTCCTTGTTTCAGTCTAAACATTTCTATAAGACGAGTACTTTTTTAGCTTCATGGAAGAGGGTATGTGTGTGTGTGTGTGTGTATGTTGGAACTATTATAGTTATATGATAACTATTTAATCTTAAAGATTAACTAGGAATGATAACACTATTATTGGTTGTTCTGTAATTGCTAAGTATCAATTTACCATTAGGTATTACTATAACTACAACAACTATTACTAATTAAGAAGATAATGAGTTCTTTCCTGTTTGATGTGTGGTTGATATTTTTATCTGACCTCTTTGGGTACCTAAACAGAATAATGGTTACTCATCTGCTTTTATTGTGATAAGCTGTGTGGTTACATTGGTCATTTGTTCGACATAAATATAACCATACTAGTTTATCTTAACTCTTTTTGTTGATTTTTCAATGGGATTCTATAGCTATGGTTTGGTGAAGAAGGTTAAAATCATAGTACTTTATGAATGTGAATTAAGTTATTAAGTTTGATGTATAAATCACTTCATGATTATGTTGTGGGTATGAATCTTTCTATTACGGTATTTATTCATTCTAATATCATATGAAATAAATTGTTAAGAAAGTTAATGGATTTCTCTTTCCCAATTCAGCCGAGCTGATCTTGTCTAACAATTGCAGGGAGTAAGATAGTAATTCTTTGAGAAATTAGTCTCTTAATGTGATTAGGAGGACATTGAATTTAATTTCAAAAAAATTCACTTGAAGAAGTTTATTGTGTGACTTTGTTTTTATCGTAACAAAGTTATGACTTTGATATTTTTTCATTTGATCATCATTCAAAAACTTGGATAGACTATTGTTGTCTATCTTGATTTAGTAAGACATAAAAACTATATACTAGCTTTTCAGTTGAATAACCTAATAACCATGTGGAATTTTTGAATATAGTACTTTTAATGATTGGAAAGGGATGATACGATTCAGAAATGTCATTCTTAAGAAAATATGTTATGTTATGAATCCGTGATGGCTTAAACATTATATTTAAATGGATTATCTTATTGAAGACTTAATCACTTTTTTAACATAAGGTTGTAAAAATATATTAAGTCAAGATAAAGGTTTAAATTCTTGATGGATAATAAATTTCCTAGGAATGTAATTGGAAATATATATATATATATATATATATATATATATATATATATATATGAAAGTATTTACTAGAAGAATTTCAAGGAAATATACCAGAAGGGAAATAGGAGGACATAACCTCTAATGATAATATAAATTTTAATGTTACAGAAATGAGTCTTGACACTTGATTGATCATATCTTTAGAAAACACTCAAACCTTTAAGAGAGTTGAGTTGAATTGTTATATAAAACCAAACTGATTCTAGTTGCATGACTGAAATATCAACGTAATAATGGCAGGTGCTTGGGTAAAATGATATTGAACAAGATGTTATTCTACACTCAATCCTACTGATAAACTGAGAAATGGTGCAATGAAGTTTAAGTATTATCAGTTTTACCCTCATCAAGAAGTGATGTAATGAGTAGTTACGTTGAAAATTTACTCCAAACACCACTATGAAATGAGGAAAAATCATTCTTAAACGACTCAAAATTAATTACTTAAAGGACCCATTAGATATGGGATAAGGTTGGGAATGAATTGTTTGGGAGAAAATTAATCTTTGCATACTAATATATTTAAAACTCATGTTGTGATGCAAAATGTTGTTAGTGGACTGACTACTAAGTACATGCAAGATGTGCTCACTCTGGGTACTTTACCAAAGGATTCACTAAGAAGGATTGGGATCTATAATCCCAAAAGAATAAATTTAATTTAACCATGATTAATACAAGACGACGTAGTCATAAAAGTAGATTGAAGATGATGATCCTTTAGTTGAAAAACATTCTATTATATATTTGGATGCCAAGGAAATTGGCGTAAAGATCCAGTAAATATATATATATATATATATATGTATATACATATACAAACATACATACATACATATATATATATATATAGTATGTATTATATATATGTATGTATGTACATACATACATACATACATACATACATACATACATACATATATATATGTATATATGTACATATGTACATACATACATACATACATACATACATACATACATATATATATATATATATATATATATATATATATATATATAAGATGGCTTGTGGGAAGCACCCTTGCAAATAAAATGCTTCCAAAGGTATCTCAAGCAATGAACCCCTACTGGGTATGGATACATTTGTAGAAGTGATTTAGGAAGATAGAGTATCATTGAACTAAGACACCTACAATTGACCTAAGATAACTTATGCATGTATGATATGCCCTGATTGACTTAAGGTGCAAAGGTATCACTTAATCAACATGAATCAATAAGATAAAATAATTATTACAAAAAGGGGGCTAATGGTATTGATTCAGTATGTCATAAATGATAGGTGTTTATGTAACTTTTCATGATTGCATAAAGGAGTAAAAACATCAATGGTTGTTTACTCCTTGATGATGTGATACAATATTTTATGTAGTTTGAAAGTGAATAATCATGTGATCTTTTTTGATAAAATTATATGGTCAAAATTAGAGAGAAAGGAAGCACACCTTTAAGGTTGATTAAGTATTTAAGGATTAAAAATTTAAGGAAATACTTAAAAAGTATGAGCTTATGGTAGATTTCAATAAATGACCTATTGTAAGCATGCTCTATTTGAAGATTTTCAATTAGGCATAAAATAAGAAAAATGGTATGCTTAAGATGAAATGTCTGGTTAGTATTAAGAAAAATTTGAGTTTCGATAAGAAAAGATGCATACTCACACCTTTTAGAAATGTGAGGTTGCACAATATCTATTGATAAGAAATATAGATTACACGGTACCAATGCTTCCCTAAAGTGATATAACTATATTAGTGGTATAAAATAAAACTGATGTTGGTAAGAAACATATGCTTAATTGATTAAGATGAATCAGTATTAAATCTGCAATTCTGAACTCAAGCTAAGATTGTTTTGATTTTCCATTTTTTGTTATCATTGAAATATGATCTAATGAGGTAATTAAGTGTTAATAGGAGAATTTAATATCCTCAGATATAATAGAGATAGGACCTAGGTATGACTCATTTGAGGAGGAAATGTCATGAGACTCAGGATATCCTGTTATGATCTTTTAATTACCTTAAAAACAATAAAATACCTTATTCCAATGTAGATGTCTTAGTGAGTTAACTCACTACATCTACTACACAGTCATAATCCTATCATGATAGTTTTCATGATTTGGATATTGTTGTTTAGTAGCTATACTAAGTTGCCTCGTTAAGAAACTAGATTTTGGAAAGGTATTGCAATAAGTACAAACCTTGTTAGAGTTATAAAGATAGATTGATCCTCATGAATACACACCCCGATATAAATTTATGACGGCTATGGAATGGTAATTGGTCTAGTAATTGACTAAATCATTATGAAGACACTTACTTTCCCTTAGGAATCATAGGATGACATGAAGGTACGTCTTCTTGTAGGTTAATCTGAAATTGTACCTTGTACAAGATTTGTAGTTATTAACAACATCATTGTTTGTAAATCCATATAATTGAATAAGTGATTATGGTGAGATGAATGAATTTCCTAATGATGAGTGTGCCGTCATGGAATTGAGCATGGGATACATTACTCATAAAACTTTACAAAAATTAGTGTAAGCTGTTGATTACACTGTTGTGATTTCACTATGATCTAAGCTGTGAGATTCCTATGCAATTCCTAGGTGGAACCCAGGTAGACACTTAGATATCTTAACTTAAATATTATATCATGATAAAGAAAAAATAAAGGATGTACATTTTGATTTACTAGCTCGTATGGAGTGATGGGGGATATTGAATAGGTGTCAATATTTCCTCATGCAGACTGCACATGGTTTATGGACAGTTATCAGAAAATGGATTGCATTAAGGTTTGTGTTGGATTTAAATATATGGTTATTTAAATCAAGAAGCATAAAGTAAGAATAAAAAAATTAAAAAAAATCTAGATGATGAGAAAAAAATTAGATGTTACATTTTGGTATCAGAGATGAAGGTTACAGCTCTTGGGCCTAATAAGTCCTTACTGCGTGGAAAATTCTGATTTTATGAGTAAAATAAAAAGAATGAAGGATGTACCATGGATAAGGAACTAGATAAAACTAAGCTTTGGGTTCAAGGGTAAATGAGTTAGACAACAGTATAACATTACTTCATGAAACACTTGAACTAGATAGATGTGTGGATTAGACTGGTAAGTGTGAATATGATCAGCCAATTTAAAAAAGAAATCTTGAGCTGAATGATGATGATAATACAGAGGGATTACTTGGTTGATTGAAACTGTCTTATGAAAGATTTTGATTTTAAATCCAAGATAAAATTTAAAAAAAATCTGTATATGATAAAGGAAGTAGATAGAGGATGATTATCTGTTGTAACTGATGTAACTAGAAAGGCCAATTAGGCTAGAATGAAATTTGATAGTAAAAAATTAAATTCTAACTTTAAATAGTAGAATAATACAGGGTCAATATCCCTTATTTATCTTTGACTTGCAAGGAAGAGATAATGGATGACAAAAAAGGTGGAAAATGTGATATGCTCAGAAAAGAAACCAATAGTAGAATGTGTCATGGTTTCCTAGAAAAAGGGAACAAGCCTTTCCTATTTTAATCCCAAGTTAAGTTTTTTGGAACTACCTACTACTAATTAAATATAATGCAAAACTGAGTTATTTTTATGATGTGACTAACTAGAATCCAAATTTGAATTCAAAATTTTCAATAGCAAATAATGAGAAAATTTGCATAAAACATAACTTTCTATCAGTTATTATGAAATTATCACCAATTGAACTCATTATGAAAAAGGAGGACATACTTGATTTTAGATAGGAACTTAAGATGTAGCAATTAAAACTTGGTTGATAGTTTGAAACACAAATGTCTACAAGATGCAAAATCATCAAAACTAGAATATACATGGGATGACACCATCAAATTCCTTATTGAATATGTAAGTTGGCCTTGCTCAGACACTATTAGGTGAACTCTTCGATCCAATAAACTTGAAAACATAAAGAATGAGAAATAAACATGACAATACTATGAGAAGTATTAAAAGAGGAAAATCTTTCTACAAGGATAGTTTACATATTTCTGACTATATTGTTTTTACATGTGATTGTTTTGATATCAAAATGCAATAGGAAGGTGAATGGAAGATAGAATTTGACATATGCATATTTACAAAAAAAATAAAAAAATATGTGCATGGTCCTTATGTACCATAAATTGTGCAACCTTTACTGGTTGTGATAAAATAGGAATATCATGACTCTAAAATCAAAGTTTAATAAAAATTGAGGATGTTTAATCTTTCCAAAAGAACCGAGAGTTAGAATTATTTTTTATACTTCCAAGAAGGGATTGACACGAGGCCCTTATTCTAGGATCCTTATACTAAATTTTTTCCAAGAATATGACACCATCTTCTGCCAATGTTTGTATGAGGAAATAATAGTAGTAGCTTGAGTTGAGAGTAATTAGGTTGGGTTTTTCCTCAAGAGAGTAGATACCTCTTCATTATTACTAATATAAGGTGAAATAAGTATGTTTTAAAAATATTAGTAATTGAAGTCAATAATATGGTAAGGATACTAAGAAGGAAGTAGTCCTTCCTCATAAAATCCTGATTGATTTTATAAACACCTTTGAAAAAAATAAAAGAAAATATGAGAATTATTGAATAATCTAGAACTATTGGTATAAAGACATTCTAATCATTACATACCATTATGTAAAGTTTGAGACATTGAATTGAAGACAATGTAATTTTTCCCAAATAACACTTCTCAGGCTTATACAAAATTGACAGATTGGTAAAATTTCAAATATGGTAAAAGAAAAGAAAACTTATATATTATTATGATCAAATTTCAGTTGTTGATCTTACTTGAGTGTTGGTCTTATCATGAATGATTTGTAAAAGGGGGGTAAATCATTATACTATGTTGTATTAGGATTATACATGGTAGTATAATAAGTTAAGAATTGTATATCTTAACTAATTTCATATAAATTGTTAATTTATATAACCTAAGGATTTAAGGATCGAGCTTCTACCTATTAAGATATCGATGGATTATTATATAAAACCAGCTTGATGAAGTTGTATCATATAGACTTCAAGGAAATAGAATAATAGGGTTACAATCATTTAAGTATGGGTTTATATGACTGTAACATTATTAATCTAGAACTATTAGAGATGATTATGATAAGTTGTGTTTGATCGGATTACTTATATTATCTTAAATAAATACTTATTGGGATCAAAACAATGGTATCTTGCTGCTACAAAAAAACATATTTGGGAATATATTTTGTATTTAATTACATAATCATACTTGGAAAAAATTTCTGTAAAGATTGGAACTATATCATATTGCGGATTACGTTATGGATTACTGATAGACCAAATATGTCAACTAGTAAATGTGAACTTATGAGATATGGAATTTCTAGCTTATATGAAAATAATGACTTTATTATTTAATTTAAGAAGTATAATTTTGTACTTTATTTATTTAACTGAGTGTAACAATATGAAATCATCAGGATGATGATTCATTAAGGAGGGATGAATGTAATACCCCATAATTTTATTCATGAATACAACAAGATCATTGTATTTTATTGATCTTGATTGTAAGTGAAAGAGAAACACGTGTTTTAGTAATGGTTAAGAAGACATGACAAAGGAAAAATTTCAATTTGTGATGCTCCTAACAATAGGTGGTGGAATGTGCCACACTAAAGGTAGTGGGCATGGATATTTAAATAGTCCTGGTTAAAATTTTCTAAGCCTAATCTATATTTTTGTGTTATAGCAATCATCATTATTCTAGCCCTTGAGGGTGATGTGTTGTAAACATTGGAATCTAGTTAAGAGATTTACCTACGATAATATTAATGATCAATCATTATTGATCAGTTGACTCGGGCTTATGAATCTTGGGTCATAATGTTGTTTCAAGATTTTGGAATTATTACTTTAATTATTTGTTTTAGGGGTAGGGCATGTAACCTTATGGGATTATAGTGATAATCAAATTTATCATTATTTTATTATTTTAACAGTTTTGGGTCAAACCGACCCCATGCATGTAATTTGGATTTAATATTAATCTTCAACTTTAACTCGATCTATCACTAAGCTTTGTTTAATTTGTTAAATGAAATAGTTAAGGGTGTAGAAGTCATGCAACTAACCAATAAAGAGTTAAATGGATATCGACTAGAAAAGAGGTGGATGGATAAGCTCAAGGCCACTATGTGGCATATCTTTCATTAATGAAAATTAATTATCTCAAACTAAGAGAAGATTGGTTGAGTTTCTATCAAGTTTGGTTCATTTGATGGAATTTTTAATCTTTATTGGAGCTCTGCGAGTTACATGTAAAAAGGGTTGTGCTGTCAACAATGACTAAATAAATCTACTACTTTTTAATAAGCATAGCACTTGTCAATGGTTTTCTCTGGTGGCTTTATAGTCTCTGGATCGAAATGGGTATTCGAATTATGGAAGTGAAGAAAAGCTATAAGGGGAGTTCAAACTGCCATATCCAGGCAAGAAACATCACTTATCCCTCTTAACTATTTACTTGATCTGATATTGGTTTGAATAGTGTTAGCAATAATGCTTATTTATGATGTTTGGAATAATGTTGAATTCGCAAGTTGGTTGTTTCAAAAAGGTTTTCCGTGATCAAAATACTAATTTAAACGACCGAAGCCATGGGATTTTATTGTTAATATTATTACTATGATACTGCTCAACACACATTTATAAAATATGGTTTAATTAATAACCCTGAAATAAAGGGCATATTGATTCTAAAATAATGTTTGCACAATCTTAATGCTGATCATTTCTAGTTCAAGGGAAAACAAATTAAACTTGAGGTAAGTTAAAATGGGTTACCTAAAGTTGTGGGGTTTTGGAATGTTTTGTTTCAATTGATTGTGTAAATCAATTTGGAATATTGTGGGTTTTGTTTTCCTTGTGATCTCCTTGAATAAGAGAATATCTGAATAGTTCAGGGCATGCCTTATCAAGATGGTGCAGTTAGGAAGTACTTGAGGTGTTCGTTTGGTTACTGTATTACCCTGTAAATATTTAAGGGTGTAATGGTTGGAGTTGTGATAATACATTATTACCTTTGTTTCTAAACCTTTCTTCTTGAGAAAATACTCCTAGTAAATTGATCTGAATTTAATAAAGTGCATCGATATTATTATATTTTTATTATCTCCTAGTATGAACAAGAAAGGTTTTCGAGTATGAAAAGTTGGAAATAATTATTCCATAGTTTTGTGGTACATCTTTGTTGTCATTTTATTAAACCACTCAAAGGTTTTTGTAGTTTTGGGTTTCTTAAAAAATGGCTAATCCTAACTATTTTGACTTATATTCCCTGGGAAAACTTGTCTAACACCATTGTGTTATTGAAAATGTTGGAACCATGAAACTGGGGAATTCATATAAGATATGGTGGTGTGTTTTTGAAAACAATTTTTAGTATCTCCAATTGGGATTCAGAAGGGCTTAGTAGGAATCAAAACATTATAAATGTTTTCACAATATTTAATTAAGTTGCTTAGGAAAAAAATTAAGCTATTGAGTTTATAATTTGTGGACTCTATAGAAGAGGGAATTCTAAAGAGATTATGGAAATTGTTTCTGTGAGATAAATTTATTTCCTTAATTTTTTTTAGGATAAGGCTTAGAAGATAACGGTTTCTATTGGAAGACAAGTGGCAACACTTGGCCATTGTTGCATTATGATGTTAATCTCAAGAACATATTCATTGGCAATTATCTCAGGGAGATAATGAAAAAATCCCTTGGTTACTCGATTGACTTCAAATATGGGATTATGGTCTTGATGTTCCAGAAAAGAGCACTTATCTCTTTTGAGATTCTATTAAATTTGTGGAATATGATAATTATGTCAAAAAATTGAGTGAGTGGTCGTGGTAAGAGTTTTTTCTCTCACCACTATTAATTCTTAACGAGACATGAATGGGATGTGAATAATTAGAGTAAGATGAATGCACTTTCTCCTTAATATTACTGTAATCCTATCTTAACTAGTAGGAAGAATGTTTAATTAAGACCTCTCCTTATATTTAATGGAAAAGAAAGATTCCTTTATTTTGGTCTAAACTTGTCTATGAGATGAGTACTTTATTAGCTTCGTGGAAGCGGGTATGTGTGTATATATATTAGAACTATTATAGTTATATGATAACTATTTATTCTTAAAGATTAATTGAGAATGATAACACTATTATTGGTTGTTCTATAATTGCTAAGTATCAATTTACCATTAGGTATTACTATAAGTGCAACAGCTATTACTGATTAAGAAGATAATCAGTTCTTTCTTTTTTGATGTGTGGTTAATATTGCTATCTGACCTCTCTGGGTACCCAAACGGAATAATGGTTACTCATATACTTTTATTTTGATAATCTATGTGGTTACATTGGTCATTTTTTGGACATAAATATACCTATATTAGTTCATCTTAACTGTTTTTGTTGATTTTTCAATGGGATTATGCAGTTATGGTTTGGTGAAGAAGGTAACAAGCATAGTAATTAATGAATGTGAATTAAGTTATTAAGTTTTATGTATAAAGCACTTCATGATTATTTTGTGGGTATGACTCTTTCTATTAAGGTATTTATTCATTCTAATGTCATATGAAATAAATTGTTAAGTGGGTTAATGTATTTCTATTGCTTAGTTCAGCCAAACTGATCTTGTCTAAAAATTGCAGGATAGTGAGCAAGATAGCAAGTGGGAAATAAATATACGGAATCGTTTACTTAGCTTGAATTTTATGTATAATTTATGATAAATAATGTATTCTATTCATTGAGAAATGAGTCTCTTACTGTGATTAGGAGGACATTGAGTTTAATTACACAAAGTTTCACTTGAAGAATTTTATCGAGTGACTTATTTTTTATTGTAAAACAGTTATGAATTTGATATTTGGTCATTAGATCATCATTCAAAAACTTAGATAGACTGTTGTTGTCTATCCTGATTTAGTAATACATAAAAACTATATACTAGCTTTTCGGTTGAATAACCTAATAATCATGTAGAATTGTTGAATATAGTACTTTTAATGATTTGAAAGGGATGATACGATTTAGAAATGTCATTCTTAAGATAATACGTTATGCTATGAATTAGTTATGGCTTAAAAATTATAATTAAATGGATATCTTGTTGAACACTTAATAACATTTTTAGCAGGAGGTTGTAAAAATATCTTAAGTCAAGATAAACGTTTAAACGCTTAATGGATAAAAAACTCCTAGGTATGTAATTGGAAATATATATATCTGAAAGTATTTACTATAATAATTTTAAATAAATATACCAGAAGGGAAATATGAGGACATAACCTCTAATGATAATATAAAGTTCAACATTCAAGAAATGAGTCTTGACACTTGATTGATCATATTTTTGGACAACACTCAAACCTTTAAGAGAGCTGAGTTGAATTGTTATATAAAACCAAACTGATTCTAGTTGCATGACTGAAATTTCAACGTAATAATGACAGGTGATTGGGTAAAATGATATCAAACAAGATTTTCTTATACACTCAAGCCTACTAATAAATTGAGAAATGGTGCAATGAATGTTAAGTCTTATCAGTTCTACCCTCATCAAGAAGTGATGTAACAAGTAGCTATGTTGAAAATTTACTCCAAAAACAACTATGAAATGAGGAATTTTTTTTCTTAATCAGCTCAAAACAAATTACTTAAAGGACCCATAAGATATGGGATAAGGTTGGGAATGAATTGTTTGAGAGAAAATTAATCTTTGCATACTAATCTATTTAAAAATCATGTTGTGCTGCCAAATGCAGTTAGTTGAGTGACTGCTAAGTACATGCAGGATGTTCTCACTTTGGGTACTTTACAAACAGGTTCCCTAAGAAGGATTGGGATCTATACTCCCAAAATAATATATTTAATTTAACCATGATTAATACATGATGACGTATTCATAAAAGTAGATTGAAGATGACGATCCTTTAGTTGAAAAACATTCTATTATATATTTGGATGCCAAGGAAATTGGCGTAAAGATCCAGTAAATATATATATATATATATATATATATATATATATATATATATATATATATAAGATGGCTCGTAGGAAACATCCTTGTGAATAAAAGGTTCTGAAGGTACCTCAAGCAAGGAACGCAAATTGGGTAAGGATAATTTGTAGAAGCAATTTAGGAAGATAGAGTATCACCGAACTGATATACCTGAATCGAGTAAGATACCTATGCATATATGATATGCCCTGATTGAATTAAGGTGTAGAGGTATCACTTAAGAAATAGTAATCATTAAGATAAAATAAGTCTTATAAAAAGGTGGCTAATGGAATTGATTCAGCATGTCCTAAATGATAGGTGTTTATGTAACTTTTCATGATTGTGTAAAGGAGTAAAAACATCAATGGTTGTTTACTCCTTGATGATGTGATACAATGTTTTATGTAGCTTGAAAATGAATCATCACAACCTTTTTGATAAAATTATAAGATCGAAATTGGAGAGAAAGGAAGCACACATTTAAGGTTGATTAAGCCTTTAAGGATTGAAACTTAAGGAAATACGTAAAAACTATGAGCCTATGGTAGATGTCAATAAATGACCTATTGTAAGCATGCTCTATTTGAAAATTTTCAATTAGGCATAAACTAAGAAAAAGGGTATTCTTTAGGTGAAATGTCAGTTAGTATTAAGAACATGTAAGTTTTGGTAAGAAAAGATATGTACTCACACCTTTTAGCAATGTGAGATTGCACAATTTCTATTTATAAGAAATATAGATACATGGTATCAATGTTTCCCTAAAGTGATATAGATATATTAGTGGCATAAAATAAAAATATGTTGTTAAGAAACATAGGCTTAATTAATTAAGCTAAAGAAGAATTAAATCTTCAATTCTGAACTCAAGGAAAGATATTTTCCATTTCCATTTTTGGTTAACATGGACACATGATCTAATGAGGTAATTTAGTGTTAATAGAATAATTTAATATCCCTGGATCTTACAAAGATAGGACCTAGGTATGACTGATTTGAGGAGGAATTGTCGCAAGACTCAGGATATCCTGTTATGATCTTTTAATTACCTTAAAAACAATAAAATACCTTATTCCAATGTAGAGATCGTAGCAAGTTAACTCACTACATCTGCTACATAGTTGTAACCCTATCATGATAGTTGTCATCATTTAGATACTATTGTTTAATAGTTGTACTGAGTTACCTTGACAAGAAACTAGATTGTGGTAAGGTATTACAATAAGTACAAACCTTGTTAGAGTTATAAAGACAAATTGGTCCTCACGAATACACACCTAGATATAAATTTATGATGGCTATGGGATGGGAAGTGGTCTAGTAATGAAGTGAATAATTATGAAGACAGTTACTTTCCATTGGGCATCATAGGATGACATGGAGGTACGTCTTCTTGCAGGTTAATATGAAATTGTATCTTATACAAGACTTGTAGATGTTAACAACATCAATGATTATAGATCCATATAACTGAATAAGTGATTAAGGTGAGATAAAAAATACCTAATGATGATTTTTCCATCATGGAATTGAGCATGGCATACATCACTCTGAAACTTTGTGCAAAGTAGTGTAAGTTTCTAATTACACTATTGCGAATTCACTATGATCTAAGCTGTGAGATTCCTATGTAATTCCTAGGTGGAACCTAGGTAGACACTTAGGTATCTTCACTTAAATATCATATCTTGATAAAGGAAAACTAAAGGTTACATTTTATGTATTGGCTCATATAGAGTGATGAGGGATATTGAATAGGTTTAGTATTCCTTCATACAGATGAACATGCTTTATGAAAGTTATTAGAAATTGATTGCACTAAGGTTTATGTTGGATTTAAATATATGGGTATTTAAATCACGAATCATAAAGTAAGAATTAAAAAAAATCTAGATGATGAGACAAAAATTGTATGTTATAATACTAGGATTTAGAGGCCAAGGTCGAGTGGGTAAAAGGAATGATTTCCCTTATGGGACTTGTTATACATGTGGATCTCCTGATCGTTACATGCATGAATGTTCTCAGAACATTGTCTATTATTTTTTTAGAAAGAACCATAAGTATGAATAGTGCCCGAACTTATATGAACATTTGAGTAAGTAGCATAAGAAAGAAAAAAGGGTGCATGGATGGTTATATTGTAGTGCATGATAGTGTACCAGTGGATGTCGAAGTTAACGTCAGACCCTGAGCTGGTACCTATGAAGATCATTACATGTGTTGAGGCTGAACGTGATAGAGAGCTTCTTCAACAAAAGCGTATGAATACTAAGGAGGAATTACTACATGTGAAGTATCTAGATCCTATGCATCAGAAGGAAGATTATCAGGAAATCATGGAGGCCATTTGGAATTTACAGGGTAAGATACAATATTTTAAGGAAAAGTCATGGAAGTTAAAACAAAATAAAGTAGTTGAGCTCCATTATACAAATGTTGATGATTTAAAGGAGGTTTGCAAGATGTTTTTAAAGGATAAAATTATTCCATTTTTAGGGAGATGGTTGAAGGGAAACACTCCGCACACTTGGACTGAGCATGAGAGACAACTTTTGCATGATAATCTTCCTTTGGATAGTTTGGATTATGACAAGGAGATTAATATAAATTTTATTCTTGATGGTTTACTTTTGATTAATATCTTGATTGACATAGGCACCAAAGTGAATGTGCTTACTTTGGATGTGTGGGTTTAGATGGGAAGACCACCATTACAACCATATTCTAATGTGTCGTTCATGGCAAACTAGACTAAGTCCACACCAATTGAGGTTTTGAAAGATGTTTCAATTACTACTCAGGGGCCCAATTTTACTGGGGATTTTGAGATCTTAGCACTTGCAGAAGAAGAAAATTCTCACACATTACTTAGGATCCATTGGTGTTATGCAAACAATGTTGATGTACGTTTCAACAAGGGGTATATAAGTTTTAAAAATAAGGAAGAACATATCATTATCCATTTAACATATGGGAAATATGTACCTTATGTAGATCCTTTAAGTGAAGAAGACTTGAACATAATTTATGTGCACACCATTCGAGATCAGGAAGTTACGTATCCATCAAAGGAGTTCTCCAATGGGATGATGCACAATCCATGAGTGATACTACAAGTGTCGCATGTGACAAATGGGTACATGGAACTTACAAAATGGTTAGGTATGAAGTACAAAGTGCACCTACATGCATTAGTAAGTCAAACAATATAAGGATTTTGGGCAGTAGCCAGGTACCAATGTACACGGGTGAAGAGAATCTAGAAGTATTCTTACTTATTATGGAATTTCAGTAGGAATGTCAAGTGGAAAGAAGGAACATGTTAATGTATACTCTACATGGGATGAAAATATGCTTATGGATGGTTCATAAAGATAATAGTTTGGAGTGGAGAGAAGTGATGATTTATTTATCTACTAGATTTTTAAGGAGCAATGTGCCTACTCAGATATGTGCATTTCATGGTAATGATCCTATTCAGCACCATGTTCAGTAGTGTGAGAGACTCTAGATAGAGGGGAAGAAATCTTTACCACCTTCATTGTGTGTGCACAAGATTTATTTCACCTTACGAGGTTGTGCGAGCATGGTATATCTATGTCGATTTGAATAGAGAGATTGGAAATTGGCAAGAACTTAAATTGGGTATGATTTAGACCTTTGACTATTTTTCCACTAAACCTCTAGTGAATGGGGCATTACAGGTTACGAGGCACTTAACTATGGGAGGTAGTGCAAATACTAAGGAGATCCTTTAGGATTTGTTAGGAGATTCAGACTTAGGGGTTCATTTTGAAAAGGAAGAAACAGATGTAAAACAGCTTGGGCATGCCTGCATATAGAAAGAAAATGGTAAGATGGTCTATGTAATTGATGACAAAGAAGTGGAGACTCTGGATGTTGAGCATACAAAAGGTATGCACGAGGTCTTAGACAATGCATATGAGAAGGTGTGCTCCTACAATGAGCCTATGAAAATGAAGAAGGTCAATATTGGGACAAATTTTGAACCTAAGGAGGCCATCATTGGTGATTAGTAGATTTGACTCGGAGGTTTGCAAAAATAATTAATTTGCTATTGATGTGACTTCTAGGACTTATTTCCCTAGAGGCTATCTATGAGTTGAAAGGGGTAAATGACACTCTTTGGGTGAAATGAGGAATCAAGCTAAAGGAAGGTGTGCACCTCGTTAGGAAGAGGCCTTACATGATGAATCCTAATTTGTGTGTCAAGGTAAAGGAATATATTCATAAGATGTTGAAATCTAGGATCATTGAGCCCATTGAGGAGTTAGAGTGGGTTACCCCTATGGTGATAAGGATAAAGAAATATAGAAGGATAAGAATTTATGTGAATTATAGGGAGTTGAATGTTGCATGTGTAATAGATCCTTTGCCCACACCTTTTAGTGAAGAGATTCGAGAAGGCGTTGTAGGGTGCGAGATCTACTCCTTCACTGATATTTTTAAGATATCATCAGGTGAGGATTGGTAAAGAGGATCAAAAGAAGAAAAATTTCACCACTGAGTGGGGAAGTTTTGTAGACACATTCAGGCCCTTTGGATTGAAGAATGCATCTGCAGTATTTTTACACATTTTTGTGCAAGCATTCTAGGAGTTTATTCATAAGTTATTACAGGGTTACTTGGATGATTAGATGGTTTATGGGATAGTGAAAGATCACTATCATAATTTAAGAATTATGTTTGAGAGGTGTTGGTAGTTGAGCATCTTCTTGAACATAAAGAAGTGAATATTTTCTACACCCTTTGGGACTTTGCTGGGGCATATTATTTGTAAAGAATGCTTATTGGTAGATCCCGCTAAGGTTGTTGTTATCTTGGGCTTAGAGGAACCTGCTAACCAGAGTGAGGTGCATGGATTCTTAGGGCATATAAGATATTATAGTAAGTCTATTAAATGTCATTCCAAGATTGATTCACCCTTAGAATAATTATTGAAGAGTAAAGGAAAGTTCCATTACGGTAAAGCGCAACAACGTGCGTTTGAAACATTGAAAGAAAGGCTTACTACAACACCTATTTTGCGCTTTCCTTTATGGACTAAACATTTCCATATGCATGTGGACACCTCTGACATTGCCATTAGTGCAGTATTAGCCCATCCTGGAGAAGGTATTGTTGATCATCCTATTTTATTTGCAAGCAAGAAGTTAACCCTAGCTGAATAAAATTATATGACTACAGAGTGTGAGGATTTGTCCATGATCTACATGCTGCATAAGTTTTGAAAATAATTATTGGAAACACATTTTATTTTCTATACAAATCACATGGAATTTAAGGTACTTGGTGAACAAGCTCGTTTTGCAAGGGAACATTTGTCTGTTGGATTCTATTGTATTTAAGGATTTTGAATTTATTGTGGTCGTTAAGCAAGGAAAGAGAAATTCCATGGAACAAGATCATTTATCAAGGATTAACTTTAGGATGAGGATGCACATAAGCATTGAGGATATGATGTCAAATGTGTCAATTATTCAGATTGAATCGTGTACCATATGAATTACAAGATATTGTTGTATTTTTATGTACTAGTGTGGTGCCTAAAGGGAAGAAGAGTATAGAAAAGAAATAATTTGCCATATGCGTGCAACGCTTTATATGTTTATTAGTGGATAGACTTATAAAAACTAGGCCAGGGATGAAATTTTATGCACTGATGTGTACCTGAGCATGAGTGCATGAACCTATCATGGAGGAAGCTCATGGCAGGGAATTCTAGGTGGACATTATGCAGGAGATGTTATCGCATGCACATATTTTATTGGTTGGTTTTGTTGGCATGTGTGGCCAGCGCTCCCCCTGAGTGGTGGGACTAACATCTGCATAGATCCTAAGGTGATTGTAAAGAATAACACCTATGTAAGGAATCGTGACCATGGTATCAGAGCGACAATTCTTGAGTTTAAAATTCACTTGGAAAGATTGTTGGCATGTGTGTCCTAGGCTCCTCGTGATAGAGATGAAATTAACTTTGAGGCCTATTGCATCAATCATGGTGGTTTGTGGTGGGAAACATTGTAACCGATGTTTTTGGAAAAGGCATGGATGAAATTAATTTGACTTTGCAAGTGTAAAACCATTTGAAAAGTGGGAAATTGACTTTTTGGATCCTATTTCCCCACCTGCATGTAGGACTAGGTCATGCTACATTATAACTTATACAAATTATCTTACAAGGTGGGCAGAACTCGTGCCCACAGAGGATTACACGGAAGCTACAATAGCAAGGTTTTTATGGGAGAACATTATCATCATGTATGGATGCCCACTGAGTTTGAAAAGTGATAGGGGTACTCATTTCCTTAATGAGACTATCAGGATACTATTAGCAGAATTTATGGTTGCACACCATAAAACAAACCCTATCACCCTTAGGAAAATGGAACTGCTGAGGCTTTCAACAAGATATTTATCCACACGTTGATTAAAATTTGTGATGTTGGAAGGATGGAATGGGATGATAATGTCTTTTTATACTTCAGGCATACATGAAAACCTATAAAAGGTTAAATAAATCCACGCCTTTTTAATTGGTGTTTGGCATGAAGGATGTTCTACCAGTGAAATTCATGTTACATTTTCTCTGTATTGGATGCGCAGGAGGTTTGGCTGATGAGAAATCACTTGAAGAGTGTATAGAAAAAATAATGCAGTTAGATGAAAGGCATGTTATAGCATGATGGAGTCAGAAGATAGAGAAGGCCAGACATAAGGCATGGCATGATAGACACATTAAGGATAAGAATCTTGAATTTGGATAGATGGTTCTTCTATATGACTCAAAGTTTTTACACCACCCTAGAAATATTAAACTGCATTAGTTGGGACCATATGTTATAAATTATATTCTTGATTTGGGTGCTTTCTAGTTAGAGGCATTGAATGTTTTCATGAAAATGTGCAACAGTTAAAATTGACTATTTTCTTCGAGCATGAAATAACTCTACCCCGGTGTCAAAACTTTCAATTTAATTAACTCTTTCCAAGGCACCCCATGTCTACCCAGTCAGTTCCATGACCTCTAAGATGTTTCCAGTTAACTCATTTCTATATGTGATTTAGGAAAATTCAATTCAACCCCTAAACAAGTGATTTTAGGAATTCATTGAAAATGCAAATTTCAGGCAACTGTGGGAAGGCACTACATACATTCATTGGCCTTCTCAAGAGTGGAACAACCCCCAAGAGAAAAATAAAGGATCCTGAATATGAAATGGAGATGAATACTAAGGCCTAGTAACTTAATGGAATTGATTCAAGAACATTTAGAAAGGATTTGGAGGAGTTGGGGTAGTTTCACCAAAATTAGGGTTCACAGGCCTAGACAATGCACATGCCAAAAAAGCTACTAAGGTTACGAAGGTGATTCTAGGAGATCCAGATGGAGTTAGGTGAAAAATAATACATATTCATGGTGCATTTAATTCCAATCCCTATAATATTGTGGAATTAGTATTTTCACAACACTTTGGTGAAATGGGTCTACAGGTTATTTTTTCTCATGCATAGGTAAATGACTAGATCAAATCATATTACTTTATATAAAGATCTTAGAAATTCGCAATCTTAAATATGAGTACCATGGTTATTAGGGATTGCCAATGATGGAAAATATCTTAAATACATATTTGTATTAATAATGCACACAAATGTATAATCATTTTATAAATACTTTGCACCAAAAAATGTCCATCAGGAACTTAAGATATACGTCATTTCAAATTTACCTCTTGATGAGTTCTCACAGTTAGTCAAATTTTAGGATGAACACGTGTCGGCACCAGGAGCCTGGTGAAATTTTGTGTCCCTTTCATCCCTCAAGAAAAGGGACATGGGGGACATACAAATGTTTCCAACCCTTATAATCCCTCATGAAACACATATGACCTCGAGGATTGCCAGTAAAACCCCCAGGTGCTTGTAGGAGCTCAAACCCTCAATTGTCAGATCATTGCCACATGTCATCACCTAACACACCGTGAAATTTGATGTCCCCTTTCTCCCTTTTTGAAAAGGTACATCAAATAGACATGAAAATATTCACCTGCCCCAAGGAAGTCTTCTGGTAACAATCATCCATGAACCCTCTCTAGTGCTTTTTATTAGCTCCTTGGGAGCTAGTGGAGCTTTAAGCCTTTGGTGCAACCGTCAGATTATGCTACCACATATCATGTTGATCAACTTACATGCTATGTAATTTTATGTCTCATTTTTTCCTTTGTGTTGAGGGACATAAAACATGTGCCCAACCCTATAATAATCCTCATGGTTCCTCATATGACCAATTTCCAGCCCCTGGACAGTTGCTTCTAGCTTACTTTTTTGGCCTAAACCTTCACTTTGGATCTCCACCACATGTCTTCACCAAGAAACACGTGCAACTCTGATGTCCCCTCATATAAATTTTCATTAATGGACATGGGGGACATAAATATTCACTCCAAGCCTGATTAGTTCATTTTGAAAAAGTGAAGTTTAAAGCTCTTTCTTGCTATTCTTCCCACTTCTTCTCCATTTCTGTGCACAACTTCACTCTACAACTTGTGGTTGTAACTTCTCACCATTCCACCAACACCATTTATGAACTATCAAAATAGATCTATTGATAGTAAATAAACCATAAAATTCATGAGGATGCAAAAATGAAAGGAGTTGCACTGATCATAAGAGCATATGACGTGTCTGTAAGAATGAAGAACGAATGAGACTAAACAACTTCCATACTGAAGACTTTCATGGCAGTGAAACTAAAATTCCAACCATATCTAGCAAATCGGTGCACAGATTAACATGAATTTTATGTTGTAATTCATAATTTTTGAAGACCATTAAAACCAAATTAATAGAGCTTTCATTTTTGACAGCAAGGAGTGTTCGCATATCAAGAAGTCTCTCTTCTTGTAAACAATGAATAAAAAAATCAATTTCGTGTCACAACTGACAACTGGATCGATAGAGAAATTTCACCGGTCCCAAGAAGAAGTAACCCATATTGAAAAACATCCTATTTTCCATTATTAATGCTGGATCAAAACTTAGACCATACAAATTTTAAGATCCATTAATGGCTACCATGTTCAGAAGTTTCGTCAGCTCAAAAATTTGAAAGATTAAAATGTCCTAAACCGTTGATAGGGTAGGTCCAAGATTTCAAAGGGGCTGCATAATGGAAAAAAACCCATATTGATTTTTTTTTTTCACACAATTGATCCAAACACCCGGAGGTTCACTTGCCTGAAACATAACCCAACCTTTCTATAGCAAACAGGTTTCTACATAAAGAATTTTCAGGAAATTTGTTAATTAAAGAAACTACAAAAGAGGCATTGAACACAAAAAGATGTATTACATGGAGAGATAGTCGAAATGGTCATGTTGGTTCCAAAATCGAAACTTACTTAGTAAGTGGTTCTCAGTAGCACCTGAAAAAAATAGAAAATTGATCTCAGAAGGTGAGATAACATACGCTAGGAGAGTTACTTAGGAATCTGATTGTTTACATCTATTCTGTAGGTTAGAGCAAGTATGATTTTTCACTACTTACTAGAAAATAGTAACTTGCTTTCATTACATTTAGAAATCAAACGTCATGAATTAATAAGTGGACATGACAGATTTGGAGCCGGGATCTAAACCTTTTATGCACTTATGAGTACAAAATAGAAGAGAGTGAAAATCTAATACATGAACCTAAATTACCTAAGGGCTCGCAAATACACTTGGGGATGAGGGAAGATCAAGGATCAGGTATTCAAAATAGTACAATTGTTTGCAGCTGAAGGACACACACTTGTAATGTCAAAAGGCACATTGTGCATGAATTAAGAAGGAAGAGTTGGTCTTGGCTCTTCACTTACATTGAATAATTGTTTAGTTGAAAATGGAACTAATCTGAATGACAATCATCAAATCCCAATTTGGACTATCTCAGAACTCTTTGCAAATCCCAACATTGATGCTAAACATGGTTGTCATTTCAAAGGATAGGGTCTTACATGAAGAATGGGAAATGATGCAAGATGCATATACATAATGGATTGGACAGATCTTAGATCGTGGATGAAGATCTGAGGAGAAATTCACTCTAAGGATTCTTAATACACTCAGGTGTGAGTTTCTGTAAGGGGTAATATGAATCACCCTCCTCATTTCAGGGTGATGGGAGAAGCAAACATTACAGAATTTAAGGAGTGGAAGTGCATGTTCATCTTGATGTGATAAAGGGAAGTAAGAATTTATGGGGAAAATCATGCTTAGTTTCCATGTCTAATCTCCATCTGTAGATTGTAACATCCTCATTTTAGACAATAGAACAAGTCAATTTTTTTTTTTTTTGATAATTGCATACTGGTTCTAAATACATAATTTAGAACTCACAATTCAAATAACCATTTATATAACAGACAACCATATGCAGCTGTAATGACTCGGAATACCTCCGATCTATTCATTCCATGACTCGGTAATCTACCGATCTATTCATGAGTAAAAAGAGTTAGTGTTTTTATTTAACACAACACTCTGGCGGTTCTCTTCCCTAATCTGGGATTCAGAATGCTCTGTCCAAGGAATCTAACTGAATAATTGTTACCATTATTCATCGGCATCTCATCCCTTAGACTAGGTGAATTAGGACAACGCAATCAGCAGCTTGCGATACTTTGGCCAAAGATTTGAAACATACTGTTCATGTCTCGTATTCCTTAACGGCATACTCGTCAATCTGGAATACGTCCTTCACCCCATTCATATGTTATATAGAATGTCTTATACTGACTACTGTCAGTCCTTCCTTTCACAACTGAATCACTCGGAGGCAGATTAACAAGGTGATAATGTTATATGGATGCCCACGAGGATTAGGGATATGATGACATACTGGTTCAACCTTGCAGTTCAACCAGTGTGTCATGATACCCCAAATCTCCGAGGCAGTCTTATAACATGACCACGTTCTTAATCGGTCCCAGGGTAACTCGTGCGAAATCAAGTGTAAATCTTAGCGATCAATGCAAAGGGTGTCGCCATAAGTCACCTGCATTGTTGTAACTTCGAGAAGATCCTAATCTTCTCGGAGGTACAGCCCTGCAGTCGACTTTATGTCGTCAACCTTTAAATCCGCCTCGAGAAGATCTACCCAATAACAAGCGTTACGCACTTGAGATTAAATTACTTTTAAAGACTTTTCCCTAAGGTTAGCCTTTTTAAATCCCTGGATTCTTTGTCTTAAGACGACCCTCCTCTAAAGGACTCATTACTGGTAGAGGTATTACGGTCACGCTCTCATCAAGGAGTCATTAGAATACACCTGATTCTAAAGCAACAGAATGGGACAATATCTCATAACCTTTACTTGAGATTGCCATCTGAACTCCTTTGATTGCCTATCAGTTCTCTTAACTGAATTTATATCATACTTTTTAGTTTAGAGATATAAATGATTAAGAATCCAATTTACTATTGTCCTGTTATACTTAGGACTAGGGATTAGTAATTCAATCCAACTTGTTTAGCGTTCTCTTTTAGGCTCAATTTTAACCTATCTTCTAGAGAGACAATAATTAAATTACAATATTGCTTTTGCTAGAACAAATTAGAACTACTAAATACTCATAAGAATTTAGTCTAATTACTTACAAGCTTTCATTGTCAATCACAAAAGCATCCATATTATACAAAGATAACTATGCCCCTTCGTTACATAAACCGAAGAAGTTCATCTTTCAGAATAGAATACAACACATAAGTATCAAACACTTATTTTCATTCCTTTCGAAACTCATACAATTACATTTTATGCAACAGCATGCTTAATATAATGCTAACGGAAAAGAAACATCTTTTCACATATAGTACATCTATAAAATCAAGCTGTAATTCTTTATAAATCAAATAAACTATCTGATCAGCCTGCCAGATCTGCATTGTTTTTACCTCTTACGGCAACCATCTGCAAAAATAGTCAACATGAGTCAGTTCAATGAACTGAGCATGATAAGCACTAACTTTTAAAACAATTGCAATCCATCAATTGTTTTCATTAAACACCCTGTTTAAATGAGATCTGATATTCACATAAGTAAACATAATCAGACTATGCCCTTGTAACACAAAATGATTACAAATATGTAACTCTATCATTGTTACAAATAGTCTTAATCACTTTCTAATATTTCATCAAATATTAAGAAACAAGGAACGAATGTACACAACAATCATTAAATCCAAAATCACAACATTGGTCAGATTGTTTCATTCTCCAAAAAAAAAAGGAAATAACATAACAATTCGGGATTCCACCAATATGTTACAACAATTTCCCACTGCTAGTCAATTATCAATAATTTTAAATAAAGGAAGAGAAAGAACTAAACCATTCATACTTCCTTTCTCATAAGTTCATCACTGTACTGCCTTCACATATGAAAACATTCAACCAGTATAAAAATGAACAAGTTAGACAAGCCGCAACCAAGATCACTGTTTAATCAAGAAACAGAAACACAGCAAACTCTTGTACAGCAACTAACACATCAACAAAACATGTATCAACCCTAAGCCTAATGCTAGTTCCTTTTACACTGTAAGGCATTGACACAAGTTGAAAACAAGAAATACAAGCGTATCGCTGAAAACAACAACCTCATTGTACCAAGCAATCGAAGGTTTCCAATGGACTATGCTATGTTGCCCACACGGTATTTCCAAATCATGCACAGTCAAATCGGACAAATTAATTGGAAAAGAACATAGCATACATATTCTTGCTCAGTCAAAATCGGACTGAAGTAAAAGAAAGGAATTCAGCCAACGATCCTTACCTTGCTGCATACAAGTCTTGGAGTGATATTCGCGACTTACCCAACAAGGTCAGAACACGAAACGGTCATCCATACTCAAGGACCTCAAAAAGTAACAAAGACAGTCCAAGGTCAAGCTCAAAAGGAGACAGAAGTACTAGTTACCTTTCCAGAATTCCAATGATTCAAACGGAGGTATCAATTCAAGCAAATGCATAAGAATTCATACTGACATTCATCAACAAAGCATAACAATAATCAGACAACAAATTACTCTCTGCCAATCATTTTACACTAATTTGCACAGGTCGAAGACATACATGTCCACCTAAGAATCTGTACCTCAAAATCCCAAAAACACGAAGGAATTCCAATCGCAATAACAAAATCGAAATACATGTTATTCCATTAAGTCGCCGGCACTTAAAATACCAACACTTAACTTTATTTGGCTCAAAAATAAAATGAATCATTCAATCGACTCCTCAGAGTCGTCCAAGCCACAATAGTTTAAATCTATATAATCACAATGTAACTGTTAAAGGTTTTGCACTTATAACCTCTGTACCTACAGCAACGTACTATGAAATTGGTTGATAAATCCATATATACCACTCATGGCTAACATTCAGAATGAACAAGTGAAACAAATCGAATACCCATTTCAAGCAAGGACAGCAACTGAGCCGCTTCGAACTTTCGAACAGCTTTCTCATAGAAAAGAAAATGCCTACACAGGAAGTCTTTATCCTTTAATTATTTCAAATAAACAGTAGCCAAAAGCCCTGTTTCATCTTATCAGGCTTTCACAAAAATCCATTCACAAAACTTATGGATGAATCTACATTTCCAGCAATAGATAGCAATACGATTCAATCATCGACTCCACTGAGTCGATACAACAAAGTATAGGTGTATTTATATTATACACAGTGCGCAAGTAATCCCGCTAACCTAATAACAAGGAAAACAACTTCCGCTAGGTCGAAAAGACTATGGTAACACTACAGTTGCCTGTTCCAAGCTAAAAAAAATTGAAAACAAATGAAACCCGAAAGTATCATTAGTCGCTGTCAACAAATCCCACGACAGAGTTTTCAAAGAAACGATAGTACAATCAATCTTACAGTAATCACCCAAATCATTTTATACAGTTTCAATAACAAGACAGCGACCACGAATCAAAGACATACAGTGGTCTCATACTACACATAGGTATATTCTAAGGGCTCACGCCAAACAGGCCGAACACTCGAACCTTATAAATAAATACCTCACATGCATAAGCCAGAATGAATACTCAAACAAATAGAGTTGAAGTTCGATTTCAACAAACACCCATCAAGAGGAAATTGAAAAATCGAACCAGAAGAGATACAGTGCCAGAAAATCAAACTAGATCTCATAGAAAATTCATCCAATCTTCACAAAACATTTGAACAGAGTTGTTTTAATGAAAGCACTTGAAAAACAGCAAGATATTTAAAGGTTAGGGCCTAGCATGCCTGTATGTTGATCAAATTTCCGAAGCAGACCACAGGAAGAGCTCAAACTCCCTTTTCTTTTTCCACGATAAAGCAACCAACAAAATTTCGCTGTCTTCATCGCATATATATATCTTCCATGACAGAGAAAAGAGCTATGGCAGTTCATACATGCCATGCAACTCAAAGAGAACTGGTGCGAAGAACCAGTAAACAAGCAGAGAGAGAGAGAGAAGACCGAAAATCGCGACAAGCCAAACAAACCCCCAAATTTCCGCTTGCATGCCTTCTCGCGAGTTCCGAGCTCGACTTCCGAGAGTATTGAATGCCATTAACCAATTTTCCCGCTTAAACTCTACTCCCACCGACCGCCAGAATTGGCGACAGTCCAACTAAAAATTTAAGTCCATTTCCAAACTTAGCAATTGCCAAGTCTGCACAAATTAGCCGCCACTTAAGCCTCCGCCATGACCTGTCCCTCATCCTTATCCCTTACATTTATTGCCATAGAAAACACCGCCATGGTTCGCCACCCTTCATCGGCCCCTTCATAATCTCCTCCAAAGTTAGGTTAGTATCTTAGGTTAGAGTTTAGGGTAATGCCCACACTAACAAATTTATACAAAGATACTAACTTAGGATATTAACAAATAGCCTAGGTCTAGGTTAGACTAACAATAATCTAACCCCTAGGTTAGGTTTTAGTTTTAGGTTACTAACCCTTAATAACTTCGTTTGGTCCTCGTCCTGAAAACTCGGAAAGACCTGTATCATACCTTCTAGAGTGGAGTTAGCTCCTGTTCTAAATGCAGAATTGTATGTCAACGAATTATTACCTGGTCTACAATCGAGACCTTCCAGATATACTTTGATATCGGGAACCATTTCATTTCCCAAGATCAGATTAATATTCAGACACAAAATGAAATAAATAAAAGAGTCTATTCATATTTTGACTCAGTCGAGATCTGCAATCTGCCAGAAATTCAGTACATTGCAAGCATGATTTATGAATCGAGGAACACATCCTTTTACAAGAAATCACATATCAACACTTGAATGCTTAGGGGAAAGTAACAACAGTTCAGGGTGTTACAAAGATCTCCAACTCCACAAAATATGGAGGGAAATATATTATTGGAGTCAAAGTCTTATCTCACTTATTTTAGGAAGATTTGCTCCCAAATCTTCTCCTTGCTTTTCAGTAACAAGAATCATAATGATTTTATTCCTCTACATTATTAGGAGGATTTTCCTCAAAATATTATTTTGACCAAATACCTTTCTCAGATTTTCCATTTGACTTTTTTGTTTTTGATTGTGGAACTTTTGGCGCTTGTCTAAAATGCTTTTTCCTCATATTGCAGTTCACTAAAAGCTATATTTTTCTTGAATGGTAAAACCTTTAGAAAATATGAATGATGTTTTTTTTAAACACATTTCTATGAACAAAAACCTCTCACAAATTTTCTATTTTTGTTTATGGAAATTTTAGTGCTCGTTTGATACACATTTCCTCAGACTACAGCTCACTAAAAGTTAGATCTCTCTTCATTGGTAAAACCTGTAACAAATATGAATAAGGCATTTCACCCGATTCTTAGATCGTTTCTTTGAAGTGTTGATGAAATAGATAGAGTAACGGGCGTAGGAGGAATACCTGTTCAAATGTTGGTTGATGGGTTGTTGCACGTGTATGACTTCCAAATCCACAGCTGATTGTGAGAACTTCCTTTTGGCTAGGAGGAACTACATATAATGAAAAGAAAGACCACCAAAAGGAGTTAAACAATATGGGCAGTGAATTACCTAGTGTATGCTATATTTGGGAAGTGTGATACTTCCTAGATGGCTGTCAGTGCACCGTTTTAAACAATTTAATGTTGTAAATAAAGTAAATCCTATTTTAATTCGAAATGATTTAGGTATATCACTTAAAACACAATAAGAAATAGATCTAATCTAACAGGATAGGCTAGAATAGGATCCAAAGGTCAAATGATTGGTTCTGGGTTGTACAGGTCTGATAGAGGTCTCAGGTAAATCACAGGTGAATGAGGGTGAGGTGAAATTAGGTGGGTAGGTCTCCATTTTGAGTTGTATGGGTAAATACAGAGACCAATGTTGGTTAAGGGTGACCGACGACGGGTAGGTGTAACTAGTTCCGGTTACTGTGAAAATCTGGGAATTCCACAAAACAAGTTTTGGGTCTCCTTTGTGATTGTACAAAGGATTTTGGTTGGTCGAGATGAGGTATTAGGTGACTTGGAAGGGATTTGGCGAGGTTTTAGTGGGTATATGGAGGTAGAAGTGTTTGAGAAGGTCAATAGGTGGGTAGGTAAATGATAGATGGTAATATAATGATGAAATGAAATAAACCAGAGAAGTATGATGTTATACTTACTTGAATTCTAATTTTGGACGCTTGTGAGTGAGGGATGTAGGTGTTGATGAGAGGTATGAAGGTTGCAAGTGATCACCAACTGAAAGAAAGCTTCTGTATGGGCTGCATGTACATTCCTCTTTGCTTGGTTAGATCAGATCATGGCTAGGATGGCTATGTAAGAGAAAGTGCTTGATCTCCTTCCTTGCATGTGTGCTCTCTTTGGAATTTACTCTCTGAAGATATGTTAATGCTTGATAACCTTCTTTTTTGAACCTCCAAACTTGAGAATAAGATTGTTTTGGGGTTAAAAGGGCAACCGACGATGGTTCCGGCTTAACCGGTGACGATTAGGGGTAACCGGCGTCGGTCAAGGTGGAATTTCCTAGGTTTACTAAACTAGGAATATCCTCTTGATTTCCTTAGATTTCATGTCATTAACCTGAAGATTAGATTGAGAGCCTCTTGTAAGCATGCATGAATGTGGTTAGAGGGAATGTAGGCATTGAGTTTTAGGGTTTGGGTAAGTCTTAGTTAGTTATGGCAACTTACTAAGAATAGGTCTTAGGATGAGTTGGTTGGGTGAGGTGTCTAAGTGAACTATATGTGTGGATATTATTTAAAATAAGATATTTAAATAATAAATATAGTGAGGATAATGAATTAATTTAATTTAATTAATTAAATTAATAGTAGTAGGGTGAAAGGGGCCATGGTTAGGTGAATGTGATGAAGGGTGCTTATTTTTCAAGGGATCAAAGGGGAGTGTGACCTAATTTTAGTGTCTACATTTTACCCCTTTTTGTTGTGTAGCTTGTATTGGTAAGCGATGCTAACAAAAATAAGATGTGGCTGTCTCATTTGTGGATGAAGGTGATCCCCCTCAAACCAGGAACTGACGTGGTAGCAGTCAGAATCGGTGAGTGGTTTGATAAAAGGTGAATGTGAGAAAGGGGAAGGTGGGGAATGGGGAAAAAGGGTGAAAGGTCTACTTGGGCAATCGAGGTAATTGGTCAGAGTCAAAGGTAGCAACAGTCAAATGCACACACATGTATAAACTATAGCATGCTACCAGGTTGAAGAGTAGGAAAACTCTACATCGTCTAAGGTCGATAGGTTTATCCAAATGAGGTTGAAGTGATTCCGGTATCCAACATATAGGATATGATTAGGAAACACAACGTAGGTTAGGTGCAGGAATGTTTAGGTATGTTCCTGTACACCAAAGGTAGGGTTAAGATAAACGGTCATAGTAATAGGATAGGTGAGGTCATCAGGTCAATCAACACATGTAATAGTGCTGCAAGGTATAACAAAAACATGAGTTCAAAGGTCACTAGCGATGGTCTAGGTCCAAATATCTAGGTCACGACACATGTAAGGTCAAGGTAGGGTTAAAATAATGAGTCCCCAAATGAGGAAAAATGGAGGTAGTAAATGATGAAGTCATGAAGGTGAGGTAAATGGTTTGGGTAAAGGTGGGGTGGGGTAAATGATCAGGGTGAAATTTGGGTGAGGTAAAAAAAGGAGGTAGGGGAGGATAAATGGGTAAAATTTAGGGCAATGTTGGTCAAGGATAACTGATGTTGGTCAAGGATAACCGATGACAGTATAGGTCAATTGAAAATAGTAAGGTAGGGAATGTGATTGATGTCAGTCAAGGGTAACCGACATCGGTTTGGTCGGGTTGGTTATAAAAAAAAATCTACGTTTTTTGTTATTCATTTGTTATTTGCGAAGTGAGAAAATGGAAAAAAAGAGAGAGAAAAGTGTCCAGACAAAATGAGACAGTAAGCTGGTAGTGTGATTGGATGAGGGTTTGGTTTGTGAGCAACGGGTCCACGGGATCAGGGTGAGAGATTTGATTGGTTAGAGGTTACGAGTAGCGATTCGGTGATGGCAGAGGCCGGAGAGGGATTGGGCGGGCCATCGGTATAATGGCCAGAGGTGCCACTAAGATTCCGGAAGCATGACGAGGTAAGCACCCTACTCTACATTGTTGATTTGATAGATTAGAGGATGATTGTAGTGTTGATTCAGGTTTTGTTTGGTTTTTCAGTTTTGTGGGTGGGTAAAAATGGAGTTTGGGAATGGGAAGAATATTGGTTAAAAGGATGAATAGGGAGGGTAGTAAATAGTATAGTTGGGATGGGTAAAGGTCTAGGAGTAGGTGAGGTCATTGTAGGTGGGGTAAAAGGGGTAGGGGGAGGTTTTTAGAAAAGGGGGGTTTTGGGAAGTCGCGGGTTTTTCTGCGATAGTGACTAACATTGGTCAAGTGTGGCCAGCGTCAGTTGGGTGTAATTGGTATCGGTCACCAAAAAGGTGACTAAGGCTGGTTAAGGGGTAATCGTGGTCTGTAAGGTTGAACTGGTATCGGTCACCAAATAGGTGACCAATGCCAATTTAAGGGTGACCGGAGTCGGTTTGGATGAACCGGTACTAGTCGGATTAGTGGGCACAAGGGTCAAAAAGTGATGTGGGCTAGGTGGTTGAGATTGGTAGGGTGAAAATAGGGTGTAGGAAAATGATAATTTTTGAATAAGGAATGATACAGGTAAATTAATGTTGTGTTTATATTAGATGCAGGGGAGAGCGCAGTTACATATACAGGACAAGGTTCCACCGCTACTAGCGATAATGCACGGCGTAGCAACCCCATTGGAGCTACAACATGTGGAGGCAGTGGTTTTGAGTGGGGTTCACAATTACAAACATGTTGTTTGGAAGCCTAACTTGATGGTTACACTTATCGATAGATGGGATTCCATGACCAACATGTTCCACCTGCCAATGGGTGAGATGACTATCACCCTGGAGGACATGTTATGGATTCTTTGGTTACCCATATTGGGTGCCCAGGTGTATTTGATCTCCTCCAAGGCCTCAGAGGAGTTAATTGTGACTATTTTTGGCGAGCGGGTGGTTGTTATGAGATTTTATAGAACCAGTTTGAGCTATGGAGAGATGTACCTAGCTCGTCTGTAGGAGATGAGGCTAATGGTCCTGTTGATGGAGGAATTGTGTTGCTATGCACTGCCAGATGCAAAAGGTGGATGCTTTCCCTAATCACTGATGGGGGTACTCCATGACATGATGGTGCATGAGACCCACTTTCCTGGGCACCAACATTCTTGGTGCAGCTATACAGAGAGCTATGGGCATATGGGCAGCTACGCAGGTTTAGCATGTGCTGTATATTTATACTACACTGCTGTGTCTACAAGCACATAGTTTGTGTGTGGCCTATAGGGATGCCTAGAGAAGATGCATTCCCAGTGCGATTTGTGCTGGTGGGGTATAGGAGATGGGTGCCGGTGATTGGAGAGTGGAGATCAGATAGACCGATACATGATGTGGCCCATTTTTGGTAGTTACTAGAGGGATTTTAAAGAATGGACATTATATGGAGGCCATATGTGGGATTCCCCTCATATAGGCATATGCATGTGAAGCTAGCCGAGCTCCAGCTAGAGAGATGGATACAGGTTTTCTGTGTCAAGGAGGATGAGATGATCCTGGTAAACAGATTTCAATGGAAGTTTGGGCTCATATAGGACATTCCTTTGCCCTTCCCATAGTATCAAAGAGATGACGTGGAGAGGCCCTTACCTCTACTACAACCGACAGTGCCCATAGGGGAGGAGGAGCAGCCAGTGGATTAGAAGATAGATGACGCTAGATGTATAGACAGGTATAGGTAGTGGTGGGTAGCTCAATTATGAGCCTTACCACCCAGACCGGGGAAGCTAGACCTAGTTACCATTATAGTGCAGAGAGATGCCCTACAGGGGCAGGTAACTACGTTGATTACCTAATTGGGTATACTGCAGACACATCTAGAGGGTTCGGAGGTAGAGGTAGTAGAGCTACACTTATAGGCGGTTAGTCTGCAAGCCCAAATGGCTGATGGAGGAGATGTAGATGGTCAGGAGGGGGATGGTAAGGTGACATCCTTATAGGCTCATGCAGAAATGTTTACAGGGCCAGTTGGCCACAACCTAGGCATAGATTGGGGCCTTACAGGCCCAAATATAGGTATAGGGGTAGGGGGCACCACCACAGGCTCCAAGAGCATGCCCCAGTACACATGTAGGTGTAGGGAATGGTTTGGCAGGGCAGGTATAGAGGCCGAGACCTATGGGACCACCACAAACCATGCCTGTATCTAGGTTACGAGATGTCCTAGGTGATGCAAGATATTATCAGGACCAACTTATGGCATCCAAGATAGATTTCATATCCTATCCCGAGTACACAACACAATAGGCGTCCAGTTGTAGGATTAGATCCCACACTCATAGTGTGGAGAGCACAGGAGGTTAGCAAGCTCTGAGGCCCGATTAGGGAGAGGCCACCAGTGCATGGATACCAGCTCTAGGTGAGGTGCTAGAAGGGACATAGGAGGTTGAGGGTACATGTGACACAGAGATGGAGGACATCTGGCGAGATGCCTGATATGTGGTCACTTGGTTTTTGATGTATGATAGCTATTTTTTGAGATATATATATACCGGCTTGCATGCCGAAGATAGTTGTATTTTTTATCACATACCATCCTATGTGCCGAAGATAGTGAGGATGTATGAGTGATTTGTATATTTTGAGTATATACCGGCCTACGTGCCGAAGAGATTTTGTATTATTTCAATATTTTTTTGTATATATGAGACTGGCCTGCATGCCGATGATTTTGAGATGATGGACATGATGAGATAACCATGTATTTTTGAGATACTCATTTATTTATTTATATGCTAAGATACATGGTATTTTTGATTTTTTGATGTGTTTATGAGATTTTGATTTATGGGTTGTGTTAGATGAGATATGGATCAAGTCAGGTCGATTTAGGCATGGTTGATTCATGTCATTTTAGGCATGGTTGAGTCAAGTCAGTTTAGGCATGGTTGAGTTAGGTTATAGGCATGGATTGAGTTAGGTTGATTTAGGCATGGTTAAGTCAGGTATTAGGCATGGATTGAGTCAGGTTTGTTAGACATGGTTGTGTTTGAAAGTAGGTGAAATTGTGATTCATTATTTTTTGCAATGAATGATACTATGGGTCAGATGTGAGATGTGGTATAATCTATGCATAGTGATGATAAAGAAATGGTAGGTGTAATAAATTTATGTTGTGATAATGTTTAAAATATGAAGCAACTTATTATGGATGTCGTTTAATTTCTAATTGTGGGTATAAAAGGGAAATGAAATTAGGTGTGATGTAATGTGAGGCACATGGAAGATGAATTTTTTAGGGTAGAGGATGGCTGAGCTAACCTTCGAGGGTCTGATGCCCTCGGTGTGCTACCTACATAGTCCTGGAAAAAAGGGACCTCTGGCCAATGTAGTTCTCCCATAAGCTAAGGACGAATATGAGGAGGTGTGAAAATGAGTTGGCAGTTTTTGGGCATGTTGTGGGTTTAGGTTTGTTAGGTGTGGGTAGATGATAGGTAAAATGATGTAGGTGAGGTTGATTGTGGAAAAAGAAGAAGATTACCCCAAAATTAAGCATCGAGGACCAAGTCCTGTATAAGGTAATCAAAACGTAAATAAAGATGACTAAAAGATAAGAGGGGGCAATAAAGCCACCTGATTGGGTAGGATCATACTGAGTAAATCATACGTTGGTGGAGGTGATGAACATAAGACGCTAAATACATTGCATGATGGACTATTTTATGGTGAAAAGTAGTCATATGATCACCAAATGTCTAAGTTCCAAGAAGTCCCTTAAGGTAATAGAAATGAGAGTGGGCATGGTTTGAAGGGTGAAAAGTGGGTAATTTTGCATATGGTATAGGTGGCATGCGTTTCAAGCAAGAGAACCTAGATCACAATGGGAAATTCCATGAAAAAAAGGTTGAGTGTTTTGACTTATAGTTGAGATAGAACGATCGATGCAAGAAGTCTATATGGGATGTGTTGGTGTCCATTTTGATCCTCTATGCTTTTGCCCTAATTTTTCTTTCACTCTGCACTTCCTGAAACATTTTCTATAGTTTTAATGGGTGAAATGATTTTTTTTCCTCTATTCCCATGCCTTAGTCCATTTGAAAATCATTTGACATGCCCCATTTTGTAGGAATACTCAAAATTTTCCTTAATTTTTTCCCTAAATTCTTCAAATCCATGGGCTATGTCATGTTCTCCCTTTTTCCTGATTGTGAAAAATCAAAATTGATTGTTTTATACATATATGTCTTCAAAAATCCTTCCACATGGTTGAAAATTGCATAAAATAAACTTCCCCTTATTTTTTGAGCAAAAAATCCATCACCCACGAAGAAAAAAACAATTTTTAGGACATCCCTGGCGTTTTCTGTATTTTGACGGTCAGATGGGCATCATTTTCCCGTCAAATTCTTCCTCAACATCAATTGGCAGCATGAATGGGATGGCGGGTGGTTGAATTTCCTTAGAATTTTTAGAACTCTATTTTACAAAAAAATTTGAAGTCACAAAATGGTACGAAGCCCCGCCGCCAATCAGGAGTGGACACGTGTCCTAAAAATAAAAAAGGGAGGAGTGGGCCGATAGGGGACTTAGAGTTTTTTAGCTCTATTTTTCTAAAGTCACAAAATGGACTGCATCCCTGCTCCAATAAGAGGAGGACACATGGTAGAAATCAAGGGCAAAGGGGATGCAGATGGCGGAATTTTTTTGCCTTTGGAGGCAGAAGATGCTAAGGTGAAATTTTGGAGCATGGCCTCGTGGCTAATCATAGGTGGACATCTATCCATGAAAAGTTAGAGGGAAGTGCAGGCTGTGGTAGGAAATGGGCAATTTTTCCCTTTTTGGAAAAAGGAGTTAAGGCAAAAAATTAAGTTGTGGGCCCACGAATGAGCCATAGGGAGACACGTGGCAAAGGTAAAGTGGGTCGGCAGGGTAGCGGAGGCAAAAGGGAAATCTTTCCCTTTTGCAAGAAAGACTTAGAATGAAAAAATTGAAGTGTGGCCCCACGAAAAATCATCAAGCAACATGTGGTGAGGGAGAAATCAGAGGTGAAAACCCATGGAAGAAAAATTGAAAATTTTCCCTTGGCAAAAAAGGGGTCAAAACATAAAATAAGCCCGCGGAATTCCAATGATAGAGAGCATGACACGTGTCAAGGACAAAGGTGGAGATGCGGGCCTGCGGGGCAAAAGGTGAAAATTTTCCAAATTTCCAAAAAGGGTCAAAATGTGAAAAATTGAAGCATGATCCCAATGGGACCCACCATGAGCCACGTGTCATCACCAAAATTCAAGGGCGGAGGGGTGGAGAAAAAGGTCAATTTTTCCATTTTTCCAAAAATATTAAAAATTCAAAAGGTGAGTCCGAATTGATTCCCAATCATATTTTGACACGTGGAGGGCCTAGATTGAAGGATAAGGAGAAGATCAAGGGTAACTATACATCTTCATTTTTGGCCATCATTTTTGCTCCAAGAAAATTGGAATTAAAAATTTTGCATCAAATTTCATCAAATTTTTGGTGATTCCATGTCGTTTTGGCCTTTTAGGATCATTGGAATCGGTTTCATAACTCAATTTGTAGATTTGAGGTGTTTTTCAAACAAAGTTTTTTTCGTAATCCAGCCAGACACGTGAAATGCCAAATTTGAAAGTTGCAGAGGTTTTTTTAAAAGGTGAAAATGTGAAATGATGAGAGGAAAGGCATCTACATGCCTTGATGATGAAAAAGGTGCCTCCAGGAAGATAATGATCTAAATATTTGTAATGATTCAGTCTTTTTAAAACACCTTGCAACTCTCATTGCAAATTTGTTAAATGTCATTTTTAGTGAATCATGAGAAATTGTTGTGACAAACTTGATCCCTTGGCATATGCTTTGCTTGGAAAATAAGGCTCCAATGTGGCAAGAGATATAAAAGGCATTTTTGACAAATGCAAATGGTCGAGAAGTTGAAAATCACAAGCAAATTCTGAGAGAAAGCTCATTTTTTCTAAGAAACCCACCAAATAACCTAGTTAATTTCTTTCTGAGTTGCATACGATCTGCAGTAGAGAAGAGTATTTTTGGCGCCTTAAATCTAGAGCTATCTGGCTTAAAGAGGGAGACATGAACACAAAGTTCTTTCACATGACTACTCTAAAGCATAGAGCAAGTAACAGAATCCTAGAGGTTTCTTAAAACAATGGGAGTAGCACTAAATATCCAAACAACATCAAGAAACAAGCGCTTGAATTCTACAAAAATCTTCTTAAAGAGAAAAAAGTCAGCAACCCTGAAGCTATTTCCTTCATGCTGGAGGCCATCCCTCAGAATATCATTGAGGACCAGAAATTCAGAGACATCACTAAAGCTGTCACGCTTGAAGAACTGCAAAAGGCTATTTTTTCTCTTGAGGGGGATAAGGCTCCTGGACCGGATGGGTTCTCTATTAATTTTTTTCAGAAGTTCTAGGAAATATGCTCGGAGGATCTTCTCAAAGCGGTAAATGAATTCTATAGAACAGGAAATCTTCTAAAAGAGCTTAATAACACGCACATTATGCTAGCACCTAAAAAAATGGATGCAAAATAATTCAAGGACTTCAGACTTATCAGTCTTGTTAATGCTATCTTTAGAATCTTCACCAAAATCATCACTATTAGACTGCAGCTCATAATGAATGACCTCATCTCAAGGCAGCAGAGTGGCTTTATTAAAGGCGGGATAATACAAGACGAAGTGATTATGGTGCATGAAACTATACATTCCATGGAAAATAATAAAAAGGCAAATATGATCCTCAAGCTTGATATGAATAAAGCTTTTGACAAGGTTTCTTGGGTCTTCCTTGACAGGATTTTATCTAAATTTGGGTTCACGGAAAAATTTAGAAAAATTGTTAAGTCTTGTATGTCTACAGCCAGGTTCTCTGTGGTTGTTAATGGGGAGCCTGTGGGGTTTTTCACCAGCAGCAAAGGTCTAAGACAAGGAGACCCCATCTCCCCCTTACTCTTCATTCTCTTGGCTGACAGCCTTAGTAGAACAATTGGCAGAGCAGTTGAGAACGACCTTTTAAATGGATTTAAACCCGCTTCATTCAGCCAAGCTGTCTCTCATCAACAGTTTGTGGATGACACAATCCTTCTTCTTCTGGCCTCAGTTGTGGAAGCCAAAGCTATTAAGGCTTTATTACAACTCTATGAATCTGCTTCTGGGCAAGAGATTAATTATGACAAAAGCACCATTTTTTTCTTTAACACCCCTGGGGAAAGACAACTCAAGATTGCTAAAATTCTGGGCTATAAAATAGGTGCTCTTTCGGCAACGTACTTAGGCCTCCCTCTTGGTACTAAGAAAGTCTCTCACATGGTGTGGGATGATCTATTAATAAGATTTCAGAAAAAGATGGCCGGTTGGAAAGGGGCCACTCTCTCTAGTGCTGGTAAGTGCCTTCTCATTAAAAGTACACTTCAAAGTCTTCCCATCTATATCATGTTGCTTTTCAAAATTCCTTCTTCCTTCAGAGAGAAAATTGAAAGGATTCAGAAAAAAAATTTATGGCAAGGCATGGAAGAGAAGTTCAAATTTCACCCAGTGGCCTGGGATAAGGTCTGCACCCCTAAATCTATGGGAGGGCTAGGCATAAAAAATATTGAGAAAATGAATGAGGCACTCATCGCTAAGATGGGCTGGCGATTGCTATCTGAGAAACAACCCTGGATTGATGTTATTAAAGCAAAATACTTGAATCAACAAGCTGTTTACTCCTATCTGCATGATGAAAAACTACCCAATGGTTCCATTTTTTGGAATAATCTGGTCAAGTGTAGAAACTTCATCAAGCAGGGCAGCAAATGGAAAGTGGGGGATGGCAGTGAGATAAACTTCTAGGAGGATAACTGGTTCAATGACAACCTCTTGGAAAAATTTGGAATAGCTAAGGGCAGCCTTATAAGCAAGTATGGAACTAAAGTCAAGGACTACATTGAAGGAAATGGCACCAACAAGACTTGGAAAAGACTTTCTATGGAGCGAATTGAGCTGAAACAAATTACTTCCTCCCTTCAGGATCTTTTAGATCTCTTCCCTTTAAGTCAGCTGAATTCCAAGGATGAGCTGGTTTGGAGCAATTCACAAGATGGGAAATACTCAGTCAAATTTGGTTATACCAATCTTTCTCACAGTAACCAATCTGACTTTAACTGGAACAAGATCTGGATGCCTGAGTTAACCCCCAAAATAAATTTTTTTCTTTGGCTGGCCATTAGAGGAAGAATTCTCACCACTGACAATTTGATGAGAAGAGGATTTATAATTCCTAATTGGTGCCACCTTTGTAGGAACGACTATGAAGACATTAGTCATCTGTTCATACATTGTGCTTATGCCAATAGAATTTGGAGCTTTGTTCTTTCCAAATTTGATGCTCTTTGGGTGTTGCTGATGAACCTTAACCAGCTATGGAATCAATGGATCCCACCATTCAGACATTGTGCTATCAAAAGAATCTGGAAATTAGCCATCCCACACTTAATCTGGAGGATTTGGAAGGACAGAAATAATATCATTTTCAGAAATAAGAAGCAGAATCATAAAATCAGTATTGGTAAAATTTCTCAAGGTATCAAAGAGGACATGGCCAGATTTAAACCTCCCAAGAACAAGTGTTATCCTGAGAATGAAGAGCACATTTTATCTAATTGGCAGATTGGAAATTGGAGCAACCCTGGGAATAGTGTTGATAGATCTTTGATTAAATGGCATCCTCCTGACTCTAATTGGTACAAGCTAAACTTTGATGGCGCCTCTAAGGGAAACCCTGGGACAGTAGATGGAGGAGGAGCAATACGAGACCACAAAGGTAATTTGATTGTTGCTTATGCTGGAAAAATGGGAATTCAAACCAATCATTTTGCCGAAGCATTATCTACTCTCTGGGGCTTGAGAGTTGCATGGGCTCAAAATATTCAGAACCTTATTGTTGAAGGGGACTCCCTTAATATCATTAAGCTTCTTAATCAGTCCTCATCTCCCAGTTGGAGTATTAAAGACTTTATCTCTGAATCCATAAGCATTAGCCACACCTTCAATAGTATCAGAATCATACATACTTACAGGGAGGGCAACAATCTGGCGGATGCACTGGCCAATTATGGCATTAATATAAATTTTACTGTCTGGGATAATGATAGTATCCCTAATCAGCTTCACAACAGCATCCATGCGGATCTTCACAAGCAAGCAATCTCTAGAGATAAGCCTTAATCTTTGGAGGAAAATCAAAATCATCAATTCTTTCACATGTTTGCTTTATTCTATATGGTGAGGCAAATAATATCTATTTCAAATAATAGCAAGATCTATTTAAGAAACTTCAAGTGGAGTTATCTAGATTTGAAAATCGCGCACGCGAGAGGTACAACAGCTGTTGATATCTGGATGCCAAACTCCACAAAAACTGATGATAAATACAATGTGATTGTTGACAGGGAAAGGGTTTTCACACGCGACTCCCCGCAGGCTCAGTTCAGCAATTACGCAACCGTTCGTGAGAAGACCAACGGCTATAGTTCCCAGTCTTATGCAATATTCAACAGTAAGAAAAGAACTATTCTTCATGCTCAACGGCATTCTAGAAATTGTTGTAACCTACACACCACTAAGAAGATGGGAGGACCTCCCTGTCAAATCGAGCTGTGCGCAGACCCTGATTGGAAGGAAAACTCTGAGCTTTGGAACATTCTCAGCATAGGCGGCTTCACCAGCTTTGTTAAAAGGGTGCAGGGACATGATCAAAGTATTTCAGTATGCTTTCCTAAGGAGTGGAAAGAGAGGACTGTCGACTATGGGGGTCAGAAAATTCTAGTCAATGAAGAGCTCATTGCTGAAGCGACCGACCTCAGCTTGGATGGGTACCGCTTCTTCAACAAAAGGGTTATCAAAGAAACTGAAGAAAGAAGATTTGTGGAGGAAGATGAGAAGCTTATATTTAACACAGCGGGTCTGCTAGTAAGCTCTATTCCTTCACCGTTTGATGAAGTCACTCGCATGATGATTCGATTCATCTCCTTGGAAGGTAGGTTTGTTACTGTCCCAGCTAAGCATCTCATCTTTTTAAACCACTTCCGTAGGAATAGATTGGTTTACTTCCCTCATTATCTATTAAACTCTCTTGAGCGCTCCATTTTGGAGTTCCAGAAGCATACCTGGGCGGTTCCCTTGCATCAAGGGCTTATTTTGATAATTCACAAATACTGCCTTCTCAAGTACCCCGGTCTTCCTTCCTCTCCTAGCCCGGATCCCCCTTTGATGGGCTCTGCTGCTACCAGTCCTGCTTCCCCTGCTGCCCTTGCTGCCCTTGCTACTGCCCCTGCCACCGGTGCTACTACCCCCATGCCGGCTGCACAAGCTTCTCTTTCTATTCCTCATGCTACTGCTCCTGCCACCCACCTCGCCTCTACCTCTAAACGTCCTTTCTCAGGGCTTCTAGGAGACTCAACCTTGAAACTCTTGCTGTGGGGAAAGAGCCTATTGATCTTGACATTGCTCGTGACCTGCTGAACATTAGTAGTGCCAGTCCCCGGGATGCACAGATGGATAACCCTTCTAAGAGACTGGAGGCCTTAGAGGCTGAGATGAAAATGCTGAAGGAAGAGGTCAAAAACCTAGCTAAGCAAAAAGGTAAGAAAAGCATGGAGGGGGAAGGGAGCATTGACAACAGTCAGGTTGAAGACATATACAAAAAGCTGACCTCCTTGGACTCCCGCCTAGGGAAAGCTAAGACTAGGCATGATTACAACATTGCCACCTTTAGGGCCATTGAGGAGTTCATCGAGGGTCATGCCAAAAGTGTTTCCAACCTCAGCGATGTCCCGGCTGCACTTTGGGGCAATGAAAAAGAGAGCAAAAGAACCATCGAGGAGCTCGATAAGACGGATGCTGCCCACATGACCACTTTGGGTATGTTTCATGCTTGGAAAAAAGTCAAGATCAGTGTTGATCAAGCAGCCAAGAAGTAGTCCTGCAAGCTTCTACTGCTCTCTATTGTTATTCTTACTATTTCTTGGCTGTCAGGTTACTGTTTTTTTGCTGTTGTTTTGTTGTTAAGTCTCGTTTGTGTAGCTGTTTCTGGGCTACGTTGAATTTCATTGTATTTCTCGGGATTGGTTAGTTCTGCTCTGTTTCTCACTCTTATTCCGGCTTAAAGGCCTTATTTTGTATTCAAGGGTATAGTCCCTTTCAAAAAACTATTTGCCATTATTAAAAAAACCTAGTTAATTTCTTCTGTGTTGGATCTTCATGTATGTGAGTTGGTTACAAGTGTATAGCCATCACACAACTATGAGATTGTTCATGAAACTCTCCCCTACTAATGAATCTAACAAGATTTTGAGTTAACATGTACTTTTCTGGGCAATATGATGTTTGTTATCATTTTAAATACATGTAAATATTTTCACTATTCTTGTTACAATCTTGCATTGAAAGTCTTTAAAAATCACTCAGGATATCATCCTTATTGATAGTTTAGTGGCACTTGTAGTTTTTTTTGTCATAGGTGCTTTCATCTAGAATTGAAAATAAGTAGTTTAAAATCACTCCACCTTCATTTGTTGATTGGGATTGCTTGTAAGACTTTGGGGGTACCTTAGGCATGGTTTGATCAAGGATTTTTGTGTTTAATTGAGTTCTTTACTTCAAGATTTTGTGGCAAGTTCTCAAATATTGTGTGAAGAGTGCAACCTAGGCTTCCATTTATGCATCTTCTAGTTGAAAGAACATCCTGATTATTTGAAGCATTTTATCTATTAGTTGTTCAAGTATTGTAGAGGTTGTTAAAGATTTGATTAATCCAAGTTTGTCTTGTCAATACCCCTCCAAAAAATCATCTGAATAACTAATCCTACCCATACTACCCTTGTATTACATTGTATGTCAAAAAAAATATAACCCATCTACAAAAATGCAAAAACCAAATCAAGATCATACAATGTCTCTAGTGACATATATCAATATCTATCTACCTTCAAGCTTCATGCCATATTTCTGATGCTACTCAAACTGAAAAGGAGAAAAGAATTTGGTATAAACACTTTCTGGCACCACTGTAAGGGACATTATTCAATATTTCAGTATTTCAGATCTCTGTTAATACTTCTTGTGTGATTTATGTGCAATTACAAATTCTGAGTATCATATTCTGATCAGATTTATAAGATTGGAATGAAGAGTAGAGTTCTAAGTTTGAAATTCTCTTAGTTCAATCTGATCCATGTGCATATATATTTGAGATGTTTGAATGCATATCAAACCCTAGTAAAGTCCCTTGCAAATTTTACATGCAAATACATTAGTGAAGAATCATTTTATAATCAGGTTTGTAAGGATTAAGTGAATATATAAGTTATGCCTGCAAATTTTATCAGTTTCCAGCAGTAGATGCACTTCATTTGCATTTGTGATTGATAAATTCAAGAAAAGGAAGGTCTGATCTATAAATTTGGGTAAGATTTTTAGTGCTGATAGATATTTGACAGATTATTTTAGTGAATTTGCACAACTAGGGTGAAATTACTTAGTGGTGACTCCATGTTGTTATGATCTTGATAAATACTAGTGTCTTAAGCTTTCTGTCATTTATTTTTTGTTTCTAATCTCTACAAAACTAGAAGGAAGAAGATCTCTCTTCGTTAGAGACTCTGCTAAGAAGTTGTTTATAGATTCAAGAAAATCAGAGTTGGAAGGAAGAAGAGTTTGGAAGGTTGTTAAAGGTTAGACATTAGGCAAAGATATATCCATAGGTGAGAGAGATCAGCATTTGGTAGAGGATTATCACTCTTCTTCAAGTGATTCTGATTCAAGCAATCCTCTCATAAATTTTTTTTCCTCAGCTAGTGAAGGTCCTTCTACTATACCTAGTAAGTTCCTTCTTCAATCTACACCTGTGTGTTTCAATCCTAATAAAACTTTCCAAGAAAATAAGCATTTAGAGAATACCAGTCTTGTGAATCACATTCTTGAGCCCCAAGGATCTTTCACTCCTCATCAGCTTGTTTCACCTCCAAGATAACCTCAACCAAATAATATGGCTCATCCTAGACCTCCCTTTTTTGTTAACACCTTTGGTCCTATAGAATTTAGAGGAATGGATGGTTACCCAAATGCTGTCCCACAAGATGTCAGAAATAAATTGCCAAAATTCCAAGGTAACAATGCAATAACTAGTGATTAGCATCTCAAATGTTTTGTTAGCATGATGGAAGATTTTGAGATAGAGTTTGAAAATGTGTATAGTAAATTGTTCATTCATACACTAGAAGAGGATGCTAAGGATTGGTACAAGGCTCTTCCTGATAATTAAATTGATTCTTGGACTAAGATGAAGAATGCATTTAGATTGAAATATGGTGACAAGACTGATCCTAGATTTCTCTTATCTGAATTTGAGAATATCAAGAAGAACCCCAATGAATCAATCCATGAATTTAACACAAGGTTTAACAAAAATTTGAGAAGGCTTTCATTTAATCTAAGGCCTTGTGATGAATCTTTTCTAGTAAAATATGTAGATGCATTTGATAAAAAGGCATCCTATTACCTAAGAGACAAGAACCCTACCAATCTAAGGCAAGCTTTCACCATGGCACTTCAAATTGAAAACAATATCAAATAAATTGGGAAACCTCTCAACAGAGATGGTGTAAAGTTGATAAACCCTGAAAAACCTCAAGCTAGCAAGGGTGCTGATTTATAGGAGGTTGTGAAAAATTTGGTAGGGCCTATCAAAGAAATCTCATATAAGTTGGCAAGAGCTGAGAAGGGAATTGGTAAGAATTCATAAGGTCAACCAAGAGAAAAAAACCATGACATATTTACCTATCATCCTAGAGGTGATCAAATGGCAGATGATAGAGGGAAAAGACCCATGGGGTCTACAAATAGACATCCTCAAGCATGTGAAGGGAGAGTGTTACCTAATCACTTAACTACTAAGGTTACTGTTGTTGAAGAAGTTGCTGATATTGATTGGTGTGATAGGTGTTTTTTACACCATCCTCCATGTGGAGTGGACCAATAAGAAGGTGAAGCTAATAATGATGATGGTACTGATGATGATATTTACATGGTGGGATATTCTTCAAGCTCACAAGGAGGAGCAACATCTACTAAAGTAATAAGTGCTAGGACTGCTGCAACTTTTTGGGATTGCATCAAATAGGTACAAGTCTTTCTTCCCCCTCATAATATTGAAGTTGATGTAGTGTAAGATTTTTAAATTCCTAACAATGACTTTGAATACTTAAGAGCTTTGATGATTAAGAAGTATGATGGTGGTATTCCTTCGGAGGAAGATAGACAATTGTTGATGAATGTTGTTGTAACTCAAGAGAAAGACTATAACACTAGAAAAAAAGTTGTTAAGGGAGTTATACCTCAAGCCAAACCTAAAACACCCTTACTCACAAGCATTCTAAAAGAAGCTCCTAGGAGAGAAACACTTGCCAAAAGCTCTATTGTTCCAAGCAAAAATTACAGTCCTACTCATGCCCAAGCTGCCAAGAATCCCTTGCCATCAAATGAATCTTCTTGTCTCCCTTCCAATTCTACTTTTCCAAAGAGTGTTCCCTATGACATAGCCCAAGTATTGAGCCAAATCAATGTGAGTGTCCCAATCATTGAGTTGCTTAGGATTCCTGAGCATAAGAAGAGAGCATTTGAGTACTTGGGGTTGAAAGAGGAGGAGACTACTCCAGGTAGAAATATAAATGTTGTTGAAACTCCTCCTCAAATCATTGCTGACCTTGATACACCACCAGCAATAGAAGATCCTGGAGAGACACATGAGGTATCTTTGGGGACATCCTTGGTTGATTCCCAATTAAATGTTGATCCATTCTTCAAAAATTTGATCATAAAGGATAGGCTTCTTCACAATTGTATGTTTGATTCCGGTGCATCATGTAATGTCATGCCCCTTGAAGTCATGAATGAGCTAGATATCAAAGTGATAGTGGCCTATGGAAAATGTACTACCATGGACTCAAGAGAAGTTTCAGTTGTTGGTTTTGTGAAGGGTTTGGTAGTGCAACTTGCATCTTATCCCGGTAGGAATTTAAAATTGGATGTTATGATTATTGATTGCCCTACCAAATGGGGTATGTTATTGTCAAGGAAGTGAGTTACAAGTTTTGGAGGGAGTGTCCAAATGGATATGTATTTTGCTACCATTCCCATTAAATGCAGCCTTGTCAAACTCTATGGAGAAAATACAATGTTGCATCTAATTGAGGACCCAAACAATGCTTCTTATGAAGTATTATTTGTTGATGTTGATGCTGATAATTTTATTGGCTTTACTGATGGAAAAGAATACAAAATGGATCAGTAAAATTTCCTTGAGTAGGTATGTTCTCCTTGGACCTTGTTATTTGATGGAGCTTGCTCCAAATTTGGAAATGGTGCTGGTGTAATTCTGATTTCTCCTATCTTGGAAGAATTTGTTTTTTTCTTCAGGCTTAATTTTGAATGTACTAACAAAATTATTGAGTATGAATCCTTGTTATTGGGTCTGAGAATTGCATAGAAGTATGGTGTTGAGGACATCATTGTAAAGGGATATTTAGATCTAGTTGTCAAACAAATCAAGAAACTATATGCTACGAAAAATTAGTGGATGAAGTAGTATAAGCATGCAGTTTGGGATCTAATTTAGATGTTTGATTATTTCAATATTGTGCACCATGATAGAAGTTTGAATGTTGTTGTTGACAAGTTGGTAGTGTTATCTAGTTGTCAAACAAATCAAGAAACTATATGCTACGAAAAATTAGTGGATGAAGTAGTATAAGCATGCAGTTTGGGATCTAATTTAGATGTTTGATTATTTCAATATTGTGCACCATGATATAAGTTTGAATGTTGTTGTTGACAAGTTGGTAGTGTTGGGGTCAATATTTGGAGATTGCACCATTTCACCTTATTTTGAGTACAATGTTGAAGTGTTAACTAGGCTAGCTGTCCCTGACAACATCAAGCATTGGCAAGTGTTTGATGATGAGCTAAAGTGAAAAGGTTCTTATGAAATCAAGGTGAGTTTGTAGATCAGCATATTGATTGGGAACCAATGGTGTGTGTGACTGAAGGAAGAGATACTTTTTTTGGAAAAGATATTATCCAATTGAAAACTAACACCATTCCTAGAGGTCTTGTTGCTCTTGAGTATAATTTTAACAATGTTGATTACATCATCAATAGAAACATGTATACCTTAAGGGATATGGAAGAGCATGACTTGGGAACAAAGGAAAAACCAAGGAAATTTTGGTTGGGAAATAGTTTAAACAAAGAAGAAAAATAGTCCTACCTCTGATTGTTGAAACAATATCAAGACTGCCTTGCCTGGTTATATTTAGAGCTGAAAGCATATAGATAAGAATTGTTTCAGCATGAGATCCCTCTTAAAACAAAAGCCAAATCATTCAGACAAAAGAAAAGGAAAATTAATCCAATCCTCTCCATGAAAATGCAATATGAATTGAAGAAACTGAAGGAGGGATGGATCATTCATCCCACAAGGTATTCATCTTGGGTTACAAACCTTGTGCCAGTCAGAAAGAAGAATGGAGATATCAGACTTTGTGTAGACTTCAGAAATTTAAATAGAGCTTCATTGAAAGACAATTATCCTTTTCCAAAAATGGAGAACATGCTGCAGTTAGTGACTAGATCTGAATTGTTGTCCACCTTGGATGGTTTCTCTAGCTATAATTAGGTTGTTTTCAAGAAGTTAGAAAGATTTAAAACTTCCTTTACCGCTCCTTGGGGAACATATGTTTATGTGAGAATGCCTTTTGGTCTCATGAATGCTGGAGCTACCTTTCAAAGAGAAATGGATGTTGCTTTTTCTAGTTATATAAATGACTTCATTGTAGTTTATCAAGATGATGTGACTATATTTCAAAGAACAGAAAAGACCACTTGCATCATTTGGAAAGAATGTTGATCAGATGTAGATAATTTGGAATCTCTCTCAATCCAAAGAAGTGTCACTTTGGGGTGAAAAAGGCCAAGCTACTTGGTCATATTATTTCAAAGGCTAGTGTCATAATTGATCTTGAGAGAATAGAAGCAATCAACAGGGTGCCAATTCCAAGAACAAAGAAGGGCATCCAATATTTCTTTGGGAAAATCAATTTCATTAGAAGGTTTGTGTCCAATTTTTCTGAGTTGACTCTTCCTATCAAATGCATGTTAAAGAAAGATCAAGTTATCAAGTGGGAGGAGGCTGTTATTTAGGATTTTGATGGAATCAAGGAAGCACTTAAACATGCACCTGTCTTGGCAACTCCAAATTACAAGAAGCCTTTCCAAATCTTCTCCTTTTCTTCTGAAAATATTATTGCTTCTGTTTTGCTCCAAAAGGATGAAGATGGGGCTGAGAGTCTTATTGCCTTCTTTAGCAAGGCTTTACAAGCTGCTGAGTTGAAATATACAATCATGGAAAAACGAGCATTTTCCTTGGTGAAAGTAACAAAGGTTTTCAGGCCTTATATCCTAAGTTCAAAATTTGTTTCTTATGTTCCCCACACCATCGTAAAATACATCTTATCAGAGATGGAGATCTCAAGTAAAATATGTAGATGGGTGAACAAATTTTAGGAGTATGATATGGACATCCAAACCACAAATTTGGTAAGAGGTTTGGGTCTTGCTAAGCTCATGGCTGAGAGTAACTTGCAGACTGTGGAGGTGAATGAAGTAGAGGAAGAAAGGGTGGATGTTCTTGAGAAATTTATAAATTATGAGTGGTACAAGGATATAATATTTTACCTCATACACTTATGCTATCCTGATCACTTAAATAAAAATAAGAAAAGAGCCCTCAAGTTGGCTTCTCAAAAGAACATCATCACTGACTTTGGGCTGGCTTGGAAGAACCCTGAAGGTGTCCTCTTGAAATGTATAACTGAAGATGAAGATTCCAAAGTAATTGCTGATTTCCATGGGGGAATTTGTGGAGGAGACTTTGCTGGAAGTGTTACAACATGCAAAGTTTTGTGAGTTAGTTATTGGTGGCCTACTCTCTTCAAAGATGCAACCATGCTGATTAGAAAATGTGAAAGCTGTCAGCATTTCTCTAGAAGAATGAAAGCTTCAGGCTCTCTTCCTTTACATCTTTTATCAATCGAAGCTCCTTTAAAACAGTGGGGAATGGACTTCATTGGTGAGATTTAAGATCCTTCTAGTGTTATCCATAAGTGGATTCTTATAGCCACTGATTATTTTACAAAGTGGGTAGAGGTAATCCCCACCAAGAAAGCAACACACCAAGTTGTTATGGAATTCTTGTTGAATAATATCATATGCATATTTGGTGTGCTAGTCAAAATTATGGTTGATAATTCCATGTGTTTCAGATCTAAACCTTTGATGGCAATGTGCAAGGAGTATGGAACCAATTTAACTTATTCTTCAAACTATAATCCCTAAGGAAATGGACAAGCTGAGTCCAACAATAAGAATTTTTTGAAGATCATTAGAAGGACCTTGGAGTTAAACAAGAAAAAATAGGGTGAACAATTGAAATTTGTAGTTTAGGTTGATAGAATCACTGCCAAGAGAGCTACTGGTAAGAGCCCATTTGAGTTAGTGTATGGAACTCAAGCTCTGTTGCCCTTACATATGTATTTATCTTCATTTTAGTTTGTTCAAAAACTTGAGGATCAAGAGGTCAATCAATATGAAGCAAGAATCAATCAGATTATGGAGCTAGATGAAAAGAGAAGAGCATCCCACCAAAGGAATGTCAAATTTAGAGAGAAGTTGAAAATGATTGTTTGACAAGAAGGTAACTCCTAGGGCATTCAATATTGGAGATCTAGTTTTTTTGTGGGATAACAAAAATGAAGATAAGGGCAAACATGGAAAATTTGATGCATTATGGATGGAACCTTACTCCATTGATATCAGAATTGGTGAGAATATCTTTTTTCTCAAAGATTTAGATGGGGAATTGCTTGAAATACCTGTTAATGGTAGGCATGTGAAGAATTTATTGGATTAATCCCCAAATTTTAGGTATGCACAAACTTGTACAGTGTATAGTGTTTGGTTTTTCACTCTATTTTTGGTGTTTTTTTGGTTTGTGGTTTGCCTTGCTGTGTGGCAGCCATTTTTGTCAGGTTCTTAGCTAGTTTTTGGTGATTTTGGCTAATGACTCCATTTTCCCAATTTATTATTTTGGCACTTGGTCTATTTTGTTCTTGTGGCACTCACTGGGAGTTCCCATCCCCGATCAGGAGCCGATGTTGGTGTCCATTTTGATCCTCTATGCTTTTGCCCTAATTTTCCTTTCACTCTACATTTCCTGAAACATTTTCTATAGTTTTAATGGGTGAAAATGAAGTTGTTTCCTCTGTTCCCATGCCTTATTCCATTTGAAAATCATTTTACATGCCCCATTTTTCAAGAATACTCAAAATTTACCCTAATTTTTGCCCTAAATTCTTCAAATCTGCGGGCTATGCTGTGTTCTCCCTTTTTACCTGATCATTAAAAATAAAAATTGATCATTTTATACATATATGTCTTCAAAAATCCTTCCCCATGGTTGAAACTTGCATAAAATCAACTTCCCCATATTTTTTGAGCAAAAAATCCATCACCCATGAAGAGAAAATCAATTTCTAGGACATACCTGGCGTTTTCTATATTTAGTCAGACAAACGTCTTTTGCCCATCAAATTATTCCTCAACATGAATTGGCAACATGGCAGGTTTTAATTGGCTGAGGGATGGCGGGTTGTCGGATTTCCTTATTTTCCCATAAAATTCTTCACAAAATCATCATGCATCAACAACCTGGTGGGTTCTAATTGGTGGAGGGATGATGGGTGGTTGGATTTCCTTAGAGTTTTTACAACTTGATTTTGTAAAAAAAAATAAAGTCACAAAATGGTCTGAAGCCCCGCCGTCAATCAGGAGTGGACACATGTCCTAAAAATAAAAAATGGAGGAGTGGGCCAATGGGGGAGTTAGATTTTTTTAGCTCTATTTTTCTAAAGTCACAAAATGGACTACATCCCCACTCTAATCAAAGGAGGACATGTGGCAGAAATCAAGGGTAGAGGGGATGTAGATAGCGGAAGTTTTTGAATTTTTTTTCCTTTGGAGGCAGAAGATGGTAAGGTGAAATTTTGGAGCGCGGCCCCGTGGCCAATCATAGGTGGACATGTGTCCATGAAAATTTAGAGGGAAGTGCGGGCTATGGAAGGAAATGGGGAATTTTTCCCTTTTTGGCAAAAGTATTTAAGGAAAAAAATTGAGTCGTAGGCCCGCGAATGAGCCATAGGAAGAAACGTGGTGAAGGTAAGAGTGGGTCGGCGGGGCAGTAGAGGAAAAAGGGAAATTTTTACATTTTACAAGAAAGACTTGGAATGAAAAATTTGAGGTGTGGCCCCGCGAAAAATCATCGAGCAACACCTGGCGAGGGAGAAATCAGAGGTGTGGGCCCGCAGAAGAAAAATTGAAAATTTTCCCTTGGCGAAAAAAGGGCTTAAAACATGAAATAAGCCTCATAGAATTTCAGTGATAGAGAGAATGAAACATGTCAAGGACAAAGGTGGAGATGCGGGACCCATAGGGAAAAAGGTGAAAATTTTACAAATTTCAAAAAAGGGTCAAAACACGCAAAATTGAAGCACGATCCCAATGGGACCAACCATGTGCCACGTGTCATCACCAAAATTCAAGGGTCAAGGGGCATGGAGAAAAAAGTCAATTTTTTCCATTTTTCCAAAAATGTCAAAAAGTCAAAAGGTGAGCCTGAATTGATTCCCAATCATATTTTGACACGTGGAGGGCCCAGATTGAAGGAGAAGGAGCAGATCAAGGGTAACTATACATCTTCATTTTTGGCCACCATTTTTTGCTCCAAGAAACTTTGAATTACAAATTTTACATCAAATTTCATCAAATTTTTTTGCGATTCCATGTCGTTTTGGCCTTCTAGGATCATTGGAATCAGTTTCATAACTCAATTTGTAGATTTGAGGTGTTTTTGAAACAAAGTTTTTTCCTAATCCATCCAGACATGTGAAATGTCAAATTTGAAAGTTATAGAGGTTGTTTTAAAAGGTGAAAAGGTCAAATGATTAGAGGAAAGGCATCTGCATGCCTTGATGATGAAAAACGTGCCTCTAGGAAATATAAGGATATGAATATTTGTAATGATTTGGTCTTTTTTAAAAACACCTAGTAACTCTCGTTGTAAATTTGTTAAATGTCTTTTTTAGTGAATCATGAGAAATTGTTGTAACAAACTTAATCCCTTGGCATATGATTTTCTTGGAAAAGAAGGCTCCAATGTGGCAAGATATATATAAGGAATTTTTTAGAAATGCAAATGGTCGAGAAGTTAAAAATCATGAGCAAATTTTGAGAGAAAGATCATTTTTTCTGAGAAACCCACCAAAGAATCTAGTTAATTTATTTTGTGTTAGATCTTCATGTATGTGAGTTGGTTACAAGTGTATGGCCATCACACATCTCTAATATTCTTCATGAAACTCTCCCTTGCTAATGAATCTAACAATCCTTTGAGTTAATCTTTGTTTTTCTAGGCAATATGATGTATGTTATCATTTTAAATACCTAGAACTAGTTCTCATTGTTCTTGTTGCAATATTGCATTAAAAGTCTTTAGAAATCACACAGAATCTCATCCTTATTAATATTTTATTGGCACTTGTAGTTTTGTTTGTCAGAAGAGCTTTCATTTGGAATTGAAAAGAAGTAGTTTAAAATAACTCCACCTTCATTTGTTGATTGAGATTGCTTGTAAGCCTTTGGGGGTACCTTAGACATGGTTTGTTGAAGGATTTTTGTGTTTAATTGAGTTCTTTACTTCAAGATTTTTTGGTTGAGTTCTCAAAGATTATGTGAAGAGTGCAACCTGGGATTCCATTAATGCATCTTCTTGTTGAAAGAACATCCTAATTATTTGAAGCATTTTATCTGATAGTTTTTCAATTATTGTAGAGGTTGTCAAAGATTTGATATATCCAAGTTTTTCTTGTTAATGCCCCACCAAAAAATCATTTGAACAACTAATCCTACCCATATTACCCTTGCATTGCAATGTGTGTCAACAAAAGAATCTAACCCATCTAAAAAAATACACAAAGAAAATTAGGATCATATAATGTCTCCAGTAGCCTCAGCCTTGTCTTGAAAGCATTTCCATCATTTAGTAGTGACAGCTCTGTTGTGTTTGAATAATGGAAAATTGATCATGTTTTCCTAAGGCCATCTCCATACAATATGCACAGTATAAGGATATCTCCACCTCTCTCACAAAACAGAGGCTGCAATATAAGTTCTCTTACCTTAGTTGAAAAGCACAACCTAAAATAGTGAGGGTTAGATCAAATCATTTCAAATTTCTATGCATCTCTCCATAAATATGAGTGCCAATTGGATCACATCCCTAGCTAAAAAATGACATATATCAATATCTATCTACCTTCAAGCTTCATGCCATATTTTTGATGTTGCTCAGACTAAAAAGGAGAACAAATTTGGGTACAAACAGGATGAATAAAATTTAACTCCTTGAGGTCTTTGTAAATTTGATCGATGCAGGAAGCTTCAGTTGCTCTCATTTTTTTTAGAGCTTTACATAACTATCCTTCTAGGGAGTAGTCTATTTATAGCTTCAATTTTTCGAGATGAAGATGTCCTTTTGAGAGATTCATCATCGTTTTAGTATAAATTTGACTCAACGAGTTTGGTCCCATTTGAGGTCTCGAAGTCATGGACAAGACCAAGGTGGAGAATAAGAATTTTGTTTAAAAGGCAAGGTGAAATGACCATGGGATCTCATCTAAAGGCAGATGAAAATTATCCATGAGAATCATGCTATGTGCAATGCCATGGTACACATATTCAAGAGAAAATAACAAGTAACAGGTACTCACATGATTCTTGTTTAATCGTTAGTGAGGTGTATGAAGTGAATAGTGCTCAAGGGACGAGCATGGAAAGAGACATAAGGTGAAGTAGGATGATAAGTCAATAATAGAATGGTTGAATATGAAAGGTGTTAAGGGGCTCAGGTTTTGGTTTACCATCGAGTGAAGATAAATGATAAGCTCCTGATCCATAGGTATGAGTTACGATGTATGGTCCAAGCCAATTAGGAGAAAATTTTCTCCATTTACTTTTTTCTAATTTGGTTACATGTTGATTTTCTTTCAGGACAAGGTCACCGACTTGGAAGGTTCATTTATGGACACGTTTTTCATAGGCATGTTTGATACATTTTTGGTAAAATTGAAGGTGATCTAGAGCATTAAGACAATGTTTGTCTAATAACTCTAGTTGTGCTAAACAATTCTGACGAAAGTCATCACCAGTGAGCATGTCATGGAGGTAAATGTGGAGTGAGGGTATCTAGAATTCGAGAGGTAGAACAACCTCTATACCATAGACCAGAGAAAATGGTGTGGCTATAGTGGAAGTGTGAATACTAGTGCGGTATGCCCATAGGGAAAAAGTAATGTGTGTATGCCAATCCTTCCCAGTATCATCAACCACTTTCATGAGAATTTTTTTGAGGGTTTTGTTAGTGGATTCAGCTTGGCCATTGGTTTGTGGGTAGTAAGGTGATGAGAAACTAAGCTGAATGCTGAAGGCATCACAATTTTTTTGCAATGTTTTGTTTTTGAATTGTTTTCCATTGTCAGTGATGAGGCAATGAGGAACACCAAAGTGAAAAATGATGTGGTGATTAATGAACTCACATATTTTCTCAGCTTTTGTGGAGATGAATGGTATGTATTCCACCCATTTTGTGTAGTATTCGGTAGCAATGATGATCCATTGATGGCATTGGGATGAATGAGGATTGATTTCTCTGACAAGATCCAAACCCCATTGAGAGAAGGGCCAAAGGTCACGAGTGACTTGTAAGGCATGACTGGGTGTATGATGAATATTGGAATGTTGTTGGCATTTTACAAAATGTTTGACGTAGTCACAACAATCATGGTTAAGGGTCGGCCATTAATAGCCTAGGCGAAGAATATGTTTAGCAATAACAAGGCCACTAAAGTGGCCTCCACATATGCCATCATGAACCTCCTTAATGGTATAAGGAATTTCAGAACTTGTGAGGCATTGTAAGAGAATACCATCAAAGCCATGTTTATAGAGGAGTCCCCCTAGGATGATGTAATGAGAAACATGTTTAAGGAATGCACATTATCTGTTACAGGTGAGATCAGGAGGTAAGATGGAGAGAGAAAGGTAATCAGAGTATTGTGTATACCAAAGGTCACTTAGGTCAGGGGTAGCAGTTCCGATTGAGTAAACATAGTGAGGTAAATAAAAAGGTGATTGGAGTCATTGTATAATGACAAATATTATAGAATCGGTGGGCGAAGCAGGTATTTGGGAAGCTAAGTAGGCCATGGTATTTGCAAATTTGTTGGTTAAATGTGGGATGGTTTGAAGGGTGTAACGGTCAAAGGTGGTCAAAAGTATTTCTACATGATGTTTATAATTTTGAAGTATCTCATTACGACATTGGTTCATACCATTGACTTGGTTTATGACCAATTGAGAATCACCAAAGATGTTGATTGATTTGATATCAAGGGAATAGGTGGCTTAGAGACCTAGTACGAGTACTTTGTATTCAGAAATATTGTTGGTACATTAAAAAATATAATTTGAAAGACAAAGGCATGGGTTTGACGTCAAGAGGAATGAGGATAATACCAGCCCCACCCCTATGTTGACACTTGGAACCATCAAAGAAGAGTGTCATTTGGTAAGGGGGTTCATCCAGGGAAAGGGTAGCAATTGACTCATCTGGAAAGTCAAAATTATAGGGTTGATCTCTGGAAATAGGTGCGTCAGCCAATTGGTCAGTGATATCTTGGCCCTTGATGGACTTTTGATGAATTAATTCTAGGTCAAGATCAACTAAAAATATAAGCCATCGTGTGGCATGCTGATTTTGATAAGGTTTGGCGTACATGAAGTGTAAGGGGTTGGTGTTGGTCACAACATAGGTTTTTTGGTTGAGTAGGTAATGACAGAGTTTGGTGGTAATGAAAACTAAGGATAAGCAAAGTTTTTTGGGATGGGTGTATCGGGTTTCATAGTCTAAAAGATTACGACTGATGTAATAAACCGCTTACTCCCTGGGTTGTTCATCGCGATGAGCGAGCATGGCTCCCAAGGAGTGATCGATAGTGGATATGTATAGGTAAAAAGGTTGATCGTATTTAGGTGGGATGAGTACAGGTGGTTGGGGAAGGTATTGTTTTAGGGCCTCAAAATATTTGTGGCAGTCATCATCCCATTTAAAGGAGACATCCTTCTTGAGCAGATGATGAAACAGTTGGCACCGATCTGATAATTTTGTAATGAAACGGTGAATATACTACAACTTACCTTGCAGGCTACAGAGTTGTTTAAGTTTAGTGGGCGGAGGCATTTCTAGAATTTCCTTGACTTTAGCAGGGTCAGCTTCTATACCACAGAGTAAAATTATAAATCCCAGGAGCTTTCCTGAGAGAATTGTGAAGACGCACTTCTTAGGCTAAAGGTGGACATCATATTTTATGAGATGGTCAAAGATGGTTTTGATGATGGCAAGGTGATCGGAGCAGCATCTAGATTTGTCCAAGAGATAATTCACGTAATCTTCTAATATGTGATGCATGATGTCATGGAAGATATAAGTCATAGCTTGCTGATATGTGGCACCAACATTTTTAAGGCCAAAAGGCATGACTCGATAGTAGAAGGTCCCCCAAGGGGTGATGAACAAGGTTTTTTATTGATCTTCTGGGGAAAGAAAAATTTGATTATAACCTGAGAAGCCATCCAAGAGTGATAACATCTCGTGACCAGTAGTGAGGTCAACCAGTTGATCAATACTGGGTAAGGGAAAGTCATCTTTTGGGTAGGCTAGGTTGAGGTCACAGAAGTCTATGAAAATATAGAGTCCCCTAGTTGCTTTAGTGATAGGGACAATGTTAGAAATACAACGAGCATATTCAATGGGTAAGATTAAGGAAATAGAAAGGAGGTGCTAAAGTTATTCTTTGATGAGAAGAGCAATGCGAGGGTGCATTTTCCTCAGCTTTTGTTTGATGGGTTTGGCATTGGTAACGGTTACGTTATTGTGGACCACTATGGTGGGGTCAATACCAGGCATGTCTGCATAAGACCATGTGAAAGCGTGGTTATAATCTCTGAGAAAATAAGTGATGGATTCTTGTTCAACAACATCTAAATATTGACTAATCTTTAAGATGCGTGGGTCGTACTGAGTGTGAATGTTGATCACGATAGTCAATTCATTCAACATGGTTTGTGTCTCAGAGGGTAACGACTGATGAATATATGAGTCTTCTGAAATAAGTTAGGTGAGTATGGATTCATCATCCTGACATTGAATGATGTTAATTGAAGGTGTGTTGGCATCGATCATCTTAGGATACAGGAAGGGAAGAGTGAAAGGGGCCTCACCTTCATGTTGATAAGTCAGAGGCCCCAAGGAAATGGTGTTTATGAATTTTTTTTTAAGAGGGATAGATTCAGGATCCATCGACTCCGTCAGTGAGGATGGTGATGAAGGTGGAGCGGGTGAAGAAGGTGGAGAAGGGATACTGTCCTTAATGAGTTCAATATTGATACCGCTACGGTTGATATGTTTGCGGGTGGTACATGGAATAATGGTATGGAGGCCTTGCTCATAAAATCCAAAACCAAAACCCTTCCATGCACATTGGTGCCGGAAGGTGTGGAAAAAATGATGATTGGTAAGTGATTGGAATTCAACAGAAAATGGGTGGGTTTGTGATGGTGGTTTGGGTGTGTAAGTGGTAATATCAAGTCCCCCATATGTGAGACTAGTAGGAAGGTGAGGAGGACCATAAAGGAGACATTCTCCTATACAGTGATCATAACATGGGTTTTGGTGAATGCTTCCATACTCTTGTGGAGTAAGGAATGTTTTAACACTATATAGGTTGTACACCCCCAGAGTGAGGTGTTGAAAAACACCTTCCAAGGGATCAGTGGTTGGTATGTAGGTAGCTGGTATGGATAATGTGTTGGAGGTCAATGTGGAGGTGGAGTTAACGTATTGGGAAGCTGGTGGGTCAGCTATGGAGGTTATGGCAGCATTAGGAATGGAGGAGGTATGTGTGGTAGAAGCAGCGGCTATACTGGTAGGTGGAGGTGAAGGTGAAGAAGTAGCGGTTGTGGAGGTAGATGGCTTAATAGGTATGAGCATATCATTGGGTCGGTAGAGCATGTTGCATGTTTTGAAAGGTGAGGGGTCAGTTGGAATGGTATAGGTGTGTCCTTTGTGTTCAAACTTTACACAATGATGCAAAGTGGAAGGAACGCAACCCATGACACAAATATAGGGTCTGTCAAGCAACAGGTTATATTAGAATTCCCCCTCCAAAATGTAAAACAATTCTTGAATAGTGCAGGGGCCCATGCGAATGTGGAGGATGATGGTGCCTAGTGTAGAGGTGATAGCATCATTGAATGAATGTAACATGACTGGATGTTTATGCATGCAATTGTCAGGTTTGTGTATTTGAGCGAATGCATGGGATGAAATGATGTTAATGCTAGCATCCCCATCAATCATCACACGACATACCCATATGTCATCGATGTGGATAGAGATGAAGAGGGCTGGTTTTGGGTCATCATTTTGGTGTGGTACATGATATCTTCCTTTGAGAAGCTAAGGGAGGCTACTTGGTGAACAAGGTAGGGTGAAGATGAAGGTGGTAATTTGGTGAGAGATGACTACATGATGGGGGTTTGATAATGGAGGCTACGAGTGTATGGTCATTGGGTAAAACCTCAATAGATTGAAGAACCTCCATGAGAGCTTGACGATGGGATTCTGAGGTTTAAATGAGATCATTTAGGGACATTTTGAGGGGAGACTGGTGTAATTATTTTGAGCATGGTGACAATGTGTGACACCATTAGAAATGGGGTATGTGGGGCCGTACGGATAGTGATTTTAGGTATGGGTATAGATTGTATGTTGGGTATAGGATTGGTTAGTGGGCTCAATTTCCTTTTCTTTACCCTTATCCTTCTAAGCATGTGTAGTGACATGTGTATCATGTTGATCTGAGGGGAGTTGGTAAATAGAGAAGGTTGTAGGGTGAGTGGTATAACGACATGATGCGTCAAAAAACCTATTGGAGGAGAAAAAACCTTGTGAGGTGAGTTTGGCGCAACGACATTTAGGTGGTGGCATGGTAAGTTATTTGATGTGAACCATGTTAATTTCAAATTTTGGGGGTGGCTCTACGAGCTATCAGGGTGGAGTTTGTGGTTGTTTAGTGGGAAGTGTGGGAATGGGTGTTGGTGTAGCAAGATCCTCCTCAAGAAGGTCATCATCGTCAAAGTTGGCCTCTGGAGGACACAATTGGATAAGGACAGTTTTCAAGGCCTTATAGTTCTCCACATTGTGCCCAAGCACATGATGGTATGCAAAAATTTTAGTATCGTCAAACCCTTGTAGGCTTGGGTTTGAGGGGGTCATAAGGTTTGAGTGGCAGTAATGTGATGATAGAAGTCTCAAGGAGGTTGGTTAAAATTTTGGCATAGGACCCCTACTAGTGGATTGTGATGGGAAGTGAATGTGGGTTTGGGTGTAGGTGTGGTTGATTGTTGAGAAACGGCCCTTTTAGGAAGAGGATGAGTGGATTGAGCTATGGGTTTGGGTACTGGTGTGGTTTTAGAGTGTCGATCATGCTTGTTCTAGGTATGTGTATAGTAGATGGATAGGTAGGAGGGTGTGTGGTCATTTTGACTACCTTATTGTGGGGTAGCTGGAGTTTTTACTTTTGGGTTACACCTTCTTGGGTAAAGGTGATGTGGGTGTATGAGGTCTAGAAGGAAAAGCAGATGGAGGAAGAGGGTGAGTTACCCACAGGGATAACGGGGGTGTTGTGAAGGTAGATGGCGTGGGTCGTGCTTGAGGTGTGAGAGACAACAACTGTAGTATAGTGGGTAGTGAAGCAATAGCTGAGGGTATTGGAGGTATGGGTGGTAGTGATGCTGTAGGTGTGGGTGTAAGTCATGTTAGGCATCAGGGTAAGTTAGAGGTTTGTGAGGAAGGAATGGGCTATTGTGTTTTTGGTTTATTGCTAGGTGGAGGTTTCTTGACCATGTTGGGACGCTGAGGTTCTAAGACATACGAGACAAGTGTTGGTGTGATTGGTGTAGCCGGGGTATGAGGTCGATGGGTTTGGTTCTTCTGTTTAGGTTTAGGAGTAGGTATGGTGTTGACTTTGGATGATGTAGCTAAATCCAGTTTGATAGGTGGATGAGTAAGGCTGGTGGTCGGGGTGACCCCTAAAGTGGTAATAGGTTTAGTCAAGGAAAATGTTGTAGGTATGGGTTTGGGTTTAGGTGTAGGTTGATTTATGGGTAAGGGTGTAGTTTGAGTTATAACAGGTGTCATGGAAGGGGTTGTGATAGAGGTGGTTGTGTTTGGTTTGATTGGTTGAAATATTTTTGGGTAGATAGTGGAGGTATCAGGAAGGGACCTTTGCATCTGTGTTGAGATCGGTAGTAGAAGACACCCCCATAGCAAGGCTCTATCCACATAATATAAGTGGTTGGCCAAATGAGAGAATGACATGTCTGTAGGTGGAGTTGATGAGGACCTAATGGAAATTATCGTAAAATGTGTCTTAGAGATGGGAAATTGGCTAGCTTCAGCTTCCGTGGGTAAGATAGCTAAAAATAGGTCTGCAGGAATTTGCGTAGCTAATGGAGAATGCTCACCAAGAGGCAATGGTATCTGAACTATGTATATGATAGGTGGTGGAGATGATGGGTGCTCCTCTATGGGTGGATGAGGTAATGGGTGCTCCTTTATGGGTGAAGGAGGTAATGGGTGCTCCTCTATGGGTGGAGGAGGTACTGTAGCTAAAGGCTCTCTAAGTGGTGAAGCCAGGAGTGAGATGGTCTCAATGTTAGTGAAAGAATCCTCCATAGGTGATGAAGGAGATGAAAGGTGTTCCTCTATTGGTGAAGGAATATGGGAGGTTGGTTCCAATGCGGAAGGAGGATTTTGGGCTAGGATCTCCTCTATGGAAGGAATATGGGGTAATTCAGAGGCGACGAGTACATCATTAAAGATAGTGTGAACCTCACGGATATGGGTATCGTGAGTTGAGGTCTCACTAGTTTCATTGGATAAAGGGGCATGGTTGCGAAACAGTTTCTTTAAGATGTGTAGGTTTTGGTTGGTAGGTGCATTAGGATTATCCATGTTTAACTCACCTTTCTTGAGCATTTATTGGAAAATATTTTTGAAAGTGATGCAGTTGCCATCACTATGACCCTTTACTCGATGATAATTATAGAAATCATGTTCGTTATACCATGCGAGCATGGGGCAAGTAGGGTCAAAACTAGTGTGTGGTTTTATAGGTGGAAGGGTGATGGCTCCGGCTTTGATAAGATTTTCTAATACAAAAGAGTAAGGTTCCCTGATTGGGTTATATTTCCACTTCTCTCATCTGAATTGAAAAGTTTAGATGAGTGAGAGATTAGATGAGGGGGTAGCCTGATTTGATGGATGTGCTGGGCCGGCCTTAAGTACCACTGCATTAGCGGTGCCCTTAGATTTTGAATAATTACTTTTTGGTTGGGAAGAAGAATAGGTATCATTCAACTTGAATGCCAAATTATTATTGCATAATTAGATTTTCTTCTCTTCGATGGCCCGAATCTCTAACTTTCGTGCCATAGTGAATGCTTCATTGAATGTTTGGAAGGTTTAGACCTAAAAGGTTGGTGATATATGTCTAGCACAATCCTGTGTGAAGATCTCAATGAGTTCTATCTGTGGTAGTTGGAAGGTGAGTTGGTTGATCAAGCTACGCCAGTGAGTGACAAAATTTGTGATAGATTCATCCTCATATTGACACATGGAGTATAGGTTAGTCATGGTAACCTTCTTGACGATATTGATAGAGAAATGATCTAAGAAGGATTCGGCTACCTGATTGAATGAGAATATGGAGTGTCTAGGTAACCCACTATACCAATCTAACATAGGTCTAGTCAGAGACATGGGAAAGGTTCGCAATAGCAAAGTGTCATTGTGAGCGATCAGATAACACCCATGTTTGAACAACTACAAATGCTACTGCGGGTCTTCGTTGCTATTGAAATGATTGAATTTAGGAATTTTCCAATGCATGGGGTATGAGAAGATAGGAATGGATGGGTGGATGGGTGTGTTACAAATCTCTTCGTAGGTGAGAGTATTGTAGGATCCAGAAACTGATGCCTCTAATGTCTGTATGTTGTCCAACATCAATTTTATTAGGTCGTTGGTGGGTTGTGATGATTGGGTGCTCTATGTAGAGTGAGAGGGTTAGTTTTGGGTGTATAACATGGGTGGCACTCTAGTGTATGGGGCTGCCATGTAGGTTGATTGAGAAGAAGGTAGTGAAATAGGAGGTACGTACCTTGAGTGAATAATGGATGAAATAGGAGGTTGTTGGTAGTATGTATATGGAGGTGGAAGGGTCGTGGTAACCCTAGTGATAATGTGGGCTAATGATTGTGGAATGGAAAGGGCCGTGTTCTGAAAAGGGATAGGTGTCACTGACACGGGACGTGGTAGTGTAGCTATAGGTATGTGTGAGACATTAGGGGTGAATGGGGTTGTGTTTTGGGTAGTTTTCATGGGTATGGTTTATGTAATGGGTGCCACGGAGGTAACAGATGTGGCATTCATAGTGGGTATAGGACCTAACTGTGAAACAACTGGGGGTAAGGTAGATAAGGGTAGTACAGATCCAAATGGGGATGATGCTGGAGTGGGAGTGAGAGTTGGGGGGAAAGATACGAGCATGCCATATATCAACTGACCCAAGGCATCTCGAGTGAATGAGTGGGAAAGGTAAAAGTGCAAGGCGACAGGGTTTTGGTCAAGGAGTCATGTGAACTCCTCATCTCTGATATCGATAGTGATAGGTTGGATGGGATCCATGGATGGTGATAAAATGGCAGGTGGTGAAGGACTAGGTGGGAGTGGTTGACAACTGACATGAAATACGAGTGCGCTTGCTTGTCTTCAGGTCAGCACCATGTGAACCAATACTAATCAGGTAGGGATGCTTCTCTGTAAATGACACAGAATAGTAGGAATAGGTTAATCTGGTGGAAAAAAGTGGATTAGGTACCAAATGGTGGTTGGAAAGTGAAACAGGCTAACCAAATTCGGGTAAGGAAAATCAATGCCAGTCAGGGGTAACTGTTGCCGGTCACTATAGAAAATGGTCAGTGAGTGAAAAACCAGGAAGAAGGTCAAATCTGACAGGTATGCCAAATTTGATGGTGTTTTACAATGTCAATGAGAATGATGGCAGTGATAGGGACTGTGAAAAGTGGAAGAAAGTGAAATAAAATGTACTTTTGGGTAGGTTAACCAAAGGACCTATAATTGACGTCGATTGGGTATAACCGACAATGGCTACGATGAAATTGAAATAGTGATGAAAGAAAAGTGGTTGTGAATTAAAATATGATGTAGAATCAGACCCAAAATTCTAAGAATGATGATGATATGGCCCAGGAACACTCAAGTGAAGCTCGAATACACCAGCTATGATTAGGAGCGTGCAAGGATGAACAAAAAAGAGAAGAACATGATCTCTCACCTCAAAATGCAAGACAAGTAGAAACACTAAGAAAAATGCGATCCTAGGAGTGCCTTTTCTATTATGTTTGTTTAGCTTATGCTATTTAAGGATTGACACATGAATTGTGAAATATTTTTTTTTGGTGAGGATGGCTTCCTACAAAGAAGGAGATCTAAAAGGTGAGGTTTTAGGTATGTTATGGTGGGGGTGGGCTTTTCTTTGAAGTATGACTCGATAGAACAACGAGCTAGGGAGTACCTACCAATCCTTAGATCAATGTGATCATTTATAGGCATTCCCAGGAAAGATGTTGTTTAATAATATGTGTTTGTTTTGAATTTGTGCAATTTGGTAAGACTCAGAGAGAGAGAGAGAGAGAGATGTGATTTCTATGATTCATTTGTCAACCATTAGCTATTCATGACTTCCAACGTATAGGTTGCCCTCAATTAACATGAGCTAATGCAATAAATCAGAATGCAATGCACTTATTTTTAAGCCCAAGTCGAAGTGTGAAGTTGGATGACATAATAAGATTAAGAGGAAGAGGGATTCTCTTTTAATACAATGTAGAAAACATGAATAAATGGTTATTTTCAATTACACCAAAAGAAAAGTTTCCTTTAGAGAAAATAGAAAGAAGAGGTGGGTTACCAAGGAAGAAAATTAGTGTGTATGCTTTTTAGAAGGGAAACAAACACACAATTTTTCCTAGGAATGAATGAAATGCGAGGAAATCTGGATGGGTTCCACTGGGTGTGCCAAAATGTTTCCCCTGATTCTTAGATTGTTTCTTTGAAGTGTTGACGAAACACATAGAGTAAAGGGCATAGGAGGAATACTTGTTAAAATACTAGTTGATGGGTTGTTGCATGCGTATGACTTCCGAATCCATAGCTGATTGTGAGAACTTACTTTTGGCTAGGAGGAGCTACCTATAATGAAAAACAAGACCACCATAAGTAGTTAAACAATATGGGTAGTGAGATTCCTAGCGTATGCTAGATCCAGGAAGTGTGATACTTCCTAGATGGATATCAATCCACTATTTTAAAAAAATTAATGTTGTAAATAAAGAAAATCCTATTGTAATTTGAAATGATTTAGGTATCTCACCTAAAACACAATAAGAAATAGATCTAATCTAACAGACTAGGCTAGAATAGGATTTAAAGGTCAAATGATTGGTTCTAGGTTTTGCAGGTTTGACAGAGGTCTCTGTTAAAGGGTCACAGGATTGATCAGGGTGAGGTCTGGGTTGAATTTGGTTGAATTGAAGGTCTCTGATGCTCATTGGCTGTATGGGAAAATGACATAGATACTAATATCGGTAGGGTGATCAACACTGGTATATGGGTGAAAATTGACGGTGGTTAGGTGTAAACCAGTACATCGGTTACTGTGGAAATCTGGTGATAAATGCCATAGGACAATGGATTTTGGGCCTCCTCTGTGATTGAAAAAAGAGCGAGGAAGGTGTGGTTAGGATCGTAACATAAATGAGAAGACTTATGAATAGATTTGAGAAAGAGCTTTAGTGGGTATATGGAGGTAGAAGTACTTGGATAATGGTCAATAAGTGGGTACGTAGATTGGTGGGAAGATGGTAAATATCCAGGTAATGAGAATGAAATGGAAACTAGTGAAGTATAAAATCTATAATAAAGTAAGCATGAGATGATGAAAACCACGTTACTTACTTGTTGCTAGTGAAGGATGGAGGTGCATGATCAAAGGTGGCTAGTGGCTGATAAGTGAGGTGATGGCAACTAGTTCAATGCTTCTGCATGAGCTGTACTGCACATTCCTCTGTGCTTGGTTCCTATCAGATCACTGGCTAATGATGGCTATTCGAGAGAACCAGTTGCTTGTGATGCTCCTTCCTTGCATGGTGTGTAGACATCGTTTGTATGAAGGAATGCCTTGAGAGATTCATGATTTATCTGCAACTGAGATCTCCCAAAACTAAATGAACACCCTATGTATTCAGAGTTGTGAAATTTTGATAATAAAGGAATGATTTGGTGGTTTAAAGGGTGACCGACAGTGGTACTGAGGATAAACTGGTGTTGGTTAGGGGTGAATTAGTCATCAGTTACCATAAATAGGATTGATCCTAGGTTTAATATGTTTGGCATGATCCTCTTGATTTCCTCAGATCTCAGGCCATCAACCCATGAGGTTATACTGACAGCCCCTTGTAAGCATAAGTGGGAATGTTGTTGGAGAAGGAATATAGACTTTAATTCTTCAGGGTTTTAAAGAGTACTAATTGTCTTAAGATAAGTTATGAGACTCAATCTTAGTTAATTAATAGGTATTATGAATAAGTTGGCTTGGTGAGGTGTCTAGGTGAGGTGTAAATGTGGATATTAATTAAAGTAAGATAAGTTAATTAATAAATATAGTGAGGATGATCTTTAATTCAATTATAAGTAATTAAATTAATATGAATGAGGGTGTAAGGGGTCATGGTTAGGTGAATGTGATTACGGGTAATTAATTATCAAGGGGATCTAAGGGAAGTGTGACCAAAATTTGGTGTCTACATTTGTCTCTTTTGTTCAACGTAGCATTGCTATTGATAAGTGACCTCTGACAAATATTAGGAAGTGACGGTGCCATTTCTATGTATGAGTAAATTTTAGTGCTTGTCTGATACAGGTATGGGTGGAGGTGCATCCCGCTCAAACCAGTTAAATCTCTCTTCAGGTGGTACAACCTGTAGCAAATCGGAATGAGGTGGTTTGTATAAATAGGTAAGTGATGAATAGAAACCTCTCTCATATTTTCCATTGAAATCTCTAATTTTTCACAATCCCTCAACAACTATCATTCCATTGATGAAAGTTCGGGAACTAAAGCTATCATTCCTTTTGTGCAAGTTCTGAAACTAAATCTGCAAGTTCTGGAACTAAATCTGCAAGTTCTGGAATTAAATATAATTTTTCCACGAATTGAAAGTTCTAGAAATAACTTTCACTCAATTATACAAGTTTTGGAACCAAATCTATGAGTTCCAAAACTAAACTTGCGAGTTCCGAAACTAACTCTGTGAGTTCTGCAGCTAACTTAAAACAAATCTAAATTTTGCATGCGACCTCATATTGAGATGATTTTTTTTTAAATTTGGATAATTTTTCAAGAGGAATATTAATATTAAATCAGATTTGATTTTAAATGTATTTTTCATGATCAATTCCACTTTTCCCAATACTAAGATTATCTTTCCTTTATGGCCTGCATACACAAGACTTTGCATCTTTTCCCAATTAATCAATAGGATTAGTCAAAAAGATAGATAACAAAATATTTATAAAGAATGAACAAGATATATATCCTATAATATATATTAAGTAAACTATAAGCTCTTAGATTACATTTAAATCCACTTTTGAAGGTAAATTAGAAGGACAAAATAATGGTAATTTATGGCCTCATTATTACCCCACACTTAATCTTATGCATGTCCTCATGCATTAAATTATTATTTCCTCTTCTTAGAATATTTTCTGTATTGAGGACACATTCTTGTGGATCTCCTTCTTCTGCTTTTGATTTCTTTCTTTTACAAAAATTTCTTGTGTGGATCTCCTTCTGTTGCTTTTGATTTATTTCTTGTACAACAGGTTTTTGTGTGGATCTTCTTCTGTTGCTTTTTGTTTCTTTCTTTTACAACAGGTTCTTGTGTGGATATCCTTATGTTTCTTTTGATAATATTTCTTTCACAACAGGTTCTTGTGTGGATCTCCTTCTTCTGCTTTTGATCTCTTTTATTTTGTAACAGGTTCCTGTGTGGATCTCCTTTTGCTACTTTTGATATCTTTCTTTTACAACAGGTTCTTGTGTGGATCTCCTTTTGCTACTTTTGATCTCTTTTATTTTACAATAGGTTCTTGTGTGGATCTCCTTCTGTTTTGTCTCATATTTAAAATTAAAATTCATAGCTCGTACTTTTCCTTCCCTCCCACACCTAAGCTCATGCATGTCCTCATGCATGTTATTTATTTATGACTGCCCATAAATTAGACTCCAAAATTTTGATTGTAAAGAGGTGCTCATATTTTTCATATAAGTAGGGGGGATATGAATTTTATCTTACCTTCCTTGGAAATATTTGAAAGTGGATCTAGCTATAATAAAAAACTTACAAGAAATCTTAAAAATAAAATAGTAGAACAAAATAACTTGATCATACCTCTAGTTGTCTTTGTCATCCTATTGTTAACATAGTCAAATAGTGCCAAGAAGAAAGCCACCAGGTAACTATTGATTTCCTTTGAAGAAGATCCACATCCTTTTTCTTTTGATTGGCCAGCAAGCTGGTTTTCCAATCAAATTTTTTTTTTTGCCTTTGACTGGTCAGCAAGCTGATTTTATAATCAAAGTTTTTTGAATTTTTTTTTGTCTTTGATTGGCCAACAAGCTAGTTTTCTAATCAAAGATTTTTTATTTTGATTTTTTTTGCTGAGATGATAGCATTAGAAGGATTAGAGAAAAAATTGATCCATCATCATACTATATTCATCAAAGTAAAACTTGTGTGAAATAAGAAGCAATGTCCAAGATCTCATAAAAAACACTTTTGCATACTTGGAACTCCAAGAAGATTCCAGAAATTGTGTAGAAAATTTTTAGGTCTTCAAAGCCCAACTTGAATTATGCATTATCAGAATCACCATAGTAATCTTCAAAGCCCAGACTAGTGATCTCAGGAGATTGAGAGTTGTTAAAAGAGAAAGTGAAGGTATCTGTAGGTCCCTCCAAAATCTGCATGCTCCTTGGTTGATATTGTTGGTGCTCCAAAATTTTCATGTTGATATCAAGAACAACTCTAGAAATTCCTATAGATCTAGTCCTCAGATGTTAGTACTAGATCTATAATGAGATCACCTAGGACTTCAATTCAGAAAGTAGATCCTAAGAAGAAGAAAATACACAAGAAGGATGAAGAGGAGGATGAATCTGGGTAAATTGCGTTAGGTACTCCAGTGCATTATAAGAATACAAAAGATCCTCATGGTGAAGAAATGAAGAATGATGAGGAGAAGATGAAGGAGACATAAATAGAAGAAGATCAGGGTGATATTTTAGATGCACCCCATACTACACAAAAAGGTGAAGGCCCAATTTTGGATTTAGGCACTCGGATTCCAAAAGGAAAGCGAACAAGGAAGGAGAAGGGGGGGTGAAGACTATGAGTCTCCTGCAGTGGGATATGTAGATGACACAATAAAAATCATACGCACATAGTTCCAGAGCACTATGAAGCCTAAGGATTTATATGGTTAGGAGCTGATGGATGAAGAAATGGTGAATGCATCCACACGAAAGAAATTATCATGGTCTATGCAGACTCATATGGACGAGCCTAATTTTGAAATATGTGAGGAGTCGTGTATTTCATGTGGGATGAAGAAAGTGCTCCACATCTGAAACATGAATGTTAAGCCTAATGTCATGTCAGATGAGTAGGTGAGTAATTCCTTGGTGAAGGTATCTGCAGAGGTTGCGCATAGGAACATCGATAAAGTTGTAACCCTTAGAGAATTAATGGATGATAATAAGGATGAGGATAAAGAGATAACACACCTGATAATAGAGAAGGAAAGGGATGAAGCAAAGGAGGAAGCATTGATGTAGCCTATAATCCACTGTATAAAACCTATGAATGCTAGGACATCACCCATCCTGAGATGAGCACTCACTTGAAGAACGCAAAGGTACCAGGTCCCTCTTTAGAGTTTTTTGTGTAGGATGTTAGTGTGATGAAGATAAGACATATTTATAACTCTAAATAACCATAAAAATTCCACAGAGCATATTCTAGATCTAGATCTTAGAGAATCATGAATTAAACAATAACTATAATAAGATTAACCAAATAAGAACTAACTTTACAGTCATGTTTAACACCATTATCTATCCAACATACTCCATTACATTAAACAATGTAAACTATAGAATCTTCTTACATTATAAAGTATCACCATAATTTATGCGTGCATCAGATCTAGCAACATAACTCTACAATAATTCAATCTTTCCACACACCCCCTAAACTACATAGTTCAATACATACTTAAAGAGGTGGGGACTTTCCCTTCACCACCTACGCTGCTACGCCCTTAACCTATTGCTTGTATTAGGATATGAGTAGCTGAATTGTGGCTTACCATATCATTTTATTATATCATTTATACTTTCTCATGCTTAATAGGTCGGCCTTGGTGATAACCATAGCATATGAATAGTATATATAGGGGATTATAGGGAGTATTTCATTATCATTTGAGCATTTAAGTCTTATTATATGGTTTGGAGGTTTCCCCCTCGAAGTTGCGAAGCTATTATAATTGCATAATGAGATCATTATTTTGAAATATTGTGTTATTTTGTGTTCTATTGTTGCTCTTAATCTGAATTATACAAGTAATTTCATTACAAGTGGTATCAGAGCTGCGATCTGGACCAAAATTAGGGAAAAAACCCTAATTTTTTGTTTCCACCACATATTGCGAACCAGAGCGAAATGGTGGGAGATATTTTTACCAAAGTTGCGAACCATTTCAAGTAATGTTTCCTAAAAATTCCAGACTTTTTTTATTTATGTTGCAAAAATTATTACAAATTTATGTTTTTCATAAAATTGCTCCTTAGGGTGAAAATTGTGGAAAAATTTCAAGTTATGTACATTTTCAAAAAGATCTAAAAAAAATAGTATTAGTATCTTCTCTGTGTTTTTTCTGGTTCATCCAAAATTTTTTCGAAACCCTAAACCCTAAGGTTTGACATCATGACGAGGCCTTCCACAAGAGAAAAAAATAATCCAGTTACTCTGGGTAAAACCCCAGATAAAGATGGGGTAGTGATTGAAGAGATGGAGTTAGAAGGGGTAAATACAGATTCCTCAACACTAGGTTCTACCTTAGTTGATCATAAGGTGAGCCAACTTGAGTATGATCTATGAAATGTACAATCTGAGATGGCCTTTAAAGGAGACATAGCCCAAATCAATCATCGGTTGGATGATATCATGCAACATGTAAAGGGTAACCCGTATGGCCCAAACCTGGCCCATATAAACCAAGGAGGACCTTCAGTTCAAAATCATGGAAAAACTAACCATATTGGATCACTTTTCCAGTCCAATCAGAATCCAACTTATTTGCAACCATGGAACATGATGCCAAAACTAGATATGCACAAATTTGATGGTAAGGATCCCCTGAATTAGATAAATAAAATGGAGAACTTCTTTGAGTTACATCAAACACCATCAGGAAAAAAGTTGACATTGGCATCCCTATATCCTGAACCTGACCAATTTGTTTGGTATCGATGGTTATGTGCTCAGAGACAGAAGAATGGTCTAGGTGTCACTTGGATAGTTTTTACCGAGGAGTTGCAATTGCACTATAGTTGCAGTGTTTCAGAGAAATAATTTAGTCAATTATCAAAGTTATGGCAAACATGATCAGATAAAGATTATGTGCATCAATTCTAAAACCTATCCTTAAGGGTGGAGAATATTCTAGAAGAGAATCTGAATGACCTATTTCTTGGGGGTCTTAAGGAGCACATCATGCATGAGGTACATATGTATAATCCACTCAAGCTTTCTGATTCTATTATCATGGAACGTCATGTAGAGGAAAAACTTCTTTGTAGTAGGAGGCCACCTTTCATTAACACCAGAGACCGTAGTATCTCTTCCCCTTCATTCGCTAGGCCAATTAGACTGACTCCTCAAAAAATGGAAGAAAAGAGAGAAAAAGGATTATGTTTTAACTGTGATAGAAAATATGGACCGGGACATAGATGTGCTGAGAAGAAGTTTTCCTATATTGATGGAGGTAATGAGGATGATGAGGAAGATAAAATTATAGGAGAGGCTGAAGAACTAGTAGAAGATGAAGTAGAGGATCACTAGCCTACAATTTCTTGCCATGCATTGTCAGGTATTAGTACTCCTCAAACACTCAAGGTTATTGGATATCTCAAAAAATAGAAGGTGACAGTGTTGATTGACTTGGGGATTACTCATAACTTCATAAATAATAAGTTAGCTGCCCGCCTCAATTGTTTTATTTACCCAACTCCAGAAATGCAAGTTATGATTGTGGATGGTGGGAAAGTCAAGTGCATAGGAAAGTGCCATAGTATCAAGCATTCTATGGGAGACTAAATGTTAGACTCACCTATTTTTGCTATTTCTATGGGAGGCATAGATATTGTTTTGGGTGTCCAATGGCTCACAACCTTAGGTACTATAGAGATGAATTTCCAAGAATTGTTCATGTGATTTCATTTAGATGGAAGGACAATATAATTGAATGGGATGGTAGGTAAGTTTTCACAGATTATTAGCTCTCATCAGATGCAGAAGGTTCTCAGAAAAGGAGTGGATGGCTTTATAGAAAAGCTATTTTCCATAGAAGTATAAAATACAGAGTCTTCAATGCCACCCGATCTTCAAAATATTGTAGATGCTCACTCATTTGTTTTTGATGCAATTCCAAAGGGAATACCACCAGTTAGGGATCATGATCATGCCATTCAGTTGATTTCAAGGAGCCAAACACCGAACATCAAACCATACAGATACCCATATTCCCAAAAAAGTGAGATCGAGAAAATGGTGGAGGAAATGTTGAAGGCAGGTATCATCAGGCATAGCCAGAGTGCATATTATTCACCAGTGGTCATGGTATGTAAGAAGGATGAAACATGGAGGATGTGTCTAGATTACCGAGAACTTAAAAAATACACCATCAAAGATAAGTTTCCTATTCCAGTAATTGATGATTTACTTGATGAATTACATGGTGCTATTTATTTCACAAAATTAGATCTTCGTTCGAGGTACCATAAAATTAGGATAAAAGAGGACGATGTTCATAAAACAGCTTTCAGGACTCAAGAGGGCCATTATGAGTTTTTGGTAATGCCTTTTGGTATTACAAATGCACCCTCAACCTTTCAAATCTTGATGAACACTATTTTTAGGCTGTTTTTAAGGAAAGTTGTATTAGTTTTCTTTGATGACATATTGATTTACAGTAAGACGTGGGAAGAACACTGACAACATGTAAATAAAATGTTGGAAGTTTTGGAGAAACATACTCTATATGAAAATCCATCCAAATGTTCTTTTGGTGTATAACAGGTAGAGTACTTGGGTCATATTGTACCCCTTAAAGGCATCAAAGTTGATCCTCAGAAGATAAAAGCTATGGTGGAATGGCTAAGGCCCAAAAATCTCAAAAATCTATGTGGGTTCCTAGGACTAACAGGGTACTACAGAAGATTTGTGCGGGGATATGGTAGAATAGAAACCCCACTCACTACATTTCTAAAGAAGGATGCCTTCCATTGGACAGACGTAGCCACTAAATCCTTTGAGCAGCTGAAGGAAGCCATGTGCAGCACCCCAGTTTTGGCTACTCCCAACTTCTCAAAAACCTTCATTGTTGAATGTGACGCTTCAGGATTAGGATTGGGAGTAGTTCTAATGAACGAAGGAAGACCAATTACATTTAGAGTCACCAATTCAAAGGAAAAGATATAATCAAACCTATCTATGAGAAATAAATGATGGCTATTCTTCATGCGGTCAAGCAATGGAGGCCCTATCTCATGGGTAGACACTTCAAGGTAAAAACTGATCATGATAGTCTCAAATACTTTTTGGAGTAAAGGTTATCATCTGAGGAACAAAAAAAGTGGGTAACAAAAATGTTGGGTTATGATTTTGAAATCATATACAAAAAGGGTAAAGAAAATGTATTAGCTAATGCATTGTCCAAAAGGGATACATCCGCAGATGCCTTACTATGTGGAATGTCCATGTTGACGACTGATTGGGTGGATGAAGCAAGATTGGAATGGAATCAAGATAAGGATACACACTCTCCAATATAGAATATGAAGCACGGATCTATGACATATAACAAATTTGAGTGGAAAGGTAATGCCCTATAGTACAAGGATAGGTTATACTTGATTAAAGATTCTGAGTTGAAGCATAAGATTCTTGCAAAGCTACATGCCTCACCTATTGGAGGACACTCTGGGTTTTTTAAGACATATCATAGAATAAAAAGAGAATTATTTTTGGAAGGACTCAAGGGGGATGTAAAAAATTTTGTGTCAGAGTGTTTAGTGTGCCAACAAAACAAAGGGGAAACAATTAAGACACCAGGTCTGTTACAACCCTTACCAATTCCTAGCCAGAGATGGGAGGAGGTCTCCATGGATTTCATCATCGGATTGCCTTGTTCAAAGGGTAAGAATTTTATTTTCTTGATTATGGATAGGATCACAAAATATGCCCACTTTTTGTGCCCTATCACATCTATTTGCAGCCAATATAGTTGTAGCTATTTTTTTGGAGACAGTTGTAAGGCTACATGAAACCCCAAAGATAATTGTAAGTGATTGTGATCCTATTTTCACAAGTAATTTTTGGATGGAATTATTTTCATGTTTGGGTGCTCAGCTAGCTCACAGTTCATCTTATCATCCTCAAACTGATGGGAAAATAGAAGTGGTCAATAAATACTTAGAGGCATATCTACGTTGTTTTATATCAGATAAGCAGGAAAGATGGATTAAATGGCTACCACTGGTAGAATGATGGTATAACACATATTTTCATACCTCTTCTCAAATGATCCCATTTTTAGCATTATATGCTTACCATCCACCTTCTATCACTTCCTCCTTGAGGGTGCAAACTAAGGTCAAAGATGTTGAGGAACACATTCAACATCAACAACAGGTTTTGGCTAGTTTGAAGGAGAGTTTAGCATTAGCAGAAAACAGGATGAAACAACAAGCAGATAAACACCGTAGTGAAAGACATTTTGAAATTGGTGACTAGGTTTTTGTACATCTCCATCCTTACAAACAGATGTCCCTAAAGCAATAGAAAAATGAAAACAAAATTTCTCCTAAATATTATGGCCCTTATTAGGTTCTACAGAAAATTGGTAGTGTCGCTTATAAACTAGAGTTTCCTCCATCTTCACACATACACCCAGTATTCCATGTTTCATTCCTGAAGAAGGTTATTGGATATAAATTTGAAGCCCAGACAGAGTTACTAGAACTTGACAAGGAAGGAAGAATCATTTTGGAGCTAGAGAAGATTCTGCAAACACGTACTAAGAGGCTGAGAACCAGAGACATTAAGAAATATTTGATCAAGTGGAAGAATCTGAGCATAGAAGATGCAACCTGGGAGGATGAAGGTTTTATGCAGCAACATCTAGGATTATTCAACGTTGAGGACAACATTGGTTTGAAGGGGAAGGGCATGTTACGCCCTTAACCTATTGCTTGTATTAGGATATGAGTAGCTGACTTGTGGCTTACCATATCATTTATAATTTCTCATGGTTAATAGGTCGGCCTTGGTGATGGCCATATCATATGAATAGTATATATAGGGGATTATAGGGAGTATTTGATTATCATTTGAGAATTTGAGTCTTATTATATGGTTTGGAGGTTGCTCCCTAGAAGTGGTGAAGCTATTCTAATTGCATATTGAGATCATTATTCTAAAATATTGTGTTATTTGGTGTTCTATTGTTGCTCTTAATCTAAATTATACAAGTAATTTCATTACATACGCACTTCTCAAAATAGTTTTCCTACTGATAATAGCCATGCACCTTTACAATAACATGTACACATGAAAGTGCTCTAATAATAGACATCTTATAGTTAATTGATAGAAGAAATCCTTTTATTATCCTAAACCGTGCATAGTGCTTATTAACCACTCGTTCCCAAAATACCATTTGCATGTCGGGAAAGTCTCCATCCTAATGTGTGCTCCACATACTATCTCCAAAAATATCCTGTATCCATAAAAATGGATAAGCCCTGAGTCAACTTGTTTGGGTTCAAGTTTCCTTTCCTATCTTTCCACGCCTTCAAATGTGCCTTGTTCCCATGTGTGAATCCTATATGTGTCTTATCCTTAGGATAATACCATGTTTTCTCAAAATTACCTGACACTAAAGTACATTTTTGTCCCAACAATGGGTATTCTTTTTTATGTTCTTAATTAATAGAGAATAAGAATTCAAAGAATCATTGTACAAAAGAATGAATCTCTACTATGTAGAATCCTCTCCTTCAACAGGGAGGATCAACTCTAGATATTCATTTTTAATCTCATCCTCCAAAATCTTCCAATCATCTAGTGTGGTCCTTGTCTTTTCTAGAATGTCTGTAGTGATGACATCCAAATATTCCTGAGTAATATTTTTCTTTTCATTATGCAATACATGGACAACATTAGCCATAACAGATATCATTCCTTCTAGAAGATCCATCTTCTACATTATGAGATTCCTAATCTCATCTATCCTCTCCTTATGTGGATCTTGGGATGATGCAAGGGCTTTGCGCTTCTATTTCACTAGTGCCAATATTTCTGCTCACCCTAAAGTATCATCTTTCATTACTGTCAGGACTTAATTATCTTCAACCAGAGTCCCGATCCTTATTAATACCTCTGGTGCTACACACAAATTAAGAGCTTGGTCTGATTTCTTTAGCTCATCCTTTAAATTTTGGAGCAATGCCTCATACGTTGAATTTTTTCTGATCATAGAGGTCCTTTCTCTCTCTTCTTCTTGTTCAATATCTTTTGGTGTAGGAATTCTAAGTGGTCTATCCTCTAATACCATATCAACCAAAGTGCGAACATAATGCATTATAGAAGGAAAATTCTTAGGCACCTTTGGTTCTAGATGAGGCATTTCCTTTAGAATGTAATTTCCAATCTTCTCCTCCATGCTAACGAAAGCTTCATTATTTTTCCTTTCTTTTTCCTTCTCTACCTTTAACCACTCTATCTCTGTAGTTTTTTCCTTGTTATCTTCCATCAACACTCTAATGGTGGTGACCTTATCAATATTCCTCCACGCCACCTCATCAGATACTTTTACTAAGGCATTATTGACCTACTCATCAGACATGAGAGTGGGATTTATGGTCATGTTCCTGCTCTGAGGTGCTTTCTTGACTCTTCTTGAGACACAATACTCCTCACACACATAAAAATATGGTTCATCCATGTGAGTCTATATAGACTAGGATATTTTTTTTCCTTGCACACGTAGTGACCATATCAGGGTCCATCATATCCAAACCATATAACTCCTTAAGGTCCATTGTGCTCTTAAACCAGGTACAAATGATTTTTTTGTGTCCTTAGTGTATCCCATACTTGGTATAACATATTATTCACTTCTCCTCATCCATAGCCCCTTAGGAACCTAAAAGGTAAGGTTTGGAATTGGCCCTTCTCATAGTAGAGTTCTAATGGGTGCGTTGATTTTCTCGTGCATAGTTTCTTCAAAAAAATTCACCCCTTCATCTTCATCTCTTATTTCTTCATCCCGGGGCTCCTCCACATCTTTTGGTTACACTTGAGTTCTAGGCATGCTCTCTTTGGAATCCTCTTCCTCCTCATTAAGCTTCAAATTTATTCTTCCTTTCTTCTCAGGTGCTTCTTTCTGAGGGGAGAGTCGAGGTGATCCTCTTACAGGATGTGATGTTCATGTGCTTTGGGTCCTAGTTCTTTTGAATACCATTTTAAACTGGCACTTGTTGGGGACTAAATCCACATCCAAGTCCTCCTATCCTTCTTGCACCTTTGGTGGAGTATCCACGTGCTCACTCTCCACTCTGTCTGTGGGCTGCCTCCGGCCTCTATGGTCCAAGCCTCCACTATTTTCATGTTCTTCTTCCTCATCAATATTTATGGCCATGGTAGGATTTGGAGCTGCCACATTTTCAAGTCTATGTTTTCCCTTAGATGATCTTGGTAACATGAACTCATTCTCCACATACTTTTTATTCTCTAACCTAGGCTTAAGTTGAAGATAAACGAGCATGACTACACTATTCAGAATAGCCAAACTTACTGGCTTCATATTTATAACATCTAAAATTATCCTCTTAATGTAGGTAGACTGACATGGATAAACATATGTTTTTCTGACAATATGGTAGTCACAATCTACCTTGTCTATGTTGGAGTTCAACCGACATGCATAAGTAAATATGTGAGCTGAGGACTGGAAGTAGTGTGTTGTGAAGGCATAGGGAAGTTTGCACCATGGACTCCATGTCCCATCGTTCATGGTAAACCACGCGATGTAGAAATGTTGATATACTATGAACTGTACTACCTTGCCTACTACTGAGGGTAGCTCTTTTGGAATGCACCATTCCTCCTCAAATGCTACGTGAAGTTGGTCATACCATAGCTCTACCCTTTTCTTGAATGAGAAACTCATTGATCCTTCACATAAGTATTTCTCGAACCTCTCGGTGAGGGAATTCTTCTCTATGGGGTATTCCCATATTTTTGTATTTGGCCCATCGGGCACTCCAATTTCTACAAAGATAAGAGATAACATAATAACACCAAAACTTATCTTCTCACCTATGCGTGTTTCCTCAGTAATAGTTTTTGCAATGTAGCCAACTAAGTTGTAGATTTCTCCCTTTGTCATTTTCTTTGCAATATATAGCCACATTTTATTTACATGCGACCATCTCTCTTGATCATTTAACTTTGTGAGAATATGCGCATCTGTCTATACTACAAGATACTTCTTTAGTTTGTTTATGTACATTTTGCATGGACCTTTGGAGTATCCTAACTCCTTGCTGGTGGTTATAATATTTTCCTTATCAGTTAGATCACTCATAATATCTATCCTTGTGCCCTTCAGTCTTATCAGTGTGGTAGTCAGGGCTGTTATGATCCTTACCCTCCATTCAGTAAAATAGAAAAAGTCCTCATGGACTTTTCTCATCAGCCATTGGTATAAAGCTTATAGTTTTCCAAAATATGGGAGTTCATATAGCTGATAAACCCCTACCTTCTTAAGAAAAATCTCCCTATCATCAAGATATACTAGTATATCATCCACCGTGTAGTTTTTTGTCTTCTTGTTTAACAACACATCCAATTATCCCTTGTTTTTGGTGTTGCGGTGTTTATTATCACTTACTTTGCATCGGAAAATGTGGGAATCCCAATCCCGTATAACTATCACTCCTTCTGGGTATTGAATTTATGAAAAGTTGCTTTCAGGAAAAACTTTGACCTCAACCTCTACCTTTTCATTTCCGTTCGTGCTTGCTACAGGTGATTTCTTTGGTGCCATTATACAAATCCCACCTTTTTTCTTTTGTATTGAGTAAGCTCAAAACCTAGCTCAAAATCACGTACCCTAGCTCAAAACCACATGCCCTAGCTCCTTCTCAATGCTTTTATTGTGCTCAAACCCTTCACCAATGGGGAAACAAGCCACTTCCATGCAAAAATATGCTCTCCATGTTTGGTTTCGTAGCTCTTCACACCTCAATATGATTTTTTTGGCTTGGTCACACTTAGATCACTTGAATAATTGTGATCGCAAAGGTAAAAATGAACCCACATCACATCTTTATATAGATTTTCAAAATGGTAGTGTATTTATTACTCCTTCACCTACTACGAATCTTCTCCTTAATTGACCATTTTCCAAATTTACACCTGGTACACCTTCATGCCCTAGATATAACCTTCAAGTGTGCCTTCCTACCTTCTGGATATAGACTTCTCTTTTTTGCGCTTCCATGCACCGAAGTAACTCACCACTGTGCCTTTCCCTGGTATTTTCCATGGTCATTTCTTACCTCGTGTTATGTTCATTCATTCATTTCCATCAATGGTCTTCTTTAGAAGTAATTTTATTTCTAGCATCTCCTTTGAATACTTGAATAAACATGTAACAGTTTGTTCTCATGTGTACCCATTTGTGATAATAAATAACACCACCCCACACAAATGGTAGGTGCAGTCCTCTACACATAAAAATACTTCAAATTGTAATTATCTTCCAGTGCACATACACACTTATTACACAAAACACCAAACTAAATTGACAAAGCATAGCAACGAAGAAGTAAATACATTAAAATAAATACACAAAGGGAAACCTATACTAAATGGAAAAACTGCCTTATTACATACACCAAGAAGACTTATTTATAGTAGGGATTTAGCCTACTCCCATTGAAGTAACCAGGTAACTGTATTCCATCAAAAACTTCTAACTGGAAAGCACCTGATTTAAGTATATGAGTGATAACATACGGTCCCAACCAATGCACCTTAATCTTGTCTGGATGGCATAGAAACTTAGAATCATAAAGGAGTACCATTTGTCTAACCTCAAGCTTCTTGTCCCTGACGTTTTTGTCATGTCATGACTTCTGTCTAGCCTTTCCCTACTCCTATCTCCAACGTGTTATGGCATGCCTCTCATCCAATTATATTAATATGTCAATTTCTTCTTTAATTCCTAATCATCAGCTAGACCTCCAGTGCACGCAATACGCAAATAAGGTAACATGAATCCCATAAAAATAATTATTTCTTCGCCAAACACCAAATGAAATGGTGTGGCATTATTCAACCTCTTGTAGGTTGTTCTATACACCCAAAACAGAGTATAAAATTTATCATCCTAATCTTTCCTTCCAACATCAAAATTTTTTGTAAAGGTTTGACTCAATAACTTGTCCAAATCCTTAATAGTCCTATTTTCTTGAAGGTGATAAAGTGTAGTCTTATGGTGCATGACCATAAAATCATCCAAAAAAATCTTAATTGTTTCATTCAAGAAATGTGTGCCCTTATCACTTGTCAAGCTCAACGGACATCCATACCCAGTAAGAATATTTTCCCATATGAACCTGACTATTGTAGCTAATGTAGAATCCTTTGTAGGTGTTTCTTCTACCCACCTTGTAAGGTAATCTGTTTAAGTGATGACATAGCGCGATCTAGTTCTACATGTGGCTAGGGAAATAGGACCCAAAAATTCTATTTTCCATTTTTCAAATAGTTTTGCACTATTAATAGGCCTCAAAGGCATTTCATCTCTTTACCTAGGTTTTCTAAGGTGCTAACAGTGATCACATGCCTTATAATACTCTTTACAATCCTTATACAGGGTATCCCACCATAATCCAATGAGTTGAATCTTACGTGCAGTGGCATCACCTATATAATTCCCACTTGCAATACCACTTTTAGCCTCTTCTATGATATTGGTCCCCTCATGTTCCAATACACACCGGTGTAATACTTTAACTCAGCCTAGTTAGTACAAGTCACCACTGATAAACATGAAGGGTGTCACATGAATTGCAATTTATTTCTTCTGTAATGATTTCATTCCTTCTGGAGCCATACCTTTGCATAAAAATACAAAAATATCCTCCAATTCTGAAGGGATACAATGTAACCTGTACAATTGTGCATCTGACATTATATCTTTAATTGTCTATGCGTCCTCCCCAAAATTACTTTTACCTAGTTTTACCATAACTGTAAAGTCAAATTATTGGAATAAGAGCACCCATATACATATATGCCCCTATAAAATGGGATTATTTACCAAGTATTTTAATGTTATGTGATCAGTGTAAAATACAAATGGTGTTGCTAGCAAATACTGTCTGAATTTATGTAGTGCGTAGATCATGGACAACGCTTCGCATTCTGTAGTTGTGTAATTATGTTCTGTAGGAGTAAAATTTCTACTAGCAAAATAGATAGCATGATCTATAATACCTTCTCTAGGATGAGCTAACACCATGCCAATGGTTGTGCCAGAGGCATCCACATGTACGTGAAACAGTTGATTCCATGAGCAAAAACACAGAATTAGAGCTGAGACCAATGATATAGCCTAGAATCCACTATATAAAACCCAGGCATGCTGACACATCACCCATCCTGAGTTGAGTGCTCACTTGAAGCACGCAAAGGTACCATGACCCTCTTTATAGTTGCTTGTGTAGGATGTTGGTGTGATTAAGACAAGGCATATTCATAACCATAAAAAACCATAAACATTCCATGGAGCATATTCCAGATCTAGATCTTATATAATCATGAATTAAACAATAACTATAATAAGATTAATGATACAAGAACCAATTATAGTCATGTTCAACACCATTATCAAACCAACATACTCCATTACATTAAACACTATAAAACATGGAAGCTTCTTACATTATAAAGTATCACCATAAATCATACACGCATCAGATCCATTAGCATAACTCTATAATAATTTAGTATCTCCACACACCCCCTAAACTACATAGTTCAATACATACTTATAGAGGTGGGGAATTTTCCTTCACCACCTATGCACTTCTCAAAATAGGTTGCATGCTGATAATAGCCATGTGCTTTTATAATAACATGTGCACATGTAAGTGCATTAATAATAGACATCATAGAGTTAACTGATAGAATAAATACTACTATTAGCCTAAACCACACATAGCACTTATCAACTGCTCATTCCCAAAATACTATTTACGTGTTGCACAAGTCTCCATCCCGATGTGTTCTCCACATGCTATCTCCAAAAATAGCCCATATCCATAAAAAGAGGCTAAGCCCTGAGTCAAATTGTTTTGGTGTGCATTTCCTTTCCTATCTTTTTATACCTTCAAATGCACCTTGTTCCCACACACAAATCCTATGTGTGTCTTCTCCTTAGGAAAATACTATGTCCACTCAAAAATTATTGGTGAGTATGGCAGAGGAAATTCGAGATGACATTTTGAAGGTCGGCCACACTTAGAATCAAAATTTCTAGAAAAATTTCCTTATGTTATGCATTACCTTCATAATTGGTAAAGTAGGTAGTTGATGAAGGGCTTGTACATATGCTAGCACCAAAGGATGCTACCAAGGAGGCAGAAAAGGAAAAGGCCATGATAGCAAGAAAATTTGCGAGTTATGAGTCCTTGTTGCAGGCCTTGAAAGATGAACTTAAAAAGGTGAATCAAGCTCTGAATATGTGCATGACACTATATTCAATTATTATAACAAGGAATATTGAAGAGGACAATGAGGTCCTAAAGGAAATAAAAAATGAGACACTTGAGCATGCGGTAGGCTTACTCTGGTCAAAGAAAAGTGCAAAGCACTTGCAAAATCCTAGACTCCACACAGGGAAAGGATGAATGAAATCGGGAAGCTCATTTCTTAGAAGATGGACTTCATGGAGGGAATGGTTTCCAACATCGATAACATTATTTGGATTTTGTAGAATGAACAAGAAAACATGAATTAGGATGATTTGGAATTCATGGTTACAGATTTCCCTAACAAAATAAGTGAATTATCAAGTGATTGGTAGGCATTAGAGGTAGAGATTAAAAATGAGTATCCATAATTGATCATGTTGGTAAAGGAGCAGAGCGTTAAGTAGTACTTCACTCTTTTTTATCACATAATTGTTTATTCTTTTATTCATTATTCTTTATTCTTGGATAAATGAGTAGAGATTACTCATTACCGGGGGTGGTAATGCATTTAGTGTGGTGTAATGTTGAGTGGATAAAATATAGCTCAAGGATGAAAGAACATAAGGATTGGACATGCAGGAATAGGGCACGTATACGCGTGTGGAAGTATAGAAAAACATGAGTGTGCCCAGAAACATGTTTGAAACGGGACTTAGTCACTTTTACAGATCAAGGCTATTTTTGGACATGGAGTGTAGAACACGTAAATGTATGAAGACTTGTGGACTACATAAGGTTAATTTGGGGAAAGTAGAAGATTGACTGCCATGTAGATTTTTGAGCTATTAATAGGATCTATACTAGAAGTTAACTATAGGAGATATATTATTATCACTTTCATTATTTTGTATTCTTATGTAAGGGCACATAGCTATTATGAGCATGTACCCTATTTTTGGAAGGTGCATGAGTAGTGAAGGGAAAGTCCCCACCCCTATATATGTATTGATTTGCATGGTTTTGATATACCATTTTATTGTAGAGTTATGCTACGGAAATGGTAGTGTGCATGACTATAGAAATTGGATCATGATGTATGAAGCTTCTATGTTTTACAATAATTAATATAATCGATACTATTGGCTGGATAATGGTGTTAGATGATATTGAATATGGTTATTGCATGGTAAATCTCATTATAATCATTGTTTAGTTAATATTTCATATGGTTTAGATCTAGATCTGGTTAATGTGATGCGGTGTAATTGATAACCTGTTATGGATATGAATTATACTTAAAATCATGCTAACATCTTGAACACACTACTCTTAGAGGGACCTAATAGCCTTGTGTGCTTTGGGTGAGTGCTCAGTTCAATCTGAGTGATGTGCCAGCGCTCCTTGGGATTTGTGGGTATATTCTAGGCTACATCAATTAGCAAGAATTTCCCATGAATGCAATCTTCAGAATTAATGTAAGGATTCAATGGTAATTGATATGAGAACTTGATATAAATGCACACTCTACATTCAAAATCTCAAAAAATTTAAGTGTTAAAGAATCCTTAAGGAAAACTAAAGTAGAAGTTTTATTCGAAAATCAAAAGCATAGTTGCAAAGTTTCTTACGAAAAATTTGTTGTGGTCTCCAAGTTCCAAATAGCAACTAAAGCCTAAGTTGAATAGGTAAGTGAACTAGTTTTCTTTTCCTTGTGAATATTTAAGGTAAAGCTCAAGTTTAGTTTTGTGAGGAAGTGGGGGATTGTTGAAAGGGTGTAGTAGCCATGAAGATCCATTTAAAATATCCAAGGAAAACCTACAATATATATTCCTCCTTATACATAATCAAAGATTCTTACATTGTTAATGCTAACCTAGAATATTTTAAGAAGAGATTATATGCCCCAGAAAGAAGTAAAAATATGGCTTTTGTGGCCAATAGTCATATTGAACTCGTCACCACTTTCCCTCCCATTCTGTAGTGCCTAGATCTTGTATGGGTATGCGCCCAAAATTATAACCCAATAAAAAGAGAGGGTTGAAATGGTAATGGGGCCTTGGTATTATATTTTCATGAAGAAGTGTTTGACATAATGTTGGGTTTTCCACCTATACGAGAGGAAGGTGTCATTACCATGCAGTCAACATAGTTGAACTGGAATTCATGGTTAGGAAAATGGACCAAGTTTATGAATGACCATTGGTTAGTTAAGCCCCAACCTTTTGTCTCCAAATTACCTAAGAAATTGAGGAGAATAGAATTTGTAGAGGAATTTGGGGATGTGATCACATTTCTAAACATGCTGATGGGTATCGAATCTACCAAACTTTTCCATGAAGGGATGTTTTAGTTCATACAGTTCGTACTCATAAATAAAAAATTTCTACCTTGAGCCAAGATAATAAGTAGGAAAATCCATGAACAAATGATGGGAGTTTCCTGAATTACAAGAGGGGAAAAGGCTAGTATAACACAGTTCTTTATGTCATCTTAATTGGTCTATAATATTTCTTTCCACATAACCTTCCTAGGATTGTAGAGAGAGGTGGGTCTCATTAGCACCAAGGTATATGATGTATTTTTCCCGTTTAACCTAGTGAATTACACTCCACACTATAGTAAGGTTTCTAATTTTTTCTTCATGCCTTTTATATGCTTCTTTCACTCCAAATTAGAGGCTAAAATATTTTTTTGGGATGCTAGGAAGGTCATTTCCTAGTATGGATGTTACTTCATCTAGTTCTTGAATTTCTATTATATTAGGATCAATGGTTTTGAGGGGGTCCCTCACTTACTTCCTAGGCATGTGGCTGAAAAGAGGGAATTGATGTACCTAGTAAGATAGTTACTACCAGTACATTAGATCATTTCCAAAAATAATCTCACATCCCTTGTTAAGTTTCCTATGACCATTAGGAACTATACTTTCCCAAACATCCAAAAGGAAAAAAATTTGGAACTAGAAATGGGTATGGTCATGCTGGATAGATTTGATGCCAAGAATAAGTATGATATAAAAAATTGTGCACAATGTTTCACCCACTTTCATTGATCATGAGCCCCTTTATGAATTTTTTTGGAAATATTGTAGAGATGAGAAGGAGGTCAGATAAAGGGAGTATTAAATTATGACACTCTCTTAGATGGTAGAACTCATAATTATACAAGCTCATGAAGGGTAGGAAGATGATACAATGTGGCCAGTGATGATTATATCAGAGGTAACATCACCTATTAGCCCTTACCACCAGTAAATTGGGATGTTGATAAAGGAAGGTATAATCATAACATGATTTTGACTATCATCCGATGATCTTTAAAGTGGTTATTCTCATAGGGTGTAGAAGTAAGTCATCTAAACACTTTTTTACTAAGGGAGTACAGGTTTAGCAAGATAATAAAGGATTTCCTCCCATCACAGTGGAAAATTCATGCTACCAGGGATGTTTTGGGAAGGAAAGGGGTCAAGATCTCTTTTAGGAAATTATCATCATCCCAGGCAAGGGATGATGTGAGCTCCCAAATAATAAAAATGGGGACCTCCCTTAGTTGAAAAAAATAACCAAGGAATTACTTTAAGGGAGTATGAGTAGAGTCCTTATTATTTCTGTAACTCCTTTCAAGGTTGTTCCTGCATCATCTCTAGAGCCAAAAGGGAAGGAAAAAGTTACAACCTATACTTGTAAGAAATCTAAGGGAGTAAGTGTGTTTGAGGTGCCTCATAAGGTATCCATGTCAGAGAAAAATATGTAAGACTTGGAGGAGGAGGAAGAAAAAGGTCATCGCTGAAGGAGAAAAAGGACTAGGGTATCTAAATGGATTGATTCGGAGGAAGTAGAATAAGTTAGGTAAATAATGGTTCCAGATATTCCCATACATTTACCCACCATTATCCAATCCCTAGGGATTCCATTCCTTGTGGAATCAAATCTTATTGACCCAACCCCTATTCCCCACTAGTCCAGGTTTCTTCACCTACTAAAGAACATCTAATTATGATTATCCCTGCATCCCCTATCCTGAAAATTCCTCAACAGAGTGATGAAATAATGACAGTAAAGTAACCTTGTAAGGAACCCAATTGATCACAGGTTTGGATAAGAATTGATCTTACCTTGGAAAAAAATCTATATATTGTAGTGGAAAAAGAATAAAAAATAAAGGAACATAGAATTCAATCTGCCATACAAGAAATTAATGATGCAATAGTACAATTTTGTGTAAAAGGGATTGTATTGGGAGAAGTACAAAAATAAGCTAGATGGGTGTCACAATCACAATATCACCCCATGATACTGAGGTAGTTGGAGAGGTTCTTAAAGTACAACTTCCAAAGATTGATTCTACTCATCAATAATCTCATGAGATAGCTTCTTATTCAAAGGAAAAAGTGGTTGAAATTTTGTCATAAATAAAAGGAGAGATTGATTGCTAACCATCTTCGACTGTGAAGGAAGTAGAATTAAAATATCAATCTAGGGTAGTGGATGAAGTATATGGCCACAATGAATATGTGTGGAAGGTTTCTCTGGAAGAAAAAACACATATGGCCACAAGAATCACTTCTACAAATCCTTCTTCCTCCATAACAATGGAAATTATTCCTATAACTTCAGTACTGTAATCACCTAAGGAACACGGGCCACCAATGGGAGTCTAGGTAAGAGGTGATCTCCCAAAGAAGAAGAAGGTGGAAATACAATTGGATGATGTTGATCTACAAATAATTTCCACCCTCAATCCCTATAGGCCACCCAAAAGGGAAAGTGTTATGTCAAGAGTAGTTCTGAATAGGAAGGGAGAAAGATTTGTGGATATTTCAACTTCCAAATCCAACATGCTCAGGACTGAGGCATATCCATCTGACTACCTGGTCACAAGGATCCCATTAGGTAATCTTTCCACCGATGAAATTAAACATGAATTATCTGTGGAAGTAGAAGGATTTTTCTAGAAAATTAATGAATTTAAGCAAACTAAGGACCTGAAAGAAAAAATGAAGCTTTGTCTTACTTGGTTAGAAAAATTGATAAGACCCCCTATGAAGGACAAATTAAATTCCTTAAAATTACCTACATTGATATCAGAAGATAAAATGTTTTGGGTGAAATGGGGTAGGTAACCATATAATGGGAAAATGACTTAGTCACCAGATGTGAGGAAATAATTAGGGAATGTGTGAAACACTATTCCCACATCTTTGATAAAATAGAAATAGCCAAGGCATTACTAGACAATTGTAAGGCCAAATGCAAGATGTGGAGTGGTACGTTACCAAAATTAAAATCCCTTATAGACATGGAGGATGATTTGGTTGTTATAGAGGGTATTATCAGCCCTAAATCTCTAGGAAATGTGTATGAATATCATGACACTGAAAAGATAAGGGTTGATAGCTTGAATTATTGTGTCAATGTTCTTAGAGGAGAAAAGGAGAAGGTGAGTGAACACGTTGATGGTCTGAACTCTCTTCTTGAAAAATTAATTGGAGTATGTAGTGGAGAAAGGATTAGGATGAAAAATATAGATAATGTGGTTAAATTTTTCAAGAATTATGCCCTTGGAAAGCCAAAATTTCCTAAGAATTTTAGCTTGTCTACTATGCAACTACTTGTGCAAGATGAGAAGATAAATGATAAAATGTTGAAGAGGATAAAGAATGGAAAATTTATTTCTGTGGAGCTTGATAAAGTTAGTGCAAGGTAGGAAATAATTATCCATTATCATTTAAGTCCTAATGAAGAATATATCTTACAGATGTTTGGGAATTTTGATGTTTACATAGATAAGATGAGGGACAGTTTTGAGAAGCAACCTATAGATGTGGACCTAGAAAAATGAATAAGTAAAGAGGAAAGAATTGAAACAAACTTGTTATCGTGTTAAAGAATTTTGGAATCATTCAAGTACGAGGCCTTTTTAAAACAAAATGTAATTTTTATAAAGGAATATTTTTTATTGAAGCATAGGGGAATATCCTTCTTTTCCTCAAGTGTCATCATGCTATATAATCATGTTAATCTTAGGGAGAAGGAGAATAATATTTTCAGTTGGAAGGATTTCCCCCCTTGTTTTGGGAAAATATTTGGTTTCACAAGGAAAATTCTCAAGGTTCTCTAAGGTAGTTTTAGGGGGAATTGGGAAAATATTTTGATGAAAAAAATGTATAAGAATTGGGGTCTTGTCCTCATTCTAGGGGTGTGTAGTCATTGTATTTTGTTGATTAGTTTTTTTTAATTCCTGTATCAATGTATTAGTTAACTAAGCTAGGAGAATTAAAAATAACACCTTAATAGCTTCAACATTAAGTTAAACCTACAAATATCATCATGCTAAGAGCTTAACAAGACTAAATACCAAAATTATGCATTAGAAATTGAAATGGAAAACAAAATGATATGCTAAGCACTTGAATATCTACTCTTTAAATCACCAAAAACATTAAATGAACGTACATAGATCCATGGAAATAAAAGTTGATTTTTTGATATTCAAGGGTTTGGGAATGAAGGATCATCAAAGTATGACTGCAAGACCATTTTTATTCTCTCCATATGACCCAAAATCTTGGATGGATGAAATGCAAGAACGAGTTTATTAGCTCAAATGAAATATGCTCTAAGATGAAATGCCTATAGTTTAATTATATGCATCTAAGGTGTGTGTAGAAAGGTTGGAGGAGGGTTCCTTTTATAACCCAATGGTTTGAAGAATATTTCCATCCTATTACATGTGGGAAAAAAGAAAAGCTAGGTTAGTTAGGGTAAACACACTTTAAGTTTGTTTTAAAGGAGATTAATATTTGAGAATAAATTTAGTATGATCTATGCTATGAGGGGTATTTAATCTAATAAAAGATGAATTATTTATTAAATAGGAGAGTGAACTAATTAATTAATAATAATTAATTGATCTAGATAGAAAGGGGGATTAATTAACGGAAGGTCGTTAATTGGTGCTTTGAGTAATATAAGGGTTAATTAATTGTCGTAATTAATTACATTACGACAATTTGTAGGAAAGGGTACAATTAGCACAATTTAAGTATATTAAATTACTCAGTCTAAATAATAGGTGTCTACATTTCCCCTCTTTGGGGTGGCGTAAGTTTCATCACTTCTAAGATAATAGAAAAACAAAAACACGTAAAATTTGAAGAGATAGAAAAAAAATAGTGGAATAAGGAATTCCCCCTCGAGTGTCGATGGGGTGATGAAATATGTCAATCGACAATCAAGAAGATGAAGAAAATAGAAAGAATAAAAGGGGAGGGGCAGGATGCCCTAGGTGAATTAGAAGAATAATGTTGATAGGATAATGATATAGAAGATGAATGAAGACAAAAAGAAAAGGCTAAGCTTTCATTAAGTGTATTGAAACAACTTTAGTGTAATCATATAGCCAAATATCTACGTCATCGGTCCTTATTAAAATATAAGCATACAACAAAATCATAGAATGACATGTAAATCCATAATACAAATCAATTGTCCATTGCTAAAAATACCAACTCAATGCAACATGTAAAATGCAATGCAATATGAGAAAGTAAAAGATGCCTAACTCCCTGCAACATACATAATGCAATGTAATACAATAAAGTAAACAAGTTAACCTAACAAAGAAACATAATACAATGTTTTTGTTATCAAGCTTTGATTTCGACTTGTGTGAATTAACGACAAGGGCTAAAAGTGGTGCCCCAAACAAGGATAAATGCAAGGGGAATAACAGAGGACACTTGGGTCCTATGAAAAGAAATTGTGCACTATGAAATAGTACCAAGCAACTCATTATGCCCCAGAGTATAGACATAGTAAGAAAACCAACTTTGTTAATGGAGGTAGATCAAGATGATCCATTAGTTGCATACAAAAATAGGAGAGAACCAAAGAGCAACATTTTCCAGGATGATTTTTATTATTTTTTATTTTTCTCGAAACATATTTGAATTTTTTTTTTATTTTCCATAAGTTTTCTGAAGCTATGTACAAGAATAAAAATAAGTGTGGATTCCCCCAATGATAGATTGGATGTACAAGGGTAGAATGCCACACGTATGCACAAGAATGTGAAGATGTAAAAATTCCCTAGCGATTAGGTGGGAATATTCAAAGGAAAAATATTCACACGTAGAAGGGGATCAAGGCCAATATGGATAAGTCCAACATGATGATGAATTTAAACCAATGAAGTGCTAGGAAGAAGCAAGGATGCCCCCAGTGTAAGTTGGCCAAGAAACACATGATAGAAAGGAAGTAAAATATTGATTTGAGAAAGGGGACAAAGATTTCCACAAACATGGAAAAATGAAATATTATACACATGGATGTTCTTAATGAATTATAATAATGAAGGATGCTATGCAAATATTTATAAGGTGGTCGATGAAAAAGTGATTAGCCCAACGAAAAAATCATGAGACAAGACATGAGCTACAGAAAGAGTTTGAACAAGGTCGAAAAAGCAATGCTTGGTAACATTATAATACTGTTTACTCATTGAGATCCCATGTGTGCATGTGGAAATGAATTACCTCTTGGAGGGAAGATTTGATAGACAACAAGTGAAGACACTAGCCAATGTGTAGGAATGATTTAATTTGAAATGTGATTTTTGAATGGGTTGTGGAAGGAAAGTTGTACATTGCTCTATTGATAGCTAGGTGTCAATAACCCTAATGGAGATGCATTTTATTCTATTCATAACATTTCTCTACTACCAATAAGGCATCCATAGCCCCAATAAATATTATTAGAAATACCCCAAGAGAGAGTTATATATCAATTTTTTTTCTTTCAACATTTTATTTTTAATCGATTGATTTTGATTCTTTTTTGTTTACTAAAAACTTATTTCAGCTTTCTTGTTTGACAAGGGGTTAAGAATAACCAATGGCTTGATGGAAGGATATGGAAGTGATTGCAATGATGAAACTAGATAGTGTCAACAAATATATCCAAAATTTCTTCATAAAATTTTATTAAATGTGAACTTTGATAGGATCTATAAGAGGTTAGTAGTTCTTTAATTTACCAAGGTGATAAAAGAAATAGGGTCAAATAGATACCATAGAGATAAATGTCACAAAATGCGTGCCAATAGGCTAACGAAAATAACATCGAAAGGATAAATTTTTTGGAGGAATTTAAAAGGAATATGAAAGAAAGGGAAGAAAAAACATCCATATGTAGACAATACCTTATTATAATATTTGATATTTGTACCTTCTTTTTTGTATGTGTAATGTTTTAATGTTTTCTCATTTTTTATATTTTTGAACTTTCTTATGATTTTCTTTTTATTTTTTGATGGTTATCGGAATGAAACATGTCACTCTGAGTGATAGGATCCAAAAACAATGTTCACAATTTCCTTGATAAGAGAGACTAAGTTCGTTTTCTTATCAAGTGTAATATTATTGCTGATCTCGATGATGGTGAGATCACACTCAACAAATGATTGTGATTTTTTTAAAAACATGGATTTTATATGTAGGATCTTGAGTTCCCTATCGATAGGTTTTTTCACTTTGCACCATACATGATGGGTGTGTTGGTGTGCATTCTTGAATCAATCTTGACTTTTAATTTTTGGGTTATTGGGAGCTTTAGAGATCTTCGGCATTTTTATCTTATCTTGATAAAGAACATATCTTGGTTTGTTATAAGATAATGCATGAATTTTTTAATATTGAGAAGTGGGAGAAGAACATGAACGTTTAGAACTGATGGGAGAAATGATGGAGGACTTTCCTAAATCATTGATAGAGGGAAAATGTGATGGAAAAAAGGACATGGTCCAAGAATTTAAGAAGAGGGGATACCATAAGGTGAGCCACGAATAGAATATGAAGGGCTACTAGGATTTGGATCAAGAATAGAATAAGAGGGGCTACTAGTATGTGACCCATAGATGAAATATGATGGGCTACTAGGATGTGGCCCAAGAATAGAAGAAGATGGACTACCTGAGGGTGATCCATAAATAAAATATAAGGGGATAGTTAGACGTGCCCCAAGAATAGAAGATAATGGAATACTCAAAAATGTCCCACAAATAGTAGAGAGAGGGTTACTAGAATGTGACCCACACCTAGACTAAGATGAAGGGATACTTGGCGTTGACCCTGTAAGAGATTGTGATTAAGTAATTGTGATAGAAAAATATTGATTGGGTGATGAGAAGATAGGCCATGGATCAATACAAGATCGAAGAGTTTCATCACATAATGAAGAATGTGGAGATGGAATAATAAGAGGAGGATCAATTTACATGATCTGAGGGTCTTCCTATGTTTCTTGATAAAAGGAATTAACCTCTTCCCTATAATACGTGAACGCATTGAGGTCTAAAGAGAATTCTTGCTCATAATTTTCCCCTATAAATGTCATGATCAATCCTTTGTTCTGAAAGAGATCAATCCACTAGGATTGTTGATCAACCACATGGGTTGGATTGGAAGAAAAATTTCCTCCTGGTATGGAAGATGGATTGATAGAAGATGTTTGATGATGATTGATATAAGAAGGTGATGTGGGAGACTAAGTAGATGTGGAGCTAAATGTTTCATGATTAGAAGAAGGTGGTATGGACCTACCTATATAATGGTATATCATTTGTAAACTAGTAGGATTAAGGCCAAATTATACAAATTGCAATGTATGAGTTGATTCAAACGTTTGATGAGAAGGAATTTGAGTCACACGAATATTCAAAGAAGGAAGAATTCATGGGGGTGTTTGATGAATAAGATCTTGCAAAGAACGGGAGGAACATGATTCAAGAATCACATTAGATGAATAATATCAAGGGTCCTGTGAAGAAAGAGAGGACCAAAATTCAAGAATTATATTATATGTTTGATTAGAGGGATTTGGAGTCATGTATATCTTTAAATAAATAAGACGTCATTGAGGTGACTGATAAAAGAGGTCCTGTGAAAAAAAGGGACGACCACGATGTAGGAGTCAAATTAAATGGATGATGAAGATGGTCATGCAAAGATAGGGAGGACCATAACTCAAAAGTCAAATTAGAATTTTGATAGAAGAGGTCTTGTGAAGAAAGGGAGGACCATGACATAGGAGTTAAATTAGATGAGTGATGGGAAGAATTTGTGGTGATAAAAATATTTAGAGGAGAAGAACATATTTTGGGAGACTGATTATTCTTTAGAAGAAGGTCAATGAGATGAATTTCTAGAGATGGATGAGAATCCAAATAGTACTTTGGATCAAAATAATCAGGGGAATAAGAAGAATTGGATTAATAGTTAGGAGTAGAAGCCCCCGAATCAGAAGAAATGTTTGAATTAGAAATAGAAGAATCATACCACCAACTATGAAATGAAGATGGAGAAAGGTGTATTTGAATGGGTTCTATAGTGTGAAGAACCAAATGAGGTTTGGTCATGATGGGCATCTTTTGATGTGAATGTTGAAACTTTGATTCCTTATTTTTGTATGTATAAGGGACCTTGTGATAATTAGTCATTGTTGGCATGTGTTGGGTTCAAAATCCTATACCTATATTGTATGATCAAACTTCTTCAAAGTGAATAATATTTCATTTCGATTTGGGCAGCATAACGACAACCAACTAGACATTTCTTAAAAATGGGGATGTTTGTGTGACTTTCCAAAATGTCTCTAAGGAAAATATACATCGTGATAATGAAATTGTGACAATATAACAATGTTTGGATAACAAGTTGTGAGTGAAAATAATCAAAGGATCAAAAGGATTGTCCTTAGAAATACAAATCTATAAGGTGAATGATCACAAGGAACAAACATGCAAGCTCAAAACACAATGCCTATCAAACTTATGTGATAAACAATGACCAACGAATAATGAATGATAAATAATCATTGTATCAAATTGGTTTTCCTAAATGGATAAGTCAAAGTGACGAAGTAATCATAAGACACAATCACACAAGGTACATTCTAAACCAATCAATCTATGAAGTACCTCCTAAGTTTGTTTTCAAATGGTAGTTGATGTTTAAGATGATCAAAAAATTGTCACCGTATATTTAAAGGTAAATTAAATGAAGAAGGCATAAGTAATAACAAGAATTTGATATGATCCCTAAACAAATTATACTAAGCTTAAATCCAATAAATACCTATATCTCAAAAATTGGAAGTTACAAGTATGATCGATGCAACAATACCACAAAGATAGTTAACCAAAATTTAAAGAAAAATAATTTATTAATATCAAAATTATATTGATATGATGCACACAAAGGTAACAACAAAACATTTTGAAATCGAGGTAATGTTTGAAAGAAAAGTAATGCTAGAGCATACTAAGAAATTGTTAAGGTGTGCATAGTGTAACGTTACAATCTAAACACTTTGGCCAAGTTTGCAAGACATAATTATAAAAATTATGGTGATACGATACAATCAACATAATATTTCAAAGGAGATTCTAGTGAAGAAACAAACCTAACTATAATGATGATCTTGACTTGGATATAAAGATAAAAAATGCTACCAATGATATGAAAACGTGCCCACACACTTTAGACATTTAACAACTTAGCCTCAAACATGGATGAGCATAAACAGAAACAAAAGTGGTAAATATAGTCAATTAACAACACATGGGTAATCACTCTTCTATTCATCAACAAAGTGTTGAAAGAAAGTGAAAGGAAGTAGATCAATTGGGGTTGAAGAGAGTTTGTCCTCACTTTGGCAGAGTTTCACCTCACCTTAGGGTGAGTGAAAAAATAATAAAATGTAATGCTTCACAATCTTCGTGATGAATGATGTGTCATTTCAACTTTAATGGATTCTCCCCTTGTTTGAAAAACAAGGTTTTGATTTATAGAAAGTTATCTCTTTGTGATGGCTCTCAACTCAAATTGGCTTTGATATGGTTAGAGTTGGCTCCAAGAAAAGATAACTTCCTAGGTGGTTTTCTCAACTAAGTGTCAAAAGTTATTTAATGTGAGCTCATTTTACCAAGGTTTCCCAAGGATTGTCCTGGATTTACTTTACCCCCTTCAAATATAGTGAGAAATTATTGTGTTCATCATATATTCTCAATGGGGTCATGATACATATAACTTTGATGCTAAATCTCACGTGTAAACTAGTCAAGAAGGTGTGGAGAGAACTTCCCATTTCATCCACAAGGTTCCCTCTTGTGTGGAATACTTTGGGGTTCCTATGACCACCCCCATTGTTGTAACTTAAGGCTTATGCCAAATGGGTTATGTCCTAGTTAAGCAGATGGGACGTACCCTTATCTGAACCTTAAAATATAGACTTCAAATTGTGGTGTGTTTTTTTATCTTTTATTCTTAATATGGTTTACTTTTACACCTTTTGGCAACCTGTATGGAAACTATATTAGTAGGTTTATGTTTTGAACCACCTTTCTTTGACAAACATTTAGGTCCTACACGATGGATTTAGTAGTTTTCCACAAACAAAAAAGAGGATAAAATTTTGTTATTGATTCTCAAGATTTCCCTAAGATGCAAGAGAAGAGAATACACAATGTAGAATCTGATTATGCAATTAACAATGGAAAATAATCAATTTAAACACAAAATTTGTTCATTTTAACCAAATTTGACATTCTTTCTTTTAGCAATAAGTGTTTTTCAAAGCAATAAAAGATATTAAAATAATTTTTGATTCCCAAGATCACCTAAAAGGTGCAAGGGAAGATCATATGCAACTCTAATCTCCTAACTAAACATGCAACATTCATTAACCCTTAAACAAACAAAGTTATCAAAAAGCATGCAAAAATTCCTTGCAAAATATAATCTAATCTTCAATTTAAACCTGTAAGGAATTAGTACATCCAGAAATCATTCTTTTACAAATATTAAAGTAAATATCAACCATGTATTGTGATGCCTACACTCAACTTTGGGTGTGTACGCGTGTTTCAGGATGTGTACATGTGTTTGTTAAAACTGATAGTGGGATAAATAGGTAAGCGGCCAAAGTGTTTTATATGCCTAAATTTTGACGCATACTCTCACATAGTCAACAATTTCAAAGAGGAAGCACTATCAGATGTGTACACTCAAGTATGACTTCCTATACATGGTTTTAGGTGTATACACTAGAAAAAAAAATCCAAAAAAATAGAGGACATGATATCATGTACATTGGCAATATGATGTATACGTGGGACTTTAGATGCATAAGCTAGCCTGATAAAAAAGATGATAGGGTATGATTAATAGTAGAATGTATACACTTAACTTATGTCGTGTACGCTAGCATTTTGGTACCTACGATCAAATTTTTTTTGTGTACACACCCCTTACAAAAAAAAAATCCTACACTTTTACCTGGAAATGACGTCAAAACATGGGAAATGATGTAGGAAACTTCAAAAAGCTCAATTTTTTCTCAAATTATCTCAAATCAAAGAGTAACCCATCATAATAAATCACATAAATGAGATCTAATGCATATAAAATGATGAAATAAACTAAGAATCTCAATTTATTTCATATTTTCATTATATGGTTTAACAAAAAATGAGAAAAATAGAAAAATCCATTAAGATCAAAGGGACTATGGATCTAATCTTGCCAGGCGTACCATGTGTATCAATGTATTGGTTAACTAAGCTAGGATAATTGAAACTAATACCTTAGTAGCTTCAAAACTAAGTTAAACCTACAAATATCATCATGCTAAGAGCTTAACAAGACTAAATACCAACACCATGCATTATAACTTGAAATGGAAATCAAACTAATATGCTAAGGACTTGAATCTCTACTCTTTAGATCACCAAAAACACTAGATGAACCTAGATAGATCCATGAAAATCAAAGTTGATTGTTTGATCTTCAAGGGTTTGGGAATGAAGGCTCATCAAAGTATGGCTATAAGACCATTTTGATTCTCTCCATATGACCCAAAATCTTGGATGGATGAAATGTAAGAATGAGTTTATTAGCTCAAATGAAATATGCTCTAAGATGAAATTCCTATAGTTTAGTTATATGTATGTAAGGTGTGTGTGTAGAAATGTTAGAGGAGGGTTCCTTTTATAACCAAATGGTTTGGAGAAGCTTTACATCCTATTACATGTGGGACAAAAGCAAAGCTACATTAGTTAGGGTAAGTACACTTTAATTTTTCTTTAGAGGAGATTAATATTTGAGAAAAAAGTTAGTATGATCTATGCTATGAGGGGTTTTTAATCAAATAAAAGATGACTTATTAATTAAATAAGAGAGTGAACTAACTAATTAAGAATAATTAATTAATCTAGATAAAAAGGGGGATTGATTAATGAAAGGTCGTTAATCAGTGCTTTGAGTGATAGAAGGGATAATTAATTGTTGTAATGTAATTAATTAGTGGTGATAGAGAAGAAATGGGGCATTATATATGGTATGTCATAAATTTTTGGGAAAAGGTACAATTAGCAAAATTTAAGTATATTACATTGCTCAGTCTAAATAATAGGTTTCTACAATTCTAGTTTCATGTTTAACAAATATTTTTTAATTTTCCATATCTATGAGAAAATGCTAAGGTGGTTGCATTGTATAGCCATTAGTAGGTTTTTAAGGAATTTTAAATGTCCTCTGACTAAAACTCATATGAATGGACTCTTTCCGCTTTGATATAATCACTTTTCTATTTTAGGTTTTAAAACTATGAACAATGAAATGTTATTTTTGTTGCAATCTTGTACTAGTTTCATTTTGTGGAATACACAGATAATTTTTTAACTATTAAATTTCTTTGGTTACTTCATGAATATTACAGAGTAGGGTATACTCTGATATATTTTTGTCTTGTTGTAAAATCCTAGTGGCAGCACTGTCTTGGAGGGTTTTTATCACCCCTTAAGGGTATTTTGGGTGTATGAAATAGAGGTAGCAAGCACTTTATCTAAATTCTAGCTCAAATATTTGTGTCTAGGATCTTGAATATTATTAGTAATATTTCTGGAAATTGGGTATCAATGAATGTAAATGTTCTCTCACAAATTATGTTAATTTTATTGTTCATTCAAACATTATGATAGGAATGGATCCTTCCCTTGGGAAATATTAACGTACCAGAGTCACAAAAGAAACTACCCTCCACCTTCTTGTTTTATCTAATGACATCTTACCATCCTTACACCAAGTAAGAAAATCATACCTGTATACCATATGCATGCTTACCCTGTAAAACCACACTGAAATTACTTACCACAAGTGTATTTTGTAAATGTTTCAAAAAATTAGTCTGAAAACATCATCATAACCTCCCTTGGTTAAATCTATTCCACATAGATGATTTCTAAAACCATCCACTATGTATATATTATGATCTATGTTTGATTTGTTAAGTGTGTACAATAATCAAGTGGAAAATCTTGCGAGTGATTGTTGTATTCATGGATGCACTTACCTAAAATTGATTTATACCTATCTTAAAGGAATACAAGTTACGACAACCACTCCTTTCTTTAGATCCACCCTAAGACCTCTCACCCTGGTTTAGGTAGATCCAGAAGTAGAAGGGTGAAGCCATCCCCTTAGTTAAGGTGAATCCTAATAATTTCTCATAATTAAGACATTTGGTTGAATGTTAGGTGGATCCCCAGCTATTCAGGACAATATATTCATGTTCATCATTTTCCTAAGGTATTTCTATGATTAGGGGATCGGTTTCAACAGTTCCCTAAACATCCCTAAATGGTATCAATGTAAAATATTGTGTCGAGAGCTTTCCATCAACTGTGAGAACATAAAAAATGGACATCGAGAGCTCTAGATATGTCCGGTCAAATTTCAGTCAACAGGAAAGTCAACTATGGTTAATGGTCAATATTGGACCAATGGCACTGTGACACGTGAAAAAAAGGAAAAGGGAGTCATATGTTGGTTTTCGATCTCCGGTCTTTGACGGTTGTAAAATATTGCTCATGGGAACAAGAGGCTCAACTTTTGTTATGGAGGGGAGCCCGGTCACTGTGTGGACTATGGTATTATCAACAACATGGTGGGTCCACAATCCACTACGTATCCAATACGATCAATTTTCCTATCAAGGGTCAACATCGAGCTAATTATCTAAGTCATACATGGACCGAGTTACATTTTACTTTGTAATTATTTTCCATACTTATTTCCAAATGCCACGCATATGTATATTAATGTGCAAACATTAGTATAACCACATAAACCAACCAACCACACATAACCGCCAACATGCTAGGTTATGTCCATGTGGTGAAGGCATGAAATGTCATGCATGGAAGATTCCACTTGAGGAGAGGGAGGTGAAGCATTGTTGGGGGGGGCTAGTCCCATGTGTGGTAAGCTCCACATGAATAATGGAGTGGGTAAGGGTTATTAAAACCTTACCTAAAGATAATTGGCGCCAAATGTGGGAACTTATCCCTTTATTCAAAACCACTCCCACTCACCTTAGCTGCTAAAATGGATTTTTATTCCATTAAAATTTGCAATCTGCTCCATTTGGGTTTTAATCACATTTATTTAGCAAATCTGCTCAATTTGGGATTATATCCCACTTCAAATGCTACGCTATGGTAAGGCTAAAATTAGTTTTAGGGATAAAATGTAATGCATTGTATAAGGGCCCTAATTTTTGTATAAATAGGGAACCCATGTTATTGTAACAAAGACACACACACACATACACACACAACGCAATAGAGAAGCTCATTCCTAGAGCTCAGAAAGGAGGAGAGTGAGCCAAGAGGAGAGTTAGTTGCCATGGGCATAGTTGTGTGAAGACCTAATTTATTTAGGCATTATTGTGGCTAGGAGTTATTAATACTACCTAGTCAGCCCATAGTACCACACCAAATTATTGTGAATCTTGTAATATTGACCGGAGTGCCATAGGGCGTTACGAAGCATCTGAAAGGCCAATCGAGAACCAGAGGATTCTGAATAGTGGACCTGGTGCCATCAAGCTTGGCGAATACACCAGGAAAGGGGAAGTCGGGTGCTAATTTTCACCCTTGTCTTCCAAAGGTCTTGTTATTCTTTTAAGCAAGTTATTAATAGTTTCCATTAGTTTTTTTTGTGAAATTACTATTGTAACTTACAATTTTTGACTAGTGGAATGGTTTGATAATAACCCATAGACGTAGGCAATTACCAAACTCTATAATCAATTATTGTGCAATTGTCTTTATTGTCTTGCATTAATTTTTAAATTGATTACCTAAAAAAGGAGAAAATTATCAGCAAATAATTAAATCCTATAAGGGTCCGAGATCAGGTAGATAAAAAATTGATTATATTCAGATCAAGTTGGTATTAGAGCTGGTTATTGGCTTGCAAACTTGTTAATCTTTGAAGAAAGTTCGTGATTGCTTTAATTTGGTGCAGTTGGTTTAGTTTGTGTGAATAGGGTACATGTGCACCATGGAAAAGATGTCTAAACAAGCAAAGCTTGATGAGGTTGAAGCTTATAATCACCAGATCCAAGAAGATAACTCCCTCCTATGATCAATGTATTACTCCTTGGAAGAGGAGAATGCTTGTTTGAAATTAGAAATGCAAACCAAGGATGAGTTCTTGGCAAGGTTTTAGTGTGGTGATCAGAGGAAGGAAATACCTTCAACTTCAGATGTAGAGACCAAGGAAGATGACTACACTGTAAGTTATTCACCACTGGAATCTTCCTCTTCCTCCCATTTAGTTTCATATTCAGGTAATAAAGTCTTTGGTTTATTTGAAAATCATACTAGAGGAATTGGATCTAAGTTACTAGATAAAATGGCATTTGATGGAAGAGGCCTTAGTAAAAATGGCCAAGGCATATCTAACCCAATACAGGTTGAGGATCGTCCTCATTTTACAAGTTTGGGTTTTCTAGTGCAAGGATGGAAATTGGAGAATGCTCCAAGAACACTGATGGGAGACAAGCTTTCGAAAGAAAAGTGATTACCCCACTAGTCCTATAAGAAGATTATGAGTAGGAAAGTTGTGCTTTGTCGTCAAAGGCAGGATGTGGTAAGAGAAATCAGTGAAGAGGTAATGAGATTCCACCTCCAGTTTCTTACCATAATTAGAAGCATAGTAAAACTTCTGATCCATTGTTTCATCTTAAGAAGTATGGTTATGATTTTCAGAAGATTTGGAATTCCTTTCCATGTAATTTTTATGGATTGCATAATCATTCTGTGGCCAGATGCTGGAAGAGAAGGACATTGATGAAGAAGTTGATGTCGTTCATCAAGAAAAAAGTAAACCAAAAAGACCAATCTCATCATGTAGAGTCGAGAAATGGTAGAAAGAGTTCCTCATCCTAGAGGAAGAATATTAAGAGGAATTTTTGTGCTCATTTACAGAGGAATGAACACCAGGTGGAAATTTTTTGGAAACTGCATCCATCTCGCCATTAGAGGAATGACAAGCCAAAGAGGGAATGAAGGCCTATTGTAAAGGCAAAGGAAGTTTCTATTCCACCACCAGTTGACAAGACAACCCAGGACCAGGTAATACCTAAAAGTGAAAGTCCTTTAAAATGGGTAAGTCAACAATTTTTCAATTATATATTGCATAATTTAGGTTGATGAATAGTATGCAATATTAGTTTAGAGATCAGATTCTATGAGAAAATGCTGAAAGAAAGGTTTACCATACTCAGTGGATTTTCTTACTTAGAAAATTTTATTAATGATCCAAACCTATCTCCTAATCAGCTCGTGAGTACCTGTTATAGTTGGGATACAAGATTTGACTCATATAAATCTTGGAGATTGATATTCCATTTGCGCAGACCTTAGAGTTCATAGGAGTCAGCTCGTAACTTCATTCTTTGTAGAGGCATTGTGACCGTGTAACAGAATGGTAGCTGAATCACTGTTGGCATTAACGTCAGGTTAAAAATTCATTCTGTGTAGAGGCATTATGACCGTGTAATAGAGTGGTACCTTATATTAGTGTGTCAACAAGAGGAGATCTCAAAGGATCATCTCAAAAGATCATTCGGTGTTAAGGCATTGTGACCACACATTTAAATGGTAGCTAATCAAAAGACTTAGCATCATCCATTGGAGGCTTGAGGTCTTAAAAGAGGCTTAACATCATGTATTGGAGGCATTGAGGTCTGTAATAGACTTAACATCATGCATTGGAGGCTTGAGGTCTTGAAAGAGGCTTAGCATAATGTATTCGAGGTGTTGAGGTCTAAAAAAGGACAAGTTATTGTCCATCATTGACATCAGATCAATTATCTCTCGATGTAAAATGGAGTTCCTTCAAACCAGTTTGAATTATATGAAATTAACTTAGAGCCATGAGCTGTGTTATAGAATAAAAGAAGATCCTTGTTGTCAGATATCAAGAAGCTTAGCACTGCACAGAAAGATCATTGAAGTTTCATTCAGAAACTTAGCACCATACAACGGAGGCATGGTGGTCTTCTTTGGATATTAGAGTGGTGCAACAGAAGCATCATGGGCACATAACCCACTGGTCCCAAGATCAGAGAAAATTTTTTGAAGTGAGAAGGTTACAGAGGAGAAGACCTAAGGGTCTACTACAACAGAACTTCCAAGGTGGTAGCAGAGTTTCCAGATTCAGGACAGGATGGTAAAATGTTCCAATATAAACTTTTGGGACAAAATCCTTTCTTAGTGGGGAGGTGTGATCAGGGGATCATTTTCAATAGTTCCCTAAACATCCCTAAATGGTGTTAGTGTAAAATATCGTGTCTAGAGATTTCCATCAACTGTGAGAACGTGAAAAATAGACATCGGGAGCTCTAGATATGTCCAGTCAGCAATAAAGTCAACTTTGGTCAACTGGTCAATATTGGACCAATGGCACTGTGACACATGGCCAAAATGAAAATGGAGTCGTATGCTGGTTTTTGATCTCTGGTCTTCGACAGTCATAAAATATTTCTCGTCGGAACAAGAGGCTCAACTTTTGTTATGGAGGGGAGCTCAGCCATTGTGTGGACTATGGTATTATCGCCAATGTGGTCAGTCCACAAGCCACCATGAATCGAATATGATCAATTTTACTATCAATGGTCGACATCGAGCTAATTAGCTAAGTCATACATGGACCTAGTTACATTTTACTTTGTAATTATTTTCCATACTTATTTCCAAATGCCACGCATATATATATATATATATATATATATATATATATATATATATATATATATATATATATATATATATATATATATATATATATATATATATATATATTAATGTGCAAACATTAGTATAACCACATAAACCAACCGACCACACATAACCGCAAACATGCTAGGTTATTTCCACATGGTGAAGGCATGAAATGTCATGCGTGGAAGATTCCATGTGAGGAGAGAGAGGTGAAGCGGTGTTATGGGGGGCTAGGCCAATGCGTGGTAAGCTCCACATGAATAATGGAGTGGGTAAGGGTTATTAAAACCATACCCAAAGATAAGTGGTGCCAAATGTGGGATCTTATCCCTATATTCAAAACTACTCCCATTCACCTTAGCCACTAAAATGAATTTTGATTCCATTAAAATATGTAATCCTCTCCATTTGGGTTTTAATCCCATTTATTTAGCAAATTCACTCAATTTGGGATTATATCTCACTTCACATGCTACACTACGGTAAGGCTAAAATTAGCCTTAGGGATAAATGTAATGCATTATATAAGGGCCCTAAATTTTGTATAAATAGGGAACCCATGTTATTGTAACAAAAACACACACACACACACACATAACATAATGGAGAAGCTCATTCATAGAGCTCAGAAATGTAGAGAGCAAGCCAAGAGGAGATTTAGTTTCCATGGGCATAGTTGTGTGAAGACCTAATTTATTTAGGCATTATTATGGCTAAGAGTTATTAATGTTACCTAGTCGGCCCATAGCGCCACACCAAATTATTGTGAATCCTGGAATATTGACCAGAGTGCCATAGGGTGTTACGAAGCATTTAGAAGGCCGATCAAGAACCAGAGGATTCCAAATAGTGGAGCTGGTGCCATCAAGCTTTCCGAATATGCCAGGAAAGGGGAAGTTGGGTGCTATTTTTCACCCTTGTCTTCTAAAGGTCTAGCTATTCTTCTAAGCAATTTCTTAATAGTTTCTATTAGGTTTTCTTGTGAAAGTACTACTGTAACTTACAATTTTTGACTAGTGCAATGGTTCGATAAGAACCCAGAATCGTAGGAAATTTCTGAACTCTGTAATCAATTATTGTGCAATTGTCTTTATTTTCTTGCATTAATTTTTAAATTGATTACTGAAAAAGGATGAAATTATCGACAAATAATTAAATCCTATAAGGGTCTGAGATCAGGTATATAAAAAATTGATTATTTTTGGATCATTCTAACTCTGAATAACCGCTCAATCCCTGAAGTGTAGTTCCGAGAGCCAACACTCGAGTGGCACCGTTGCTAGGTATAGACACTAAATCACACACTTTGGGTATCTATCTAGTCTTGATTACATACTACTATTCATATGATTCCTAAGTAAGAAAAGTACTGATTAACCCATGTCTTTAGTCATCCTTACTTTCTTTGCGTTGCCACTTTTGATTTAACACTCATGATTACCCAGTTTATCTTTTTATACTTCAATTTTTTCACATATTTTGGGTCCTTTCTAGCCATTTGGGCATATTATCTTTTTGGTAGTCAGAATTTTTGGGATTAATTATGAAATTCAATTAAGGGAATCATAAAAATATAAAGTTATGTGATCATAATAAAGGACCAAGCACTAAGCATTAGATATCACCACCTAAGGTTGCATCCAAAGGCTATTCTAGAGAATTCAAGCATCCATTCAAGGGCAAGGGTCTGCATTCTTCTGTATATATTTCATAGGAGGGGAATTTTATCGTAGTCCAAGAACACATCTATTACATGTATCTAATTTTCTCACTATCAAGCATGACATGCAAAAGAGCCACCTATGGCATGAATCCACACACACACACATAGAAATACATTGGGGTTGAGATGTAGTGTAACACTCAGTCACAAGATCACTTGTTTGACAACTAAGGAAATTTTGACCCCTCATTTTGCATCTTTATTTTTTAGGATTTGATGTTATTTTGAGGGTTTTGTAGGTGATCTCTTTATTGTAGGTTATCAATAACATCGGTGATCATAGTGTGACCATCTAGCGACAAAAAACAAGGGTTTTGAATCAAATAGTGACCCTGCAAAATTCTCTTCGGACCTCCTGCATAGACCTTGGTACCTAGGAAAGGATCCTAGCACCCACGTGCACCACTACCAGCTCAGTCACCATGGTCCCTGCTCTTCTTGCACTCTTGTACTTGTCTGGGTTTGGTTTCAAGGTCATGTACTTCCATTCTACTAGTATTCTACCTTTGCACACTGTTAGCATTATTGTGAAATCATGTAAGTGACCTAAATTTCTATTGCACTTAGGGTTTTACTTCATTTGATTATTTTATTGAGTCATTGTTGTACTTTACTATCATATTTATTTGATGTTGCATACATAAGAATTTAACAAAATAATCGACACCCTAGTTTATTTTTGTTAAATCACCAGTGAAATTTTATCATATCATTTATGTTCTTGAGATTTGTAACTTGTGTCCTCTCAAAAGGAATATTTATTTATATGGTGCTTCCTTAGCTTAAGTTGTTCCTATATATATTTTTAATAAATCTCTTCCCGCATTTGCATTTGCTAGCTCCCTTTGAGGTAGTAAGCAATATTCCTCTTAGATTTGGTTCTAAATATATATAGAATTTAATATTATAGTGGCGAATTATCAAGATAAATATGAGATATATTGATTTCATCTAACCATATTTATTGATTTAATCTCCATTTTTTAAAGTTGGAAGGACTTTGACCTTCTTTCAAATCTAATCCCACAAAGAAGTTGCTTATGGAGTTAGAAGGGGTCCAAAAAAAAAGAAAGAAGATTTGGAAGCTTGTAACAGGTCAAAGTTCAAAGGACAATTATATTAAAGCTTCTAAGCTTGATACCCCATTAGTTGAAGACTACTCTAGCACATCTGATAGATCTGAAGCTTCTGGCACTGATTTTCATTTACACTTCTTATATAGATAAGGCCTTAATCCTTAGATTGCACGAAGTAATTGTTAGAGCAAAATCACAGCACCCCTGGATATTGATCAGTTTTCTAGGTTGATCATATTAATATCCAGTGTGATAGCATAACATTGAATCCTTTCTCCAAGTGTGGGACTTGAAGAGTGAGAAAGGAATCTCCAGAGAAGGCTGGTTCCTATTCCTCTGTTCAGGTGCACACAAAATATGCAGAGGGTTTTCTCAAAATCTAATCTAATCTGCCAAGGAGACAAGGTAAGAAGATGCATAAAATAAATCTAAGCTAATAGAGGTGATGCACCGAGGAATGAAGAACATCTGCTTTGCCACATTAAACACAGACCATGTAGATATAACACAACACCATGCACAGATAGCAAAAATGCAATGAAAGATCAAGAATGACAGTAATAAATATGTAAGAGGGTTTAGAAGCAACCACAGACACATATATATTGCTCAAGGATCGATTCAATACATTGCAATGGCCAAAAAGCAAGAAACGGTGTTACAGTCTATATGGGAGGTTTGAAAACTCCACAAATCTTCTTATGAACAGGAGAGAAGGGAGGGTGCAAAGCAGAAAATGTCCAACTACAGAAAGAAACCCCTCCTTACAATATATAGGAAGAATGGGAGAGAAAAGAGAGAGGAAATCGAAATCTGCCCCAACCACCTCTAGGTTGCATTTAATTCGTCCATCATGGTAGAAGCGGCGGGTTCTGGCAAAGCGGCGGTTTGCCTAACAGAAGCGGCGAACTGTCTGCTGCATTAAAGTGGTTGGTTGAGCATCACTTTTGCTTATTATTTCATGCCAGAGGCGTCTTCTGATTTTCTTTCTTCAAACTAAACCAAAATGCAAGATTGACCCTGGAAACGTGTAGAGAATCTCACAAGCTTTCCATTGATATCAAGAACGTGTAAATCTGAGCTCTGGATCGAAATATATGTCAATCTGAAGGTTTAGGACACGGAACAGGCGGAAAACGGATTTTGAATTTCTTCCCGCGCTCTGCCACTTGGATGACACGTGGCGCGCTCTGATTCGCTGAATAATTCTCTCTCCTCTACTTTTCGGCGGGCTGTCTCTTGAATTTTGACTTTTCCTCGTGGGTTCTTAAATGGGACACGTGGCACGATCCTATTTGTTCGGCTCGGTGCTCGAAAATTCACCCTTTGACTTTTCTGACCTTTACTCTATGAGGACACATGGCAATTTCTCAATGGTTCTCGGGCCTGCTGGGTCTTCCGCATACTTCGCGTCCATTCATCCCGGATGTCCCAGTGCTGCTTGGGACAAAAACCTCCGATCCACCCGAAATGGGCTTCCTTGTCCCTCATTTGGCCAAAGACACGTGGCACCTTTTGATTGGCTTTCGGCTCCTTCGGCTTCTTCGCATATTTCGGGTCTTTTTGTCCCGGACGTCCTATTTTGATTTTGGACCTTTTGGGACAATTTCGGCCGGTTCGGCCGGTTCGGGTATTTCTGGCCCGCTTGTCCCAATTGCTTTTGGGCTCCTTGTGCTGATTTCTAGTCCACGAACCGGCCGGTTCGGGCCCTTCTGTCCCAAACGTCCTGACTGCTCCCTCTAGAAGGACTTAGCCAATTTTTTCACTTTTTCCTGGATCAATCCTATTTGCCTTTCTGCAACTTTTCGCACTTTCTCAAAGCTTGCTCCTTCCTTCTTCAGCCTGGGGAGTTTAGAAGATTCCTGAAGGGACCCTAGAAACCTGATTTTGCTCTGAATCAGTCATTTTTCTTGGAATTTGGACATCCTGATGCATGTTATCAAATTTACCCTGGGGGGTGAATTTTGGATAACAATTTGGCGACTCAGCGGGATCATCTGCCTGCTAGATGAAAAGGCCAGTAGCCTGAAGCAATCCATTGGGCATGGAGTTAAGCATTAACTTGAAACAAGCCTGATACTGCAACTTCCCTTCCAGCAACACTCAGAACTATAGAAAACAACCTGAGAGCAGCAAAACCTGTGCCAAAGCACTTAGGGAAAACAAAACTAATCTACAGCAAAACAATGTGCACAAGCACTTGGAGGAAAGAAAATCTAAACTAGTATTTACAGATGTAGTGAACCTCCTTCTAGAAGCAACGCTTGAGATAGATTCCATTTACTGGAATCTGCAGTTCTTCACCATCCAATGAGGCCAATTGGAAAGCATTGTTGTTCTTGCACTTTGTGACCATGTATGGGCCACTCCAAATGGCATCAAATTTTGAATGCCTTCCTAGTTTTTCTCTGTCCACATCCCATTTCAATACTAGATCTCCTATTTGAAAAGATCTATCTTTGGCCTTCTTATCAAAAGTCTTCTTGATCAAAGCCTGATCCTTTTCCATTGCTTGGAATGCCTGATCTCTGATTTCTTGCAGCTCCATCAATTCTGCATATCTCACCTCCATGGGACCAAACTCTAGCAACTCCAGCTGTTTCATGAGTTCCAACATTGGCAACTCAAGTGACATGGGCAAGACTGCCTCTCTTCCGTAGACAAGCCTAAATGGAGAGTTACCTATGGATCTTTTGGGAGTTATCCTATTTGCCCATAAGGCTGATTTCAGTTTGGTATGCCAAGCCTTCTGATTCTCATCAAGAGTCCTCCTAATGATCCTCAGCAAGTTTTTGTTTGTAGACTCAGCCTGGCCATTACCTTGAGGGTAATAGTTTGATGAAGTGCTCAGGTAGATTCCATTCTTGACAGCCCACTCAGTAATTTTAGATCCAATAAATGCCAATGCATTATCAGAGACTATTGTAGCAGGTACACCAAATCTGGTAGTTATTCCCTCGTAAAAGTCCAAGATGCTGGACTCATTCGCCTCTTTGACTGCTACTGCTTCTGTCCATCTGGTGAAGTAGTCTGTGGCTGTCAAAATCCATTTGTGCCCTTGGCTCGAATTGGGATTGATGACTCCAATGAAGTCCAGACCCCATTGCATGAATAACTGGTCAACTGAGATTGGATGTAATGGGAGGGCTGCAAGTTTCTCTTTTCCTGCGAAAAATGCACAATTCTTACACCTCTTGATCCATGCATAGCAATCACTGAATATTTTAGGCCAATAATAAACAGCCTTCATGATTTTCAGAGCTGTCACTCTTGGTGCAAAATGGCCGCCGGCTGGTCCATCATGAAACTCTTTTAATACCCTCTGGATCTGACCTATGTTAATGCATCTCAGCAGCACTCCATTCAGGTCCTTTTTGAACAAAACTCCATCAATGATGGTATATGGAATTGCCTGCAACCTGAAGTGTCTTCTTTTCGCTTTGCTCATTTCTAGAGGGCACATACCCATTTGTAGGAAATGTATCATATTCTGAGTCCAACAGGGAGTGGACACATCATCGATTTCCTGTTTTTTATCATCTTGTAATAGCAGGACAACGTCCTCTTCATCTTCTGGGCTGTTTGGTCATTTGGAAGCGAGTTGCTCGCACAAACCTTTGCCTCTTACCAGCTTGGTGATTTTGATCTCAATGTCATACTCCATGACACGGGTGATCCATCCTGCCCTTTTCTCATTCAAATCCTTGTTGAGGAGGAAGTCCTTAACCCCAGCATGTGAGACCAGCAACTGGACCTTGTTGTTTGAGACCAAATGCTTGAATTTCTTCAAGCTCCTGATTACTGCAAGCACATGTTTTTCAATGAAAGAGTACCTCAATTCGCAGTCATTTAGGCTTTGGCTGAAGAAGGCAATCGGCTGCTCATCATTCTCTTTATTCTGTTGCACCAAAATGGCAGAAATAGTGTCATCACCCCCAAATGCATAGAGGATGAAATCCTTGGAAAAGTCCGGGTTGATGAGAGTGGGTGCCTGGGAGATGGCTTCTTTGATTGCCTCAAAGCTCTCCTTGCCTTCTGCCGTCCATTTGAAAGCCATGCTTTTCCTTAACATTTTGGTGATGGGCTTGACAAGGGCTGCAAAGTTTGGGACAAACCTTTGAACAAAGTTTATCCTTCCCAGGAAACTCTGAAGAGCTTTCTTGTGACTTGGCAATGGTAGAGCCCTTATGGCTTCAACCCTCTCTGGATCAATTGCTAATCCTTCCTTGGAGACAATGTGGCCAAGGAGTTTCCCTTCATGTGCAAGAAAGATGCACTTCTTAGGATTTAAAGACACTCCAAACTTTCTACATCTCTGAAACACTTGCCTGAGGTGAAAGAGATGGTCTGCAACATTTTTTGAGAAGACAGTAATGCCATCTAAGTATATCAGTACTACCTTGTTGATCAAGCCTTTGAATGCCATATCCATAGCTCGCTGGAATGTTGCTCCGGTGTTCGACAGTCCAAATGGCATCTTCTTGTAAGCATACGTGCCCCATTTGGTTGTGAAGGCTGTCTTGAACTGGTCTTCCTCCTTCACCATAATTTGATTGAAGCCTGAGTAACCATCAAGTAGCGAAAACCTTTCTGACCCAGCTACGACCTGCAATATTTGCTCCATGGAAGGGAGTGGATAATGGTCCTTGAGAGATGCCCTATTGAGGTCTCGGAAGTCAACACATAGCCTGATCTCTCCACTTTTCTTTCTGACCGGAACCAAGTTCGCAACCCAGCTTGAGTGCTTGATAGGGAATATAATTGCTGACTCAATCAGCTTGTCCAGCTCCTTCCTCATGAGAGGCTCCATGTGTGGATTGACTGGTCTCTGTTTCTGCCTGACAGGCTTAGTATTTGGATCCAACTCGATGGTATGCTGAGCTAAGTTGGGATTGAAGCCCTTCAAGTCTTCATAGCTCCAAGCAAAACACGTCAGGGAATTCTTGACAAAGCTGTATGAACTCATATTTCTCTTGCTCAGTTGTCATTTTTCCAATTTGCAATGGCTTGTTCTCTTTTACCAAGATGGATACCGAATCTTCCCTCTTGACCTGAATATTTGCTTTCTCTTTTCTAAACTGATCATTGGGGTTAAAAATGGACTCCAAGGTGACAAGTCCCTTGGGCAGCTTGTCAGTTCTCAGCTGTATCACCTGGTCACCATATTGCTGTTCCAACTTCTCTTGATTCTTAGCTGAGAACTCAGCTTCTTCCTGCAAGAAGCGGATGATTTGTTGATCATTCTCAAATACCTGCCAACTGACATCGTTATCCAGCACTGAAGGCCTCACAATCACGTGGATGTTTGGCTGTACCTTGTCTTGTTGAATGTTTTCTACGATGTCAAAGGCTGCCCCTACTGCTGCAAGCCTATCAGTAGCTTGATTCTCTTTTCTGGGAATGGCCTTGATGCCGAAACCTTCAAAATCCTCCATGAGGTCCCACACCCTGTTCTTGTAGCATCTGAGTAGATCATTTTTGGCAGCATGTTGTCCCTTGACCTGATTTACAATCAGCTCACTGTCCCCAAAAACTTGCAAGTTCTTTATTTTTCTCTTGATTGCCCAATGCATCCCTTGCACCAAGGCTTTATATTCAGCAGTGTTATTGGAGCATGCAAATTGAAATCTAAAAGCTGAATAATACCTTACTCCTTGAGGTGAAACAAGCATGGCTCCTCCTCCCGCACCTTGCCTACTCCTTGATCCATCAAAAAAAAGTTGCCATACCTCATTGTCATACTTGTGGTTTGGCTTGGTGATGCTAGGAACAGGTTGACTTTCTTCGTATATACAATAGACCCCCAGCTCAGATTCTTCTACTTCTTGATAAGGATCAAAAGCATGCACCTTGCTTGCCCATTCATCAAGAGTCAAATCCGGGATACTTCCAACCTTAGTGTCGGCTTCATCAGTGCTGAGGTGATCTTCTTGATCAAATGCTGAGCAATTGGTATTAATATGACTTGGAGTATAGGGTTCAATGTGGAAGTCTGTAATAGGTTCTGACCTAATTATAGCTTTAGTTCCATACCTCGTTCTGAATAGCATGTGTGACCAATCAGTGGACAAATATCCCCCAATCCTGGCAGTAAAGTCCCTTGACAAGCATAGGGCAAAGAGTGGTGGAAGGTCTATGACTGAGACGTCTTGTGAAACAACCACGTTGGGACATGCATGCAAGGTAAGACTCAAGTTTTTTATAACTCCAACTGTGGCTACTGCTGTCCCATCTAATTTCACTACTCCCTTAGTTGTTATTTCATACTGGAGCCCTAGCTGATCAGCTCTCTGTTTAGGCATTACTGAACTACTTGCCCCAGAGTCAATCATGCAATTATGTACCAACTTGTCTCCTATGATCAATGAAACATAAAATGGAGGGGGCTTCAGCATTTTACCTTGTTGTGCTCCATGATTTCCTTCAGGCTGGGCAGCATTTGTAAGCACTTTGTCTTGCCTCTGAACCTACTGATTCGAAATTGGCTAGTCCTTCATAGCAGCTTGCAGTAGATCTCTTTGGCCTGGGATGGATAGGGATTCCCACATAGATATATTGACGTTTGTTTTCTTCATCTGATCAATGATACTGAATGGTGATGAAGGATCTCTCTGCTGTCCCTTGATTTGCACATTTTCTCCTTGGATATGTGCAGCAACAGCTAACATTTGATTTGGCCAAGGGGCTGTTCTTAGCTGCCCTCGTGCATTTGAAACTGGGTTTTGCTTGCCAATCATTTGTGGAGCTGTGGAAGGTTGTGGATTGGCTGGGGCTAACGGCTGTTCCTCACCCAAATTTCTCCTTTTTGACCTTGTGTTGGCTGCAACACCTTGAGAGACTGCCTGATTCATACCACAGAAATCCTCTGCCTGCCAATTTACCAATGTGGTGTCATTTGGGGCAGGTTGCTGTTGGAATGTTTCTTGTTGTTGGCTGTTTTCTTGACTACTTTCACCCTCCACACCAGCACTTGTTACCATTAAAGCTTGGGTTAAAGCACCATTATAGCACATGGATTGATTATGGGGTTCATTACATGGAAAACACCATTCATACTCCTGGGCAATATTGTTTTGTGCTGGTACTAATGCCTTAGAGGCAGATATGGCATTTGGATTATAGGGCTGGAATGGTCTATTGGCAGGAGGCCTTGTTTGATTCATATTTGCAGCTGGATTAGGTGGCCTTTGAGGCTGATATGGCTGCCTATTAGGTTGAGCTTGAGGCTGATACGAAGGTCTAAAACCTTGAGTTTGCTGTCTCTTAAGTGTGACCAGCTCATTACCTAAATTTTGCAGCTGCTTCATGACTTCTTGAAGCTCATTTGGGGCACTTGGAGATGAAGTGGAAGCTTCATTTGAACTCTGATTTCTAGGAGTGGGAGAAGGAGCTAAGACAGGTGCCTGACTAGTACTTGGGCTCTCTAAACTTGGATATAATGGCATTGGAGGCCTAGGAGCTAGCTTGCCAGCTTGAATCAGACAATTTTCAGCTCTAATGGCAATACTATAGGCAGCAGGGATAGTTGTGCCTCCCATGGATTGAATCAACATAGAAATATCAGAATTTAAAGCTTTAAGGTAGTATAGAAAAGCACCTTCTGCTGTTGGTCTGACTGCTACTGGAATTCTATCCCAAGATCTTTGAAATCTGAAGTTGAAGTCAGTCAGCTGCTCATTGGAAGCTCTCTTGATGGTTGTCAGCTGCTCCAAAAGAGACAAGTTGTCTCCCTTCTCTCCAAATTGATTATGAAGTGCAATACACAGCTGATTCCAGTTCGTGATAGAAGCAGCTTCAAGGCTCCTAAACCATTGCAATGCTTTTCCCTTGAATGAAGACGCCAGCAATTTGACAGCTACTTTCATCTCATTAATCTCATGGATTGCACAAATGTTAGCAATGTCCTTGACATGATCACCAGGAGTGGTCTGGTTTTCTCCAGTAAAATATGGAATGTTCTTCAATGCTGCAACTGGGATTGGATTTTGTGCATTGAGAGCAAGTGGGCTGCTGCCTGTGAAGTTGACATAGGGGTTTACTGGTTGCGCCATTCTGAGTGGTCTTAAAACCCTTGTATATTGAAAGAAAGGCCTGTCAGGTGGAGGAGTTGAGAGAGTTCTGTTTGGTGGAGATGGAGACCTTTGAATCCTTCTTCCTCTTTGCCTTCTTCTTGGAGATAGTTGCAGGTATTCAAATGGTACTTCCTCTTCTCCAGCTCTTGACCTTGTGATTCTTCTCATAAGCTTTTAGGCCTGACTGCTGAAACTTAGTTGATTCTTCCCTTTGGAGTCGCCAGATATGCAAATAATAGCTCTTCTTTAAGCAAGAAAATTGCAGCAGATGCACATCAACCTTGCTGCAATAAAAAATGAGACCTCTGGTCCCACCGGGTGTGCCCAAACTGTTAGAGAAAAATCACAGCACCCCTGGATATTGATCAGTTTTCTAGGTTGATCATATTAATATCCAGTGTGATAGCATAACATTGAATCCTTTCTCCAAGTGTGGGACTTGAAGAGTGAGAAAGGAATCTCCAGAGAAAGGCTGGTTCCTATTCCTCTGTTCAGGTGCACACAAAATATGCAGAGGGTTTTCTCAAAATCTAATCTAATCTGCCAAGGAGACAAGGTAAGAAGATGCATAAAATAAATCTAAGCTAATAGAGGTGATGCACCGAGGAATGAAGAACATATGCTTTGCCACATTAAACACAGACCATGTAGATATAACACAACACCATGCACAGATAGCAAAAATGCAATGAAAGATCAAGAATGACAGTAATAAATATGTAAGAGGGTTTAGAAGCAACCACAGACACATATATATTGCTCAAGGATCGATTCAATACATTGCAATGGCCAAAAGCAAAAAACGGTGTTACAGTCTATATGGGAGGTTTGAAAACTCCACAAATCTTCTTATGAACAGGAGAGAAGGGAGGGTGCAAAGCAGAAAATGTCCAACTACAGAAAGAAACCCCTCCTTACAATATATAGGAAGAATGGGAGAGAAAAGAGAGAGGAAATCGAAATCTGCCCCAACCACCTCTAGGTTGCATTTAATTCGTCCATCATGGCAGAAGCGGCGGGTTCTGGCAAAGCGGCGGTTTGCCTAACAGAAGCGGCGAACTGTCTGCTGCATTAAAGTGGTTGGTTGAGCATCACTTCTGCTTATTATTTCGTGCCAGAGGTGTCTTCTGATTTTCTTTCTTCAAACTGAACCAAAATGCAAGATTGACCCTGGAAACGTGTAGAGAATCTCACAAGCTTTCTGTTGATATCAAGAACGTGTAAATCCGAGCTCTGGATCGAAAGATATGTCAATCTGAAGGTTTAGGACACGGAACAGGCAAAAACGGATTTTTGAATTTCTTCCCGCGCTCTGCCACTTGGATGACACGTGGCGCACTCTGATTCGCTGAATAATTCTCTCTCCTCTGCTTTTCGGCGAGCTGTCTCTTGAATTTTGACTTTTCCTCGTGGGTTCTTAAATGGGACACGTGGCACGATCCTATTTGTTCGGCTCGGTGCTCGAAAATTCACCCTTTGAATTTTCTGACCTTTACTCTATGAGGACACGTGGCAATTTCTCAATGGTTCTCGGGCCTGCCGGGTCTTCCGCGTACTTCGCATCCATTCGTCCCGGATGTCCCAGTGCTGCTTGGGACAAAAACCTCTGATCCGCCCGAAATGGGCTTCCTTGTCCCTCATTTGGCCAGAGACACGTGGCACCTTTTGATTGGCTTTCGGCTCCTTCGGCTTCTTCGCGTATTTCGGGTCTTTTTGTCCCGGACGTCCTATTTTGATTTTGGACCTTTTGGGACAATTTCGGCCGGTTCGGCCGGTTTGGGTATTTCTGGCCCGCTTGTCCCAATTGCTTTTGGGCTCCTTGTGCTGATTTCGCCTTGAACCGGCCAGTTCGGGCCCTTCTGTCCCAAACGTCCCGACTGCTCCCTCTAGAAGGACTTAGCCAATTTTTTCACTTTTTCCTGGATCAATCCTATTTGCCTTTCTACAACTTTTCGCACTTTCTCAAAGCTTGCTCCTTCCTTCTTCAGCCTGGGGAGTTTAGAAGATTCCTGAAGGGACCCTAGAAACCTGATTTTGCTCTGAATCAGTCATTTTTCTTGGAATTTGGACATCCTGATGCATGTTATCAAATTTACCCTGGGGGGTGAATTTTGGATAACAGTAATCCCAAGCCTATTTGTTTGTTTACCAATGAGAATAGGGGATTTGGTTTATAATTTTTACCTCCTAGATGCCCTTATCAAGATGATCAAACTCCTTTGATCTAGCAACCCCTTGTTCAACATTGGTTTAATCATCCACCATTTGAATAACCTGCATAAAATAACATGTCTGACCCCCCTCCTAGGGAATTGTTTAGAGTTCAAACGTATGGACCTCAATTTCAATGGTATGGAAGGTAATCCTAATAAGGGTCATAATGAGATTATGATGATGTTTCCTAAGTTCTAAGTTAATAATTCTATCAGTGGTGACCATTATTTAAAAAAAATTCAAGATATGATGGATGATTACAAATTTGAATTTAAGGATGTTTATGTAAAGTTATTTATACACACTCTAGAAGAAGATGCTCATGAATGATTTATATCTCTACCCATTGGATCAATTGATTCATGAAAAGAAATGAAAAATGCATTTAGGGTTTTGTATGGTGATAAAATAGATCCAAGGTTTATGTTGTCTGAATTTGAAAATATTAAGAAGAATCTCAATGAGTATGTATATGACTTCAACATTAGATTCAATAAAACCCCGACAAGGTTACCCAATAATATAAGGCCTAGTGATGAGTATTTCCTTATTACGTAATTAGACGCATTTGACAAGAAGGAAACATAATATTTAATGGATAAAAAGCCTCGTAATATTAGGAAATCTTTCACTGTGGATATACAGATCGAGAATAATATTAAAGATGCTGGGAAACTACCAAAGAGAGAGGGTGTAAAGCTGGCTAACCTATAAAATCACCAGACCAGAAAGATAGTCAATCTTGAAGAAATTTTAAAGATCTTAGAAATTTTTGTTAAGGAAATTTATTACAAACTAGTGTGGGACAGAAAAGGGCTATCTCCTAATATGAAGGGTCAACATCAAAACATCGGGCGCAATAGGTTTAGAAATCACACTAAAGGAGATTTTAGGGGAGAGGATAAAGGAAAATGGCCTATGGGTCACATTGGTAAACAAAAAAAATTCATAGATAATAAAGTAACTCTTGACCCTTTTGTGGGAAGAGTAGCCTCCCTAGAAGAAGAGTGTGTCATTGATTGGTGTGATAAAATATTTCTACCACATGTTCCTTTTGATCGACCTACAGAGGATATCATCGATGAAGCTGATTATGGAGATGTTTATGTTTTTGAATGTCAACAGGATTGTGATCTTTGTGTGTCTTCCACTGACCTCCTATGTGCCTAGAATGTGGCTGATTTTTGGAGTTGTGTCAAAAAGGTTCTTTCCCTCCTTGTTGAATTTAATGGTGAGGTTAATATGGCTCAATATTTTGAGCTACCTATTGTAAGCTAATTTTGAATTGAAAAATTAACAAGCATGAAAATTATAAATTTTTCGAATTTATACTTTTACATGTTTTATCACACTCACTGTGATCGTCTTATTCTCATGATCGTTTTGGTCTTCGTTTTATCCATTTCGGGTGAGAACTCCTCTCGCCAAGTCACAAACTGCGTTAATAATTAATTAATTTATTACCCTTTTATTTAATAAAATTAATTTTATTAATTTTGGGTTTTTAAATTAAAAACATATTAATTTAATATTTATTAAAAATCAATCGACAAGTTTTTGTTATTGCCGTGGGAAATAAAAATTCCACCTCTGATTGTCGGGAATGCCAAATTGACTTTCCACACTAGGATTTCCTTTTCCTCGAAAAATCTTATTTTTTCCCTACTTGTGGAATTTCTCCTACTGATTACCAACCCAACCGAATGGAAAATTGTAAAAATATCTCTGAATATCCCAAATGGGGAAATAAATGGGAATTGCTATCCTGTTTTGTCATTGCCATGGGAAAATGATTGAGTTTTTTCCCATATTTCCTTGGAAATTAATTCCTGCTACCCAGAGAAAGGGAAATTGGTTATTCAAATGGAAACAAAGAAATGGTTACAGGGAAGCATCTTTAATCCTCACAAAAAATCCTCCATGAAACTATGTGGAAGAAGTCGTGCGTAAGAAGTTGAGGCTCTTTATTTCTAACTTTTTTTTTGTTTATTTCCAACTTCTTCTTATTTCCCCGAACGTTTGCAGAGAAATATTTTTCCAAATATTTCATAGCACATTATTCATAGACAACTCAAGAAGAAATAAGTCCTTTCTCAGAAAGAAAGATAAAAAACTACACAAGCATTTCTTTTTTCCAGAATTCCACGCATTCACCTGGAGATAGAAACGTCCATGTTTGTTGCATGCAGTCTAAAGCATTGATAAGGAGGAAGCGCAAACTACTCAAATTAAAAAAAAATAGAGAAAGATTGCATACCCACACATGAGAAAAAGGAGGAGAAGGAGTGGCCACATGGGATACAAAAATAAGATAACCAAAGGCCATTCCCATGCACAAGCAAAAAGGAAGACAATCCATGCTTGGAGAAAAGGAGGAATAAAGCCAAAAATTTACAAAATTTCATCCACATAGCCCAAGGTTAGAATTTTCACGCAGGTTTTTTAGGATTTCCACATAGCCCATACAAAATATTTTTGCCCAAGCCAAAGCAAGGACAATCTACATAACCAATAAGGAATGGAGGAATAAAGAAAAACATGTTTCAACACAAACACCTATTTTTAATGTAGCCAGAGGAAGAGAAGCTTACACAGGTCAATAAAAAAGAAATAAAAAATAATTCACATGGAGGATGAAGAGGAGGTTTTCCATGCAAGGAAATATTGCACACATGCCATGTAGCTGTATAAATTGGACCTCTACAAGAAAAAGGAGTAATTTTTTTTCCACACACTCATTTACCTCATCAAATTTCAAATCAAGAAATAGTCACAAATTACAATAGTAGAGGGAAATACACCACATACTTTTCCAATAGCCAGTAGGGAAGAATCACAGTCCACGCATTAGTGTGGAGTAAAGACAAATAAAAAAAGAAACCAAAGGCCACACATTAAAAAAAAAGGCTTTCCACGCATCCATTAGAAAGCCCATTCATGCAAGCCAAAGAGATAAATTCATGCATTGGTAAATAAATGATCTCACGTGAAGAGGACTGTCATGTAGGAGAGATAAAGAAATCAGTCCAGACAATATCAGGTTTGCATAGGAAAAACTAGTTCATAGTCATTGTTACGCTAAAATCCACCCAATTGCGAGAAGAGGAAGACTATGCCTGAAGAAATATCACATGAAATATTTGAAAAAATGTCAAGTTTTATATATATATATATATATCAACAAAAATAAAAATGAACTTAATGAAGAAAATGATAGGTGTAGAAAGAACGGGTCGTGGGTTGTATCTGTCGAAATAATCAACTTTGGATATCTCGAAGCTGGATGATTTTCGTGAAAAACCAATCATTTCCCAAAATTTTACTCATGTTAAGGTGCTTACATAATCATTTGAAAATTCACAACACCTCATTTTGTATTTTTCACGAAGCCAAATAAAACACAGTTCATTTGATTTTTGCTACGCGCACTATTTCAGCTTGTTGGAAGGCCTACTTTATGAATTTGTATTTTGAGCCTGAGTGACTGTCAACAAGAATGGTTTACTTTGTTGAATTTTTCCAAACTTAATGTAATACTTTTACAAATTTCAAATGTACAACAACTCACTCGATATTTTTCATGGAGCCAAATAAAATGCAGTTTGCTTGATTTCGTTGCGTGCACAGTTTTCAGCCTGTTAAGGAGACTAAATTTGAGGGTCGATATTTTGAACTCAGATAATAATCAAGAAAAATTTATTGGTTATTTGAACTATTCACACATTCATATTCTCCCTTGCAAAGTTGTAGATTCCCATGGTGACGTTTGGTATTTTTCCTAGGCTAAAACCAAATAGGATTTTTGTAGTTTTACACCTGCATTTTCCTAGCAATTTCAAAAGAGTCGACTTTAACAATTAATATTTGACTAAAGAATTTGATTTGGGAAAAAAAAATATAACACCTATACTTATGGTACCTTAATAGACCCTGTCATCAAGTGAGAGCCTCTCAGAACAAGATTTTCTATTTTTCCCAGGGCAGTTTCAGAGGTGATTTGTTCAGTTTTGAAGTTTGGAAGTAATAGCTAGAAATCAAGCTTTTTTCATTTCTTCACAATCATGTCATCTTCAAAAAACATGGTGTTGTGGTATGAGTTCAAGGGCATTCTACCCACCTTGGTGCTACATTCAGAGTATGAGAACATCACGCACAACAACCTTCTCAGTGTCCCTACAGAGTCCCAAATTGGTCATCACTTGCATGAATCACTATGACACCTGCACAGTGTGGTGATTCAACTCCAACAACTCTGAAGTAGAAGTGACCTTGACTTGTGAGATCTCGGTCTCATTTCTATGGCACCAATGCTTCTCGATAGTACCAATGGGTCACTTATGACTTCCTCTTTATGCGGTATAGGTCGTAGCTATTGACAAAGGTCTCTTTGGGGTCAAAATCCATGGTTATTGACAGATATCAATAATGGGAGAATATTTTCTACATAAATTGTCTTCACTTGATCATTGTGGTAGATCTATTCATAAAAAAACCAATACCAATGACAATTATGGTTATGTGGATCATCAAGTAAGACCACATCATTCAAGTGTTTCCTTGTCAGCTCTCAGTTAGTAGTGGGTGTGATACTTCATCAACCAATCTTAAAGTTGTAGCGTGCTTGAATTGTATTATCGTCAGCAGATCAGAATGGTAACACTTCAGGATGGTGACAAAGATGAAAGAAATAACTCTTGGAAGAGATTCTCAATGGAAAAAGATTAGGAGTTGGATTCTGATAAGCCAAGGTGACGTAACGACTATGGTCTCATGAAAAATGAAGAATTCAGTGTTGAAATGTATTTGAAACATGTGGAGAATTTTGTGTAATTGTGAATGTGAATATGAATGAAGACAAACTTGCTCACACCAAGATGTTTCTCAAATGGAGGGGTGGATGAACTACTCAAGTTTCAAGCTTGGCTCTCTTGTCATATGGAGGATTCTGGAGCATGGTCAATGATTTCATTCCTATATGATTGGGATAAGAAGACTCTTGGCCCAATGGATAAGGCACTGATCCTAGGTGTCTTGACCTAGGTGGTGTGTTGCTGACTAGGATGTTTATGTGTGTGTCCAAGTCATCTAAGTGGAGTCCACATGTACCCATTTCTTTTTATTTATCTACTTTTCCTAAAGTGACTTTCAAATGTTCATTAAATGATATTGACTTATTCAATTTAGTTGAAAAATTCAAAGTCACTTTGGGTGCCCTAATTTAATGTTCATTTAAACTCTAATGACTTTATAACCAACTTTTGGGTTATAAAATGAAGTTAGGGGCTCATTTGTAAGGGTTACTTTGAGAGAGGAGAAGGAAATAATTTTGTGTGAAATATTTGTTTCAATAAATAAACTTTGTGTTCTTTTGTGAAGACATTTTGGAATTAATGAAATATGAAATTTGTGTTCCATTCATTATGTCTCATAGCATTTGATGTTCTTATGTTCATTAGATGTTAATGTTTAAATCTTGCATGCGAATATTGTCTTGGATCTTATTGTCAATGCAATTAATTTGTTGTTATTGTTCACATTGATCAAGCTCTATTATTTACTCGCTCATGTGTGTTCCTTTTTACCTGTTCTTGTTTAGCTGATTCGAACCCTAATTTATTTGAGTTAGTTATTCATTGTTTTCCTCTTTGTAATATTAGGCTCTTATTTTACCTAACTATTACACGTTCCTTCCATTCATTCCTATCCATTTCTTTCCTTTATTCCATTCCACATCCCTCATTCAAATTTCTTTCCATTTGATGTTCCAAAACACACCCACACATGTAATTTTGAATGTACATATGTAAATATTGTTTTGGTTTTTGATAAAGGAAGCCTCATCTTCATTGAGGAGGGAATTCATTCCCTCACTATTGCATGTAATTTTCATACATGAAAATCCATATGCTAACACTACCTAATCATGATTTTGAGTATTTAAGATCATTAATGATACAAAAATATGATATTGAAGTTCCTTCAAAAGAGGATCAAGAGTTATTGATCAATATCACAGTTACTTAGGAAAAGGAGTACAACTTGAGGATCTGTCCCTATAGCTAAACATAAGATTCCTATTCTTTCTAGTGTCCCCAAAGATGCTCCCTAGAGAAATTTGTTAAATAATAACCCTGTAATCCATCCCGGGCCAAGTAGTTCATCCCCTTTTTCCACTATGAAAGACCATTTTCCATCAGATAAAACAATCAAATTTCCTTTCAATACGCTCCTTCCCAAGTATAATGTGTGTGATATGTCCCAAATACTAAACCAGATATAGATCATAGTTCCCACTATGGAACTATTAAGGATCCCTAAGCATAGAAAGCAAGCTTTTGAAAATATGGGTTTCAAAGAAGATATGATTACTAAGAACAATATTCAAGTTAATAAAGAATCATCCCCCACAATTGTAGAGGCTGAGGTGGAGGAAAATGAAGAGGCAATGGAAACACCTACTGAAGTATACTTGGGAATTTCCCTATTAGAAACACAATTACATGTCGAACCTTTTTTTACCTCCCTTATTGTAAATGGGTGGCTCTTGCATAATTATATGTTTGATTATGGTGCCTCATGTACATCATGACCTTGGAAGTCATGAACGAGTTTAATATAATGATAATTTATGCTTTTAGGAAATGTTTCACTATGCATTCTAGGGAGGTACTCCTGGTTGGACATGTGAGGGGACTACTCATGGAATTGGTAGCTTACTTAGGAAAGTACTTGATTATGAACATTGTCATTATTGATTGCCCTGCCAGGTTGGGAATGTTGTTGTCGAGAAATTGGGCAACCAATATGGGTGGAAGTTTCTAAATGGATATGTCATATGCCTCCATACCATTGGAGGGAAAATTGGTCAAGTTATATAGGGAAGACAAAATGATGCACCTTATTGAAGATCCTAATAATGCTTCTTATGAAGTACTGTTTGTTAATGTAGACTTGGATAATTTTATAGGAAATGCTAATTTTGAGGAGAATTTTTTATATATAAATGCTCAACTAGAAGACCTTGTGATTCCATGGACCATGAATTTTTATGGAGCATTCTCTCAAAGTAGTAATGGGGTAGGAGTAGTGTTTACTTATCCGAACAATGAATATTTTAACTTCTCCTTTAGATTGAATTTTGACTACACAAATAATGTGGCAGAATATAAAACACTCTTGTTAGGATTAAGGATTGCTTAGAGACATGGAATAAAGTATATTCTTGTCAAAGGGGATTTTGAATTGGTAATAAAGGAGGTAGGAAAGTTTTATGTGGTAAAAAATAAAATGTTGAAATAGTATCGGAATCCAGTGTGGGATCTCTATGAATTTTTTGATTCATCCAATATTGATTACCATGAGAGAATCCAAAATATAGTAGTTGATAGGCTTGTATTCCCAGCCTCACAATATGACAATGAGGATCTATACCCACACTATATATTTGAGGTGTAAGTATTATCTCGACCTTATGTACATAATAAGATCCAACATTGGAAAGTATTTAATGATGATTCACATATCAAAATATTCTTGAGTTTCCCATGTGAGTTCATTGAATTTTTTATTTATTTAGAACCTATGGTAGAGGTATGTGAGGGGAAGAAAACTATTTTTGTAAAAGAAGTAATTCAATTAAATACTAATGTGATCCTAAGGGGATTAGTTAGTCTGGAATCTACCTTTAATAGTACCAATAGAGCAGTTCATAAATCCAGTACTCTACCAAGAGATGTCATGGAATGTAACGTGGGTTATTTCTAGGATCCTATAAACATATTATTAGGAAGTAATTTGAATGAAGAAGAAAGAAAGGCCTATACTAAGTTATTAGAAAAGTACCAGGATTTCCTTACTTGGTATTATTCTAAATTAAAAGAATATAGAGAGGATTTGTTCCAACATGAGATACCACTGAAACCCCACACTAAGACATTTAGAAAAAAGCATAGACCTATCAACCCTATTCTTGCAGCCAAGATGCAAGAAGAATTGAATAATTCATGAGATGGTGACATCATAAAACCTAATCGATATTCCTCTTGGGTGGTTAATTTAGTACTAGTGAGAAAAAATGATGGGGATATAAGGATCTATGTTGATTTTAGAAATATGAATAGGAATTCACTCAAAGATAAATATCATTTTCTCAATATGGACAATTTGTTGCAAAAGGTAATGGGGTCAAAACTGTGTTGTCTACCCTAGATGATTTCTCTGCGTATAATCAAGTTGTGGTGAAGGAATAAAAACTATATAAGACTACGCTCACCATTCCATGAGGTACTTATGTGTATATCAGAATTCCATTTGGATTGATGAATGCTGAGGATACATACCAGAGAGTGATGGAAGTCTATTTTTTGGGACTCATAAATGAGTTAATTTTTGTGTACTAGGATGACATTAAAATTTTTCCTGAAAGAAGAGGAGACCACCTGATGCATTTGGAAAAGATCTTGATTAGGTGTAGGGAATATGAAATCTCACTCCCAAGAAGTGTCATTTTGGTGTACAGAAGGCCAAATTTCTTGGAAACATAGTGTCCCATCAAGTAGTTATGATTGATCTAGAAAGATTGGAAGATATTGATAAATGTCCCATCCCCATGTCTAAAAGGACATTCAATCATTCTTTGGGAAAATTAATTTTATGAGAAGATTCATTTCCAATTTTGTTGAAATCACCTTAATAATTACCAATATGTTAAAAAAGTATTAGGTGATCAAATGGAGTGATGAAGTGACTCAGGATTTCAAAGGAGTGAAGGAGGCACTCAAAATAGCCCATGTGCTAGCTAGTCTTGATTACAAGAAGGATTTTCAGATGTTTTCTTTTTCTTCTGACTTTATTATCACCTCTGTATTATTGAAAAATGATGGTGAAGGCCATGAAAATCCCATTGCAATATTTATCAAGGCTTTTCAAGGATCTGAAATGAAGTATTATGTTATGGAAAAGTAAGCTTTTTCTCTGGTCAAAGTAACCAAAATATTTAGACCTTACATTCTCATTTCAAGGATCATAGCTTATATACCTCACAGTATGGTGAAGGACATCTTTTATCAGATGGAAATGTCTAGTAAAAGGTGTGGATGGGTTAAAAAATTACAAGAATATGACATGTATATTCAAACCATCAATTTAGTACATGGTCTAGTTATTGCAAGATTAATGGAAGAAACAAATTTATAGAATTTTGAAATTCATGCCATTGAGGATGATGAGAAATATCCCCATATAGAGGTAAGTATTTCAGATTGGTACAAGAAAATTGTGTATTATCTTAAAAAATTGAACTGTCCTAATGGGTTAGATAAAAATCAAAGGAGGACACTCAAGTTGGTGTCCTAGAAGTACATCTTGACTAATTATATATTGGATTGGAAAAGTCTAGAAGGGGTCTTGTTGAGATGTGCCACAGAAGAAGAAGCCCCAAAGTTGGTTCATGAATTTCACAGAGGATTGTGTGAGGTTCATTTTGATGGAAGAGTTACTGCTCACAAGATTACGAGGGAAGGCTACTTATGAATGCCCATGTTCAAAGATGTTTCCTTAATGGTTAAGAAACCTGAAATTGTTCAATGCTTCTCTGGTTTATTGTAAGTGTCTAGATCTCTTCCCTTACAACCTATTTATATAGAGGCACCTTTCAAGTAATGGGGGTTAGATTTTATTGGTGAAATGTTAGAAATTTCAAGTGCAGGGCACAAGTAGATATTAGTGGCCACAAACTATTTTAATAAATGGGTTAAGGATATTCCTACCAGGAACACAACTCATCAAGTGGTTATGGATTTTATCCTTAATCATAGAATTTACAAGTTTGGTTTTCTTGATAAATTGGTTGCTAACAATGTTATGAGCTTTAGGGCCAATCCTTTAGTGACAATGTGTCATGAGTATGTCATAAGCCTTACTTGCACCTCTAATTATAACTATTAAGGAAATGGGCAGGAAAAATCTAGTAATAAGTATTTTCTCATAATACTCCGAAGAATTTTAGAAGTAAATAAGAGAAAATGGGGTGAGCAACTCAAATTTGCATTGTGGGATGATAGAGTTAGGAATAAGAGATCCAATGGTTACCGATTTATGCATCAACTGGATGATGGGGATGGTGTTAACCATTATGAGGAAAGAATAAATCAAATTATTGAATTGGATGAAGTCTAGAGAGAGTCTTATTTGAAGCATGTCAAATTTAGAGAAATACTCAAGAAAATATTTGATAAAAAGGTCGTTCCTCAAACTTTCCATATAGGAGATCTGGTACTATTATCATATAGCATACATGAGGATAAGGGAAATCATGGAAAAATTATGGAAAATTTTATGACCTTTGGATGGGAAACTACTACATAGATGTCAAAATCAGTGAACGTACATTTTTCTTGAGGGACATGGACGGAGAAATGCTAGAATTGCTTGTCAATGGTAGGCATTTGAAATATTTTCTGTATTAAATGGTATGTCTTTACATTATCATAAAGTATATAGTTTCCCTTGTTATTTTCTATTTCGTTGTGTTGTTTTCCTATTGTTTTGTTCATTTCTAGTGTTTCATTTCCATTTTTTTAAGAGTAACTCATGCGGTATAAATCTATGTGTTAAGCTAGTTTTCATATTTCGAAACTCCCTTTCCCAATGGATAGGAATATGGTCCTTTACTTCCATATTCAATTATATGGTTCTTCAGACACCTACTAGGGGAGTCCACCCCTGAGTCAAATCCATTATTATTTCCCGTAATTTTTCATGATAAATCCAGGCATTGTTTGTCAAAAAAATTCTTGTTTTGGGTCAATTCCTAGTTTGGATTTTTGTTATTCGTTAAATCTTCAAGAATGAGTGTAAGGGGTCCATGTCATGTTTCAGTCTTGTGATTTTTTCCTTGTTAGAAGTATCCTTGATCTCGAAGGTGCAAATAATAAGGAAGTTGACATCCCCAGATTAATGATGAAATACTTAGTCACATGCATGATTAAATTTTTTTATGTAGATACAAGAAAAATATTTTTTCTCGAAGCCCACAAAATAAGATACTCAAAGAATCTAGAGGGATGCATAGAAAATGCATGTAACACTTTTCACTCCTTATATTCTTATGATTGTGTAAAATTCAAATTGTTTCATGGCCCTGAGGTTTTAGTAAAAGGTTATGTGGCTAATAATTGGAAGTTGGGATGAAAAAATAAAACTGCATCTCACATTTCTTTATGAGTGCAACTTGCAAAATTAACTCCAAAGCCCAAAAATATTTACTAGATCAACAAATCACATGGCTTGTAACCATAACACATTTAGCATTTTACAAGTTTGTATGTGTGTTTCCTTGCAATATGTTACCGAGGTCGGTCAACAAATTGAGGTGGATCATAAATGTACTATCTGTACACTACCTAAGTATATGGAGGTGAGGAAATCAGCAAGGAATGACCTGTGTGGAAAGAATACATGGGTGAAAATATATGAAAATATTGCAATGGTTAAAAAAGAGAAAAGATGAAAATTACAAAGAAGTTCCCATGAATGTAATCTTTGGCATTAAGGTGAGGATCTTAGGGTAATTAGTATGATAAATTGATATAAACACACACTCAACATTCAAAAGCTTAGAAAATTTAAGTGTCAAAGAATATTTAAGGAAAAATAAAGTAGAAGGTGTATTCAAAAAGTAAAAGTATATTTACAATGTTTTTTAGGAAAAATTTGGGGTGGCCTCCAAGTTCCAAGCAGCAATTGGAGCCTAAGTTGAATAGGTAAGTGAAATAGTTTTCGTGTCCTTGTGAATCTTTAAGGTAAAGATAAAGTTTTTTTGTGAGGAAGTTAGGGATTGTTGAAAGGGTGTCATAGCCTTGAATATCCATTTAAATTATCTGAGGAAAACCTCCTGTCTCAATTCTCCCTTTGACATAATCACAAATTTTGACCTTGTTAATGCTGACCTAGAAGATTTTAAAATGAGATTGCATGCCCCGGAAAGAAGATAAACTAAGAAGCATTTTTCCAATAGTTATATTGAACTCACCACTGATTTACCTCCCATTATGCAATGAATAGAGCTTGTATGGGTATGCATTCAACATTATAACCCTATAACAAGAAAGGTTTGGGATGGGAATGGGGCCTTGGTCTTATCTTTCCAAGAAGAAGAGTTTGACAGAATTTTGTGTTTTCCACATGTATGAGAGAAAGGTTCCATTACCATTCAATCAACACAATTGTACTAGAACTCACAGGTAGGAAAATGGACCAAGTTTATAAATGACCATTTTCTAGTTAAGCCCTAACTTTCTGTCTCAAGATTTCCTAATAATTGAGTAGAACAAAATTTGTACAGGAATTTGGGGACGTGATCAAATTTCTAAATAGGCTAATGGGTATGGAATTTACCAACCTTTTCCATGAATGGATGTTTCAGTTCATACAAGTCATACTCACAAATTAAAAACCTCTCCCTTGGGCTTAGATAATTGTTAGGTTGTTGAGCCTATTTTCATGTGTGAAAGTGTTGAAGACTATACACTAATAGTACTGTACACTTTTCATGTAGAATTTGTTGGGCCTTAAAACGTGCCCAATATATCAGGAAACGTGATTTTCTCATATAGGTGGGATTTTGACCCATAGGTTTATGGGACGATTTTTGCCCATGGTTTTGATACGCACGGTTTTGTAAAACTGCTTAAGAAGTTGTCTATTTATATGGTTTTATGCATATGATAGAGGTATGAAAAACATTGCAGATGTGCTTTGAATTTGGGTGTGAATTCTATAGAGTGTTGAGCATAGCTCCAAACAGATCTGGGTATTGTATTGAGAGAGTGGTGGCTTGTAATAAAACATGAGCAAGTGACTCTTGGTGGACGTAGCCAAAATTGGGTGAACCACATTAAATATTGTCTCTTTGTAGTGCCCTCATTTTACATGCCCAAATACAACTATAAAAATACCAGGTTAATTTATTTATTTTAATTACATTGCTCACTACACACAAAACAACATGGGCTTCAAGTACAGAACTCAACTCGAAAAAAAACAATCGTAAAAATCATCGACTCACATAGACACATGAAAATGACATAGCCATATTGACGCTACACTTTTCCCAATGGAAAATTACTAGTAAAGATCCAACCATAAGAACATGGCTTCAGGAATAACGAACCCACAACACATCATTTCCTTAAATGTATTTTTGGTTAAAGTTAACATTCCAAGGACATTATGAGCAAGGATAAATTTTCTTGTATGTCCACCCACATTTTCTTAAGTTTATTCCACGGTTGAAAATACAATTCGACCTTCTCAAGTTAGCTTCTTATACTTTATATAAATTTCCATAACTGACATACATATTTGGCATAAATAGAATTGCATACAAAGTACTTAATTATCTTATTATTATGTAAAAATATTCTTCTCCAATGTTTATTTGATGTCTATAGTTTTACCCTTACAACTAAAACGAAAGTGACTTGATGTCCAAAACGCAATAAAAGGATTTGATGGAGATTTAGATATGGGGTACCTTTTTACCAAAAACATTCCTCAATTCACACTATATTTATTTCCCCACCATTGTTATTATAATTTGAAAACTTATTAAATTCCTATAAGATATATATATATATATATATATATATATATATTCTCGAAGTTTGATCGCACCAAGGCAATACATATTCTTTGCAACACATGATTATGTTTAATTAATTTTTAAGGACTTCATGAGTGACCTCAATCCTAATCTCCAATCTCGTTCTCATCTTATATGATATGCTTATACATTTCACTATGGTCTCGTTCATAGCATTGTTGTGTAATCAGGAGTTACATAAGTATTTGACTACCATCTTGAAGGGGTATATGGTGAGAAGAATTGTAAACCATACACGAACCAAAAGTGACACCTTCTAATCAGCTGAGGTTTGGTCTCTTCCAATATGCACTCAATGATCTACACCTTAACTATATAAGAGTTTAGGGAAGGTGGACATATTTATACTAAACCACATTCAAGGAAATACCAAGGTGTATTTCTGATAGAAACCAAGGTAGCACTGCTTAATCGTTCCTTTGAACAAGGAACTCATAAGGTGACTTCTAAGGTGGTCTTCAACACTTAACTTGGTTTTGGACCTGAAGAGAGGGCATCCTTCTCACGATTACCGAAACTAGAAGGATACTGCACACTCTGGATAAAGTTGGAACATGTCATTCCTAAAATATGGGTTCATGACAATGTCGCTAGACATAATGACTATAACGGTAAACTCCAATTAGGGATTTTGTTTACCTAACCTATGAGGTTTCATCGAGTGCAAAGCTTAAGTTTGTTCTATGGTCTTACATTTCTTATATGGTAAAAGGGATCACACATGCAGGCATTTATGCATGAATATTTTGTTAAGGTTGAGTGTTCCCATTACAACTCTTTATTATGTTTGCAAGGTAAGAAGATAACCCAATGATTAATTTAATCATTTATTGAATACTGAGAAAGTACTACAATATATTAACTTTAATTTTCAATTTACTATGAATAAATCAAACCCTTTTTGCCATACACAAGTAAGAATCAAATCGTCTAGGTGATTAGATGCACATTTCCTAAGTTATCCCTAAAAACTAGCATCTCATGCGTATTAACAAATTTCAATTATAAATTTTCTGTAACAAGAGACTACATTATATAGTTATTCATTTTACAATGACCTATAAAAATTACAATTACACATCGCCTTTTTTTTCGTCATCACTCTTCCATCCTACAAAACCCACGTGAGCAAGATATCAGTGATAAATCACTGGCATGGCATCTACCCTAATCAATCATAATTATCATTTTTCAATTTCCCATTTACATCAGACAATAATTAAAATTTGCAATCAAAATAAAAAAGGTCCAAAAACATGTATTCATTACATTTCATTTTTCTTCATTTTGTAACCCAGGAGAGAGAGAGAGAGAAAAAAACATTTTGTCAAAAGTTCTAATACAAACAAGAAGTTTCATTATAGTGTTTTTAAACAGTTATTTACGTGTGTTAAAATTTTCTAGAGTGATTTGGTAACCCTACGAGGGTCCGCAGCTTTCTACTTTTACATTTTCTCACTAGTTACAAAATGTAATAAACGAGCTCAGAGGCTAAGAAATTTCTTCCAAAGGTTATCTTTCAATGAGCATGCACATCATGATTAACTTTCTACGTGTCCCAAGATATACCAAATGTTTATTGCAACTGACAGAATTTAAAAAGAGCGCATGGTTTGCGTTTGGCGGTAGCTCGAGGGCCCAGAAAACCACGTCTAAAATGAAGTTTGATGGAGGAAACACACAACGAGACATCTCCTACTAGTTCCCCTATATGAAGAGAATTCATCAGAGTTGATGGGACTGAGAACTAGAGAACCATTCTTAAACGGTAACAAGTTATTTGGAGTGACAAGATGAAATTGGACCAGTTTGACCTCGTCAAACTGCAACCAGATGCCTACAAAATGGCTTTGTCAAACTATCCTGAAAAGTGCTATTTCCTATACTAAAAGTTCCATGTAGTTGTCTAGTATAAATGCTAGAGGTTTGCAAAGATGGAACGTGATTTCTCTTTCTGGGTTTCAAATGGTGGTCCAAACCAAAAGCCAACTTTCTAGTTTTAACAACTCTCTACTGTTGTAAGCCGATGTAACAGGGCTCCTATAAGAGCATCAAAAGGATGTCATATGATCGTTTCAGGTCAAACCAAAAATCTAGGCGACTCCTCGTATACCAAGGTCCATGAATGAAACTTCACATCTCGTTTCCAGAGTTGCGAAGGGTACTTAGTGAGTCTCCAAAAAATGTAAAATTTAACTATTTTAAGCAAGAAGAAAGTCAAATTAATCAATGGAGAGTCAAATGTGTCTGGTCGATAAAATGATATTGAAGCGATCAAAAGGGTAAGAGTTTTCTAGATCATCTCGAAGTGAGGGTGATAGTTCATGGTTTAAAGTAGGTGAATTATAATGGCTTCGAGAGTTGCAACATGACACTTTAATGTTTTGCAATGAGTTGAAGAGACATTTAACTGTATTTAAAAATCCCAGTAATTTAAAATTCTATTTAGTTCCAAAAGAGAAACAAAACATGAGAATTATGAGAGGTAAGGGAAGAAGAACCATGCCTGGAGAGTGAAGTTAGTCGAAACTACGGGATTTGGTTTAGTAACTTACTTGGGGAAATCGTCAACCAAATCACGAGCATCAACAGCTCCACCATTTGACATACACATCTATCAATAAAATTTGCAACTACAGACTTGAAAACCATTCCGCTACTCTGCTCACATTTCTCCTACCTTCTAGATTCGACCCACCACTTGCTAAGCATGATCAAATTTTTTCTTATTGTTGTTGTTTGGATAGGATGAGATCTTCCTCCTTTTTTTGCATAGCCTCAAATCTTGCAACCATTAGACCAAGATTTTTGAAGGTGTTTATTCAAAAAATTCACATGCCTTAAGCATGCCTCCACATTTTGCACATTCTCATGTGCTCATCAAAACCAGCAACATAATGATTAATTTTTGGCATGATTCTACAAGAGGCACTCATGCCAACGAAGTATTTCCAACCCTCATGCACTGAATCCTGCTTGGATAAATGCTAAGTAAAAAAAATTAAAGCTTACATGGTCAGGGTATGTTCCATAAGACCACATCTCTTTGAGGCACTCTTTCAAATAGATCACAGGAAATTTTACACATCCATATTGTGCATATACTGCCATCATGGCATTCCAGGAGATAACATTTCTTTGAGGCATTCTACCAAACATTTTATGTGCCTTTTTAATAGACCTGTTTTTTTCATATCCCGCTATCATTGCAGTCCCTAGAACCGTATTTATTCCATGCATTTAATCAAATAATTCACATACTTCCACATTTTGGCATATGCATATGCCAAGGAGCTTACAACAGACACATCTGACAAAAGAAATTTATCTTCCATGAGCTGAAAGGAGTCAATCAATTTGGGCACATTTTGTTTTTACACAGGCTGGGTATTTGCTAGCAAATGAAGACTAAACAAGTTGGAGACTTGTTTGAGGCACGTCTATACTCTGTCCCATAAGATTTTGGCACCTGTAACAACATCTGGCAAACTCCCTCTCTCCAATTCTCATTTTTCCCACGCAGGGGGTGTGTGGCATGACCTGGGAGATGCTGAACAGTTGTGGAGTCTGGCTTTACACGAATCAAAGCATTTTCTTGAAGGTTTTCAAGGCCGTTTTAACAAACTCATTCTTGTGTGCAGATCCCTGCACCCCCAAACTAGCTACCCCATGCCCAAAACTACTCATTCCAAAATCTAAAATGACAAAACCCTAGCTGCGTTTTCAAAACTTGGGAAGGGTTTTCCCTAATCCGTCCCCACAGAGAATCATGGGATTTCTTAGTTTTTTTTTTTTTTTTATTATTTTTTCTTGTTTGTTTAAACTAGATAAAAACACAGACAAGCCTAAAACAAAGAAAAAAAGATAATAAACACACAGTAATGATCACCATATTATTAATAATAATAACACAAATTTATTAATAGTAATAATTTAATAATAATAACACGATTTTATTAACCGTATTACTAATGATCGCTTGACAACGAGGAGTAACATAATTAATAAGCACAGATCGACAATATAAATTATAATATTATTACAAACATTATTATTATGATTTTACGGCTTAAAATAATGATAATAATTATTAATCCTATTAATGTCAACGACCCGACAAACTCGAAGAGGCAAGAACCAAATTTTCCTTTAACTGTATAATCGTCCATGACGCTACGGGGTCCACAGCTTGGGGTGTCAACAACAACCTGAAGGGAAAGAAGGAGAGGGAAGGTGAAAAATCTTCACTGTGACCTGGAAAAGGTCAACATCAGTTAATGAAAGCACACACACACCAGTCTCCCAGGCTTAGCAACAGGGTCGGAAGGTCAAGGACTGGGGAACAACAAATAGGTCATTACATCCTCCTCCCCTTAAGAAAGCATCGTCCTCGATGTGACATACAATGAAGAAGGAGAAATGGTAAACAACAAGGAATGAATAAGGTGAAGGCACGCGCTAAGGTTAAGATTTTAGACACAAAAGCATGGTCACGGGGTGGCCCTAAGAACAATAGGTAGAAATTTTAACTTTCAAGGTTCTGTGAAGATTGGCAATTCTCTCTTATTTGTTATTTTTTTAATCTCTTTCCATTAACATTATTATTAATTCAAGTCCTTTAGCATTTCATTGTTTCATAACTTTAGTTATTTCATTCCTGTGGGTTCCCATCATGAACTACAGTCACAACACCCTACCAGGGTCATACACAACAGCATTTTTTCACAACATACTTTTACATACTTTCATGACCGTATCACATTACAAGGGTTTCACCAACCATGGAGTGACAACAAGTAGACCACATAACAATTAACTTCCAATAATTACGTGCTAGACATAGACCTAGTACACACATATGACTAACAAACAAAATCAACACGTTGATACATATATAACGGGTATCACAAGCCCCCAAAATCCAAGACTATAATAACATAGTTCGAATCCAATATCCAATCATCCATACCAACCAAGCAAAGAGTCATGCCACCAATCATAACAAGTCTAACCAGAACTCACAAGAGGACACATACTCACTATACCAACTCCACACATAATAAGACATCACAAAACAAACCCAAGATATCTCTAAAAGTACTAGGTAAAACTCCATATATCTCCTGAAGTATCATAAAGCAACTCCATATAATCCCCAAAGCATCACCAGATGATTTACATATGCCTTCCAAATAGAAGGAAACATAGTGTAAAAACCAAGTCGGGTCACTCAACCATAGAGCCCCATATCCTTTCTGCTTTTGATGAGGTCGGGTCACCCTATGGCCCTGGGCACATAGAGCCCCGTCACCCCCAACCCAAGTGACATAATAAATCATGGTTCAACAACCTGCTAGTTATCTGTAACTCCTTGGGGCGTACCCCCATACAATGAAGCGGGTCCATAGGTTCAACCACTCCATGGTTAATCCCATGACCCTATTCCAACACATTACAACATTAGAACCAGCATAACAATCCATTCAAACACCAAGTGGCAAAATCAAAAGCCTTGGGCTAGGCTACAAAACTTTCAAATATGAAAAGAAAGTTTTAAAACCAAGGAAGACAAATGGATAATTAGCCTTGGTTAGTGTAAAACCCAAATGTTAATTCAATAATAAAATAAATTCCCAAAACATAAGAACATATCAATCAAGAAAATGGCTGGTTCTAGCTAAAAGAGAAAGATTAATTTAAAAATAAAATATGAAATGAGAAAATAGCACATCACAATCACTATGTGGCCTCATACCGCCACCAAAGGGGTACTCATCGAGTTGCTGGCACTCAAACATCGAGCCTCAGCTCGTGAAAATATACATGTAACCATAAATGAGTATACCAAATAATGTATCTGTCATCATCTCTGCCTGAATCATAACTCCAAACTCCCACAAGGATCAACATAGTCAAAATCACATAGGATTATTCAATGAACAATCTATTAGGAAAGAGTAGGGGACACAAGGTTGCATAAGTTGAGCCTAAGGTGGTGCGCACCCACAATATACTGAGAAAGCTCAAAGTATACTAAACAGATAGAAGTGTATTTTCAGTCTATATAAGACTCCACTTCCTCACTCGTACTCGGCTCAAGATTATGACAACTTGGTCCATGCCTCCTCTCTCCACACATACACTCTTGACAGTTTATCCCCTTAGGGTCATCTAGTGTAGGGTCCACGACATACACATAACTACATCACTAACACAATGGTAATTCACACACAACAACCATAATGTATTATGCATGGCATACATATACATAGTATAACACAATCACTACCTTCACGGGTTACGATACATCACATTATCACATCATGCACCCAAAGTGCAATCAATGAACACTAAGGATCATACTCACCATATGCCCCTAAATCATGACATGAACCATCACATGTTACACAAATCATACATACGATGGACATAGTAACATCACAATATAGCATTCATTTGCTACATACAAGGTGATACACACATTTATTCAAAACATGGTAAAACATCATGATATAATTCAATTCACTTTACATAAATCTAGTCATACCACATATCAACACACCCACATATCACAATATCATTCCCTTCACAACAACAAGACGGTACATCACACATGGATTCCTCATTGAATCCATGAAAATGAGAGTCGATACTCTCATCACAAGCACATCAACATGACAACAATTATGCACTAAGTGACATACACGTCATGTGCATTCACATTATCACAATTACGACATAGATCACATCCCTCTTAAAATAAATTAATCTTCCAATGTTTATCACCATCATGAAACACTATCACCATGATGTAGAATCATCACAACTCCAATCTGTCCCAGAGGTTTGAGAGCATGCACCTTCACTCTGATACCATATGTAGTGCCCTCATTTTACACGCCCAAATACAACTATAAAAATACCAGGTTATTTTTTTTTTTGAATTACATTGCTCACTACACACAACACAACATGGGCTTCAAGTACAAAACTCGACTCGCAAACGACAATCGCAAAAATCATCGACTCACATAAACACACGAAAAAAACATAGGCATGTTGACGTTATACTTTTCCCAATGGAAGATTACTAGTAAAGACCCAACCACAAGAACATGGCTTCAGGAACAGCAAACCCACAACACATCATTTACTTAAATGTATTTTTTGTTAAAGTTAACATTCCAAGGACACTATGAGCAAGGATAAATTTTCTCGTATGTCCACCCACATTTTCTTAAGTTTATTCCCCGGTTGAAAATGCAATTTGACCTTCTCAAGTTAGCTTCTTATACTCTATATAAATTTCCATAACTGACATAAATATTTGGCATAAATCAAATTGCATACAAAGTACTTAATTATCTTATTATTATGTAAAAATATTCTTCTCCAACGTTTATTTGATGTCTACAGTTTTACCCTTACAACTCAAACGAAAGTGACTTGATGTCCAAAATGCAATAAAAGGATTTGACGGAGATTTAGATATAGGGTAGCTTTTTACCAAAAACATTCCTCGATTCACACTATATTTATTTCCCTACCATTGTTATTATAATTTGAAAACTTATTAAATTCCCATAAGATATATATATATATATATATATATATATTTTCTCGAAGTTTGATCGCACCAAGGCAATACATATTCTTTGCAACACATGATTATGTTTAATTAAGTTTTAAGGACTTCATGAGTGACCTCAATCCTAATCTCCAATCTCATTCTCATCTTATATGATATTCTTATACATCATACTATGGCCTCGTTCATAGCATTGCTATGTAATCAGGAGTTACTGAAGTATTTGACTACCATCTTGAAGGGGTATATGGTCGGAAGAATTGTAAACCATACACGAAACACAAGTGACACCTCCTAATCAGATGAGGTTTGGTCTCTTCCAATATACACTCAATGATCTACACCTCAACTATATAAGAGTTTAAGGCAGGTGGACATATTTATACTAAACCACATTCAAGGAAATACCAAGGTGTTATTTTGATAGAAACCAAGGTAGCACCACTTAATCATTCCTATGAACAAGGAACTCATAAGGTGACTTCTAAGGTGGTCTTCAACACTCAACCTAGTGTCAGACCTGAAGAGAGGGAATCCTTCTCATGATTACCTAAACTAGAAGGAAACCACATAGTCTAGATAAAGTTGGAACATGTCATTCCTAAAATATGGGTTCACGACAATGTCGCTAGACATAATGACGATAATGGTAAACTCCAACTAGGGGTTTTATTTACCTAACCTATGAGGTCTCATCGAGTGCAAAGCTTAAGTTTGTTCTATGGTCTTAAATTTCTTATATGGTAAAAGGGATCACACATGCAGGCAGTTGTGCATGAATATTCTATTAAGGTTGAGTGTTCCCATTAAAAATATTTATTATGTTTGCAAGGTAAGAAGATAACCCAATGATTAATTTAATCATTTATTGAATACTGAGAAAGTACTACAATATATTAACTTTAATTTTCAATTTACTATGAATAAATCAAACCCTTTTTGCCATACACAATTAAGAATCAAATCAACCAAGTGATTAGATGCACATTTCCTAAGTTATCCCTAAAAACTAGCATCTCATGCGTATTAACAAATTTCAATTATAACTTTTCTGTAACAAGAGACTACATTAGACAGTTATTCATTTTACAATGACCTATAAAAATTACAATTACAATAATTACAATTACACATCTCCTTTTTTTTTTCGTCGTCACTCTTCCATCCTACAAAAGCCACGTGAGCAAGATATCAGTGATAAATCACTGGCATGGCATCTACCCTAATCAATCATAATTATCATTTTTCAATTTCCCATTTACATCAGATAATAATTACAATTTACAATCAAAATAAAAAAGGTCCAGAAACATGTATTCATTCCATTTTATTTTTCTTCATTTTGTAACCCAGGAGAGAGAAAGAGAAATGAAGAGAGAGAAAACATTGTTTCGTCAAAATTTCTAATACACACGACAAGTTTCATTATAGTGTTTTTAAACAGTTATTTATGTGTGTTAAAATTTTTCAGAGTGATTTGGTAACCCTACAAGGGTCCACAGCTTTCTACTTTTACATTTTATCACTAGCTACAAAACGTACAAAACGAGCTCAAAGGCTAAGAAACTGCTTCCAAAGGTTATATTTTGATGAGCACGCACATCACGATTAACTTTCTACGTGTCCCCAGATATACTATGAGTTCATTGCAACTGACTGAATTGAAAAAGAGCGCACGGTTTGCGTTTGGTGGCTAGTTTTCCGGGGCCACTAGTCGTCGTTCACCCAGTTGTGAACTGATAAAAGTTAGCTCGAGGGCCCAAAAAACCACATCCAAAATGACGTTTTATGGAGGAAACATGCAACAAGACATCTCCTACTAGTTCCCCTATATGAAGAGAATTCATCAGAATCGACGGGACTGAGAACTAGAGAACCATTCTTAAACGGAAACAAGTTCTTTGGAGCGACAAGATGAAATTGGACAAGTTTTACCTCATCAAACTGCGACTGGAGGCCTACAAAATGACTTCACTAAACTATCCTAAAAAGTGATCTTTCCTATAATGAAATTTCCATGCAGTTGTCTAGTATAAACGCTAGAGGTTTGCGAAGACAGAACGTGATTTCTCTTTCCGGGTTTCAAATGGTGGTCCAAAATGAAAGCCAACTTTCTAGTTCTAACAACTCTCTACTATTGTAAACCGATGTAATAGGGCTCTTACAAGAGTGTCAAAAGGATGTCATATGATCATTTCAGGTCAAACCAAAAATCCAGGTGACTCATCGTATACCAAAGTATGTGAATGAAACTTCACATCTTGTTTCAAGAGTTGCGAAGGGTACTTAGTGAGTCTCCGAAAAATGCAAAATTTAACTATTTTAAGCAGGAAGAAGGTCAACTTAATCAATGGAGAGTCAAATTTTTCTCGTCGATAAAATGATATTGAAGCGATCAAAAGGGTAAGAGTTTTCTAGATCATCTCAAAGCGAGGGTGATAGTTCACGGTTTAAAGTAGGCAAATTATAATGGCTTCAAGAGTTGCGACATGACACTTTAATTTTTTGTAATGAGTTGAAGAGAGATTTAACTATATTTAAAAATCCCAATAATTTAAATTTCTATTTAGTTGTAAAAGAGAAACAAAACACGATAATTATGAGAGGTAAGGGAAGAAGAACCATGCCTGGAGAGTGAAGTTAGTCGAAAATGTGGGATTTGGTTCAGTAACTTTCTTGGGCACATCATCAACCAAATCACGAGCATCAACAACTCCACCATTTGACATACACATCTATCAATAAAATTTACAACTACAGACTTGAAAACCATTCCGCTACTCTGCTCGCATTTCTCCTACCTTCTGGATTCGACCCACCACTTGCTAAGCATGATCAAATGTTTTATTATTGTTGTTACTTGGATAGGATGAGATCTTCCTCCTTTTTGTGTATAGCCTCAAATCTTGCAACCATTAGACCAAATTTTTTGAAGGAGTTTAGTCAAACACTTCACATGCCTTAAGCATGCCTCCACATTTTACACATTCTCATGTGCTCATCAAAACCAGCAACATAATGATTTATTTTTGGCATGATTCTACAAGGGTCACTCATGCCAATGAAGTATTTACAACCCTCATGCACTGAATCCTGCCTGGATAAATGGTAAGTAAACAAAATTGAAGTTTACATGGTCAGGGTATGTTCCATAAGACCACATCTCTTTGAGGCACTCTGTCAAATAGATCACAAACCATTTTACACATCCATCTTATGCATATGCTGCCATCATGGCATTCCATGAGACAACATTTCTTTGAGGCATTCTACCAAACAGTTTATTTTCCTTTTTAACAGACCCATTTTTTGCATATCCCACTATCATTGCAGTCCCTGGAACCGCATTTATTCCATGCATTTAATCAAACAGTTCACATGCTTCCACATTTTGGCATATGCATCTCCCAAGGCCCTTGCAATAGACACATCTGACAAAATAAATTTATCTTCCATACGCTGAAAGGAGTCAACTAGTCTGGGTGCATTATTTTTTACACAGGCTGGGTATTTGCTAGCAAATAAAGATTGAACAAGTTAGAGACATGTTTGAGGTACATCCATACTCTGTTCCATAAGATTTTGGTGCTTGCAACAACATCTGGCAAACTCCCTCTCTCCAATGCTCATTTTTCCCACGCAGGGTGTGTGTGGCGTGGCCTAGGAGATGCTGAACGGTTATGGAGTCTAGCTTTACATGAATCGAAGCATTTTCTTGAAGGTTTTCAAGGTCGTTTCAACAAAATCATTCTTGTGTGTAGATCCTTGTGCCCCCAAATCAGCCGCCCCATGCCCAAAACTACTCATTCCAAAAGCCAAAATGACAAAACCCTAGCTGCGTTTTCAAAACGTGGGAAGGATTTTTCCCTAATTTTCCCCCACAGAGAATCACGGGATTTCTTAGTTTTTTTATTATTTTATTTTATTTTTTGCTTGTTTTTTTAACTAGATAAAAACATAGACAAGCCTAAAACGAAGAGAAAAAGATAATAAATACACAGTAATGATCACCATATTATTAATAATAATAACACGAATTTATTAATAGTAATAATAATAATAATAACACAATTTTATCAACCGTATTACTAATGATCACCCGACAATGAGGAGTAATACAATTAATAAGCATAGATCGACAATATAAATTATAATATTATTACAAACATTATTATTATGATTTTACAGCTTAAAATAATGATAATAATTATTAATCCTATTGATGTCAATGACCTGACAAACTCGAAGAGTCGAGAACCAAATTTTCCTTTAACCGTATAACCGTCCATGATGCTACGAGGTCCACAACTTGGGGTGTCAACAATGACCCGAAGGGCAAGAAGGAGAGGGAAGGTGAAAAATCTTCACTACGACCTAGACACGGTCAACGTCAGTCAATGAAAGAACACACACACCAGTCTCCCAGGCTTAGCAACAGGGTCGGCAGGTCAGGGACTGGGGAACAACAAACAGGGCATTACACTCTTTGTTTTGTATTATTTTATTCTGAACTTTTATTTGAGATCTATAATATTTTCTGCATATTAGTTTCTAATGTTGTGATTCTGTGAGGGATTTTTCTACATATTTTATCTCTTATTTCCTAACAATTGGTATCAGAGCCTAGTTTGGTTTGCTGAAGTGTTGAATCACAGGGAAATTTTTATCTTGAGTGGGAGCTATGGTAGATGATGGAAGATCTAGGGTTGATAAATTCAATGGGAAGAATTTTAGTCTTTGGAAGATGCAGATGGAAGATTACCTTTATCAAAAGGATATTTATACTCCGCTATTTGAGAAGGTGAACAAACCCTCAAGCATGACAGATGTGGAATGGGATTTTCTGGATAGGAAGGCACTTGGGACAATCTGGTTGTGTCTTGCATCTTCGGTATTATTTAATGTTTCAAAGGAAAAGACTACAAAAGAACTGATGGATGCATTAGGAAAGTTGTATGAAAAACCCTCTGCCTCTAATAAGATATTTTTAATGAACAAGTTGTTTAATATGAAGATGTCTGAGAATTGTTCAATAGCAGATCATCTAAATGATTTTAATACAATTATAAATATGCTATCTTCGGTTACAATAGAATTTGATGAAGAAGTTAGGGCTTTATCAGTTTTGTGCTCTTTACCTGTGAGTTGGAATAGCCTGGTAATGATGGTAAGAAACTCGGTTCCTACTAATTCAAAGTTGAAGTTTGAGGATGTTGTAGGGGTGATTCTAAGGGAGGAAATGCGAAGAAAAAGGTCTGGTGAATCTTCTAGTTTAGGGAATGCTTTGACAGTGGAAACTAGAGGGAGACAGAAGAATAGAGGAAATAGTGGAAAATCAAAGGATCGGGCAAGGTCAAAATCAAAAAGCAAGATAGTGTGCTGGAACTGTGGAAAGTCTGGGCATGCAAAGAAGGACTGTTGGGAGCTTTGAGACAAGAAGAAACAATAGGAAGAAAACAATGAGGCAAATTTGGCAACGGGTAATGTATGTCAGGATGCTTTGATTCTTTCTTTGCACAATATTACTGAATCTTGGGTTTTAGATTCGGGGGATTCTTTCCATGCTTCTCCACATAGGCATTATTTTGTTGATTATGTTCAAGGATATTTTGGGCATGTTTTTCTTGGTGATGATGAGCCTTGTAGCATAGTTGGAAAAGGTTCTATTCAAGTTAAGATGTAGAATGGTAATACTTGGCTATTTAAGGATGTTAGACATGTGCCTACATTAAGATGAAATTTGGTATCAGTAGGGCAGTTTTGAAGTGATGGTTATACCGTGATATTTATAGTGGACTCTTGGAAGGTTACCAAGAGTGCTCTTATGGTGGCAAGAGGTAAGAAGGTTGGAACCTTGTATTTAACCACTTATAGCACAAATGTTTGTAATCTTGTGGATTCAGAAGTAGATACAACATTGTGGCACTATAGGCTCGGTCAAATGAGCCATAAGGGCATGGAGATCATAAATAAGGATTTTCCTAGATATACAGAAATAGGTTTGGAGCTCTGTGAGGACTGCATATATGGGAAACAAAAGTGAGTAAGGTTTCTCAAGGTTGGACCTATAAAGAAAGAGAGTAAGTTAGAGTTGGTGCATTATGATTTGTGGGGGTCAGCTCAGGTATCATCTCTTGGGGGTTCAAGTTATTATGTTACTTTTATTAATGATGCAACAAGGAAAGTTTGGGTTTATTGTATTAGAAACAAATATGATGTATTTGAAATTTTTGTTAAATTGAAATCCTTGGTAGAGAATGAAATAGGTCTTAAGCTAAAATGTCTTAGGTCAGATAATGGAGGGGAATATTGCAACAATGAATTTGATGATTACTATTATAAGAATGGAATCCGTAGGAAAAAGATGGTTCTAGGAACTCTGCATCAGAATGGGGTATAAAAAAGGATGAACAAAACAATAATGGAATGTGCTAGGAGCATGAGGTTACATGTAGGACTTCCTCTTTCTTTTTGGGTAGAAGCGGTGAGCACAGTTGTGTACTTGATTAACAAAGGACCCTCAAGTGCCTTAGATGGAGGCATACATAAGGAGGCTTGGTATGGTAAGAAATTCGATTATTCATTTCTTGGATTCTTTGGATGTGAGGTGTTTGTTCATATAGACAAGGATGATAGGACCAAGCTAGAGGCTAAGTCAGAAAAATGTAATTTCATTGGTTATGGTGGTGATGAATTTGGATATAAATGTTTGAGTATTAAGGACAAGAAAATCATTTGATCTAGGGATGTGGTCTTTAATGAGAAAGTCATGTATTATCAGCAGTTGTAGGAAAATAGGGAAGAATCCAAGAAAGAATATGTAGCGGTAGAGGATCTTCCGGATAGAAAAGTGACACATGAATCAGTTCAGGAATTTCTTCAACAGGAACCCCAAACTCCTATATTGAGGAGGTCTTCTAGGGTAAGAAGAGAACCTGAACATTTTTCTCCTTCTCTTTATTATTTATTACTCACTGATAGTGGAGAACTAGAGAGCTTTGATGAAGCAATGCAGGTAGATGTCAGGAAGAAGTGGGAGCAAGCCATGGATGAGGATCATCAGGCTCTCATGGAGAACTAGACATGGGATTTGGTTAAGCTACCCAAAGGAAAAAGAGAATTAGAGAACAAGTGGGTGTTCAGAGTCAAAGAGGAAGAAGGAGGAAAAAAAATATACAAGGCTTGGTTGGTGGTCAAGGGGTTTGCACAGAAAAAAGGTATAGATTTTGATGAGATTTTTTTGTCCTGTAGTAAAAATGACTTCTATTAGAATTGCTCTAGGAATAGTTGCAGCAGAAGACTTGCACTTAGAATAGCTTGATGTAAAGACAACATTTCTCCATGGTGATTTGGAGGAGGAACTATTTATGTAGTAACCAGAGGGGTATGAGGTCAAAGGTAAAGAGGAGATGGTGTGCAAACTAAAGAAGAGCTTGTATGGATTGAAACAAGATCCACGTCAATGGTATAAGAAATTTGATAGCTTCATGATGGAGCAAGGTTATATTAGATGTCATTCTGACCATTTCTTGTATGCAAAGAAATTTGAGGATGGCAGTTATATTATCCTGTGTCTGTATATGGATGACATGTTGGTTGCAAGTAAAAAAATGCAAGAAATAAAAGTACTTAAGAAGCAGCTAAGTGAATCCTTTTCTATGAAGGACTTGGGGGAAGCCAAACAAATCCTTGGTATGAGGATATCTCAGGATAGGAAGGAACAAAATTTGACTTTATCTCAGGAAGAGTACATTAAGAAAGTCTTGGAGAGGTTTAATATGCAGAATGATAAACCTGTTGGGACTCCTTTGGTAGGCCATTTCAAGTTATCAAAGGAGTAGTGTCCCAAGACAGAGCAGGAGAGAAACAAAAGTTCCAAGGTACTTACTCATCAGCAGTTGGCATTTTGATGTATGCCATGGTGTGTACTAGGCCTGATATTACCTATGCAGTGGGAGCAGTGAGTAGATTTATGAGTGATCCAGGAAGAGATCACTGGCAAGAAGTAAAGTGGATCCTTCGGTATTTGAGAGGGACCATGGAGACAATATTTTTCTACAGTGGATCAGACACCACTTTGTGTGGTTATGTAGATTCATAAATGGCTGGAGATGTAGACAGTAAGAGGAGAATGACAAGTTATTTTTACATTGTAGGTGGGACAACAGTAAGCTGGATTTCATGACTACAGAAGTTGGTGGCTTTATCAACCATAGAGGCTAAGTATGTTTCTTCCATAGAGGTAAGCAAAGAAATGATTTGGTTACAACAATTGCTTAAGGATTTGGGGCATAAGTAGGAGGAAGAAAATCTACATAGTGATAGTCAAAGTGTTATACACCTAGCTAAGAACTCTCCTTTCCACTCTAGGATGAAGCATATATAGTTAAGGTACCATTTCATCGGGACAGATTTGGAGGAAGAGAAGTTGAAGCTAGAGAAGATCCATACTAGTCAGAATCTTGCAGACATGATGACCATGGTGGTCACAAGGGAAAAACTGAAATTGTGTTCAACTTTGGTTGGTCTTCACAGAAACAAGTGAAGGGTTGAGAAGTTTTCTTAGAGGAAAACTAGTCTCCAAGTGGGAGATTGTTAGGTTGTGGAGCCTATTTTCATATGTGAAAGTGTTGAAGACTATACACTAAGAGTCTCGCCGGGGTTCAGGGCTAGGCTAGGCCCTGAGTGGTGGTCTAGGGGCAGTATCCCCTGGTTGCAGGGGTACGGCCCCCAATTTTTTTGGCCTTAAAACGTGCCTAATATATTGGGAAACATGATTTTCTCATATGGGTGGAATTTTTGACCCATAGATTTATGGGATGATTTTGGCCCATGGTTTTGATACCCACGGTTTTGTAAAACTACTTAAGCAGTTGTTTACTTATATATGTTTTATGCATATGGTAGAGGTATAGTGTAACATTTCAGATGTGTTTTGAATTCGGGTGTGAATTCTATAGAGTTTGTTGAGCATAGCTCTGAATAGATTTGGGTATTGTATTGAGAGAATGGTGGCTTGTAATAAAATCTGAGCAAGTGATTCTTGGTGGACGTAGCCCAAATTGGGTGAACCATGTTAAATATTGTCTATTTGTGTTGTGCTATTTTATTCTGCACTTTTATTTGAGATATGTAATATTTTTCTGCATATTAGTTTCTATTGTTGCAATTTTGTGAGGGATTATTCCACATATTTTATCCCTTATTTTCTAACAATAAGAGGGAAGACTCGAATTCTTACTTCCACCCACCAAAAAAATGGCAGTTTCCTGAATCGTAAGAGGGGAAATAGATGGTGTAGCAGATCCTTAAAAATTTCATCTTACTTGACCAATGATAATGTCTACTTGTCCACAGAACCTTCATGGGGTTACCATACCTCACCAAATGTGGATGGTTAACAATAGCCTAGGTATATGATGTTCTTTAATGTTGGAGATGTTGAACTACTCTAACAATTCACCCTCCACAACACACTATAGGTATTCCTGCCCAAAATTCTTAATTGCATGCCTTCGAGATGCCTCTATGTGACCGTAATTGTGAATCCCGCTAGAACGTTCCTTGAGTTACCGAAAGATGCTAGGTGGCTCATTTCATAATATGGATTTTTCTTCATCCAGTTCCAAACTTTCTCTTATATCAGGGAAAATGGTTTTGAGGGGATCCCTAATTTACTCCCTAGGAATGTTCCATTCACAAGTGGGTTCCTGATGGAGTTGGTAAGATAGCATATTACTAGTACATTCACATCATCACCAACAAACATCTCATATCCTCTATTAATTTTATTATGACCATTGGGAACTATACTTACTCAAACATCAAAAAGTTGAGAATGCTTGAATCATAAATGGGTATGGTCATGCTAGATAGATTTAAGGCTCAGGCCTACAGGGATGATATAAAATAAATCATGTTCACACATTGTTGAAACCTGACTTTGATTACAGCATTTTAACCCCATTAAAAATACTTTTGGATGGATTGTAGATCCTGAGAAAGAGAGGTTAGACAGAAGGGATTATTCAAGGATGGCACTCTACCAGATGAAAACTACTTCATTTTAATTATTTCTCTAGGTTCCATGAGGGTTCCTGGAAGATGATTTGCAATGTAATCATTGATGATTATATTAGAGATAACATAGCTTCTTATCCCATTAATCTACCTGTCAATTGAAGAGATCAATGGCCTGATGGAAGGATCAAATCATGACAGGACTATGAAGTGTCATTCTGATGATATTTAAAATGGTTATTCTCGCAACTTGAATATATGTAAGTCATGAAAACACTTGAAGTACTAAGGGATTACATGGAGTTAGAAAGGTAATTTATGATGTCCTCTCCCCATACTGGAAAATTCATGTTACTAGGGATGTTTATGGGAGGAAAGGGGTTTATCTATATTTGAATCGAATACTTATCATACATCCCAGAAAAGGGATGATGTGAGTTAGCCCAAATGAATGAAAATATGGGTTCCTCCCTTACTCTATTTGACGAAAAGTTATTGAGGAATTACTTCTAAGGGAGTACGAGTCATGCTTGAAACTAGTTACTTTCCACAACTCCTTTACAGGTTGTTCTAGCATCTGATTCTAGATGAAAAAGGGGAAGGGAAAAGAAACAAACTATAATTGCAAAGAAGTATAAGGGAGTAAGTTTTATTTGAGGTTCCTTATAAGCATACCCAAGCCCAGAGGAATTTTGATAAATAATCTAAGAGGAGAAGGAGGAACAAGTTCATCTCTAAAGGAGAAAAAGGACTAAGGTATCTGAATGGGTTGATTTGGAGGAGGCATAAGCATTTAGGGAAATAATGGTTCTAAATATTCCTATTAATTCACCCACCATTACCTAATCCCTAGGGATTCCACTCATTTTTGGACATTCAAATTTAGAGTGTCGTCCTGGTTTAGTCTATGTCAACATTATTTCAAGACTATATCAAACTTTGAATATATGAATCTATCCCTTCTTATCATTCAAGGTTAGGTTGATTTTTTATGTTGTTTTACATGATGGAATTTTTTTTTACATTCTTAAAGACAAACAACTTATATGATTCTGATTATCTTCTCTGATATGCATCCCTCCAAATCTATTATGCTTTAGATAATTGGAGAGTGAACAATTGTAGTATCCCCACATCCCCTGTCATGCCTATTTTGCAATATAGTGATTATACACTAACAATAGAGAAACATTGTAAGGAACCCAATACATCACATGTTCAGATAAGAATTGATCTTACCCTTGTAAAAAACTTCCAGGCTGATATTTGAAATGGAAAAATTCTAATCAAGGGAAGTGAAGTAGAGTTCAATCCATTACCATTAAGGGTAATGATTTGGAAGAATATTCAATATACAATCTTATGCAGAAGGGATTGTAATCAGAGATTTTAGTACAAGAATAAATTTTTGCATGTCATAATTATAATAACACCCTAGGATATTGAGGTAGTTGTAGAGGTTCATCACAATTCCATCTTCATGGAATGACCAATGATACTCATCAATTGCTTCCTCATGAGGTAGTTCCTTCTTCCAAGGAAGAAGTGGTTTAAATTTTGTCAAAACCCATAGGAGAGATTGATGCCCAACCATTTTCAATTGCATGGAGGAAGGAGAATGCCTAAAAGATTAGTCCTGGGGTAGTAGACAAAGTAGATGGCCATAATGAACATGTGCAGAAGGTTTCTCAAGAAGAAACAACTCATATGTCCATAAGAAAGCACTTCTACATCTCCTTTTTCCTCTAGAGCTCTAGAAATCATTTATGTCTCTTCAATGTTTTGATCGCCTAAGGAAAATGGGCCACCAATGGGATTATGGGTAGGAATTTATCTCCCAAGGAAGAATAAGGTGGAAATCCATTTGGATGACAATGATCTGCAAAACCTTGTCTATGTGTTCACTCTTCAATGCACCTCTAGCAAAATCCCAAAATGGAAAGAGTTATCGTTTGAATAGAAATCCCAAACAATTAATGCAGAAATAATTTTAGAAATTGTAGCTCCCAAATCCAATCCACTCTGAACTAAGGAATCTCTTTTTGTCTTGTTTAGGTCTACAGAGGGTATGTACCAGTAGACAAGATCCTTCTAGTCATATGAACCATTAGACACATGTGATTATTTACTACATTTCCTTCATCTATGCTGTAGTTTTACTATCAAATGTGAAGATTTCTCATTCAAGAAACTAAGGACCTTTTAGGTCAAAAATGAGCACTTTGTATAACAAGCTTAGCTCATAATGGTTCTAAGACGCCTTATGACAGTTTTACAGATTTAGTAGGCACATCATATCACCTACAAAGATTTTGGTCACCCATCCAACTCTTTTCTCAGGTGATTTTGGTAACTCACCATACGATAAGAGTATAAATTCAGTCACTAAAATGTGCATACTAGTGACTTTAATATGATTAGTGTAAAACACTATTCTCAAATATTTGATAAGATAGAAACAACCAAGGCATTATTAGACAAGTATAAGGATGAATGACCAATTTTTCAATGTGATATGCTACCTGAAGTTGATAGCCCTTTAGTGTTTGACCTGAAGAAGGCCACTTGGTTGTTACAGAAGGGGATCATTTTGCCTGATTCAATAGGATAATCATTAATGCTAGTATCATCAAGCTCCATAGGCATATACTGTTGAAATCCTTAGAATAGTCAGGGTCAATAAGTTCTCAGAGAAATTGAGAAATTTCCTAAGGTGATCTTGGAAAATATTTCCCTCCCTTTTGATTTCCATTTGAAAACTGTATCCTTCATCAACATTAGAGTGATGGAAATTGACTAATCTTGAAAGGATTAGGAATGGAATCTCCTATACAAAGTGGTTAATCCTTCCAAGGAATGATTGCAATGCTTTCTTGCGAGTTTACAAGGAGAGAGACTAAGATGGTTGAACTTGTCTATTCTGTAATGACTAGTACAAGTCAAGTAAATACCTTGTAAACTGTTGAGGACAATAAAAAAGGGAAAATATTACCCCTATGGAGACTGCATAAAGTTTCATTTCTTAGGGTTGAGAGACACCCCATAATTCCCAACATCTCTAAAATACCTTCTCAAGATGGCCCGATGAAGAATATATCTTACAGACGTTTAGGAAGTTTGAATATGAGGCACAGTTAGGAAAAACAACCCATATATATGGACCTAATATACCCTTTGAAGAAGTAATGTCCATTTCTCTATGGAATGTGGACACCTGCATTTGATAAACCAAAAGACATTCTCTGAATAATTGAAGTACGTTCCCCATTTGTTTATAGACATAGTGTTGTACTGATCCTAAAGGACTAACAAGTTTATTTGATTGAAACCTGAGTATCCATAAACTCCTACTCAACCTGTTAGATCCTGCTCACATCATTTTTAGAATTTAGCTCCATAAGAAGGTAGGGGAAATCTGATTCCTTTAGAAGGATTTCCCCCCTCATTTTGGAAAAAATATTTGGTTTCACAGGGCTAATTATCAAGGTTCTCTTAAGTATTTTTGGGGGAAATTTGGAAAATATTTTGATGAAAAAATTGTATAAGAATGGGGGTTTTGTCCTCATTCTATGTAGGTAGTCAGTAAAGTTTGCTGATCAGTTTGTTTTAATTCCAGTTTCTTATTTAACAAACATTTTGTAATTGTCTATCCATGTGAGGAAATGCTAAGGTGGTTACGTTGTACATCCATTAACAAGTTTTGAAGGAATTTTTTTATGTCCCCTCACCAAAACTCATATGAATGGATTCTTTCTACTTTGATATAATTAAACTTTCCTATTTTTGTTTTTTAAAAGTATGAATAAGGAAATATAATTTTTTTTGAAATCTTGTACTAGTTTCATTTTGTGGAATACATAAATATAATTCCTTAACTATTACATTTCTAGAGTTATTGCGTGAGTATTTTAGAGTAGGGTATACTTTGCAATATTTTGATCTAATTGTAAAATCCTAGTGGCATCACTGTTTTGGAGGTTTTTTGTCATCCCTTAAGGGAATTTTGTGTGTATGAAACAAAGGTAGCAAACACTTTATCTAAATTATAGCTTAAATATTTGTGTTTAGGATCTCAAATATTGTTAGTAACATTTGTGGAAATCGGGTACCAATGAATGCAAATGTTATCTCATGAATTATGTTAAATTTAATGTTATTTCAAACATTACGATAAGCATGGATCCTTCCCTATGGAATTATTAACGTACAAGAGTCACAAAAGTAACTACCCCTCCACCTTCCTATTTTATCTAAAAATATCTTACCATCCTTACACCAAGTAAGAAAATAATACATGTATACCATACATGAGATTACCCTACAAAGCCACACTAAAATTGTTTACCACAAGTGATTTTTTGTAAATTTTTCAACAAATTAGTGTCCAAGAATCATCATAATATCCATTGGTTAAATATCTTATGTAGAGATGATGTATGGAACCATCCACTATTTTTTTATTGTGATCTTTTTTTGATATGTTAAGTGCATACATTAATCAAGTGACAAATTTTACGAGTGAGAATTGTATCTATGGATGAAATTACCTAAAATTTATTTATACCTATCTTAAAGGAAGCCAAGTTATGATAAAAAATCCTTTTTTCAAATCCACCCAAGGTCCTCTCACCTCGGTTCACAAAGATACAGAAGTAGCAAGGCTAATCTATCCCCTTTATTAAGGTGCCTCCTGATAATTTCTTAGAATTGAGTCATTTGGTTTCTTAGGCTAATCCCTATATATTAATGGAAATATTTTCATATTCATCATTATCCCAAGGTAATTCTAACTCTAAATAAACACTCAATCCCTAAATTTTAGTTCTAGGATCTAATGAGGGTGATTTTCATCTATTCAAGGAATCCTCTTCTTGCCTCATTTCTTAGAATGAAGAGAACAAGTAGACAATAAAGAAATTGGAGGAAAAAATAAACATTATCAGTGTTCACATTCAAGATTTCTTAGAACCAAATTCAGTACCTTCATTCCCCTTAGAATAAATTATTCCAATCACTAGGTTTGAACTTGAGGTGATCAAGTGAGAAAAAGGTTATATGATGTGGGGAAGGCTAATGAGAAGTGGATAGAAAATATCATCAAGAAAGGAAAGAAAATGTTTCCAGAGGTATTCTTGTTGATTAAGTATATTCTTACCAATTTTTTAGAAGTTAAGAAAGTGAGGGAGGAGATTGTAAAAGATAATATCCACTAGGATGAGGTTTTCCCACTTGTGTTGGAGATGAGGTCCTTCGATTATCACACCCTTGTGAGTAATAATGTGTTTGTATCAGGTTTCAAATGAAGTTTGAAAATGTGTTCAGAAACTAGGATTCCCTCCACTCATTGAGAATTCATCATTGGAATAACTCATTGTTTCCTTCCAATATTTAGTCAATAAAGAATTAGGAGACTCTCTCTCCTTCAATGAAGATACCATAGATTCTCTGTCCAACATCAAAGACTCCATTTTGGAAATTGTAAAATATCAAAAAAGATGGATCGGTCAATAAAATAAGATTAGTGATATTCCAAAGGTGGGGATCAAAGTCTTGAGTTACGTTTGCATTCCTAAAGAAGACAAGTTGACACTTGTGGTAGCTCAATTCAACAAATATTTCAAAGGATAAGAGCCTGTTCCAAAAAATCTTCATCGAAGAGCATGAATTAACAAGTTCTTCATCATAGAGATATTATTCATCAGATCACGAAAATCCTCCCTTCTTCTCTCTTTCTCCCTCTCTCTTTTCTCATCCTTTCTAATTATTCATTGTATGTAATCATGGTAATTTTTATCATTCACTTAAGTGACTTTCTAAAGTTGAATTGTAAAATTCCCTTTGACTTATAAAAAGGGAACTTATTTTCTCATTTCCTAGGAAGATGTAAAGTCACAAGTGGAATGAGAGCATGAAGAGTCATGTGGTATGTAGATGAGAAGGAAATATTCAATGCTATAAATTAGGATGGCTACTCCATTCTAAAGCATCTTGAAAGTTTATTTTTTTGTAGATATTGTGGATTGTGGAATGGATGTTAAGCTTTATATCACCAATGCATAAGAAATAATAGCTACACTAATTCCATTTCCATTTATCATGTTTTTCTCTATTCTCTCTCTTTTATGCACTTTGTAAGCATAGTAATCTTGAATAACCAAGAAGGAACTTGGTGTCCTTGATTAATAAATCTAAAGAACTATGTGTCTCTAGTTTGTTAGTATTACTAAATTATTGCATTGTTTCTTTCCTCTAATTGAATTTTTAAATAATCTAGTTAAATTTTGTGTGAAATCTACTAGTGCCTACTCACAAAAATAACCACCTCTTTCCTAATTTATCTCCTTTACCCATCATTGTTGCAAATTCCTCCCTTGTACCATGTACGAGCCCTTTGCCACAGGTTCAATGAAGTGTTCCTGTGTGATCCCTAGCCTATTTGGCCACCCCAAAACATTTATATAGAATTAGGATAGTTTACATTCAATAATGGTAACCTCCCCATACACAATAAGGAGGGATGTAGCCCCGTGAGCATTGGAGGAAACACATAATTTGCAACATGAAAAATTATTTCACCATGTTGGAAACTGACACTGGTAAGTGAAATTAATAAAAAAATAAAGTGATCTATACATTCACATAATAAAAATAGTAATCCTAAAAAAATAACAAGCTCACATTACCCAGAACATCTAGAAATAGTAAAAAACAACAAAGTGGGTACAACGAGTAACTTTCCTAAAATAATAGTTTCTGAAAAAAGTAACCTACTAAAAATAAAAACTTTCTAAAAATAGTAAAGCATCATAAGTGAAGGTAGTATAAGTGTTATAGAATATTTAAAAGATAACATTTGAGCTAAAAAGAAAACTTTCCCAAAAACCAGCTCCTAACCCCACCTGCGAAAAAATAGAAAGTTTTTTATCCTAGTGTAGAAAGTTGTTGGCTTCATTTTCACATATATCTTTGATTTTTTGAATCATGAAGCTCAAATTATCTAGTATGGAAATTTTTTAAACATTAGGCATAGATTATTCTAGTGTGAATAATAGTGATGTCACTCACATAGACCTAGAGGATCTAAAAAGTAGCATGATTGGAGGACCGATAGAACCTATTGAGGAAACAAAATTCTTGAGAGAGTTGTTTACAACTGGAGGAAATTATTTATAAGTACAAAGTAAAAAATCGGTGTTATCATGTGCCCAAAACTATGAGCCAAAATATAGGATTGCAAGGGCAGATGAAAATTCCATACTTGCATTGCTCACCCCGAAAGGAATCTCACAATGTATGCAAATTACAATAGGTGAAAACATAGTCATAATATCAAAGAAGTTTGCATCTAGTGAGTGGTAAAATATTTAATCCTATCTCCAAGGCCTCACAATGTAATAATGGTTGATACAAGGAAACCCTCTTGTATGCCAAAAACCTTCTCAAGGAGTTAGTTTCATGAAGACTACCCAGATGCAATCATGTTGTTGAGAAGAGTAATGGGTGAAGAAAAAACAAAGGACTTCTAGGACTGGATGGAAAAATTCATCCTTGTAGTCATTGAGGGAAGCTAGGTGGTAGATTGGGGACAAATCATAAGTGATAACATTTATCACTAGTTTCTCTAGTTGCAAGTTATAAAGGAATTCAAAATGACCTCATATCTAGTGTACACTCTCATAAGCACAAGACCATTCAAAGGTCAAAATATTGCTCAGAATATTTCTCATAAGACAATGGCTTATGAAAGGTTTCCTCAACTCAATCTCAAGAAAAGAAACCACTAATATTCTAGGGTGAATGATGCATTCACCATGTTTGTCATCCAATTTTTAGAAGGAAATCTAGAGTTGTCATTATCTTCCCAAGCTGCAACATTGATTGAAAGGTATGGATCTTACTTCACTCAATTCTCCACCTTCTCCTATATAAGGGTTTCAAGATTTTACCTCACTCCTCACAAGCTCCCAAGATACCTCAATGACAATATAGTAATGTTTGAACTATGTAGGAAACTTTAGCAAGTCCACAACATGTGTAGGAACCAAAGGAAGAAATGTGTGTATTTCCCCATTTCTCTTGGTATTTACTCTTAAAAAAGTATTTTAGATGCCTTGAATCTTGAAGCTTCATTTTCCTCTTTGACTATCTATTATTTCACATATAGGGAACAATTTGATACCTTAAGAAATCATGAAACCTTCAATCTCCCTGAGTCACATTCCCCAGATTAAAGATCATTGGGTCAAATGGCTGGATGATTTTGAAGTAAGAAAACAAGATCACATGAGGATGAATGTTGGAAAAATGAGGAAATTCATATTTAAATGGTTCATAAAAGGTGTGGAATATGACTAGGTGAATTTTTTGATACTAAATATCAAACAGTGAAGGTTTCACATCTCCCACCAATCTTATGGAATGTTCACAAGTCATGTGATAGCAACAAAAGAACAACAAAAATGATCTAGAGGTATAAAGAGTTGTTCAAGAAAAATAGGGTTGTGTTCATAAAATCAAGTGGTCTTCACACTCTCTCAATTAAATCATATCATCTCTCATATCTGAAATCACCTAAGAGAACTATGAGCTCTACTCACTTAAGAGAGCACATGAAGAGGAAAACAATGGATAACGAGCCCCCCACTACAAGAGATTGTACAAGAAAGAAAAATTCACTCAAGAACCTAAAAAATATATAGAGAAAGGAGATATTGATTCTTCTCAACCTTTAATTCTACATCAGTCTCTAAGCATCTCTTCTTTAACTAGGGATTCTACTCACCAAATGAAAAATGTAGTCAATCACATTGAACCTGAGATTACAATCATGCCTAGTTCCAAACATGTAACAACAAATATATTTCCATGATCGAAGATAGGATTAGAGGTGAGACTCATATGGTATGAAAAGTAATGGTTTTTTACTTGCAAGTTATTTCAAGGATAGTGAAATTAAAGAAAGGTAAGAAAGCTCAGACAACTTCTTGCTTCTTCATTGATGCCTCAAGAAATCAATATGTAGAAGTTTATCGGCCGAAGGTAGTAAATATAATTAAGGATATGGCCCTGTCAGAATATGAAATGATAGTAATTCCTTTGGGACCAACAACAGATGAAGGAGATGCTAATTTATTCTAAGAATCCACTACTCATCTTCTAACGAGAAATGGGGATTACAAGGAGATATTGAATAGTTGGAGGAACATGTAAGAACCCTCACTTCATACGTATAATAATTCATGGATCTTAATGTCATCCCATCTCTCCCTGCCAAATATATCACTCAAATCAACAATTTCTATTTAGATTCAGTCAAAAAGGTGCAGGGATACATAATGTAAGGGAGAGACAATGACAAGTGGGTTGATAAGATCCTTGAGAAAGGTAAATCTTTGTTTCCAAATATGATTTCACTTTTGAGTTCATGATTTCCACTACTATGAAAGTAAGGATGACTAAAGATGAAATTTATAAGGAAAATATTCATTGGAACTAGGTATTCCCATTGGTAACAAATACGGGGAACCTTGATTCTTTTGTGTTGGTATGAAAATATGTGTTCAACTCCATAACTGAGAATATGTCTCTAATTTGGTCTTGAATGTTGTTTTCCCAATATGATATCTTGAAAAATGATCTTTATGAGTTGGATTCTTGTGATGATATCACTTCACAGATGAGGGAAAACATAAAAATGAAAGTGTAGAAGCTTGGATAATCTTCGATGAATGATAATTCCTTGGTGATTGACCTTCTGAAGCTATTTAAGAAATTGGTCAGGAAAAAAGTAGGAGATCCCTTCTCCTTCAATGAGGATAATATTATCCAATTTTGTAAACATGAAAAAATTGGAAAACGGGATCCCATTACAATCAAATTATGACATTAGTTCTAGGGACTCACGTTTGGTCATCGCAGAGATAACATGATTAAAAAAATTAATAATTTACATAGGTGAGATCACCTAGCATTGAACGAGGTCAAATTGAGCTCAACTCAGTGACAACTCAGTGTAATCTTAGTTGAGAACTTAGTAATTTATCATCGGATCTCAACTCGATGGGTCAGCTGAGCCCAATATTGAAAAGAGTCGGTCGAGTCAAGAAACTACGAGAAAGTTTCCAAAAATGGAAAGAGTTTACAAAATAAGGCAAGTGCCATCAATTTTTTTTTTAGCTCACTGAGTAGCTTGGTGAGCTCGCCAGGTAGGGAAGGCATTAAGTCAAAGTAGGAGCTTAGTTTAAGGATTCGAGCTCAATATCAAGCCATAATAGCTAAAGCATTAGTGGAATATTAACAAGTTTCGGTGGAGAAATTTAGGTGTCATGGTGAGTTTGGGTTATGCACAAGGGGGACTAGCTCAAAGTTAAGCGAGTTGTTTTACCAAGGTAGTATTTGGTCATATTGAATGAGAATATTTTGTTTCCCTGGTCACATAGCTTAGTGAGAACATAGGGCTCAGTTTTGGTTGAAATGTTTGATGAGCTTGGAGAATGATGAGGTTCGAGCTATAGTGGGGATTGTGGAGATTGAAAACCAAATTACTGAGATTTGAAATAACATAGCTCATTAGATATTTCGAGGGGCTTGTAGCCATGGTGGAAATGTAAAGATGGTAGGCTAAGCCAATATCTCCATGTAGGGGAGATTCGGGTGACCATGCCCAAGTGGGGAGAATACAATAGAAATCCATTAAGAAAGGAGTGGGTTGAGTTGTTGTGCGAGTCACCAGGGGAATCAAACTAATGGTTGCGAACTAGGTGGTGAGTCATCCTCCAAGAGATGAGTGAGGATGGTGGTGAGACTGAGTAATACGACAATGGTTGAATATGTGTAGATGTTTGAAAATGTATCAAGTTATCAGATCATCAGATCAAGTGATGCATGGGAATCACAGAAGGATTTTCCCAATGTTGATGCACAAGGAAAATATTGGTAATGTGTTTAGAGGAAGAAGCTCAACTCCCCAAGTTGAACATGCATGTGACAGAGTTTAAGAGAAACAAGCCTAGTATCTTGGCGGTTGCAGATGTCAGGAGGTAGAATCATGGCAAGTAACTTGTCGATCAACATGGAGAAAGTGGAGAGCTCAAACATGGGAGACATAGCTCAATGTGGTTGTAGGAGGAGCTCATCTAATTGGAGCAAGTGATGGAGTCAAATATAGTCTAAGAATCTTATGATGGAGTTTGAGATGGAGTTAGGTTCGATATAGCTCACCAAACAAAGGAAGCTAACCTGGTTGACTCATGGGTGGTGAGCTTGGTTGCATGCGGTGATGATCTTAGGCTGAGGAGATTGAATCGAGATCCAAAAATGCATACATAACTCACCTCTACAATGATTCATGATATGGCTTTGTGGTGAGAGAGTCGTTTCGGGAAAGAGCTCCATGAGGAAGAATATCGGTTGGTGGTCGTAACACTAAGTGCGAACAAAACTCAATATAGATGTAGAAATGGACGAGTGAGCAAGGGAGTTCTAAGCTCAATGATGGGTCAGCCTTCACCTCTAGCTAGATGATGAGGAATTCCTAGAGTAACTTGACACTGAACTCATGAAAGTCAATGCACATGGAAATGAGAGCTCACCAAGGACTAGGCAGGTTGGTGGTGGGTTCAACACTAGGTAGGTCAAAAGTGAGCTCAAGGTGATGATGTGGAGATCTCGGTGAACATGGTGGATCAATTTGGCATTGAGCTTATTGTAGAGTTGGGAGCTTGTCAAGGCAAGGAGATCACTCACGACTGTGGAGAATGCGACATGCTCAAGTCAGGGATGAAGAACTCGTGAGGGAGTTTGATGAGGCAGTTGAGTATGAGCTCAGTGTGAGTCTATTGCACTGATAAGGTGAGTTCACCAAGATTCACTTGAACATTGAGGAAACTCACCAATACACAGGAAAGGAGAAAAACTCTCCAAGTTTAACCACACATTAAGAGAGCTCATCAGAAGAGAGCTGACCAAGCCAAGTTAATACTAATTGGTATTGGAGAGTAGATCATTGGCAAATTGTCTCTACAAAACTTGACTTGGTGTCAAGGTGGAGCTCAGCGAATACAAGTTTGATTTCCCTCGATGTAGGAGCTTGGTGTTTTTGGTAGGGAGTTTTTTCAAGGAGCTTGTCAGTGGTGGAGAGTTATTTAGTGGGGGAAGCACTTCAGGCTCGTATATCTAAGTCACGAGCTACACATGCGCAGGGGAGGTAGAGACTAGGGCTCAGAGGTAGGCTTGATATGTAACATCTCACAAGAATATTAGCAAGCTTAGTGTGAGGTAAGGGAACTTGGAGGGATATAAAAAATATCTCACTCAATGTGTGTAGACAAGAGGATCTTGATTCGGCACATGGAATTTGGTTGCAGCAGTGGAGAACACGCTCGGTGAATAGGGAAGAGCCCGCTACAGTGAGCCGTTAAAGATGGATCTCAAATTTCAATACAAGTGAGGGCGCTCAATACCAAATGAGCTCATATAGATTCGACAGTGAGCTCAATTCAAAGTGAGCTCAATTGCGGTGAAGAATGGAGGAGCTCGAGTCCAACTTGGTGAATTGGCTTGGTGAGCCAACCAATGAGTTGGGCTATTTTTTGACCGTTTCTCATGAAATCCCATTTGATGAAAAATAGTCCTAAGGTGGGCCCACAAAAAATATTAAATAAATTAATATTTTTATTTAAATATTTTAATAATAATATTTATTATTATTATTGAAATATTTTATTTAAATATTCCTTTAATTAATTGAAAAATTAGGTTCATGGGACAATAATGTCACATGATGGAATCTTCTCAAGGGGTTTAACAAACTTTGTAATAAATGAACCATCATGTACCTTCAATTTAGGAAGGGTATTTATGACTCCTCTCCTCTCTCTTGAATTCTTATATAAATGTAAGTTGGAAGCTCCTTCCAACTGGTTGGACAAGTTATACTTCTGAGATAAGTGTATATTGTTTTCAAGAATCATCCTTCATCTGCAAGTTGTTCTTGTATGTTGAGGGTACTTTCAAGCCTCCTTTCAAGACTGTAATTGCAACCATTTCCTCTTCTGAGTTTATGATACATTGTGCATTCTTCCAATACTTTGAGTCTCCATTGAATACTACAAGACCAAGTTTAGGAAAGATTGTCATTTGAATTAGTAAAGATATTTTTAGAGAATTTTTTCATCAGTAAACACCATGATTCTTAAGTCTTGAATAATGTCAGCCCTTATATTAGCTTCCTTCTTAGCATTTTCAATTTTGGAATTCAATTTCTTTTGAGCTTCCACCAAGATCTCATAAACTTTATAACACTCATCAATGAACTTCAAGCCATTTACCAATAACTTTTCCACCCAATCTTCTATAAATTTATTCATTTGAGTATGTTTATGAATCTCATAAATATATTTAATATCAATATCACTTATTAAAGTGTTAGTCTTGTGGAAGGGATGCATTTTGAGTAGGATCTAGGGAGAGAAAATATTTTATGTAGGCTAAAAGAGTTTGCACTTGTTCTTCCAATTGTTCTTGTGTTTGTTTCCCTTTTTAATTCTCTCGATGAATCATGAGATTGTTTCTCTCAAATTATGCACATCTCCTTCAAGAGTGGCTTCTCTAAGTGTTATTATTGTTAACTCGTAATCTACCATAGTAATCTCATTTTTATTTTATCAATTATGGGCTTTACAATATCAAAAAATTGATAGCTTGAGGTGTCTAAGACAAGTCAGGAAGTTACCTTGGCCTTCTTAGGAGCTAGAGCACTAAGAAGAGTAGAAACAACATCATAGTTAGGAGCAACGATTTTTTATTGCATTCTTCTTTTCTTTTCAACCAATAGTTGAACCCATGAGAAAGAAGTCTCGGTGATATCCTCAATGGTTGAAATTTTGATAGGCATATTGAGGGGAGGAGGTGAAGGAGCTTGTGCAAGTATGATTTCTATAAAGGGATACCTTTCAGTTGATACTTATGGAGATATTGGAGCTCTCGTTATAACTAACTTCTACTTTGATCCACTTTCTCCATCTATATCTTCTACATGGACTTAAGTAGAATCTTCCTCCTCCTGTGATGCAAGATCAACCCTTGGAGTTTGAACATAGACTTGTACTATGTGGTTGTTGAGCTAAGGAAGAATGCATGTCTTGATGAACTTGGTGAGCAATAAACTTTCACGAAGCCTTGAATTTTGCCAACTTATTTAGATACATTTTATTTGTTATAAGGATCAATGATGTAGTGAGATCATCAATAGAGACAAGTCAATAAAGGGAAGAGGAGTATGTTGAATAGATCTTTCAAAATTAGTTTCACACATATCAAAACCATCATTGACCATGCCTTTTGGAACTTGTTAGAACTTGAAATTCTGATTTTTCTTAAGATTCATCCTTGAAAATGATATTTTTACTACCTCAAATTCATCATCACAATATTTTCAATAATCTTAAATTATAGGCACATGAGAGTATGATGTCGATAGCTGAAGATTTTTGTTGATGATTTTTTTACTATTAAAATATATATTTTGGAGATAGGGCATATTGAAAGGAACAATTATTCTTGTGACATTTTATGCTTCAATTCTTGACCTACATATATAATAACCAAGAGTTATGGGAAATTTAATTCCTTGTACATTTTTATCTCTTTAAGTCTTATGGAGGATACCTAATTGTCTAAATAACTCAATGAGAATGAATTTGTCACTACAATAGATTAGAACTTTGTACAAGATTCTTTCAAACATTGCAACTCTTATATAATAAAATATATAAAATTGGATTAAGAAACTACCAAAATGGGTCACTATATTTTTTACCTCCTAATAAATTTGGTTGGTAGTGCTTCCTTCTAACCATCTCACTATACACAATAGATGCGTCATTCACCCTTTTGAAGTGACTTTTGTCATTTTGCATAGCACATTAAAGTATTGGATTATACACGCTTTGACATACTTTTTATCTTTCTAACACACTAATGGGTGCTTCATGTGCAACATTTGTGTTGCAAGTATATTTGTTTACATGGTTGTTTTCTACTGTCTGTTTGCTTGTGCTTGTCTTTGTATGTCATTTTTTGTGGGCTTTGCCCTATGTATTGCTTGTTCTCTAATTGTTTGTATGCTTACGGCCACTATGACCTTGATTGTCTTGCAACATTGTGAGTGATGTCCCATGTTTGAAACCCACTTTTCATGGTCTACTTTGTCTTCTTGCATTATTTGACACTACCTTTTTGCATGCTTTGCTTACACATTGTCTTTTACATGCATGTTTATCTTGCTTGTACTGACACTTGTCTCCTAGCGATTTTATTTGTGTGTGCCTTGTTTTATACCAAGCACACTCCCTCCCCCCTGCAGAGCATTAGTTTCAACACATCAGTTGGTCCTCCTTTGGGTCGCATACTCCTCAACGATGTCACATGCATCCCAAATAGGGGGGCATCATTTGGGTGAATTAGTTACCCCATACAATAGTTAACAATCATCACATAACACAGTTCAATATCGATGCAACATATTCATAAGTAACAACAATGACCCAAATCCTGACTTAGGTTCTTACCACAACACAGACACTAGCGCTCAGACCAGGATAGTAGCGCATGGGTGCCCTTGACCCTTCCTGGATGCATGTGACCAAGGGGTAGTTACATAACATTTATCAGTTCAACATAGTTTACAACACATCACAAAACAACTTTTATAGGAGATTATTCCTTCAACACTTGACATGCATGCACTACACAACATTTTATACTTTCACGTTGGATCGGAATTGTTTGAAATGGATCTGAAAATTTTTATACACCATCTAAAATGGTGTTCTACATTTTGGGAAGTAATTAAAGGTTGGAGGATGACACCATACTTTTCTCCCTACACTTATTCAATGTCTTGGTGTGAGATCACCCAAAAAACTCGCATTCAGCGCAACTGGCATGGGATCACCCAAAAAAATTGCCTTCTACATCATCTTCAAGATCCTTTTTATCTCTTTTCTCATCACAGATTAAGTGCACATGTTCTTTTTTCACATTTTTACATACTTTTTTACTCATTTTGATCATACACATGTATTTGACTACTTGTTCATTCTTCTCTTTTACAGGTTCATCCTTATGGAAAGTGGTAGTCACACCATCACATCAAACACATATCAACATATCAACAACAATCGACATCAACAACAGGTATAACCATGACAACTACACATACGCTCTCCCCTAGGGTCATCATCATCTCTTTTCACTTCCTCTTCTCTAGCTTCCATGCTTCACATTTTTATCATTCCACACTTTTCTTTGTCTCTCGGCATGCTTTTCGCCATCGATCTACATGGTTATTAGGTACCCAGCTTCTATCTATTTTATGTTATCGAGATTTCACTCAACAACATAAAGTGGGGACAGATGTAGACACTAAAGCATGCACTTTGTGTATCTATGTAGTCCTGATCACATACTACTGTTCATATGATTCCTAAGTAAGAAAAGTACTAATTCTTTTTTTTTGGATTGAGGGTAAATTGAGGGTGTTTGAAAGGACCCACATCCTTGTACACTTGAGGATTTTTGAGAGGATCCACAACCTGGTTACAATGAAGGGTACCACTATTAGGAACCCAATTGAAGCAACCATGAAACCATAGTGAAGATGCAGCGACCATCGACAATGACCGCAGCGAGTGGGACAACTATTAGAACAACCACCAGCATCGGCAGCGAGAGGAGCAGCCACCAGGGTCAGTAGCAAGCGGAGCAGCCACAAGTGTCAGTAGTGAGAGGAGCAGCCATGACCACAACGAGAGGAGCAGCTATGACCGCAACGAGAGGAGCAACAACAATGAGCGGAGCAGCCACCAGCGTCAGTAGTGAGAGGAGAAGGAGCCACCAACATCGACAATGAGAGGAGTAGCCACCAGCGTCAGTAGTGAGGAGTAACCACCAGTGTCAGCACGAGTAGAGATGCCGCCTCTAGCGGTGAAACCACCTCTAAGGAGGATCATGCCTCAGGGGTATTTGAAACTGGGTGGGAAAGCACACAACCATGTGACTTGACCGCACCACTCCCACCCCATCGGCATAGAAGGGTTCATTTTTGTTAAAGATAGGAGATGTTTTTATTTATTTTATTGGGTGAAATTTTGAAATGGGTTATCTTTTATTGATCTCAAGAGGATTTAAAATATTTTTACATCTTTTTGAACTATGCTAAATTAGATAGTTTGACTCAATGTTTAGGGAGTCAATTTTTGATGGAAAATAAGTGTAACAAGTTATACTGTCACTGAGCTGAGATGTTTGGATTATGAGCAATCTGTTGGACTTCTATGTAAGAAGTAGGGTTTGGGTTATGGTTCTCCCTTGTTTGAAATTTGATTAATTCATACTAGCTTCTGTTTGAACTTTTATGATGTCATTTTTTTTGCTTGCACCTGTAAGACGTGAGAATATTTCTTAAAGACTTACCTGATTTTGGGTTTGAATGAACCTCCTTGTTGCAATTTGTTTGATAATAAAGCTAAAAGTTAGCCCGTGGTCTTGATTTTGGAAAGGCTTATATAATGTTTATGCACATTTTTGGAAATAAGATTTTGTGCTACAAATATTATCTTGTCAAATTAATCTTGTTGGATTTTTTGGATCCTGACATTAGAAATTGATATATATATATATATATATATATATATATATATATATATATATAGATGTTACTGAAGGAATGGGATATCTAAGTTGAATAATGGATTAGTGTAGTTTTGACTATATTAAGGAAATGAATTGGAATATTTTTGGTTTTACTCTTCTCTTTTTGAGCTCGACTTCGAGTACCTGACTTGGGGTCATGTCATTTTTGTTGTTCTTCCTTGTGGTCGAATCAGAGTTGGGTTCTTTCTTTTCTTATCCTATAGATTGTTCCTTTGATTATTGTGAAGTGGGGAATATGGATTGGCTTGAGTGTAAATATTGTATTCATTTTCTTCATTTACCATCAAGGGATGGGTAGGCTTTATTGTTATGGAACTCAAAAATAATTTGTGGTCACTTAAGATTACATTATTTAATGGTACTATATCTCTCATTTGAAGGGAAGATTAAAGAAATGTATAGCTTGATACTATTAACGTTGGGGATAAGTTTGAATGTTCAGTTTTTGTTTTTTGCTTCGAGTACTGTTTCTAACTGAATTCATCTGAACAACTCTTTTATTCATATCTTTTGCACTACCATATTTGTTATTATTTGTGCATTGAGAGAACTTTATCTTTAGTTTCTTACTTACATGTTTAAGTTTTATACCTTGATTTAGTACCAAATAGTTCTATGTTATCTATGTTTTCTAGTGTAGAATGATTTATTAATCAAATCTACCTCTGCTCTTCTATTCCTGATTTGTATTCTTTTTCTTAGGATGGAATGATGAGATCGTATCTCATCCTTGTGTGTTGACATCCTTCTCTCTATTCCAGGTTAAGGTATTCAATACTTTCCTCTTAGAACTATGAAGGAATGTTTAGATTTTTCTCTTTCTTCATATTTTCATCTTCTCCTCATCTGTATTACTCTTGTGTAAGGAGCTTACCTGATCGGTTGTATTACTTTTTTGGATTGCAAAGTGGGTATTTGGAGGATAGATCTTTACTTCTTCTCCTTGACTATTGTTTCACCATTTTATTTACATTTTCAAAATGACGAAACATATAAGGGTAAGAACCAAGGAGGAATACTTGTTAAATGTTAGTTAGTTGAAGGTTGTTACATGCGTTCTAACTTCTTCATCCAAAACTGAATGTGAGAGATTCCTTTTAGCTAGGAGGAACTACCTGTAATATAAAACAAGACCACAAAATATAGTTAAATGATATATGATAGTGGACTACCTAGCATATGCTAGTTCTGGGAAGTGTGATACTTCTTAGATGGCTATCAATCCACTATTTAAAACAAGATAATGTGAGAAATAAACAAGTTCATAATGTAGTTGATATGATTTAGGTATCTCATTCAAATACAATAAGAAAATTCAATCACAACACACTAGGCTATAGTTGGATTTGAGAGGTGAGGGGTCTGTCAAGATTCTAAGATTGGTCAGGGTCAAATTTTGGGTTATTTAGGTCAAGTGGTAGGGTGGTTGTTAGGTATGTTCTTGGTCAAGGTGTAAAACACAGAGATCAACGTTAGCTAAATGTGATTGATGCCATTTTAGGTAGAACTGATGACGGTTATTGGTAACTAGTGTCGGTATGGTCAGGGTGAAAGAAACTCAAAATAGGTTAAATGATAGGGGTGATATGAGTTCAAATAAAGTTTGGGAGATTGAATGGGGGGTCTTTAGAGGTATTAGGTATGCTTAGAAGTAAACAACAGGTGAGAATAGGTGATTTGGTGATGTGGGTGAAGGGATCTTTGGATTTATAAGAAAGTGGGTGATGAAGCCATAAGCATGCAAATAATAGATTAATAACAGGAGTAATAAAGATTACTAACTGAAATAAACTATACTAATTAGGGTCATACTTACTATGTTAAGGATCTGATGGATGAGTGATGGAGGTGGTTGATTGGAGAATACGTGCATGGTCCTGTAGTGGTGCTTTCCCAGAGTGATCCCATGAATAAAATGGCTCTCTGATTGATTATGGTGATGGCTCTGGATGGATGGATGTGTAAAAGGATATTTTTTTCACTTACATGTAGCTCTGGTCTCCTTCCTTACTCTTAGAGAATGTGTCAACCTTGAAATAAGGTTACCAAAGGGAATAAAAGGTGACTGACAATGGTTCCAGGTTGACCGATATCGGTTCATGGGTGACTGACATTGGTTAGGGTGAGACTCCCCAGGTTTACTAAAAATTATAGATCATGGTAATGATTTCCACTAGATCTCTCCATTCATTCAAGCCAGAGTGGGAGTTACCTTTTTTTATGTAGGAATGTGGTTAGAGGAGATGTAGGATTTGATTTTTATTGTTTAGTTAGGTCGTAGTTAGTTATGGCAACATACTAAGAATAGACTTAGGGTGAGGTGGCTAAGTGAGGTGTATAGGTGAGGTGGTGGTGTGGGAATTATCTTAATTAGGATAATTAAATAATAAATATTGTGAGGACATGGATTAATTTAATTAAATTAATTAAATTAATATTAGTGTGGGGTGTAAGGGGCCATGGTTAGGTGAGTGTGTTCAAGTTGATTATTTAACGAAGGCTCAACGAGCGTGTGAACCAATTTTGGTGTCTACATTTTGCCCCTTTTTGTTGCATAGCTTGTATTGGTAAGTAACACTGACAAAAATAAGATGTGGTTGTCCCATGTGTGGGTGAAGGTGATCCCCCTCAAACAAGGAACTAATGAGGCAGAAGGAAGAATCAGTGAGTGGTTTGATAAAAGGTGAATGTGATGAAGAGGAAGGTGGACAACTGGGGTAAAGGTCTAATCGGGTAATCTAGGTAATGGGTCAGGGTCAATGGTATTAATAGTTAAATGCATGCACACGTATAAATTTCAGCACAGTACTAGGTTGAAGAGCATGTAAACTCTATATTCTCTAAGGTCGATAGGTTTATCCAAAAAAGGTTGAGGTGATTCTGGTATCCAACATATAGGATATGGTGCAAAAGCACTTCGCAGGTCAGGTGCGGGAACGTTTACGTATCTTCCGGTACACCAAAGGTTGGGTCAGGATAAATGGTCACAACAAGAGGCAAGGTAAGGTCATTATGTCAAACAACATAGGTAACAGTGTCACAAGGTATAGTGAGCACATGAGCTCACATGTCACTAGAATTGTTCCAAGTCCAATTAACTAGGTCACAACACGGGTGGGGCTGAGGTATGGGTAAATAACAAGTCCCAAAATGTAATTAAGGACAAGTATAGGTAAGGCAGGCATGGAGGTTTGTTGCAATAAGGGTGGGTAAGGTCAAATGTTGGTTGGGTTGGGTAAGTGGGTACAACAATGGGGAATGGGCACAAATATGACAGGTAACCGATGTCGGTCATACATAACCAGGGATTGTCAAGGTAAGTCGATCATGGTTTATGGGGGTAGATGACTGATGTCGATCTTGGTATAATAGACCATGGTGAGCTAGGGCATAAGACCAAAGCTGGTTTAGGTGTAACTGGTGTCGGTCAGGTCGACGTGTGTATATAAAAAGAAAAATCCATATAATATGGATTCATTTGTACATTTTGGATTTTTTGAAAATGACATAGCATTGAACGAGTTGTGCATTATCAGGAGAAAAATGAAAGGGATGATATCATGCTAAGGTGGAGGGATCCTGTTGGTTAGAGGAGCTAGGTAGATGGGTTCATGAGCATAGGTAGATCGATTGTGATTGGGTGGAGAGAAGGAGGACTGGATTCGGTGAGTGGACATGGCAGATGTGGGAGAGGGATCGGGAGGACCACCAGTGCAGCGACCTAATGTGCCACCACAGAGATGACAAATCAATGAGGTAAGAGTAAATCTCTTGTTTTGGTTTCGGAGGTAGATTGGGTAGATAGGTTAGGGAGGGAAAACGAGTTTTTGGGGGGAAAAGGGAATTTGAATTGGGGAAGGAAAATTGGGTAGAATAGGAATGGGTAGAGGTGTGGTTAGGTGTACGAGGGGTGGGGAGGAGATAGGGAAGATTGATATGGAGGATATCTAGTAAGGTGATATTTTATAGCCGTATGTACCTTCTATTTTGTATAGTTATTTATTTTTGATATATATTGGCCTGCGTGTTGAAGAGAGTGAGGATGTATATGAGAGATAATTGATTTTGATCATATACTAGCCTGCATGCCGAAGATGGTGAGGATGCACATGAGGGTTTTTGATTTTTTTTAATTCATTTTTATTGGTGTACATATGTATGTATACACGTAGGTCATGATTTATAGATGATGATATTCATACTATGGATGGTGTACCTATTTTAATTTCCATTATTATTTTTGTATGTGATGGAAAATAAGTGAATTAAGTATGATAGAGTTAGGTCATAGGCATGGATGGAGTCAGGTCATAGGCATGTATAGAGTCAAGTTGACTTAGGTATGATGAAGTTTAGGTTGGTTTAGGTATGGTTGAGTTGAGGTTGGTTGAGTGTGGTTGAATCGAGGTTGGTTGAGTGTTTAATTCATTAATTGATGTAATTAATGATGATGTAGGTCACTTTAAGATGTTCTATAGTAAAATGCATGATAATGCTAAAGAAATGACAAACATAATGAAATGAATGCATGCGTGATGATGCTAAAGATGTGAAGTAAGTGTTGTTTCTTTGGTTTAATTTATAATTATTGATATAAAAAGGAAACTAACTAGGATAGAATGTTACTAGGAAAGGAAGGGAAGGAATTGGCTAGGGTAGAGAGTGGCCAAGCTAACATCCAAGGGTCCCATGCCCTTGGAGTGCTACCTACATAGTCTTGGAAAAAAGGGACCTCAGGCTGATGTAGTTCTCCCATAAGATAGGGAAGATTAAGGTGAAATAGTGGAATAGTCAGATAGGTATTAGGCATGGGAGATGTAGGTCATAGGCATGATTTTGTTAAGGTTGTAGGTATAGTTGATAAATTTTTAAATACATGTGCTAAGGATATGGTCCTGTATAGGATAATCAATAGGTAATGAGGAAGGCGAATGGTAAGAAGTAGTAAAAGGGCTATGTAATTGATAAGAACACTAATGAGTTGATATGAACTTAGATGGGATTATGAACGTAAGACCCTACTGCCTTGCATAATGTACTATTTTAAGGGTGAAGAAAAGTCACAAGATCACAAAATGTCACATTCACGGCAAGTCCCTTGAGTAACGAGGAATTTATGTGGAAAAGACAAGGAGGTGAGAATGAGAGGCTTATCATAACTTAGTGTATGACGATGTGTTTTTCAGAACAAGAAACATGAATCCAAAATAGGCAATTCCATAATGAAAATTTCATATTTTTCTTGATTTGTTTGTTTTTAATAGACTGGTTGATGCAGGAAGTCTTTATGGTATGGATATATTATCTCCTTGAGATCTTCGTGAAGTTGATCGATGCGGGAAGCTTCTGAATATTTATTACATTTTTGTAATGACCGTACATAGCTGTCCTTCGAGAGAGTAGTCTATTGATAGTGGTAGAATATGGAGAAGAGATGTACCTTTTCAGGGAGTCATATTTTTGCTAGAATTTTGATTCAAGGAGTTGTATCTTTTTTTTTTCAGTTTTAGGCATTTAAGTCATGGAAAAGATTATAGAGGATGATAGGTTCAAGTTTTAGAAGAAAAGATCATAGTACACAAAGATTAACTAGGAAAGAGGTGGTTTTGAGTGATGAATGACCATGGGATCCCATCTTGAAGAAGACAAAAATTATCCATGAGAATCATGCTATGAGGAGAGCCATGGTACTCATATTGAAGACAAGGCTAATAGGTGATGGGTAATCACATGATTCTTGTTTAATTGAGGATCCTCAAAAATGGGTAATAATGGAAAGTGAATAATGCTCAAGGGATGAGTGACCAATTGACAAAAAGTGATATAGGACTTGATATCAACAATAAAATGGTCAAAGATGCAAGGCATTAAGGGGCTTAGGTTTAGGTTTACCTTTGAGTGAAGACAAATGATAAGCACCTGATCTATAGGCATGGGTGATGATATAGGGTCCAAGCCAATTAGGAGCAAATTTTCCCTGTTTAATTTTCTTTTCTTTGGTTACATGTTGATTTTCCTTTAGGATGAGGTCACCAAATTAAAAGGTTTGTTCATGAAAACATTTTTCATAGGCATGTTTGATACTTATTTGGTATATTTGGAGATGGTCCAGGGTGTTGAGATGACATTCATCTAATAATCCAAGTTTTGCCAAATGATCCTGGAAAAATTCATTGTTGTTGAGCATGTCTTGTAGTGAGATGCGGAGGGATGGAATCTAGACTTCGAGTGGTAAGACAACCTTAGTACAGTAGACCAGAGAAAAGGGGGTGGTAGTAGTCGAAGTGTGAATACTAGTGCAATAAGCCCACAAGGTGAAATGAATGTGCGTATCATTGACCACCTTCATAATAATTTTGTTCAAGGTTTTATTGGTTGATTCGGTTTGAACATTGGTTTGCAGGTAATAAGGTGATGAGAAACTGATTTGGATACCAAAAGCATCACATAGTTTTTGTAGGGTTTTGTTTTTGAATTTTTTTCCATTATCCGTGATAATACGGTGAGGGACACCAAAGCAACAAATGATGTGATGGTTGATGAATTTGCATATTTTCTTGAATTTTGTGGAAATGAGGGGAATGGCTTCTACCCATTTAGTGTAATATTCAGTAGTGATTATAATCCATTGGTGGCATTGTGAAGAATGGGGGTTGATCTCATCGACAAGATCTAAACCCCATTAAGAGAAAGGCCAAAGGTCACACACGACCTGTAAGGCATGACTAGGGGTGTGATGGAGATTAGCATGTTGTTGGAATTTTACGTAGTGTTTGACATAATTGCAACAATCATAGTTTAGGGTTGGCCAGTAATAGCCTAGGAAAAGAATATGTTTAGTGACAGCGAGACCACTAAAGTGGCCACCATAAATCCCATCATGGACTTCCTTAATGGTGTAAGGAATTTCATAATCGGTAAGGCATCGTAAGAGAATGCTATCAAAACCACATTTGTACAGAAGACCACCCATGATGACATAACATGAGACACTTTTAAGGAAGTCACATTGTCCATTATGAGTGAGATCAGCGGGTAAAATGGAGAGGGAAATATAGTCTGTGTATTACTTATACCAAAGGTCACTCGGGTCAGGAGCAACGGTTACAATAGAGTAAAATTCATGAGGAAAATAAGAGGGTGATTGTAATCTTTGTATGGTGACAAATATTTTAGAGTCAGCGGATGAAGGAGGTATCTGAGAAGTCAAATAGGCCATGGTATCTACAAATTTATTGGTAGAATGTAGGGTGGTTTGAAGGGTGTACCGGTTAAAGGTGGAAGAGGGCAGGTTACCCACAGGGGTAACCGAGGTAATGTAGAGGTAGGTGGTGTGGGTTGGGTAGGAGGAGTGAGTGAAAGAGAAGGAAGTTTCATGGGTAGTGAAGAAGTTATTGATGGTATTATAGGTATGGGTGGTAAAAAGGTTATAGTTATGGGTGGAGGTTGTGTGGGGCGCTTGGGTATATTAGAGGTCTACGATGAGGAAATGGGTTGTTGTGTTCTTTGTTTACTAGTGGATGGGGGTTTCTTGGCCAGGGTCAAAGGGTATGGTCCTAGGATGGATGGAATTGGTGAAGGTGGTAAGGGTGTGGTTGGTGAGGTTGGGGTATGAGATCTAGGAGATTGTCTCTTCTATTTAGGATTTGGGTTAAGTTTGGTGTTAGTTTTGGAAGATGTAGCTAAATTTAATTTGATGGGTGGATGAGTAAGGCTAGATATTGGTATTGCCCCTAAGGTAGTGATAGATTTAGGCAAGGGAGATGATATAGGCATGGTTTGGGTGTAAATACATGTTGGGTTATGGGCAGAGGTGTGAGTTGAGCTATGAGTGGTGTCGCAGGATATTTTAAGATAGTTATGGTTGTGTTTGGTTTGGTTAGTCGAAACACTTTTGGATAGATAGTGGAGGTGTCAGCAAGTGACAACTACATTTATGTTAAAATAGGAAGTAGAATGTGCCCCCAAAGTAAGGCTCTATCGACATAGTCCATGTGATCGGCCAAGCGTGAGAATGGTACTGTTGTAAGCGGATCCAACGTGGACCGAGTGACAATCCCCATAAAATGTGTTTGAGATACCAAGAAATGGATAGCATCTAACTCTATGGGTAGGAGAGCCGAAAGTAGATCAATGAGATCTTGAAGGTCTGATGGTGAACATTCATCCACAAGTGGTGGTACTTCAATAGTATCTTCTACTGGTAAAGGAGAGGATCGGCCAGCCGAAGTGGGCTCTCCTTGCATTAGTGAAGTGGGATCAAAATTTTGAGGGATCAAAGGTGGTGCGTTGATTATAGGTTCTTCCAAAGATGAAGGAGAAGATGAAGGGGATTCCTCTGTGGGTAGAGAAGTATATGAAATAGGTTTTGGTGCAGGTAGGAGAGTGTGGGCTAAGATTTCATCTATGGAATGAATATGAGGCAATTGGGAAGAAACTTGTGCATCATTGAAAATAGCATGGACCTCGCAGACAGTGCTATCATTGTTTGAGGTATCACCCACTTGGTTTGAAGATGGGGTATGATTAGGGAATGGCATCTTGAAGATGTGTAGGCTTTTTTTAGTGGGTGCATTTGGGATATTTAAGATTAATTCTATGTTGTCTATCATTTCTTGAATGATATTTTTGAAGGTAATGTAGTTATTGCCGTTGTGACCTTTGACTTGATGATAGTTGCAAAAGTGGTGTTCCTTATACCATGCAGGCATAGGTTGCTCAGGGTCAAAACCAGTATGTGGTTTTATAGGTGGAAGGGTAATGACACTAGCCTTAACAAGATTTTCCAAAATGGAAGAATAAGATTCTCCTAGGGAAGTGTCCTTTCGTTGTTCTCATCTAAAATGGAAAGCTTGGACAGGAGAGAGATTAGAAGGGGGTTTGGCCAAGTTTGATTGATGAGGGAGATTGACTTTGAGAACTATGGTATTAGCAGATCCTTTGGGATTTGAATAGTTGTTTTGAGGTTTCGAAGATGAAGAAGTATCATTTTATTTGAACATGATGTTCTTGTTATGAAGTTGAATCTTATTTTCTTTGATAACATGAATTTTCAATTTCCATGACATGGTGAATGCTTCGTCGAAAGTGCAAAAAAATTACACCTGTAGGGTTCGTTAGATATGTCTAGCATAGGCTTGAGTAAATAGTTTTATAAGCTTTGTTTGAGGCAATTGGAATGTGAGTTGGTTAATGAGGCTGCCCTAGCGAGTGACGAAGTTAGTGATAGACTCATCGTCATATTATCATGTGGAATAAAGATCAGTCATGGTCACCTTCTTAATAATGTTGATGGAGAAGTGATCTAGGAAGGCTTCGGCCACTTGATTGAATGAGTAAATGGAGTGTTTTGGTAGTCCATTGTACCAGTCTAATGTAGGTCCTGTCAAGGACATTGGGAAAGTCCTCAAAAGTAAAGCGTCATTGTGGGAAATCAGGTAAGACCCATGTTTAAAGGACCACAAATGTTGTTGTAGATATTATTTGCTATTGAATCAATTGAATTTTGATATATCCCAATGTATAGGGTATGGTTGAATGGGAATGGACGGGTGAATAGGCTCATTACAAATTTCATCATAGGTGAGGGAATTACATGATCCAGAAACTGATGCTTCTAGTGTTTGCATATTTTCCATCATCAACTTGAAGAGTTCGTTGGTAGGTTGTGATGCGGGGACACCTCTTGATGCATAAGGAGGAAGATATTAAAATTGATAGGGAGGTTGAGAATAAGGAACTGACATGGAAGGCATATATCTAAAATGGGTGATAGATAAGATAGGGGGTTTTTGATAGTAGGTGTATGTAGGTGGGATGGTTTTTGTGACTCTAATAGCAATTGGGGGCAATGTTTACGGGATGGAGAGGACAATATTTTGGAATTGAGTAGAGGTCACCAACACCATGGGTGGTTGTGCTGCAATGGGTATTTTTGAGACAATGGGTGCAGATTATGCTATGATTTGGCTGGTGGATGTGATAGGCACAAGGGAAAATGTTAATGTAGAGGTCATGGAGGGTATGGGTTCTAGTTGCTAAACTACCAAGGGTGAAGCAGGTGAGGGTAATGTTGCGGTATTAGGGGTTGATGCAAAAGCAGGAATAAGGGTAGGAGAGATGGATACAAGTATGTTATATATCAACTGACTTGAGGAGTCCTAGGTGGAAGAGTGGGAAAGGTAGAACTGTAAGGCCATGGGATTCTGATCAAGGATTCATGCAAACTCCTCGTCACTGGTAGCTATGGTGGTAGGTAAGGTTGGATTCATGGGTGATAGGATGAAAGGTGGTGAAGGAATAGGTGGGAGTAGTTGACAACTGGTGTGGAATATGAGGGTGTTAGTCTGGCTGTGAGTCAACACCATGTAAAAAAGTGTTGACTTGGTAAGATTGTATTCTGTAGATGACATAAAAAATAGTAAAAAATAGAGAATAATGGGGTTTGGGAGGTGAATTTGGTCAATGTCTAGATTTTGAAAAATTAAACAAAGGCAATTGACAATGGCCAGGTTGACCAGTGATGGTTCTGGGAAAATTGATGACGGTCAGGATGACTGGTGACGGTTAGGACAAAACTGATGATGGTTTGTGAAACCGATACTGATCACTACGAAAGAAACCAGTCTCAAAAAAATGAAGTGGGAATGTTGGATTTGTATTGGTGAAACTGTATATGATAGAAAATATCAATAAGGGAGAAATATGATAATACCCTGAGGGCTGGAAATAGAATAGAAGAAATAATGAAAGCTATTCTAGTTAAAGTAACTAAAAAGACAGAAGTCAACACCGGTTAGGGTTTAACCGACGATGGTAAGATGTGAACTGGTGATGGTCATTGGACTGATGTCGGTGGGTGTGAAATCATAAAGAAATAAATAAAATTGGTTTTTTGAATCAAATTAAATGGAGAATCAAATCTAGAATCCTAAGAATGAGAAGATGAGGCCTTGACACACTCAGAAAAAGTTAGAATACTCCAACTATGATGGTGAAGTGTGCAAGGAAGAATAAAAATGGGGATTCGTAGCCTCACACCTCGAATCAAAAGCCAAGAAGAATGCTAAGAAAAATTGTGATCCTAACAGTGATTTTCTTATCTTTGTTTAGCTTATGCTATTTAGGATTGACTGTGTGTATTTAGAACAATTTTTTTTGGTTGGGAATGTGTCCTACAAAGAAGTATATCTAAAAGGATAGGTTTCATGTATGTTATGGTGGGGGTGGGCCATCCTCTGAGATGATGACTCGATAGAGGCAACGAGCTGGGGAGTACCTACCAATCGGATCATGTGATCACTGACATATGTTCCCAGGTAAGATGTTATTTAAGAAAGATGTGTATGTTTGATTTTTTGTAAGTTTGGTAAGACATATAGAGAGAAAAAAATGTGATTTCTATGATTCTTTGTGTCAACCATTAACTGGGCATGACTTCCAGCATATAGGTTGCCCTTGATCTTAATGTGAGCTAATAATGCATCAAATCAGAAAGTAATGCAATTTTTTAAACCAAAAGCAAAGTGTGATATTTGATGTAGCAAGAGATGAACATGAAGAGGGATGCTCTTTCACTAATGCAATGTGAAAGAAAGGAATATGTGTTCCTTTTAAAGCACCAAAAACAAGATTGTTTTTAGATAATAGAAAGGAGGAGAATGATTCCAAGGAAGAAAAATTAATGTGAAATCATTTCTAAGGGAAAAAAACACAAAAATTTCACCTCGGAATGAATAAATGCAAAATAACCCCTGATGGGTCCCACTGAGCGTGCCAAAATGTTTCATCGTTTTCTTTACCTTTTCAAAATGATGAAATAGATAAGGGTAAGGGCCAAGGAGGAATACCTATTAAATGCTCATCGGTTGATGGTTGTTGCACGTGTTCTGACTTCTTGATCCACAACTGAATGTGAGATCTTCCTTTTGGCTAGGAGGAACTACCTGTAATAGAAAACAAGACCACAAAAATATAGTTAAATGATTCATGACAGTGGACTGCCTAGTATATGCTAGTTTTGAGAAGTGTGATACTTCCTAGATGGTTGTCAATCCACTATTTAAAACAAGTTAATACGAGAAATAAACAAGCTCCTACTATAGTTGATATGATTTTAGTATCTCATTCAAATATAATAAGAAAATCCAATCACAATAGACTAGGCTATAGTTGGATATGAGAGGTGAGGGGTCTATCAAGATTTTGGGACTGGTTAGGGTCAGATTCTAGGTTATGTAAGTCAACTGGTAGGGTGGTTGTTGGATATGATCTTGGTCAAGGTGTAAAACATAGAGACCAACATCGACAGAATGTGACTGATGCTAGTTTAGGTAGAACCAATGACGGTTATGGGTAGCTGGCGTCGGTATGGTCGGGGTGAAAGATACTCAAAATAGGGTAAATGGTAGGGGTGATTTGGGGTCGAATAAAGTTTGGGTGATTGAATGGGGGGGGGGGGTCTTTCCAGGTCTTAGGTATGCTCAAAAGTATATAATACGTGAGAATAGGTGATTTGGTGATGTGGGTGAAGGGATCTTTGGATTTACAAGAAAGTGGGTGATAAAGCAATAAACATGCAAAGAATAGATTAATAATAGGAGTAATAAAGATTAGTAATTGAAATAAACTATACTAATTAGGGCCATACTTACCATGTTAAGGATCTGATGGCTGAGTGATGGAGATGGTTGATCAAAGAATACGTGGATGGTCCTGTAGTGGTGCTTTCTTGAAGTGCTCCCATGAATACAATAGCTCTCTGATTGATGCTGGTAATGACTCTGGATGGCTGGATGTGTAGAAGGATGCTTGTTTCACTTGCATGTAGCTCTGGTCTCCTTCCTTTCTCTCAGGAAATGTGCTAACCTCGAAATAAGGTTACCAAAGGGAATAAAAGGTGATCGATAATGGTTCTGGGTTAACCGGCGTCAGTTCAAGGGTGACCGGCATTGGTTAGGGTGGGATTCCCTAGGTTTACTAAAAATGGGAGATCATGGCAATGATTTCTGCCAGATATCTCCATTCATCCAGGCTAGAGCGGGAGTTACCTTTTCTTATGCAGGAATGTGGTTAGAGGGGATGTAGGCTTTGATTTTTAGGGTTTAGTTAGGTCTTAGTTAGCTATGGAAACATACTAAGAATAGACTTTGGGTGAGGTGGCTAGGTGAGGTATATAGGTGAGGTGGTGGTTTGGGAATTATCTTAATTATGATAATTAAATAATAAATATTGTTAGGACATGGATTAATTTAATTAAATTAATTAAAGTAATATTAGTGTGGGGTGTAAGGGGCCATGGTTAGTGAAGTGTGTTCAAGTTGATTATTTTACGAAGGGTCAAGGAGCGTGTGACCCATTTTTGGGGTCCACAACTATTAATTTGTTAGGGATCTAATTATGGTGATGTATGATAAATTCCAGGTGCATGTAAATGGAATTTATTCTCTATCAAACCTGTGGATGCTAACCTAAAACTTAGGCTAGATTTTGGCTTTAAATTTGGATGTAATATATTAATATAGAAAACTTTTACTTTAAGATGTTGATGGTTCATCCAAATTTTTGCCATAAATATTGAATAAGCTTGGCCTTATATATTCTATGATGGAGTAAGTTACTGCTGAGTATTTTAGAGCATTGCTTCCTTAAAATAACTCAATTTTTGTGAATTATTAGAGTTAGTAACTTTATTTGATTTAGATTGAATGAATCAAGAAATGAGCTATAAATATCTATAATAGGAATGTGGTAAGTAATTCGGATGGAATATTATTTATCTGGTATAAAATTCCTTATGAAATATTTGGTTGAACATTGTTTGATTACATCATGATCTTTACTTAATGTTAATATGGTCTAACACTTTGTTATCCCTTTCATTACTGTTATTTCTTTATGATGTATATTTCTGTAATTCTTAAGCTGTATCATAAAATTAGATTTCTTTTTATGAAATACTTAGTTGAAAGCACATCATTTTAATGCTTAGTTCTTATCGTGCTCAGTTCAACGAACTGACCCGTGCTAGCAAATTTTGTAGATGGACTTCGTAAGTGATAAAAGGATACAAGTTATTTTATGAAGTTACTTTTTTTTACCTAAAGACTGAATCTTTTATGAGGAAATATGATTCATTATTGAAATGCATTGTAAGAGGAAAATTTGTAATTCTTATTGAAATTATTGATATTGTTTAACAATAAAGATGTCTGAAATGTTGGGAATAGTAAATTATATATTCCACTTAGATGAATGTAAAATATTGTGAGTTATATGTACTTTATGTGTCATTCTCTTTATACATTGTGTGAAGGAAATTGTAGGATTATCTTTACTATCTCATATTCATATCTGTATGGAATCATTTTAGTTGAATTAAATTGGATTATGTGGTAAGGGAAATAGATACACTATCCCTTAATTAAATGCAACCTAAGAAGTTAGAATTCATGGTTGATCATTTAACTAATTAAGTATGGTTTAATAGAATGGTGTTAGTGTAAATTCATTATGATATCTTGAATAATGTAAGGGGGTTACAATGAACCCCAATTCTTAATAAGAAATAGTAAGATTAACTACCTCTTGACCAATACCTTAAAAGGTATAAGACAATTGAAAGGTAAACATGAACATTTTACCAGTAGACTTCATCTCAATGAAGTATAAAACAAAGGGATCTAATTCGGAACTTAAACAAGCTAAGAATGAATGAGTAAAATTAATGAACCATATTATTTGATTGCTGATTCTATTTTATTAAACTGAATCCTAAAGTAGGAAGTTAATGTTAAAAAAGGGGAAATCTTAATGTTTATGCAAAGCAATTACAACTCAATAATAGTTGATAATCTTAGGGGTTAATGAAACTAGTGATTCAATAGGGTTATTGTAGCTGGACCTTAACTATATAAAATATTTAATTAATTAACTTCTTTGGGGATACTTACATCCAGATGAGATGACTTAGAGGGATGTTGGCACATACCAATTACAGTACAATACCTTCGTGAAGACTTGGGTCTTCTCGAGGATACTGTGTTACAATTGACACGTTGTAACACCCTTGAGGGTTAAATTACCTTCATTTACATAGCTCATACTTGTTCTAAGTTATACCCTAAGTTAGGTTAGAAGAATGATTTTATGTCGATGACATCTTGATGACTTAGGATAAATAAATACACATGATTGACTTAGGTCAATCGAGCATGCCTATGTATCCTTAGTCCTTGCAAGTAATCCTCTACAATAAATGATGTTGCTACCCTTTGTTAGGGTAAAACCTAGAATAAGTGGTATGAAAGGAGTTAATAAAGACCATTCTAGATAACAGATGAAGTGGGGTGAAGGACATATTTTGATTGATGAGTATGTTGTCTAGGAATAGTAATATGAACTATATGTTGAAAATATTTGGCCAAAGTATTGTAAAATGCTAGTTGTGTTGTCCTATGTCATCTAGTTTAAGAAGAGGGATTTCAAATTAATATTTGTAACAAATATTTAGATAGGCCTCTTAAACAAAACACTTAATACTCAGAAAAATGGTAAGAGAACCAAGTATACCTAGTATATAATTCAATGAGTTAACATAAGAGATTGGTATGATACCAAGTCATGAAATGAGAGATCGGTGTTTCACCGAGTCATTACAATTGCATATGGTTATCTATTATGAGATTGACTGGCATGGATTGTGTGTTCTAATTTGTGATCATTTAAAATAGAGTAAATTTGTATATAAAAAAAATCTTGTTTCTAAAGTCTTAAAATGGGATTGTTACATCTTGGTATCAGAGATGGAGGTTGCAACTCTTGGACCTATTGTGTCCATAATATGATAAAAACTTATATTTTATTATTAATAGATAATTAGAAAATGGTTAGAACAAGAGGAAACACTACAAACAACCCACGACTAGGTGGAGAAACAACTACTACCCAAAAACTTGATGAGATGCTTGCTTCCCTATTGGACACAAGACATTGTTTCGCTGTACTTGAATAACACGTAGTGGGAAACACGGAGGAGGAAGAAGATGCTGGTAATAACAATCAGCCACCTCCTTTGGACAACGCTAATATTGGAAATATAGGCATTGTTGACAATAATACAGCCAATGCCAATGCTAATGCTAATGCACCTAATCAACCTAAGAATAAAAAGGCAAGGTTGGCTGTTGAACTCACTAATGATATAAAAATGATAAGTCCACACAAGTTTGATAGAACTACATTAGGAGATGGAGCTGAGAATTGGCTCAGTGAAATGGAGAAGTACTTTGTAATAAGGAACTTATCAAAGGAAACTAAGGCAATATAGGGAGCTTATCAGCTTTCCCATGAAGCATCTTCATGGTGGGATAGCCGCAAGGATGAGCTAAAAATTGATGAAACAAATATTACTTGAGATCAATTTAAAATTTACTTTAGGCGATGATGGTTGCCACAAATTTACTATGATCAGAAAATGACTGAATTTCAGAACTTATCCCAGGGAAAATTAACTCCAACAGAGTACTGGGAGTAGTTTACTAAAATCCTTAAGTACGTATCTTAGTATCAAACTGATGAAAAGTTCAAGATACGAAAATTTATCATGGGATTAAATCCCATTATAGGTGGTGAAGTGGATGTTCACATCCCAACCAATATAGAAGGGGTTGTTGAAAAATACATAAGGCAGGAATAGAAATTGAAAGCAATATCTTCCCATAAGTAGGAAATTAGAAATAAAATTCCAAAATCTTCATCGTCTCTTGCACCTAAAAAGGGGCCATGGAAGAAGTTTGGGATGAAAAATAAAATTGTAACTGAAAACAACAAGAAGAAAACAACAAATAAACTTGTTGCTAATGTGCAAAATAATTTTTTCAAGAGCAATAATAACATACAAAAGTCCTATGGGGGTCATAATGATAACTTTAAGGCTGAAAAAAAGTTTGAGCCCAAAAAGGGACCTATAGGATGTTGTTACAATTGTGGCAAGGATCATTATGTAAATCAATGTCATTTGAAGAAGGATGACCATAATCAGCAGCACAAGATACACGCTATAGTAGCTGACAAACAAGATGAAAATCAAGTCACACCCATAAAGGTTCCATGTAAGTTATTTGGCATACCTATAACTATAACTTTTGATACTGGAGCTACTGAATGTTTTATTTCTACTAAATTAGCATTTAAGTTATAAAGAAAACTTGGAAAAATGGATAAATCATGGCTTGTATATTATGGAAACAATGTTATCCACACAGTTAGTATGTGTCTTTTTAGATCAGTCCTCGACTTTCCTATTTTTTCCACTGAGGTTGACCTCTATGTTGCTCCTTTGGGGTCTTATGATGTAATCATAGGTGTTAATTGGCTAGCTGAGCATAAGGAAAAGGTTGAATGTTTTGAAAAACATATTAGTTATTTGTATGATCTATAGAAAACAAAATACATTCAAGGTTTAAAACGTGAGATTTCAGTCAGGAAATTATCAGATATGCAAATTAAAAAGGCCAAAAACAAAGGCTGCACCTTGTTTGTAGTAAAAATTTTTGAAACAACAAAAGAAAGTAGTGACTTCTTGGAAAGGCATCCGATGTTATGAGATTTCAGTGATGTGTTTCCAGAAGAGTTACCTAGTATTCAACTTAAATGGGAGTTTGACTTCAAGATTGAGATCAAACTGAGAACCAAACCTATTTCCAAGGCACCTTATAGAATTAATACCATTAAGTTGATAGAGCTTAAGGCAAAGTTACAAGGAATTTTGTCTAAGGGTTTAATAAGGCCAAGTGTCTTGCCTTGGGGAACACCGGTAATTTTTGTGAAAAAGAAAGATGGAACACTTAGATTGTGTATCGATTATAGGATGTTAACAAAAGAAACAATTAATAATATATATTCACTTCCTAGAATTGATGATCTATTTGATCAGATGCGTGGTGCATTAGTGTATTCTAAAATAGACCTTCGATATGGATATCATCAGTTACAAATAAAGGATAAGGATATTCATAAAAAATTTTTTAGAAAAAGGTATGGACATTATGAATTCACAGTTTTACCATTTGGATTAATGAATACACCTGAAACTTTTATGAATTTAATGAATAATATTTTTCAAGAATACTTGGACAAGTTTATGCTTGTATTCTTGGACGATATTCTCATATACTCTAAAAGCATCAAAGAACATCATCAACATTTGAAAGTAGTTATGAAAATATTGAGAAAGAGAAGGTTTTATGGTAAGTTGTCCAAATATTCTTTCTATGATACAGAAGTTTACTATTTAGGTCATGTTATAAGAAAAGATGGAATAGCAGTAGATCCCTAAAAAATTGTTGCAATAAATGAGTGGCCTGCACCAAAGAATGTACATGAAGTTAGAAGATTCATGGGTCTTGTTGGTTAATATAGGAATTTTGTTAAAGAATTCTCTACGGTTGTTGTACCAATAAATTCATTACAGAAGAAATATAATAAATTTGTATGGAATGAAAAATGTGAATCTGCATTTAAGACTCTAAAGAATCAGTTAATTTTAGCACTTGTTTTGGCTATACCTGATCCTAATGGATACTTCAGTGTTTTAATGGATGTATCTAAGGAAATTCTTGGAGGTATTTTCCTACAAAATGATCATGTTATAGCTTATGAAAGTAGAAAAATCAAGTTACATGAACTAAATTATGCTCCATATGACCTAGATCTTGCTTCCATTGTTCATGCACTCCAAGTATGGAGGAATTATCTTCTTGGTAGACCTTTTGAACTAAAAATTGATCATCTTAGGCTAAAGTATATTTTTACTCAGCCAAATCTGAATGCAAGACAACGAAGATGGTTATAATTTCTATCTTAATATGATTTTGACATAAGCTATATTAAAGAAAAATAAAATAGAGTTGCAGATGCTCTAATTAATAGGAAGCACATTTATGCTCTTATAATGTTGAGAACTTAGTTTAAAGATGAAGTAAGAAGTGTCATGGAATCTGATTCCTATTTTTAACAAGTAAAGACAACACCTGTTGCAGATACAAATGATGTGAGATATAAAATTTTCACTTTGACAATGAAAGAATGTTGAGGTTTTAAAATAGGGTATACATACCCTTGTCAAATGAGTTAAGAAAGAAATTGTTAGCTAAATTTCATAATTCACCTTTTTCTAGACACCCTGGCATTATGAAAATGCTTATTTATTTAAAACAACAATATTTATGGAAAGGGATGAAGAAGGATGTGATAGAATTTGTGACATGCTGGTTAGAGTGTCAACATGTTAAAGCTAAGCATATGCATCCAACTAGGTTAATGTATCCTCATAACATACCGCAGTATAAATGGCAAGTAATAAGCATGGATTTTGTTCAAGGGTTTCCTATGTCAAGAAATAAACATGATGTTATTCTAGTAGTTGCTGATAAACTAACAAAGGTAGCTCATTTTATTGCTACTAATCTTAAGGATGATTCACCTATTTTAGCAAAAATATTCGTGCATGAAATTTTCATATTACATGGAGTACCTGAGTTGATCATATCTAATAGAGACCTAAGAACGACATATAGATTTTGGAAAACACTTAATGCAGCCCTAGGAACTAAGCTGAATTTCATTTCTGCTTATCACCCAGAAAAGGATGGACATAATGAAAGAGTTTATCAAATTTTAGAAGATATGTTACAAATGTATTGCATGGATCAACAGTATAAATGGGATGAGTACCTTCCATTAGTTGAGTTTTCTTATAATAACATGTATCACGCCTCTTTGAAAATGGCACCTTTCGAAGCATTATACAGAAGGAAATGCAAAACTCCTGTTAGCTGGGACAAAATTGAGGATAGAGAGGTAATTGGACCTGAAATCCTTACGGAAATGGAATAACAAGTTAAAAAGATTCATGAACGCTTGATGGAAGCAACATATAGGAAAAAGAGTTATGCAGACTTAAGGAAGGTTGATAAGAAGTTTGAACTTGGTGAGAAGGTATTTCTTCGGGTTAAACCAAAAAAAAGCTCTATAACTTTTGGTAAGGCTGCCAAGTTATCACTTCATTATGTGGGACCCTTTGAAATTTTTGAAGCAATTAACCCTGTGGCTTAACGTTTAGCTTTACCTCTTACTTTATCACGAATGCATGATGATTTCCATATTTATCTTCTTAAGAAATATGTTTCAGATTTATCACATGTGTTAAATTGGAATTCCTTGTAGGTCCAAGACCCAGGAATAATCATGGTTAAACCCATTCAAGTGCTAGAAACTCACCAATTGCACTTAATAAATCATGAAGTAAGCCAATGTAAGGTCCAGTGGGATCAGTTTAACAAAGATAGAGCAACTTGGGAAAATTTTGAAGATATGAAAACTAATTTTCTGTACTTTTTTGAATAGAATAGATTATGTTGATTGATAAAATTTTAATATTTTATTCATGTTATTTCAAAAAATCTACCAATCTCATACACATACTACTTTATTAAAAAATAATAGCTACTTTAATGTTGATTATGGAATTTGAAATTCTAGTTATGTTATGAACATATGAATGTGTTGGTACCAAAATTTGTTCTCCTTTTCAGTCTGAGCGGCATCATAGATATGACATGAAGCTTGAAGTTAGATAGATCATGATGTGTGTCATTTTGTAGTTGGGGATGTGATCTAACTGGCACTCAAATTTGTGGAGAGATGGATAACACTCAAATAGGACTTTATCTTGTCCTAATTGTTTTAGGTTGTGCCTTTCAACCAAGGTAAGAGGACCTATTTTGTAACCCTCAAATGGTGAAGGTGATGAAGATATCCCTCAATTTTTGCAAATAGTATGGAAAGGGCTTTGGGAAAATATGATCAACACTCCAAATCTGACTTTCACAAGTTGTCACTCCTAGATTATGGAGATATTTTCAATGCAAGGCAAGGGTTACTGAAGACATTGTATGATCCTAATTTGTTTTGTGAATTTTTGTAGATGTATTGAATCATTTTGTTGACACACAATGTAATGCAGGGGTATTATGGGGTAGGATTAGTTATTTTGAATGAATTTTTGGTGGGAGATATTAGACAAGACTAACCAGAATTTGCCAAATTCTTTGAGGAACTTTACAGGGAATTTGTAAGACCTAAATGACAGAATGCTTCAAAGGGGTTAAGGTAATCCTTCAACCTAGATATGTACACCAAATGGAGGCCTATATCTGCACTCTTCCACATAATATATGATAACCTGCCTCAAAATATTGAAGCTGATGAACCAACAAAGCATCCAAAAATCTCTATTTTATCATGACCTAAGGTGCACCCAAAGGTTTACAAACAATCTCTAAATTCAAGGAAGGTAAAGTGATTTTAAATATGTTTATCTCTTTATCAGATGAAATCTCTTCTAAATGTGAGATTGTAAATTCCACTAAACTATAAACAAGAAATGAAACCATGTATGATCAAGAGATATTTTGAATACAAAACTGCAACAGGAGTAAGAAACATAAATTAAAAACATTCTGAAACATAAGTGCATGCAAAATTTACCAAGAGACAACACAAAATAATCCAGAATGACCAAATTTATCAGTAGGGGAATGTTATAAGAACAATCTCAGATATTTTTGATGGCTTTACAACTGAAACCAACTCAACATGATACAAATCTGATGCAAAAAGGAATTAGAAATGGTTCTCAGGTGGTTTCTCAGAGAATGGGCCTTTTCCTATATTTTCCTATGAAATTCTAAGTTTCTATGACCTTTTGCATGTCAAAAAACATGAATTTTATAAAATTCTATTACATTTGATCCTTCTTTCCCAAGAAAATAATATGCCCAACATCAAGTTTGTTACAAAATTTCAACATGATTCGCAGATAGGAACGTTTAACAAATTTGAAACAAAATTTTCTAGGTGTTTTAAAAAAGAAAAATCATTACAAATCCTTCATCATTATCCATTGTGTAGGCACTCTTTTATCCTCCAAGCATATAGACCCCTTTCATTTCATCATTTCATCATTTCATCCTTATCCCTCCAAAATTTGATTATGCAACTTCTTGATTTGATATTTCACGTTTTGGATGGGCTGGGGAAAAATTATTTCAAAAACACCTCAAATCTGCAAATTGATCCTTGAAACCACTTACAGACACAAACAACATGAATTTGCCACAAAAATGATTAAAATTGATGGAAAATTCACATTTCCAAGCTTCCTGGAGCAAAAATGGCAGCCAAAATGAAAATATATAGTTACCATTTATTTCCCCTTTTCCCTTCAATTTGGGCCCTCCAAATGTCAAAATACGATTGGGAACAAATTTGGGATCACTTTTTGACTTTTTAACATCTTTGGAAAAATGTAAAATTTTGACCTTTTTCTCCGCCCCTCCGCCCTTGAAATTTGGTGCTAACAAGTGCAATATGGTGGGTCCCATTAAAGTCGCGGCTCAATTCTGCACGTTTCCACCCCTTTTGGAAATTTGGAAAATTTTCACTATTTTCCCTGTGGGCCCACACCTCCCTCTCTATCCTTGACACGTGTTTACTTCTCTATCGCCGAGGATCCGCGAGCTTATTTCACATTTTAACCCCCTTTTTTGCTAAAGGAAAATCTTTCACTTCGCCTCCGCGGGCCCACGCCTCTGATTATTTCCCTGCCACTTGTCACCTTCTGATTTTTCACAGAGCCACGCCTCAAATTTTTGCACTAAGTCATTTTTATGAAAAGGGAAAAAATTCCCTTTTTCCTCCGACGGCCCACCGACTCGCTCTATCCACCACGTGTCACCCTACTATACTTGGTGGGCCTATGGCTCCTTTCACAACTTTCATCCCTTTCGCCAACAAAGGAAAAAAATTCCTGAGTCCTTTACTGGTCCGTACTCCCCTCTGACCCCGCCTTACCACGTGTCCACCCCTGATTGGCCTGGTGGACGCGCAAGCCTATTTTGGTCTATAATTCCTTTTCACCAAAGGGCGAGATTTGATTTTTTCTTCGTGGGTGAAGGATTTTTCGATCAAAAGGGAAATGGAAGATGTTTTAAAGTAATTTTAGACCATGGAAAAGGATTTTTGAGGGAAAATAAGTACAAACTGAGCAAGCACAAGATCCAAAGGGTGGGAAAAGATGGAAAAAATGACAGAGGCTTGTGGATTTGGAAATTTAGGCTATAAAACAGAGCCTACATGTATTTTTCTTTCAAATCAGGGCAAAATGATAAGTTTGTGAGCATTTCAAAGCATTCAATATGGATGGGGAAATTTGTAGACCACCAAATTTGAAGACAAACATCTTAGAGCACATAGAGCAAAGGGGAAAGATGGCAATATAATAGAGGACCAAAATGGGCACTAACAAAATGGAAGTATAATAATTTGGTTTGTCCTAAATCCAAAATGTTTGACTAAGTTAATCATCGGGATAATAATTCCTTTAGGAGGGAAGTCTGTAACATCTTTCACAAAACTATTATTGTGATTACATACCCTCTTGACATTGCAAACGTTGACATGTGATTTTTCTTAGGAAGGTGCACTCTTATGACTTTTGAAAATCATGTTTCCAATGGCTAAATTATTATTGTGAGTATATTCACTTTGTTGTGATTTCTGCTTACTTGAAAATGAGGCCATTCATATTTTGTACATATTTAATTCATTTTAAAAAGGGGGATTAAGAGATTGTACTATTGTTGTATTAACTATTAAATTTTGACAGAAAAACCTTGGATCAATTCTATTGATCCAAGGTATGCTTCATTTCTCCTTACCTGATTTGTTTAGTTGACTGGGAATTCTGAAATGTAAGGTGAAGTGGGACTGAGTTGTGTTTTGTTTATAAAATTAAAGGATCCGGCTTCAAGAGTCCCTGCTTTTCATCATTTTGTAATTGGTAAGCATGGGCCTTCTTGTTAAATATTTTATAACGTTGAATAACGTAATAGGACCAAGGACCTATTACTAAGTTATTAAGGTAAAAACCTTAAATCTAAGTTGTAATGTCTATACTATTTGGATTTTTACCTAAGGTAGTTAAGACCTACCTAGGACCTATTTCTAAACTATTAAGGTTATTACCCTAACCTAAGATGGTATGTTTTATTGTTAGTAAGTTTTGAAACAAGCTAAGGCAATACTATTTACCTATTACTAAGGTTGATTTCTAACCTAATGTAAATCTAACCTAAACTAATACTATCTAAAGGGTACCTACAGACTACTTAGCAAGTGGTAAGGGTAGTGGTGTCAGTTTTTAAGGCATTAATGAGATTTGATTTTGGTTTTAATACCCTTTGAACTACTAATTTTGGTGGAGGCATGGGGAGTTAGGGGATGTCTAGTTGGCATCACCACTAAATGAAAATTGCATGCATTTTTGAATTAAGGAACTCACTAAACATGGATGGTAGTGGCGAGGAGAGATAAGAGGGAAAATTGCATTCCTTGCATTAATTAACTTCAGTAATGGTAAAGAAACCACCTAAGATATATGCAAGGTGGATTTTTGGAAAGTTGTTTGATCTTTGGTTCATTTCAATTCTTTGCTCGGCATGGAGTTTTTGGTTCTTTGAACCGGCAGTTCTATTTTTGATCCATCAATATTCTTGGCATTCTTGAACTATTTTTGGATCCTATGGAGGTATAAGAGGAAATAGGAATATTGGAGTTGTTGACATTGCTTGGAAGAAAGAGAGACTATGGAGACTTAGCTAGAAATATTTTGCAAATTGATAAGAAGCTCTATCAGGCATGATAGGCTCTATCCATTAAGTTGTTCTAATTTTTACTAAGTGTTTTCATTAAAATAACTTTTCTCTTGGAAACAAATGAGTTTTTATGATATGTTTATCTTGCATTCATGCTTGTATTTTTCACTATATTTACCTACTTGAAATCATTGTGTGATGAAGATTTGATCTGGGTTTGTTTCTTTTTTGGAAAAGTGAACAAATAAGGATTTAAACATTATTTGGACTAAATTATTGTCAAATCATGTGATAATTTGTTGATTGTGCAAAAAATGATAGTAGAGAAGGGTTCACTATTGTTAAAGATAGGAGCTGGGTTTATTTATTTTATTGGATGAAATTCTGAAACGGGCTATCTTCTATTGAGCTCGAGATGATTTCAAATATTTTTACATCTATTTGAAATATGCTAAATTATATAGTTTGACTCAATGTTTAGGGAGTCATTTTTGGATGGAAAACAAGTGTAACAAGTTATACTGTCACCGAGATGAGATGTTCTAATTCTGAGAACTCTTTTGGACTGCTATGGAAGAAGTAGGTTTTGGGTTTTGGTTGTCCCTTGTTTGAAATTTGATTAATTCATACTAGCTTCTGTTTGAACTTTTATGATGTTGATTTTGCTTCTTGCACCTTTAAGACATGAGCAGATTTGTTAAAGACTTACCTGATTTTGGGTCTTGTCAAACCTCCTTATTGTAATATGTTTGATGGTAGGGATGAAAGTTAGCCCGTGGTAGTGATTTTGGAAAGGCTTATTGAATGTTTATGCATATTTTTGGAAATAAGATTTCGTGCTACAAAGATTATCTTGTCAGATTCATCTTGTTGGATTTCTGGGATCCTGACATTTAAAATTGATATATATTTAGATGTTACTAAAGGAATGGGATATCTAAGTTGAATAATGGATTAGTGTAGTCTTGACTATCTTAAGGAAATGAGTTAGAATGTTTTTGATTTTACTCTTCTCCTTTTGAGCTCGATTTCAAGCACCTGACTTGGGGTCATGTCAATTTTTTTATTCTTCCTTGTGGTCGAATTAGGGTTGAGTTCTTTCTTTTCTTACCCTGTAGACTATTCCTTTGATCCTTGTGAAGTGGGGAATATGGATTGGTTTGACTGTAAATATTTTATTCATTTACCATCAAGGGATGGGTAAGATTTATTACTATGGCACTCAAAAATAAATTTTGGTCACTTAAGATTACATTATTTAATGGTACTCTATCTCTCTTTTGAAGGGAAGATTAAATAAATTCATAACTTTATGCTATTAATGTTGGGGATGAGTTTGAATGTTTAGTTTTTGTTTTTTGCTTCAAGTAATATTGGTAATTGAATTCATTTGAATAACTCTTTTAATTGTATCTTTTGCACTACTGTAGTTATTCTTATTATTGCACTGAGAGAAATTTATCTTTGGTTTTTGACTTGTATGTTATAGTCGTATACATCAATTCAGTACTGAATAGCTCTATGTTTTCTATGTTTTTTACTGTAGAATGATTTCTTAATTGGATCTGCCTCTGCTCTTCTATTCCCAATTTGTATTATTTTTTGTTTTAAGATGGAATAATGAGATCTCATCTCATCCTTGTGTGTTGACATCCTTCTCTCTATTCTGGGTTAAGGTATTCAATAATGTCCTCTTCAAACTCTAAAGGAATGTTTAGGTTGTTCTATTTCTCCCTCTTTTCATCTTCTCCTCATCTATATTACTCATGTGTAAGGAGATGACCTGATCAGTTGTATTACTTTGATGACTTTCATAGTGGGTATTTGAAGGATAGACCTTTACTTCTTCTCCTTGATGATTATTTTGGTAAGGATCTAATTATGGTGATGTATGATAAATTCTAGGTGCATGTAAATGGAATTTATGCTCTATCAAACCTATGAATGCTAACCTAAAATTTAGGTTAGAGTTTGGCTTTGAATCTGGATGTAGTATCTTAATATAGAAAACTGTTGCTTTAATATGTTGATGGTTTGTCCTAATTTCTGTCATAAATATTGAATGATCTTGGCCTTAGATATTCTATGATGGATTCAGTTACTACTAAGTATTGTAGAACATTGCTTCCTTAAAATAACTCAATTTTTGTGAATTATTAGAGTTAGTAACTTTCTTTGATTTAGATTAAATGAATCAAGAAATGAGATATAAATATCTATAGTAGGAATTTGGTAAGTAATTCGGATGGAATATTATTTATATGGTATAAAATTCCTTATGAAATCTTTGGCTAAACATTGTTTGATTACATCATGATCTTTACTTAATGCTAATATGATCTAACACTTTGTTCTCCCTTTTATGACTGTTATTTCTTTATGATGTATCTTTCTATAATGATTTAGCTATTTCATTAAATTAGAGTTCTTTTTATGAAGCAGTTAGTTGAAAGCACATCGTTTTAATGCTTAGTTCTTATCATGCTCAGTTCAATGAACTGACCTATGCTAGCAATTTTTGTAGATGGAATTCATAAGTGATAAAAGGAGATAAGTTATTCTATGATGTTACTTTTTTTTACCTAAAGACTGGATCTTTTATGAGGAAATATGATTCATTATTGAAATGCATTATAAGAGGAAAAGTTGTAATTATTATTGAGTTTATTGATATTTTTTGACAATAAATATATCTGAAATGTTGGGACTAGTAAAATAAGTATTCCACTTAGATGAATGGAAAAGATTGTGAGTTATTTGTACTTTTTGTTTCATTCTCTTTATACATTGTGTGAAGGAATTTGTAGGATTATCTTTATTCTCTCATATTCATATATGTATGGAATCCTTTTAGTTGACTTAAAATTGATTAGGTGGTAAGGGAAACAAATACACTATCCCTTAATTAAATGCAACTTAAGAAGTTAGCATTCATGGCTGGTCATTTAACTAATTCAGTATGGTTTAATAAATGGTGTTAGTGTAAATTCATTATGATATCTTGAATAATGTAAGGGGGTTGCAATGAACCCCAATTCTTAATAAGAAAGATGAAGACGAACTACCTCTTGACCAATACCTTAAAATTTATAAGACAATTGAAAGGTAAAGATGAACATTTAACCGGTAGACTTCATCTCAATGAAGTCTAAAATAAAGGGATCTACTTCAGAACTTAAACAAGATAAGAATGGATGAGTAAATTTAGTGAATCATATTATTTGATTGCTACTTTTGTTTTATTAAACTAAACCCTAAAGTAGGAATTTAATGATAAAAAAGAGGCAATCTTAATGTTTCTGTAAAGAAATTACAACTCAATAATAGTTGGAAATCTTAGGGGTTAATGAAACTTGTGATTCAATAGGGTTGCCATAATTAGACCTTAATTATTGAAAATGATTAACTAATTAACTTCTTCATGGATACGTACATCCAAATGGGATGACTTAGATGGATTTTGGCACATGCCAACTGTAGTACAATACCTTCGTGAAGACTTGGGTCTTTGCGAGGATATTGTGTTGCAATTGACATGTTACAACACCCTCCAAGGTTAAATCACCTCGATTTACATAACTCATACTTGTTCTTAGCTATACCCTAAGTTAGGTTAGAAGCATTATTTTTTGTTGGAGACATCTCGACAACTTAGGATAAATAAACAAACGTGATTGACTTAGGTTGATTGAGTATGCCTATGTATCCTTAGTCTTCACAAGTAGTCCTCTACACTAAATGATGTTGCTACCCTTGGTTAGTGTAAAACATGGAACAAGTGGTTTTAAAAGAGTCAGTAAAGACCATTATAGATAACATATGAAATATGGTGAAGGACATATTCCAATTGATGAGTATGCCATCTAGGAATAGTAATATGAATAGTATGTTGGAAATCTTTGGTCAAAGTATCACAAGTTGCTGGTTGCGTTGTCCTATGTCACCTATTTTAAGAAGTGGGATTTCAAATGAATATTGGTAAAAAATATTTAGATACGCATATTCAATAGAACACTTAATAACCAGAAAAAAGATAAGAGAACCAAGCATACCTAGTATACAATTCAATGAGTTAACATGAGAGATCGGTATGATACCGAGTCATGAAATTAGAGATTAGTGTTTCACCGAATCATTACAACTACATATGGTTATCTGTTATGAGATTGATTGGCATGGAATGTGTGTTCTAAATTATTATCTATTATAATAGAGTACATTTGTATAAAAAATTAAAATTCTTGTTTCTAAAGTCTTAAAAGGGGAATGTTACAAGCTCATTAAGAGCCTTAGTATCGGTAAAAAATAATCTAGTTCAAGACTATGAATGGTGTTATTCTTGATCTCAACCACACAATAAAAATCTTTGCCCCAATGGATTTCTTAGCTAGGACCTTATGGTTCAAAGCATATCTTCCCCACTAGAGGCAACATAAAATTAATCTATGCAAGAAATAGTAGATCAACTGTAGGCACCTGAAGAAACCACTTTGCTAAATTGGTAAGTAGAAGATTTTTGTAGGTTGAATATAGATTCCTCATCAATGGCAGAAAAGACTCGTTCCAAAAAGAGAGAAATGGAATCTCGACATTCTAAATATTATTAGGTATTCACTTCAAAACCTCATCCATAAGCAGTGGTTGATAAAGATGCGAGAAAGAAACCTCCAAAAACACTTGTTTGCTAAGCTTCAAGGAAAGAAGGTTCTTCATGCATCACGGTGCGTAATAAGAAATTTCCAAAAGAGGATTTTAACACCCAAATAAGTATAATTTTTTTTAGAGTAATTCTCTTTAGCATAGTAGAACAAATAAAGAATACTAACATAAGTGTTATTATGTTGGATGCACTCTCAATTCCCTCTCAGAGGAACTTATTACGAGAGGCTCTGAATAGTCTTGGTACAACCAATGGATCATTGGGTCATGGCATGGAAACTACTATGATTTTGTGTCAAGAGAAAGGGAAAATTATTCCTAAGGAAAAAAACCACCACCATTCTATATTTCCCTGATCATTAGTGACCACCTAGTACATAATTGCATGATTGATTCTGGTGCCAACAGCTTGGTCATGACCAAGCAAATTATAGACATGTTAGGCATATAGTATACACCAGTATCTAGAGGAGTTGTTTATTTGGATGGTACAATAGTTCAAACCTTTAAAGTCATCAAAGGACTCCAAATTAATATCCATGCATGTCCCAGTTTGTCATTCACATAAGGCATATCAGTCATTGATCTTCCTCCTCTCTTTTCTATCTACTTATCATGAGATTTCGCTACCAATATGGGAAGTTATCTATCGTCTGATTGGTCACATATGATTCTCAGGACTTGATATGGAAATAAAGTAACTATAAGGGAAAAAAAATCTCCCATAATCATGTAGAACCCTACACTATTAGTCCTATAAATGGGAATTATACAATCAGTGATCTAGAAGAAGAAGATTTTGATCGTGAATCGATCACTCTTGTTGAAGAAGTCCATGATACTGTGCTAGATAAAGTGAGTGGAGATCATTATTATGATCCCTACATTGATGTGTTGGAAGAGAAAGAATTTGGTTTGCTATTTTTGGAAGAAATGGGACTGGGTACATACTGCATTCATGAAGAAGGTACGATCATACCACAACTAGTCAAAACACCAAGAAATTCTAAAGGACTATGGAAATTATTCTTTCATGGCTTGAGGAGTAAGAATGGATCTGGTGTTGGTGTCATGATAATTTATCTAGAGGGAGATAAATACTTTTCATCTTTCCAATTACATTTCAGTTGCACTAAAAAATTTGCTGAATACGAGGCCCTTGTGTAAGGAATCTAGCTAGCTCAAAAGAAGGGGATCAAAACCTTAACTATTTTTGGAGATAGTTAGTTAGTTGTTCATTAAGTGATGAAACGTAGTGCATCAAAAAATTATCTTTTAAGATCATAAAATAACCGAGTGTGAGATGTGATTGAATATTTCAAAGCTTTTGGGATCCACGCAGTTCCTAGAATTCAAAATCAAGATGCAGATAGGTTTGTTATAATTTGTTTTCAATACAATATACTTATTGATATCATGAAAGAAGGGAAATAATCTATCAAAATGGTGGTTTTACCTATAGTCATTGATAATATGAGTAGCTGCCAAGTTTTTGATAGTGACAAACAGATTGTTCTTTTCCTATAAGAAGAGGCGTAGTTTACTGTGAAAAATCAAAATAAGTTGTAAGAATCATATGTTGATCAAATCATATAATTAAAGAGAAAAAATATACCAAAAGGTTTTGTTACTCAGGAATCCATTTTCAATTCAGATGATCAAGCCAAAAGACAGAGGTTTAACATGGTGCTCAAAGAAGAAGATTTTGAGGAAGTCAAGGAAGCAAATGAAAAAGTTCTAAAGATCAGCAAAGTATATACTTCTGAAGGAAAACAATCTTTCATCAATTTTTTTCAATAATATCACAACATTTTTGCATGGAGCTATAAAGACCTACGTGGTTTTGATCCAGGTCTAGCATAACATACCATATAATTGGATCCTAATGCTAAGCCAGTTCATCAGAAACATAGGCCTATTAATCCCAAAATTGAGCCACTAATTATAAAGGAGCTAACCAAACTCATCAAGGCTTGTAAAATTTTTCATATCAAGTATTCCTCTTGGATAGCCAATCTGGTTCTTATAAGGAAGAAGAATGAAGAGATTCATTTGTATGTTGATTTCAAGGACTTGAACTGTGATTCATTGAAAGACCATTATCCTCTTCTGTCAATGGATAAAATTCTTCAAATGGTGGCAGGAGCTCAAATATTTTATTTTCTTGATGGATATTCAGGTTACAATCAAATTTTGGTTCAAGAATCCAATCAACTCAAAATGGATTTCACTACCAGGTGGGGTACATATGCTTACAACAAAATGCCATTCGGATTGTCTAATGTCAGGGCTACTTTCCAAAGATCCATGGACATGGAGTTTAAGGTACTAATCAACAATATCATTTTGGTTTACCTTGATAATGTAACTGTATACTCTAAGTGTGTAAAAGATCACATCACACATATAAGGAAGGTTTTCCGAAGGTGTAGATAATTTGGGGTTTCACTTAACCCAAAGAAATGTATTTTTCTAGTGCATGATGGAAATTTATTGAGGCATGTTGTTTCAATGGAAGGAATTTCAATCGATCCATCCAAGGTCCATTCGATTATGTCTTTATCTCTCCCAAGTCACAAGAAGGGTCTCCAAAGTTTTCTAGGAACCATAAATTTTGTGCATAGATTCATCCCTCAATTTATAGCATTAGCTAAGCCACTAATAACCATGCTAAATAAAAACATGCTATTCTCATGGAAAAATTAAGGGAGAGTTTTAAAGCCATCAAAATGGCCATTTCTCAAGCTCCCATGCTGGTGAACCTCAAGTTTGATAAATATTTTATTCTCTATGATTTTGTAGGTCAAGAGAGTATTTTAGGTATCCTCACCCAACAAAATGATGACCTAATAGAGCAACCAATTGCTTTATTTAGTCAATCCCTCAAATAATATGAGCTCAAATATTCATTTATTGAAAAATAAGTATTTACGGTTATTCGAGCTTTGAATAAATTCAAGCACATGTTTTCCAACAACAAAATTCATCTAATGGTGTCTCATCCAGGTGTCAAGGAATTTTGTTGAAAAAAGAGATGAACAAAAAGCATGCTAGATGGATCACGAAGTTGACGGAGTATGATGTAGATATCAAAGTTACCAAACTTGTCAGAGGAAAAGGTTTATGTCAACAACTTGCTACAGACATGGAATCAAAAGGTGATGAGAATCTGACACTCCTAAACACTAATGAAGTTGATGATCAGGTTGAATGACTATCTAAAATGAAAATTTTCCTTTTCTCAAGAATATATCCTATAAACATGGATAAAAATCAAAGACAGACTTTCTATCTTTAGTCTATTCCATATGTTCTAGTAGAAAATTTCCCCTTTCAAAGGGATTTGAATGGTGTTCTCCTTCATTGTATGGGACTAGAATAGGTAAGTAAGATACTAGAAGAGTTTCACAATGGCCTATCTAGAGGACGTTATTCTGCCTGAACAACTACTACCAAGATCATGCAAGATGGTTACTATTGGTTGGATTTGTTCAAAGATGCTCATCTCTGGGTAAGGAAGTGTAAGGAATGTGCCCTTTTCAGCGGCAAGTAGAAGTTGGAAGCTCTTCCACTACATCCAATTCAAGTGGATCAACCCTTTATTCAATGGGGGTTGGATTTCATTGGAATGATTAATCCTCTATCTAGTGATGGGCATAAATGGGTCCTTACTACAACGGACCATTTTACTTGATGGAAAGAGGTAGTAGCATTCAAGGAGAGAAATGAGAAGGCATTTAATTATTTCTTTAAAGGTATAATGATAAGGTTTGGTGTTCCATTTACAGTTATTTAAGACAACACAATGGTTTTTTTTGTCTTAAGTTAAGTGAATGGGATGTTAAGAATGGGGTATACCTCAAGAATTCATTCAATTACTATCCAAAAGGAAATGGATTGGATGAGTCTAGTAACAAGAACCTCACAAGGATTATCAAGTGTACAATAGAGACTAACAGGAGGACTTAACATACATAGCTTAAGACTACCTTATGGGCAGATCAAATCACACCTAAAAGGGCCATCGAGAATTCTCCTTTCATGCTTGTATATGGAAGGGAAGTAAAACTTCCGATCTCCTTGGAATTACCTTCTTTAGAGTTATCTCATCAACTTGAAGTTATGGAAAGTGATCCTATGACTGTTAGGTTTTCTGGACTCATGGAGTTGGAAGAAGTACAAAACAAGGCTATGGATACTTGGAGCAACATTAGGCTTAGGTTAAGAAATATTTTGACAACGTGTCCAAAAGGAATTTTCAAGAGGGAGATTTATTTCTCAAATGGGATGAAGATCAAGCCAAACCAGGAAAGCACACCAAGTTTAACACTCTCTGGAGAAGGCCATATATCATCATGAGTTGCAAAGAGGAAAATTATTTTCATCTATCCAAGCTTAATAGAGAAGAACTACCTATTCACATGAATGGGATAAATCTAAAAGATTTGTTTTGAGTTAATTCCACCTCATGTATAGTTTAGTTACATGTTTTCCTCCAAGTTCTTTGGCACATTGTTGTGTGTTGTAATTCTTTTTATTTCCTTGTTGTTGTGTTTTTTTGTGTTGTTCTAAACATTATTTCATCATTGGAGGTGTCAAGGAGAAGGAAGGTTCAAAGTTTCCAGAATAGTTTCATAATGTTGTTTTAGCCAAAATTCCAAAGTATGCCATAAATTCTAAGTATTCATCAGATTCAATATACTTCATGCTTAGCTTTCTAGGGAGGTCCAAGATTACCTATACCAAGGAGACTCCAGGATATATCAGAGAAGATCAAATCACTTTCAAGATTCCAAAATTGACTCCATGCCCAATGGATGACTTAAGGCTACTGGAATCATGCTTAGCATGTACTCATCCCTGCGAGGTCCCCAAAAATGTTATCTAATTTTGCACACATGACAAAATTGGACAACGGGGTCCCATTAAAATTACATTATGACATTTGCCCAGGGACTCACATTTGGTTATCAATGAGATAACATGAATAAAATAATTAATAAGTTGCATAGGTGATCTCACCTAGAAATTAACAAGGTAAAGTTGAGCTCAACTTGGTGTAAGCTTGGTTGATAACTCGGTCATTTATCATTGGATATCAACTTGACGGGTCGACCAAGTCTAATATTGAAAAGAGTTGGTCAAGTCATGAAAATATGGGAAATTTTAAAAAAAATGGAAAGAGTTTACAAAATAAGCCAAGTGGCATCAAGAAATTTTTTTTAGCTCACCAAGTAGCTTGGTGAACTACTCATCGAGCTAGGTTGGTCGGGAAGGCATTAAATCAAAATGGGAGATTGGTTCAAGGAGTTGTTATCCAAAATTCACCCCCTAGGGTAAATTTGACAACATGCAAAACAAAGCTTGGGGCCGAAGAAATTGAAAAAATTGGCTAAGTCCTAGTCTAGGCGGTCCTTGGGACAGTTGGGACATCAGGGCACGAACTGGCCGAAAATCCTCCAGGTGGTCCACACAGTAATTGGGACATCTGGGCCGTCAGGACGTGCAGGGCACGAAAAGGTGAATCAGCTAAAAGAGGGAAGAAAATTTCCTAAGTCTTGCTTCGCAGAGTCTGGGACATCCGGGCCAAAAGTACGCGGAAGACGTAGATTGACTAGTTTGGCGCAAGTCAGTCCATTTTGGGTGGTTCGGAGAAAATTGTACCAGGTAGTCTGGGAAAGTTGGGACAAGAGTATGCGGAGGACACAAACCAGCCAGTTCGGCCGAAATAGAGGACTTTCGTTTGGGACATTTGGGCCAAAGGGACGCGTGGGACGCGAAGAGCCGAAGGAGCTGATAGCCAATCAAATCTTGCCACATGTCTTCGACACAAAGAGGGACAGGGAAGCCCGAATCAGGAAGATCAGAGAAATTTTTCCCAGACAGTTTGGGACATCCGGGCCAAAGATACGCGAAGACGTGAGAAGCCGAAAGAGCCGCCAACAAATCAGAATGTGCCACGTGTCAGAAGGTTGAAAAGTTGCTAAGTGTGCCCCTCAGGCTCAAACCAATAAAAGAGTGCCACGTGTTCAAGTTTAAAGGCCCAAGAGGAATTTTTAGAGAATGAACCTGTGGATGAATCAGAGTCTGACACGTGTCATCCAAGTGGCAGAGTGCGGGAAAAAATTCAAATATCCGTTTTTGGGCCGTTTTTTGCCCTAAATCTTCAAACGATCATATCTTTTGATCCAGAGCTCGGATTTTCATGTTCTTTATATCAAAGGAAAGCTGGAAAAATTATCTTCATGATTCCGGGGTCAATATTGCATTTTTGTTCATTTTGGAGAGAGAAAATAAAGAAAATTCCTCTGGCACGTAATAATAGACAGAACTGACGTTTCAACAACCAGCTTTAATACAACAGACAGTTCACCATTTATACTAGACAGTCCACCATTTTGCCAGGATTCGCCACTTTTGCCATAATAAGATGAGTTAAATGCAACCTAGAAGTGGTTGGGGTAGATCTTAATTTCCTCTCTCTTCCCTCTCTCATTCTTCCTATATATTGTAAGGAGGGGCTTCTTTCTAAAGGTCGAACATTTCCTGTTTTGCTCCTCCCTTCTTCTCTTTATCAGGTGATTTTGTAGAGTTCGAACCTCCCTTTTGAAACTGTAATGTGACTCTACCTCTTGGCATTTTGTAGTGTATTGTATCAATCTTTGGAGCAAGTAATGCATGTATGTGGATGATTCTCAACCCTCTCTGTGTTCATTTGCATCCTCCTGGTCTTTCACTGCAAATTTTTTTATCTGTGCATGATCTTGCATCACATTTGAATGGTCTGTGTCTATTGGCAAGATAGATGTTCTTCATTCCTCGGTGCATCACCTCTGTTAGCGTAGGTTTATTTTTTATGCATTTTCTTACCCTATCTCCTTGGCAAGTTAGATTAGGTTTTGAGTAAACCCTCTGCATTTTTCATGTGCATCTGAACAGAGGAATAGGAACCAGCCTTCTCTGGAGATTCCTTTCTCATTTTTGCAAGTCCCACACTTGGACAAAGGATTCAATGTTGTGCAATCACACTGGATGCCTGAACATCAACTTAAAAACCTGATCAACATCCAGGGGTGCTATGATTTTTCACTAATAGGAGTTGAGCTCAATATCAAGCCATAATAGTTAAAACATCAGTGGCATATTGAAAAGTATCAGTGGAGTAACTCAAGTGTCATGGTGATTTTGGGTTATCCACACATGGGGATCGACTTAGAGTTGAGTGATTTGTTTGACCAAGGTGAGATTTGGTCATATTGACTGAGAAGCTTTTGTTTCCCTGGTCATAGAGCTCAACGAGCACATAGGGATAGGGTTAGGTTGTAAAGTTTGATGATCAGATGGAGAATGATGAAGTTCGAGCCGTAGTGGGGATTGTAGAGATTGAAAACAAAATTGTTGAGCTTCAAAATAACATAGCTCGTAAGGTATTTTGAGGGGCTTACAGCCATGGTGGAAATGTCAAGATGGTAAGCCAAGCCAATAAATCCACCCATGGTATATTTGGGTGAGCATGCCCAAGTGGGGATAATACAATGGAAGTTTTTCATGATAATTCCACGTAGTAAGGAGTGGTCTGAGTTTTTGTGTGAGTCCCCAGGGGAATTAAAGTAGAGGTTTTGAACTGGGTGGTAATTCATCCTCCAAGTGGTGAGGGAGGATGATGGTGAGACCAAGAAATACAAAGACAGTTGAAGATGGGTCAATGTTGGCAAAATTATAAAGCTAAAGGCTCATCAGATCGAGTGATGCACATAAATCAGAGAAGGAGTTTCTTGATGTTGATGCACAAGAAAGAGTTTGGTGATGCATTCAGAGGAAGAATCTCAACTCCCCGATTTGAACATGCATGTGACAAAGTTGAAGAGAAACAAACCCAATATATTGGATCTTGCAGAGGTTAGGAGGAATAATCATTGTGAGTAACCCATTGGTCGACGTGGAGAAATTGGTAAGCTCAACCATGAGAGACAACTTGGTGTGGTTGTAGGAGGATCTCATCCTATTTGAGTGAGCCATGGAGTCGAATCCAGACTTAGAATATCATTATGGAGTTTGAGATGGAGCTAGGTTCGGCAGAGCTCACAGAATAAAGGAATCTCTCTCGATCAACTCGTGGGTGGAGAGCTTTGTTGCATACAATGATGATCTTATGTTGAGGAGATTGAACTGAGCTCTATGAATGTGTGAAAAAATCACCTCTCAAGAGATGCATGATAGAGCTTGGTGGTGAGAGACTCGTTTTGGGAAAGATATCCTTAAGGAATAATCTTGGTCGGTAGTTGCAACACTAAGTGCAAACAAATATCAATATGGAGGTAGAAATTGATGGGAAAGCAAGGGAGTTCTAAGCTCAGTGATGGATCAATCTTCACCTACATCTCGATGATGAGGAACTCATGGAGTAACTTGACAATAAAATTATGAAATTCAAGGCACATGGAAATGGGAGATCACCAAGGAGTAGGTTAGTTAGCGGTGGGTTCAACACTAGGCAGGTCAAAAGTGAGCTCAAGGAGATGATGTGTAGAGCACAAAAAAGATGGTGGATCAATTAAACGTTGAGCGCATTACATATTTGGGAGGTCATTAAGGCAAAGAGATAGCTTACAATAGTGTAGAATGTGACATGCTTGAGTCAGGGATGTATAACTCATCATGGATATCGATGAGGTATTTTGAGTATGAGCTCAATGGGGGTATGTGGCGCTCATAAGGTGAGTTCACCAAGGTTCACTTGAACGTTTAGGAAACTCACCAGTATGTGTGGAAGGAGCTCAAATCCCTAAGTTTAGCCATACATTGAGAGAACTCATCGGAAGTGAGCCGACCAAGCCAAGTTAAGACTGATTTGTATTGGAGAGTAGATCATCAGAAAATTATCTTTACAGAACTCGTCCCCATGTCATGGTGGAGCTTGGAGAGGAAAATTTTTATTTTTATCAATGGAGGAGATTGATGTTTTTTGTAGGGAGTTATTTCAAGGATCTAGCTAGTGGGGGAGATTTATTTGTTTATGGAAGCACTTTGGGCTTGTAGAGCCAAGTCGTGAGCTACACACGCACATAAAAGGTAAAGACTAGGGCTTAGAGGTAAGCTCGACATGTAACATCTCTCAAAAAGAGTAGCAAGCTTCATAAAAGGTAAGGTAACTTGGAATAATACACAAATTATCTCCGTAAATGTGTGTAGACAAGAGGAGATCAGTTTTGCGCATGGAGCTCGGTCGCGGTGGTGGAGAACTATCTCAATGAATAGGGAAGAGCCCGTTGCAGCAAGCCATTAAAGATGGATCCTGACTTTCAATACAAGTGAGGTATCTCAATACCAAATGAGCTCATGTAGAGTTTGTGGTGATCTCAATTCAAAGTGATCTCAGTTGCAGTGAAGAATGGAGGATCTGAAGCCCAACTCGGTGAGTTGGATCCATGAGCCAACCACTAAGTTGGGATTTTTTTGACCGTTTCTCATGAAATACCATTCAATGCAAAATAGTCCTAAGGGGGGCCCACCAAAAATAGTAATTAAATTAATATTTTTATTTAAATATTTTAATAATAATATTTATTATTATTATTGAAATATTTTATTTAAATATTCCTTTAATTAATTGAAAATATTAGGTTAATGGGACATTAATGACACATTATGGAAGCTTCTCAAGGGGTTTAACCAAATTTGTAATAAACGAACCATCATGTACCTTCAATTTAGGAAGGGAATTTATGACTCCTCTCCTCTCTCAAATTATTCTATAAATTTAATTTGGAAGCTCATTCCAACAAGCTAGACAAGTTAGACTTATGAGATAAGTGTATATTGTTTTCAACAATCCTCCTTCATCTACAAGTTGTTCGTGTATGTTGAGGGGACTTTCAATCCTCCTTTCAAGACTGTAATGGAAACCATTGTCTCTTCTAAATGTATGATGCATTTTTCATGTTGTTAAAGTAATAAAAATGTGTGTTTTGTGACTAATCTTTGTCCTTTCATCCATATATACTTCTTTGTGTCTTTCTCATGCTTGCAGGTACGCTGTGCAAATTCAAGTTTCTATTTCAAGTTCTTGAAGTTTTGTTCTTATCAAGTGGTGGAGCATTGCATGCACTTTAGTTTTGGTGCTTGTTAACCCTTCTCAATTTCATCCTTCTTCACTGGAAGACTGATAGATTATTTTTTCTGACTGAGTTTAACAAAGGGAATGTATGCTTCCTAGTCTATGGTATTCTATTACCCTCTCTAAATTGCAGTAGGTAAATTTATCTTGTAGTGCATAACACCCTCTTCAAATTATCCCTTCCCAAGTCTAGAAAAACCCTTTATTTGGTGCATCACCATCCCTAGTATAGTTTCATTTATTGCAGATATATTTCCCTAAACCCCATGAAAATGTTAGCATATGATTAGATAACCATTTTATTACACTAGGAGTAGTACAATACTTAGTTTAGGAAGAGGAAGTTTCCCTTTTCTGGAGGTTCACCTTGAGCCCAATTCCCACATCTTGAGAGGTGATCCCATGTTTCCCAATCACATCAAATTTCATGTTCACATTATGGCCTTTCAGAGGGTGCAGTGATTTGGCGACAACATATACCTTAGAATCCTTAAGAGATATCAGATGTACCATTTGCAACACTTCTAAGGAGAACAAAATTGGTTTAGGTAGTGTAATAACATCAAACCATTTATGATAATTGTCTTAAGGCTTTAACCTTTGTACATGTTCCTCAGGTAGAAAAAGTGGCACCTGGGGTGGCTTGATTTAGTAAATATTTCAAAGGAATAGATATTTCTCCATAAGAACTCTCCCAAAATCCTTCAACATGTGGATCATCATTGGTAGATGCATTATCTTCTTTATTATAGTTGTTTCCCTTCTTATTTATTTCCCTCCCCCTTTCTCTTTTCTCATGTTATAAGTATTCATTAAGGGGGTTTAATTTTCACTATTTCATATTATTCATCTAAATGTGACATATAACCAAACATTGTAATGAGTTTCCTTTAATTAATAAAAAAGGGGCTCACTTTCTTTCCTAGGGATATGAAGGGGCACAAGTTGTAAAAGTTATTGAAAATTCATGTGGTGGGTAGGTGAAGAGTATTTTATGAATCTATATATTATATGACTCCCTCATTCCAAAGGGTTGTCAATTTGAGTATCTAAGTGGATAACTAGTGGACTACTAAGAAGAAAGAAAAATATAACATTCTTCCATTCCCTTTCTCTATGTTTCCTCTATCTCTCTAATTTTCTACTTTGAGTGCATGATAATATTATATAACCAAGGAAGGTGTTAGTGCCTTTGATGAATGGATTAAAGGAATTCTGTGTCAATGATTTATTGTGTCTTGTCATAGTTAGCAAAGTTGTTTTATTATAATTGAATGTGGAATAATTTTGGTTAATACTTGTGAAACTCTTCTAGTGCCTATTTACATTATTAACCCCCATTTTCCCCAAGTTCTTACCCCCTTACCTCACCTATCAATAAAATTCCTTCCTTGTACTAAGTGTAATAAATTTACCACAAGTATAGTGGAGTAGTCATGTGTGATCCTCAACTTAATAGCCACCAACAATATTTCCTTGCAACATAGAAAAGTGTGAAGGGAAGGAGTGCACACAAGGATACACATGATCACATAGAAAAGATGAAGGAATGTGCATAAAGATAGGAAAGAATACCAACACATGTGGGAAATGGGAATACTTGATAAGGAAGTTTCAAAGAGGAATCACTGAGGAATCATAAATTATTTTAGGACAAGAATGCAACAAGGAAAAATAAAAGGACATACAAGGATAAAACATGCTAAATATAGAGGGGGCCAAAAATAGACAACAAGTTGCAGCTTGAAAAACTTGTATGTAAGAAATGAATGAATGGATAAAATCAGAATATGGCTAAATATAAATATGATTGCTCACTATGAAAGGTATAACAGGGGTGGTAAGTGGTCATATTTAGCCACCACCTAAATGTAATAGTTTAACTGGTAGATGTAACTTGAGGGCTATTAATAGCTCTTAGAAGCCTAGTGAAGGGAAATCCCCCACTGGTATAAATACCCCACGAAGGGCCCATTGTAAAAATATGGGGGAGGTTAGTCTTTGAGTATCAAAGTCATCTTTAGTCTCGAGTATGTTATATGAGTAGAACATGTGTGATTTAACCATGGAGATAAGTCTGCTAGTAACTTGAAAGTTTCGTAAATGTGGAAATTAATATATGAGAAAATTATGTTTTGGAGTAATGGTGTTATTTACACATAAAGGTATTAAAGTTACGTTTTTAGCATTTTATTATGTATTAAAAAATATTAACCCCATTTCAACTAAGATAAACTTGATGAAACCTAACTGCTATAACTTTCCTGTATAGGAGTAAATTAATGGAATAAATAGATGCACAAAAAAATGATTCATTAATGAAATTGGGTCCATTCAAAACTATACAACTTGGTCTGTAGCATCCGTATGGTCCCAACCCTTCTATATTGTCTTGGACCTTCTTGGAATATGGGTTTTTAACTTCCTGGGTACTTCACCTACCTATAAATGTATGTTGTTGTGTGTCATTCTTCCTCACTCACCTTCAAAATGGATCTATAATATCTACTCAAACCCTAAAACCCCTGTAGTGCAAGATGAATTTTATTCAAAACAAATTTAGGTGGGTTATGGGAACCCTTGTGCACTGCTGAAGTTGCCACTACTCGATAGAGGGATCAAACAACACATTATTTTCCTAGCATGTGATATCTACCATAGTGTAATCAAATTTGACAATCATGTATTGATAATGATTCTCTTGAGTTTCAGACTTTCTCAAATGCTTGGGAAGGGACACTTTTCTTACTTTTAGCATGAATATGGATACTCCTAGGCCCAGGAGGAGACTTTAGACTAGTATACGGTGATACTCTAATGGATGTGCATGAGTTATTTCTCTTTTTAGGTAGGTGTATTTAGTGCTTTCTTTTGCATGAGGAGTTCATAAAGATCCAGGTCCTTAAATGAGGTATGATTTACTTTCTTATATATGCTTCCAAAGGTTGTTATGTGATTAGAGGCTAGCCAAGGGGGTATATTTGTTTGTAATAATGTTATAAAATTGAAAGAATTAACTCAAAACATGTTGGTATAAAACGGTATTGTAGGGTCAAGATATAATTCTACATCATGATTGAAACTGACATTTTTTTACCAAAGGGATAAAATATCATTTTTACTACATAAATGTTTCTAGATGTTTTTTGTGTAATTAAACTTCAAAAACTAATGATAGAGAGGTGTGAAAAGATAGGAAAGTTCATGGAGTACTATCAAGGTGTGTTAAGGAAAACTGAGGAGAGTGTATTTTTCCATATAAGTGTGCAATGCCAAGATCTGTAATGTCAAAGGATATATTTCCAAATGTGAGTGTTTACAGGTTGTATGTGCTCAAACCTCCATTTTCTACTTATGTACAATAGGGGATTGATTACCACCAATCTTTTGACATTTTAATAACATTCCAAATCTCCATAGTAAAAAAAGAGGTGGGATATTCCCCCTTCACATAATGAATATGTGTATTCCTTCCATGTTTTGCATATTTTTTTCTTTACTTTATGCAATTTAAAATTTACAAGAGTTACTTATACTTTTAGTTACAATTCAATTTCTATCATAGACATGAGTACACTCTATGTTGCAAGTTTCACCTTAGAGCATACCAATACCAACACATGGGAAGATAAATACTGAGTGAAGCTAAAGTTTGCGTACAAACTTAGGTATGCTTTTTCTTTAAGAATTTATTTTTTTAATTACACACTTTAAGGGGGGTAAATGTAGAAACTATTTTTTGGTAACTTATCATTTGACAATGTAAAGTTTGGCTATGCTCCTTTCTTAATAAAAATAATCACATTCAAAATCCAATCAATATATTTCTCTATGTATACATGAAATAACACACTTAATACTTACATCATGCCTTGAAGTATGATATTATATGCATGATTCCTAAGTAAGAAAACTAGACATTAACAACATATGTTTTTCCATTACATTGATTTATCCTTTTAAAACTCCTTTCATTTAATTTTTTGGAATGGATACTTGTAAACATTGGACAACATATGACCCAACTTTATATTTTTATTTTTATCCTTCAAACATCCCCAACACTACCACTTATTAGGGACGGTAGCACCCAAAAAAAACTATTCCCCATGGGTGATTATGTCATTTTCTCACCTTTTCTCAAATTTTAATTTCCACGTTACTTGTTATCTTTTCTAAAACCTCTTTTATCACTTTAGGTTGGAATTTTGGTTGTTAACGATGAAATTAAAACAAGGGGAATTATATATATATATATATATATATATATATATATATATATATATATATATATATATATATATATATATATAGACACACACACACACATGAATTACTCACTATTATTAGGGGTGGGACCACTTAGGTTATTACTTACGATATACTACTTGGGAAAATAAAAATATTCAAGGAGTCCATTTTGGGCTACATTATTCACTACATAGGAGGGGATAATTTTGAATTCCATCTCACACATTCATATTGGGGAAAAATATTTGTAGCTCGCTACCTTGGTGTGAATAATACAAGGTAAAATGAGCTTCAAGGGACAAAATTAAATTGTACACACACTAGAACTGCATAAATTTTGAAATTTAGTACAACACTTGGTGATGATCACATTCAGGTGCTTTTAGAGGTCAATCTAAATCAAGTATATGCATTATTTGTTTCATATAATGTTTCTTGAGCCTTGTGTAGGTAAATAGGGTTTTATTTTACAAGTTATGGTATGACACATGAACCCTATATTGAAGTGGATGTGAAAAATAACAAAAAGAGGAATAAAAGTTCAGACCCTGAGAATATCGTATCTAGAGTTGTTCCTAGTACGCTAATGCCCAACTTAGAAACCAACACTTGGGTAGTCTTGTCCTTATCTAGGTGGTCATGTCTGAAAGAGTATCATATTCAAGTTTTTCAAACAAAGCATATCTCGTCCAGATCCATCCCGTTGCACTTAGTTTCCAGCTCATAATCAGTCTAGATCTCCAAATATAAGCTAAGTCACTCCTATTTCACTAATAATTATAATTTCTTATTTCTTACAGATAGATCTTTCTTATTAATGTTATATTCATTTGATCTCAGTCCCCTGATAAAGATTTAATTTTTATTAAATCATTTGGTGAACCCAATCCCTTGCATGCTTTTTAATAGATGCATTCTTCTCCAAACCCAAAACCTAGCTGCACTAGGGTTCATATCTATATCTTATCTTTAGGCCCAAACCTGATTTTCATCTATCACCTATTATAAATCAGATCTGCAAAACTATTCCTAGGGTTTCATTCTTCATCCTACCCTTTGGGTTATTTTCTAGGGCTCCACATTTTTAAATCACCTTTTGTTTCATATCTTAAGAACAACGAATCTAATTTAAAATTACTTTCAGTTTATTTTTCATTTTTATATATTTAACAAAGAATTCTTTTTGTTTGCCATAATTTTGAGCCCAATTTTTGGAAATCTAAAATTAATTTTTTTTCTAATTAAGGCATAATTTGAAAAATATACACTTTTGTCTAAATCCCTCAGAGGGTTTTCTTTTAATTCATAACATTCAAAATTACATCCTTTTATTTTGCAAAATGCAATTCTATCTTGAAATATAGTCTTTTTATTCATTTAACGATAATCACTTTTTGATCAACATTAGTTTAAAAACAAATCTATTTTTTTTATTTGGTTTGCTGGTGAAAAATTCTTTTATGGATTACAATATGATTGATGAAAATGCTTTTCCATTGTATATTCAAGTAAAAATTCATAATTTTCTTCTTAATAATGATTTATTTTATAATGGATATGATCTTATTGCAACATTTCCTTTCTCCATCAAATAGGACTTTATGTTGTTGATCTAACTCCATCTACTCTATGTATCTGTGGCTTTGTTAACATAACTAAGAAAGTGTTGAGAGAAATTAAGTTACCTATTACTATATTTTTTTGTAATCTTAATGTTCTAAGTCATGTTATGCTTGATAATATCAATTATAATATCCTTCTAAGCCATCTTTGGTTACATACTATACATATAACTCTTTCTACCCATGCTCTTACCGCACCTTCTTCCATGGATAATGTTACAATAGATTCCACATCTCATGTTTCTAATATTTATGATATCCCTCTCATACATGATAATGAATTTACTAATTAAATTACACATCATTATTCTCCTGTGATGTACTATAACACTACTGATTTATATGATGAAATTTCTATTAGAACCTATAATATTCCTCTCACTATGTCTCATCCACATGATGCTCAATCCATAATGCATACTGATATAAATTTACCTAGAGTCTTATCCCATATGAGGGTTTATACATCTAAAATATCTAAGGAGTTGGGAGACACTCATATAATCCTCCACAATGTCACCATAACCATGGCTTGCAAATTTGTTTCTTGGCATAACTCTCCATGAAATTATAATGATCATATTCTTGTTGATTCCAATTTTACATCACTTTCCACACCTTCCTCATCAAAATTTGAACACAACGTGATGATTTTATAATTATTACCAATGATCTCACTTTTCAAACTTCAATGTATGATTCATATATTATGGCTACACCTCATCTTGTTACATCTATGGGGTCAATCAATTACCTTGATTCCACATTTATGTCTATGATCATATTGGATAGTACATACAACTTTAATGATCATAATCTTCCGAAATTACACCTATTGATTATGAAGAGTCTTATATTTCTCCCTCCATTTCGTCAAGTTTATATTGATGAGCCTCCTAACGTTACATATGTTACACATATTTTGACTCACATATTTATCCTTATGTTTAAGGTAAGTGCAGGAAGTTGATGGACAAATATAAGGTCATCCGTGGACATCATATTGCAAATAACAACATAATATCAACTTGTAGGGATTATTAGCAATACATACACTCAAAATTAGACAAAATTATATTAATATGAATCGTAGCATCTGGAATCTAGTTTCTAAAATACTAATTTTTGTAAAAAATGGACAAGATTATATATATTAAACATTCAAAATTCAATGACTTGGTATTTTTTTTTAAAAACACCGATAAGATTATAGTCCGTTTGCCCACAATTTGGATGACCAAAAATTGATATATATTTTTTTCCTTTTGTGAGAAGTTGTATGCCACTATCTATCTTGGGATGGATTTTATTTTGTATTTTTTTTGAGTAATATTTTATTTTTTATGATTTTTTCCGTGAAAGTGGTATGAAAACATAAAGAAAACAGAGCACTTTCCGTTTGCCCACCATAACTTCATCAAAAAATATTGAAATCAAATAATTTTTTTTTGAACATGTATATAATTTCACCACGGTTGGGATGGTATAAGTTTTATCACATTCTGATAAGTGAAACAAATTTTGCAGTCTTAAATGTAGACATAAACATTCAAAGGAAAAAGTGTCTTAAAGACCTATTATTAGTAAAAAATTATAAAATGATATTTATCCTATTCTATTCACTTTAAAATCAGTATTTATACAAAGCTAATAGTCTCCCCTATGCAATGGTGCCATTTTTATGACATAGTTTTTATTTTTTTGCATGGTTCAATTCCACGGAAGACTAAATTTGATGTTTTGTTGTTTTTAATGTAAAATTCAGGATTTGATGTCCACTTAATTGTCCCCCAACTTGGTGCACTCACCCTTTACACTCACTCCTCATTAATTTGGGATCTTAGAATCCACAAGTTTTTCACATCACTATGTTGAAATTGTTATTTGGTATCTCTTGTGTTTCCTAAATTGCACCTATTACTTCCCAATGTTCCACCTATTCTAATTCATCCACATACACTTTCACATGACACTGAGGCCTTGGATCATGATCACATACATTTTTTATTTTACATTGGAAGATAGTGAGCCCTCACACTTTGTTCCTATTGGATATATTATTACAATATTCACACTTGGGGGGAATTGAATTACCCCTCCTACCTGACGACACACTGTTGTTCTAGATTTAAACATGATTGTTGATGGTGTACTTACCTACATGGACCTCACCTCGCACACATACACTATGGTAAAACCTTTGTCCCATCTCCCAGTCATTTAATTTCATATTTTAATAATTAAAAAAAATTCAAATATTTGAAAAAATTAAAACTATTAGCTTAGATCTTGATTGGATGTATTATTACTCGTTTATACTATTATATGTTGCACATTGGTTACCATGTTACTTTGATTAATAATATTCTCTATAATTTTTCTATAGACACATGTGCATTCACATGTTACTCTTGAGGTGAATGAAGGATACTTACTAGTTATCATGCCCAATGTATGATGCTTGGAGCTATTATCTACTAGTCCTACTAAGGCTCCTAGGGGCATATACCCTTCATATTTCTCTATATTCAGGTTCTATCATTGTAATTTATATTTTTTTCATTCCTATTTTTAGTTGTATAAATTGTGACATACTATCAATTTTATAACATTCTAACAACTACTTCATGTGTAGCATTTGTCTTACAAGATTACTTCCAACCATGGTTATATGATTTTCTTGTATATTTCCTATGCTTGTGTCTTGATTCTCATTGTTTTTTGGGCTATGCCCTATGCTTGATTGTTTTTTTAAATTCTATAACCTCGAAGGATTTGAGTGTCTTGTGAAATCCTACGTGGTGTCCCATGTACTCACTGAGATACTTGTTATATCTTTTGTCATGTTACCATGTGTTTTGACTAGTATCTATTACATCATGCAATGCTTGTTTGTGACTAACCCTTTTTGATACCCTTTCCATTGTTTTTCATGTGCCATAATAGTTATCATGCACATCCCCTATTCCCCCTAAAAGAGTTATATTTCAGGTGTGCATATCAGTTTCAACTTTCCTTGGTTCATCTCACACACCCAAAATGAGTGGGGGAAATCATTGGGTGATTAATTCACCCTCTCAATAGTTTAGAGACTAGAAAAATTTAGTACATAAAATAATCAGAATAACTGAGATCTAAAAAATAGGTTCAAAATAAGAATTTTGTAGTTGTCTTGGGGAAGAAAGAGGTACAATACACGATCAAAAGGTTTCTCCAAGAGGTACTCAATTACAAGTTTCTATTAGATAAAATAGGAACAAAATTAGTGGCAAGTTAACATAATTTGAGCAAGGGAACTAATTATTATGTTTTCTTAGGATCAAATAAGGAATGACACACGGGGCATATACAACACAATGATATGCCTAATGCAATGTGTCATCCATGGTCAATTTATATTGGGTTTTTGGCCATCTAGAATGACACTTATCCATGGGGAAGTGTTAACAATTGGAGGGAAAATCCTACAACTCTCCCAATAATCTTCCCTTGGTGATAAGACAACTAAATCCTCTGTTTAGCCAAAATATTCTCAAATCCTCAATTTTTTGATAGGACACTTAAATCCTTTGTACTATTCCAACCATCCCCAAGGAAAAAAACATATAAGAACAATTGTATCTCTTATCTAATGGCATACATGTGTATTTTATCCATGATTCAATTTTTTTCAATACACATTCCTATTTTCACATTTATAAAGTTAAAGTTAAATTTAATTTATCATGAGCATTGACTACACTTATCTTATTTTGTGGGTCTAACCTTACTCTAACAAAAGGAAACACACGAATGGAACAAATAACAATCTCAAGAACAAGAAAATTTGGAAAAGGAAATATCCAAGGAACAAAAAAACACATTATTTCTACTATGCATATGAGGTCAACCCTATGATCCTTATCCTCTTGTAGATTCCAAAATACACATTATTAAATCTCAATTCAACACAATATCAAGTACAATCCTCATTCAAAATGCAATTAGCTACAACTACCTTCAGCTCTCCATAAGGTATGATCTTCCTATCTAATTTGTGCTACCAAATCTTCATTCACCAGCATGAAGTGGGGGAAAATGTAGACACTAAATTATGCACTTACTACTTACATCACACCTCAAAAGTTTTTTATTACATGCATGATTCTTAAGGAAGAAAACTAGACATTAACAACACTTATTTTGTTTTTATATTTCTTTATCCTTTTAATACTATTATCATTTTGTTTTCCGGGATGACCAATATACTTATGAACATTGGGTAACATGCGACCTAATTCAGTATTTTATTTTTTATCCTCTGAGTATCCCAGATACTACTACCCATTAGAGACATGAGATATTATGTGCTACTATCCCCTTTGTGCTCTTCTATCCTTTTCCCACCTTTTCTCAAATTTGAATTTCCACATTACTTGTCATATTTTCTAAAACATGTTTTATCACTTTAGGTCATCATTTTTGGTTGTTAATGAAGAAATTCAAACAAGGGGAATTATATATATATACATTAATTACTATTATTAGGGGTGGGAAAACTTGGGCTATAACTTACTATTTGTTACTTGGATAAAGAGAAATATTCAAGGACTATATTTATGGTTGTATTATTCATTACATAGGAGGGGCTATGTTTGAATTCCATCTCACACATTCATCTTGGGGGAAAATTAATTATATCCCACTCTATTGGTATGGCTGACACAAGAGAAACCTAGCTTCAAGGGACATAACACAATCACACACACACTAGAACTACACAAAGTCTAAAATTTAGTGCAATGCTAAGTGAAAATCATATTGGGGTGACTACCAAGATTAATCCAACTCAAGCATATGCATTATTTGTTTCATTTAATGTTTACTAGAGCCTTGTACAGGTAGATAAGGTTTTTTTTTACAAGTTTAGGTGTGACACATGAACCCTACAATGAAGTGGATGTGACAAATAGAGAAAAAATGAAGAAAAATTTAGATCCTTAGAAGATCAAATCCATAGATGTTCCTAGTACACTAGCACCCAACTCAAACAACATCGAATGAGAAAAACCTGTCCTTATCTAGGTAGTCCCGTCTGAAGGAGTTTCAAATTCTATTTTTCTAGAAAAAGCATATCCAATCTAGAGCCAACTCGTTTTACTTAATTTTCAGCCCAAAATAAGTGTATATCTCTAAATACAAGATAATTCACGCCTATTAATTATTGCTTATACTTGTTTATTTTTTGCATGATATATCCTTCTTTTTATTGATATATTAATTTGATCTTAGTCCTATAATAAAGATTTAATTTCTGTTAAATCACTATAATTATTTCGTGACTTGATCATCTCTACACCCTACTCTATTTCGGATTTAGAAACTATTAATTAATCAAAGTATTAAACTATGCATGTTCATCATGCTACAACTTTTTGTTTCACATCAAATTTCTCATTTCCTACACAATAAATTTTAGTTAGCATGTGAAATATGATCATGACCAACTTGTATGGTATTATCCTTTGACATTATCTAACTTTATTTACAATTTGAATATCTTTATTATGTCATTTCACCTTTTTGGGTTGAAATTACTATAATATTTCCTTACATAAGGCTATATTAGCAAGTCAATGTCATTTTAAAAATTACTCTGACATTCTTGAAAGATACTATTGTAAATATCATTCCAAAAACACTCAAAGATATCTAAAATATTCTTAAATTAGTGGCACATCAATTAGAGAAATCCCTACTACAAGTCTAAAGTAATAAACTAAGTCAAAGAGTCTAGCTTCCTCCTTTTCCAAGCATTTAAAGGTCATATTTTTATGTCTAAGTATGATAAAATTCACTCCAATAATTGTCAAAGGGTTTTAAGGAACAAATGGTTACACTAAAAAGTTAAAGCACACCACACCACACTACTAAAATGTTGGGTACAGTGTGAAATAATACTCTTTAGTTATCCCACTATGTGACTTAGTAAAGCAAAAATAATATGATGCAACTTGTATGATAGAAAAGTGACACGCGAGCATGAGAATCGATAAAATTATCCCTTCCTCGTACCTGACCTCCTGAGGTCGTGCTAAGATAGCTGGTGGAAATGAAATATATGTGGATATAGACAAACTAGTTAGGAAATCTTATATCCTCAACATATAATAATGGGATTTGTCGAGTCTAAGGAAAAGAAAGCTCTCCTAACCTGAAGTGGTGTAATGGATCGTTCATGATATAATAGCTGCTCAGAAGACTCCAATCAATGTCAAGCTCTACCGAGATCCTATATATTGACTGTTGGATTTGTGGAAAGTGACCTTTAGGTTCGTTCATGTATATTTCCAGACAAGGTAATGGAAAATGGTAGTGAGAGATGTAGTGGATTTATAAGAAACTATGGGTGGTTTTCTCGTCTAACCTAGAAAATATTAGCTTGATTGGCTTCTGTGATTAATGCGGAAAATTTTGTTATGATATCCAACAGGAGTGGCGAACATTTAAATACCAGCGTACATAAATTGGTGTCAATGTTTAAATAATTAGCAGGTCCATTGGGTTGTGGGACCTGAGGATCACAACCACGAGTTCATGGTTGTTGTGGACCTGTTATGGTCATGTGAAGAATCAATCTCTTCTTCTGACTATCCAATAGTCATAAGATCCTTTTCAGCTTCTATGTTTAATATCAAGAAGTTGTGTAATCTTCTTAGAATACCTTACAGGTGTTCTGGAAGCTTGTATACGTAAACCTATGTCTATTTCAATGAGAAGGTCTCCTGTGTTTGGATGCGGAACTAATGTATCACAACCAAATATTTTCTCTCTTTTGGGTTCTTGTATGGTAATGTGGATATCCTATCAAGGCAATCTATAGTTGGGTCGACTTGACCAGAATGCCAATGCTTTTTCGTCTTCAATATTTAATTATCTCAATTGTTCACTAACTACTTGTGGGTTTATATGTCATTTGAAAGACGTGAATTCTAAGGCCTTGATCTATATCCGTTAATGTTGTGAAGATATTTGGCTGAGGTACTACTAGTTTGATATACGTAATCCCTGGGCTCTCTGGGTCCCGTAATTGTCATGTAAAAGATGTAATCAAACTTTAACTTAAATAAGTAAACTAACTACAAAAGGTAAATCTACACTAAGCTTATATTCATTTTATTTTTGTATTTTCAAGGATGTGATATTTGAACAAAATTTAAAGAGAAACTATTCTAATATATTCAGATAACGAACAAGTAATCTAATAACAGAATTAAAAAAAGACAAGCTAGCTTGATGTAGCTATTTTCCTGTGCACTTGTGAATTTACTCCTAAATATTTAAATAAGTAACTAATTTAAGTGAAAAGACCTTCAATATTACCTTAGAAGTGAGGAATAAATCATAGCTTCGTCAGAAGCTATCATTCCCCACAGGTTCCCTGGTAATACTGAAAGCAAAGCTTAACTAAAATAAAATTATTTGCTATTCTATTTGATATATTGTAAATATCAACTTTGACAATTCAAACATGGAGTTTTACAAAACAATGGAAAATCCAGTTGTGTCGTGACTTTTCCCCTCAGTGTGATCTCTTCATTCCTTCATTCCTTCGTGTTCTCGTGAATCTAGAAAAGTGGGAATGTGATAGTGACATCAGAAGGAGATATATGCTCAACATAGTGGCATCTTGGACATAAGTCAAACATAATAGAATGCAAGTAGGAGAGGGATAGTGCAAGAGAACAAAGCTTGACTATTCAGATTCCTAGCAGGATTTATTACAGGGATACAATACAAGGATACCGAGAATCTATAAGATCTTATACTTCTTGCGACAAAACAACAACCTACAACTCTAATATTATCAAATGAACTTTAAGCTAAAACTGAAACTATCTTATGCTAAGCTGACTGTGTTGAGGATAAAAATGGAGCAAAATGAAAGTGTGAAGATTGATGATTTCTAAATCAGAAAGGAAGAAAGGAGCCTTGAATTTAGAGGCTGAAAGATTCATACAAAATCTAAACTTGTTGAAACTTATTGAAGAACTTTCAAAACACACTAAATAATAATTCATAGAAGGTGAGAGGGTCCATTTTCTTGTAAACAAGATTGGTATTTATAGCATTTGGATTTACCTGAGAGTAATTTTAAATTGAACTCTTCTATTATAAAAAAAGAGAAATTACTATTTACCAAGCGGCAAAAACATAAATACAAGAAAGATTGGTTGAAGAAATGCGAGTGTCACTTGAATTTTTTATGTTGACAAAAGTGTCAGAAAGTTCTAGAAAACATGCATAGGACCGACATCCTTGTGTAGGCATGGTAGTTTGAAGAACCGCCACCCTGTCTATGGGTGGAGGTCATGGGACTGCTGCCCAATCAGTGTAGCAGTCCTGAAACTAATGACAGAAGATGCAAGGAAAAGGGTGGACAAGGTTTCAGAGATGAAGCAAGCAAAGGTTGGATAAGGAATTTTAGGAATGTAAATGTATACTCAATGGTGAGCTTTCTAGCATTCCAAACACCTTGTGAAGAGATGTGAATCACCATTGGGGTTTTTATAACCTCTTTTCTATCACTACAGTACTTACAATTTTGTTTATTTACACATTACCTCCCTGCAGAGAAACTGTGTTTTATCCATAAAGGGGCATAAAATGGTGGGTCTGAGTATGGCGGTCCCAAAATGGGGACTTAGAAGCTATACTTGACATACCCATATGTCCCAATGTTGTCATCTAGATGCCTTGCTATCTACAAAATGAAAAGAGGACTCAAGTGTAGATAGATAAATAAATTTAAAACTAAATACTAAATTAAAATGAAATGAGGACTTACCATTTGCATGCAGGGATAAGAACTTACTCTGTCAGTGCTCCAACATCTGGGAAGAGAACACTCAAAACAAGTTAGAATATTAGATATATATATATATATATATATATAATGAGCTCATTTTCCTATTCATTTGTGCATGTTGATTTGGCAAATCTTGATCTCTGGGACTCACAGTAGCCATTTTTAACTAGGAAAGTACAATCAAAACATTCGTTGCAAGATCGTGATCATGCCTATGAGAGCAAGACATCAGGACCTGCAAAGTCTCAAGTTAGTTTTTCTAAATTTATTGCATTTTTAAACCTAAAATATAGAAATATTGAAATATTTGTCTTCGGAGGGGGGTATTTTAAGAAACTGTTATTGTTTAAATGAGTCTATAGGGGGGTGCACCCATAGGGTAGGTTTTTATTTTAGTCAAAATGGTGTATTTTACTTATTTTTAGGCACTTTTTAGGGCTTTACGGGCACATGCCAAATTGGCATAAGGACCACCGCCATGCACAGAACAACAGGTCATGGGACCAACAACCCAAGTGATGGCAGTGGTCACAGAACCACCGCCCTTAGATGGTGGCAGTCACGAAATTTCCACTCTGCAAAGGGCAATGGTTCTGGATAGAAAGTGCAAAAATAGATGCCTTAGTTAAATGTTTTTGCATTTTTGACATTTTCCCTTTGTTTTTAATGAACTTATCTATTGGACTATGTTGCTAACTTGATCTTTTTCTATGTTTTGGGTGGATGAATGCAAGAAGGAGGAGTATATTAGATTGAAGCAGAGAGAGGGAGTGTGATTGGCTCCTGGACAGTGTTGTACATGTTGACCTATCCAGAGTAGCGACACTTTATAGAGGGCCGGTATTTTGAGGAACTCTTCAGGTTCCTCATGTTGCTCCTACTAGTCACATATTGTGTGACGTTGTTCTCATACTAGGATACAGATCTGAAATACTTTCTAGATTTCCTGTTGTTAGGGGTGAGCGGACTATCACCCTGGAGGACGTCTATCACACACTAGGGGATTTCGATTCTTGGGAGGCGGCTGTCTCTTAAGACAGTATGATCCAGAGCCTTAGATGGTTCAGTGGGATACCTAAATGGGAGACATTATTGTCTCCTTTGGCTCGAAGAAGGGGGTGAAGGTCTAATCTATTGTCTGCTTCTTCTATCCCTATTATACTGTAAGGCTATTATGGGTATCTTGGACTCATTGTTGAATGGAGGATAAGGTAAGGAGATACTCTCTTTTACTGTCTGGGATCCCATTATTACACAAATTGAGGCCAATGGTCATACTTATGCTTAGGGAGTCTGACATTCTCCGGGACCACATACCATGACTTATACAGGGTGTTCAGGTTATACAGGGCAGTCCTTGAGTCATCCCACTCTAGTTAGGAATTGGGTGTATGAGCACATCATCCCCTATGGAAGGGGTGTACTAGTAGAGGATCCGAGGCGCTGTTAGAGCAGCGAGGTGGATGGGGATGATAGTACTTAGGACTGCCACATCATCTAGTGTCTTTATTGACTACTACATAGATATGGAGTCCACTCCTTACTGAGGCCATGGTGGGAGTGTGGGGAGAGGAGACACTTACATTCATTACTTTCTCTACTACGGGTTAGTTTCTCGACAGGATAGAGAAGGCACGGAGGTCTACCCATTTGACTCGAGTCCCTCAGCAGTTTGGCCTCGCCTATGTTAATATGATTCCTCTATTAGGGCCAGTATACAGGACTATTCATGAGCCCTAGGGAGGCCTTAGAGGAGATCAGGGTTAGACAACGGTTACTCCTGGAGTTCCTATTGTGGTTTGGCGGGTGGTTTGGGCCAAGTGGTATCCAGTGCTCCTCAAGTGCCTTTACCTCAGATCAAAACCACTCATACTTTCAGTGGGGGTAATATGAACCTAATGATGTGGACTCAGACTCTAAGGATTTCACAAGCGTTGAGACAGAACAGGAGACGATGGGAGGCAAGACCGGTGGGATAGATGAGGAGGATGACAATGATTCTAAGTGGCATGATACTCAGGATATCTTGAGGGCTGAGAGGGTAGAGGAGAGTGCAGAGAAGGTGAACCTGATCTTAGAGGAGTTGCCTTCTCAGGAAATTTAGGTAGATGATGAGTCAGTGGAAGGGTGTCATTTTTTTCCATATTTTGGGGAGGTTCCGTAGTCCGCAGCAGCATCGGTAGTAGGCACAAATCCTAGGGACCCTACCTAGATTCCTAGAGATCCGATTGAGTTACTACTCTTTTCTTGACCTTGTTAGAAATATTAGTTAATATTTCCTTTTTATTATTTTATTTGTTTTTTACCTTGTTCTTAGTGATTTAATAACTTGTTATTTCTATTTTTTATTTGTAGTGACTGCTGAGGGATGGCGAGACTTGATTCACTGAGTTTGTGTGGACACCTTGTTGTTCCCCTCAGAGAGTACTTGGGCTGAGCTTACTAAGGAAATTAGAGATCCCTCAACAGTTGACTAACATATTTATGTGTTTTCCCCTATCTGGAAGGTGGAAAAGTTAGTGACCTACCTTTTTGCTGAGGTAGCTGGATATAGGACTATTGAGCATCTTATGAGGTGGAGTGGTTCTAGTACTGAGACCATAGCCAGTGGCCATGATCATGAACACTCAGTTCATTCAGAGCATCATCATAGCAGGAGTCCTAGGCATGATCATGCACCCTCTGAGGGATCCCATAGGGATTGAGAGGCCATTTGGTCTTTTATAGTGATTCTGCTAGATGTCTATATGGGTTGTTTTTGTATTTTTTGGGCTCATTGAGCGTTTTGACCATGCCTAGTGTATGATGACATTGTATGTAGAACATGATTCCTATATATATATCTTTTTTGGATGTAGATCTTCTTTTATCTAGAATTTTTTTGATTTGTTTCCCATGTGTATACTAGATGTTTTTAGAATCTTTATTTTTATATTCTTTTCAGAATGTATGTAATGGATGACAAGTGATAACAAATGTTGAATAGAATGTTTCTCTTTTATTTGTTTTTGTAATGCTGATATGTGATGATGCAAACATATTGTAGTACTAAACTTTTGGATTCTTTGGGAAATGTTCATTACTTATTCTTATTTTGGAAAAACGTGATGAATATGTAGTTATAATGAGATGAACTTGCCCCACTCCTAACTCCACGCAACTAGTAAGATGCAAGGGCTCAACACCAAGAGTTGGGAAGGGAAAAAAATGTATAAGTTTGAATGAATGAAAATGATGAGAGAAAGACAAGGTTTTGACAGAAATCAAATTTAGACCTCTGTACTTACTCTTACTTGAAACTACTACATAGTTCAGAATGTAACTTACTTTCTAGTTTATCTAGACTTAGATCTATGGATGGTAACTTGCTTGACAAAATTTGGTTTTAAGGATTTGATCTATTTGGAATTTAGATACTTAATTTCAATTAACACATTTGATTTAAAATATTAATATTCACTAATTTGCGTGAATGAACCCCCTACACCTTGCCCCATGCGACTAGTAAGAAGTATGGGCTTACCATTGAAGGCAGGACATAGGTGAGTAAGGGAACTTATTTACTTTCTCAACCTTGCATCACCAGTAAGAGATGTGGGCTCATCACCGAAGGTTGGGTAAATAAGTGTGTAAAAATAAAAAATTCTATTTTGTTTATAATTTTTCATTTAATTTGACATTTCTGATTTGTGATTTTGAAGTATCCTTCTCTCAAAGAGATGTAAGAAGGATAGATGTGACACAAAGAAGCTTCTAGAATAGACCGTAGGTAAGAAAAACTTAACCTAGTAGAAAAGAATGAGTATGACCAAGTATGTAGGCCTTGGTATGGTTTTTGTCAAGACTTTGTCTGTCGAATTGATGAAATGATTTTGGAACCATTTGATGATATTATGAAAATTGAAGAGATATGATTTGAATGATTTTTCCAATATTTTAATAAGCCTATAGTAAATTTCTTAAGAAGAAGTTCCTTGACCACAAAATTTATGAAATGAGTGAACAAAATGAAACAAATAACTGACTAATGCAATGTAGGTAGATATAATATACAAATGGTGACGCTGATGACCTATGCATAAAACCGTTTAAGATGCAAAGAATTGATAGTTTCATTGAATTCCTCACCTTCTAGTGTACATAAGAGATACACACCGTTTCCATAGTATTTCATGAATCAGTATGGGCCCAACTACTTGGGCCGAAATTTCCTTCCTTCGCCGCTTTTCTTATCAATCCGGTTGTCTAGCCTTAGAACTAGATCTCCCTCGTATATTTCTCATTCATAGAACTTTTTGTTATATTTTCGGAACATCCAGTCAGCATAGGCTCTTTACCATTGTTTAGCATTTAACCTAGCTTCATCGAGGCTTTCTAGTTGAGAGAGGCATGCCTCTCTATAAGCTTCTTCTCCCAAGATCCCTTGTAATGAGATACAAAGACTAGGTATTTCGACCTCAAGTGGGAGAACTACTTCTGCCCCAAATACTAATGAGAAAGGGGTTACCCCTATTGATGTTCTTATTGAGGTTCGATGGGTCCACAAGGCCGGGTATAATTTTAAATGCCAATCTTGTTTGTTCTCTTTGACTATTTTGAGGAGAATGGATTTTAATGTTTTGTTTGTGGCTTCAACTTGTCCATTGTCTTGAGGGTAATAAAGAGAGGCCATATGATTGTTTATCTTGAATTTAATACATAACTCACAGAACTCATCGTTCTTAAAGGATGTGCCATTATCTGAGATAATGACTTGCGGGACACCGTATTTGTAAATGATTTGATTCAAAATGAACTTAGTGATTACAGAACTTGGTATGGTGGTGAGAGGCATGGCCTCTACCCATTTAGTAAAATATTTTGTGGCCGTGATTATAAAGTTATGGCCATCTGTTGGTGAGGGAGAGAATTTCCCTATCAAATCTAGGCCCCACATGGAAAAAGGCCATGTGGTTGTGATTGGTTGTAGAGCCTGTGCTAGCATATGAATCTCATGGGAGAATTCTTGGCATTTATGGCACTTGCGCATAAATTCTATTGTGTCATGTTCCAAAGTAGGCTAGAAATATCCCATTTGATGTATTTTACAAGCAGTGGCTTGGCCACTGAAGTTGCCTCCACATATCCCACTGTGGCATTCATAAAGAATCTTTTTGGATTCTTCAGTGTCAACACATCTTAAAAGCATTCCATTGAAGGCTTTACGATAGAGAACTTATTCTAAAATAACATATTTAGCAGTGATAATGTGTAACCACCTTCTTTGTTGTGATGTGGCACCTTCTGGGTATGTATGGTCCATGATAAAATTGACGATGTTAGTGTACCAAGGCCATATAGATATGGGGGGCCTGGTTTCGACAAAATATATGTACTCATTGTGAAAGTCTAGATCCACCAGATCACCTCCAACTAATAGATTTTTAGCTAACCAATCTGTAATGATTTGTCCCCTAATGGATTTTTGGTTTACAAATGTTAGTTCAAACTCACCCATTAAGGTTATGAAACGTCCAACTTTTTTAGATAAATACCCTTACGTGAGGAATGTCCATAAATGATATGTCTTCACAATGACCCTTTTTTCTTGATTTAACATATAATGCCTCAAACGTTTTGTTGTGAAGACTATGGCGAGGCATTCTCTTTCTACCTGTGTATATCATGTTTCATAATCAAGCAACATCCAGTTAATGAAATAGACTGCATGTTCTCATTTATCATTATCTTATTGAGCCAACATGCAGGCTAGCGAGAAATTAGTAGCCCATGAATACATGATCAAAGGATGATTTGGTCTAGGAGGAATTAGCATGGAAGGAGACAACAAGAAGTGTTTAACTTCTTCAAAGGCATCATTGCATTCTTCTGTCCAATAAATGCTATAATATTTATTTAATAAATTGTTGATTGGATGAACAACAAAACTTAAGTCCAGAATGAACCTTTGAATTAAACTGATTTTCCCAAGAAATGATCTGATACTAGACTCATCTGATGGTGGAATCATTTCAAGAACAACCTAAATTTTTGCTAGATCAACATCAATCCCTCGTGAAGATATAATGTAACCCAGAATCTTTCTTCCTGTCATGCCAAATACGTATTTCTTTGGGTTCAATGTGACACCATATTCGATCAATCATGAGAGAATGATACAAAGTACTTCTAGGTGATCACAACACTTCTTGGCCTTGTCCAACAAGTCATCTACATAGGACTCCACAATCTTATAAATAAGGTCGTGAAATATATATTTCATTTCTTGTTGGTATGTAGCACTAGCATTCTTAAGACCAAATGGCATGAAAACATAACAAAAAGTTCCCCAAGGAGTTTTAAACGTGGTCTTGGCTTGATCTTCCTCAGATATTTTAATCTAATTATACCCTGAGAACTCATTCATGAGGGATAAAAACTCAAATCTAGTTGTTGCATCAAAAATAACGTCAATGGATGGTAATGGGAAGTCATCTTTGGGACAAGCTTTTTTAATGTCCCAAAAGTCTATGCAAATGCGTATCTTCCCATTCTTTTTTAGAATGGGGACGATATTAGATACCCATTGTGAATAGTTGAATGGTTTGATGAATCCCACCTAGAGAAGTTTTGTTACTTCTTCTTTCACCATGAGAGCCAATTTTGGTTTCATTGGTCTTGATTTTTGCTTAATTGGCTTTGCATCTGGTTTGGTGACAAGATTGTGTACCACGATATGTGGTGCAATTCCCGTCATTTCTTTATAATTAAATGCAAAATCCTTTTGATGTTGCTTGGGGATCTGGGTATGTATTTCTATCTCCTCCAGAGTTAACGAGAATCCCAACTTCAAAATATTTGGTTCTTCCTCCATTCCAATATTTATGTCAATCATTTCTTCGATTAACGAAGTGTTTCCTTCTTCAAATTCATGTAGGGCTGGAGGTAGTTCCAAACTTTCTCCATTCTCTACCTCATAGATATCAAGTTTTTTTTTGCGAGGCAGATTCTATCATGGTATTTCCAAAATAGGAAGAGGAATGTGGGATTAGGGAAAAATATACTATGTGGTGAGTGAGATGTAGCTCCGCATAGGTGTTTAGATATCTAAGAGTGAATTTATTGATTTCAAAGTGATCTAGGATAGAAAACTCATTCTCAGCTTCTATATGTGCCATGATCAGGTTTTTTGGTATTTTATGTACCAATGGTTCAATACGAAGTGATACCATGAAGCTTGTATTTTCCAACTCACTTCTTGGAGTGAAACGGGAAGCTGAGGTTACTATTAAATCCATGAGGAGGTTATGTTCTCATGGGATTTCTTCGATTGATATGAAGTTTAATCCTTTGGTTATATCTAACACCGCCATTTTATAGAATTGTAAGTGTTCAAATCTATTCTCATATACCTCATAGACTTGGTTTGCAACTAACTGCAAGTCTCCTAGCACTCTAATGTTATCAACACCCATCCTTTTGGATATGATGAGGCCAAGGAGGAGGGATTCATACTCAGCCCCATTGTTAGTACATTTGAAGTTTAACTTAAAGGAAAAAGGTAGGATCTTTCCCTTGGGAGAAGTAAAGATCACACCTGCCCTAGCTCCAAAATGACATCTAGCTCCATCAAAGTGGAGAGTCCAATATTTTCTTGGAAAAATGGATGTTGGGACATTCTTCATGTCTATTTCTTTTGCCTCAGTTACTTCTACCATACAAACTTCATCTGCTGGAAGGGAGCCAATTCCTAGGGTATATCCTATACCCATAGAATCAAATGGTAGGAGAATAGGTAAATCCTTTTCTAGCAACTCAAAATTTTTTGTGGTAGTCCCTAATGATACTGTTTCTATGACGTTAGTCTCATTTTTGAGTGTTGGAATGCCTTTGACTAGATTCGTAATTTCTAATTCTGTTGTAGGTATCAACTTTTCTTCTGGTTTTGAATTGATTGGTTTGTTAAGTTGATTCATTGGGAGTTCAAACTCAGAGTGAACTCCTGGTCTCTTCTTTAAATCTGCTAAGTGTATATCAAATGGTTTTGGATCACCTTGCACCACAAATATTTTCCCTAGGTGTAAAAATCTTATTTCTTGGAATAACGTGGAAGGGATTGCCTTCATGCGGTGTATCCATGGTCGACCAAGGATCATATTATAGTTGGTTTCCCGATCTATAATATAAAATTTGGTGAGGACTGTCTTGGGTCCTAAGGTGACTAGTAAAACTATAGTCCCAATTGAAGTGGCCTTGAGGCTATCATAACCTCTTAGCGTATTTTGTGTTGTGGAACAATTTGTTTCTCCATATCCTAGCTTTTGAAGAAAAGTGAAGGGGTCTATGTTAACTTCTACCCCATCATCAATAATTGCACGCTTAAAATAATTATTAGAAACCCATACCTGTAAATACAAGGTTGGGTCACCTCTACACATAATTTCAGTGTCTGTTGGCATTTTTCTTATATCAAATATAAACACAGTATCCCTATTTGGCTGCCCTAGAGGGTATACATCAAATTCTACATGGTTTACTTACATTTTAGGTGGAGTGATGTTAATTAGATGACCAAGACCTAATGCTTCTAAGAGTGCAACCCTATGGGTGGGAGAGATCTTCAATAAATCCAAGAAGGAAATGTGAGAGAAGGTATTTGTTAGGTCATTAATTAGATCGTAAGAACCTATGGGTTTTACCAATGTTTTTTGAATGTTGTCTGGTTCTAATGGATAGTTTGGAATTGGTTGAGAAGAATAATCTCATGTTCTTGTTATGGTTTCTACATGTAGCTCAGTATTTAACTCTACCAGACCAACTATCTTGGTTTGTGGTCGAGTTCCTAATTGGGGGTGTGACCAGTGGATTTAATGAAATTCGAGGCTTCATGATCATTATTTCCTGTCATAACAACCTTGTTCATCCCGTTTGGAATCTAACCTGTTATTGTTAGAAGTGATTTGGGAGTGGATCGTTAAAAATCTTGAGGGGTGCATTTTGAGGGGAGACTTCTCCCATGTAAGTTTGGCGTGGGTAATGCAGAATTTGCTAAAAACATATCTATAAAGAGTTGTCTTTTGGTCTTCTAGAAAACGTTGCATGAATTTATTGTAGTCACAACAACGTCCTAGTATCATGGCCTTAAATCTTATGGAAACCACAATACAAGTTGGGATTATAGTTTTGAGGTTATTGATTTGAAACCTGTTGTGGTCAAAAATTCTGATTAGGTTGATGGTTGTTAGAGTTAAAATTTTGAGGTTATTACCTTTGGTTTTGACTCTGATGTCTAGTTGGGTTTTGATTTGGACCTTGTGTTTAGATTTTCCATTGTTGTTGTTGATGTTGTTGTTGTTGTTGTTGTTTTCGTGATGGATGATTAAAATCCATCGCGTTGATTGTTGGAGTAAAGTTGTTATTTTTCTGATTGTTAACGGGTGGTGAAATGTTTACGATGTTTTCCCTTTTAACCTAGTTTGTTACTCCATCTGTTGTAACCCCATGGTTTTTGTTAAGGATCTTGGGTCCTTGATTGGTATTCCCAACATTAGGATAGGTCGTAGTGTTTTGATTGGGAGTGATTAATTTCCCATTTGTTCCATATGTCTTACAACCACTATCTATTGTCTCTTGATCGATTCGGAGAGCACTCTCGAGTACTTCATCATAAGTCCTTAGTGGGAAATTCTGGACTTCTTCCTTTATCTCTCTATTGAGAGAATGAAGGAATAAGTCACATAGTTCCATTTGATCCATGTTTGGAGCACTTGCTGATGAGTAGAGGACTGTACACCATCTTTGAATAAAATGGGCAGCGGATTCATTGTGCTCTTGTTTATTATGTAAGAATTCCCTGATTTCTTTTCTTAACAATTTGTTTATATCAAAAGCTTTGATAAAATCTAAAAAAACTTTTTTGAATGACTGTATCGAGGTCTCAGGTATTCTATAATACCAATTAAGGGAAATACCCTATAAGGTTTTAGGGAATATCTTAGCAACAACCACATCCCAAGGGAGCAATTCTCAAATGGCCATGGAATAGGCCTTGATATGTGCATTTGGATCTCCCTCCCCTTTGTATTTAGGAAAATCAAGAAGAGGTCTTGGAAGCATGATGCTTTGTACGGTGAAATCTAGATGTTTTTTCAAATATTCTGAGTAAGCTCCTACCACATAGGTTTTGACCATTGATGGTGCCTACTGGGGGGTGGAGGCAGAACGGGTTGTTGATATGGCATAACATATGTATTTATAGGGACATAAGGAAATCCATGTGGTTGAGCTAACATCCTGGGAGAGGAGAACATGTCTTCATGTTGTGATTTTGAATAAATGTTTAATTAGGGAGGAGCATTGCTCTAATATGGGTTGTTTGGTACTTTCAACTGGAGCAACATTTGAAAACATGGTTCTAGTTGGTGTTTATTATGGATAGTTATACAAATGTTGAGGAGGCATGCCTAACATGCTTGTTCCTATGTGAGGAGGTAAACTTGGCTGGGATGATGTAGAGGGTTAGAAGTTCCTTCTTTCCCAAAGTATGTGAATTTTTATTTTCTTGAGAAAGTTCTAGTCCTCTAACCTTCTCAACTAAGGATGAGATGACCTCGATTAGTGAAGACACAATATTTTTCCTTAACGGTGGTTGTTGTATATGTTGAGGTTGTAGAGGCGTATGGTACCCTGCTATGAATTGATCATTACCCTTCCAAGCTTCACCAAGAGTATTTTCCATATTTGGAGGAATGGGGGTGTTTTATTGGAGTAGGGTATCGGGTTGTATTGAAAAACTTCCTATAGGTGGGTACATGTTTTGGAAACATTGTTCACTTCCAGTGTAGTGTGCTAAGTACTACTCATCCAAAAATGGGAGTGGATTTGACTGCCTACTGATTTTTGGTCTGAATAAAACCCGAAAGGTGATGAAATGGATTCTCTAATAAATGTCATATTGTTAGAGCTTAAGGACTCTGATTGTGTTTGTGTAAGCTAATCCAGCTCCTCAATTCGGAACAAAGAACTAGAGCTAGTTCTTTGAGGAGGTGTTTGTGATGATAAGTAGTTGCTTGAATAGTTGTCAGCCCATGCTGAAAGTGAGGGTGACGGTTGTCTATTTGTTTTACCATACTATGATTCGAGACCTGAGAGAGGTCTGCCATATACGTCGTATCTCGACATATTGGGGGGTATATAAATACCTGCATAATAATGGGAAAGAGTGAACATGGATGAAAAAATGAAAAAAAAGGGGAATAGTTGTCATTTTCATGTTGGGTTCACCAATTTTTTACGATAGAAAAGTGACATGCAAGCATGAGAATCTATAAATAGCCCATCTTCGTACCTGACCTCTCGAGGTCATGTTGAGACAATTGGTAGAAATGGAATATATGTGGGTATAGAAATAATAATTGGGCAATCTTATATCCTCAACATGCAATAATGGGATCTACGAGTCTAAGGTAAAGAAAGCTCTCCTAACCTGAATTGGTGTAATGGATCGTTCAGACATAATACCCACTCAGAGGCTCCAATCAATTTCAAGCTCTACTGAGATCCTATCTATTGGATATTGGATGCATATAAAGTGACTTGTAGGTGCTTCATGTATATTTCCAGACAAGGTCATGGAAATGGTAGTGAGAGGTGTAGTTGATTTATAAGAAACTATGGGTGGTTTTTTGGTCTAGCCAATAAAATATTAGCTTGATTGGCTTCTACGTTTAATGCAGAAAATTATATTATGATATCCGACGGGTGTGGTGAGGATCTAAATACCAACATACATAAACTAGTTTCAATACTTAACTGACTATCAGACCCGTTGGGTTGTGGGACCTGGGGATCACAACCATGAGTTTGTGGTTACTGTGGACCTGTTATGGTCATGTGAAGAATAAATCTCTTCTTCTGACTATCCAATAGTCATAATCCTTTTCAGCTTCTATGTTTAATATCAAGAGTTGTGTGATCTTCTCAAAATACCCTCGTGTTCTAGAAACTTGTATACATAAGCCTTTGTCTATGTCGATGAGAAGGTCTCCTACGTTTGGCTGCGGAACTAATGGATCACAACCAAATATTTGTTCTCTTCTGGGTTCTTTTATGGTCATGTGGATATCCTATCGAGGCATTCTATAGTTGGGTTGACTTGACCAAAATGTGTATGCTTTGTCATCTTCAATATTCAATTGTCTCAATTGTTCACTAACTGCTTGTGGGTTTATTGTCATTTGAAAGACTTGAATCCTAAGCCCTTGATATATATCCATTAATGTTACAAAGAGATTTGGCTGAGGTACTACCAGTTTGAATACGTAATCCCTGGGCTCTTTGGGTCCCATAATTATCACACAAAATATGATTCAACTTTAACTAAAATGAGTAAACTAAATATGAAAGGTATGTTAGGAAACTAATATTAATGTTTACATTATTTGTGTATTCATTAAATACAAATGTTAGTAATTATATTATTGTTATATTAACAATAATATATTGGTTGGAGTTGTTTTAACAACTCATATGATTTGAGTTGTGTATTGTTACGGGAGTAACAGTCACAACTAAATAGGAGATATTTGTGGTTGAGTTGTTTCCTACTTAATAGGAAACTATCTCCCTATATATTGGTAGCTTGTTCAATATGTAAGGATCTTGTATGAATTGAATATAGGAAATTAATAATATATTTTGGGTTCGTACTGTGCAAATATGTACCTGTTCCATTATTTGGCATCAGAGCAATATTGATATTGATGAGAGTTGAGAGAGAAGACAGTGAAAATGTTTGGAAGTTTGGCATAGAACAATATAATTTGTTTTAATATTTGAAAATTGAAGTGCCCAATCTGTGCCATCCGTCAAAGTTTTCTATATCCCAGATCGGTTGCGAATTATTTGATCTACGAAGTGATTGATTTTAGTTAAAAATCAAAAAAAAATTGGGCAAAGCAGTCTGATTTCCCCAATTTGTTCTATGACACACACGTAAATCTGTTCGAATGGAATCATGGGAAAAGACGTCTTGATGAGGAGTTGTAATATTTTTCTATAGTATTTATGTGGTTTTAGTCCCAAATTACGACCTGCAAATAGTGTTTTGGACAAGGATATATAGTGATCTGCCTAAAAACTATGCATCGGAGCCTGTATTGACATCTCCTCCCCTCCTGCGCTCTTCCTTCTGTGTGGACGCGAAAATTTATACAATTCATTTCACTCGACTACATCGATAGGTGTCGGAATCAGTTTGGATGCGATCTGTGTATTGTAACGTTAGTTACCTGGAAGAGTTCAGTGGATTGGACAGAATGCTTGGTGGTATTCTGCATATCGACCTCCTTTGTTGATGCAACCAGATCCATCGAGTACATAGATCAATACTTGCTAAAATAAAAAATAATTGTCCAAAATCAAGTGTTGTCTGTACGAGCCGTGGCAGTATTTTGGAGGTCGACACCTTAAAAGAGTGCATTCGATCTAACACCTAATCAGAGTGCCCAGCTATTGAAGTCGATATTGAAGTGATTGTTTACAAGTCTACGCCACTGTCAAATATATACAAATCTCTATGAGTGTATATGGTGCATGTTTTCATTATTGTGTGTATATGTGTTGATTCACAGATACATATCTTCTGACATTCACATGTGCAATCGACCAGTCTCCATGTCAAAGTTAAGTATAGTCTTTGTTTGTTTGAGTCAAGTCCAGTTTTTATTAAATGTAGTAAGACGATACTTGTGTTTGTAATTTGTAGTCTTCCTTCAAAGAATCAAAGTCATCAAATTCAAAGGAGTCATGTAAAATGTTCTCTACGTAATGTTGTCTTGTATTCAAAATTTGTCAAAATTCTATTAGATGTTGTCAATATTAAAAACCATTGGCATCTCACTGTCAATATATATATTTTCTTAAGTTGTCATTGTTAAAATACATTTGTCAGTCAATTGTAGAGTCATTATAAAATTATCAAGTTTTGAGTCGTATAGGTGATTTTAGGTTTTATTTTTAATGGTCATTTTGTAATGGTCATACAGTCAATGTCACTGTAAAAATAGTACTTGTCAAAAGTCAAAATTTTACTGACACACTATCGGTGGAATCCGAAGTCCTTTAATATGCATTTGAGCTCCATGAGCAAATCCAGCTGAGCTAGCAGCATGAATAATGGAGGATGGAGGCATCGGAGGCTGGAGGTCAGACAGCGACCTCTCGTCAGTCACCAACGACGGGGCCGCACAGAATGATTTGGTGGCACAGGTGTGCAGTGTGAGTACATGTTTTTGAGTTTTGCAGTGTTCCAGATTTAGTTGTGTGGTGTAAATTTCAGCTTGGTGTGATTCTTTTTCAGAGTTCCTGTTGTGTGTTGAATAAGTGAAATGTTCACATTGAGGGGGGAACATGATCAGCATGATCCAATGTTCCATTTTTCAGTTTTTTCAGTTGAGTATGTGGTTTTTCCTATTTCCCCAAATGAAAAAAAAACATAGTACAGAACAAATAACACAGTGAAATGCAGCATCATGAGGCTTGATGAGGTAGAACAGTCAGATTTGTTCCTATTCGTACCTAGGTTTGTGGTTAGCCTCTTGAAAACCATTGAAGGTTGTTCAGATGTGTTCCTGCTTGAGTTTCCACACTGCTACGTCAGATGTGTTCCCTAGAGTGACTAGTTGATAAGTAGATGATTCCTAAGCGTGTTGCCATCCTCGTCGGTCAGATGTGTTCCCGACAGTGCTTGGTCGATAAGAAGTTGATGTGTTCCTTCTTCTACCTTCAGTTCGAGTGTGTGCCAAGATCATGAGCGCGCAGAGGTGGTAGGCTACAAAGGAAGTGTGAAAGTTCTTTTGTTACCATGTAAACATTAAGGGGGGGAATGTTAGGAAACTAATATTAATGTTTACATTATTTGTGTATTCATTAAATACAAATGTTAGTAATTATATTATTGTTATATTAACAATAATATATTGGTTGGAGTTATTTTAACAACTCATATGATTTGAGTTGTGTATTGTTACGGGAGTAACAATCACAACTAAATAGGAGATATTTGTGGTTGAGTTGTTTCCTACTTAATAGGAAACTATCTCCCTATATATTGGCAGCTTGTTCAGTATGTAAGGATCTGGTATGAATTGAATATAGGAAATTAATAATATATTCTGGGTTCGTACTATGCAAATATGTAGCTGTTCCATTAAGGTATATCTACACTATGCTTATATTTCGTTTATTTTTGTATTTTCAATAATGTATATTTGAATGAAATTTAAAGAGAAAATATTCTAATAAATTTAGATAATGAAAAATTAATCTAATAACAGAATTAAAACAAGCAAGTTAGCCTAATGTATCTATTTGCCTGTGCACTTGTGAATTTATCCTAAATATTTAAATAACTAACAAATTTAATCAAAATACTTTCAATATTACCTCAGAAACGAGGAATAAATCACAGCTTCTTAGAATCTATCATTCCCCATAGCTTCCCTGGTAACACTGAAAGCAAGCTTAACGGAAATAAAATGATTTGCTACTCTATTTGATATATCGTAACTATAAATTTGATGATTCAAACCTAGAATTTTATAGAATGGTGGAAATTCGAGTTGTGTCGTGACTTTTCCCCTCAGTTTGATCTCTTTGTTCCTTCATGTTCTCATGAATCTAGAAAAGTGGGAATGTGATAGCAGCAGCAGAAGGAGATACTTGAAAAATGAAAAATTGGATGTAAACCAAATAGAATGCAATTAAGATAGGGATAGTGCAAGTGAAAATATCTTGACTATGTGATTCCTAGCAGGATTTATTGCAGGGATACAACGTAAATATACCGAGAATTCTAGGATCTATTTCTTGTGACAAAACAACAACCTATAACTCTAAGATTATCAAATGAACTTTAAACTAGAACTGAAACTATCTTATGATAAGATGAATATGTTGAGGATAGAAATGGAGAAAAATGAAAGTGTGAAGATTGATGATTTCTAAATTAGAAAGGAAGAAAGGATCCTTGAACTAAGAGGCTGAGAATTCATGCAAAATCTAAACCTATTGAAAATTATGGAAGAACTTTAAAACACGTTGAATAATAATTCATAGAGGAAGAGGGGCCATTTGCTTGTAAACAAGCTTGGTATTTATAAAATTTTGATTTACCAGAGGGTAAGTTTGAATTGAACTCTTTTATCATAAACAAAGATAAATTACTATTTACCAGGAGGCTAAAACATAAATGCAAGCAAGATTGGTTGAAGAATGTGAGTACCACTTGAATTTTTCACGTTGACGAAAGCATCGAAAAGTTTTGGAAAATGCGCACAAGACCGCCACCCTACATAGGGCAGCAGTTATAGGACCACCGCCTTGTCTTGGGTGGTAAAAACCAAGGTGTAAGAAAAGAGTGGAATGGGGTCAGAATAAAGCATGTAGAGGCTACATATGGCACTTTGGGATACAAATGTATACTTACCGTGATTTCTACATTCCAAACATCTTGTGAAGAGATCTAAATCATCATTGAGGTTTCTATAACCTCTCTTTGGTATTATAGTACCTACAATTTTGGGTATGTACAGAACCCTTAGGGGGTTGGATTAAATCATGCTCACACTTACAGAAGGACATAAGAGAACTACATTAGGATTGATTCCACAAAAAGGCATGTAGTGTAACACTTTGATTCATTCATTTAGGTTGAACACCAAGGGTAGTACACCATACACATAAATTATAATTTTGGTTATCTAGTGCTTTAATGAAGTGTATTGCAACTTTTTATGGTTTCCACTTTGTTATAGGGGATTATAGGTCATCTTGTGGTTGTGAAAATAACATTGACATGTTGCGCCCTTAATCCTAGATCATATACCAGATATGTATAAATGATATATGGATAAAATAATATTTTATCATGTCATATCACATTTATTTATGCTTAGTATGTCAACCTAGGAAGAGAAAATAACATAATTAGGGTATATATTGGTGGTAGTAACTAGTACATGATCATCATATTAAGCACATGAGTCTTATTGTGTGATTTAAAGGTTCCCCCTCAAATTAGTTAAGCCATTATACTTGTCTATTATGATATTATATTTCTATTTTGGTGTTATTTGGTGTTATATTTCTACTATGATTATGATCTCTTTAATTAATTTCCTTACAAGTGGTATCAAAACTTTGGTTTGGGCCAAAATCAAGTAAAAAATCTAATTTTAAGGACTCACCCATATCTTGCACAAATTTTCCTTTTTTCTACAATATTTTTATTGGAGTTAAGAAATAATTAGAGGAAGTTACCCTCTAAATTTTATAATATTCTAATCCATTTTGTGAAAGTTATTTACATGTTATGGTTTTTCAAACAATCTTTCCCTAGACAAAAAATTGTGGAATTTATCTTTTTTTTTTACATTTTCATAAATATATATATAAATTTCAATGTTGATCCCCTAAAAATTCTAAGTACTTGAGGCACAATTTTTTTTTCATGTGACAAAAAATTGCAAAGGCTCACGCAAAAGTAGCTTCAGGAAGAGCGTGAAGGTTTGCACCCAAGAAAAATAGGTTTGGGACTTAGCCACATTTTGGGCCACATTTAGATTTAAAATGAAGAACACATGGAGATGCAGATAGGATTGATTGTGGATAAGGCTAAAGCATGGAGACTTGCATCCCAAGAAAATAATACTTTAGGATATGATCATTATGCTAGCATTAAGAGATGGAAAGTAGATTTAGTTATGGTTTAGATGTCATTAGGAGAAATCTTGCATGCTTAGGGTACTTGAGTATGGTGCAGAGCATGATGACATTTGGCATGTGGCCTACTCTTGAGTGATGACTAGTGGTGAAGGGAAAGTCCCCACCCTTCTCCAGGATATTTATGGATTTTCATGGAAAAAGAGAGAGAGAAAGATGCGAGAGAATGTTGTTGAAAAATCTTGAGTAGAGACATTGTAGGGTTAGAATGCTATTTTTTTAATGTATCTGATCTGATAATGATTCTTATGATGAATTTATTTGGATATTGTAACAATTGTGGATTAATAAAATGGTGGTTATTCTGAATATTAGTGCTTATAGATCCCAATATTTTTTTTTGTTATATTGTTCATGATTTAGATATGATTCCTACATGTTTTTTTGTATGTTCATAGTCATAATATGGTTCATCTATGTTTGGGTCTAGTTTCTTTATCCTTGTTATAGGATGTATGTGTTTATGATTGTGCACTACTCAACCATTCATGGTAACATTCTTGACAAAGCTCACATAAAAGTGGGGCCTAGTGCATTTGCGTGCTTTGGGTGATCACACATTTTAGGCTTGTTGATATGCCAACATGCTTGGGAATCAAGGGTTAGGAAAATTGATTACATCTTGGTTCCATTTTCAGGACCTCTTTTGAAGTTGTTACAAGAATGGTGTGTGATGGTAGAATTCTTGACCTTGGACAACGTGGAGACTTGGCTTAAGAACATGGAGGATGAGTTTTCATAGAGATTCAACATTGGATTTGAGTTTGATGCACGTACATGGGTAGAGGAGAATATGTATCATGAGCTCTATGAGACATTATTTTTTTGTTTTCTAGTAGAACTGTATGAATGGTTGTCAGTGTATGCATCGAGGAAGATTTGGTATTATCAACCTCATGTTTGGACCCAAGAATATTATCAGTGGATACATGATGTTGATTTGATCTAGAATCATGTTGTTGATCATTGGTGGAGTGGTGTGTTGACTAGCTACATGTTGGAGTATGTGGTTTCTACTTATTCTTTCCCATAGGTTGTTGAGTTTGAGTTCTTGTGAGAACCGAGAGGATCTTTCTTACATGCTTTATCATTAGCCATTAAGATCTTGATCATCACTATGAGTTTAGAAGTGTTTCCTAGGGATAGATAAAATCCCAATGGGTGTGGGGTGTTGAAGTAGGTGTGGTAAGAGATGGAAAATCCTACAACAGAATCTGAGAGAGAGGAAATATGGATCAAGTATAATGAAGCATGGGAGAGGGAATTGGTGAAACAACATGAGATTATAGGAGTGATGGATGTATGGAGGTAGACATTACAGGAAGGATTTGAGGTTCATGTGGAGGACATGGAACCTGAGCATTCTATGTTACCTCATCTTGGAAAGCATAAAATCGAAACCTCCATAGATTCTGATGAGAGCTTGTTAGATGAAAAAAGGAGATAGACCATAGGCGTGCATTTTAAACCACCTGGTGACCTAACCCTTGCACTTAGTTTTCCAATTCCTGAGAAAATTATTGCTAGTCTGGTTGGTGTTGGTGTTGGTAAGTGAACAACATTAGGTAGATATCATTTTTCATTGAATTCTATCTATGGTGCATGCATAGACATTTCCTGTGTTTGGTGGTACCCTGTCAGGTGCATCGTTTGTAAAAGGTGTGGGTGTGCAGAACATGGGTATCACGTCTAGAAGTAGTTCGACTTTCACAAAATGTTGGAGCTCAATTTAGAAAAATGGTGGGAACATAGAGTAGCACTACTTCAGGCCCTGTACCTACTACAGGAGGTGAATCCAGGGATTAGGAGTTACTGGAACTAGTGGATTTGGTGGTGGAGGAAACACATGAGGGAATCAAGGTTTTAGATCTGGTGGGTGAGGACCACAACCCCATCAACAGGTATTTTATGAGATGTCTCTTCATTTACCTAATTATAAAGGTGTTAAGGATGCTACAGAGCATGTACACAAGTGTGAATTGCTATGGCACACTAAGGGGATCACTACCCCAGAGTGGAAGGAAAGCAAGTTTATAACTACATTGCAGGGACACGTGCATAGCTGGTACCAAAAGTATGACCCACATCATATGGTGGTGGATTATAATGAATTACGTGATGCCTTCTTGGTAGAATTTCATATTCCTTAATTTGAGAAAAATAGCATCATCACACTCAAGGAGATTCAACAGGGTATATCAGAGAGTGTGCAAGAGTATGATGCACACTTTAAGAATCTCTTGTTGAATTTATCTTATGATATCCATCCCTCTCAACATGCTCAGTGGTTCATTGGAGGCTTGATAACACCTTTTAGATGAGAACTTTCACATAATACTTTCACATATCCACATGAGGCCTTGGAGGCTACTCTACACATTGAGGCCATTGGAAGCATTGATACTAGGGTAAGTCCCTTTTTGGAGGCATAATTACTTCCATGGAAAAGCAAACTTGAAAAATTGTCTGTGAATTCAACACATGAGACTCAAAAAGAATTTGGTGTACAAATTGTGAAGTAGAAGGACACACCAAGGATAGTTTCCCTCAAAAGTTGGTGCATGTGATGTCGTTAGACTGTGAAATATGTCACGGGGATCATGATCCAAGTAGATGCTCATTGTTACAATGCACGTTTGTAAGAATGTGTCTTGCTATTGTAATATTTGTACATCTACTACTCATGATACGAAGGATTTCTAGTTGATAGACCAGATTCATGATGTAATTGATATTGGTGTGTGTCAAACCAACGTTGCAAATAGTTCTAAAAATGAGGGGCATTAATATGAAGGGCAGGAATATGGTGGAGGAAGGGGAACAAGTTTTCATGGAGGATTCAGATGTCGTAGTGGTCATGGTGAAGAAGGAGTGACTTCCCAAATGGAACTTGTTTTAATTGTGGATCTATGGATCGATACAAGCATGTATGCCCAAATTTTCTACAATGCTGGTGGTGTGGAAAGAAACATAAGTATAAGGAGTGCCCTAATTTGTATGATCACATGAGCCATAATCATAAGAAGGACAAGGGCATAGGAATGGTTAGTGTGAAGTGCGTTGAAACCCTATTCATGTCTATAGTAGTGCCTAATCCTGAGTTGGAACCTATATTAGTAACTACACATGCTGAAGTTGTGCATGCCAGAGAAATACCAAAGCAGAGGCCTCTCATTACAAGAGAAGAAGTATTGCATGGAAAGTACCCTGATCTGACTTATCAAGAAGGAGGTTTACCAGGAGACTATGGAGGTTATTAGGAGTTTGCAAGGGGAGATCCAATGCTTGAAAGAGTAGTCACAGAAGTTAGAGTAGGTGAAGAATGTTGAGATCCCTCAGAAGGATGTTGATGATGTCAAAGAGGTATGTAAGATGTTGTGCCAGGAAAATATCATTCCCCTGTTAGGAGAGTGGTTGAGAGGAAATATACCATGTGCTGGAAGTGGGCATGAGAGGCATATCTTACATGCTAATTTTCCCCCTCATATTCTTGATTACAACAAGGAAATCATGTTGAATGTGGTAGTTGATGGATGGATCCTGAGAAACATACTAATTGACACAGGTGTAGAGGTTAATGTTCTTACTTTGGATGTATGGAATCAGATGGGGAGACCACCATTGCAGTCATCTTCAAATGTGTTGTACATGGTGAATAGAACTAAAGCTATGCCCATCAGAGTTTTGAAGGATGCTTCCATAACCATTCAAGGGGCCAAGTTCACTAGGGATTTTGAAGTCTTAGCACTTGTCGAGGTAGATAGTTTTCCAACATTACTTGGATGCCCTTGGTGTTATGTGAATAATGTTGATTTGTGCTTCAACAAAGGATACATTAGTTTTGAGAACAAGGAGGAGCGCGTAATTATTCCACTAATAGATGGGAGGTCTACACCTTATGTAGAGCCTTTGGGTGAAGAGGACATGAATAAAATTTATGTGTGCACCATCAGAGACCCAGAGGTTATTGAACCATCAAGAGGAGTCATTCAGTGGGATGATGCTCAGTCCATGAGTGATACGACTAGCATTGCATGTGATAATTGGGCACATGGGACTTATGAGTTGGTTGGGAGATAATTAAAGGGAATTGTGACTCGAGTTGTCAAGGTGCACTCGGTTAGGCATCTAGGAGGAAGACAATTACCAAGTTACACTAGAGAAGGTAACCCTAATGTATTTTTGTGTGCTATGGAAGTCCAGTGGACCTGTGAAGTAGAACAAGGAATATGCTTATTTATACCTTGTGTGGAACAACAACGCGTTGGTGGATGACTCATCAGGATAATCTTATAGAGTGGCACAAAGTAAGAATCACGTTCTCTATTATATTTCTCTAGAACAATGCACCTTCAAAGATATGTGACTATCATGGGAAGGAATCCACCTCATACCACATTTAGGAATGTGAGAGAGCCTGGATGGAAGTCCTAGAAGCCTTACCCCATTCACTCTAGGTGCATAAGTTCTATTACACCTTGCAAGGTTGTGTGCATGCATGATATGTCTATTTAGAGTTACATCGTTAGATAGGAAATTAACAAGAGTTGACAGATAGGTGTTATTCAGAATTTTGAGTATCTATCTTCTAAACCACCAGTGAATGAAGCTTTATAGGTAGTCAAGCACCTTACTCTAGGAGATAGTGCCAAAGTTGAGGACCTCATCCTAGATTTTCTAGGGGAACCTGATTTGGAGGTACACTTTGAAGAAGAAGAAACAAATGAAGTAAAGTTTGAGCATGCCTACTTAAAAAAGAGAAAGGAAAAATGGTGTACCTGATAGATGATGAGGAAATAGAGAACTTAGATGTTGATTATACAGAGGGTACACACAAAGTCTTGGATAGTGTAGATGAGAAGGTGCATACTTATCATGATCCTTTTAAGATAAAGAAATTCAACATTGGCACAAAATCAGAACTGAAAGAAGTAATCATTGGTGATTACTGGTCAAACTAAGATGTTTCAAATATAATTAAACTACTGTGCGACTTGTAGGATTTGTTCCCGTGCGGATACCATGAATTGAAAGGGGTTCATCACTCATTGGGAGAGATGTAGATTAATTTGAAGGAAGGTTCCTAACCGATTAGGAAAAGGCCTTATAGGATGAATCATAATATTTGTGTGATAGTGAAAGAAGATATTCATAAAATGTTGGAATCCGAGATCATTGAAGCCATTAAAGATTCTGAATGGGTTAGTCCAATGGTGATTAGTATCAAGAAATATGGGAGGATAATGATCTGTGTGAACTATAGAGATTTGAATTATGCATGTGTTATAGATCCTTTTCCAATGCCTTTTACTGAGGAAATCTTGGAAGGTGTAGCAAGGCATGAAATCTACTCTTTTAAAGATGGATTCTTCGGGTATCACCAGGTAAGGATTGCAAAATAAGACCAAGAATAAGAATACTTTCACCACTAAATGGGAAATTTTTTCTTACATAGTTATGCCCTTTGGACTTAAGAATGTGCCTGTTGTATTTTCACGCATTGTGGTGCAAGCATTTCAATACTTTATTCATAAGTTTCTACAAGTCTACCTAGATGATTGGACAGTGTATGGATTGGTGAAAGATCATTGTGATAACTTGAGATTGATGTTTGAGAGGTGAAAACAGTTAAGTATCTCTCTAAACATTAAGAAATGTGTCTTTGCTACTCCTTTTGGCACATTTCTAGGTCATATTATTTGTAAGGAAGGTTTATTGGTGGATCCTTTCAAAGTTGTTATTTTAGGTTTGTAGGAGCCTACCAATCAAAGCACAGTGCATAGATTTTTGGGGCATATGGGTTACTACAGAAATTTCATCAAAGGCTATGCTAGGATTTTCATGGCCTTGGAAGAAATTTTAAGGCATAAGGGAAAATTTGATTGGGATGAGGCAAAACATGTGGCTTTTGATACGTTGAAGGAGAAGCTTACTATTTTACCCATTTTATGCTTTCCCTCTTATGACAAGCCATTTCATGTGCATGTGGATGTGTCAGGGATGGAAATTGGAGAAGTTCTAGCACATCCTGGAGAAGGGATTATTGATCACCCTTTGTGTTTTGTAAACAAAAATTTAACTCCAGCTGAGTAGAACTACACAACAACAGAGCGTGAAGCATTGTCTATGATTTATGTGTTGCATAAGTTTAAGCAGTACTTGGCTACTATGTTTATCTTTTACATAGATCACATGACACTTACGTATTTGGTAAAAAATCCTATTTTGCAAGGGTGCATATGCCATTGGATCTTGTTATTTCATGAGTTTGACTTTTAGTCATAGTAAAGCTAGGAAAGAGCAATTCAGGACCTGACCATCTTTCAAGAATTAATTCAGGTGAGGATGCGTAAAGTATTAAAGACACAATTATAGATGAGAAGTTGTTCATATTACAATGTGTGGCCTATGATTTGGAGGACATTGTTTTCTTTTTACGAACAGGTATGGCACCTGATAGAATGAAGAGTATAGAAAGAAAACAACTTGTCATTCATGTTGCGCCTTACATGTTAATTGGTGGAGATCTATACAAACTTTTTCAAGATGAGATTTTACACCGATGTGTACTAGAACATGAGCACATGGGTATTATGGAGGAAGCTCATGGAGGGATTTCTGGTGGACACTATGTAGGGTGAGCCACCATGCACAAGATTCTAATGGTTGGTTTGTGGTGGGAAACATTGTACAAGGATTGCACAAAATATGCCAAGGGTTGTGATCATTTCCAGTGTCTTAGGAATACTAGGCATAGAGATGAAATGTCCTTGAGGCCTATATCAAGTGAGGAACCTTTTTAAAAATGGGCAATTGAATTCAGGGGCACTATTTCCACATCGGCACATAGGACTTGGTCACACTACATCATTACTTGTATAGATTATCTTACAAGGTGGGCAGAAGAAACATCTACGAAGGATTGCACTACAGCTACTACAACAAGGTTCCTTTGGGAGAATATCATAAGTAGGTATGGAAGTCTATTGAGTTCAACAAGTGATAGGGGTACTCATTTCTTGAATGAGACATTTAGAATATTATTGGAAGATTTTATGATAACACATCATAAGAATACACCCTATCACCCAAAAGCTAATGGAATTGTTGAAGCTTTCAACAATATTTTGAGCCACACATTGACAAAGATATGTGATGTTGGAAGGAAATATTGGGATGATAAAGTTTATGTTGTACTTTGGTCATATAGAACAACCTACAAGAGGCTGAACAAAGAAACACCCTTTCAGTTGGTGTTTGGCACAGAGGTTGTTTTACCGGTTGAGTTGATGTTACCATCCCTGCGTATTACATGCACAGGAGGATTGGTGGATGAGAAAGCACTTCAAGAGAGCATAGAAAGACTGATGCAGTTGGATGAGAGGCATGCTATAGCTTGATGGAACCACAAGACAGAGAAAGAAAGACAAAAGGCTTGACATGATTGACACATTAAGAACAAGAATCTTGAAGTTGGACAGATGGTTCTTCTGTATGACTCCAAGTTTTTGTGCCATCCTGGAAAGTTCCAAGTGCATTGGTTGGGACCATATGTTGTGACCTATATACTTGAATCAGGTGCTTTCCAGTTAGAATCTTTGGATGGCACATGGTTTCCTAGTTACTTTAATGGGATAGGTTGAAGCCCTACTATAAATAAGTCTTCTTGGTGTTTGTAATAAGGCAGTGTTTCCATTTAGCTTAGGTTTTCCTTTAATGCATTTTCCTTTATATGTGTTTCCTTTCATCGTTCTTATGCTTTTTCATTTTTAGTCCCATGTTTGTGTTGTGCATTGGAATACTAGTAGCTAATTACATTTTAAGTGATTCCATGTGCAGAGGACCGCACATACATTTAGTGTGGGGTGGATTGAAGTATAATGTAGAAAATGGTTGGCATGTTTCTAAGGGAGGTTGGATTGATTGAAAATTCCTTCTAGGATATTGGTGCGAAGGTAGAAAAAATGGTTTGTTGTATGAGAGGTGTTCTAAGGAAGGTTAAGATGATTGAATACCACGCAAGGGAGAGAACAAATCATGCAGTGTAACATGAGGTAGGTGGCGGCATGAGAAACTACTTAGTGGATAACACCGAGGTTAAGTAGTTTGGTGTAGTGAGGTGCGCAAAGGAGGTTTGTGGCAGTGATGTAGTGTTAGCCCACCAAAAGGTTACGAACTATAGTGTGTGAGGTGGGGTCACGGATGTTTACTTAAGAGAAAAAATTACTTTGTTAAAAAGTAACGTTAAGATGCATGGGTCAAAAGGACATTGAGGTCATGGAAAAATATAAATATTGGTGAGGGTATTCATTTTAACTACCTTGCCTTCAAAAAATTTTATGCTCCTAAGTGATTGAAGTGTGACGAGGGTGTGATAAAGAAGCGAAGTACTTTTATGAACCAGTTGTATTTTGCATACTGTGATGAGACCTTGTGGAGTGGCAAGTGGAGTAAATAGTGAGGCAGTAGGGGGTTGCATAAGAGTGAAGATATCAAAGTCAGAGAGCTCGAGGAAGACAAGGAGAAGTTGAACACCTAGGATATAATGGAGTGAAGGAATGAAAATGGCACCAAGAAATCCATGAACCAAGATACTGGTGGTGGAGAAAGAGGAACCCGTAGAGATATACTTAGAAATGCAGTACCCCTCGGGTGTGATCAAAGTAGAGAAGTGGAGTTTGAATCTATATAGGTGAAAAATTAGCGAGTTCAACCATAGAACAAAAGAACATGAAAATTTGATGTGGGTGGATCTATTTAAGAATGTTCCAGGGTTAGAAGAGCTCAAAAACCCTAAGGTTGATGACTTGGTGCAACAGGAGTTACATAAAACTAGATTTTTGCAGCTATGGGAGTTGCCCTTCTTTGTTAAACCGGCCTCACTCTTCTGATGGTTAATGTTGTGGGTGCATGAGGAATTTTTCTACTTTGTGGGGAGAAGAATGCAATTTATAGGCTAGATGATAAGGAGAGTGACAGGCCTACAAAACATTGGCAAGGATATGGCACTCGACCTATGTGCCAATGCAAAAAATTAAAAATTGGTGAAGCTATTGAATTATGAGAAGGGGGAAGGGCTCAGGTCATTGCAGATCTAGATGACCCAACATTAAGGGTCACTACCCAACTTATCAACTGTAAATTGGATGCATTAGAATGGTATATGGAAAGATAAATAGAAGATACATGTACATTGCATACAAAGTATCAAAACTAGTGCACTATAACTTTGCACAATTCATTGAGAAGAGTATCATTGAGGAAGCGTAGGTGTAAAATGAAGCTGGAGAAAAGACCACATAGGGGTCCATCCTATTGTTAATTGTATTTTGGGAAATTGGCATCCCCAATGGACCAGATGGGAATGTGTGGGTTTACCCACCAGTGCACTCATCTCCTATGGTGTAATTTTCACAGTTCACATGTGATGGCTCCATCACGAATGCCTACAATATCTGGATGAACAAATGGTATGAGAGACTACATGAAGCCTTTGAGAGTGAGTGGCGTATTCTTCCTGAATTTCTAGTAGTTGTAGGGGACCCAGAGAAGTTTGTAGTTATGCAAAACTTCATCTTGGAAAAATTTAAAATGGCCAATGGAGAAATGGGGCTGTGGTGAAAACTTCCATTTGCATTCACTACAAAATATATGAAGTATGTCATCAATTGGCTGAAAGATGCGCAAAAGCTGACCATTGATGCCAAAAAAATGGACTCTGGTGTTCACACCCTTTGTGCAACCTACAAGTATGATGTGAGGCCGATGTATGTCAAAGTCTTGGAGAAAGACTTCCTAGATCTACAGCCATAAATCAATGTCACTATCAAGGGCTTCATCCACCGAGTGTTCATGTAGTTGTGCCCTAAGACACAAGGGGGAGTTGAAGTGGAGGTTACAAACTCCACCTTTCTGAGGCCAAGAGAGGCATTGATCTCACCTATGAGAGTGGTCAAGGAAAAATAAGGATAGGTAAAAGAATAAAGAAGTGAGGGGAAATTGGACACTTCTAAGAAAAGGAAGTATTATTCATGTCGAAGCAACAGTGGGGGCATAGGTATATCATAGTAGGGTAGTGCCAAGGCTTCACAACCAAAGTGCATAGAATTTTAACAACCCAAAGAAGAAGAACTAGAGTAGAAAAATCCTAAGGTACATGATGTATCCATTTTTGTGATGGAGACAAACTCGGAAGATGATCACACCACATTCAAAGAGGAACTCAAGGTGAAACTTGATGAGCAGGAGAAGAGAAGAGCCAAGCAGAAGGCCAAGGCATCACTTGATGCACGTGCAAGGGTAAAGGCACAAGTATAGCGGAGGGACTTGTGAAGCGTCATGTGAGAGAAAATTCACCTATCCAACTCATCAAACTAGAAGAGAAGAATAAGGGAGAGCCTTTTGTTATTAAGGAGGATAAGGGGGTTACTGCAGGTTCAAACACCTTGAGGAAGCAACACTTAAAGCGGAAGGTGAAAAGGAAAATGTGGACACCTAGGTCCCCTCATATGGACTTCTTGGATAATCCCGCGAAGGTGTTACACATGGTTCTAGAACACCGTTTCCCTAGAGAAGTTGCATGCTTGGGATCTCTTAGACCATGATGGGGGCATTACGAGGACCAAGAAAATGATAAGGTGGAATCTACATTGTCATGAAGAGGAGCCTGAGTTTGTAGTCAATGATCATGTGATTGAGACCATCCATTTGAAGAAAAGGAAAGGGGATACTTATAACATAGTGGATCCAATCCACCTTACAGATGAGCAGGCGTATAATGCGCTATATAAGATGTCCTTAGAATTCATAAGGTGAAGCTTGGACACATGGGTGACTATTCGGACCTTGGTCGCAGATCAAAAGGGGAATGAAAATGAAATAGAAATACTGTGCAATGGTTTGAAGGGAGAACAAGCACAGAAAAAAGAAGTGTATGATTGATCTGGCACCTTGGTTAAGAAAGTCTTAGAACAATGTCCAACACTGGTGAGCCAAGCCAAAGCAAACTATAATGATGAGATAGAATATTTGGAAGACTTGGTGGGGATGTTGTTGGTCAACATCAAGGATGGTGTGGGACCCACAGTAGAGGAGCTCATGAAGGAGAAGGAAAACAATAAGATTTGTATTGAATCCTGGATTACTGAGTTGGAGGATTTTCTCACCCAACTCAAGGAGGAAAACATATTAACAGATAAAGGTTTTAATAGTTATCAGAAATGCGATCCCAGTATTGATGCATGAGTCAAAGATGAAGAGGTCATCCTAAATGCCTTATAGGAGAAGGTCCCAAAAAATAAGAATGAGCGTGCCCAGTTGATAATCGACACCACAACGCAAAAGGATAAGATAAATTCCAAGTGCAAGAAGCTAAAATTTCAGATTGGTGAGCTTTGAGATTCTATCACAGAATGTATGGATGAGTTTGAGGGAGTTTTCATGGATTTGGTGGTGGTCATAGAAGATCTCAAGGGGAAAGTTGAAGAAATTACACCAAAATAGGTACCCATCATAGTGGAGGAAGTGTCAGAAAATTCATTAGCAAAACAGGATGCATGGAATAAGTTAAAGGGGGAGATAGATGTGGAGTCCCCTAAACTCCTCCAGTTAACAATTTAGGTTGTTGCAAAATACAACATTTTCTCCTTAGATAGTTCTTGGATCAATGGAATTTTGTATAGAAAGCACACAGAATTGTCGAGGATGGAAATCAAATTAGTGTGGGTGATGTTGAGCCCCTGAAAAGACTAACTACCTAAGGCACGAAGGGTTTTGTCACGTGACAACAAGACTTAAAGGCTTGCGCCAAAGTAGCTTTAGGAAGAGTGTGGAGGTTCACGCCTAGGAAGAACATACTCGAGACTTAGCCACATTTTGGGCCATAGTTAGAGTTGTAATGAAGAACATGTGGAGATAAGGTTAGGCTTGATTTTGGATAAGGTTAAATCATGGAGACTTACAACCCAAGAAAATTCTACTTTAGGATATGATCATCATGATAGGATTAATATCCATAAAGTAGAGTTAGTTATAGTTTAGCTATCATTATGAGAAATATTGCATGATTTAGGGTACTTGAGTATGGTGGGCATGATGACATTTGGCATGTGGCCTACTCTTGAGTGATGAATAGGTGGTGGAGGGAGAGTCCCCACCCTTCTCTTGTATATGTATGGATTTGCATGGAAAGGGGAGAGAGATGAGAGAGAGATGCATGGGAATGTTGTTAGAACTTCTTGAGTAGAGTCATTGTTGGGTTAGAATATTGTTGTGTTGATGTATCTAGTCTAATTATGATTATTATGATGTATTTGGCTACTGTAACAATGGTGGATTAATACAATGGTGTTTTTTCTAAATATCAATGCTTATGGATCCCAAATTTTGTGTTCATATTGTGTCCATGGTTTAGATCTGATTCCTACATGTTGTTTTTGATGTTCATAGTCATAATATGGTTCATCTATGCTTGGGTCTAGTTTCTTTATTCTTGTTATAGGATGTATGCATTTACGATTGTGCACTACTCCACCATTCATGGTAACATTCTTGACAAAGCTCACATAAAATATGGGTCTGGTGCCTTTTCTCACTTCGGGTGAGTGCCCAGTTTAGGTTGGGTGATATGGTAGTGCACCTAGGAATTAAGGGTTAAGAAAAGTGATTACATTCAACTTGGGAATTATTTTTTTCTATCTTGTTGACATCATCCAAAAAACCTAAACCCCAACTACCATGGTGGGAAGATCAACTAAATGCCAAGGAAAAGTTTTGTTACTCTAGCAAAAATTGTTAATAAGGATAATGCAAAATATGAGTTGGAATGGGGTGGAAATTATGATGTTATGTCTTCTTTAGCATATTTTTTTAAAGTATATAGGGTAAAAATTAGGGATGGGCTCCCAGAGGCCAACACAAAATGATAACATCATGACTACACAAAAGAGAGTCAAAAAGAGGAATAGGACCACAAGGAGTTAAATAGGCTGAACTCCATTACAAGAGAAGGTCCATAAAGATAACTAATAGAATAAACCTAAACAAAAAAAAGAAACAAATACAATTCCCCAAAATTCTAATAAGAGTTTAGGAATAGATCCATTAGTTTTCCTTGTAATTGTTGAGGGCTTTGACCTCCTTGGTCTTAATGTTCTTGTTAATCTCCATCTTCAAATTCTTCTAGAGAGTATTTGTGTCTTCTTCATCCTCATAATCCACCTCTATCTTGTACTCTTCTTCCTTTTCCTCCTCTGAAATAGAAAACCTCCTTTTTTGTTGCTCCTCTTCCACTTACTCCAACTGAGCACCCAAGTCCTGAATCAGTTTTATCCAACCCCTTTATGTCTACCCTAATACTCTTATAGGATAAGAATATTTGTTTGGTGGCTTCAATGATGTCAATCATAGTTTTCCTGACCACTGAGTTAGTCTCATCCATGACCTGAACCACAGTCTCCAAGTACTGCACTTGTTTCTTCAACATCTCAAGGCTTTTCTCATCTTCCATAAGAACCTTTTCCTTACCCTTTGAGGGGCCAGCTTCTTGCCTGTCCATCCCTTTTGTATTATTCTCATCCCCCACTTTCTTAATACCCAAATTACCCTCACACATCTTGGTGAGACATTCCACCAAAGTAATATCCTCCTCACTCTCAATTTGTGGCGTAGGTTTATCCAGGGCTAGTTTACCATTTCTAAACAGGAGTAGAAAGAGCCCCTCATGAATTGGGGTATCCATCTTACCACATTGGAAATACTTCACCAAAGTGGTTAGAGACATGAATAAAAAGGGGATACTAATAATTTTCTTATTTCTGAACATATTTATAAATGACAAGTGATGAGTAAATATCTTGCAGAATTTACCTTCCAAGGTAAGATACTTCATAATATGCAAACATACCTCTTGCCACACCCCAGGGATGCATGACCAATAAATTCCATTAATGAAGAAATGGAAAGTTTCCTTTTCCACAAAAATGGTTTTGATTTCATGCTCACACCTATTCTTGTCCTTACAAATTTTTAGACCTTCCATATCCATACCAGTGATTTAAGCAATGACCTCCTCCGAAGTGTCAATTTCCACATCCTAGACCACTGCTTTACTATCTTTCCAAGCCCTCACTAACTCCATAGTTAGTGATGGATCGTGCCCTTTGATCTGGGTGATATAATTATTGAAGCCCCCAATCCTGAAAAGATACCACATTGACTTGTCATCCATAATACTCCTATGACTAGACAACTCCACTCTAGTTCTATCTCTTCCCATAGTGATAGAAATTTTTTCCCGATACTCAACAAGATGAGAATTACAAATTTTGATGTTATAATTTTCTTTCCAGAAAAATATGAAGCCAGAAACACTCTCATGGTTTTGGAAAATGAGCCAATTAATTTCACTCACTCAGCATAAGGTGGAGTCATTATGATTTTTCATGTTGTATAATATCATTAATAGACTTGGGGATGACAACACCTCTATGTTATACCTTTAGATCATTAAAATTAACTCCCTCATTTAATAATATATCCACACATGTGTTGGTGATATGAGGGGTATGAGTGATGATAAAGGTTTTAAAATTTTTAATATGCTCTTTAATATCATGAATATTACCCAAAATCCAAGTTTGGGAATATGTCTTGTTGGTGGAATTTATGATGAGAAGATAATCCCCCTCAATTAGAATATGTTTGATTCATTTTTCCCTTGCAAGATTGACCCCCCATAAAAGAGCTCGGGCTTCCACCGCATTTTTTGTTTGAATCCCAAAAGGGCCAATATAAGCTAGGACCCATTCACCTTCATGGTCCCTGATAATGCTACCTCCCCCAGCTAGACCAAGGTTACCTTTTGAGGCCCCATCAAAACTGATTTTTACCCTTCCCCTTTCCGGTTTATATCATAAACCCATTATGGAGAGCCTGAAAAAATTAAAGGGAGATGATGACCATATGAGTTGTAACGTATAAGAAGAGGTATACACATTGAAAGGAGATATGGTTAAGATATGTAAATATATAAATTTATTATCCTCTCATACAAATCAAGTTCGATATAATGGGTGTACAAATTGTGATTCAAACTACATTGATTTCCTTTAGGGAAAACATTAACTCTAGGAAACGAAACATATTCCTAATGGTGGACATGTGTAATTTTGATGGAAAGGACCCACTCAAATAGATCAAATAAATGGAGAATTTATTTAATCTACACTAGATCTTATGTATTTAGAAGGTTATTATGGAATATTTATATATATAACCTATAAAATCCACTTAGTATTGATGGTTGTGTGCTCAAAATAATAAGAAGGATTTCATTATCACCTGAACAGTATTAATAGAGGAATTACAAACACACTTTAGTAGTAGTGTGGCCGATAAATACTTCAGCTAATTGGATAATTTGTGGCAAATAAGGTTAATGAAAGATAATATTCAACAGTGTTGGATCTTATCCTTGCATGTGGAGAAAATTATAGAAAATAATTTGGATGAATTTTTCTAGCCAATGTTTTTTTATTTTATTATCATGGTACACAGAGTAGAGGAAAAAATTATTTCCAATGAAAGGAACACATTTAAAAATCACAAAATTCTAGAAAGATAATTACCTTAGCCTACTAGATCAACTCTTTATAAAATTTAAGAGAAACGAGAAAAGGATTAAGTTTAAATTATGATAGGAAACACAAAAAAGGACATAAATGTGCTAAAAATAAGTTTCAAATGGAGTTCATTGATGTTAAAGTGAAATATGAAGAAAAATGAGTGGTTATGTAAGAACTATGGTCTGGAGATTATGAACCTTTTATTTATTTCCATGCAGTGTCAATTGTTATCTCCCCACAAACCCTCAAAGTAAGGGGTCTTTTAAAGGAACATAAGGTGACAATATTGATTGACACAAGGAGTACACATAATTTGATCAATAATAAGTTGGTGGCATGTCTGGATTTTTGTATTTATCTAGCCCCGTAATTTTAGGTCATAGTTACAAATTAAGGTATAATTATTTATTTAGGGTAATGACATAGTATCAAAATTGACATGGAAAATTACAAAATAGATTCCTATTTTTTCTATTCATATGGGTAGAGTAGATATTATTTTTGGATTCTAATGCTTTACAACCATGACAATGATTGATATGAATTTCTAGGAATTATTCATGTATTTTTATTCACAAGACAAGATGTTTGAATTCACAGGGTTGCATGTAAAGTAACGTCAAAGGATGATCTATCATCAAATACAAATATTCAATGGTCCTAAAAAAAAATTATATGTAATGAAATAAAGATAGTTTTTGGCCTGCATACCACCATATTATCAAGAAAAGAGGGAAAAGTATTTAGTTATTGTTAAGGATTTTAAATTTTCCAAGACACGTATGAGAGACACCTTTTTTAAAGCTCTCTCCTCATTCCTTGCCACCACCCACCATCTCAACCTTAAAGATCCACCCAAAGGTTCAAGTAATCAAATGATATAGTGAATACCAATAAAAGAAGGTAAATCATGGGTGTTTAATCAAGTGGAATAATCAAGACAATAAAACTACAATATGGGAGGAGGAATGTTTTATGTACCAACATCTAGATATCATCAAAATTAAATACTATGCTTCTTTGAAGTAGCACCATAAATTATCAACATTGGGAATGATGTTGCTTTGAAGGGGAGGGGTATGTTACATCCTTAATCCTAGGTAATTTATTAGATATATATATATATATATATATATATATATATATATATATATATATATATATATATATATATATATATATGACCTGTGGATAGCATAATCTCATATCATTTCATATCACATGTATTTATGCTTTCATATACTTAGTAGGTCAGCTTGAGTAGGTTACATAACATAAGTAGGGTATATATAGGAGGTATTAACTAGCACTTGATCATCATATTGGGAATTTGCATCTCATTTTATGGTTTTGAAGTCTCCCCCTCAAATTGGATTAGTCATTATACTTTCTTATTGCGATATTACCTACTATTTAGGTGTTCTATTAATGTTATTATCCTTATCTATCTAAGTGATTTAACTACATGACATACAACGAATGATATTTCTAGGAAAATGAAGCACATAAGAAGTTACAGAGTCCAATTGTAAAAGGGTCCAAGACCATATACTTCCATTCAGGACCTTAAAAATCTAGGTCTAGGTCATACAAAATTCATATGGTCCTACACTAGCTCAATGTGTAGTTCTAGAATTGAAAATGAAGCATTTCTAGTTTCTGATGTCTTTTCCAGTTGTATCCACATCTAGATCCCATTTTGTATGACTTGTACACAAATTATTCATTTCATATTGTGTTTTTCATATATCATTTACCGATTAGTGCAAGTACTAATGCATTATTCTAGTTATATATGGTTAATTGTGAATTAATTATATCATAATAATATCTCATAATAGACCCTTACATCTTTCCTATTTTTATGTAATTTCCATTACATAATTTAATTATGTTGAAAAAAAAAATGTTAGTCATGTAAAACCAAATAAGTAATATCATCAATGATATAAACCAAAATTAGTGTATCGATTAACATGGTACAATGTGCATAAGTTGTAAGATAGAAGAAATTGTTAGAATAAGTACTTTGTAGTATTTGTAAGATAAATTAGTATAGTTTCTAGCACCATGTATCATCCTCACAAGATTAAAATGTATCATGATATTTTTTGTGATAGATAATAAAATTAAGTATAAGTAATGTGTGGAGTTTATAATATTAAAACATTATAATCTCAATAATGTGTATGTATCTATAGAAACTCAAATTTGTAACTTATCCTTTGAAAATGAAAACTTTGTATTTGTTCCTATGTTAAGAAAAACACTCACATTCTAAGATACATTTAAATATTCTTATCCCTCTCTTATGGCATGCTAATATATAAACACTTCTATGTATTTAATTCATGTAATACTAATTATCCAAAGTACTAATCCATCCCTAATCATCATTCTCGAACTCTGACACTTTTGTCACTGAATCCCTATACGAGATCATATAAAATAGGGCCACATTATACTATGTTCTAAGTTGACATATAGGTCCCATACCCCTTCATTTATTGATTTATTTCCTGATTCGAAAATCTTATGTGTGTCATTTCATCTTCCCTACATTTGCCATTATATGAATATCTAACATTTGGAAACATATATAAACAATTCAATTGCACTTTATAACTCATTACACTCTTAGGCACTCATGTTGAAAAATTTCAACACTAAAAATCTCAAGTCTCTCCTAAATCTTCCAAAAGTAATGTCACATCCCTTAGAGTAGCTAGTGTACATGTTTTTGTCACTCAAACTAGGTTCAAGATTCTAACTTCATCTATTACCAAACATGTAAAGGTCCTAGAGCAGTGTATTAGAAAGAACAAGTCACTCCAAGTAGTTTCAAAGGTCTTGATTAACAAAGCGGATCGGTATTAGAATTATATGAACACCACATTATACTATAACCATAATAGATACATCTCTAGTCTATCTATAATTACGTCTATTATATTTGAGTTAAGAGACATGAGGAAAAACATAGGGGGTTGGCGTAGATTACATACACTAATTACACCAACACTGAGAGAACTATGTGAGGCTTTCTCATACTAAAGAGGATATAGTGCATTGTTTGTATTGAATCAATATGGGTTGACCATCAAGGTCAATTAAACCTCACACACACAAAAATTACACCTTTTTTATCGAATTATTTTGATGCAGCCTAGAATTTACCATGAATAACCCAGCCATGATGGCACATAACCCATCCTAAATTGAGAGTTCACCTGAAGCACACAAAGGTACCAAGCCCCTCCTTAGAGTTTCTTATGTAGGATGTGAACATGATGAAGATATAATGCATTTAGATCCATAAATAGCATAAACATTCCACAGAGCATATTCTAGACCTAGATCTTAAAGAATCATGAATCAAATGATAAACATACTGAAATCAATCATGTAAGAACTAGTTACAGTTATATTTAACACTATTATCCACCCAATATACTCCATTATATTAAACACAGTAAATACAAAATCTTCTTACAATAAATACTATCATAAGTTTATGCGTGCATCAGATCTGGAAACATAACTCCACAATATCTCATACAAAGTGTCTCCTTAACTACATATATTAATATATATTTATAAGGGTGGGGACTTGACCTTCACCACTTATGCAAACTTCCCAAAATAGGTCACATGCTGAAAATAGTCATGTTCCTTTACAATAACATGCACACATATAAGTGCACTAATAATAGTTCTCTTATAGTTAACTGATAGTAGTAATCCTATTATTAACTTGAACTCATATATGATGCTTAGTAGACACTCTTCCCAAAATCATCATTTGCGTGTCATGATAAGTCTCCATCCCATTGTGTGCTCCATACGCTATATCCAACAATAGCCTCGTAACCATGAAAATGGCTAAGTCCCGAATCAATTTTTGTCTTTCGTGCACATTTCGTTCCCTAGTCCTTTCGCACCTTCAAACATGCCTTGCTCCCACGTGTGAATATTCTATGTGTTCCCTCTCCTTAGTGTCATATTTTGTCTGCTCAACATTACCCCACACTAAACTACATTATCATCCTGACAATGAGGTTCCCCCTAATGTTCCCAAAGAATAAAGAGTAGGAATGGAAATAATGTAAATAATTATTTTAGAAAGAATGGAATTCTATTTTACAGCACCCTTTGCTTCAACTGGGAGGATCAACTCTAGATATTCTTCTTTAATCTTAGCCTCGAAGGCTTGCCAATCATCCAACGTGTTTCTGGTCTTCTCTGGAACGTCTATGGTGATGGATTCCAAATCATATTGGGATATCTCTCCCTTTTCATTTTACAATACTAGGAAAACATTAGCCATAATAGACATCCTTCCCTCCAGAAGATACATCTTTTGTGCTATGAGCTTTCCAAGCTCATCCAGCCTCTCCTTATGTGGATGTTGTGTTGCTGCAAGGGCTTTGTGCTTTTTCTTTACTAATGCCAATCTCTTTGCACGCCCTAAATTCTTATCCTTCATTTCCTTCATAACTTCATTATCTTCTAATATAGTTATGATCTTGATCACTACTTCTGGAGCTGCACATATGTTCAAAGCTTGGTCATCTTTCTTCATATCATCTTGTAAAGTTTGGATCAATGCCTCATAAGATGAAATATTTCTAACCACGGAGGACCTTTCTCTCTTTGGTTCCTGCTCAGGGTCATTTTATGTTGGCATGTGAATTTTTCCATCCTCAAGCACAAAATCAACTAATGTACACACATAATCCATAGCCAAAGGAAAATTTTTAGGTACCTTAGACTCCAAGTGTGGTCTTGCTTTCATGACCTAATCGTAAATTTATTCTTCCATGCTAATGAAGGCTTCATTCATTTTCTATTCTAAGTCCTTCTCATGTTTTAGACATGTTATTTCTACATCTTTTTCCTTGCTATCTTCTCGTAGCACTCTAATAGTAGCAACCTTATCGATGTTCCTCTGCACAACCTCTGTAGATACCTTAACCAAAGATTTTCTCACCTGCTCTTTAGACATGAGAGTGGTATTTATAGTCATGTTTCTGCTCTGTGGTGCCTTATTCATTCTTATTGACACACATGAATCCTCATATACATAAAAATCATGCCCATCTATGTGAGTCTACATGGACCAGGAAAATTGTTTCCTTGTGTGCGTAGTGGCCATGTCTGGGTCTATCAACTCCTATCCATATAACCCCTTAAGGCCCATTGTGCTCTAGAAATGAACACATATAATTTTACTTGTGTCCTTAGCATAGCCCATACTTGGCCCAACATAATCCCCACTGGTTCTCTTCATTCTTGGCCCCTTAGGAACCTAAGCGCCAAGGTTTGGAGTTGGATCTTTGATGTTTCGAGTAATATCATGCTTTGTTTCCTCTTCCTCCTTCGTACCTTCCTCTTCATCCTTCATATCCTCATCCCTAGATTCTTCCACATATTTTGGCTATACAGGGGTTATGAGTGCATTCTCTGTAGACTCCTCCACCTCCTCATTCAGGTTTAATTTTCTCCTCTTCCTCTTAGATGTCCTTTTCTGAGGAGAGAGTCATGGTGACCTGAGTACAAGATGTGAAGGTCCCACACCATAGGCCATTATTATTTTGAATACCCTTTTAAATTGGCACTCCCCATGGATTGCTTCCACATCCAAGTCTTCATCTTCTTCTTGTACTTGAGGTTGAGTACCCATGCGCTCAGTCTCTACTCTTTCTGTAGACTGACTTTAGCTTCTACGATCTAAGCCACCACTATCTTCATGTTCTTAATCCTCCTCATCTACCACTATAGTTTATGTAGGATGTGGGGCTGGCATGTTATCCACTATATGTTTTCCTTTAGGCAGCACTGGGAGTGTGAACTCATCTTCTACATAATTTTTATTCTCTATCTTAGGCTTAAGATAAAGGTATACGAGCATGGCTCCACTATCCCCAATAGTCAAGATTATTGGCTTCATACTTATGATATCTGAGATGAGCCTCTCAATGTAGGAAATGCATATGCCTTCCTTAGAGTGTGGTAGTCATAATATACCTTGTCTACATTAAAGTTCAGGCAGTGTGCATTAGTAAATCGGTGAACTGATTCCTAGAAGTAGCATGCTATGAAGGCATACAACATCTTGCACCATGGGATCCATGCCCCATCTCTCATAGAAAATTGTGTGATGTCGAAGTGTTGGTACATTGCGAGTTGTACTACCTTTCCCTCCATCGAAGGTAGCTCCTTGGGAATGCACCACTCCTCAAATTCCACATGAAGTTAGTCATACCACATCTATGCCCCTACTTAAATGGCCCACTAATTGATCCTTCACATAAATATTTTTCAAACCTCTCCACAAGGGACTTCTTTTCCATGGGATACTCCTAGATCTTGTTCTTTTTCCTATCGGGAACTCCAATTTCTACAAATATGAGATAAAGGAGGATAACACCAAAACTTATCTTCTCTCCTATGCATGCTTCCTCAATAATGATGTTTATAATGTAGCCTAATAGGTTGTAGACTACTCCCTAAGACATTTTCTTTGCAACATTGAGGCACATAGTATTCACCAATGAACATCTCTCTTTATCATTCAACTTGGTTACCAGATGCGTAGTTGCCTACACGACTACGTACTTATTCAATGTATCAATTTCCATTCCACACAAACCCTTAGTATACCCCAACTCCTTTCTTGTCTCTACGATTTCTTATTTATCAGTCAGATCACACAAAAGGTCTACTCCTATTCCCTTCAATATTTTCTATGTCGAAATCAAGGCTTCTATGATTATAACCCTTCATCTGGTGAAATAGAATAAGTCCTCATGGAATATTCTCACAAGCCATTGGTATAATGTTTCATACTTTCCAAAATATGAGAGCTCATATAATTGATCGATTCCTACCTGCTTCAACAATTTCTCCCCAACATCATCATATACTGGCATATCCTCCACTGTACGCTTGTTGGTCATTCAACAATACGTCCAACTCTTTCTTGTTGTCATATATACGGTGGTTGTAGTCACTTATTTTACACCTACAGATATGGGAATCCCAATCTTTTCTTACTATCACACCTTCTAGGTACTGCATCTCTAAAAATTTCTCTCAGGAGCAATTTCAACTACAACTTCTACCTTCTTATTTCCTTTGGCATCTGTGACAGGTGCTTTCTTTGGTGCCATCATGAAAATCCTTCCTTTTCTATATGTAACAAGAAAACTCAAACCCTAGCTCAAATTTTCATGCCCTAGCTTGAAACTACATGCCCTAGATTCTTTTCAATTCCTACGCTTCACTCAAACCCTTCACTAATGGGGACGCAAGCCTCTTTTGCGCAATAATCTGCTCTCTATGTCTAGTTTCACACTCTCTGCACCTCAATATGACTCAGTCGGATTGATCACACTTAGCTCACTCAAATACTTGTGATCGTAAAGATAAAAATGAGCCTGTATCACATCCTTATATAAATTTTCAAAAAGTTAGTGCATTTATTACTCCACCAACCAACAATCGTCTCATTAATTGACCATTTTCACAATCTCCATGTAGTATATCTTCATGCCCTAGGTATAATCTCCTAGCACACCTTCATACCTTCTGGCTATAAAATTCTCTTCAGGGAATTTCTATGTACCTGAGTGCCTTGCCACTATACCTTCCCCTGGTAGTCTCCATGGCCACTGCTTACCTCACATTATACTATTCCCTCATTTATCTCCATATATAGTCATCTTTTTAAAACAATCTCCTTTCTAACAACTCCTATTAACAAAAATAAGGTCCCTCTTATTTTTGGTTAACTTACTACCTTTTTTTGCTGTAGTGCAAATTTCACAAAGTTCAGGCACTCAAGGATTTATGGAAAATACTCCATCAGATAGAGAATTTCTTCCCCTTTCCATAAAGGTAAAGAGCTTTTTCTAACTCCTTGTATTTTTGAGTTATGGCTCGGTAGAGTTAGAAGGGAAAATTTTCCCAAGGAAGACCTATGGGGCTTGGGAGAGATGTTTACCAAGGAATCTCTGACTGGTGGGGAATCAGAGGAAAAAGTGAAAATTTTCCCTTTTGTCAAAAAGGTTAAAATTAAGTATTGAGCTAGCACATAAAAAAGCTAATGTGGGCCGGTGAACCTTTGGAGGCAAATGAGATTTTTTGAATTTGTATCAAAAAGTGTAAAATGGAAAAAATGGAGCCCCTGCCTCTACCAACCCCAATGGATGCCATGTCATCAGAGGATTTGTGGGAGAAGATTTCAAAATTTTCCCAAGCTATTTTTTTTTATTGAAAATGTTAAGGAAAAACTCAAAAGACCATATCTTTTGATCCAAAGCTCCATTTTTGACGTTGTTGGTTAAAATGGAAAGATCTAAATATTTTCTTCATCATGGATTCTTAGATTTTGGATTTTGCTGAAGATTTGGGGGAGAAATTTGTAAAACACATTATGGCACGGAAAAGACAAAAACAAGTTCCAACCACCATATTTAATAAAGTATGGGTCATTTTATTTGGTTTGCGAAGTAGATACATGGAATTATGAGATTTTGCATTGATCCCATCAATAGAAGAAGAATTAAAACACATTTTTAAAAGTGGTTAGAGAAGATCCCGCATTTTTTCCTCTCTTCTCATGTTTTTTTCTATAAAATGTAAACATGGGCACATAATTAGTGGTTGTTCATTTTTCTTCTCTTCCTCCCCCTTCTTTTCTTCCCCAAGGTCAAAATGGAGTTTGAACCTCCTCCCCTACTCTGTAATGGATTTCTTTTCCTCTTTCCCATGAAATGGTGCACTGTGTAAATCTGGAGCAATAAAAACATGTTTTTATGATGCATTTTTCCATCCTTTTCTCGTTTTATTGCATCTTCTTGCCTCTCTTCATTGTAGGGTATCTATGCATGTTTTGAATGTTCATTTGTAGATCTAGGAGTAGTGTTCATGGGATTTTGGAACATTCTCTGTGTGAATCTAATATATGGTCTCTGATGCTGCTATCCATACTTTCCATTTCTCATCTCTCTTTGTTCCATGGTAGTTTAGTAGATGATCAACACTTTCCTTCTCTAGTGTATCACCGTTTTAGTGTAGGCTCTATTTTTTCTTGTTTTCTTTCTCTCCTTGTCTCCTTGGAAGTTATATTAGGATTAGATTAGCTTTCCTGCACTGGAATAGCTTGTGGCAGGTATTTTAGGAAGAGGAACCATCCTACCCTAGAGAGCTTTCCCACTTTTGCAAGGTCCCACACCTTGGGGAAAGTTCAATGTTATGTAATCCCACCATATGATTCTACCTTAGAAAAGAAGATCCATAACTCATTTGGGGGTGCTGTGATTTCACACTAATAGTTCTGGCATTCCTGGTGGGACACTGGGGTTAGATGTTTCATCTTCTCTTAGTGTCTCAACAAAAAAAAAACTTACACCATTATGCACCACTAATAGTTTTGGCACACCCGATGGGACCTAAGAGGTATTCACTTCATCACAACAAGATTGATGTAAACTTGCTATAAATATCCAGCTTATGAGAAGCTTTAAATTACACATCTGGTGACTCCATCTAGTAAACAACTCATTCTCTGAGTTGTAGACCTATTTTCCATTCACTTCCATTCATCCTTCCTTCCATATTCTTTAATTCTTTCCATTCCATGAATTTACGTAATCATGACTTCATTTACACCATTATTAAGTCATGATTTACGGGTGAGACCAAATTAGAGTTTATAGCAGTAGAAGAAGAAGGCATCATTGATAATTTATTGCTTTCATTTGAAGGGCTTGTTTTGTTTGATGAATCCACCATGGAAAGGAGTACTGAAGAAGATATTGTAGTCCCAACTTGTCCCCTAGAGCAGCAAATTGGGGATTTTGATATGGAAAACTTCATGCTAGAAGAAGAGTTTAAACAAGAGCAAGATGGTCTTCAAGAAGTAGAGGAAGGAGAAGCTGCTCCAAATCCAAAAGAAGAGGAGTGCTTTCTAGCTGTGGAGGAGAGAAATTCAGATCCAAAATATTCAAGCATGAAACAGGCTATAGAAGAACCTTCAGTTCTTCCTTCCACTTCATCTCTCTCGAGATATAACATTGGAGAAGATTTTTATCTTTCAAAATTCATGTTGGAGGATGAAAGAAACCATGGTAAATAAATTTTTGATCAAGATAAAACCATGGAGGAAGTTGAACATTTGTAGCAGGACAACAATGAGGTAGTTTATCTATCTGATTTGGAGGACTATTTTGATGGAGAAGAACCGGTTGAAATCACATTTTTTTATCCTCCTTCATCCACCTTCCAAACTTACATACCTTCTGTCATGGAGGAGAGCATCAATTTTCAGTAGTCTGTACCTTATAACAGCCTTTTGGAATCAAGTTTTGAAGATTTAAATATTCCATGTTCTTCACAAGAGGAAGAAGAGAAAGAGCATAAGGGTTTCACCACTTCTTCCACGTCTTTCATCCAAGAAGGTCTATAAGAGAAATCCATTTTTGGAGTTGAAAATCAGAGCAATAGGCACATCAATCAGACCAGACCTTGCCCAATAAGGTATTTGGCTTCTTTAGAGCCAAAGGAGAAGCCACAACAAGTCATGCTTGCTTCAGGGCATGAGGATGAGCTACAAAGTACCAAGGATCAGTTGTCATACCTCTTTAATCTAAATGTAGAGAAACTAAAAGAGGTATTGGATTTTTCTTCAGTTGATACTTTGGTCATTTGGGTGGAAGATCAGCTTATAGTTATCATTTCACTCATCCAACCAGCCATGTTTAGTGCCAAACTAGTTACATGGATGCCATTTTTGAGGAAAAGAAGCTAATTCTACCAGTTGTAGGTTTTTTTTTAGTTCCCTTTTATCTTGGTTAGAGTAGTGTAGGTAGGTTTTTTTTCAGCAGAAGAAGTGCTTTTGCACACTCTGCATGTTCCATTTGGAGCATGTATGACTTTTTAGTTTGTATATAGTTTTTGGTGTTGTTGTTTTGCTCTTGCATAGTCCATTTCAATTGGCTTTCGCTGAAGATCAACTCTAATTTTCAATGGGTTCCTGAGTGATTAATAGGTCATATTTTCAAAGTTAGATCAGATAATTGGTTATCAAGCTTGACTCCATGCCCAATGGATGCAACTAAGGCCATCAATCATTCATCTAGCAGGCAGATTACCCCTATCAGTTGCTAAAGTTGTTAACCAAAATAAGCTCCCTCTTATTTTGGGTTAACTTACTCCCTTTTTGTGCCTCAATATAAATTTCACAAAGTTCAGGAACTCAAGGATTTCTATAAAATACTCCATCAGATAGAGAATTTCTTCCCCTTTCTAAAAAGGTAAAGAGTTCTTTCTAACTCGTATTTTTAAGTTATGGCTTGGCGGAGTTAGAAGGGAAACTTTTCTCAATGCGAAGCTGTGGGGCTTGGGAGAAATGTTTTCTAAGGAATCTCGGACCAGTGGGGAATTGGAGGAAAAAGTGAAAAAATTCCCTTTTGTCAAAAAAGAAAAAATTAAGTGTTGAGTTGGCACATAAAAAAGCTAATGTGGGCCGGCAGACCTTTGGAGGCAAATAAGATTTTTTAAATTTTTGTCAAAAAGTGTAAAATGGAAAAAAAGGATCCCCTACCTTTGCAAACCCCAATGGATGCCACGTCATCAGATGATTTGTAGGAGAAAAGTTCAAAATTTGTTTGAGTTTTTTTTTGGCTGAAAACATTAAGGGAAAACTCAGAAGGCCATATCTTTTGATCTAGAGCTCCATTTTTGACGTTCTTAGTACCAATGGAAAGATCTGAAGATTATCTTCATCATGGAGTCTTTGATTTTAGATTTTGGTGAATATTTGGGGGAGAAATTTTCAAAACACATTTTTGACGTGGAAAAGACAGAAACTAGTTCCAACCACTAGGTTTAATGAAGTATGGGTCATTTTCTTTAGTCTGCGAAGTAGATACATAGAATTATGAGCTTTGCATCATGTCCAAAACAGAGGAAGAATTAAAACACATTTGGAAAAGTGGTTGGAGCAGATCCCACATTTTTTCCTCTCTTCTCACGTTTTTTCTATAAAATGTAAATAGAGGCACATATTAGTGGTTGTTCATTTTTCTTCTTTGCATCCCCCTTCTTTTCTTCCCCAAGATTGAAAATGGAGTTTGAACCTCCTCCCCTACTTTGTAATGGAATTTTTTTCCTCTTTCCCTTGAAATGGTGCACTGTGTAAATCTGGAGCAATAAAAATGTGTTTTTGTGATGCATTTGTCCATCCTTTGCTCGTTTTATTACATCTTCTTGCCTCTCTTCATTGCAGGGTATCTATGAATGTTTTGAATGTTCATTTGCAGATCTGGGAGATGTGTTCATGAGGTTTTGGAAATTTTTTTGTGTGAATCTTATCTATGGTCTGTGATGCTAATGTCCATCCTTTCCATTTCTCACCTCTCTTTGTTCCATTGCAGTTTAGTAGATGATCAACTCTTTCCTTCTCTGGTGTATCACCATTTTAGTGTAGGAGTTTTTTTCTTGTTTTCTTTCTCTCTTTATCTCCTTGGAAGTTATATTAGGATTAGATTAGCTTTCCTGCACTGGAATAGCCTGTGGTAGGTAGTTTAGGAAGAGGAACTAGCATTCTCTGGAGAGCTTTCCCACTTTTTCAAGGTCCCACACATTGGGGAAAGTTCAATATTATGTAATCACATCAGATGATTTTGCCTTAGAAAAGTAGATCCATAACTCATTTGGGGGTCCTATTATTTCACACTAATAACTCCTCTCCAAAATCAAATAACACATGTAGCAGTTTGTTCCTTTATGTGTACCCAGTTGTAAATAGCCACCCCACACCAATGATATGTACAGTCCTCTATGAATAAAAATTATTCAAATGGTGATTAGCTTCCAACGCGTAAATGTTATTATTACACAAAACACCAACTAAATTTACAAAGAATAGTGATAACGAAGGAAATACAGAATTGAAAACCTAGTCTAAATGGAAACACTACATTATTACAAACACCAAGAAGACTTATTTATATTAGGGCTTCAACCTACTCCCATTGAAGTAATTGGGTAATTGTATTTCATTAAGTGTCTCTAATTGACAAGTGCTTGATTCAATTATATGAGTAATAATATGTTGTCCCAACTAATTCCCTTTAAGCTTTCTTGGATGGTGTAAAAACTTAGAGTCATAAAGAAGCACCATATGTCCCATCTCAAGATTTTTTTCCCTGATGTGCCTGTCATGCCATGCCTTATACCTTGCCTTTTCCTACTCCTGACTCCAATGTGTTATTTCTCATCTCTCATCCAACTTTATCAATTTTTCAATTCTTTCTTCTAGGGTTTTATCATCAGCTAGACCTCCAACACACGTAATATGCAACGAAGGTAACATGAATTCCACAGGAAGAACTGCTTCCATGCCAAACACTAACTGAAATGGTGTGGCCTTATTTAACCTCTTGTATGTTGTTCTATATGCCTAAAGAACGACATAAAATTTATCATCCCAATCTATCCTTCCAACATCACAATTTTTTTTCAATGTCTAGCTCAAAATCTTATTAAAGGCCTTAGTAGTCCCATTTTCTAGAGGTTGATAGGGTGTAGTCTTATGGTTTGTAATCATAAATTCATCTAATAGTATCCTGATCATCTCATTCAGAAAGTGTGTACCCCTATCACTTGTCAAGCTCAACAGGTATCCATACCTTGTAAGAACATTTTCCCATAAGAACTTGGCTTCTGTAGCTATTGTACAATCCTTAGTAGGTGTTACTTCTACCCACCTTATAAGATAATATGTGCAAGAAATGATGTATCAAAATCCATTTCTACACACAACTAGAAAAATGGGACCCACAAAGTCTATAGCCCATTTCTCTAATGGCTCTGCACTAGGAATATGTCTTAAAGGCATTTCATCTCTTTTCCCAGGTTTACCAACATATTAAAAGTGATCACATTGCTTATAATATGCTTTACAATATTTATAGAGGGTCTCCCACCCTAATCTAGCGAGTTGAATCTTACACACAGTAGCATCACCTACATAGTTCCCACCTACAATACCACCATGATCATCTTCCATGATTTCTATGTGCTTGTGCTCTAGTACACATTGGTGCTATAATTCATCTCTACCTCACTTGTATAGGTCACCACTAATCAAAATAAAATGTGCCACATGAATTGTAAGTTTTTTCTTCTCTAAGCATTTCATTCCTTCTGGTGCCATACCTGTACATAAAATGATAGCAATATCCTCCAATTTTGAAGGTACATGTTGTAACCTATACAACTGTACATCTGACATTGAATCTTCAATTTTTTGTGCATCCTCTCCTGATTGAATTCTTGGTAAGTGGTCTGGGCCAGAATTACTTTTCCCTGGTTTTACCACAACTATGAAATAAAATTATTGGAATAAGAGCACCCATCGACATATGTGCCCTTGTAAAATGAGCTTGTTTACAAAGTATTTCAATCCCATGTGATCGGTGTAAAATACGAATGGTGTTGCTAGAAGGTATTGTATAAATTTATGTAGTGCATAGATCATTGACAAGGCTTTGAACTCAATAGTTGTATAATTCTGCTATGTAGGAGTCAACTTTCTACTAGAAAAATAGATAAGATGATCTATAATACCTTCTCTAGGTGGAGCTAACACTGCATTAATAGTCATGCCAAAGGTGTCCACATGTACATGAAACGGTTGGTCCCATGAGGGAAAACATAGAATCGGTACTGTGGTAAGTCTCTCCTTCAATGTCTCAAATATGTGCTTCTGCGATTCTCCCCAATAAAATGTCCCTTTTCCTTTTAGTAACTCTTCTAAGGGTGCAATAACCTTAGCATATCCTTTTCTAATTTTTCTATAATACTTAGCATGACCCAAGAATTCATGCACCTCACTCTGACTGGTAGGTTCTACTAGGCCTAAAATAACTTCAACCTTAGTTGGATCCACTAACAAACCTTCCTTGCAGATGATGTGCCCTAACAGAGTGACAAAAGGTGTAGCAAAAACACACTTCTTGATGTTCAAAGAGATGCTTAACCATATACATATTTCAAACATCAACTGCAAATTTTCATAATGATCCTTAACAAGTCCATACACCATCCAATCGTCCAATTAAATCTGTAAGAAAATGTGAATAAAATCCTGGAATGCTTGAACAACTATTTGTGAAAATATAGCAGGCACATTTTTCAGACCAAAGGTCATCCCAATATATGCAAAAATTCCCCATTCAGTGGTGAAATTTGTTTTTTCTTGATAGTCCTGTATAATCCAAACCTAATGATACCTAGAGAATCCATCTGTAAACCCTACAACACCTTCTAATATCTCCTTTGTGAAAGGTGTAGGAAAGGGATGAATCACACATGCAACATTCAGTTCTATGTAATCCAAAAAAATCCTAATCCGACCATTTTATTTATACTAATGACCATAGGGCTAACACACTCTGATTCTTCTAAGGGCTTGATGATGCCAGACTTCAACGTCTTGTTAATTTATTCTTTAAATTTTACATGCAGGTTAGGGTTCATCCTGTAGGGTCTCTTCCTGACCAAGCGAGTACCTTCCTTAAGCTTGATATTGATTTCTCCTAATGACTCATGCACTCCTGTTAATTCATGGCAGACCCTAAGAAATAATTCCTAAAAATCATGGAGCCACTCAAAAACCTTTTCCACTTCAGAGTCAAACCAATAATCTCTAATTATTGCCTCCTTAGGTTCAACATCCGTACCAATATTCACTTTATTTTTCCTTACAAGTTCATGATAGGTGTGTGCGTTGTTATCCACACTATCTAAAACCTCATGTGTACCCACTGAATAATCTATATCCAGATTTTCTACTTACTCATCATCCACTATGTAGACCATATTTCCTTTTTCAATCTCAAAGCAAGTGTGCATGAGTATCATGGCATCTGTCTCTGCTCATTCATCAAAGCACAATCTTGAATAAATTTTTCTGCCTTTGCATTTTCTTCCATAGTTAAATTATTTATAACCATTAATTTCTCTTTTACTGGAGGTTTAGTAGAGAATTATTCCAAAGTTTAGACCATTCTTGCAATCAAATCCTGCTAATTTCTAGTTTCTCTATGTAGCTCCGCATATACATACCAAGCACATGCGCAATCTTGTAAAGTGGAATAAAGTTTTTCCACCCATAGCGAAGGCAGTAAAGCTTCCTTCCCCTCTGTCTAGAGCCTCTCACATTGTTGAATGTGGTGTTTAATAGGTTGATTACCATGATAAGTGAAAATTTGAGAACGTGCAGTGCTCTTGGAAAACCAAGTTGTTAGAGAAATCCTGACTTCATTCCATTTTACAAGATTATCCCTGTGAACCACCCACCAACGCATTGTTGTCTTGTGTAGGGTATATGCTAACATATTTCTTCTTTCAAATTGTTCTGTCCATTGTTCCTCCATGGCATGTAGGAATACTGTAGGGTCTACTTCTCCAATGTATCGAGGTATAGAGCTATAAACTATCCTTTTGATGCAACAAGGTTTTATTTTCCATGAAAATTTTCTTCTTACTTCGTACCCAACCATCTCATAAGTACCATGACCCAAATTATCACAATTAATAATTACAGTATAGCTAATAGACTATGAATCTTCCCATTGAAGGATTCCTTCCTTAGATGGCTTGAGTAATTTTTGGTCCCGAATGGCAAGTACATAAATCATATTCTGATCTTCCTCACTCAAGGGATCAACATAGGGCACAAATTTCCCATCTATCAAAGGGATAATAAATATTTCCTCCTTGTTATAAAAAATGATATATCCTTTGTTGAACCAAATATTAGTATTATTTGTGTAACACCAAGGGTGCCTAAGCAAAGCTGGGAAACTATTTTCTTCTGTAAGCGCTAAAATCTCAAAATTCCCATTGAACTTGGCCCCTTATATAGTAATGAATGCATCTTTTAAAACTCCAATAGGAGTGACTTTAGTTTGATTAGCCATAAACAATACATTAGAAGAAGGATGTAATGAAGGTATCCCCATATGTACCCATGCATCTAAAGTAATCACATTTACCTCCGCGCCTGTGTCAATCAATGTATTACTCAAGATCCATCCATTGAAAAAAATCATTTACAGTGATCTTGTTTTCATAATCTAATATATGAGGGGAAAGATTCGTTTGCAGGATCTAAAGTCCATTCTCAATATTCATGCACGGAGTGTTTCCCCTGAGCCAACTCACCAATAATGGATTGATAATATCCTGGCGTAGCATTTTGCATACCTCCTTCAAGTAATCAATATATGACTAAACTGTCTCTGCTTCCTTCTTTTGTTCCATCTTCCATGATTGCTCCTTTAAACATTTTATTTCCCCTCGAAGGTATTTGATTACTTCCATGGTCTAATAATAAACCTCCTTTTGGTGTGTAGGATCTAGATAACTTGCATGAAAATGTCCTCCTTAGTGATGGTAGGATTTTTCTGTAATGCTTCTCTAGCGTGCACAACTTCAACACGTGTAGTGATCTTCAAAGGTAATACCTCAAGTTCCAGTGCTAGATTTGGCATCCACTAATTTTCCACAATGTGTTGTATCCTAATCATCCCCATGCCTTTGTTCTCCTGTTTATGATACTCGCTAAGATGCTCATATAGATCTGGGCATTCCTCATAGCTATGATTCTTCCCAAAGAAAGAATATGTAATATTCTAAGGACATTCACACGTGTAGTGGTCAGGTGATCCGCATGTAAAGAATGTTACACAAGGGAATTCACTTCTTCCACTACCACATCCTTGGCCTCCCCATGTGCATTGGCCTATCACCCAGCAGGCATTGGGTACTCACCCGAGGCATGAGTGGGCACCGAGCCCCTCCTTTATGTGAGTCTTGTGAGAATACATTGATCTATGATAAAAAAAAACTAGATGCAAAAAGGTAAAGAGACGTGCATTAATTTTGAGAGCTTAATATGAGGCATTATATTAATATACCAATTAAGACAACCAAAGAAATATCAAACATATAAAAAATCTAATTCATAATATAAAGAAGATGCACTAGGGTTTACACCCATGAACAATGTATATTTAGAAAAGAACCATATATTACTCATTGATCTTAGTTCAATAACTACATTACATTCCTTAAAGTCATAACAGACCAATGTATCAATGTAGATAAGACTCATGCATCATAAACCCTAACTCTTCTTCCCATGTTACAAAATGATCACATACCCATCCCTCTAGATATGTCATCTTTCCTACAGTCCTCCTAATGAGATTCCATAGAACCCATTACTATTTCTATAGAGCTTCGCCTCTTCAATTTCTATATGATGTAAATGACCACAAAACTCCTTCCTCAAAAATTCATCCCTTCCTTCTACCTAAGCATCTCTATATATAGCTTTAGCATCCACTTCCATGCCTTCCTGAAGTAATAGATTGGTTGCCAAGTGTCAATGTGGTCCTTTCAATGGAGCATGCTTCTTCCCATTCATGCTCTCCACTTTCTACAATGATGTCTTTCTGGATCCTTCCATCACATGGAATATTCCTTTCTTGACCACCAAGTTGTTAGGATGGCACCTTATCCACTCTTCATGCTTAGTTCGGGTCATGCTTTTCTCATGTGCTATTAGGAATGTCTGAATATGGCTAAGTCCCCAAACCCCTTTCTTTTCCTAACGCACATGTGCAACATGGGTCTTACTAAACCCTCCTAAAACCCTTATCCTGTGTGCCTTCACCCCGTGCGGCCTTCTTCATATAGGTCCCACGTGCCCACATGCCTTCTTGTACTTAGCCAATATTCTAAGGCCAAACATCACCCCACACTAAGGATGTTCTCCATCTATGGGAACACCTTCCTTCAATGAAAAAAGAATCATAGACTCTGAATAGTTGGAATAAATAATGAAGGAATGAAGAATGAGGGAATAATGAATTAAATAATGGGGGGAACACAGAAGAATTTATTTATTGCTGAAGAAGGATTGGGAAATCCTTTACAATATCTTCCTTGAGATTCTCCTAGGCATCTACCTTACGTTGCACTTGTTGACAGAGGTCACCTACTGGGGTGCTCACCTCCTCAAAAATTACCTGACCCCCTTTTCACTCAACATATCAACAATACCCTCCATTTTTTTCCAAGGTCATCGAGTGTGTCCATTCTGCGGGTGATCTGGGGATATAACTCCTTCAGCCGGTTTTTGATCGAGCCCCGTAAGGTCTCGATAGCTTCTGATTTCTTTTCCACTTCGGCCAGGATATTATCCCTCTCTTATTTATTTCCCTTATTCTTCTCTTGAAATTCCTTGAGCTCTGCTTCATGTGTAGCAACTAAAATGATTACTACCCTATCCCTATTAGCACAATTATCATAAGTGGCCTCAACAACTTGCATGATGTCCTTTACATTGGCGAGGAGTTTGGTATACCAAGCAATGATTTCTACCACCTTCAGCTTCTCCTCCCTTTCTTGGCATGCTAGTGCCTCTTCTACAGATTCTAAGGTGAGTGGATGCCTCTCCATTATGAGGATCTGAGTCAGATCCTCCAAGCATTGTAAGGTTGATTCATATTTTTACTCGGGTGGTGCTAGGTCAGGATGCTTTAAAACAATAACATTCGTAATCATCTCGATTTTCTTATATACTTCATGCACCCTTGCCTTCTCCTCTTTTAGTTCACACCTTGGTTGTGTGCTGATTAGTTATTCTTATTTTAGGTCCTTTCTTTTCTCAAGAATATCCTCCTCCTTCTCCTAATTCCACCTCTAAAAATCACCCTATCATTGCTTCCAAAAGGTCTAACCTCAACCTCAACTAAAACCTTGTTGACTGTATTATAGACTTGCTCATCTGACAATAATTGAGAATTAACCAAGGGGTTTATCCCTTTTGTCTCTGGCATCTTCATTAGCACCCCTTGCTTACCTTCAAACTCAGGTTCATCGACATGTGGATTCAAATGCCCAAGATAGCATTTTCCTGGTTCGTGGGTATGTGCCTTCTACATCAAATGAGGGCATGGTTAGGAGCTGTTATGTTGGCACAGTGCTTTGAAAGAGCATGCGTGACACATTGCTTGGATCATTGATGTAACACATTTCTTTCCCATGTGCTACTACTACACTCTTCCCACATGTTCTCACATCCTTTGGAAATCTTACTTCTAGGTTGGGGTCTCCACCCATACTGCCATACTCTTTTCCAATGCTCTCCTCTTCTATCTCCTTGAGCACTTCATCCATGTTGTGCTCTACCTCTTGTTCTACTAATTTTTGATAATTCCTGCCACTTATCTCTCTGTATCCTCTTCTATTTGTTCCTTGGTGAGGCTTGGGGTCCTTTGATCTCTTGTGTTCACTTCTTTACTCACCCCTTTTCCTTGAGCATCTGCTTCCTCCTCACCATTATTCTCTTCGCTTCCTTCTTCTTATGAATTGTGTATATCATACAGGGGATGATTCTAAACTTCTTCATCCTCATTGTCATCCTTCGTTCCCCTTTAGGCCTCCAACCCCTCCATTTCCTCTGAGTCTTCCCACTTCACCACCTTTTGTTTCTTCATGACTGGTGATGCCAATATAGGAGACTCTTCCCCCCCTCTCTCTCCAATAGGTGACTCCTTCCTCAGTGACTATTCTTTTATGGGAGGCTCCTCTTACTCTGACACCTCTTCTTTTGGGGTCTTCTCCTTAACTAAGAACTTCTTCCTACACGCATAGGTTCTTGGCTTAGAACTTATTTCTGGTGTGCCCATAGATTGTGCTTTCTACACACTAGGTGACTTCTTCTCCTGCACATCTCTCTCCCTTTTCTTTTGCACAACCTTCTTCCTTCATGTGGGGTCCTCATGAATGGAGACATCATTCTCCAAGTAGGCACCTTTTTAACACTTTGGTATGATGCAAAAGCATACCATTGCTAAATTCCTCCTGATGATTGGCAACATCAATGGCTTCATCATCTGCACTTTGTGGGAACATAATTCTCCACATATGAGTACTTCTTCATATATACGATATTTTGACATAGCTCATGGTGGTATTGGTCTACCTCACTAAGGTTGAACCTTAGTCTTTTGGCCTCCTTAAAATGGTTGACCCTCACTTGGAAGTATTGCATAGGTGAAGGAAAATGGCAACTTGCACCATGGACTCTTAGTCCCATCCTTCAAAGTGAAATCTTCCAGATGCAGAAGTGTTGATATATAACAAAATTAGCCTCTTCATATATGAGCATGGGAATTTTCTCAGGTATCCTCCACTCTACCCTAAATGCATTGCACATTATCTTGTACCATTTTTCTAGGCATGTCTTGTGAGTGGTTTTCATGGTATCACAGGTATATTTCCCAAATATCTTTGTAGGAGAGGGATCCTATTCTAGGTATTCCCATATAAACTTCTCCAATGCCCATCGATGGTTTCTAGATCTCATGATAAGATGATTCCTGAGGATAATTATTTCCATGAACATTATCTTTTTTCCCTCCTGGGTGCTGCTAATGATTTCATCTCAATGAAGGTAAAACTTATAGATGGTTCTTGTTGCAGATAGTTTTGGCATACGTTCCCATGCCTTCCCTTCTTCTTTAGTGAATATTTCTTAACCATTCACCTTGGTAACTTTCTAGTGTCGGCCAAACCTCTAAATTTGTCTTCCTTGCTTTGCTTCCAAATCTGCCCAATCCTGTGGCTTAACTCCATGAAAGAATATCTATGATATCTGTAAAACCCTAACTTGCAAAAACCTTCTTGTATTCATAGGCCTCTAAAACACTCTCCTTTATGCCTCCTTATACTCCTTCCATCATCTATGGATTCTCCTTCATATCAACCCTAGTGAAATTTGATATGAGTTATGGAGTTATGCACATTTTGTGGCACTACAAATATAGAAGTGGTCCCTCATGTACACAAGACATTGTACTATTTTTATAATCACAAGGATTTCCAAAATAGGGAAACTCATATAGTTACAACAATCCTGCCTTACCCAACTTTATGCTTTACCTCATCGTTGTAGATTAGCATACCTTATGGTTTCCTCATATTAGTTGGATGAACCAGTTAATTCCATTTCCTGACCCAAAATTTACCTTTATGCATCATTATAGATCCCTTCTGGTGTCCTCGTACCAGTCAGATGAAAATATTTTACAACCTTGTGACATGTAAAAAAAATCCTAACTAACCGAAGACTCTTATGCGCATAGTTACTGCATTGAAGGCACTTCTTCTGTCCTTGACCTAGATTTTTCCCTTGTCTACCTCATGTTGTTCTTGCACTTTCCTTCTATGTACATGGTTTTTTATAAATACTTATCCTGACACCAAAATTATTATCCATTGTTTCCAAGTGCACGTTCTTCTATTTTTCATGCCTTTAATCCTTTTATCCATGCCTTACAATGTTCACTACTAGATTTTATCACACTTCGCACTACTCTACATTACTCAACACCACACTAAATAAAATGTGTGGTCCTCTACACATACATAATATTTTTGAAGTAATAAGCAGTTACTGGTGCACAAGGAACAAAAAAGAAATAAAGAAATAAACAAGCAACAAAAAAGGGAAACACAAGAAAAGAAAATACATAAAGGGAAATCCTAAGTTAATTGTTAGTACTGCCTTATTTACAAACACAAGGCTTATTTATAGTAGGGCTTAAACATACTCCCAATGAAATGGCCAGGTAACTTCATCTCATCCAACACTTGTAACTGGCATGAGCCTAAATCAAGGATGTATGAGATGATTTAAGGGCCCAACCAATGGAATTTCAACTTCTTAGGATGGCGCAAAAACTTGGAATCATACAATAGAACCATCTACCCAACCTCAAACTACTTTTTCTTGATATGATGATCACGCCATGCCTTTTTTTTGGCCTTTTCAGTCTTCTGACTCCATCTAGCAAGTGATCATCTCTCGTCTAATTGCATCAACTTATCAAACCTTTCCTCGAGCACTTGTTCATCATCCAATCCTCCTACGTGTGCTATATTCAATGATGGTAACAAAAATTCAACTAGAAAAATAGCCTCCATGCCAAACACCAATTGAAATGTTGTGGCCTTATTCAACCTCTTATAGGTTTTCCTATACACCCATAAAATGGATGATACTTTTTCATCCCATTCTTTTCTTATAACATCACAAATCTTGGTCAACATATGATCCAATATCTTGTTAAACACTTTAGTAGTCCCATTCACTTGAGGGTGATAAGGGGTAGTCTTGTGATGGGCCACCATAAATTTTGCTAACAGAAACCTTACCTTTTCATTCAGGAAATGTGTACCCCTATCACTTGTCAAGCTCAAAGGACATCCATACCTGTTGATTATGTTTTCCCATAAGAATCTAGTAACTATCATTACATTGAAATCCTTTGTAGGTGTTACCTCTTCCTATCTTATCAAGTAATCAGTAAGTAATGATATACCGTGAACCAGTCCTTTGCATGACCAGGAAAAATTGGTCCTACAAAGTCGATTGACCACTTTTCAAATGGATACATTTCACTAGCTATTAGCCTTAATGGAATCTCATCCCTCTTTCCAGGTTTTCCCAGGCACTGACAATGGTCACAGGCCTTACAAAACTCAATACAATCCTAGGTAGATGGTTTCTCACCAGAACCCTATGAGTAGAATATTTCACGTGGTTACATTTCCTGCATAGTTCCTCCTACAATCCCACCACGTGCTTCCTCCATAATCATCCCATGATCATGTTCTAAAACACAATTGTGCAAAACCTCATCATGGCCTAACTTGTACAGATCCCCACTAATCAACATGTAGGGTGTGACCCGTATCACTAACTATTTTCTCTCCAAAGCCTTCATCCCATCCGGTGCCACACCTATTTTAAGGAATACCATAATATCTTCTAAGTCTGAGGGTGTGTGCCGTAACCTAAACAATTGTGTCTAGCATGGTATCCTCAATACTCTTGCGCATCCTCTCCTGAGTCAATCCTTGATAAGTGGTCAGTCCTGAATTACTTTTTCTTAGTTTTACAACCACTGTGAACTCAAAATCTTTGAAATAATATAACCCAAAAACATATGCAACCTTGCAAAACTAATTATTTACCAAGTAATTTAGTGCCATGTGATCTGTGTAGAATATAAACGGTGTTGCTAGAAGATACTGCTCCTAAACTTATGCAACGTGGATCATTGACAGTGCCTCATACTTAGTAGTGGTGTAATTCTATTTAATAATGCAATCTTCCTACTTGAAAAACACAAGGGATGATCAACAATCCCCTCACTAGGTTGTGCCAGTACTGCTCCAATGGCTATTCCTGAGGCATTAACATGTACATGGAAAGGATTATCCCAAGAAGGGAAATGTAGTATGGCCACAGTAATAAGCCTATCCTTCAAAATGTCAAATGTCTTCTGTTGTGCCTATCCCCAATGAAAGGCACTCTTATGTTTTATAAATTCCTCCAAGGGAGTCAATTTTGCATATCCTTTGATGAACTTCCTGCAGTACCCCATATGCCCAAGAAATCTTTGCACTGCACTTTGAGTAGTAGGCTCTCCCAATCCCATAATAACAACCACTTTTATGGGATCCACTAACAAGCCTTCCTTACATATAATATGTCCTAACAGGGTTCCAAATGGAGTAGCAAAGACACATTTCTTAATGTTGAGGGATATCCTCAACTATCAACATCTCTCAAACATCAGCCTCAAATTGTCACAATGGTCTTTTACTATAGCCCATACAGTGTCCATTCATCCAGGTAGACTTGAAGAAACTTATGGATAAAGTCCTGAAATATTTGTACCAGGATATGCAAGGCCACAACAGGTGCACATTCTTAAATCCAAAAGGCATGACTGTGTAGGAAAAAAATCCCCACTCAGTGGTGAAAGTTGTCTTTTTCTGGTCTTCCTTTATAATCCTGACTTGGTGATACCTAGAAAATCCATCCATGAAGGAATAGATCTCGTGCCCGGCTACTCCTAAAATTTCTATAGTGAAGGGGGTTGGAAAAGGGTCAATGACACATACTGCATTCAAGTCCCTGTAATCAACATAGATCCTTATCCTTCCTTCCTTCTTAATTATTATAACCATTGGGCTTACCCATTCTGATTCTTCCATAACATCAATGATACCATTTGCTATCATCTTGTCTATCTCCTCCTTGACTCTTACACAAGTTTGGATTCATCCAATAGGTCTCTTCAAATCAGGTGTACCTTCCTTCAATTTGATCCTCATCTCCCCCAAGGAATGGTGAAGGAATTTGATATCATGGTACCCACACCGGAATAGATCCTAAAACTCGTGCAAAAAATCAATGATTTTTGAAACCTCTTTCTCCAACCAATAATCCCCAAAGATAGCTTCCTTAGGTTCTATCTCTATCCCAATGTTAAACTTCTTTGTTTTCAAGGGCTCATCGTAGGCACGGGCTCTCTCATCAGTGTTATCTATGACTTCATGCATACCTTCAGAATGGTTAACATCCAGACTTTCCATTTCTTCACCATCTATACATAGACCATCTTTCCTTTTATTTTTCAATGCACACGAACTCAAGATGTATCTCTTCTGATTCTTCTTCATTGAAACACGTCTCCAAACTAGGTTCACCCAACAATTATAGTAACCTATCTTATTTCATGGAACTATCTCCCATTGTAAGGTGTTTGAAAACTTGCAATGCCTTATCCACTGATGGCTTGGTACTGCAATACTCAAAATATTGAATGAGATCAGCCATTAACTCTTGCCAATTCCCTATTTGACAGCATGTCTCTAAGTGAGTATACCATGCACATGCACAACCATGTAATTTGGAATAAAAATTATGCACCCATAATGAAGGTGGTACTGGCAAAGCTTTTCTGTCCTCCATCCAGGCCTTTTCACATGCATAGATATGGGAAGAGGTGGGTTCTTTTCCATGGTAGTCTTGGATAACAGTGGGCACATTACTTCTACATAACCTTACAGAAAATGAATCTTACCTCACGCCATTCTAAGTTACTCTCACAATGTGTTTCCCACCAATTTGCTGTAGTCCCGAGCAAGTTATAACTGAGCATACTTCACCTTCTTTCATCCTCATTTTTCCATTGAGCCTCCATTTATCGTAGGAAATCATCAGGGATTTCTCCTCTAGAGTAACTTGGTAGCTTATTCCTTCCCTGCTGCTTGACTATGCACGCCTTTGTCACCCTTGTTACAAATCCTCTCAATTATCACCCAATTAACTCATAAGTCACATGCACCCAATTGTCACATGTTATACTAGTTGTATCACTCATCAACTGAGCATCTTAAAATTAGATAACTCCTTCTCTAGGATGAATTATTTCAGGGTCTCTCTAATGGAGCACACATATATTCTGTCAAGGAATTCCTCTCCCAAGGGCTCAGTATAGGGCACTGAATTCCCATTTGTTAAAGGGATGATCACCCTTTCTTCCTTGTTATTGAAACTGATATAACCCTTGTTAAACTGCAGGTCAACATTATTCTTCATAATACCAAGGGTTCCCAAGTAATGCTAGAAAATTATCCGCCTCAGTGAGTGCCAAGAATTCAAATTCCCCAGTGAACTTGGCCCTTTGAATAGTGATAACTGCATATTTTAAGACTCTAATGGGAATTTCCTTTATCTTGTTCACCATATGAAACACATTTAAAGATGGATGTAATGCAGGCCTTCCCATTTTATGCCATATATCCAAGGTGAGAACATTGGACTCTACTCCTGTGTTAGTGAGGATATTTCTTGGAAGCCACCCATCAACAACTGCATTCAATGTGATCTCTTTATCATAGTCAAGGATGTGAGGAGGAAGGTTGGCATGTAGAACCTACCTTTTGCACTCTCTCATGGCTTGTGGTACCTTATACCATAGCCATTCACCTAGAAAGGGAATGATATTCTCCTGCATTAACATTTTACACAATTCCATGACCTTATCTAGATCCTTCTACTAATCCTCAACATTCTTCCTTTGCCCCAACTATCTTAAATTATCCTTTAGACATTGGATCTCTCCTTATAATCCCTGAATCACATCCCTAGTCTCTTAATACACTTATTTATAATGAGAAGGGTGTGGATACTTCCCATGTACCACTTCTTCCCTAACAACAAGTTTATGTCTTGACATCTCCCTTACGCGCGTAGCCTCTGCTCTTGTTGTCACTTGTATAAGTTCTAATCCTAATTCACGCACCACTATTGCCATCCCCTATGGGTAGGCCTCCTTTATACTTACCATCCCAACACCTTTATCCTTCTGGTGTTGTTGGCTCATGTGTTCAAACATCTTAGAACATTCCTCATACTTTTGTTTTTTCCACACCATGAGAATTGAAATAGGTCATGAAACTCACGTTTATAATTCTCCGTTGATCCCAAATTATATCAATTTCCATGTGGGAACTCACTTCTTCCTCCACCATGGTTATTGTGACCACAAAATATTTCTCAAAAACCCCTTATATGATCTCCTCCTTCTGTGCACCCTTCATAGTGGTGATCATCATCCTTGGAACTGCTTACAAGGCTAGTCTGGTGCACACCAAGATCAATAACATCATGAATCTGGTCAATCAACCTATAATACTTTGTATCATGGGTTGTAGAGGTATAGATCTTATAATAGCAAGAAACATTCTTGTGGATTGTGTGGTGTAGTAGAGGACAACTATTTTCATCATTTACCCCATGGAAAATCTCACAGTCTACCACCATGGTGCGTACTGAATTCGAAGGGAAAATATCATTTTTATGCCTCTCCACTTCACAGTCTATGAACCAAAGACCGTTATGAACCTCATGCGCTAAATTTGAAGACAAATTCTCCAACCGCTTGGCCATTGCAGTAATTTGAGCCTCCAGAAAAGGGCTCACATTGATATCAATGCTCCCAACAGCCTCAGTGCATAGGGAAGCTTTCAAGTCCTCACACGAGTCTGTAAAAGTCTTGTGTGATAGTGATCTTCTAAACAATGTTATCAATCCCCCAAAAAACCATTGAGCTTGATGAGAGGAGTGTATGTCATAGGATAGTTTTGATAAGAGAGTTTTGAACCATGTGTCGTACTCTCACATGCTCTCTGCCATTCCTTGTTGGATATCCTTTAGAGCACTAATGTGTTTTTTCTTGAACTCAGGGATATGGAAATTTTCTAGCAAGGAGTTCTTCAACGTAGTGTAATCCATGAGCATCTAGTGGGGGTCATACTTGCGGTAATAGATATGTGCGCTCCCTTGTAACATTTTTACAAACAAACTTTCCTTTTTCTCTAGGGTAGTGATCCCCTTTGTGTGCCATAGATATTCATACTTGTGCACATGCTCTATAACATCCTCAATACTTATTTAGTCTGATAGGTGTAAAGAAATCTAAAAAAATACTTGTGGAGGTGGCTGAGGTCCTTTTCCACCTAGAATGGAACCTTAGTTTCCTCCTGTGTTTCCTTTGCCACCAGATCCACTAGACCCACCAAGTCATGTCCCTCCTGACCCACTAGATCCTCCATATCTACTAGGTCCACTAGGTCCTCTAGCCCCTACACCACCATATCCACCTCATATAGCTAGAAAATGGCATAAAGTGGTCGCGTCTAGTGTCCCCAACATCCCACTGAACTATGCATCGATGGTTTGTGATATTTTCCCATTGCCAGTTGTGTGTTCTATGCCACTTATAGATGTGATACCCAAACCTTATGTATTTTCACCTTGTCCAAAAATTCCTCCAAATATGGGAATGGTTTGTGTAGAAATGGATGTCCCAAACGATAAATTATATCCTAGGCATAAATCGTTTACTTCCACTGATACTAACCAGATTAAAAATACTTCCTCCTTGATCTGAAAAACCAAGCACTATGGGTTAGTCACTAGGTGGGTTCAGATGCATGCTGACAGTTCTCCTTTCTCCATGTGATGAAATCTCATCAAAATATAAAGGGGATTCTCTCCCATGCTTGCTAAGATGGGGTAGCACAGACTGTTCAGGTTCCACGTCCTTGCGTTAACCTCAAATCCTTCCGACAATGTCTTTCATGAGCTTCACTATACTTGAGTCATCTCTCTTCCCTCTTTTTTTCAGCTGCAATGTATGTTATCTTCCTCCACCCTACCTTCCTCACCCAGTGCTCAGAGAAGCTTATCTGGCCATAGAAAATAACTCTACACTTAGGGTAATGATCAAGATATTTATAGCCAAAGGGACAACACGTAAAAATATTCCTCTGGGTTCCCTTAGGAATTCAAATTTAGGAACCTCTAGACAAGAATAGGTATAAATGCCATATTATAAAGTATAACTAGTCAACATTCCTTTCCAACAGTGATTGATAACATGCGTCCAAGTTAGATCCGCATCCTGCAGCTTTTGGTAATCATCTTGGGTCCATACACACGATCTATAGTACCAACTTGATCTAGATGCATATCCTGAAAGCCATTCATACAATTCTATTAAAAAGTAGTAGAAGAAAGTTTCATACAACTCATCATACAGGTGCTCTTCTACCCATCTACGTGCATAAAACTACAGCCCCATAGTGAATATTTGAGAAAAATCATCCTCCATCCTCCTAAACTACGTTTCAACACTTTCCAAGGTCAGGCACTCAGTTTTCACACACCAATGGAACCAAGATGTGGATATATCCATTTATCATAATAACTTTGAAAAGAGGTCCCGGAAACGGAACCAAGATGTAGTCATTTTTATACGCTTAGAAAAATTCTAATCCCATGCACACTGGCCTATCACCCAATGGGTACTGGGCACTTACCTAAGGCATGCGTAGGTGCTGAGCCCCTCCTTTATGCGAGTCTTGTGATAATACATTGATCAATGATGGAAACTTAGAAAAAGGGTAAAGAAATATGCATTCATTCTAAGAACTTAAGATGAGGCATTATATTAATGCATCCATTTAGACAAGAAGAGAAATATCAAACATATAACATATCTAATTCATAATATAAAGAAGATGCACTAGGGTTTACACCCATGAAAATGTATATTCAGAATAGAAATATATATTCCTCATTGATATTAGTTCAGTAAACACATTACATTCCTTAAGGCCATAACAGTCCAATGTATCAATGCAGATAAGACTCATGCATCATAAATCCTAACTATGCTTCCCATATTACAAAAATGATCACAGACTCATCCTTCTAGATATGCCATCTCTCCTATAGCCCTTCTAATGAGAATCTATATAAATCATTACTATTTCTATAGAGCTTTATCTCTTTAATCTCTATATGATGCCAGTGACCACACACTTTTCCCAAAAGTCCTCCCTTCCTTCTACCTGAGCATCTCTATATATAGCTTTATCATCCACCGTCATGCCTTCCTGAAGTAATAGATCTGTTGCCAAGTGTCCATGTGGTCTTTCAATGGAGCATGCTTCTTCCCATATGAGCACTTCAATTTTTGTAATGATGTCTTTCTAGATCCTTCCATCACATGTAATATTCCTTTCTTGACTACCAAGTTTCTAGGATGACACCTTATCCACTCCACATGCATAGTTGAGTCACACTTTTCTCATGTGCTTCTAGTAATGCCGAATATGGCTAAGTCCAAAAACCCCTTTTCCTTGCCTAGCACATGTCGTGGGTTTTACTAAATCATTCTAAAACCCTTGTCTTGTGCACCTTCACCCCACACACATTTATTCATATAGGTCCCACGCACCCATGCGCCTTCTTGTACTTAGCCAATGTTTTGAGGCCAAACATTTATAACATCATGGATCTGACCAATCAACCTATAGTATTTTTTATCATGAGTCGTTGACCAAAAAATCTTATAATAATAGGATGCGTTCTTTGTTATCCTGCATTATAATAGTGGGAAATGACTGATGTCATGGTTTAGATGACATATCTCACAGTCTAGCAATAATGAATGTATTGTTCTATGGGGACAACTCTCTTTAGTGTGCCCTTCCACTTCATTATCTGTACACCAAATCCTAGTGTGCGTCTCATGTGTTGAATTTGCTGATATTTTTTCCAACTGATTTTCCATAGCTGCAATCTATGCTTCCAAGAATGGGTTGATTCCATTATCTATACTCTTGACTTCCTTAGCATGCAAAGCTTCTTCAAGTACTTTACACAGATCAATGTATGTCTTATGTGATAACACCCTTCTAAAAGGTGTGATCAAACCACCGAAAAACCATTGTTCATGTTGAATTATGTGAATATCATAAGAAATCTTAGATAAAAGTGTTTTGAAATAGGAATCATACTCTCAGGCACTCTCAGTAGTGCCTTGTTTAATATCCTTGAGTGCGCTTATACTCTTCTACTCAAATTTAGGGATATATAACTCTTTAAGGAATGCATATTTGAATGATGCATAATCTATGCAAGTTTGATCAGGGTAAAACTTCTTTTACCAACTATGTACATGTCCCTGAAATGTATTTTCAAATTGACTTGCCTTGTGCTCAGAATCTATGATTCCTTTTACATGGCATAGTATCTCACACATGTGCACCTGTTCATAAACATATTCTATTCCCCTATACTTTGGAAGATGAAGAGACATCTCCATGTACAAATTATGGGGTTGGTGTGGACCCTGCCAACCTAATCCAAAACCTCTTGTGTTTCCTCTACCTCTAGAACCACTAGATCCACTAGAACTGGAGCCACATATACCCCCTGATCCTCCACCTATAGATGAAAGTGGACCAAAATATGTACTTCCATGTGTCCTAATAGTTGTATTGTATTGAAATCCTATAGTATGTGTTGTGGTACTACTCCCAGAAGTGATCCCCAAATTCTATGCAGATGATGCACCTAAGAAGGTACCTCCAAAAAAGAAGAAGACGTTTTCCCTACCATATATGTACTTTCTATATGAATTACTCTTGCTTCTCTACTACCCAAATTAGCTTGATGACTATTGGATGTACTAGATACTAGAAAACCAAGTGTAAGGGCTAGGTTTCTAGGTACATTTAGATGCGTGCTTACATCTTAGGTCATCTCTATTGGCGTGCTCTTGTGTGAGGCCGAGGAGGGTTCACTGTAATGATTTCCCAAATGGGGGAGTTCTTTATTCTCTAGCTCCACACCTTCTATGTGAGCTCCCAATCCTTCATGAGCCATCTCTCTCCTCAATGACATCCACTCTAAAATTTCACGCTACTTCTCTATCACCCTCTTACGCACCTCATTGTACTTAAGCCACCTTTCTTCTCTCTTCCTCTCTGCCAATAGGTCCACCATTTTTAACCAAACTTGCTCCTGCCCCCATGTGTGGTGGGGTTTAGCTCACCATCAAATTTTCCTCTAAGTTCAGGGTTACAATCAAGATATTGATCGCCAGTGGAATTCCTTACAAGTAAATTCCCCTGGGATACCATAAAAATTGGAACTCAGCTACCTTTGGGAAAGAATAAGTGGAAATTGAGTACTCCAAAATATAGATGTTCAAAACACCACGGAACCAATTATCCACAGTGCATGTCCAAATTAGATCAACATCATAGATGGCCTAAAATTATTCTTGAATCCAAACAAGTGTGTGATGCATCCAATTCCATTTAGATGCATAAGAAACTAGCCACTCGTACAGTTCTATTGGGAAAATAACAAAGAACCTCTCATACAAACAGTCATACATATTCTTTTCCACCCACGCACATGTGTCAAACTCAAATCTAGTGATGAACCTCCATGTGTACTCTTCTTCTATATATTGTATCCAATTCTCAACACTTGCTAGGGTCAACCGATACGTATTCATCATGAACCATCCTGAAAAAAATGGAAAAAGAGGTCCCAAAAATAGAACCAATGATGCAGCCTAGAATTTACAACAAATAACCCAAGTGCTGACACACCACCCAACCTAAGCTAAGAACACACCCAAAGAACAGAAAGGTACCAGGCCCCTCCTTATATTTGATTATGTAGGATTTGAACATGATGATGATATAATGCATTCAGATTCATAAATAGGATAAACATTCCACAAAGCATATTCCAGATCTAGATCTTAAATAATCATGAATCAAATGATAAACATAATGAAATCAACCATGTAAGAACCAATTACAGTTGTTTTTAACACCATTATTCTTACCTCTTTGTTTAAATAATTATTTATCCTCTCTTGTGTTTTAAGAAATTTTTCTATCATTTTATCATCAAGAAATGTATTAATTTTTTATTTTAATCTACATATTTATTTTTATCAGTTAATCAAAATGTTAAACTTTAACCATATCTTACTCCATATTTTATTTTTAGGGTGTAAACATTTTGTGAACTCGACTGTTACTCTTATGTGATCCTATGTTACCGTAGGGTTTCATAGTTATTCAATACTCTAGGGTTAGTATTAATAATTACTTATACTTTATATGTATTTTATGCCCTAAATTTGGTTTTCACAACTTTTGTAGGCTTCCATGCCTGGTTCTCCTCATTGGGATTATGTTTAGGGTTTCCCAAATGCAACATCACCTTTCATCACACATCTCTATATTTATGACCCTTTTAAAAATTTATTTTAGGTTTTTCTTTATTTTTTATAAATTAAATGAAAATATCCTGTTGGTACCCAAATTTAATCTCCTTCACAACTTGAGCAACATCATGGATTTTACAAGACACTCAGAAGCAGATAAATGATTTATATGTCATTTTGTAGCTAGGGAAGAAATTTATCTGACTTGTTAACACTTAGGATTTGAAGAAGTGGGTAGCACCTTGAAAGGATTTTGATCTAATCCTCAATATTTTAGGTTGTGCCTTTAAACTAAGGTAAGAGAACCTATATTGCAGCCTCTATTTTGTGAAGGAGGTGGAGATATCCTTATAATGTGCATATTGTATGGAGATGGCCTTCGGAAAACATGATCAATTTTCCATTATTCAAGCTCAACAGAGTTGTCACTACTAAATGATGGAAATGATTTCAAGACAAGGCTGAGGCTACTAGAGACATGGTATGATCTTGATTTGCTTTGTGCATTTTTGTAAATGGATTGTGTTCTTTTGTTGACACACAATGCAATGCAGGGGTAGTATGGGGTAGGATTAGTTATTCTGAATGAATTTTTGGTGGGATATTTTAGACAAGGCTAACTAGAATTTGCTAAATTCTTTGATGAGCTTTGTAAGAAATTTGTAACACCTAAACAACAAAATGCTTCGAAGGGGTTAAGATACTCCTTCAAATAGGATATGTGCACCAAATGGAGGCCTATATTTCCACTCTTCCACACAATATTTGACAACCTACCACAAAATCTTGAAGCAGATGAACCAACAAAGTATCCAAAAATCTATATTTTATCATGACCTAAGGTGCACCCAAATGTTTACAAACAATCTCAGAATTCAAGGAAGGTAAAGTGATTTTAAATTTGTTTATGTCTTTATCAGATGAAAGATCTTCTGAATGTGAGACTGCAAATGCCACTAAACTATCAACAATAAATGAGACCATGTATGATCAAGAGATATTTTAAACACAAGACTACAACAGGAGCAAGAAACACAAATTGAAAGAATTTTGAAACATAAGTGCATGCACATTTTGCCAAGAGACAACACAAAATAATCCAGAATGACCAAATTTATCAGTAGGGGAATGTTATAAGAACAATCTCAGAGCTTTTTGATGGATTTACAACTGAAACCAACTCAACATGATACAAATATGATGAAAAAAGGAATTAGAAATGGTTCTCAGGTGGTTTCTCAGAGAATGAGCTTCTTCCGAGATTTTCCCATGAGTTTTTTAGTTTCTATGACCTTTTTCATGTCTCAAAACATGCATTATATAACTTTTAATTACATTTGATCCTTCTTTCCAAAGAAAATAATATGCCCAACATCAAGTTTGTTACAAAATTCCAACATGATTCTTAGATAGGGACATTTAACAAATTTACAACAAGAGTTGCTAGGTGTTTCTAAAATGGAAAATCATTACAAATACTTCATCATTATCCATTGTGGAGACATATTTTTCATTCTCCAAGCATGCAGACCCCTTTCATTTCATAATTTCATCCTTATCATTCCAAAATTTGATTCTGCAACTTTATAATTTGATATTTTACGTTTTACACTAGCCTAAGTAAAAATTTATTTCAAAAAACACCTAAAATATGCAAATTAATCCCTAAAACCACTTGCATTGGTCTTTTTAGGCACAAACAACATGAATTTGCCAAAATTTTGATCAAAATTGATGTAAAATTTGCATTTCCACACTTCCTGGAGCAAAAAATGGCGGCCAAATTAAAGAATATACAGTTACCATTGATTTTCTCTTTCTCCTTCAATCTGGGTCCTCCATGTGTCAAACTATGATTGGGAATGAATTCAGGATCACTTTTTGACATTTTAACATTTTTGAAAAAATGGAAAAAATGGACCTTTTCTCCGCCCCTCTGCCCTTGAAATTTGGTGATGACACATGGCATATGGTGGGTCCCATTAGAATCGCGCTTCAATTCTACCCATTTCCACCCTTTTTTGGAATTTGGAAATTTTTCACTTTTTCCCCATGGGCCCGCACCTCCACCTTTGTCCTTGACATGTGTCATCCTCTCTATCGTTAAAAATCCGTGGGCTTATTTCATGTTTTAACCCCTTTTTTCACGAAGGGAAAAGTTTCAATTTTTCCTCCGTGGGCCCATGCCTTCGGTTCCTTCCTTGCCACATGTCGGTCGCTGGTTCATTGTGGAGCCACACCTCAAATTTTCATTCTAATTCTTTTTGCAAAAAGGGAAAAAATTCCCTTTTACCTCCATCGGTCCACCGACCCGCTCTGCCCTCCACGTCTCTCCCTGTGGTTCTTTCGGACCCGTGGCTTAAATTTTTGTTCTAATTCCTTTTGCAAAAAAGGAATAATTTCCCCTTTTCCCCCCACCAGCCCGCACTTCCTTCTACGCCCACCACATGTCTCCTTTTGTGCCATTGCGGATCTGCGGTTCTAATTTGCATTTTAACTCTTGTTGCTAAAAGGGAAAAAAATCCCCTTTTCCTTCGCGGCCCACACTTCCCCGCTCCTTCCTCTGTGCCTGCCACGTGTCCACCCCTTGCTTCACTTTGGACCCGTGGCCCCTTCTTCAACCTTTTTCCTTTTTTGTCAAAAAGGCAAAAAATGCCTAAGTTCCCCGCCCACCTTACATTTCGCCTTTGCATTAGAGATTGACACGTGTCCTCCTGCGGAGTTGTGGGGGCAATTTTGGAAATTTTCCCAAAGCCAAAAATGCTAAGTTCTTCAAAAATAACCCATCGATCCTCATCCAACTAGATGCAGCAACGTAGGAAACGTCATTTGAGCTTAATTTTGACGGTCAAGTGACACCCATACAACCATTAAAAAACACAGAATTTGCTAAGGACACCCGAATTCAATTGTTTTTTCTCGTGGGTAAAGGATTTTTTGGTCAAAAAACATATGGGAAGTGATTTTAAGCAATTTTCCACCATGGGGAAGTATTTTTAAGGGAAAATAAGTACAAAACGAGCAGATTCGAGCTCCACAGGCCGGAAAAAAAGGGAAAAAATGGGAGAGGCCCATGGATTTGGAAATTTAGGGCACAATGTGAGGCATACATGTATTTTTCTTTCAAGTTGGGGAAAAATGATAGGTTTATGAGCCATTTAAAGCATTCAATCTGAATGGGGAAACTAGAAGACCACCAAACTTGAAGAAAAATGTTTTTTGAGCACGTAGAACAAAGGGGAAAGGTGGGAAAATAATAGAGGATCAAAATGGACACCAACATATCCTGTTGTACTTCTTAATTTTAACATAATTTATAGAAATTCAAAATTGATATTTTTTAGTAATGAGGGAATAATTGGTAAAACATACATTTATTTGAAAAATATTTAGAATTTATTTTTCTTTATATTAAGTTTATAAAATAAATATTTTTGTGTTATTAAGTTAATATTCTATTTTTAGTAATAATCATTTTACTAAATTGAAAAATATTACTTTTTTTAATAAAAAAATCACTTTTTGGGTCCTATTCTTTATGTTCTCTTGATAGTTGTCCTTCCATTTTCTATTATGTCACTAATTTATCATCTAATTCGATATTTTTCTCCTAGTTTGTGTTATCATGTCCCATGCTCTTGAGGCTACAATATCTCTGTATGAGTTCATCCAAAGAACCCAGGGAAAATTTTAAGGGTCCCTTAAAAATAAGCCTTAGAATGGAGAATTTTAGAAAAACCACTTTCACATGTATGAAAAATCATAGGAAAATTTGTTTCATGTGGATGGTGATTTTTTAGCATCATTTTGGGAAAGGTTAGTGTGGTAGAAGGAAAATATTTCGGCAAGATACTAGCTGGAAGCATAAAAAATTCTACCATCCAAAAGTAGAGAAATTTGAAAATACTACTGTTCGGTAGCATGTTGCATGCTACCAGCTGGTAGCATGGAGAATGCTACCATTTGATAGCATTCTCCATACTACCAAGTGGTATCATGTAAAATGCTATCAGTTGGTAGCATCAAGAATGTTTTCAGTTGGTAGAATGAAAATGCTACTGGTCGATAGCACTAAGCATTCTTGATACTACCGGTCAGTATTATTTTTCTAGCTACCAGCTAGTAGCATGGAGAATGTTACTGGCTGTTAGAATTTTGCATGTTATTGGCTGATAGAATTCTCCATGCCACTAGTATTTTCCTTTCTACTAGTTGATAACATGGATAATGCTTCCAGCCATTAGCATTTTGCATGTTATTGACCAATAGCATTCTCCATGCTATTGGTCGATAGCATATTCCATGCTATTATTCGATCGCATTCTCCATGCTACTAACCAGTAGGATGGAAGATGTTACTAGCTGGTAGCATCAGTCATGCTGCAGGTCGGTGTCATCATCCATGCTAGGGCCGGTCACATCAATCATTATACGACTAGTGGCATTTTTCATGCAACTTACAAATAGTAATATAAATTAAATCCTATATATATACATGGACAATAATCATTTTCACTTTACACAAATGATAATACCCAAAATAAAGGAGGAAAGACTCAATAAATAAGTAAAGGTGATCTGGATAATCTAAACAAGAAGAAAGGACATCTACAAAGATCAAGTAAATATTTTATAACAGATTACAAAAATGCCAAGAAGAAAGACCATTTCCAAACAACCCAAGAGCCCAGTTGCGTCCACAATAAATATGTGGAAGTTTTCATTCAAGATCCTGGTCTTTCTAGGACTATACAAATTTCTAGAAGATCCTAATAAGTTTTCTCAATGGATTGAAGCAGTTAGTTTCATAGGGCTAGTATATATGCCCCAATTTACAACAGACCAAAAAACACTCAGCAATCTTCTATCCAACTATGATATTTCAACTATCATCTTTCATATTCAACTCCCATATCATGTACAGTCATTTGGAACATCACCTGAAGACATTGAGCATCTGACAAGACTACTACTCAAGGATGTGGATCCTGTCACGATAAAGGTTGTTTTATCATATGAAGATTGCAAGTATTTCAAATCTCACTTTGAATTATATATTTATATAATTGCAGCTGCTACTGCTCGTAAGTTTATTTCTATTTACAACATTTTGATTTTGATTATTTTCAATTTTACAGATTTTGATTGTGTTTTTAATTGAGTATTAATAATAAAAAAAATTCTTTACATTTATAGCTTTTCAAAACACTTCAAAAAGGGGAATTCAACTCAATTATTTCAGTCACCCATTTCTACAGGCCATGGTGCAGTTCTTTCTAGGATAGAGTTATATTACAAGGTTGATATACAAATATTCCATGGTGGGATTTGACTTATATCATTCCCACCCTAAGTGGGTAGAAATTTTATTGGTGCAGTTTCTTATCTTCTAGGATAAGATATGATTTGGATAACATTCATTTGAATGAAAATTTTACTATCAGATAAAAAAAAATTATTCTTTTTTTATATTATGAATCTCTCTATAATTTGCATGGCACCACTCCTCTAATAGAAATGCATGCAAAACTATCAACTTTTTTGTTAGCGGTTCAAGAGCAGGAGGTGAGTCCCAATTTTTTAATTATTATTATTTATTTTTGTAATATTTATCTATTATATTTGGGATTGATAAGTAGTTTTCTATTGAATTATAACATAATATAGCTATTTTGGCTATATCAATAAGGGAAGCTGTTATCAGAGGTCATTTCTCACTAGGTTACGAAGATTCAGTTACTGGTTTCAGACGATCAACACATAGTGGAAGACACCACTCCAAAAACTATCAAATGGATGAGCAGTTCCTTAAACCATCAAACTGACACATCCACCATACCACCAACATTAATTACAGGTATTTATGATGTATATATGTTTCAATATGTTTTAAAATACATGTAATTAATTATTTAAAACTTGTATATGTTTCAATATTACTTATAACTTATATTCCTTTTCTATAGAAACCTCCAATAACATAGGATTATATCTTCAGGCTCATGGTAGCCCAATAAAAAATGTATATGAATTTTATCAAACATAGGATGTAGAAATATCTTCGGTGCCTCACTATTAGGCTCCAGGTATGAATTTCATTTAAGTTGTACTTTTTGCTTATATTTGTTTAAATGAAGATTCAACAAGATTATAAATTGTTAATTATGTTTTAGATCACACCTACCAATACAACTCCCATACTTTTCAGACTATACTTCTCTACAATAACCACATCAACTTCAACAGGCCCCATTTACACCTCAATTGCAATCAACTCAACTAAGTAATTTTTTAATCATAAATGATATAATGTTATTTTTATTATTATTTCATTCCTTTTATTTTTTTCATTTAAATTTTCTCATGTTATTTAAAAAATTACAATTGATTGTTGCAGATCCTCCTCCACATCTAATTAAAAATCCATTTGTTAATATAAAGAGGAAGATTCCACCTTAACTACCTCCACCATAAAATATCATGACCAAATTCAATGGCAAGCATATTTCATTTGTTCCTCCAACTTCAAGCAAAATCACCCTTAATTTTGTAGTTGAGTTTCAAGCATTTGCATTGGGAAATGTTCCTGGTGGATGGGGTGTTTTTGTGTTGAATGAAATTGATTTGGATGAGGAATATATAGGGATTGAAAGTGGGGTTCAGGCCCTTGGAACTTTCAATCCCTATGATATGATTCATGAGGCAATACAACCTTCTCTAATAAGAGTGGATAGATCAAACACACCTTCTCCAGTATAGACTTCCTTAATTGATGACCAAGAAACTACTTTTACACTTAATGCTCTTTTGTATGATAGTTGTGAAGCCAATGTTAATGAAATTTTATTGAAGGATATTGAGAAATTACAATTGTGGAGTTTAGGGCTAAAGTTATGATAAAATAAATAAATTCTTTATTTAAAAATCACTCCCAAAGACATATATTGTATTCTTCAGTTCAAAAAAAGCCAGCAAAGCTTGATATTTTGTTGAATCAAGATATTTATAGTTTTGTATCTTTTGAAAATGATTATGATTATGAAGTGCTAGATATTATGTTGAATAGAATTGAGAATTTAAATGTAGAAGCACAATCCTACCACAATATGTGGTCAAGAGACAAGGGCCTTGTAGTTATTGCAAATGCGGAATGAGATAAGGCATTGGTAAGTCTTACTAAATTTTCAAATATTATTTACAATTTTTTAAAACTTTATTAATTATTTTTCTGTTTTGAAATGTTGTAAAAGTAAAAAAATTTGAAAAATGAGGCTATAATTCTTGATGCGTATTTAAAAATTGCAAGGAAAATTTTAAATGCAACAATTAAATTGAAGCATAAGCTTGTTATCTTAAACAAGTAGAATAATACCTTGAGAAGGATAATCAAGGAAAATAGAATGGATCAAGAGATATTGTTAAAGATGAAAACAATATAGGATCCAACGTTACTATTTGTTGGTGATGCATCAAATTTAGATTGAGAAATTATTTTAAATATTGAATCTGCAATGAAGGATTTTGTTTAGTCGGGTATTATAAAAGAAATTTCTGGTGCGTAAGAGACAAAAACACAAACACAATAATATTATTAAGGTTGAAGTTATAAAAATAAATTGTGAAATTTGTAATTGTCTTTTTAAAATATTTTTATAAAATTGTTTTATATTCAGAGTATAAATATATATACATTTTTATGAAAATATTGTGAGTTTCAAATTTCAATCGACGTGGTGTTTTACTTTCATTATATTAGTGCATAAGTTCTTTAAATAGATTCTTAATGTGATTATTATTCTCAATTATGTTTGGTATTGCTATTGCATAATACATTATTGATTATTATCATTTTAAAATACTTTATGTGGATAGAACTATAAGTTGTGTTTCTAAACAGTGAAATTATTTTTCAAAGAACACGCTGAAATTATCTAAAAATATTAACAATACAATTTTTTATGGTGTTGTATTTGTACTATATTGATGCGTAAGTTCTCCCAAAAATGGAATGATATTATTTTCATTTAAAAGAAAACAAAAAAATAAGTATAACATTTCTCCATTAAAAACTCTAAAAAATTACAACATTGAAAATATTATTGAATAAAGAACATGCGTTTATTAAAATTAACAAGATACATACATATAATATGATATTAAATTTGATTCCCATAGTTCCAATGTCCATACATTCTTCTTTACTCAATATAAAGTATCTCAAACTGAAACATATCTTGAAAATTTTGGTCCCCAATACTCAAACTGTTATCTAATCTTTAGCTGCAATTTTCATTCATAGTTTCATTTTTATCCATAGTCCCTATATTAGAATTACTGATCCCTCTCCTCTCTGCAAGATAATTCATACAATAATACATATTCATAAGGAAATGTGTCCACGTCATATCATGAAACATATAATCTCAAGCACGTGTAAAGATTTTTATTGAGTCTGTTTCCATATTTTGATTTTATAAATGTTAATGTGCTAAAAACTCTTTCATCTTCAACTCATCCCAATATCATTGTTTGACACAATTCATACAATCAATAAATATTCACTAATTATTTCACAAAGGATGGTACTAGGATACAAATTTTTCCATAGATATGTAATTGTTCCATTATCTATTGGTTCACTTAGTAAGTCAAATTGTTCACTCATTCCCATGATGAAATGACTTGATTGAAATGAAATTAATTCCTTTTGAAGAAAACTCTTAATGTGAAATCCATTACATTCAACTTATTTTCAAAAATTCTTAATGAGACTACCCATATTCCTTTTATATGTATCATCTACAGCTAAGCATCCTGTAGGATTCCAAAATATAGTATTGACCACTCCCATGGCCTCAAGAATCTCATCCATTTTAAAATGATCTCTAATCTCATTGGTTAAGCATTGTGAAATTTTCTGTAATTTTATTCTTGTTTGAGATATAAGAGATTCATGTAAATTACGTGTAATGGGAACTTCTTCAATATTTGATCCATCAATATCCACTCATTTTTAGAAAGTGTGCATTTTGATCTCCTTCCCATATAGAAGGATAAAAATATGACAACATATATTGAATTTGAAATATGTTTTAGGATCCTTTAAATTTTTCATAGTTTTCCAACTACTAAATAAATTTCCTTGAAATAATTCATTAGAGTTGTATAACAAATTAGTGTTTAACATGCCTTTTTTCAAATCTAATGAAGTTGACTATATAGATAGATATTTCTTGAGCATGATTTGTTAAGAAATTAATTTCATTAGACATCAGAAGAATCCCACAAAATGTAAACAATGTTTCCAAGTATATGAAGAGGTAAAGAAAATATTTAATCTTTTCAACTTGCATATGGTTCTCAAACATGAAACCAACTAACGATGGATATTCATCAAAAATTCTACATGCAGGCTCATACATTGAAATCCATATTGTATCAACATCTTTAAGAAGGTTTTTACCATCTATGACTCCAATTGAAAACTTCTACAACTCTAGAAACTTTTTTTGGACTACTTGACATATAGGCATGTAGTTTATAGATAAGCTATTCAAAATTTTCAACACTTTCATATGTTCTTACTATCATGTATGCAAGATTCATCCTATGAGCCATGCAATGAATAATAATCATATAAAGATAAATTGATGTTTGTAGGCATAGGCATAGATTATTTCTATGACCATGCATCACTGATGCACCATCAACACCAATGCTTATAATCTTTGTAGCTATATAATAATCATCCATTCCTTCTACATCCTTTAAATCATATATAACCAATTTGAGAATATTTTTAGAATTGCAATTTTCTTTCATTTTATGAACAACTAGCATATTATGTGTCCTTGTGTGGTTCTAGAAAGTATACGCATACATACAAACCCAATAAGTTTTGTCAACATCTATAACATCATTGATGAAAATGGAGATGAAACTTGCATTCTTGACGTTTTCTTTCAAATCCTCTTTTTTAATCATTGTAAGACATCTCACCATATCCCAATCATTGCTCTCTAACCAATGTGAATATGGAAGGTTAGGAAACCCATTGAACTTAAAAAAATTCTTAAATTCTAAAAAATATGAAATAGTCTACCCATTTTAAGAATAAATAAAATGGTTGAAAATTGTGTAGTTTTTTCCTTTAGATTTTGATTTACAACTTTTCCAAAATTCGCATTAATGGTTCCTCCCTTCTCCTCAAGTTTTTAACAATGTTTTATCTTATTGTCATACTTCTTATATCTTACGTGCATGCACTATTTTGCATATTTCCATCTATGATTCTTTGTTATTTTTCCATCCTTTTCCTTGACTGTCGTATATACTTTACCACAATGTTTCTCAATAGTGTCCAATTTAAGTTTCATTTTATGTTCTTTTCCTAATTTCCAACCACAAATCACACATCTACATTTGTTTGGAGTATCACTACCATTATTTGGTTGTAAAGGTTCAATGAATGGGTATTTTTATGCCCAGTCTACCTAAAAATACCTTCTAATTATCAAGGAAGTTTTCTTCATTCTCACAATTTTTTTTGAAGATTCATGTAAATATCATCTTCTACTTGAATATTTTCATTAGAACATTCATCTATTGAAGTCATTTGGTAGTGAGGATTTTCTTCTAGCTCTAAAATGCCATCATCAATTATATCTTCATTTACTAAAATGTTAGTTGTTCCTTTACGTTATATGTTTTGGTTTAATGTTTTATGATGAATACAATTAACAGTAGGGGTTTCTATATTCAAACACAATTTTTTTTTAATGTTACAAAGATATAAAAAAATTAAACTGAACTGACAAAAAAATGAATTTTTTTATGATAGTCTATTACAACTTATCGATACACGTGTTACTGTTTGCAGTTGATGCAAGTTGGGTCTTCACTTATTTTGGTTGGTTGAAATAATTTAGTGTTAATTTTTATTTTGATTTTATCTACTGTATGTTCATTGTTCACAAAATCCATTGTGCCTATCCATGAGTAATTTTAAAATAGATCAGATTTTTAAAAATCTAAGTAGAATATTTAAAAATTTGTAAATGCAAGCCATAACATGAAACACCCCGACAACATTTATAATGCTACCGGTTGGAAACATAATGAATGCTATTGGCTGACAACATATTGTATGCTACAGGTTGGCAGCATACTATATACTACCGGCTGATAACATACTTTATGCTACTGGATGACAACAACTTGTCTACTATCGATTGGTAATATTGTGTATGCTACCATCCGGTAGCAAATGTATGCTACCAGTCGGCAACATAGTGTATGTTATCGGCCGAAATCATACTGTTTTCTATTGGCTAGTATCATATTCTATGCTACCAAACAAAAGAAAATGTATGCTACTATCCAGTATAAAATGTATACTACCGGCAGGGAACATTATTTATGTTTCCTTCCGGAAGCATACACAATACTACCATACGATAACATTGTGGATGCTACCATTTGGTATCTTTTTTTATGGTTTCAATTGGTAGCATAGTGAATGCTTCTGAGAAATGAAAGTAACTTTATAGTAGAAAGGAAATATCTAGTCAATGAAAATATTTAAAGTAGAAAGGAATTGCAAGGAATATTTGATAATCGTAATTTCAATACAGAACTATGAATAATGAATTATAAATACTTAATAATATATATGAGGTGAATTTGGAAAATTTTAATTTTGTTCTAAGGGAAATTTGAATGATAATGTCAGATATTGGTATAAAATCTTTGGAAAAATAGACCCTAAAATTAACTTGTACCTATAAATGTTTTGCGACCCAGTCCTTATTCCTACCCAAAAAACTTGCCAATTTCAAATTTAAAAAACTAGAATATTCATTAATTAACAAATATTCACCACTAAAATTTTCCCTAAAAGAACCCCTTACTAAAATTTGGCCTTAATAACGTTTTCCAATGAATAAAGGTGCTTCCTAATGCAAAACTCCAATTTGCACATTTTATCATGCATGCTCTATGCCATGCATTTTATTCCAAACTACCTATCCCTTCCCCCCTAGAGGCATCCCCTACTTTTGATCTAATATTTATACCTAGTTTCAAACATACATATGATATACACTATAATAATGGATACAATTGCAATGATGATCTTGAAAATACTTCTAATGATATTAGATATGATCATACTTTTTTTCCTATTATAAATGATAATATTACAAGCCTTGGTAAGGAGTCTTTATCTTCTGTCAAAAAGGAAAATAAGATAATTAATGTAATAAAAAATTCTACACTTGAACATCATTTTTTGATGGATAACGTTACAACCAAATGTGTAACTATACATGATTATCCTATTTTTGATACTTCCCTTATACATGATGATGTGGAAATTGTATGCAAGTAAAGAGTGGTCCCACAAAAATTTATTTCATCTCCTTATATGGGGTATTCTAGAGTAGGATAAAAAATGAATAAAAAATCAAGATGAAATAATTATATTGTAATTTGATATGGATGTGGAAATAGGAAGGTGTTACTCCACAGTCTATATGAGTTATAGGGTTCTAAATCCTAGACCTAAAATAGGGTAGTGGCATATAACTAGCTTTTGATTGTAAAATGATAATAACATCATTGTAAATGGGATTTTAATCATGGTAGTGATAAGTTAAAATGTATAATATATTTATAGGTAAGATTCATAAGGATTCCAACAGAGGTACTAGACCTTTTAAAGCAATATCAATGGTTGTTCTAGGATTATAAGGTGAGAACTGATATATAAATAATGCAATAGAAAATAAATGATACCCTATCCCAATCTATGCATGACCACATCCACAACATAAAAATACAAAATTAAAGTAACAAAAGAGGTTATATATATTTACCTACATGAAGGCACCATTAGCACATTAAATTCCCTTTATGGTCAGAAACACCTTATGAGATAAATTTGATGCAGGGGACCAAAAACAACTAGAAGCAGACTTAGGAAGATCCTTGATTGAAGATTCTAATGAATCTAAAGGCTTGGTAGACCATGGAAAGTGTAAATCCTATGCTTGTAGATCTTAAGTACTTAATGATCTAAGTGTAAACCGCAAATAAGAAAAACATGAGCAACCTCAATACATCTAATATTTTAGAGTAGGTTTTCCTAGTGCTAGTAGACCAAAATTTTGATAGACATGATCAAGAAATGATGCTCAATTACCTATTATAAATATATTAATGGATGAATTAATATTTTGTTATAGCAGATGGTATCAACCATGGTTGATATTGTTAGTTATGGAAAAATAATAACTCGATGACATCAATCATGGTCGATGCCATCGATAGGGGAAATCTAATTAGTAGATGAAATCAACCAGGATTGATGCCATCTAGAAATGGATTTGTGAGCTTGGGAAAGTCACAGAAAGATGTCATATTGACATAAGGATACTCTATGGTTCCATGAGGGATAATGATGGAGGTGTGAATGTGCTAAAATTGGGTATAAGAGTGATAATAATAGGATGATAAAATGATATCACAAGGAGACTATAAAATACAATATAAAATGATAGTAATGGGTATGAAGATATGTTACATGTATGATATAATTTGGATACATATAAAATTATCTCACAATAACCACTTATTACTAACGCAACGCAACCCAAAAGATGTACATAACCATTTTTTATTACTCTTTAATCTCACCAATATTCCTAAGGACATTGTACGCACCCAAAAAGTACATAGTGCAACATAGAAGAATGAAACAAGTCTCCAATGATGAGGAAATTTTTTTCTAGGGTAATATTGAAGTCCAAATCCTTCACCACTCCTTTCCATAATTTTTATGACTCAATTTTTTTTCTTTTCCAAGTTAATAATTTCATCTTTTATATGTAGTCTACTTTCTGCCCCCTTGTAAGATTATTTGTATGTGATGGTTGCATAACCACCATGATGGTTGATGAGACCCTCTAATTGCTATTTTAATTGTCTCATATGTTGTGTATTTTTTATACCCTCATATTTTTTTATCTCTATTATCATGTCAGAAATTTCCACTTGAACTTAAACTTATGGAACTTATATATTAATTAGTATGAGTATTACTAAGTTACTCTATTTTATTGATATTGAATGTGTATGTTAATCTCTTGATGAAATGAAATGATTAATGGTACTTTGTATATATGTCATAAGGAACTTTGTCAAAATGAAAGAGACTTGTCTGCTACAGCTAAAATGTAGAAACTAGGACTCCTCCACAACAAATAACCTACAACCAAAGGAGAACACACACATATACAAGACCATGATTGTGGGAATCCCGATCAATGTGGATACTTCACCTAATATCATGCATGAAAATTCAGAATTAGTTACACCAATAATAAATAGATCTCACGTCATTACTTGATTATGCTCTACAACTACTATGGAACTAACAAATTTAACTTGATTACTAGACTGTATAGTTAGTTATGTTATTGTATTAGAACACCTTCTCTTAAGTTTTGATTGCACACATAAGAATATATGGAGTTCTTGGTAGTGATCTTTTACTTAATCAAAATGTAACTGTTAGTTTGAAAGAGTCTCTTCACGTCTCTCTTGATTATAAAGAGAGTGACGAGATTGTAGTAGATATGGATCCATAGTCAAGGAATTGTTGTAAGTTTAATTCTTAATCTTCATGTTGATGAATAAAATCTGAGTTCTATCATTTTGTTATAGACACAAGCCTTAGGAAAGGTTAACACCCAAGGTAGGGTCTACTTGTGGTTGCTAACCCATTTTCTTTCCATGTGTTGTTTTAGTTCCTTGCATGTATAGATTAGAAGTACACCAGTTCATTCCTTCACTTATGTTATGATTTTATTTACTTATTACTTAGTTGTAGCATTTACTTTCAGTTGTAATGTAGTTTACTTCCAGTAATAAATTTCTAATTGTTTTGATAGAAATATTTCATTTTATACCTTCAAAGCACCTATAATTGTGTATAAAACATTGGTAGAGTTGAAATTTTACGTCCCTAGGTCTGATAAATAAATGAATGTGGATTAGTGAACAACATACTAATTATTGATAATTAATTTACACTACCATTTTTGGTTCTGTTTTCGGGGAAACTTCCAAGTTATTAGTTTTTTGAGAGGTTTTTCCATTAAAAGTAGTCTAGGTTTAGGAATTTAGCTTATATTAAACACCCCAACTAATTTCCATTTAATGAGTTGAGTATTTGATGCATGCACCATCCAAGGGATGCCCATGGTAGTTTTTTACCTAATCCACAAGTAGAAAAAATATATTCATTTACCTATGAATATTCTAAAGAAGAAACCTCTATACTCGGTTTTATTTTTAGAGACAATCCTCCAAGTGACACATCTGTAGCTACTCTTGAGAAGTTAGGAATGACAAAAAAGTAAAATAGAATGCTCAAAATGGGGCAACCACCTTAGAGTTCCCCATCACCATCAACAATGCAACTTATAGTATGAATAATATTTATTCATCACCCTTTCAAAATTTCCATGGAGCTATGTTAGAAGATCCAGACACCTTTCTCTTTGAGTTTGATGTTTTGTGGAAGAGCTATGATTACACCACTAATGCACATAAGTTGAAATTTTTTCCTGCAACACTCAAAGATGTAGCTTTAAAGTGGTTCATGGGATTGGGAAGGAATTTTTTTACTACGTTGGCATAAATGAAGGATAAGTTCTTCAATAAATACCAAGATTATTACAGACCAAGCAGCAGAAGAGGTGATGAAATCTACAGAATGCAACAAAAAGAGGATGAACCATTAGAGGATTATTTAGAGAGGTTCATGTTCTATGTGCAGAAATCAAGGCACAACAATTACAAGCCACTTGATTCCCTCAAATTAATATTTTTAAAGGGAATCAGTGGTGAAGACATGGATGCTTTGGATATGATAGGAGCGGGAGATATTTCAAAGGCTAGTTTTCAAGAGATATGTGACGCTTGTAAAAACTATTCAAGAACTACTATGAAAGAGTAAGGAATGTAGATCAAGAGGTGGATTATCTACCAAAATAATGGGGGAAATCTCTAAGTCTGATATTTTTAGCATGTTCAAAAACATGAAGCAAGAGATTGTTAATGACATGGCTAATCAATTAGATGCTCTACATGCCAAAAAGAAGAAAGAAGATGCAGAATCAACACTCATAGAGTACTACCATTCATGTAGAAGGAATAAATAAGACTTTAGATGTAGATAATTGGCCAACATTGCTCAAGAAAGAGAGGATTCACCTGATTTCAAGATGTTGGAGATAGAAAATGGGAAATTTTTCTATGTTTCTCAAAGGAAACCATGTTCACCTAGGCAAGGAGTTATGACATAAGATCATATGCATTCATTTCAAAATTGGTCTAATAATTCATATATACATCCCCCACCTTGGGCTAACCCTCAAGGATGGGCCCTATATCCTAACCAATACCAACAAAAATGGAAACCTCCATACTAAGGCCAACCACAAAAACAATGACAAAATCCTCCCCAATCATGGAAACAACCATGGAGGGGACAACAGTGGAATAAAATACCTCATAATTACCAAAAAACTTATCAAAAACTTCCTTATTAGCAAGAGAAGCAAGCTCTAATGCCTAATCCCCAATCAAGATCCCAACCAAAAGATACAAAACTACCTGATCATCCAATGCCTAATCCTAAAAATAAGGCTTCTCAGTCAACCTATTCCAATGAGATAGCTCAATACCCTACCTATTTTGTTGAATTAAACAATATCCATATTTTCTGAGGAAGATCACTTCCTTCACCAGCTGGACCTACCATTACTGAAATTACAGAAGAATGATAGTTGTTGCATGATGACCCACAACAAGAACAAAAGAGGTTGTAGGTTGATCCACAAAAAATTATGCATAACTCTAATAGGCACAAAACATAGGATAATGAGCCACCATTTCGTGAAAGGTTATAAGAAAATAAGACCGACCTCATATCAAAATCTGATTCTAAATTTATCAATCAACTTAAAGACATATGTGTCAAAATACCATTGATACAAGCTATTAAAGATGTGCCCATCTACAATAAGCCAGTTAAGGACCTGTGTATTAAAAATCTGAGAAGGAAGAGGAAAGACCCATATATTATACAATTCATTGGGTAATTAGCTGATATTATGCTTGGGAAGTTAGTTTTTCCCTAGTCTATTGATCCAGGTAGTCCTCTAGTAAATTTCACAATCAATAGTATAGTGATAAAAAACACACTGATTGATCTGGGGGAAACAATAAATGTAATTAAAAAAACCATGGTTTTGCAACTTCAAAAAATATCCACAGTAAAGCCTGAAGGATTTTTAGAGGATGTGGTAGTGGTGGAATCTTGAGAGTACCCTATCGACTTCATTTTTATCTAGCCAAAAGTGAGCTTAGGAGGATATAATATCATCCTAGGAAGACCATGGTTAACAACTATAGATGCATTCATTAGATGCAGATATGGAAGTATGATCATTTCCAATGGAAGTGGCACCAAAAAAATTATTCTCTACCCCCTACACAACCATTCAATGAAGAATATCAAACTGTTTGGGTAGAAGAACCAAAAAAATACCAGAGCTCAGTTCATTAACTCATGATGTTGGAGTTTTCATACATAATAGAAGGATAGGAAGAAGATGGTGTTCTTTAAAATGTTCTACAGAATAATTATGGTAAGAATGAAGAAGAAGATGGTAAATTTCAATGTATAAGTGTTGAGAATACATAATATTGTTCTAAGGAGAAGAAACACAAAGAATGCACGCAGGAACAAGGTGCATTTGATGGTGCAGAATGATAGGAAAGGAAATGCACACCAATACAATTTGGTTCGCACTTAGCCATTTTTATGGATACAAGATATTTTTGGATATAGTGTGTGAATCACACATCAAGATGGATACTTTCATGACACATAAATGGTATTTTGGGAACAAGCAACTGATAAGTGCCATGCATGGCTGTAGTTAATGATAGGATTAATTATTCCAGTTAACAATAGGACATCTATTATTAACACACTTGCCTGTGTGCATATTATTGTAAAGGTTCATGGCTATTGTTAACATGCGACCTATTTTGAGAAGTGTGTAATCAGTGAAGGGAAAGTCCCCATCCCTATAAATATGTATTCAATTATGGATAGACTAGAGAGACTGAGTTATTGTAGAGTTATGTTGTTGGATCTGATGCATGCATGACTTATGGATATACGTTATAATGTAATAAGCTTATGTGTTTTACATTTTTTAATGCAATGGATAATATTGGATGGATAATTGTGTTAAACGTAACTAGATCTAGTTCATGTTAATATTATTATAGTTATTGTTTAATTCATGATTCTCTAATATTTAGATCTGGATTATGTGTTATGGAATGTTTATGTTTAATTATGGATCTGAATATGTTTTATCACCATCAAACTAACATCTTGCACAAGAAACTCTAAAGAGGGTCCTCGTACCTTTGTCCACTTGGGGTGAGCTCTCAGCTCAGACTGAGTGATGTGCCAACATGCCTAGGTTTTACATAGTAGATTCTAGGCTACATCATTGATTATGTGGTCGGGACCTCTTTTTTAAGTTTTTTTCAGGATTTTTCATGATGAAGACATACTAGCTAACCTTAGCAAGTGTTGAGGAGTGGATAATAGATCTAGAAGAAGAGTACACTCGGAGGCTCAACACTGGATCTAAGTTTGATGCACGCATGTGGGTGGAGCAGAATTTGTATGACTATTTGTATGAGAGCTTCTTTGCTATATTTATGTTAGATCTATATGAGTGGCTAGTTTCTTATGCATCTAAAAGGAATTAGAGGTATCATACACTTGTTTGGATGAAATAAAAATTTCAGGACATCTATGATGCTAGTCTTAGTTGGACGCGCACTGTGAACACTTGGTTCGATTTTGTTCTAAATAGATATATTTTAGAGTACTCAATTTCCAATTACTCATGCTTGGAGGTAGCTGAGTTATAGTTTTTAAGTTATCCCAGGGGAACTTATTTGCAAGGCATTCCACTAGAAATTAAAATCTTGATGGTAACCCTAAACATTGAAGAAAATTTTATGACTAGCTAAACACTACCATGTGTGGAGGTAGGAGTAGGTTTGGTGACAGATGGTGGGCCTAATGGCAAGGAGGCAGAGAGAAGAAAGGCATATTACATACAATGAATCACATGAGAGGGAGATAGAGAAGCAATGTGCTATTGTAGAATGAATTCCATTAAGGAGATAGATGGCTCATGAAGCATTTGGAGCTCACGCATAAGGCATGGAGCCAAAGCATTTGGAACTCCCCCATTTGGGAAAACATGACATGGAACCCTCTTCAGCCTTATATGGGAGTGCAGTAAAAAAGATGACAAACATCTTAATATACTTGGAAACCTAGCCCTTACATTTGGTTTTCCAGTAGTCAACAAGCTAATATGGGGACTAGCAGAAAAGGAGTAAATCAAGTAAAAATTACATCTATGGCCGGGAAAATGTATTATTTATTAGTTGGAGGTACCCTTTCATGCAAATTGTTGACACAGAACTCAAGTGCATAGAATTTTGGACCCATTTCTGGGAGTAGTACCACCTTGCAGATCATAGGAGTTTAGTTTAGTACCATTGGTTGGACACATGGAAGTACATCCACTGGTCCACTTCCAGCTACAGGTGGAGGGTCAGGGGGATTAGGTGGCTTTAGTTCTAGTGGATGTGGTGGTTTTAGAGGTACAGGTAACACATAAGGTTATGGATTAGGTGGGAAGGATCCTCATCAACCCCAAAATATTTACATGGAGATGTGTCTTCATCTTCTAGAGTATAGGGGTATAAAGGATGTTGTTGAACATGTGCACATATGCGAGATACTATGGTGTGTAAAATTAATTATAGCTTTTGATTGCAAGGAAAGTCAGTTCATGACTATGTTGCAGGGATATGCACACAGTTGGTATAATAAGTTTTACCCTAATCAAAATTGCATAGATTATGTAGCATTAAAGGATGTTTTACTTAAGGAGTTTTATATCTTGAAGTTTGAGTAGAAGAGTATAAGCGCACTCAAGGGTATTAAGCAGGGCACTATTGGGAGTGTTTGGGAATATGATGCCCATTTTAAGAAAATCTTGTCTAAACTTTTGTATGATATCCATGCAAGCCAACATGCACAGTGGTTTGTTTGGAGCTTGATCACACCATTTAGGAGGGAACTATAACATAATACATATAAGGACCCATGTGAAGAACTTGAAGCCTCTTTGCATGTTGAGGAAGTTGATATTATAGACACTAGAGTGAGCCCATTCCTGGAAGCACAGATTACAGCTATGGAAAATTAGTTGGAGAAACTATCAGCCAATTTAGCTCATGAGATGCGCACTAGGATTTTGTGTATAGATTGTGAATTGGAAGGGCACACTAAAGATAGTTTTCCTTGTAGGCCAGTACGTTAATTGTTGCTAGAATGTGAGATATATCATTTGGACCATGATGCAAGATTCTACCCATTATTACAACGCATGATAAGAAAGAATTTATCATGCTATTGTAATATTTTCCGGTCCACAAATCACAATATAGAAGATTGTAGGTTGATTGGTCAGATCCATGATGCCATAGATATTGGTGTGTGATAGATAGGAGTATCAGATAACTCTAAGGGTAAAAATGAACACCATGACCATGATCACACTTAAGTGCACTATGATTTAAATGAAGGGCATTTTGAAGGTGGTCATGGAAGAGGTCAAGGATACTGTGGTGGATTCGGGGCTGAGGCCATGGTGGTGGAGGAAGAGATTTTTCTTGCAAAACATGTTTTACATGTGGGTCTCCTTACCACTACAAGCGTGAATGTCCTTAGAATATTACTTTTTCTTTTGTGGGAAGAATCACAACTATGAGGAATTCCCAGACTTATATGAGCATCTTAGTAAGAAACATAAATATGAGAACAAGGGCATAAGGATGGTTAGAATACAATGCGCCATAGAGAATCAGTGGATGCCAAAGTTAGCACAAGAACATGAGGTAGTACCTGTGAATATTAATACATGTGTTGAAGATATGTACACCAAGAGACGTTATAGTATAATCCTACTGTTTCAGCATTTTCTTTAACTTTTTAGATGAAACAGATAAGGATGTGGGTTAAGGAGGAATACCTTTTGCGATGGTTAGTTTAAAGGTTGTGTGTGCATTCTAACTTCTTGATCGAATGGTTATTATGAGAGCTTCCTTTTGGCTAGGAGGAACTACCTGAAATACACAATAATACTAGAAAAAGGGGATTAAATAATATATGTTAGTGGGCTTCCTAGCATGTGCTAGATCTAGGAAGTGTGATACTTCATTGATGATAGTCAACCCAATGCTAAGTACAATTTAATTTAACAAACAAAGTAAGTAAATAGAATCCTAATGTAATTTATATGATTTAGGAATCTCATCCAAATATAATAAGCAAGTCTAACATAACATGCTAGGTTATGATCAGATCTAAAGGTGGGGTATTTGGTAAGGGTTCTGGTACTAGTTAGGGTCAGGTTTTGGGTAGCTTAGGTTGTTTGGGTGAATATTCTTAGGTTCTATTATTGATAGGATGGCCAATTACAGAGACCAGTATCGGTCAGATATGAGTGATGATGGTTTAGAGGAACCGATGACGGTCATGGGTAATAGATGTTGGTACAGTCAGGCTGATATGAATTCAATAAGATCTATTTGTTGAAATTGGTATAAGGTTAGACGGAGATGAAAAGGGGAATGGTGAGGTCTGTGTTGATCTTAGGAACACTCATATATGTATAAAGGTCATGTATAGATGATCTAATGGTGTGGTGGTGAAGGTTTGAGTTTGTAGGAAAGTGAATGGTGGGGGAATGGAGATGCTAATAGAAAATGATAACAGAGATGAAAAAAACCTATAAAACTGAACAAGGATGAAATGACATAGGTGATAAATACACTTACTGATGTTTCAAATCTAATGATTTTGTGGTTGTGATGATTGATCAGTGGGATGGAGCTTGGTTCCATGGTGGTGCTTCCTGGAATTTTACCGTGAGAGCGATACCTCTAGATCTATCTTGATACTGGTTGTGGATACTTGAATGTGTGAAAGAGATCTAGTTATTACTTGCATATAGATCTCATTTTGCTCCAAAATTGGAGAATGTGGCTAACCTCTCAAAAAAGGTTACCAAAATGATTATATGGTAACCGATGATGGTTCTGGTTGACCGACCTTGGTTTTGGGAAGACCAGTGTCGGTTAAGGCAAGATTCCCTAGGTTTACTAAAAATGATAGATCTTGTAACCATTTGGGCTAGGTATGTCCATTTATCACGGATCAAAATGGACATTATCTTTTAATGAGTGGGAATGTGGTTAGAGGAATAATAGGCATTGATTTTTAGGGTTGAACTAACTCTTAGTTAGTTATGGTGAGTAGATAGATACTAAAAATAGGTTTATAATGAGGTGTTTAGGTGATGTGGTGGGGTGAGGTGTCTAGGTGAGGTGGAAATTGGTTTAATTACAATAATTAAATAATGAATAAACTGAGAATGAGTATTAATTTAATTAAAGTGATTAAATTAATATTAATGTGTGATGTAAGGGTAATGGTTAGGTAAAAGTGTTTAAGTTAGATGTTCAAAAGGGGACCAAGGGGAGTGTGAACCCATTTTTGGTGTCTACATTTTTCCCCTTTTTGTTGTGTATCTTGTATTGGTAAGCAATGATGAAAAAAAATAGGAAGTGATTTCCCCATGTGTGGGTGAAGGTGATCCCCTTCAAACCAACCATTGATGAGGTGTAACACGGAATCAGTGAGTGGTTTGATAAATGTATAGGTGGTGAAGATAGGTAGGGAAGGTTTTGATTACTAAGGGAAAATGTGACAATTAACTAGGGTAATAAGTAATAGGCCAGGGTCAAAATTGGGTCATGGATAATGGAAATCAAACACATGCACACGTATAGATTTCAACACAGTACCAGGTTGAAGAGCTTACAAAATCTTCATCATCCAAGGTCGATAGGTTTATCAAAACAAGGATGAAGTGATTCAATTATCCAAGGTATAAGATATGGTCAAGAAACACAATGTAGGTAAGGTGGAAGAATGTTTAGGTGTGCTCGTGTACACCAAAGGTTTGGTTAGGATAAATGACATGGAAATAGGCAAGGTATGGTTGTTAGGATAAGACAACATAGGTAACAACATCGCAAGGTAAAGCGAGTACATAAGGTTAATGGTCACACCAAGTAGGTAAAGTCTAGGAAAACAAGTCATGACATGGGTAGGGCTAAGGTACAGGTAAAATAACATCTCCTAAGGTGCAACAAAGGAAATGTAGGCATAGGTTGGGCTTATAGGTATGTTTCAATGGGTGGACGGAATGATAGAAGTTGTGTTGGCACTAATGGGTGAAAGAAAAAGGAATATTAGCAAGGCCAAATAGTTATAAGGTTTGACAAATGTTGGTTATAGGGTGATTGACGTCAGTTGGTTAGGGTAAAAATAGGACCGGTGCCAGTTAGATCGGGATGGGTTTACAAAACAAAAATTCTATATTTTATGGAATCATTGTTGTGTTGTGACTTTAGAGAAAATGACAGAGTTGTTTGAATTTTTGGTACCTTTTCAGAGAGAAAAGGATAGAGCATTATACCTAGCTGAGGTGGGGAGTGCAGTTGGTGAGCCTCAGAGTGGGTAAGTGGCATTCAATAGGTGGGTCCACAAGATAGGTGTGATTTATTTGATTGGGTGGAGGTGAGGAGGAAATTTGGTGATGGTAGAGATAGGAGAGGGGTCACATGGACCACCAGTGCAATGGCCCAATGTGCCCCCATGGAGATGGCATCTCGATGAGGTAGGATTTGATCCCATCCTATGTTTGTTAGGTAGATTGATTTATAGAAATAGGGTTAGGGTAAAATGGGTTTTTTGGGGGGGAACTTAAATTGATATTTGGAAGAAAATGGGTTAAATAGGAAGGGTAGGAAGGTTGATGTAGGTTAAGGGGGGGATGGGTGGAGGGGAGATGTGGGTAGGAATGGATGGGTAGTTAGGGAGGAATGGTGAATTTTTTAGAGAAATTGGGTAGGGTTTTACATATTTTATCGCAGCGACAGTGGCTGACGTCGGTCAAGGGTTGGTCGATGTTAGTGGTAGTGAGCAAGCATTAGTCATAAATGAGGTGAATGATGCCAGTTTTGGGAGATCAGTTCCAGTTAATAGGAACCGATGATGGTTTAGTATGAGGGGAAAATAGGCCAGGAGATGAGATAGGGTGGGTGGGGGAGATAAGCATGGGTAAAATGTATAAATAGGAAAGAATCAAGGGGTGGGAAATTGAGATGGGAGGAAAGGTAGGCATTAGGGTTGGGGTAGGATGACAGGTCATGAGTACAGGGATCAGGGGAATAGGTTGGGTTTCAATGGTGAAGCGGAGTATGGTCAAGGTTTAATGATGTTATGATTTATTAGATGTAGGCGAGGGACCAGTTAAAGATGCATGATAGGGTACCACCCCTATTATTAGAGGTATGAGGGAGCATGACAGCTGAGGAGTGGTGACATGTGGCAAAGGTAACCCTGATTGGGGTTAGACGATATCGACACGTAGTTTAAGAGTCAAGTTTGATGGTCACCCTCATCGATAGATGGTATTCGACGACCAAAACATTTCATTTTTTGATAAGTGATATGATCGTCACCTTGGAGGATGTTTATAAGATCCTATTGTTGCTAATAGTAGGGATGTAGGTGTATTCCATTTTCTCAAAGGCATCTCATGATTTGATGTTGGCAGTGTTCAGTGAGGGGATTACAAATTTGAGGTTCCATAGTGCCAGCATGAGTTATGGAGATATGTACCAGGCCCATCCAGAGGAGATGAGGTTAGTGGTACTGATAATAGAGGTAGTTTTTTGCTTTATGGCTCTAGATGTGGAGGGTGGGAGATTCCAATGAGAATTTATGGGGGTTCTTCATGACATGATGGAGGACATGACCTAATTTTTATGGGCACCAACATTTTTGGTGCATCTATACAAAGAGTTATGGGCCTATGGGTGGTTATGGAGGTTCAACCTATGTTACATGTTCCTACTACACTGCTGGGCATATGAGCATATCGTGTGTGTGTGTCTAGTGGGCATGCCCTGACTTGATGCATTCAAGGCGGGCATGGTTCAATTAGGTGACAAGAGATGGTTACCTACTATTAGAGAGTGTCAAGCTTCCAAGGCTACACATGATGTAGCATATTATAGGTGTGCACTAGAGGGGTTGTTTTGTGTGGACATAATTTGGAGGCTGTATGTGGGCTTCCTATCATATAGACAAATGGCCAAGGATCTATATGAGCTATAATTTCTCTGATGGATAGAGGGGTGCCATGCAGGAGAGCACAAGATGATACTTGTTGATAGGGTCACATAGTAGTTTGGGTTGCCACAGGATGTACCTCCACCATTTCCATAGTACAGGAGGGAGGACATGAAGAGGCCTATGTCTCTACCACAACTGATGGTTCCTACATGAAAAGAGGAGTAGGTGGTAGACTAGCAGATTGATGATGTTGGGGTTACAGATAGATATAGATAGTGGTGGACCACAAAACTACAGGAAGTACCACAGAGGCCAGTGTAACCTGACCTAGCTACTATCATAGTTCAGAGGGATGCCCTATAGGGGCAGGTGAATACCCTAGTAACACAGTTGGGGATAGTGTAGGGGAAACTGACAAGGTTAGAGGCACAAGTGACCACACTACAAGCACATGTAGTAGCCCTATAGGCCCAGGTAGCACATGGACATGTGCCTACATAGGGTGGGGATGGAGATGGGGAACATGTGGCTTCCCTACAAGCACAAATAGTAGGTTTTATGGCTGTTTGGCCACTGTATAGGTGCAAATTATGGCCCTTCAAGCCCATGTACAGGCACAAGAACCTATAGAGGCTTAGGGACAGGATCCCATTTTATAGGTAGGGGCGAGAAAGGGTCCCATGGTATAGGTAAAAGGTCAGAGGCTGATGGAACTACTATAGACAGTACCCATGGCTAGGTTCAGGGATACCCTAGGTGAGGTGAGCTATTATCAGGATCACCTGATGGTTGTAGGGATAGACGTCCCTACATATGTAGAGTATAGAGCATAATAGGTCTCGAGTGAGAGGACCAGGTCTCACACTCATAGTGTGGAGAGTACAAGGGGAAAATGAGCCTCAAGATAGGGTCAGGGTGAGTCCACCAGTGCATAGAGCCCAGCTCTAGGTGAGGTACTAGCAGAGGTCAGGCCAAGGCCCATGGAGGATGGTGAGATGTTAGCAGGATGTCACATGGGGGTGGTGGTGGAGGAGACAGGTGAGATAGGCATGGAGGATATCTGACGATGGGATGCCTGATAGTCATTCATGCTTCCATTTTTGTGTGTATTTTTGGTATATATCATCCTGTGTGCCAAAGAGAGTGAGGTTGTATACAAGATTTTTGAGATTTTTGATCATATACCAGCCTGCATGCCGAAGATGGTGAGGATGTATCTGAGTAGTTTGAGATATGTGTATTTGTTTACATATGTATGTATACACAAACTTTCTCATATATATATGATGATATTTATAGTATGGAGGGTGTAATTTTTTTAATTTCCATTATTATGCATGTATGTGATGGATACTAGGTGAATTAGGCATGATTTAGTCGAGGTCACATAGGCATGGATGAGTTAGATCAATTAGGAATGATGGAGTCAAGTCATAGGCATGATGCAGTCAGGTTATAGGCATGATGGATTTAGGTTATAGGCATGTTGGGGTTAGGTTATAGGCATGGTGGATTCAGGTCATAGACATGACATAGTCATGTCATAGGCATGCTGGAGATAAATAATGATTTATATGCATGTTATGGTTTAAGCTTCCAAATATTTTATATAGTGGAAATGTGATAACGATAAAAGAACGATTTGATGATGTGGTAAAAATGTTCATCAATTGTTGCTTGTTTGGTTTAATTTCCAATTGTTGATATAAAATGGAAAAAAACTAAGGTATGATGTGAATAGGGAAATAAAGGGGAAAATAGGTTAGGGTGAAGAGTGGCTGAGCTAACCTTCAAGGGCCCCATGCCCTCGAAGTGCTGCCTATATAGCCTCGATGAAAAGGGGCCTCGGGCCAATGTAGTTATCCCATAAGTTAGGGAAGAATGTGATGAATTAGGGGAATGGGTGGTGAATGTTTAGGCATGGTTGAGTTTAGGTCATAGGCATGAGTGAGATAGATCATAGGCATGAGTGAGTTAGGTCATAGGCATGGTTGAGTTGTTTTAAATATAGGTGTCGATGATCTGGTTCTATATAGGATAATCAATAAATAATGAGGAAGGTGAATGGGAAGAGGTGGAAAAAGAGCCACTTAATTGATAAGAACCCTAATGAGTTTATCATACCCAAGATGGGATTATGAATGTACGACCCTAAAGGTGTTGTATAATGGACTATTCTAAAGGTGAAGAAAGTCACGTGATCACGAAATGTCGCAGTTGCAGCAAGTCCCTTGAGAAGAGAAAAAACTAGGGCATAAAAGGAAAAGAGGTAAAAGTGGATCATTGAGCATAACCTTGGATGTATGATGACATTTTTACTTAACAAGAGAACCAAGATCAAAATAGGAAAGTCCATGATGAAAAAGTGAACATTTTTCCTTTTTTTGCTTTTAAATTTTTTTTATAGACTGATCGATATGAGAAGTCTATATGGGATGAGTAGATTGTCTCCTTGAGGTCTTCGTGAAGCTAATCGATGCAGGAAGGTTTGGAATATTTATTATATTTTGGAAATGACTTTATCTAAATGTCCTTTAAGGGATCAGTCTATTTATAACAACTACATAGAGAGAAGAGATGTCCCTTTTTGAGGGAGTCATCTTTTGCTAGAATTTTGACTCAAGGAGCTGAATCCCATTTTTGTGTGGATGTTGGAAAAGACTATAAAGGAATATTAGGTTATTGTTTAGAAGACAACACCATAGTACACAAGGGTTAACTATGAAAGAGGTGGTTTCAAGTAATGAACAACCATGGGATTCCATCTTTTAAAAAGATGAAAGGTATCCATGAGAATCATGCTATGAGTAGATTCGTGGTACTCATATTGAAGATAAGGCTGAAAGGTGACTGGTAATCACATGATTCTTGTTTAGTCTTTGATCCTCAAAAATGGGAATATGGAAGGTGAACAATGCTCAAGGGATGAGCGGAAAAGAGATAGAAGGTGATATAGGACTTGATTTCAACAATAAATGGTCAAAGATGCAAGGCATTGAGGGGCTCAGGTTCAGGTTTACCTTTGAGTGAAGATAAATGATACACACCTGATCCATAGACATGGGTAATGATATAGGGTCCAAGCTAATTAGGTGCAAATTTTCCCCGTTTACTTTTCTCTTCTTTGGTTACATGTTGATTTTCCTTCAGGATGAGGTCACCAACCTAAAAGATTTATTCATGGAAACATTTATTGTAGGCACATTTGATATGTTTTTAGTATATTTGGAGATGGTCAAGAGCATTAAGACAACATTCATCTAATAACTCAAGTTACGCCAAATGGTCCTAGCTAAATTCATCATTGTTGAGCATGTCTTGTAGTGAGATGTGGAGAGATGGAATCTATAATTGAATAGGTAATATAACCTCAGTACCGTAAACTGGAGAAAAAGGTGTGGCAATAGTTGAAGTGTGAATACTAGTGTGATAAGCCCACAATGTGAAAGGAATGTGTGAATTTCAATCCTTGCCAGTATCGTCAACTAATTTTATAAGAATTTTCTTCAAGGTTTTATTGGTCGATTCTACTTGGCCATTGGTTTGCGGGTAATAAGGAAATGAGAAACTAAGTTGGATGCTAAAAGCGTCATATAGCTTATGTAGGGTTTTGTTTTTTAATTGATTTCTATTATCAGTGATGAGGCGGTGAGGAACACCAAAGTGAAAAATGATGTGATGGTTGATGAATTCACATATTTTCTTGGCTTTTGTAGAAATGAGGGGAATGGATTCTACCCATTTAGTATAATATTTAGTATCAGTTATAATCCATTAGTGGCATTGTGAAGAATGGGGATTGATCTCACCAAAAATATCCAAGCCCCTTTAAGAGAAAGGCCAAAGGTCTCATGCATTCTACAAGGCATGACTAGGTGTGTGATAAAGATTAGCATATTGCTGGCATTTCACACAATGTTTGACATAGTCACAAAAATCACGGTTTAGGGTTGGACAATAATAGCCAAGGTGAAGAATGTGTTTTGCAACATCTAAACCACCAAAGTGACCTCCAAAAATTTCGTCATGGAATTCCTTGATGGTGTAAGGAATTTTAAAACTTGTAAGGCATCATAAGCTAATACCATCAAAGCCACGCTTGTAAAGGAGACCACCCATGATGACATAACAAGAGACACTTTTAAGGAAGGCATGTTATCCATTACAAGTGAGATCGGCTGGTATAATGGAAAGGGAAAGATAGTCTATAAATTACTTATACCAAAGGTCACATGGGTCAGGTGCAATGGTTCTGACGGAGTAGACCTCACGAGGTAAATAAGAGGGAAATTACAACCTTTGTATTATGAAAAATATTTTAGAGTTGGTAGGTGAAGTGGGTATCTAAGAAGCCAAACAAGCCATGGTATCCACAAATTTATTGGTAGAACATGGGGTGGTTTGAAGTTCGTAATGGTAAAAGGTGGTAGTAAGTATATCTACGTGATGTTTATACTTTTGAAGGATTTCATTATGAAACTGGTATATACCATTGACCTGGTTTACAAACAGCTAGGAATCACTGAAGATATTTATTCACTTAACATCTAATGCATAAGCAACTTGGAGACCTAATATGAGTGCTTCGTATTCGGAAATATTGTTTATACAATCAAAATCTAGTTTGATAGAAAAATGCATAGGTTCACTATCAAGAGGGATGAGGATAACACCAGCCCCACCTCCACACTTACACTTGGAACCATCAAATAAGAGCATCATTTGGTAAGTGGTATCATCTAAGGAGAGGGTACCAATTGATTCATCTGGGAAATCAAAGTTAGAGGGTTGTTTTTTGGAAAGAGGTGTGTCTTCTAGTTGGTTAGCAATAGCTTGGCCCCTGATGGACTTTTGATGAATGAATTCAAGGTCAAGGTCAGCAAGAAAAATAAGCCAACATGAGGCATGTTGATGTTGATAGGGTTTGGTGTACGTATAGTGTAAAGGGTCAGTATTGGTAACAACAAAGGTTTTGTGGTTGAGGAGGTAATGGCGGAGGTTTGTGGCGATGAAAAACTAAGGCTAAGTAGAGTTTTTCAGCATGGGTGTATCTAGTTTCATAGTCCAGAAGGGTACGGCTTATGTAATAAAACACTTTCTCTCATTATTTTTCATCACAATGAGTGAGCATGGCACCTAAAGAATGGTCAGTGGATATAGATAAAAGGGGAGGTCATCCTTAGGAGGAATGAACATTGGTGGTTAAAGAAGGTATTTTTTTAAGGCATCAAAGGCTTTATGGCATTCATCATCTCATTTGAATGAAATGTCCTTCTTGAGAAGATGATTAAATGGTTGACAACAGTCAGAAACCTACGAGATAAAATGATGAATGGATTGCAACTTACCTTTCAGGATTTGAATTTGATGGATATTAGTAGGCAGAGGCATTTCTAGAATAGCCTTTACTTTAGAAGGATAAAATTCTATGCCAAACAAAGAAATGATGAAACCAAGGAGTTTTCCTAAAAGTACTGCAAAGATGCACTTCTTTGGTTGAAGACAAACACAATACTTGATGAGGAGGTAAAATATGATCTTAAAGATGGTTAGGCGTTCAACTCAATGTTTGGATTTGGCAAGAATATCATCTACATAATATTCCAATATGTGATGCATGATGTTATGGAAGATGTAAGTCATGGCTCGTTGGTATGTAGCGCTGACATTTTGAAGGCCAAAAGGCGTGACTTGATAGCAGAAGGTCCACCAAGGGGTGATGAAGGAATTCTTGTGTTGATCTTCTAGAGAAAGTAATATTTTATTGTAACTTGAGAAATTGAACATGAGTGATAGAATTTCATGGCCGACGGTGAGATCAAATAGTTGGTCAATGCTTTGTAGGGGAAAATCATCTTTGGGACAAGCTATGTTGAGGTCATGGAAGTCCATGCAAATGCGGAGTCCCCGTGTCCCATTTTTGACAAGAACGATGTTATAAATCCATTAGGGATAGTCAATGGGTAGGATGAAGGAAACTAAGAGAGGACACTGAAGCTCTTATTTAACTAGAAAAGCAATACGAGGATGTATTTTCCATAGCTTTTATTTTATGGGTTTGGCATCAAGAATGGTTACGATAATGTGGACCACGATTTTAGGGTCAATACCGGACATATTGGCATAGTACCAGGTAAAAGTGTTTATATGGTCCTGAAAGAAAGAGGAAAAAGATTATTGTTTAGTAGCATCTAAAGATTGGAATATCTTTACAATGTGTGGGTCATCCTGAGTATTAATGTTGATTTCGATAGTCAATTCATTCAACATGGTTTGCGTCTGAGAGGGTAATGACTGGTGAATATAATAGTCTTCTGCACCAAGGTAGGTGAGGATGGACTCATCCTCCTTACATTAAATGACATTAATAGAAGTTTTATCATCATTGATCATGTTAGGATATATGAATGGGAGAAAAGAGGGAACCTCACCATTGCATTGATAGGCTAGAGGTCCTAGGGAGATTGTGTTTACCAAAAAAAGTTTGGAGGAATAGATTCGGGATCTATGGACTCCATGGGTGAAGATGGTGATGTGGGTGAATGAGGTGGAGAAGCTTTGTCTTCCTCAATAAGGTTGACATGCGCCTTCTTGGGAGATGGTGCATCAAATCCAATGCTACTACGGTCATTGTGTTTATAGGTGGTATAGGAGATGATAGTATGGCGGCCCTGTTCATAAAAACCAAAGCCAAATCCTTTCCATACGCAATGGTGGAGGAAAGTGTGAGTGAAGTGGTGGTTAGTGAGGGAGTGTAATTCAGATGAAAATGGTCATGTTTGGGATGGAGGTTCAGGTGAATAAGTGGTAATATCAAGTATCCCATATGTTAGATTAGTGCAAAGGTGGGGAGGACCATAAGGAAAAACCTCGCCTATGCAGTAGTCATAACTAGGGAGTTGGCACGGGTTCTTGTAATCTTGCGAAGTGAGAAATGTGTCAATATTATATAGGTAGTACTCTCCTAGAGTGAGACATTGAAAAATAACTTATAAGGGATTAGTAGTCAATATGTGGGTAGCAGGAATAGACAACTCGCTAGATGATTGGGAAGTAGATGAGTCAGTTGCAGAGGCTACAATAGTAGTAGGAATAATAGGGTTAGATGTGGGAGAGGCGGTGCCAGCCTTAGTGGATGGTCTTTTGGGTGAAGGTAAAGTGGGGGTAGTGACAAATGCCTTGGCTTGTACAAGTAGGTCATTGTGTCCGTACAACATATTACAGGTCTTGAATGGCAACGGGTCAGCGAGAATGGTGTAATTATGTCATTCATACTTGAATTTTACACAACAATGTAAAGTTGAAGGGACATAACCCATGATGTGAATCCAAGGTCTGAAAAACAATATGTTATATTAGAAATCTCCCTCTAAGATTTAGAATAGTTTCGGGACAATGCTAGGTCCTACGAAAACATGAAGGATAATAGTTCCAAGGGTAAAGTTGATGGCATCGTTAAAGGAGCATAGCATAACTAGGTTATTATGCATACATTTAGAAGGAATACACATTTGATTATATGCATGGGAGGAGATGATGTTAATGCTAGCACCACCATCAATCATGATGCATCATACACGTATGTTATCGATATATACAAAAATGATTAGGGTGGGATCAGGGTCATTTGATTGGAGAGGTACAATCTCATCTTTAGAGAAGCTAATGGTGGCAATGTGAGGAGGGGTCACAGGGGTAAAAGGAGGAGTTGTTTTTATTAGTGAGGCCACATGGTGAGGGGTGATAATTGAGGCCACTAGTGTGGGGTCATTGGGTAGAACTTCAATAGATTGTAGAAGCTGGATAAGGGTTTGTCTGTGGGATTTAGAATTCTAGAAGAGATCATACAAAGACATCTTTATAGGAGACAAATGTAATTGTTTTATCATTACGCGATGGGTGACCCCATTAGAGATAGGGTATGTAGGTCCGCGGATGGTGATTTTGGGAGTGGGTGTAGATGGTATATTGGGTATAGGGTCAGTTGATGGACTATTTGCTTTTTCTTTTCCTTTTTCTTTCTGAGTGTGGGTAGCAATGTGAACCATGTTAATGTGACGGGTGGTGGATGGAGATGGTGTGTCATGAAAGGTATAATGGCATGAGGTAAAAAATCCTAGTGGTGGATAAGATCCTTGTGAAATGAGAAGGGAACGTTGACATTTGGGTGGTGGTTTGGCCAACTCTCTTATACAGACCATGTTGATCTCATATTTTAGAGGTGGGAAAAATTATTGTGGGGGTGGAGATACTAGTCTTGGAATGGGTAAAGGATGATGATGTATGGTGAAAGGTGATAGTGGAGCATGGTCCTCATCAAGTAGGTTGTCATCATCAAAATTTTGTTCAAAAGGACAAAGTTGAAGAAGAACGGTCTTCAGAGCCTTACAATTTTCAATATCATGTCCTAGCACATGATGATAGGCAAAAATCTTAGTTTCATCAAATTCTTTTGAATTGGATTTGAGAGGATTGTAAGATCGAAGTGGTGGTAGTGTGATGATGAAATTCTCCAAGAGATTGGTTAAAATATTGGAGTACGATAGCGTTAATGGATTGCAATGGGAGGTGAGTGTGGGTTTGGGTGCAAGTGTGATTCATTGTGAAGGAAGAGGATTTATAGGAGTGGGAATGGGTTGGTTTACTAGTTTGGTATGTGGAGTGGTATTAGGTCTTGCTGACATCTCTTTAGGTAAAGGTGGGGTAGAAGAGTTGGTGATGGAATGTTTGGTTGGTTTTACTATCTTAGTGGAGGATAGCGGATTCTTATCTTTGGGTTGCACCTTCTTGGGTAAAGGTGACACGAGAGTATGGGATGTAGAAGGAAAAATAGATGGTGGTAGAGGATGGGTTACCCATGGGGGGAACTGAGTTGTGGTGGAGTGGTTATTAAAGGTTGGTTATAGGCAACATTGGTTGAAGTCGTATAGGCAAGGTTGGGGTTATAGTAACTGGTGGAGGTATAGGTGGAAAGAAGTGCACGGGTGAGGGTAAGGGAGTTTGGTTTTTGGGTGAATGAGGTGTAACAAAGGATCATGATGTAGTGACAGGTTATTTAGATTTTGAATGGCCTTGGGTATGATATTTTTTGGTCAAGGTTGATTGATGAGACCCTATGATGGATGGAAGGGGGGAGGGTGACAAGGGTGTAGTAGGCAAGACCGGTGCACGCAGCCTAGAGGGTTGGGTTTTCTTTTTAGGTGGGAGTATAATGCTACTGTAGAATTTGGAAGATGTAGCTAAGTCTAATCTTACAGGTGGGTGAGTAAGGCTTGATGTCATCATAACACCCAAAGTAGTGATGGGTATAGATATGGGAGGGGAGATAAGTATGGGTAGGTTTTAAGGTTTGGGAATAGTTGTAGTGATGGGTAGAAGTTTGGGTGGAAGTAGGGATGATGAAGAGAAAGTCATTTAAATTGGCATGGTCAATGTATTTTTGGTTGTTGAAAATACCTTTTGGTAGATCATGGAGGTATCTTTAGGAAACATTTGCATTTGGGTTGAAATGGGGAGCTGAAGACGTCCCCATAGCATGGAATGATCAACAAAATCCAAATGATAGAACAACCATGAAAACAAGATCACTGAAGAAGATGATAGAGTGGGTTGGGTAGCAATTCCTATAAAATATGCATGTGAGAAAGGGAATTGGCTGACCTCGGATTTTGTAGTTAAAAGAGCTAAGATCATGTCAATAGGGTTTTGGGATTCTAGGGGAGAACTATCCCTAACAGGTAGTGAAATGTCTGAAGCATCTCTTGTGGGTAGGAGAGATAATAGGTCGGGTGAGGTAGACTTCTCTCTCGGGTGAGGAGAAGGCGATGATGATTCTCGTGTTGATGGGAGAATAAAAAGTATTGACGGTTCATAAGGTTGGGAAGCAGATGATAACATGACATTGGTAGAAAGTGTGAATTCCTCCGTGAGAGAAAGGGTATAAGAGGGGGAATCCTCAGTTGGTGGAGGAGTAGAAAAGGTATGCTCCTCTGTGGGTGGAGGATCTCGTGCCAAGATTTCCTCAATAGATAAATTAGGTAGGTTTTTAGGCACACTTGGCATGATATCAAAAACTACGTGAACCTCATGGATTGTGTTGTCACTAGATGAAGGTTCACTATTTTGATTAGATGATGGTTCATGATTAGGGAATGGATTTTTGAAGATGTGTAAATTCTGATTTATTGGCGCATTTGGGTTGTCTACAACAAGGTCTCCATTGTATATCATCTCTTGAAAAATGTTTTTAAAAGTTATACAGTTACCATCATTATGTCCTTTAACGTGATGGTAATTACAATAGTTGTTCTCTTTATACCATGTGGGCATAGGACGAGTAGGGTCAAAACGTGTATTAATTTCTATGGGAGGAAGTGTAATGGCTCTGACTCTAAGAATTTTTCCTAAGACCAAATAATAGGGATCTCCAATCAAAGTGTACTTCCATATCTCCTACTGGAGCTGAAAATCCTGAACATGAGAATGATTGGAAGAAGGTTGAGCCTGATTAGAAGGATGAGGTGGACCCACCTTGAGGACTACTATGTTGGCCAATCCTTTGGTCTTTGAATAGTTCTTTTGGGGTTTTTAAGATGAAGAAGAATTGTTGGATTTGAATGGGTTGTTCTTGTTTTGTAATTGGATTTTATTTTCTTTAATGGCGCAAATTTCCAATTTTTCAGGGCATGGTGAAAACTTCATCAAAGGTTTAGAAAGTTTGGAATTGTAGAGTTGGTGAGATATGTCTGGCACAAGCTCTAGTGAATAACTCAATAATTTTATTTTGAGGTAGTTGGAATGTTAATTAGTTAATAAGACTCCGCCAACGAGCAACGAAATCTATGATAGATTCATCTTTGTATTGTCGGGTTGAATAGAGACCAATCATGGTGACTCTCTTAGTAACATTGATTGAAAAATGATCTAGAAAAGCTTGGGTTACTTGATTAAAGGAATAAATGGAATGTTGAGGTAGTCAACTGTACCAATGTAATGTTGGTCATGTCATAGACATTGGGAAAGTTTGTAGGAGAAAATTGTCATCATAGGTGATTAGGTAACACCCATGTTTGAATGACCACAAGTGTTGTTGTGAGTCTTCTTTACTATTGAAGCGATTAAATTTAGGAATTTTCCTTGATGCACTGGGTAAGGAAAAATGGGAACATATGGATGGATAGGCTCATTACAAATTTCATCATATGTTAAATAATTATGGGAGCCAGAAACAAATTCTTCTAAGGTCTACATCTTCTCCATCATCATTTTAATGAGGTTGAAAGTAGGTTGGGATGAACGGGTGCCCCCTACAGAAAAAGGGGGTTGATGCAGAAGGTATGAGGTAGGTGGTATGCTTGTATATGGTGGCGATGAATATGAGGACTATGCAAGAGGAATAGATGTGGGTGGCACATAGTTAGCATGAGTGATAGATGAGGTTGGGGTTTGTTAGTAGTATGTGTAAGCAAGTAGGGTAGTCGTTACGACTCTAGTGGTGATTGGGGGTAAGGATTGTGGGATAGAAAGAACAAGGCTTTCAAAAGGGGTGTAAGTTTTCGAAACTAGAGGTGGTTGTGATGGAATGGGTATATAGGAAGTGGCGGGTATAGAGTGAGCTAGACTCATAGGGGCTATTAGAGGGACAATCGATGTCACAGGTGTGATTAATTACGTAGATGTTGCGGCTATAGTGGCTGTGGTATTTAGCTATGACACCATAGGCTATAAAGTGGATGATGGTAGTTACGAACTGATGCTAGCTGACATAGAAGTGGTGGTTATAGCTGGAGGGATAGATTTGGGCATGTTTTATATTAATTGTCTTGAGGAATCCCAGGTGGAAGAATGACAAAGGTAGTACTGGAGCGTAGCGGGATTCTATTTGAGGAGTCTCACAAAATACTCATCATCGGTGGCAATGGGGATAAGATGAGTCATATCCATAGGTGATAGAATGGATGATAGTGATGGACTAGGTGGGAGTGGCTAATGGCTAGCATTAAAAATGAGGGTGTTAGTTTGGCTGTGAGGCAACACCATGTGAATCAATGTAAATCAAGTGAACTGTACTCTATTTGTAAATGACACATGGGACAACAAAGATGGGACAAAATATATTTTGAGAGGAGAATTGGGTAAATATTTTGATAAAAATCAAAACAAGGTAACCGATGTTGGTCAGAAGATGGCTGATGACGGTTACTGTGAAGAATAAGAGTTTCAACAAATAAAGCAAAAATTGGTGATTGTTAGACAAGGAGATGGTATTGGAGGACTATGATCAGAATACAAAGAGTATGGTGACACACATAAAATTTTAGATAGAAAAGAAGGTGAGATGAGTGTTCTCTAGATAAACCAATCCAACATAATAAGGAACTGATGCCGGTTTGGTATACTGATGTCGATCAGATGTAAACCAATTCTAGTTACTATTAAATCTGAAAAATGAAGAAAAATGAGGTGTTGTGAATTTAGATTGTATGAAGAATCAACGTATAATCTTGGGTATGATAGGATGAGTCCTTAACACACTCAGAGAAATCTAGAATACTCCAACTATGATAGTAGAGTGTGAAAGGAAAAATAAATATGAATAAAACGTACCCTCTCACCTCAAAACACAAGTCAAGCACAAAGCTATGAAAACATGCATTCCTAAAAGTGAAATTTATATTTGTTATAGCTTATGCTATTTATGAATGACATGTAAATTCAGAAGGGATTTTTTGGTTGGGAAGGCATCCTATGAAAAAGGAAATCTAGAGGGTGAGGTTTCAGGTTATGTTATGGTGGGGGTAGTCCTTCCTCTGATGGGGTACTAGATAGAGATAACTAGTTGGGAATTACCTGTTAATCCTCTGATCATATGATCATTGATAGGTATTCTGAGGTAAGATGTCATTTAAGAAGGTGTGTATATTCAAACTTATTTGCAGTTTGGAAAGAGAAAGAGATAGAAGCAAGTGCTTTCTACGGTTCAATTGTGTCAACCATCATCTAGGCATGACTTCTAGCATATAGGTTGCCCTGATTTTTAATGTGAGATATAATGCACAAAATCAGATTGTAATATGAGTGTTCTAATACCCAAATCAAAATATGATATTTGATGTAGTGAATGATGAACAGGAAGAGGGATCATTTTTCACTAATGCAATGCAAGAAAGAAGAAGTGGGTCATTTTAAACCCCAAATGACAAATTTTATTTAGAAAATTAGAAGAAAGGCATATTACCAAGGAGAAGATTAAATGTGTAATTTTTGAAATGAAAGAAACACACAAAAACATTTTCCCTATATGAAGAAAAATTCAATGAACCCAAGAGAGGGTCCCATCAGGCATGCCAAAATGTTTCACTATTTTATTTAAGTTTTTAGATGAAATAGACAAGGGTGTGGGCCAAGGAGGAATACCTATTGTGATGGTTGGTTTGTAGGTTGTGCGCACATTCTAACTTCTTGATCCAATGTTGACTGTGAGAACTTCCTTTTGGCTAGGATGAACTACCTAAAATACACAACAAGACCACAAAAAGAGGATTAAATAATATATGTCAGTGGCCTTCCTAGCGTGTGCTATATCGAGGAAGTGTGATACTTCCTTGGTGGTAGTCAACCCACTGTTAAATACAATTTAATGTAAGAAACAATGTAAGTAAATAGAATCATACTGTAATTGATATGATTTAGGTATCTCATCCAAATAAAAAAAGAAATTCTAATGTAATAGGCAAGGTTATGATCATATATAAAGGTAGGGTAGTTGGTTAGGGTCATGTTCTGAGTCACTTAGGTTGTTTGGGTGAAGATTATTAGGTTCTTTTATTGATAGGATGGCCAAGTACAAAGATCGGTATTGGTCAGATATAACTGATGAAGGTTTAGAGGGAACCGATGACAGTCATGGGTAACAGACGTTGGTACGTTTGAGATGATATGAATTCAATAAGATCTGATTGTGGAAATTGGTCTAAGGTTAGACATAGATGAAAAGGGGAATGGTGAGGCCTGTGGGGATCTTAGGAACACTCAAAGATGTATAAAGTTCATGTATAGATGATCTAATGGTGTGGTGGAGAAGGGTTGAGTTTGTAGGAAAGTGAATGGTGGGGGAATGGATATGTTAATAGAAAATGATAACAGAGATGAAAAAAAACTTTAAAATAGAACAAGGATGAAATGACAGAGGTGATAAAAACACTTAATGATGTTACAGATCCAGTGATTGGGTGGTGGTGATGATTGATCGGTGGGATGGAGCTTAGTGTTGTATTGGTGCTTCCTAGAATGCTACCTTGAGAGTGATACCTATGGAGCAAGTTCAATGGGGACTTTGAGGTTTTATCACTTATAGAAGAAGACAACTTCCTAGCTCTACTTGGAAACCCTTGGTGTTATGAAAATAATGTTGATCTATGGTTGAACAAAGGGTATATAAGTTTTGAGAACAAGGAAGAGAGAATTATTATCCCTTTGATAGATGGGAAATTTACACCTTATGTTGAACTATTGAGTGAGGAAGACTTGAATAGAATTTATGTGTATGCCATTCGGTATCTGAAAGTAATTAAGCCATCTAAGGAAGGAATCCTCCAGTGGGAAGATGCATAATCTATTAGTGATACTACAAGTATTGCTTGTGACATCTGGGTGCATGACACCTATGAGATGGTTGGGGGTGAAGTAAAAAGCAAATTTGTGTGGAGAAGAAACCCTCATTGTATTTGGAGAATAGGTAGAAAAATTATACATTGGTATACTGGGAAAGGAGACCCTATGATATTACTACGCACCATGGAGGAGTAGTGGAAAAATCAAGTTGAAAGAAGAAATATGTTATTATATATCCTACACAGGATGAAAACTTGTTGGTTAATGGTTCATAGGGATAATCTCATAGAATGGAATGAAGTCATAATTGCTCTAGCAACTTAGTTTTTCAAAAGAAATGTTCCTACTCAAATCTACATATATAATGGTAATCAACTTGTTCAACACCACATTCATTAGTGTGAGAAAATTTGGACAGAGGGGTAGGAAGCTTTACCACCTTCATTCTGGGTGAACAAAATTTATTGCATGTTGCAAGGCTACCCACACGCTTGGTATGTTTATGCAGAACTACATAGGGAGACTGGAAATTGGCAAGACTTAATTACATGTATGATTGAGACTTTTTAGTACTTCTCTAATAAACCTCTGGTAAGAGAGGAATTATGGGTTATGGAGCACTTGACTATGAGAGACAGTGCGAAGGCTGAAGAAATCATTCAAGAGATATTTAGTGAGGCAGACTCAGGAGCGTGCTTTGATGAAATAGATGAGACACATGCCACACTACTTAAGTGTGCTTTCTTTGAGAAGGAAAAAGGAAATATGGTCTACATAGTGGATGATGAAGAAGTATAAAATTGGGATATAACTCATTTAGTAGGTACACATGATGTTTTAGACAGTTTAGATAAAAACGTGTATGCCTATCATGAACCTATGAAGACCAAAAAAGTGAACATTGGCATGAATGCTAAACCTAAGGAGGTAATAGTTGGGGATTATTAGTCTGATTCATAAGTGGCAAAGATAATTAAGTTACTACGATATTTTTAAGATTTATTCCCTAGGGGCTACCATGATTTAAAATGAGTGCATGATTCAATAGGATAAATGAAGATTAAGCTAAAGGAAGGAGTGTTCCCAGTTAGGAAGAGACCTTACAGGATGAACCCTAACCTGCGCATAAGATTTAAAGAATAAATTGACAAAATACTAAAATCTGGCATCATTAAGGCCCTAAAAAAATCAAGGTGGGTTAGCCCCATGGTAATCAGTATAATGAAAGATGGTCAGATTAGGATTTTTTTTAATTACAAGGAGTTTAATGCTACATGTGTGATTGATCCTTTTCCTATGCCTTTCACCAAGGAAATATTCGATGGTGTTGTAGGGTGTGAAATTTATTCTTTTATAGATGGATTCTGAGGGTATCACCAAGTAATAATTTCATAGGAGGATCAAGAGAATATTAATTTCACCAATGAATGGGGAATTTTTACATATACTATTATGCCCTTTACTTTGAAAAATGTGCCTGTTGTATTTTAGCGCATAGTTATTCAAGAATTCCAGGATTTTATTCACAAATTCTTGTAGGTTTACTTGGATGATTGGATGGTGCATGGTTAAGGATCATTGTGACAACTTGTACCTAATGTTTAAAATATGTATACAACTAAGCATCTCATTAAACATTAAGAGGTGCATGGTTTCTACACCTTTCAGAACTCTGTTGGGGTTCATCATCTGCAAGGAAGGTTTATTAGTAGATCTAGCTAAGGTTGCAATTTTTGTGGGTGTGGGGGAACCTACCAGGCAGAGTGAGGTGTGTAAAATCTTGGGCCACACAAGGTATTATAGAAAATTTATTAAAGAGTATGCTAAGATTTTCATGCCCCTGGAAGAGTTACTAAAAGGAAAATGGACATTTTATTGGGGAGAACTGAAGCATCGCATGTTTGAGTTGTTGAAGGAGATACTTACTACATAACCTATTCTATGTTTTACCTCATGGAACCAATCACACATTATTAGCTCATCATGGAGAAGGTATTATAGAACATACTATTTGTTTTTCTAGTAGAAAGTTGACTCCTACAAAACAAAATTATAAAACTACAAAGCGCGAGGCCTTATCGATAATCTACGTGCTGCATAAATTTCAATAGTACTTTCTAGCAACACATTTTGTATTTTATATAGATCACATGGCATTAAAATACTTGGTAAATAAGCCCATTTTATAGGGGCACATATGTCGATGGGTTTTCTTATTCCAAGAATTTGAATTTACAATCATGGTAAAACCATGTAAAAGTAATTTTGTCCCAGACCACTTATCAAGAATTCAATCAGGAAAGGACATGCAAAAAATTAAAGATACCATGCCGGATGCACAGTTATATAGGTTACATCGCATGCCTTTAGATTTAGAGGATAGTATTGTATTTTTATGCACAGGTATGGTGTTAGAAGGAATGAAATCCTTAGAGAATAAATAACTTTAAATTCGTGTGGCACCCTTCATGTTGATCAGTGGTATACAAACTAGGCCAAGATGAATTATTGCATTGATGTGTACTGGAACATGAGCACATAGATATCATGGAAGAGGATCATGGTGGTATTGTAAGAGGGAATCATACATGTGACGCCACTACATGCAAAATTCTACTCACTTGATTATGGTGGGAGACCTTGTACAAGGATTGTAAAGAGTATTGTAAGGCATGTGATCAATGTCAGTGCCTAGGAAAACCTAGGAAAATAGATGAAATGCCTTTGAAGCCTATTGCTAGTGTAGATCCATTTGAGAAATGGGCTATAGACTTTGTGGGTCCTATTTACCCAGCCGTGCGTAGAACTGGATTATGCTATATAATCACTTGCACAAATTATCTTACAAGGTGGGAAGAAGCAACACCTATAAAGGATTGTATAGTAGCTACAAAATCCTGGTCCTTGTGGGGAAATATTCTTACTAAGTATGGATGTCCATTGATTTTGACATGTGATAGGGGCACACACTTCTCGAATGAGACAATCAAGATATTATTGGATGAATTTATGGTTGCACACCACAAGACTACACCTTATCACCCTCAAACAAATGGGAATACTGAGGCTTTCAACAAGATATTGCGATAAACCTTGAGAAAAATTTGTGATGTTGGAAGGGGAGATTAGGATGATAAATTTTTTACTGTACTTTGGGCATATCGAACAACCTATAAGAGGTTGACTATGGCCACACCCTTTCAGTTGGTGTATGGCATGGAAGCATTTATTCCAATGGAATTCATGTTGCCTTATTTGTGTATTGCGTGCACGGGAGGTATAGCTGATGAACAAGCATTAGAAGAAATAATTGACAAGTTAATATAGTTGGATGAGAGGCACATCATAGCATGTTGGATTCAGAAGAAGGAAAAGGATAGGTAGAAGGCATGGCATAACAAACACATTAGGGATAAGAAGCTTGAGGTTGGATAGATGGTAGTTATTTATGATTCCAAGTTTCTGTGCCATCTAGGAAAACTTAAGGTGAATTGGTTAGGACCGTATGTTATCACTCACATCCTTACAACAGGCGCTTGTCACTTAGAGGCACTTGATGGAACATGGTTACCTAGTTATTTTAATGGGATTATATTGAATCCCTACTAGAAATAATTATTCTTGGTGTTTGTAGTAAGGTAGTATTTCCATTTAGTATAGATTTCCCTTTATGTATTTCATTCTTTGTCGCTATGCTTTGTCAATTTAGTTTGGTGTGTTTTTTGTAATAAGCACGTTTATGCACTGGAAGATAATTACAATCTGAAGTATTTTATGCCTAGAAGACTACACATACCATTGGGGTGGGATGGTTTTTATTTGTTATTAAAAATGGGTACACATAAGAACATATTGTTACATGTGTTATTTAAAGATGGAAGGAAGCTGTTAGAAAGAAAATGCTCCCAAAGAAGATGATAGATGGAAATAAATTAATGAATAGTATAACATGAGGTACGAAGTGGCCATGGAAACTACTAGAGGATGGTGCAGTGGTGATGAACTCCAGCACATAGAAGCACACAGAAGAGAAGTCTTTAGCCATAGGGTAGGAAGGAAAGCTAGAAGGTTATAGTTGGGGTGTGAAGGTGTACCACACCAAGATTGGGAAAATGGTCAATTAATGAGAGGATTGGTGATAGGTGAAGGAGCAATAAATTCACTAAATTTTTGAAAATCTATATAAGGACGTGATGTGTGTTAATTTTTACCTTTACAATCACAAGTATTCAAGCGATCTAAGTGCAACTGAGACAAGTGAAACATGTTGAGGTGCAGAGAGCTACAAAACTAGACATGGAGAGAATATTTTTACATAGAAGTGGCTTGCATCCCCATTGGTGAAGGGTTTGATCATAGGAGAATAATTTAGGAGCTAGGGCATGCAGTTTCAAGATAGGGAACTTGTTTTCAAGCTAGGGTTTGAGCTTACTTGACATAGAAGACAAAAGGAAGGATTTTTATAATGGCACCAAAGAAAGCACCTGTAGCAGGTACGAAGGTGAAGAAAAGGTGGAAGTTTCTCCCGAGAGAAACTTTTGAGAGATGAAGTATCTAGAAGGAGTGATAGTTGGATGGGATTGGGATTTCGACATTCACAAACGTAAAGTAAGTGATTACAACTAATGCATCACCAATAATAAGGGATAATTGGATGTGTTGTTGAACAAGAATACCAACAAACACACGTTGGATGATATGAAAATATATGATGATGTTGGGGAGAAGTTTCTTAAGAAGGTAAGGGTTTATCAGTTATATGAACTCCTATATTTTGGAAAACCAGAAGATTTATACCAATGGCTTATGAGAAAATTCCATGAGCACTTCTTCTATTTTACTAGAAGGAGGGTAATGATCACAACATCCTTGATTGCTACATTGACATGACTGAAGGGCACATGGATAGATATTATGATTGATTTGACTAATAAGGTAAATTTTATAGCCCACTAGCAAGGAGTTAGGATAATCCAAGGGTTCATGTAGAATGGACATAGACAAATTAAAGAAGTATCCTATAGTACATGAAGCCACACATCTGCTCACTAAGTTAAGTGACCAAGAGAGATGGTCATAGGTGAATACCATGTGGATACACATTGCAAAGAAAATTTTAGAGGGAGAAATATACAACTTGGATGGCTACATTATAGAAAATATTACTGAGGAAGTGTGCACAGGTGAGAAGATAAGTTTTGGTGCTATTCTATTATCTCTTGTCTTTGTAGAAATTGGAGTGCCTGATGGGACAAACAATAAAATTTAGGAATACCCCACAGAGAATAAGTCCTTCGCAGAGAGGTTCAAGAAATAATTATGTGAAGGAACAATGAGTGGCCCATGTAAGAAAATGGAATAATTGTGGTATGATTGAATTTGGGGATATTTGAGGAGGAATGACACATTCCAAAGGATCTACCCTTGGTAGTGGGAAAGACATTATAGTTCATAGTGTATCAACATTTTTGCATCGCGTGGTTTGCAATGAAGGATGACACATGGATTCCATGGTGAAAAATTCCTTATGCCTTCACATCGCACTACTTTCAGGCCTCAGTTCACAAGTTTACTGATGCACACCAGTTGAACTTCAACACAGAAAAGGTAGATTATGACTACCATACTCTCATAAAAACATATTTTTATCCAAGTTAGCATGCTTACATTCAGAGGATCATTTTAGATGTTATAAATATAAAGTTAGTAAGTTTGGTTATTGGGGATAGTGGATCCATGCTCATCTATCTTCAATTCAAGCCTAGGCTAGAGAATAACAAGTATGTGGAGAATGAGTTAATGCTACCAGGGCTACCTAAGGGAAAACAAACGGTTAAGAATGTTGAAACTCCAAATCCTATCATGACCATAGAGATAGATGAGGAGGAAGAACATGAGGATAGTGGAGGGTTTGACCATAGAGGCCTGAGGTAGTCCACAGAAAGAGTGGAGAGTGAGTACGCAGATACTCCGCCGTAATCCCAAGAATCAGAAGAGGATTTAGATGTGGATGCAGTCCCTAAAGAGCACCAATTTAAGGGGGTATTTAGAAGAACCATGACCTAAGTCATAGGAACATCACAAGATGTACAAAGATCACCATGAATATCTCCTCAGAAGGAAACAATTGAGAAGAAGAGAAGAATAAATTTGAAGCTTAATGAGGAGGAAGAGGAGTCTAAAGAGAGCGCACCTCATACCCCGGTTCATCCGAAAGATGTGGAGGATCCCAGGAATGAAGAAATGAGAGATGAAGAAGAAGGGGTGAAAGAAGAAGAATAAATTGTGTACAAGAAATCTAGTGCACCACTTACAACTTAGATAGGATAAGGGCTAACTCTAAACCTTAGTTCTCAGGTTTCTAAGGGGCCAATAAAAAGGAGAAGTAAATAATATGTTATACTAAGTATGGGCTAAACTGAGGACACAAGAAAAATTGTTTGCGCCTGGCTCTAGAGCATAGGGGAACTTAAGGAATTATATGGATGGGAGATGATGGATCCAGATATTTCCACTATGCATGTAAGGAAACATCTATCCTGGTCCATGCAGACTTACATGGATGAACCATATTTTGATGTGTGTGAGGAGTCTTATGTCTCAAGAAGAGTAAATAAGGACACCCAGAGCAGGAACATGACCAAAAATCCCACTCTTATGTTTGATGAGCAGGTCAACAATGCCTTAGTCAAGGTATCTGTTGAGGTGGCGTGGAAAAATATTGACAAGGCCACCACCATTAGAGAATTGATGGAGGATAACATAGATTAAACTACAAAAATAGAGTATTTAAAAGAAGAGAAGGAACGAGAATAGACAAAGAATGAGGCCTTCATTAGCATGGCATAGGATATTGGTGATTATATTATGAAACCAAGGCCTCATCTAGAACCAAAGCTACTTTAAATTTTTCCTTATGTTATGCATTATGTGTGCACTTTGGTTGACTTGGTGCTAGAATATGGACCACTTAGAATGTCCACACCAAAATATGTTAAAAAAGAACTAGAGAGAGCAAGATCCTCTATGATTAGAAAAATTTCAATGTATGAGGTATTTCTCTAGACTTTAAATGATGAGCTGAAGAAAGAATACCAAGATCTAAACTTGTGTGTAACACCAAAGGAAGTGATAAGGACCAGAACTCTGGTCGAAGATAATAAAGTTCTGGAAACAATGAAATATGAGACTTTAGGGTGTGCAAAAAGATTGGCACTAGTAAAAAAAAGTGTGAAGCCCTTGCAGTAGCTCAGGATTCATATAAGGAGAGGATAGATGAGCTTAGGAATCTCATAACATAGAATATTAATCTCATGGAAGGAATGATGTTAGGTATGGCCAATGTTGTGTGGGTACTATATAATGAGAAAGAAAATATTACTCAGAATGAACTATATGCCATAACCACAGATATTCCAGAGAAGACAAGGACAATGCTAGATGACTGGAAAACAATGGAGGTAGAAATCAAAATTGAATATCCAAAGCTAGTCCTCCCAGTTGAAGAAAAGGTAGCTGTAGAGTAAATATTCATTCTTGTGTATAGTTATTCTTAAATTTTTTCAATTCTTATTATTTATTGTTGGGGACACCAGAAGGAATTGCCATTACCGAGATGAAAATTTACTTTAGTGTGGGGTTATGTTGAGTAGACATAATATTTTAATAAGAAGAAGAAACACATAGAATGCACCTAGGGGAACAAGGTGCATTTGATGGCGAAGAATGATAGGAAAGGAAATGTGCACCACAAAAGTTTGGTTCAGGCTTAGCCGTTTTTATGGATACGGGATATTTTTGGAGATAGCATGCGGAGCATACATCAGGAAGGAGACTTGCATGACACACAAATAGTATTTTGGGAATGATCGGCTGATAAGCGCCATGCATGGTTTAAGTTAATAATAGGATTACTTCTTCCAATTAACTATAGGACATATATTATTAGCGCACTTGCGTGTGTGCATGTTATTAGAAAGGTACATGGCTATTATTAGCATGAAACCTATTTTGAGAAGTGCGGAAGTGGTGAAGGGAAAGTCTCCACCCCTATAAATATGTATTGAATTATGGAGAGACTAAAGAGGCTCGATTATTGTAGAGTTATTCTGTTGGATCTGATGTGTGCATGACTTATGGATATACATTATAATGTAAGAAGCTTATGTGTTTTATAGTCTTTAATGAAATGGATAATATTTTCTGTATAATGGTGTTAAATGTAACTATATCTGGTTCATGTTAATCTTATTATAGTTATTGTTTAATTCGTGATTATCTAAGATCTAGATATGGATTATGCATTGTGGAATGTTTATGTTTAATTATGGATTTGAATATGTTTTATCACCATCAAAATAGCATCCTACACAAAAAAATCTAAATAGGGGCATGGTACCTTTGCATGCTTTGGGTGATCACTCAGCTCAGGATGAGTGATGTGCAACACACATGGGTTTTACATAGTAGATTCTAGGTTGCATCAATAAGCTTCCCTGAAATTAAAATCTTGCTACAGTATAGTACTGAGAATGTTCTAGGTAATAAATGCATCCTACACTAACTTCTTCCACATGATTTTATATTGAATTATGTAAGTAGCATCATATGCTCTATGAATGATCTTTCCAAGCAAGTGGATATTACACATGTCAAACTACTCAATGTGAATACAACATTAAGCATGCAATAGGAACATTTGTTAGTTTCACTTGTCAAAAATCACATGACAACATTTGCATGGGATTATGGAGACATGCATGGAATCCATCCTAAACTCTATACTCAAAATATTTACATCAAGGACAGATATAAGCCAATAAAATAACCATAATGGAGAATGAACCCAACAATGAGGGATATAGTGAAGGAAGAACTAAAGAAATTATTGCATGTTGGTTTCATATATCCAATTTCACATAGTTAATGGGTGTCACCACTTTTTATTGTACCTAAAAATAATGGTAAATGAATAATCTACATAGACTATAGGGAGCTAAATGCAACAATAAATAAGGATAATTTCCTTCTTCCTTTTATTGATCAAGTACTTAAAAATCTTTCTAGAAAGAAGTATTTCTCTTTCCTGGATGGTTACAGTTGCTATAACTAAATTCAGATTACATGAGAGGATCAAGAAAAGACCGCATTCACATGCCAATGGGGAAATATTGCATACTCCAATCTTCCCTTTCATCTGTCCAATGCACTTCCCACATTTCAGAGGGTAGTGCTTATCATCTTCTCATATTTAACCAATGATTGCAAGGAGGTATATATGGATTATTTCACACTCCATGGAAGTACTTTTCATGAAGCAATGAAGAACTTAGAAAAGGTTCTCAATAGATGCAAGGAGCATAATTTGTCCTTAAGCAATGAAAATTTTTATATGATGATGTCTGAGGGGATAGTGTTAGGTCATTACTTGTCATGTGCTGGGATCTAGATAGATCCACCAAAAATATCAATGATTATAAATTTTCCAACACTTAAAAAGTAGAAGGATGTAAGGAGCTTATTGGGCCATGTTGGGTATTACTGAAGATTCAATTAAGATTTTAGTAGAATTGCATTACTATTATTTTTTCTATTAGGAATGGATGTTGTATTTGTATGGACAGATAAATGCGAGGGTGCATTCCAAAATTTTAAGTAAATGCTAACTTTTGCACATGTTTTTAGAGGGCCATATTGGAGTTTACCATTTCATATACACACTAATGCTTTAGATCATGCCATTGGTGCTATTTTAGGACAAAAATATGGGATGAACAACTATGTAATAAATTATGTGAGTAAGAACCTGCAGCATGCTGAGCTTAAATACATGGTCACTGAGAAGGTATTTTTAGTCATTTTATATGCCATAAATGAGTTCAAGCACTATATCATAGGATATTCAGTTTTTATCCATACAGAACATTCTACCATTAAATATTTGATCAACAAACTAGTTGTAAGTAATAGGCTAATCAGATTGTTACTACTCTTATAAGAGTTTGATGTAACAATTGTTGATAAGCCAGAGAAATTCAATGTTGTAGCATATTTTCTCTCATGTATGGAAAATAATAATGAGGAAGTAGTTGTAGATGAATCTTTTCCATATGAACACTTGTTTGAAATTTCCACCAAGAAACCCTGGTATGCATATATAACCAACTATTTGGTTTCAGGTAAGACACCTCCACACTATCTATATTCTAAAAATAAATATATTTTTGAGAAATTTTTTAATTTCTCTTAGATATCTGGTTTCCTATTCCACACAAGGAAAAATAATGTTATGAGAAGGTGTATTGATGACAATGAAATTTATGATGTCCTAAAAGCTTGACATACTGAGCCATGTGGAGGAAACTTCACTGTAAAAAGAAAAACATAGAAAGTATTAACATTAGGGTATTATTTACCTACATTTCACAAGGATGTATCATTGTATGCAAGAAGATGTGATAAGTGCCAAAGAATGGGAATACCTACCAAATAAAATGAAATTCCATTGCAGCCTCAGATAGTATTACAATCATTTGATAATCGGGGATTGGATTTTAATGGTCCCATAGATCCTAAGTCCCAACAAAAAGAGTTCATTCTGGTATGGACATAATACCTCACAAAATGGATAAAATTAAAGGCATTACCAAATACAAAGAGTGAAAAATTTGTAAAACTCGTAAATGACCATATTTTTACAAGATACGAAGTGCCAAGAGATATTTTCACAGTTCAAGGTACCCAATTCACTGTTGAAGTTATTTCTAATTTAGCTAAAGAATATGAAATTGGGCATAGGAAGTCCACACCTTATCATCCATAATCCAATGGCCAAGCTGAAGTAAAAAAAAAAGAAATTGAATCCATTTTGATAAATACTATTTCATTTCATAGAAAGGATTGGTTAGAAAGACTTCCAGAGGTAGTTTGAGAATTCAATACCACATGAAAAAAACAACTAGATTCACACCTTTTGAGCTACTAAATGGTAAGATTGTTGTTCTCCCTATTGAGTTTGAGCATAGGACATTAATAACTGCATTAGAATTAGGTATAGATTTGTCTAAAGATTAGAGGAAAAGAATGCTTCAAATCAATGAGTTGGATGAAATGAGAAGGTAGGTTGTTCATAATGCAAAGGTGGTACAAAACAAAAGATCAAGTGGCATGACATGTTCATCAAGACAAGGAAATTTCAAGAAGGTGATTGGCCACTTCTCTTTGACTCTAAATACAAGGATGACATGGGAAAACTTAGAACGAGGTGGCTGGGTCCATATGAGATTGAGAAAATATTTCCCAATGGAGATGTAAAACTCACCACTATTGACCCTATGAGATTTAAATCACTGGTAAATGGTCATAGATTGAGGATATATAAGAAACCAATGATAAGAACACCTTCATCCATCAGTTCATAGGATGCCAAAGAAGGATGGAAATGAGAACATAAGAATTGAGAATATAAGTTGAACCTTATTTTTCATCTTCTGAAACTGTTGAGGAATGAGATATTTAGTGGCGTTGGGTTATCAGCTTGCTGGATACCCCAGGGAGGAATAAAAGTGACATGATCATCCTTCATGGTGATTAACACCACTCACTAACATGTTTTATTTTGGTAGCATTTCTATTTTGTAGGATTTGGAGTATTTGTGCCAAGGTGTGCATAATATTTATGAAAGGAGATGGTGCAAAGAGTAGAATGTCGACTTGCAACAACATGATGCCAAATGTTTTCATTTCATTTTTTTGTAGAACCTGATTATGTGAAGAATCAAGAGCGTAGAGGAATAAGAAAAAAGGTGAAGATAGTTAGCACCAGAAAAAATCAAGCTTCCCTCTCTGGGAATTAATTGAATTCATTATGGAATTTATTATATAGAACAACACATGCAAAAAAATGGACCTACAACAACACTACTTGCAGGCATGCAATACCTCAACATGTAGCCTAATGCATGTATCTAAGGGTGCAAACTCTAACAAGGCACATGTCACAATCATTTGACGTAGATCTTGAGTTAAGTGCACTCAATTTCATGTAATAGAGTATTGCTAGAATAATTATATTTAATTAATATATGTTCCAAGTTATCAAATAAAATTTATTTCCCATAATTTTTTGCCACCTTTTTCAATTTAACATGTGTGCCACATCGTTCCCTGATATCCTTCAATTCAAATTAATGCTACCTTTTCAAGATGTGTACAAAATTGGTTGCAAATTTTGAAAAGGTAGAACACTTGGTTCTTAAATTCATTCAATTTTTTTATAATCAATTCCAATTGAAGGAATTATTTCCTCACAAAATTTGTAAAATTTGTAGAACCTAACAATGGGTGGAGACTTGATAAGAAATGAACCAACAACCATTTGCAGTTATTGGCTAGATTTTATGCATAGCTTAAAACCCAGGAAGTCATGAGATAAATATCCCTCATTTAACTATGAGGCTCCCATGTAAGATGTTTATGTATTTTGTAGAGGTGAATCCTAATAACTATTTTCAGGGGTTTTACTTTAATTCCCATAGCTCATGAACCTCATTTGGGAAATTTTGCAGCAAGTAAGTAGTTGTGATTGGAATATTTGCAAAAGGGGGAAATGATAGAATTTAGCAAAGAAGAAAGGAATATGTGTTGAATAAACCAATAGCTATCAGATTTGGTCTTATCCACAAAAATTAAATAAATATCAAAATATCACAACATTCAAAAATGAGGGAAGGAAATAGCTTCTAATCTAGATCTGAGATAACACAAATTTTATCTAAAACCTCTTAAAAGAAGAAACCAACAAATCACTATAGACATAAAGTTCTCCAAAATTCCACCTTTTATTAAATCCCCAAGATTTCACACCAATCACATCAGGGGTTCTAGCACAAAGTCTAAAAACTCAATAATGCTCAAATTACAAAAGCTCTTGCTAAACAAGTTTTGCTAAAACAAAATTGTGATTATTGATCTTTTTGATCTTGATATTTTTGATAATTTAACCTATAGGATATTCCTCTATTTATAGTGCATATGGGGAAATTAAAAATAGGAAAATCTCAATGAACTTCCACATGTGGAATTTGTAAAGGAAATAATGGGTAGTATTTCCCCTAGAATTCCTCTTTGCATGACATGCATGCCTTACAATTAAAAATAGAACATTTGCATTCATGCCACCTATTTCCAAGTAATTGAATTCTCCCAGTAACTCGAAGTTACATATTTTAAACCAATCACTTAATTTTTACAATTTAATTGATTACTCAATTACTTTGTCGGAGAAAATAATAGAAAGAAGAAGAAAGAGGAGAAGAAATTAGAAGAAAGCTACAACAATCTCAGAATGATTTTTATTCCATATGCCTCATGAATGATATGAATGATACCTCTTCCTTTTGTATGAGAATCTCTTTCTCCCACGTGCAGTTGAATATTTTCCTTTGATTCTCACCAAACTGGATAAGGAAGAAGCTAACTGTGATTTCCTTGCGGGTGTTTCCTCTGACCTTTCTTCCCCTCTTATCCTTGAAACTTTTGTAGTTCTTCTCAAGTATGTGCACTAGTGAAATGTTTTCTATAAAAAATTTAGACAAAAATTTTGACTCATCACTCTTTTATTTATTTTTTAATTGCATAAGGGCAATTTTGAACTATGGAAATCACTCTAGGTGAAGGAAAATATAAATAGATTCAATTTGGGCTTCAACTAGAAGATTTGGAGCACATGCACCAAATTTTGAAAGGGATTTTGCATGTAATGAATTCCACATGGGTTGTGTTAGAAACAAGAAGATGATATTCTTAAAATTCACACAACTCACTCTTAAGAAATTGCGTGGATTTTACAAGGCATGGATTATGTGAATTTGTAACAAAGAGGAAAATTTTGTGTGGATCTTGAGTGAGGAGGATTCTTTGCAAAAGGAAAACTAGACTATGAAAAACCACAATTTCTCCTTGAATGAATTTCAATTCCTTATATTAGGTATCATTAAAAATAAGAGGACAACCTTACAGAAATTCAAACAATTCACTTAAATGAATTATCCTCAAAATTACGTTAAAACTGGAAGATGAGGATGCTTATATTCATGATTTGCATTAAGTGGCTTTGAATTATAAGACAAGAGAATTAAAATCTAGTATTTATTCTTAGTGAATTCTCTCTTCTAAAATCTGAGTGGAAACTTCAAAGATTTTCCTTTGAAATTGTGTGGAATTCAAGAAGAGAAGCTGCCTAAAATCCACAATAACTTAATAAATTTTACTTTTGTTTTTAATACCAAGGATTGTGTTAAAAAGAGAAGTCTAGGATGTGAAAATTCATGAAAAAAATTTAATATAATTCTTCTATTTAAAATTGGGTGGATTTTGGTATTCCAAGGTAGGTGGATTTTCATGATTTAACTCAATGGACTTGCATTGAAATTTGAGTGGACAAGAACTTTTAAATAACCATGATTCACTTGGGAGGTTGTGTGGATATAGAAATTGGAAGGAAGGTTACTTTTAGAAGACATGACTCCTCTAATTCACAACAATTTAAGTGACTTTTTATTTAAGAGAATTGTGTGAATTCCAAGGGAGGAGGATTGTGTGAATTCATAAGGAAGAGGATTCTTGAAATAGAAGAAAAGCTAAGAGAAATCCACGAAAATCACTTAAGTGACTTATGCTTTTGTTTTAAAGGTTGAGTTGAAAGATAGAAGACAAGATTCTAATTTTACATGACACATCTTAAGTGACTTATGTGAATTTTGAAGTGAATGGATTGTGTGAATTTTAGAAGACTCAACTTCTAATTTCCATGACAACTTAAGTGAAATTTATTTCTCTTTAAATTTCATTAAACTTGAAATACTGGCTTCCTAAAATTCACAAAAACTTAAGTGATTTCCCCTTTATTATAATTGCATAGATTTTTGGAAGGAAGTCTGCCCAAAATCCATGATTTTCTTGATTATCTTTGCCTCTTGAATGATCCTATAGAATGCTGATTTTTCTTCCTTGGCCATCACTGTTATACAAAAAAAAGACAATATTTTCGATATCTATGATCTTCTTGATCATTTATCTTGAATTTAACCTCAGAAAAGGTGAAAATCCTGATCTCTGGTCACCTTCAAAAATAATCTTTGGCTGACAAATTAATTAGCAATTAAAAATACTATTTAACGTTTCAAAACCCTAGGCTTGGAAAAAGATTTGGCAGGAAGAAAGAATAGGCCATGAGGATTTCTGGATGGAAAATTAAGAAATACCAACACTAAAACATAAAATAAATAAAATAGAAACAAAAACCTAAAAGAATCTATGGGAAATTTCTCATAAAATTCTTCTAATAAGCTAGCCTACAAAAAAATCTCCCCTGAGTGAATGATTTGTGGTAATAATGATGGAGTGAGGTGTTTATATAACCCAAATTTCTTAATTATATCTCAACCTATTTTTAAAAGAATAAATAAAATGCTTTCAAGCTAACTCTAGGAAAGGAATGAGTGAGCTTTAGCATGTTGGTATTTGACGGATGAGAATATATGACCTCTTATTGGTATCTTTGAAAAATGCAAGCAACTGTAGGAAAAAAAAAAGAAAAACATGACCCTTCACTTAAAAAGATTTTTTTTTTAAAAAGGGGTAGTCCTAGATTTCAGGTTGAAATCTTTGGGACACCAGCTGCCTCCATTTGTAGAAATATTTACTTCTATATAAATGAAAGAAGTGAATATGAGATCCCAACATCTCTATTTTCATATCTTGTCCATTAGGTTCAGGTTCAAGAAAAGGAAACACAAAATAAACAAAAAAGAAAAGAAAAGAAAACAACTAAGAATTTTATTTATGTACACACATGTTTTACCCTGTATCTTAGTTCCTGAAGAGCTTCAGATGTTTCCCAATGAAAGTAAGTCATAACTCAATGCCATCCTGGTAGGAAAGGATGAAAATATCCATTCTGGTAGTTTTCTTGATCATGAAGGGCCCTTTCCAGAGTGAATTAGAGTTGTCATGCATGTGTTTCGGTTCTTTCCTCTTGTTTCACAAGAGTACCCAGTGTCCGATCTGGAAATTTCTTTCTCTGAATTTTTTTTTCAAATAACTTGGGAAAGTCCCCATCAACTTTGTTTTGTGGTGGATCATCATTTATTATCTCTATGGTGGGTAAGTCTTCATCAACTTCCTTTGTACCTAGATTTATCGGATGCATTCTTGAGGAAGAACTATCACCATATTATTTGTTCTTCTTTAAGTATTGATCATGCTTGTCGAAAACATCCTCTAAGGAAAATAAAACCTTGGGGATTTTGTTACCTTTCAATTGGATTATTCCACTACTTTCATCATAATCTAGATTAGTTTGATCTATGGTTGTTTGTTGTGTGGATGTTTTCCTCCCTTCAAAATACAACTCGTCAAATTTGTTTTGTTCCTGAAATGTAGATATTTGTTTTTTTTCATTGAAAATTTTCCACTACTCAACTTTATTAGGGAATTTGGAGCGGTGTACCATTTCCACCTTATAGTTCCCTTTTGTGAATATGGATGGTGTTCTATCCATATTTAATAGTGCAGACATGAATTCTAAAGAGTCTACCTTGGAATTATGATTTATTGGAATGAGGTTGATAGAGAAGGCTGCAAAATTGAGTGTGGAAGAAATCACTCTATCTCTATAATGCTTCAACTTATCTCTTTTGACTTGTTTTTTCCCTCAAACTTGTTTTACTATAATCTCAGCATCTCCTTGGTATTTGAGGATTTTTACTCCTTTCTTTCTACCTTACTCCATTCCTAATAGTAATGCTTCATACTTTGTCGTATTGTTGGTGTTCTTGAACATCAACTTGTGGGAGTATGGGAATATCTCATGATTTGAAGATATTAATAGAATTCCAGCTCCTGATTCAAAAGAACAACAAATTACTTTAAACTTCAGAGTCCAAATTTTTTCTTATTATTCTAGTTCTGTTTGAGGTTCTAGCTCTGGAAATTCTTTACTCATTTCCAAGTAATAAACTTTGTGGTCAGATTCTTGAAAAAGAATATGAGATCTAGGATCCTCGGATTTCGTAACTATGTACTTGGACTTCTTTTCTGACTCTAGCTTATGATTTATTACTTTGATAGGAATTTGGGCACATGACTAATCCATCTTTACTTCTCCTCCCATATATTTGCAAAAAAAAATTCTCAGAAACATCTTGTAGGAGACATGAATATTTGCAACTAAGATTTTCAGTTTCAATCTTTTTTCATCAAAAAATCCCAAAACATATTTTTGATATTTTATTTTCCCATTTAAAGGGACTAATATTTCCATGGAATAACTCCTTCCTATGGTCTTTGTCAAGGTAAGAAAAAATTCATCTGCAACTTTAGTTGGCATGACATTGTCAGAAGCACCTGAATCTAAGATGTAATCTATTAACCTGAAACCATTCAATAATAATGAAATATAAAAAGGTTGTATTCTTTCAGAAGCTCATGGGGGTTTAATAACTACAATATTGTTTTGGGAAGGAGTATCTTTGGGATCAGGAAAAATTATTTTGATGCATTAGATGGTTCTGGATATTGCACGTATTTGACTAGCCTATTTCACTGGTCAGGAAAATACCTCAAGTATTCAGCTTCTGACATTTGAAATCTAGTTTTGTTGAAATCATTAATAATCTCAAAAGAAGGTATAAATGTGTTAGCTTCAGATACCTGATATACCTTTTGTGGTTGAGATGAAGAAATTGCATAATTATCTATGGGAGCTAATGAAGAAGGTAAAGGGTTGCCTCTTCTGAGAATAGTGACATTAGATGTAGAATCTCTTCTTTATTCATCAACCAATGTATCATCTTGGTGAGTTTATGATCTTGTAAATACTACATAAGTATGACCATGATCATCTGTAACAATCTCCTCATATTCATGTTCATATTTGTAGTTTAGGTAATTAATGTTGGAGTCACTGAAAGGATATACAAAATCATCATATCAAACTGATCATTAATAGCTTCCCGATCTTCTTCATTCATCTCAACATTGTTTCTGGGAGCAGATTCAATTGATAACATTTCAGAACCAACAATGTGGTTCCAGTTTTTTTTGTTGAAATTTTGATTAGGGGAAGTGTTGTTTCCCTGAGCCATTTGATCCATTTGTTTCTTCATCTGCAACATCTTATTTTCTAGTTTTTGCAATACTGAATCATAAGTAGTAGCGGATGAAATTTCAACTTTAGAAGTACTGCCATTTATTTTTCTAGCCATGATGAGGCTGTCTTCAATTTCAACTACCATATTTTGAGATATTAACAAGTCAATAAGACGTTCTCTTTGCAGTTGACAACCTACTTCAAGAATTAATGCATTAATGAAGAATACATTTTGATTCTCGTCACTGAGAGAAGTAGAAGCCAAAATTTAGTAAAGTATTATTTAGAATTTTGCTATAAAATCCCACATGTTCTCATATGGATCCTTCTTTATTTGATTCAGTTGAGTTATCAAGGTACTGAAATCTTAAAATGGCTTGAATATTTTCAAGAATGCATCTTTCATAGTAGCCAAGTTGGTTATGGTACCAGGAGCTAACCAGTAGAACCATTATCCAACCAATTAATTCAGAGTCTCTATGAAGATTCTGATAGATAAATCTTCATGTTTGACTAGAAGCACTCCACATGATATAAAGAACATAGGTAAGCGTTCATCTGGATTCTTCTTTCCATCTCTAAAGAATTTTGGAAAATTATATCTCTTCCCTTTAAGTAAATCATGCCTAGGAGGAGTCAGGTTTAGAGGTCCAAAAGTTGCACCTCATAGAACAGATGCTACAGGGGCAAGTGGTTGATTCTGTATTATGAAAGGATCACATATTCTTTAAGAATAGACCTGGTGAATAATTGGAGCTACTTTATTATGCTATACATTATAAGGAGGATCATGCACTCTTCTATCTGGTGAAATATTTTCTCCATGACTCTTAGGTTGAGGAGGATGATTAAAATTAGATTGTGCCTACAATCTATAAAAATGATCAGTCCTTCCTTGATCACTACTATACCGAGTGAATAGAAATTCTAACAGGTTGAGGTTTTAATATAGATGGGAACAAGAAATAAAATCTCTAGTATGCTAAATTTTTTGTTCCCTAGTGGAGTCGCCAAAAACTGTTGGCTAGATTTTATGCATAACATAAAGCCTAAACATTCATGAGATAAATCTCCCTCATTTAACGGTGAGGCTCCTGTGTAAGATGTTTATCTATTTTTTGGATGTGAATCCTAATAAATATTTTTAGGGTCTTTAGTTTAATTCCCATAGCTCGTGAACCACATCTGGGCAATTTTACAGGAAGTAAGCAGTTATGATTGGAATATTTACAGAAGGGCGAAGTAATAGAATTTAGGAAAGAATAAATTAATATGTGTTAAATAAAAAAATAGCTATTAGATTTTGTATCATCCACACAAATTAATTAAATATTCAAAGATCACAACATTCAACAATGAGCAAAAGAAATAGCTTCTAACCTAGATCTGAGATAACACAAATTTTATCTAAAACCTATAAAAGGAAGCAACTAGCAGCAACTAGCAAATCACTGTGGACAAAAAGTTCTCCAAAATTTCATCGTTTATTTAATCCCCTAACTTTCACACTAATCAAATCAAGGGTTCAAGCACAAAATCTGAAAAATCAAGAATTCTCAAATTACAAAATCTCTTTCTAAACAAGTTTTGCTAAAACAAATTGTAACTATTGATCTTTTCGATCCTAATATTTTTGAGAATTTAACCCTTAGGCTCTTCCTCTATTTATAGTTCATAAAGGTCAATTACAAATATGAAAATATTAATGAACTGTTGCATGTGGAAGCCATAAAGGAAATAGTTGGCAGTATTTACCCTAGAATTGCTCTTTGCATGACATGCATGACTTACAACTGAAAATAGAACCTTCTATTTTGCATGTCTACCACAAATTTCCAAGTAATTGACTTCTTCTAGTAACTTGAAGTAACAAATTTTAAACCAATCACTTAAGTTTTATAATTTAATTGATTACTCAATTACTTTTTCAAAGAAAATAAGAAAAAGAACAAGAAAGAGGACAAGAAATTAGAAGAAATTTGTAACACTCTGAGTCTAATTTTTCTTCCATATGCCTCATGAATGATATGAATTATACCTCTTCCTTGAATCTAAGAAGCTCTTTATCCCACATGTGGTTGACTCTTTGCATTTGATTCTCACCAAACTAGATCTGGAAGCAGCTGACTATGATTTCCTTACAGGTGTTACCTTTGACCTATCTTCCCCTCTTATTCTTGAATATTTTTTAGTTCTTCTCAAGTATGTGCACCGGTAAAAATTTTTCCATAAACAATTCAGGAAAAAAATATACTCGTCACTCTTTTATTTATTTTTAATTACATAGGGGAATTTTAAATTATGGAAATCACTTTCGGTGAAGGAAAATATAAATAGATTCAATGTGGGATTCAACTGGAAGATTTGGAGCACATGCACAAGCTCTTAAAAGGTATTTTTCATGCATTGACTTCCACATGGGCTGCATTAGAAACAAGAAGATGAGCTTCTTAAATTTCACACAATTCACTTTCAATAAATTGCGTGGATTTTACAAGTCATGGTTTGTGTGAATTTGCAACAAGGTGAATTTTTGTGGATCTGTAGTGAGGAGGATTATTTGTAAAAGGCATACCAAACTATGAAAAACCATGATTTCCCCTTGAATGAATTTCAATTCCTTATACCAGGCATCATTGAATATAAAAAGACAACCTTAAGGAAATTCACACAATTCACTTAAGTGAATTCTCCTCAAAAATTATGTTAAAACTGGAAGATGAGGCTGCTAATATTCAAGATTTTCATTAAGTTGATTTGAATTGGAATACAAGATCATTAAAATGCACGATTTCCTCTTAGTGATTTCTCTCTTCTAAAAGTTGTGTGGAAACTTGAAATAATTTCCTTTGAAATTTCATGGAATTTAAGAAGACGGGCTGCCTTAAATCCATGACAAATTAAGAGCTTTTCCTTGTGTTTTTAATACCAAGAATTGAGTTGAAAAGAGAAGACTAGGCTATGAACATTCATGACAAAACTTTAAGTTAATTCTTTTACTTAAAATTTTGTAAATTTTGCTATGCCAAGGCAACTGGATTTTTATTATTTAAGTCAAAGGACTTGCTTTAAAATTTGTGTGGACAAGCAATTTAAAATAACCATGATTTACTTGGGAGGCTGTGTGGATTTAGCAATTGGAAGGCAGGTTACTTTTAGACGACATGACTCCTCTAATTAAAGACAACTCAAGTGAAGTTTTCTTTAAAATAATTGTGTGAATTCCAAGGGAGGGGGATTGTGTGAATTTTGAAGGAAGATGATTCTTGAAATAGAAGAAAAGACAAGGGAAATCCACGACAATCACTTAAGTGACTTATGCTTTTATTTTAAAGGTTGAGTTGAAAAATAGAAGACAAGCTTCTAATTTTACATGACACAATTTAAGTGACTTGTGTGAATTTTGAAGTGAATGGATTACGTGAATTTTAGAAGACTTAGCTTCCAATTTCCATGACAACTTAAGTGACATTTATTTCTCTTGAAATTTCATTAAACTTGAAATATTGGCTACCTAAAATTCAAGAAAATTTAATTGGTAATTAAAAATACTAGATATCTTTTCAAAACCTTAGGTCCAAAAAGAGATCTGGCATGAAGAAATAATAGGCTATGGGGATTTTCAGATGGAAAATGGAGAAAAATTGACACCAAAACATAAAAAGAAATAAAATAAAAACAAAAAATTGAAAGAAGCTATGGGAAATTTCTTGGAAAATTCTTACAATAAGCTAGCTTACAAAAACTCTCCCCCAGGTAAATGCTCTATGGTAATAATGATGGGGTGAGGTGCTTATATAACCCAAATTTCTTAGTTTTATCTTAACCTATTTTTAAAAGAATAAATAAAACGATTTCAAGCTAAGTATGGGAAAGGAATGAATGAGCTTTAACATGTGGGTATTTGATGGATAATACTCTATGAATTCCTGAAGGTATATTTGAGAAATGTGAGAAACTATAGGGAAAAACAAACAAAACATGAACCTTCACTTAAAAAGAATGAAAAATTTAAAAAGGGGTAGTCCCATATTTCAGGGTGAAATCTTGGGGACACCAACAGTTGCGGAATCAACCAAAAATTGTACCTTACTTTCACGATAATAGCTAGATGGATTACATCAGTAAGTTCCAATGTTTTAATGAGGCTATGGTCATATATTTTTCCACCACCTTCAAATATGGGCAGGAAATAGGAAAGGGTTTTCAAGTTAAGGTTAATGATGAAATATTGGTTGTAATAATTGATCTACTAGCAGAAGGCAAGATGTATCCTACAAAAGCCAATCTATAGGAATATCAAGCAAAATTTGTAGATGAGGATGAAAAATTTGAAGTAAATAGACAAGGTACTTTGTGAACTTCTTTAAAACCTTTCTAGGTAAATGTGTCAAATTAAATTATAAAATATTATACCTATGAGGGTTTATATTCATGGTTGAATAATGTCTATTTTAAACTACTAAATCATTTGAAGAATGACAGATATGTGAATGTACCAAATTTCTTGCATGAAATTTTAAATAATGTGAGTAGAGAGTCACAAAGGGGAAGGTTTTCCTTGTCTCACCATTATCTTGTCACTTTAGTTGTAAGGGATACATTGACAACTAAGCATCCTGCATTGAATTACGAATAATTTGAAAGAGAAAATCATATTAATGATCTATTGGGGAAGGTTAAGAACAAGAGAAGAATATCATCTAATTATACTATGGCTCTATCGGAACCCTTAGTTTTAGAAAACCCTACTCCTTCAGAAATACCTATTCTTTCAGCAATTTCCATACCTTTTGAAGAACCTATCCATGAAGAACCTCCATTTATAGAGAAAAGACCTAGGCCCATATCTCTTGACATGATTTTAGTTATTGAGGAATTGCTAAATATAGAAACCCTAGAGTCTTCTTCGTCCAAAGGAAAGAAGAAGTCTTCCAATAAAATCTTTGGGCCACCAAGGAGATCCCATAGAATCAAAACTAAAAATCCAAGAACTTCAAAATCTAGAAAAAATATTCAAATCTCCCTAGATATTGATGAGGATGGGATAAAGATGATTGAGGAATCCATTATAATGGAATTTCAGCAAGAAGTTCGTATAGTCACAAATTCAGACATAGACATGGAGGAACAAACAAGTGAAGTAAAAAAGAAAAAGTAGGAAGAATTAGGTGAAGAACTTGATAATGAGTGCCCTACTAAGTCAATTGAGGTTCAAACAGAGGTCGTTCATGCTGGGAAAACCCATATGCAACATGAAGAAGAGGTGTGCATTGAAGAAATTGAATTTTTAACTAATGATCTTAAAAGCCCTAAGGAAACAAAGATTATTCATGCACAAGATGAAGAGGATATAGTAACTAAAGAATTTGAGAAAGTAAACTCTACAGCTGTAAATGATGAAGAGAAACCTAAATAAGTGTCATCAGAAACAATACATGTAATGCAGAGCACTGATATGGATACTGAAGCAGGTTTACCACTTGATATATAATATACAATTGATAACATTGTCCATAACCTTGAGCTAGAAATTTCTCAATAATCTAGTGCACCAATGCACATAGATATCCCCCCAATTCCTCATGTAGCGCCATAACCGGTGTGTCAACCATCCAACCTAGAACCACATGTCGTCATACAAGAAATTTTTGGAGAGCCTCCTAGGCCAATCCGTAGAACTATGGCAACATAAACCAATTCAGAATATTGGGTTTAGAAGTATGAGAATTATTGTAACAAGATGCAGAGAAGGTGGGAATGAGAAAAGGAAGAGTTACTCTTCCAACACCAACAAGATTTGGAGGAAAAATGATAGGCATTTAAGGGAAAAGAACAATGAGATTGCAAGACTTAGAAAGAAACAAAAAGATATAGTATAGGTAACAAATAAAAATTTCAAGTGTATAACACCATCAAGCATTTATTATATATTCTTAAAGGAACAAATGTTGCAATTAAAATATACTTGTATCAATAATTTTATACCATTTGATATTATTGGAGGAAGGCCACTCTTCAAAATAAATCTGAAAATGCCCCATAAAATCCTATTACTACTTTGTGAACTGTATATGTTCAATTATGCTTTAGAATATGAGAGATATTGGATCCATGTTCTTTACATTGGGGATGAGCAAGTTCGGGCACTATGTTCTTATTTCAACAATGACCTATACAAGGTAAAATAGTTGGTCAAATATAGATGATTGTGGAAAGAAAAACCACTGATGATTTGAGTAGAGGCAGGCAATACCAAGGAAATGATAAAAGAGTATGGTAAATTTATGGAGGAGCAGAAAATAAAATAGAGGGTATACAAGATGAGAGAGGAATTCCATGATGAGGTTAGAGATCACATTAGGTTCAATGATGCAGAGATAGTACAGGCATGGAGAAGGATATGGGAAGAAATGTCACTAGAGACGAAGAGAAAGGAAATGCATTCATGTACAAACATTATCCCAACTCTCTAGATAATCAATCCATATATTGAGGTAGCAAAAGGATGTGGAAAATCTAGGTTCCCTATTAGATACTATCCACCTATTTTCCACTATCCACTACCTCATTGTTCTGGGAATATAGAATTGAATGACAAATTAAAAGAAAGGATAATGAAACAATAGAGAAGGAATGTAAGATATTTATTTGCTAAACCAAAGGGAACATCCATTAAAAGTGACTTCAGGAAATTGTGCAGCATCATCTAGGAGGAACCCAAGAAAGAAAAGGATAAACAGTAAAAACTTGAATGAGGTCATTCAAGAAGTTAAGTCTAGGGGTGTGATGAGACCCTCTAATTACCATTTTAATTGTATCATCTATTGTGTATGTTTTATACCCTTGTATTTGTTATCTGTGTTATCTTGTCAAACATTTCCATTTGAACTTAAACTTATGGAACTTATATATTAATTAGTATAACTATTATTAAGTTACTCCATTTTATGTATTTTGACTGTGTATTTTAATCTCTTGATGCAATGAAATGATTAATGGTGTTTTTTCTATATGTCATACTTGTTTGTAAGAAATTTCTATATGTTATCACTAACATGTAGAAGAAGGAACTCTTTCACAATGAAAAATACTCTTCCAAAACAACTGACATGCAACAACTGGGACTCGTCTGCAGAAAAAAAACCTGAAGCCAAAGGAGAACACACACATATACAATGCTATGATTGTGGGAATCCTGATCAATGTGGATACTTCACATAAGATCACACATGCCAATCCAAAAGTAGTTAGAACAACAAGAAACAAATCTCACGTCATTACTTGATTATGCCCTACAACAACTGTGGAACTAGTAGATTGAACTTGATTTTAGACTTAATAGTTATGTATGTTGTTGTATTACAACACCTCTTAAGTTCTAATTACATGCACAAGAATCTAGAAATTTCTTGCTATTGATATTTTACTTAATCAAAATTTAAATTTTAGTTTGAAAGATTTTATTCATGTCTTTGCTGATTATAAAGAGAGTGGTGAGACTGTAGTAGATATGGATCCATACTCAAGGAATTGTTGTTAGTTTAATTATGAATATTCATGTTGATCAATAAAATTTGATTTCTATCATTTTACTGTGGACACAAGCCTTAGGAAAGGTTAGCACCCAAGGCATGGCCCACTTGTGGTTGCTAACCCCTTTTCTTTCTATTTATTGTTTTAGTTCCTTGCATGTATAGATTAGAATTGCAGCAGTTCATTCCTTCACTTATGTTATGATTTTATCTTCTTATTACTTAGTTATAGAATCTACTTTAATTTGTAAAGTATTTTACTTCCAACATTGCATTTATAATTTTTGTGACAACAATATTTTAGAGTATACCTCATAAGTACCTATAATTGTGTATATAGCACTGACAGAGTTGAAAGTTTACGTCCATTGGTCTGATGAATAAATGACTATGGATTAGTGAACAACATACTGATTGTTTCTAATTAATTTGCACCACCAATGGTTATGCAACATAAATTGTAGATAGAGTGGTGGTTACGTAACCATAATTGTGGTTTCACAACCATCACCTTGTCTACAACAAAAATCTTATCACCTTAAATCTGAGAGTTAAAACACGGTTTTAACGCATGTTTAGAATTAGGGATTGATTTTCTCACTCGTTTATTTACCATTTTTTCTAATTTTAGGCTCATTGGATTTGTATTGATTTCCTCTTCTTATTTGGATAAATTTATAATTTTTATTGCACCTCATTTAGATGATCTGTCATTTCTTGATTGATACTTATTGATAGACTTTTCTTGCCCAAGATTTTATAAAAGCTAAGTTTTTACTCATATGATGGGTAGGATATTTCACATTTTTGAGGTAAGGTTATGGTGCTGAATTTTTTAAAGGAACCACATAGACAACTAGCTCATTTCTCTATTTTTCTTTCAATACAGTTTCAGTCATTTCTTACATCAAGCTTTCCATAGCCAATCTTTCACTTTTCTTTGCTACCATCTAGGTTTTACACATTCCAGGATCAATTGGAAATCACTTATGGGAAGGGAAACAAACTTTAGGAGATAACAAATGCAACATCACATCTAGGGAGCTATCATAGTTTTATAGTATCCAAGTTGGAGATTTATTGGAATTCTTTAAAATATTTGTTGTAATACAAGAAATATCTTGTTTAGAATTGTAGAAGTGAAAGATTTCTTTATTTCTCGTCTATAATCTTTGTTTGTGCATTATTCTGAAAAAAAATCTTAGATAAATCTTCTGATGATATCCTCTTCCCTGCTTATCCTTATGGATTTGTATGAGAAGAAGGTTAGATTGAGATATAGTACCAAACATCTTCTTTTTATTTCTTCATTTTAAAATTCATGCACTTCAAATACACTCTGTCGGGGAAATTTTTGGGTAAATAAGAAATATCTTTTGAGAAGATTTATCCCTTTCCCGAGAAGATAAATTGAGGTAGAAAATTAGCTAGAAGAAATTCATATTTCTAGATTAATAATTTCCGAGTACATTTTGTATTTAGAATAGTTTTGTTATACTACCCTTTTACAAAATAATGACCACATTCGGTCACTCTATGTTTTAATTAATTTCATTAGATGTAGTTTTTATAATTTAATTACCTCCCTATGTATATGTCTATAGATTATTTTATTTTATTTATTTTATTAAATCTTGGAAAAATATAAAAATACTTTAGGAATTTAATTTTTATTATTATTTTTATTGCATTTGAAAAGCTCCATTAAAAATACAAGAAATAAGGAATTATCTTAGTAATTGTGTTTACTTTATTTAAGTATAGTGAAATTTGTTTAATAAACTTAAAATGTAATTTGATTTTTTTTGTTTATTCAAACTTAATTGCATTACTTATTTAGAGCTAGGAACTTAAAATAATTAGAAGTTAAAAATAACACAACACCCCCATTTCCTAGTGGCTTAGACTACCCGTACTTAGTCCTTAGCCTCAATTTACTATCAATTACCTAGATAATTTTTCCTTTCTCATGAGTTTGAGTCCTTTATGACCATTCTAGGCCCACCTGAACCTTGTAGAAGGACTTTTGAACCAATTATCAATCCACCAAGCATTGAACGATATTAAGGGGATATAAAACTAGGTCTATAGGAATTAATTTTCAGATCTACCTCTTTATATCCACAAATCATAGGTCAACTTGATGCTTCCAATGAAAAATTAACTATAGTCAAACAATATTGGGTTGACCTCACTATCCAAGTAGGCCAGGCTAGAATCCCAAATCCATAGTTTGTTCTACACATCCTTCATCCACACTCTTGCATGATTCTCTTTAGAGGGGAATATCTAGAGGCAAATAGACAGTTTCCTTGGGTCCAAAAATTAGGCCAACATTTTTTTGAATCCAGTAATATAGACCAAGAGCTATAGAAAAAAATCAAGCTTGACCAAAATATCACTCCCATATAGGTTATGTGGGCATTCATTTCCCTTGACGATAAAATTTCTAATTTGTAAGTCGAGCATTTTCGTTTACCTTGATCATATATCCTCGTATAACTGTTATCTGTACTTATTCCATTTAAACCATATTTACCTATCCCATTCCCATCTCATTTATCATAATATGGCTATCTTGGCATGACCTCGGGAATCCTAGTGCATCTTGAATCACATGTTAATTTTTAGGAGTAAAAAATCTAGTGAGCCCGACGTGAAGGAATAGTTTCTTCTCGTTTCCATTTTCTATTTCTTTCTTTATCCATAGTCTCCCTCTCCCATTATTCTATGTGTGTTTATACACCCCATGAATATGTTTAGTCAAGACTCTACTGGGACTATTTTAAGCCTTGAAGCATATTACAACCAAATGAATTCTCAACATTCACCCTCTTTATCTGGATGGTCTTACAATTATTCTCAAAATTTTCTTTCACCTCATACATATCCCATACAAATGTAAATTCCTTCTTCTAGTGTAGGGATTAAGGAGATTGACCAGCTGAATCAGATCCCTCAGGTGGAACTTTCCACTTCCAACAATATGGAATTTACAAGAGAACATGACATCTATCCATTGGTTTCATCAAGACCACAAATTAGCATGCAATTTGATTTTATTCCATCTTACTTGCATCCTAAAAATGATATTTTGGCACAGTTTTCCCAAATAAATGACTTCGTTAATGTCATAGATGGATCCTTAGATATGATTTAGGTATATATGGATGTTATTTTACAAAACAATGTTGCCTCAACCTCACCAAAAATAGAAAACACGTCACAAAATGGTGAGATAGTCAATGAAAAATTTATTAAAGGGTATCACACATTCTCCCAACCAAATAACACACAACATGTACCCAAGTAAAGTTCTCATCCTTCAGCCAAAAATGTTATCTCTACATTGGTTGGAAGAATTAGAGAGTTAGATATTTCCTAGGCTTCACAACCTACACAAATAACTAGGCATAATAATACTCCTTATCACACAAATAACCAAAGTTACACTCCTACTATCTATACTCATCCCATTCAATAACCACCTCAACAAGGTTTTCTAGTTAACTCTGACCAGGATGGCCTCCTTATAGAGGTTGGAATGTTGGCCATTGTATAATTGTGATTTTATTTATTTCAACTCGCATTGATGGAAAATGAGGTCATGGTGATGTATGGGTCTCCATATGATGATGTTCAGGTGTCAAACATGAAGGTTGATTGGTAGAGTCAAGATTTGGAGTGCTCCAGGAGGTCCTGGTGCTTGGTTTTCTAGGAAAAATCATGGTATGAGTCTTAAAAATCTGGCTGGAGTGTTTCATGAGATCAAACATGGTCCATATGATGTTTCATGAGTTTACATGGGTGTGCATTGATTAAGAAAGGTTTGTTCATGGTTGAGTTAGGTCATTCAAGACTTGTTTCTAGCCCTGGATCATCTAGAATGAGGTAGAGGTATGAGATTTGGACCAAATATTTCTTTTTGGAGCATGGTTATAGTATTTTGGTAGTGAAACTAAGGTTTATGGTGAATTTTAGGTCAGAAATCAAAGGTTAGATGCATATTTGAGGTCTTTGGGAAGCTACGGGTGAGAAACATGAAGTTTAGCACAAATAAATGAAATTGGATGTAGATTTTGAGATATATTTGGGATATATGGTGAGTTTTATAAGTTATATGATGTTTTCATGGTGTTTCATGCCAAGTTTCAGGTTAGTATGCTAAATATTTTTGAAGATATGCAAGTTTTGGCAAAACTGGGTAAGTTGCAGTGTGTTTTTAGAGAAAATGTTGACCTTATAATGCTCATTGTGAAATTTTTGATTTTTATGGGGACATAATATATTATTAGTTAAGTTATTAAGCTTTAAAAATAATAATGATTTAGTTTGATCATCACATTTTTATGAACGATCATTAAGAAGATAAAGTAGTTTGAAACCCTAGTTAGGAGCAGCTTGTAGAAAAGTGACTATATAAAAATTATTTTTATTCCTTTTAAGAATTTATGATTGGATTGTGTATAATAATCTTCCATATTTCCATAAAGGTATGTTTGAGCATGTGGTTATAGGTGGGCCCCACCTAAAAATGTAAGTTTCTGAAGAGTTTCAGTTTGAATAATTTATTTCCAAATGAGGTATGAACTAAATTTCCATTTTGGAATTAATGTGAGATGATATTTATTTCCATGAATTTTTAAGGAAATTTTCATGCAGGTACATTTTGTTTTGAGTTCTAAACAGGTTGATTGGTCAAACGTAATTTTGGGATCTCAAATAGCAGGTTTGAGTAAAACGAGCATACATTGAGCTATAGGTGGAGTTTGAAGGTGATTCAAGTTATGTTGAAAAGATAATTCAGATATGTTTCCATATATGTGGTTTTTCATATGATGAGGTCATTTTATATCGTTTACGGGGCATTATTTGGACACTAATATTTTTGGAAGTTTAAGACAACATGTGTTCTGGCGAAAGTTTGATGTTGTTTTAGACATGATATGGATTGGGTGATCCTTTATATCACCTGAAAACTTATGATAGATGAATTTTTCATCCAATGAATCCATTTGGAGGTATTTAATATATGTATAAATGATTTTTTGAGCTAACCTTTGGAAACAACATTTTGGCGGGTTATTTTAGTGAAGGAAAAAGTAGTTGTAGTTTTAAGCTATGGATGTTTCATGACTTATAACTTTTTTATAAGTTTTCTAAAGGTTATAAAATTTCCATAAAGTGGATAAATGATAGGTTTTTATCCTTTTTAATTGATTTGGTGGCATTATGAAATTTCTAGGGTGCTGAAGGGTCCAAGAAACAATAGTTTTGAGAAATACAAAGGATATTGGGCCCAGTAAATGAAATAATATGATTGGTTAATGAAAATTTAGACCATGGTTAATGTTTAAATTATTGATTTATCATGTTTCATAAATATTAAATCTTGACTAATCATGGTTTTGAAATGAGTAGAATTTTTGCATACTAATGCATGTGTTTTAGTGATTTTTGGATCAAGAAACGAAGGGTTTTTTCTAGGCCGATATACTTGGGTCACGTGTAGATGTTGTGTAAAATTTAGGGATGTTTTTAGTGATGAATTTTATGTACCAAAGGTTTATGAATGGCCTCCTTTGGGTTAGAGTGAATATTTTCATATAAAAGTGATGTTTTGGCTCATTTGGTGAGCTAGTCTTGCATGAGGGAGAAAAAATACCTAGAGAAGAGAAAATTGCAGGTATGGGAGAATAATTTGAGATATGATATGATGAATTACACTTTTAATAACTTTTTTAGAAATGTGTAAAAAAATTTATAGGCAAGACAAGTGAAGAAAGAAGAAAATAGAGCAAGATTGAAGACCTAAGGTTTAACCTAGGGTTTGTAAGTTGAATAAGTGATCTCCATTAGTTGTGGTAGAATAATTTTTAGAGACAAAATATTAACACATGGATGAGTTATTTCTTGTTCATCCTATGGGTTTGTATCCTCCTTATGGAGTGGGTGTTTCACTAAATTATGGGTTGGTTCTCCTTGTAGAGTTGGTGCTCTACTAAACTAGGGGTTGGTGCTCCTTGTGGGCTTGCTGCCTCACTAAATCAGGGGTTGGTGATCCTTGTGAAGTTGTTGTTTCACTAAACATATTTTATTTTTGTAATACAAGAAGAGTTTCAATGGATTTTCTTCTCCATGATGGTTTCAAACTTATATCTTGTGTCTATGAGCTTTCTTACATGTGTTATGGTTATTTAATTATATTGTGCACACTTAATATGTTATGGTTAAGTGTATGAAAATGGATGGATTTTAATGTATGATGAAATAAATGGTGATTGAATTGAAGAAATTTTAGGACTGGTTTACCCCCCTTTCTTAGTCCCTTTTGATTCCAACAATTGGTATCATAGCAGGTCCTTGTGAAGCAAGTCTAACAGCTTGGAGGATATCCTAGAAGCACAATATGGTGAAGAAAAATAGGAAAGAGAATTGGGAATTTAAATCCATGGCCAAGAAGGATGAAGAAACCATACAATATCTCAATCTTCCATTGGAAAATTTCATTTCAGATCTGAGCACAAAGGAAGAGGAATGTGAAAGACTTAGAAACAATCTGTGTGATGTGTGTGCGCATGGAAATGTTGACTTCAAAGAGGTGGTATTTAATATACAAGATGATTTACCATTTCATAGGATGGAGAAAATTATATTGAAGTCTAAAATTAAATATTTGACTACTCTTAAGGCCAAGGAAGAAGAATGTGACAAGTTCAAAGAGGAGATTCAAACCCTAAAGATCAAAGGTGATTAAAATCCTATTCTTACAGATCTAATAGCTCGTTATAGTTCCAAAGGAAGTGAATATGATGGTGTTCATGGAAATAAGGTCTATTCGAGGCCTAATTCCATTAGAAGACCAAATGCAATGAGGTATGTAAAATTTCATGGTTATTGTAATTCTTGCAATGGTTAAGGTCATAGAGAAAGGGATTATAGGAAGTTTTTCAGTTCTGTGTACCCTTGGAAAAATGGAAAATACAATAAATGTGATCATTCAAAGGAATGTAAGAGGTTATTTTTCATGAGTTTCATCTCAAAGGCCATATTACAAGGTTTTACACTCATGACTCATCTAGACTTGTGAAAAAGGTTGAGTTTCCCAAAGTAAAAGAAGTGTGGATGCCAAAATCAATCAAAGGAGAATCAATTTCAGTCAAATTCAGTGATCATAAGGAAGCCAAGGAGAGTTTAAGCCCATAAAAGGTTGAAAAAATGCCTATCCATGCAAGAGAGATCAAGAAGTCTGATTTAAGGGTTGAGGAAGATGACATGTTCTTGAATGTAGTTCATGAGAAGATGATAATTATAAGAGTTTGGAACACATAAACATGTGTTCTTGAGTCCTTGTTATTGATAGGTGTTTGTGTGTGTCTTTCTTTTCCTTCAAGTAGAGTCATAAACAGTTATGTGGTTTAAGTCAAGTTCCTGACAAGTTTGTTTATGTTATTGTCATAAGAGATCATCTTTCATTGATTCATGTTATACATTGATAAGTCATCTTTGTGTCAAGTTGTATGAGTCTATATAATGTGTCAATGAATAATCATATTTCCATATCATGAATCATGTTTTTGATTCTTTGTCATGTTTGTCTTTATCAAGTGATGAGGATATGTATTATGCCTCTTTGTGCAATAAAATTGTATGAAGAGGCTATTTTTGGTCTGGTTATGTCTGAGTCTATATTTCAAAAGTCTTGGGTTCATCAAAAGATATCCTATAATGATCAAGTCCCTTCCACTAACATGTGGCCTGATGTTAAGTGTTACAAGGTCTCAAGACAGCTGGACAAGTGATATCAATGTCTTCAAGTATGTTTACATGTGTTCAAAGCTTAATGGACTAAAGATGTTGTAATTCATGATAAAATATGACTCCAAAGATGGAATACCTCTTGTGAAGAAATATAACTATCCTGAATAAGGACTTGTAGGCTTGGAATGATGTTTTAATGAAGCTTCATAGCTAATGGTGATCTGCAAAATCTCTCAAGGTATAGAAGATGATTAGAAAAAACTCTTATGTCTGATTTTCTTCAAGTGGTTATGTGTTCCTAGTTCATTTCATATTTCTCAAGATTTCTTGGTTCACGTATGAAGCCCTGAATAATGTCATAAGCTGTGAATCAAGGTTTGTATCTAATTATAATATCTCTATTGTTATATCTCTCTAAGGGGATGTTGAATTCTCTTGTCAAATCATTAAGTCAAGATTATCAAAGCTTGTATGAATATGGTCATGTTATTTATCTTAGTTATTCATAAGTAACAAGCTTTTTTGTATGATTTATGTGACTCATCAAAATTTCCTTCATGAAATTTCTAGTATTAATTCTAAAGGTTTCATTGAAAATCTTATTGCATGAGTTTGTGGTCAATAGTGTTGGCTTAGTAGCATCAAATGTGTCTTATGTCCTTCAGTTGTTTGTTTACCTTGATAAATCCCAATTTATATCAGTTGAGTTACAAACAAGAAGTTTTGTATCAAATAATGCTCTAGATGAATCTGTCAATGAGATCATGAAGTGATCCTTGATGAATGAAGATTTAGTCAGTTAATTAGTAAACTACAGTGGTTTAAGTTGATTATTATTGTATCTTAGTTCAAAAAATGTTGTGAATAATTATTAATAAAAATTACAACCATGATAGACAAATTAGTCATATGTGAAGGTCTATGGTGAAGGGGTATTGAGCCAAAGGTCAAAGGTTCTAAAGAGAATGCTACATCGACCATTTTCTCAAGCAATAAAACAAAGTATAATGGGAAATTTAAACCTTAGCTACATGTGTCTATACGAATGTTAAATATGATACAAAGTTCAAGAAGAGTGTAAATGATCTTATGTATATGGTCATAACAATCTACATGTTGTTCTTGATCTTTATGACTAAAGAGGAGTAAAATGTATGTCTACAGAGTCTAGTATCATTATTTTGAAGCATATCTTGTTCTTATGAAAAATATGTGATAAATGACATGATACTAATGCATCAAGAAGAAAAGAAGACATAAATATTGTCTACATGTGGCCTCAAACTATGTGTCCATCAAAAATTAACTTTTTTGATCTTAATAATGTCGTAAAGTTGGCATTGTCACAGTCAAGTATAGAATATGGAAGACCACAGGGATGTTGTATTTTTGAAGTGTGCTAGTGTGTTGACTTGGGAAAGGGTTCAGAAGGTCCCTGATAGTTTATAAGGCTATGTATGCACTAAAGAAACTCTCAAAACACAATGATGGACTGTGACAAAGGGTTTTAGGTGTGTAAGTGTTTTCTCCAATGAACATCATACTTAAATTATCCTTGAAGGAAATATCACATTATATGAAGGAGGTCATCCATTATTGAATAAGAAGAAAGGTCAGTAAATTTAAAATCAATTTATGTGAAACTTGATCCCAAATAGATGATCTTGTACCTATGACAGTGTTGAAAAACTAATAATTATTTCAAGACTGGTAAGCTACATGATGTAACAAATAAAGGCATCAAAGTGAAAAAGTAATCAAGGTATATCTTAAAATATTCAAGGATATAGGTTAGTGTGGAAGTGTAAAGCATTCCTCATTATTTAATTTCTTGTGGAAGGCTTTGTGGATGCACGCCAAATACCTATAAGGTCTCCCAGACATGATTCAAGAGTATTTAAGTTGTTAGATCTTGATATTATAAGGATTAATTGAACATTCAAGAATATTTCAAGGTCTGCAAAGAAAAATGGAGCTATTACAAGTGCCTATGACTGATGGACAAAGGAAGCTTGAGTGCATTTCATGAACAAATAGTTAAAACATTGCAAGGCACAAGATTGGATATAATACTATAATGATATCCTAAGAGTGTCTTAGTGCTTAAGGTATAATATGGTCAAGGTTTGATTGAGTAAAATATGATACATTGTATTACAACAATATTCTATGACTTTGAAATATGATTCAGATCAAGGATGTTATAGTAATAAAAGTTTGAGTGAAGTCTCTACAAGTCTAAGGTAAGAGTTGAAGATAAAGATTATTGTCAATGTAACATCCACTTTTTAAGACTTTAGAAATAAGGGAATTTTTTTGTTTTTACATAATGTTCTCTATTCTAAATTAATACAATTTAGAACACACATTCCATTTCCAATCCATATCATAACAAAAAACCATATGCAACTATAATGACTCAGTGAGACACCAATCTCTCATTCAAAGACTCTGTATTAAACTGATCTCTCATGTTAACTTGATAATGTGTATACTTTGTATACTTGGTTCATTTAATATTTTGGGGGTACCCAAGTGTTCTTTATAATAAGCCTATCTGAATACCTGTTACTGGTATTCATCTGAAATCTTGTATCTTAGACAAGGTGACATAGGAAAACGTAACCAACAACTTGCGATACTTTGGCCAAAGTTTTTAAACATGTCTACCATGTTTACATTCCAAGATGCCATACTCATTAAAAGGAATATTTCCTTCACCACACTTTCACTGTTACCTAGAATGGTCTTTCTTGACTTCTATCAACCCAATCTGAGTCAAAGTTTCACACTAAACAAGGGAAACCTACATGCACTAATGTGGAAGACTACTTATGGTGACTAAGGATACATACACATACTCAATCAGACTTATGTCGATTGGGTGTGTCTAGACACCCTAAGTCAACATGAGTTGACCAAAACACTAGCTCATGTTTCTATCTTTGTTTAGGGTGGAACCATGAAAAAAAATTCCACTTATATCAACCAAGTTAATCAAACTAAGTGGGGTGTTGAGGCTATAGCTGGATGCATCATAGTATCCTTGTAATGACTCATGTCATTATGAAGGTACTATGCTGTAGTTTCTATGTTTCAACATTCAACAGAGTTTCCTCAACTAGACTAACATACTTAATAATATATTAGTTTATCAACCCAATAAATTATTATCTTATATTTTTATCAATAACAATGCTTTTTAAAGGGTCTACTAAGCACAGTTTAACCAAAGAAGGTTACGAGGTGTAATTTACACGAGAAGAAGGTATACAGATAAAATTTGCATTCCTACTCATTCTGATTTGATGCTTATGTTTAACTTAATCTTAACTATTTTATTACCAAATATTGATATGTATAAATTTGATGTTAAGAAAGGTAAGATCATTAGATCCTCTTACTACAATTTTATCTTGTAACAAGCTTATTGAAACTTTTACTTTAGACTTCATAATACTATAAGTCTAAATCTTGTTATTATCCTTTTTAAACATTCATGTTTCAATTATAGAAATTAGCTAAGGAAAGCACAACCAATCCTTCTCATGATTTAATCATAAACCCATACAATATATCATATATATCTCTTCGTTTAATTAAAAGGAAGATATCCTTTTTCCTTATTAAGGATCAATGTCCTATTTATGAAAAAGGAACACCTTTGCTTTAGCATGATAAATAAGTCATACACATATATGATCTAACCATATTCCCTTCTTACTATTTAAGGGTCTACCAAATAATATCAACTTAGTTTTGCTCTTTCACGTGAAATGAAATCAACTATATATGTAGATCCTTAATCCTAGAAGCTTATATATATCACATAATCTGTTAATTGTGTAATCCCATATTACATACATATCTATATTTCCCCCATTATGAAAGATATTACTTAGTAATATTACACAAACTTATGTCATGCAAGTCTCAGAAGTAAATCAGCAAGAAAAAATCACCAAAGCAATTCATTTATCAAAAAGAGAGTTCTCCATTGTTTGAACTTAGGAAATATTTCAAAGGATTAAAAAATGTCATTGCATCAATATAAAACTAGTTTTAATACATCTTCTTTTCCCGAAAAAAGTACATTTCAAGTATATGTCACTACATAGTTACATCATAATAAAGAGATAATTTCTTTAGTAAAACAAATGTAACTTTCTATATGTCTTTCTCCATTCATCTTTTACGAAATCCATCTGAAAATTGTTAGCATGAGTCAATTCATAAGAACTGAGCATGATAAACACTATAACGTTAAAACAATATACTTTTATCTAACTGTTTCACAAAAGGAACCCTGTTGTTAATGAAACAGTTCCAAATAAAAAATTAAGATTAACAGAAAGACTTTCCCCAAAAGATTACAAAACTATGAAAGAGAGAAAGAGATCATAGAATCTACAAGAAGTAATGTTTAAGTAAGAACTAATTAAATCAACATAATTAATTCTATCTCAAACACAAATGTGAAACTCATTACAACCTGCTAGTCGTCTGATTAGCAATAATTAAGAAAGAGGTAATTCACATTTCTAACTTAATCTTAACTTCTCATTCTAGCTTCCAACTTAAGTTTTAAAAACTCAACCTATTTATTTATTCAAGAAGAAATAAATTGATATAATCAAACTACCTTTCTAAAATAAGTATGTTGTTTTAATATTAAAAATGATAACAACTTGCATTACGACTGTATGATCAAATAAGAAGATACAACTAAATATAAATCCATCCAACAATCTTACCTAACTCAGGCTCAACTCAGTATCTAAGGATTATGTTGATCAAGAACTAGTCCCAACATTACATATAAGAAAAGTTTAACTAACAAGAGATTAGGTACAAGACCAACAACAACATAACTCACAATAAAAGCTCCTTGAAGGCCTGCATTCATATCCAAGTTCAAAAATCAAAAGAACAGACATATCTAACACCATGAAGTCCCCTAAACATCTACATATTCATATTTATTGTTTCCATAAGCTATTTTTAGAGAAATAGCAAATTATTTTCAAAATTTATGCAAGGTCCAAGTCTTACCCAAAATACTAAATTCAACTCAAGGAAAGGCTCTTGAGAATGAAGGAAACAACAATTTCAGAAACAACAAAAAATTATTAACATTCCCAAAGGAGATTCATACAAACAATCCATTAGAATCAAGGTAAGGAAAATGCCACGATCAAACACAAATTTCCAAGATAGTAAGATCTACAAACAAGAAAATAATGCCAATCTACACCCATGTAATTCAAAGTTCCACAAACCAAGAATTGGAACCTACTCGAAGGGAGTATACAGATAAAGAAGAAATAAAAGTTTAACCATTCCACAATCCCATACTAACCAATTATAAGTTATACCAAAACTTATAACAAGCCAAACTAAATGTTACCTCCTTTCGCAGGCCAACCCAGAAAGGGTTTTCATTCCAAGCTAACTTAATAAAAAAAGGAGAGATGATACCAGTCTCCACAACACAACTATTCCACATGTGAAGGATTAAAAATACCATCAAATAAGGAATGGTAGAGAGATAAAGTAAGAATAGTCTCCCTCTAAAAAAATGCTCTTCCAGAGCCAAAACAATTTTTTCATGCACAATAAAGATCAACAAGATCTATCTTAAAGAAACTAAAAATCCTAGAATGGGTAATCAATAAACTCTACAATGAAAAAGAAATGAACCCAGAAAATTTTAACTGACATGCCTTCCCAGTTCAATTGTCAAAAAAGTTACTTCCTCCCATACAAGGTTTATCATAAGAATAGAAGATTTGATATAGTTCCAATTTCATGTTGAGGATAACATATACTCATAACCCTGAGTAGTAAAAACTAAATGATTCATAAAGTAAGAGTACAGTCATGATAAAGTCTATTAGAGTAGGTATTTACCTTAGCTTATGTTCACCTAGGTAATTTATTTACCTTTATTGTATTTATCCTCACCCACTTATGTGTGTGGATATTTCTTTTATCTTATTTAGATATTAAGAGATATTATCTAGTTATTAGGTATAATTCTTTCCTTGATCTATGGTATTGACTAGATCCTTGATGTCCATTTCTCTCCTAAATCTATGGTCTTGACTAGTTCTTTGATGACTAGTTAGTTCCTTGATTTATGGCTTGATCTATGACCTTGACTAGTTCTTAGATTGTTATTCCTTGCCTATTTAAGCAAGGCCCATTCTCAATGTATTGCATTGAGTTCCATAATAATATATGATATTGCTTCTCATTTATTTGCAAAGGATTTATGTAAAGTTATTCTAGCGAATTGCTTTCATCTTCTTGATCGTGGTGTTTGATTAACATATGTGTTCTTGGCTTGATACGATCTGGTTATCGTTCCTTTCAAATTCAAGTAATAATGTTGGTCTCTACCTATTATCAACAAGAAAACTGACCAATACAAAAAGAAGATAAATATTTTCACCATATCACTGACATATACCCCAAATATCCATGATGAAATCCCTACAATAAAGTTATCCTCCTACCATTAATAACTAGGAGAACGGTTTAGGTTAAATCCATATGATTTCATCAAAAACCCGACAACTATTCAAGATTACAAGTTACCTAGACAAGGTAACAATCCAATAAGAAAACTAACACAAACTTCCATCATACCAAAGGAAGTTTAGTATAAAAATATAAACACAACTTTCATTCATGTAATACAACCCAGAATTTAGAATAATATAACATAGACTCCATCAGTAAATCAAATAATTGAAAAAAATTCCATTAAAGCAAGAAGAAGAAACAAAAACACCAAAACCAGAATGATTTCATAAAAGAGAAGAGTTATTTTAATGAAAACATTTAAGTAACATTAAAATATTTAATGAGATAGAGCCTATCATGCCTGGTAGTGCACCTGTCTTTTTTTCCTCGTTTCAAACCATCAAACAAAACTTCTACAACAATATTTCCATGAAAACGCCAAAAATCAGGCTCATAAACTTTCCTTTTCTTACTCTTATAGCTTCCTTGCTTATTTTTTGTTACCATCACCACCATGCAAGGAAAAATTAAGCATGTATAAATTTGAATTGGAGGTTCGAAAAATGAAAAACCACATGTAGAGCTACAAAGTTCCCAAAACCAAATGAAACAATGAAAACTAAAAACCACCTTTTCTTCCAACTTGTCCTATTTCCTAGGCAATTTTTTGTAATGGTTAAGATCAATAAATGCCAACAAGACTAACAAAGCCCTTTCCTTCTTTCCCACCTTCTCCAACTCCTTGTTTTCTACAAATAAATTCTAAAACTCCATGCAATAAAATTTAGCAGAGTAGACAACTCAACTTCCACCAAATTTCCATACATTTGCCAAAATTGGTGGTAACAGGGTGTTTTAATGCCTCATTCAATCTCTTAAATACCTTAGGAATTAGTGCCACTAACACCCCTCCTCATTTCATCCATGCCATCCCCTTAAGCTAGTCCATGCCCTTAGGTTAGGTTAATAACGTTAGCTTATAAACCAACTTAGGTCCTTAGGTTAGTTTATCATTTTTAGTCTTAGAATATCCTAGTAACATGACTTAGGATTACCTCCATCCAAATTAACCACAAAAATAAAATCATCTAACATTAACATAGGATAACATAACAAACTTAGGAATGTAGATTAAATAAGGTTCTCCAAATAATCATTCAAATTACTAATTCAACATTACTATACGAAGAACCAAAAATGACGTTCATGGATCACTTAAGAATGATGTGTGCAGAAGAGATCACATGTGATCCCGCGACATCCTGGGTTCAGAAATCTAATATTCTTCCCATCTTGGTTAAGATGACCTTGACATCATAAAATCAAAAGGATTCCTTGGATCACTGAAATTGATCCAAGGTATAGTTATCTGCATTAGAAATCAAACAGACTTAAGCACAAGTTCAAATGTAATATAGGATATGAACGATTTTAGGCTGAATTAATTTCCCCTATACATATGCAATGAACATTCAACATAAAAAGGAATAAAATACTTCATTTTAAATTCAGAATTGACATGGAAAGATTGTATCTATTTTTAGAAGATAAACATATCATCTACAACAAACATGGTTTATTACTTCACAAGAGTACACCGTCTTCAAACAAGAATCACATATCAATTTTTGCAACTTCGAGTATAGAAGTCATCATTGATATCAATCATGTTAGAGGAATTACATACCTCCCCCCTTAAAATCATCGTCCTAATGATTAACTTATTCCATACTCTTAAACAAGAAAAATAATCATAATTATAGTTCTTTTATCCACAAGTTCTCAAACAGCAACCATATTTGAGGAATTCAAGTTTTCATAATTTATTACAGCATTAAAATAACTATTCTAAAACTAATAAAATATAGTACTTACCCAAAACTGGCAGAAATTAAAGATAGCTTTAACCAAATTCTTTAATCATTTCTAACATCAAAACTAATTTTGTTCAAATAAATGAGGAAAAATAGTTTTCATGTCCTTGAGGTTTTCCCATGTTGTACTTTCCTCATTAAAATGATCCCACTAAACCTTGCATTGAATAATTTCATGATTTCATAAGTGCAACTGGCGAGTTTCCAACAGTCATATGGGTTCAACCATGATTATTCATGGGTCTTGGACTTGCAAGGAATCCCAATTTAACACATGTGATAAATCTGAAATGTATTTATTAAGCAAAGAAATATGGAAAACATCATGCATTCGTGACAAAGTGGGAGGTAATGCTAAGTGATAAGCTACAGGGATAATCACTTCAACAATCTCGAAAGGTCCCACAAAATGAGGTGATAGTTTGGCTACCTTGCCAAAGGTTATAGAGCTCTTTTTAGGTTTAACATGTAAAAAGAATTTTTCACCAAGTTTAAATTTCTTATCAATCCTTTTCAGATTTGCATAAATTTTTTTCCTATCCACAACTTCTTTTAATAACTTACGAATCATTTTCACATGCTGTTCCATTTCAGTAAGAATTTTAGGTCCAATTACCTCTCTATCTTCAAAGCTATCCCAACTAACAGGAGTTTTGCATTTCCTTCCATACAATGCTTTGAAAGGTTCCAGTTTTAAAGAGGAATGATATGTATTATTGTAAGAAAATTCAACTAAAGGGATATATTCTTCCCATTTCTACTTCTGATCCATGTAGTACATTCGTAACATATCTTCCAAAACCTTATTTACTCTCTCTTTGTTTAACCATCGGTTTCTGGATGGTATGCAGAACTAAAATTTAGTTTTGTTCCTAAAGTTGTATTTAGCATTTACAAAAAATGAGATGTCATTATAGGGTCCTTATCAGATATAATACATCTATGTACTCCATATAATCTAAAAATTTCATGCACAAATATTTTCGTTAAAATAGGTGAATCATATTTAAGATTACCAGTAATAAAATGTGCTACTTTTGTCAATTTCTCAACCACAACTAAAATAAATAATTTTTATTTCTAGACATAGGTAGCACCTGAACAATATCCATGCTAATTACTTTCCACTTATATTACAATATGTTATGAGGATATAATAAACTAAATGGGTGCATATGCTCAACCTTAACATGCTGACATTCCAAGCAGTGTGAAATAAAATTAGTTATGTCTTTCTTCATTCCTTTCCAAAAATATTGTTGTTTTACATCAGCAAGCATTTTTGTAATACCAGGATGTCCTGAGTAAGGTGAATTATGAAATTCCATCATTAATTTTTTCCTTAATTAATTTCTTGAAGGTACGTATACCCGCTTTTCATATCTTAGTATTCCTTCGTTATCAAATTTAAAACATTTGTATCTGGCATCATTCGGATTTGCAATAAGTGTTGTTTTTACCTGATAAAAGTATAAATCAGATTCCATGATATTTTTTACCTCATCCTTAAACGAGTTCTCAAGGTTATAATTATACAAATATGTTTCCTATGACTTAGTTCATTTTCCACTCTTTTTTATTTACCTTTAATGTAACTTATGTCAAAATCATATTGTAACAAAAAATCTAACCATCTTTGTTGTCTTGAATACAGATTTGGATGAGTGAAAATATACTTCAGCCCAAGATGATCATTATTTAATTAAAATGGTAATGTCTCCATACTTGGAGTGCATGAACTATTACAAAAATCTCTAGGTCATGGGGAGCATAATTCAATTCATGTAACCTCAATTTTTTGATCTCATATGCTATAACATGATCATTTTGCAACAAAATACCTCAGAGTCCTTCACCGGAAGCATCTGTAACTATCGTAAAGTTTCCATTTGCGTCTAGTAGAACCAAAATAGGTGCAAAAGTTAACTGATCTTTTAGATTTTTAAATGTTTCTTCACATTTATCACTCCACACAAACTTTTTGTCTTTATTTTGTAATGAAGTTATCGGGGTAAGGAATTTTGAAAAGTCCTTAAGAAAATTACCATAGTTGTAACGCCTTGGACAAACTGTTATATTTCTCTTTTGCATTACAAGCGTTGGCATGTGATTTTCTTGAATGAGGTGTGTTCCCTTGATTGTTAAAAATCATGCTTGTTATGAATAAATCATTTCTTCTCTTGGATTCATTAGAATGGAATGATATGGCTTGCAAGAATCCATTTTCACTTCTTATTGATAAGCTGCAATATGATTTTGAGAGTTGCAAACTTATCTCTTTTACTGACTCATACTTAGATCAATTTTAGTGATCCAAGGAATGTTTTAAATCTTCTTTCTAGATTGAATGGTAAATTGAAATTCATTAGTTTGGGAGACATAACAAATTGAACCTTTATATGTTACAAATTCTTTGGTCTTGTATGAACGTGTCTTCATTAGGTTGTATGGTGTGCTTGGGTCTTTGGGATTGATCTTTACAGGGCATTAATGGCGTAAACAATATATAGTATGCTTCATGAATATGAATGGGATCAGAATCCTAAAACTAAAGGATTGTCTTAACAGTATCCTAAACTAGGTAAGAGCACTCACTTCCTAGCTATGTCTGCTTATTTGGACTTCATTTTAACCTGAGATTCTTATTCTATTTTTTTGGGATGGCATCCTAACCTAAGCTCTTGTGCTAAATGAATAAGGGGGAGATTACTAAAGTAATGTTGGGATATATTAACCTAATGCCTAATACTATATGGATGTGAATTTAATCTAACCTAAGTTGGAAAATACCTGTGGCAATGTTTTAAGACCTAAGGTAATTATTGTTAGACTAACCTTAGTTTTGGGGAAATCTATCTTAAACTATTAAAAAGGACCCTAAGGGTCGCATGGCACCAAGGTGACAGTTCCAATGGAATTTAATTCATTTGATTGGGTTTAATACATGGGGGTATTTCCAGTTTTGGAAAATGCTAGTTATATTTAGTGGGGGATTATGTGGAGGATTCACTAAATATGGAACTGCATGTTAAATTAAAAATGACATTCACCAAATTTGGGAGGAGGTGGCAAGGAGAGATAAGCGGGAGATTTGGGAGTAATGACATTAATGGACCTCAGTTTTTGTGTGCAAACCATCTTGGAAACAAGGGAGGTGGATTTTTGGGAGGTTGTTTGGGTTTGCATGTCTCGCAAATTTTTCTCTGCATGGAGCTATATGGTTCTTTGAACCAGCAATTTGACTTCCCCTTCGTGCATATTTTTTGTTTCTTTGGTCTATTTTCAATCAAAAGAATGTATATGAGGCATTGGGAGAAATTTTTTTTGGTTGTTGATCTCTTTTGGAGAAGAAAAAGAGTAGGAAGCTCAGCTGGAAGTCTCCTTCAAAGTTACAGAAGCACTATCATGCATGACAGGCTCTACCCATTAAGATTTCTTGCCTTCTTCTAGATGACTCATTAAAACAACTCTACTCTCATGAGATAAATATTTACATGATTTGTCTAGTTAAATACTTTCATGTTTTTATGAATATCTGTGGTGTTTGGGATGTGAATCCATTGCAAGTAATGTTATTTTTTTGGGAAACTTTCTCTGTGCTAGTTTAATGGTGACATGCATGCGAAGCTTGTATTTGAAGCTTTGTATTTCATTTGGAAACATGTATTCGTGGTTGGTGTTGTTCTGAACTTCCATTCGTTGCTTTGTGTGGTTATGAACCTTTATTGTAGCCTTGTGTTTCATTTGAACTTGTATCAGAGTCTTGGGTTTCATTTGAGATTGTATTGGAGCTTCATGTTTGTTCTAAGCTTCTCTTGGAGCTTTGTGTTTGTTCTGAACTTTTGTTCGAAGGTTTGTGCTCGACAATATACTTGTATTCAGTACTCACATATTCTGAACTTGTAGTCGAGAGTATGTGTTTGGTTCTGTACTTGTATTCTAAGTTGGATTTTTTACTCATATTAAAGGAGTTGAAAATGCTTTTAAATTATTTGGGGACTGTCTGCTTAAAAGGGACTTGAGAGATTTTTTTTTGTTTTGTTTTGGCAATCTCTTTTGAGATCCTCTCTGTCTAGCTTCTTGAGTGGGAATGGTTGTAGTACTTCTGTCTTTTATACTGTACCGTGTTCTTGAACTGGTAAGGGCATGTAATTTTGGGGGATTTTCTTCCCTTTTCTTCTCTGAAAAATCCCACGTCTTGTTGAAATCTTGATTGTTTTGTATGAAGGATTATTAGACTATAAGTGTACCTTGTTATGGGTTTGGTTTGATATAGAGTTCGTTGGAATAATCACTAAAATTTTAAGAGGTTTACGGAAATAGAGTATGTAATTTCCTTCATGTGATCAATGTTGAAATGAATACATTCTTGTCACAAGATTTTTAGATGGAACTTGAGATTCTTTGTTGTGATTTTATTTCTGTTGAGTTGGAGGTAAGATTGGGACATTACTTGACTTAAAAGTATATTGAGTTTTCTTACTCTCTTCATATATTTTTAATTGATTTCTAGGTTTTATTATAAAGATGGATTGAATACCTTAGTGTACTGAATTTTTTATGGAATTATACATTATCTCTGTTTAGATTGTTTTGTATTATTGTTCTTATTTGGATCACGAACTACTTACTCTTTTGTATTGAGTTGTTGAAGCCTTGTAATGGGATTTCAGTTCTTTGAGTTCATGAGTACTTTTGAACTTGTTTAGCTTATAATATTTGGGGTTTTATATTCCTTGTTGGATTCAGTGAATGAATCTCTAGGTATTATAAAGAGAAAGGAATATGTTCTCTTGGGGACAATATACTATTTTTGGGACTGTACTGTGTACTTGATCTGAGAATTGAATTCAAACTTTTGTTTAATGAATGGGAGTAGATAAACCAGATGGTAAAGATTTGTAAGGGAAACTAGAAGTGTTCTTTCTTCTAACTATGTGTTTGGTTTTTTGTTCTCTCTTGGGAACTAGTTAAGGAACTTCTAAATTTGAAATAGAAATGGCAATTCATTTGATAGTATAAATGAAAGGAATTATTGATTGTCCCTTTTCTAATTGAGATCCCTTTTTACTATTATTTGGATAAGTTCATTTGATTGAACTTCTTTGTATTTGATCCTCTTCTGAGATGGAAATTTCTTATGGATTTTTTGGTCTACTTGGTATCATTCATTGGTTGTAATGATGTGGAAAGAGATTAGCTGATTCGGTATGTTGGAAAGAAAATATAACATGCTTAGACCGACTATTTTGCTTGATTGAGACATACTTCATTTGGATTGATATTGGTATGTTGTCTCTTTTTACACTGTCTTTTTATGAATCCTCTTTTGGATGGACATGGGAAGAGATTAATTTTGTGTGAGTCTAGCTTAGACTGGTGGATTTTCTAGTTTCAGATTTATGAAATTATAACATCTAACATGTGGAAGCTAGTTTAGACTTAAAAGAGTATTGTTTTGACTCTCTACCCCTACTTGGATTGATTTGAGATTCTTGTTAGATGTTGTGCCTTTAATGTGGAATCCTTATAATGTTATCTTTGAACTGAGGTAGTTTGGTGTGTTCTAAACTTGTTTTTTTCTTTCAGAGGATTAATTGTGTAAGGAATAGTATGTATTGATTCTTCTTCTTTACTTAAGTTGTAGGATGAATAATCCTAATATGAGCTATGTTGCATATAACTCTTTTGCTACTTAGTAAAGATAAATGCGTATTTATATTCTTTTAGATTTATAAAACAATTGGATGACAGGATTTTTTGATTGTTTCAAAGTAATTGATAAGATAAATTAACCCTTATGATATAATGCAAATTTTGTGGGTTATATTATGCTCTTTTCTTAAAAGTGAATTCATAATATTTAATAGTGATTCTTTTCTGGTTGATATTACTTATGCTTATTTATATGATATATTAATTGTTTCATTAAAGAAGAGTTGTTTTAATGGAATAATTAGTGGAATGCACTTCACTTTAATCCTTAGTGCTTATCATCCTCTATTCATTGAACTGACCCATGCTAGCAATTTTTGCAGATGGACATCGTAAGTGATAAAAGAAGGCTAAAAATTTTATGATGCATTACTTTACTTAATTTTGGATCTTATGTAAAGGGTTTCGAATCATTCTTGAGTTGCATTGGAAAAAGAAAAGTTATGTTCCTTTAAGATCTTAATTTTGATTGACATGCAGAATGTCTGAAATGCATAGTCTTATAAATGTATATTTATCATCATGAATTGAAAGGTTTTGAGTTGGACTCCAATTTGTGGTATGAATTATTTTGTACTTGTATGACGGAAATAATAGTGATATCTTGGCGGTATTCATTATATCTATTTGTATACTATTTTTGTTATCAATTAATAAGTTGGATTAAAGGGATAGTATAATCTCCGTTATTATAATGAAGTTGTTAAACTACAAAATATTTCGTTCTCTAACTACACAACTATATTTTAATAATAAAATATACTTGGGACATACAATTAAACTATATGAGTAATAGATGATAAAGGTTATGTTAAACCTAATATCTAACCATGTAGAGGAAGACTCCTCCTCTCCCTCAAAGAATGAAAGATAAAAAGGAATAGTGGTTATGATCTTTAATCTTTATACTATGTTTATAAAGTAAAAACTAGTTGAATCTAGGTGGGTAGCACATTTGATTTGGAAAACTAGGTTGCATTAATAATTAAATGTTTGATGTTTGTTGTCCTATTTTTTTGGGATAACTATTTGTTATGCCATGTTAATGAACAACAATGCAAACTTGAAATAATGAAATCCTCTATATCTATTTAGGATAGTTATGGAAAATGAATTTAATGAATGTTGGAATTAGGGTTAGGCATGGTTGCTGTTATTTGAATCTTAATCCAATATTAATTATGATAATGAGAACTAAGGGGGTATTTACATCTTGATGAATGAGTTCTCACAGATGTTGGCACATGCCAACTGTAGGACTGTACCCTCAAGAAGTCATACAAATTCTTGAGGATACAGTGTTGTATTTGACATGTGACAACACCCTTCCATATTTGTTCATCTAGATCTACACACATCTAGACTTGAACTTAGTTTCTCTAGGTCAAGTTAGTAACATGTTAAGGATAGGTAGTAGCTTCCAATGACTTAGGGTACCTTGGCATATCTGGTTGATTTAGGTCAGTCGAGTATGCCCATATACCCTAAGTCATCATGAGTGCCTTCCTATAATAAATTATGTTGCTAACTTGAGCTAGGGTCAAACCTTGGGCAAGCAGACTAACAGTAGTCGGTAAAGACCATTCTAGATAATATAAGAGTGAGGTGAAAGACGCATTCTGGAATGAGGAGTATGCCATGTAGGAATAGTAACATGAATAGTATGTTGAAAATATTTGGCCAAAGTATCGCAAGCTATTGGTTGTGTTTTCCTATGTCTCCTATTTTAAAGCAAATTGATGTCAGATAAATATTGGTAACAATTATTCAGATAGGTTCTTTAAACATATCACTCAATACCTAGAATAGGGTACAAGAACCATGTATACGTAGTATACATAAATTATTCTATACTTTAAGAAAAACATGAGATATCTGTTGGTAACCGAGTCATGGAATGAGAGATTTGTAGTATACCAAGTCATTACAGCTGCATATGGTTATTTGTTATGAGATTTATTGGCATGGAATGTGTGTTCTAAATTATGTTTTATTTAGAACAGAGAACATTATGTTTCTAAAAAAATTCCCTTGTTTCTAAAGTCTTAAAATGTGAATGTTACATCTTGGTATTAGAGCTGAAGGTTGTAGCTCCTAGACATATTGTGTCCATAATCTGATGAAACTTAAACTTTCTTGTTAACAGAAGATGGTTAGAACAAGAGGAAATGTGGCAAATAACCCTCCACCTGAGGAAGGACCAGAAACTACCCAAAAACTTGATGAGATCCTTGCTTCCCTGTTGGACACAAGATATCATTTGGCTTTATTAGAACAACAAGTAATGGGAAATGAGGAGGAAGAAGATGTTAATAACAATAATCAGCCACCTCCTAAGGACAACGCCAATTTAGGTGTTGATAATAACAATGTGAACATACCTGATCAGCCTGAGAAAAAAAAGGCTAGGCTGGCAGCTTGACTCACTAATGATATAAAAAAGATAATTCCACCCAAGTTTGATGGCACCCCATTAGGAGATGGGGTTGAGAATTGGCTCAGTGAAATGGAGAAATACTTTGCAATAAGGAATTTCTCAGAAGAAACAAAGGCTATATGGGGAGCATATCAGATTTATCATGAGGCATCTTCATGGTGGGACAGCTGTAAGGCCGAGTTAAACATTGATGAAATTAATATCACATGTGATCAATTTAAATGTTACTTTAGGCAACGTTGGCTTCTGTAACTTTACTATGATCATATTATGACTGAATTCCAGAACTTATCTCAAGGAAAGCTAACTGTAACTAAGTATTGGGAGTGGTTTACTAAACTCCTTAAGTATGTACCTCAGTATCAAAATCACAAGAAGTTCAAGAGACATAAATTCATCATGGGATTGAATCTTGTTATAGGAGGAGAGGTGGATGTTCACAACCTATCGATGATGGAAGGGGTTGTTGAAAAGGCCATAAGGTAGGAATAGAAATTGAAGGCAATTTATACTCATAAGGAGGAAGTAAGGAAGAAAATACTTAACTCTTCTTCATCATCTCTTGCACCTAAGAAAGGACCATGGAAGAAATTCATAATGAAAAGTAAGTTTTCATCCGATACTAGTAAGAAAGTAGAAACAAACAAGTCTACTGGTAATGCACAGAACAACTTTGTCAAGAAAAATAATAATGGACAGAAGTCCTATGGAGGTCAAAATGATAACTCTAAGGATGGAAATAAATCTAAACCTAGAAAGGGACCTGTAGGAGGTTGTTATAATTGTGGAAAAGATCATTATTCAAATCAATTCCATTTGAAAAAGGATGATCATAATCAGCAGTACAGGATACACGCTGCAATAGATGACAAACAGGATGAAAAATAGACCATGCCCATAGAGGTTCTGGGTAAGTTATTTGGCATATCTATAACTATTATTTTTGATACCGAAGCTACTAAATTTTTTATTTCTAGTAAATTATCATCAAAACTAAAAAGAAAAGATGGAAACATGGATAAAACATGGACTATACATTACGGAAACAAATTTTTGCATATAGTTAGAATGTGTCTTTTTGGAGCAGTCCTTGACTTACCTAGTTTTTCCGATGATGTTTATCTTTAGGTTGCACCTTTGGGGTTTTATGATGTAATCATAGGTGTTAATTGGTTAGAAAAATATAAGGCTAAAGTAGGCTGTTTTGAAAAACACATTAGTTGTTTAGATGACCTACAGAAAACAACAGAGATTCAGGGTGTGAAACATGAGATTTATGTTAGGGAGTTGTTATCTATGCAACTTAAAAAGACCAAAAATAAAGGTTGTACCTTATATGTAGTAAAGATTGTAGAAACAACTGAAGAGAATAGCGATGTCTTGGAATGATATCCATTGTTACGAAACTTTAGTGATGTATTTTCGGAAGAGTTTCCAGGTCTTCCACCCAAAAGGGAGTTTTTCTTCACAATAGAGATCAAGCTAGGAACTGAGTCTATTTATAAGGCACCTTATTGAATGACTACTATAGAATTAGTAGAGCTTAAGGCTTAGCTACAAGACTTTTTTTCTAAATGTTTGATTAGACCAAGTGTTTCACCTTGGGGAGAACCTATAATTTTTGTGAAAAAGAAAGATGGAACACTTAGATTGTGCATTGATTATAGAATGTTAAACAAAGAAACAATAAGGAATAGATACCCACTCCCGAGAATTGATGATCTATTTTATCAAATGTATGGAACATCGGTATATTCTAAGATAGATCTTCAATCTAGATATCACCAATTATAGATTAAAGATGAGGATATTCATAAAACAACTTTCAAAACAAGGTATGGAAATTATGAGTTCACGGTTTTACCTTTTGGATTAACAAATGCACCTGCAACATTTATGAATTTAATGAATAATACATTTCAAGAATACTTGGAAAAATTTGTGCTTGTATTCTTGGACAAAATTCTCATATATTCTAAAAGCATCAAGGAACACCATGAGCATTTGAAGATAGTTTTAGAAATATTGAGAAAGAGACGGTTATATGGTAAGCTATCTAAATGTTCTTTCTATGACACAGAAGTGCACTATTTAGGACATGTAATAAGTAAGAATGAAATTTTTGTAGATCCTTCTAAAATTGTAGCTATAACTAAGTGGCCTACACCAAAGAATGTACATAAAGTTAGAAGCTTCATGGGGCTTGCTGGCTACTATAGAAAATTTGTTAAATATTTTTCTAAGGTGGTTACACCAATAACTTATTTACATAAGAATTATAAGAAGTTTGTTTGGAGTGAGAAATGTGAATCTACATTCAGAAATTTGAAGGAACAGTTAACTTTAGCACCTATTCTAGCAGTACCAGATCCTAATGGAGACTTTATGGTGGTAACTAATGCATCTGGTGAAGATCTAGGAGGTATTTTGTTACAAAATGATCATGTCATAGCTTACAAAAGTAGAAAACTAAAGTTACATGAGTTAAATTATGCTCCACATGATTTAGATTTTGCTTCCATTGCTCATGCACTACAAGTTTAGTGGCATTACCTATTTGGTAAACCTTTGAATTGAAAACTGATCATCTTGGGCTGAAGTATATTTTCACTCAACCAAATCTAAATACTAGACAAAGAAGATGGTTAGAGTTTTTGTCTCAATATTATTTTGACATCAATTAAATCAAGGGCAAGGAAAATAGAGTGGTTGACTCTCTAAGTCGTAGGAAGCACATTTATGCTCTTATAACATTGAGAACTTAGTTTAAGTATGAAGTAAAAAGTGTTATGGAATTTTATTCTTACTTTCAACAAGTAAAGACAATGATTGCTACAGATCCAAATGATGTGAGGTATAAAAGTTTTCACTTTAACAACGAAGGAATCTTAAGATTTGAAAACAAAGTATTGATACCTTTACTAAATGATTTAAGAAAGAAATTGTTAGCAGAATTTCACAATTCACATTTTTCTGGACACCCTGGTATTACAAAGATGCTTGTTGATATAAAAAAACAATATTTCTGGAAAGGAATGAAAAAATATGTTAATGATTTTGTGACACATTGCCTTGAATGTCAACGTGTTAAAGTTGAACATATACACCCAACTGGTTTATTGTATCCTCATAGCATACCACAGTACAAATGGCAAGTAATAAGCATGGATTTTGTACAAGGGTTACCTATGTCAAGAAATAAACATGATATTATTTTAGTAGTTGTTGATAAAATAACGAAGGTAGCACATTTTACCACTAGTAATTTGAAGGATGATTCTCCTACATTGGCTAAAAGATTTGTACACAAATTTTTTAGATTACATGGAGTACCTGAATTAATCATAACTGATAGAGATCCTAGAATGATGTCAAGGTTTTGGAAAATGCTTAATTTAGCTCTAGGAACTAAGCTAAATTTCATTTCTATGTATCACCCAGAAATGGATGGACAGACTGAAAGAGTTAATCAAGTTTTAGAGGATATATTATGAATGTATTATATTGATCAACGGTATAAGTGGGAAGAGTACCTTCCACTAGTTGAGTTTGTAAATAATAATAGATATCATGCCTCTCTTAAAATTGCACCTTTCTAAGCATTATACGGAAGAAAATGTAGAACCCATGTTAGTTAGGACAACATTGAGGATAGAGAGGTAATTGGATCTAAAATCCTTACGGAAATGGAACAAGTTAAAATGATTCGTGAGCGCTTGAAGGAAGTAACAGATATGAAAAAGAGTTATGTTGATTTAAAGTGGGTAGACAGGAAATTTGAGCTTGGTGAGAAAGTCTTTCTTCATGTTAAACCGAAAAAGAGCTCTATAACTTTTGGCAAGGCTGCCAAGTTATCGCTTGTTATGTGGGACACTTTGAGATAGTTGAAGCAATCAACCCTGTAGCTTACCGTTTAGCATTACCTCCTGCTTTGTCTTGAATGCATTTTGTTTTCCATATTTCTTTGCTTAAGAAATACATTTTAGATTTATCAATGTGTTAAATTGGAATTCCTTGCAGGTCCAAGACCTAGGAATAATCGTGTTTAAACCCATACGAGTGCTGGAAACTCACCAGTTTCATTTAGGAAATCGTGAAATAAGTTAATGTGAGGTCCAGTCGGACCAGTTTAATGAAGAAAGTGCAACTTGGGAAAACCTAGAAGATATGAAAACTACTTTTCCATATTTATTTGATCAAAATTAACTATAATGACTGATAAAAATTTGTGATTTTATCTTTATATGTCAATAAGTCTACCAGTTTGGGGCAGATAACTATTTATTTTTAAATAAACAACTATATGAATGTTGATTTCTAGCACTTTAAATTCTAATATTGTTGCAAACATGAAAGTGAATAAATTGATTATCCTTAATGTAATGATAAAAAATTAGATAATCATTGGTATGATGATTCTTTTTAGGAGGGAAGTATGTAACACCTTGGAAAAATTGTTATATTTCTCTTTTGCATTACAAACATTGGCATGTGATTTTCTTGAATGAGATGTGTTCCCTTGATTATTGAAAATCAAACTTGTTATGGATAAATCATTTCTTCTCTTGGATTCTTTCGAACAGAATGATATGGCTTACAAGAATCTATTTTCACTTCTTATTGAGAAGCTGCAATCTAATTTTGAGAGTCGCAAACTTATCTCTTTTACTGTCTCATCTTGGATCAATTTCGGTGATCCAAGGAATTTTTTAAATCTTATTACCAGACTGAACGGTAAATTGACATTCATTAGTTTTGAATACATGATGGACTAAAACTTTGTATGTTACAAATTATTTGGTCTTGTATGAACGTGTCTTCATTAGGTTGTATGTTGTGCTTAGGTATTTTGGATTGATCTCTGTAGGGCATTAATGGCGTAAATGAAATATAGTCTGCTTCATGACTATGAAGGGGATAAAAATCCTAAAACTAAAGGATTATCCTAACAGTATTCTAAAAAAGGTAAGAGCACCCACTTCCTAGCTATGTCTACTTATTTGGACTTCATTCTAACCTAATCTTCTTATTCTATTTTGTTGTGATAGCGTCCTAAGCTAAGCTCTTGTGCTAAATAAATAAGGGGGAAATTACTAAAGTAATGTTGGGCTATATTAACCTAATTCCTAATACTACATGGATGTGAATTTAATCTAACCTAAGTTGGAAACTACCTATGGAAATGTTTTAAGACCTAAGGTAATTATTGTTAGACTAACCTTAGTTTTGGGGAAATCTATCCTAAACTATTAAAAAGGAACCTAAGGGTCGCATGGCACCAAGGTGACGGTTCCAATGGCATTTAATTGATTTGATTAGTTTTAATGCATGGAGGTATTTCTAGTTTTGGAAAAGGCTAGTTAAATTTAGTGTGGGCTTACGTGGACGCTTCACTAAATATGGAACTTCATGTTAAATTAAAAACAACATTTTCCAGTTTTGGGAGGCAGTGGCAAGGAGAGATAAGTGGGATATTTGGGAGAAATGACATTAATGGACCTCAATTTTTGTGTGTAAATCATATTAGAAACAAGGGAGGTGGATTTGTAAGAGGTTGTTTGGTTTTTCATGTCTCACAGATTTTGCTCTTCATGGAGCTATCTAGTTCTTTGAACTAGCAGTTTGACTTCCACTTCGTGCTTAGTTTTGGTTTCTCTAGTCTATTTTCAATCAAAAGAATGTATATGAGGCATTGGAAGAAAATTTGTTTGGTTGTTGATCTTTCGTGGAGAATAAAAAGAGTGGGAAGCTCGGCTAGAAGTATCCTTCAAATTTGTAGAAGCACTATTAGGCATGATAGGCTCTACCCATTAATATTTCTTTCTTTCTTCTAGATGATTCATTAAAACAACTCTACTCTCATGAGATAAATATTTGCATGATTTTTCTGGTTAATTAATTTCATGTTTTTTATGAATCTCTGTGGTTTTTGGGATGTAAATCCATTGCAAGTAATGTTTTTTTTTTTTGGGAAACTTTCTCTGTGCTAGTTTAATGGTGACATGCATGAGAAGCTTGTATTTAAAGCTCTGTATTTCATTCTGAAACCTGTATTCGAGGCTGGTGTTGTTCTGAACTAGCATTCATTGCTTTATGTGGTTCTGAACCTTTATTATAGCCTTGTGTTTTTTTGAACTTGTATTGGAGTCTTGGGTTTCGTTTGAGCTTGTATTGAAGCTTTGTGTTTGTTCTGAGCTTGTATTGGAGCTGTGTTTGTTCTGAACTTTTGTTCAAAGCTTCATATTTGACACTATACTTGTATTCAGTACTCGTGTATTCTGAACTTGTAGTTGAGTTGATGTGTTCTGTTCTGTACTTGTATTATGAGCTGGAGCTTTTACTCATATTCAAGGAGTTGAAAATGATTTGAACTCATTTGGGGACTATCTGCTTAAAAGGGACTTGAGAGATTAGTTTTGGTAATCTCTTTTGAGATCCTCTCCGTGTAGCTTCTTGAAGTGGAATGGTTGTAGTACTTCTTTCTTTTAGACTGTAACATGTTCTTGACTTGGTAAGGGCATGTAAGTTTGGCAGATGTTCTTCCCTTCTCTGCTCTAAAAAATCCCACGTCTTGTTGAAAGCTTGAATGTTTTATATGAAGGATTATTAGACTGTAAATGTACCTTGTTATGGGTTTGGTTTGATATAGAGTTTGTTGGAATAGTCATTAATAGTTTAAGAGGTTTATGGAAATAGAGTATGTAATTTCCTTCTTTTGATCAATGTTGAAACAAATACCTTCTTGTCGAAATATTTTTAGATGGAACTTGAGAGTCTTTGTTGTGATTATGTTTCAGTCAAGTTGGACGTAAGATTGGGACAATACTTGACTTAAACGTATATTGATTTATTTTGTATGGAAGGATACATTATCTCTGTTTAGATTGTTTTGTATTGTTGTTCTTATTTGGATCACGAACTACTTACTCTTCTGTATTGAGTTATTGAAGCCTTGTAATGGGATTTCAGTTCTTTGAGTTCTTTTGGTGTCGAATCACAGCACCTCTGGGACTCTGCAACACAATGGGTTGAAAGTATCAGTGCAATTGCACAACATGGAGATTTTCCCAAGTGTGGGACCTTGTGAAATCGGAAAAGCTCTCTGGATGAAGGCTGGCTCCTATTCCTCTGTTCAGATGCACGAATAAAATGCAGAGGGTTTACCAAAAACCTAATCTAACTTGCCAAGGAGACAGGGTAGAGAATGCATAAAAAATAAAACCTAAACTATGGAGGTGATGCACTGAGGAATGTTGGACACCCGTTTTATAAAGTTAAACACAGACCACATAAATGCAATACAACACCATGCACAAGTAGCCAAAATGCAATAAGAGATCAAAAATGATAGCAATGAATATATGAGAGGGTTTAGAATCAATCACAGACATACATATATTGCTCAAGGATCGATTCAATACATTGCAGTGGCCAAGAGGAGAAAAATGGTATTACAATCCATATGGGAGGTTTGAAGGCTCCACGAATTCTCTTGCAAGCAAGGGAAGAAGGGGGGATGCAAAACGAAAATGTCCAACACTTTTACAAAGAGCCCTCCTTTACAATTTATATGAGGAAAAATGAGGGAGAAGAGAATGATTCAGATTCCCCAACCACCTCCAAAACTGCACCTAACTCATCCCATAATGGCGGTAGGTGGGATCCCCAACAACTCAAAACATGGCGAACTGTATTTTTGCATTTTTAAGAACTTGTTCCCACCCAATTAAATATATCCAATCGTAGTTGGGTAGAGGACGCCGAGAGCTTTCCGAAAAGTCCAACCTTGTGTGAATCTTAACTCCCTGTGAAAAGTTATGGCGATCTAAATATTTCCCGCGTCATGGTCTTCTTCCTGTCGGGTTTAGGGTTCTCCTCTGGATGCGCATCGAGTTCGGAAGGTTTCTCGACATGTTTTCACCCCGTGCTTCCCTATCGTGTTTTTCTGACTCCAAGACCCGATTTCCTTGGAAGTGTTTTCGGGTTTGCGGAACCCTCGAGCATCAGGACATCCTTTGTGATCTGCATGCTTCATGTTTCGTGTTTCCCGAAACCCAAAACCCGATTTGCCTTTGATGTCGGGTTTGCCAACCCTTTCAACATGTATTTGATGTCGGGTTCATCCACCCCTCCAACATGCTTCTTTGTCATGTTTCCCCGACTCCGAGACCCGATTTCCCTCTATGTCAGGTTTTCCAACCCTTACGACATGCTTCTTTGCTGTCGGGTTTATCCGCCCCTCCAACATGCTTCTTTTCCATGTTTCTCGGCCTCCAAAACCCGATTTGCTTGCGTTTATCTATATTTACCTGGGGGGGTAAATATATACAACAATTTGGTGACTCACAGGGTTACCTACCTGCTAGGTAGAAGATCAATGGCCTTTTAGTGATCCATTGGGCATGGAGTCATAAGCAACCCTGAAACCAACCTGATACCGCAACTCCATCTCCGAGAACACGCTGAACTATAGAAAACCAACCCAGGAGCAAAAAAACCTATGCCAAAGCACTTAGGGAAATTGAAACCTAACTACAACAAGACAATGTGCATACACACTTAGAGGAATTGAAATCTAGGCTAATATTTACAAGGGTAGAACTTTTCTCTTTTCAGTAGCAATGTTTAAGATAGATTCCATTGACCAGAATCGGGAGTTATTCTCCATCCAATGTAGACAATTGGAAGGAATTGCTATTCTTACATTCCATGACCATGTAGGGGCCACTCCAAATGGCGTCAAACTTGGAATGCTTTCCTAGTTTTTCCTGATTTGCATCCCAATTCAGAACTAAGTCTCCTTCCGAGAAGACCCTTGCTCTTTCTTTCTTATCAAACCATCTTTTCACTAAGGCCTGATCTTTCTCAATCGTTTGAACTGCATGTTCTCTAATTTCTTCCAATTCCATCAACTCTGCATACCTAGCCTCCATTGGTTCGAACTCAGCCAACTCCAACTGCTTCATGAACTCCAATGCAGGTAGTTCTAATGATATAGGAAATACTGCCTCTTTTCCATAGACAAAATTGTAAGGGGAATTACCTGTAGACCTCTTTGGTGTTATTCTATCAGCCCATAATGCTGATTTTAGCTTGGTATGCCATGTTCTTTGATTTTCATCCAGAGTCCTCCTGATGATTCTTAGCAAATTTTTATTCGTGGACTCTGCCTGTCCATTACCCTGCAGGTAATAATTTGAAGAGGTGCTCAATTAGATTCCATTCTTGATAGCCCATTCTGTAATCCTGGAACCTATGAATGCCAATGCATTATCTGATATGATAGTGGCTGGCACACCGAATCTGGTCACTATTCCTTCATAAAACTCTAGTATATTAGACTCGTTTGCCTCTTTGAGCGCTACTGCTTCAGTCCACTCGGTGAAATAGTCCGTTGCCGTGAGAATCCACTTGTGGCCTTGGCTTGAGTTTGGGTTGATGACCCCGATGAAGTCCAATCCCCATTACAGAAATGGTTGGTCAACCAAGATTGGGTGCAATGGAAGCGCTGCTAGTTTTTCTTTGCCTGTGAAGAGTGTACATTTCTTACATTTTCTTATCCATGTATAGCAGTCATTGAACACCATGGGCCAATAATACCCTTCCTTCATTATCTTGAGAGCTGTTACTCATGGGGCAAAATGTCCACCAGAATATTCATCGTGAAAATCTCGTAACACCCTCTCAATTTGACCAGTCCTAATGCACCTCAATAGAACTCCATTGATGTCTTTCTTGAACAAAACACCATCAACAAGCACATATGGAATAGCTTGTAATCTAAAGTATCTCATCTTTGCTTTGCTCATTTCTGGAGGGCATAGTCCTATCTGTAGGAAGTGTATCATATCCTGAGTCCAACAAGGAGTAGGCACATCATCATTTTCCTATTCTTGACCATCCTGTAGCACCAAGGTAGTCTCTTTTTCATCACATGCTTCAACCTGTTGACTCAAGGCTAGTTGTTCACATAGTCCCTTTCCACGTACTAGTTTTGTGACCCTGATCTTGATGTCATACTCCATGACACGACTTATCCATCCTGCACGTTTCTCATTCAGATCCTTATTTAGAAGGAAGTCCTTGACTCCCGCATGAGAGACCAATAATTGGATCTTGTTGTTTGAGACTAGGTGCTTGAATTTCTTTAAGCTCCTGATCACTGCAAGGACATGCTTTTCAATGAAAGAGTATCTAGTTTCATATTCCTCCAAGCCTTGACTGAAGAAAGCAACTGGTTGTTCTAATCCTCCTTTATTTTGTTGGACCAGGATTGCAAAAATTGTGTCTCCACCACCGAAGGCATATAGCATGAAGTCCCTAGAGAATTCTGGATTGACGAGAGTTGGGGCTTGAGATATAGCCTCTTTTATTGCCTCAAAACTTTCCTTGCCTTCAGATGTCCACTTAAATGCCATGATCTTCTTTAACATTAGCGTTATTGGCTTTACGAGAGCTACAAAGTTTGGAACAAACCTGTGGATGAAATTGATCCTTCCTAAGAAGCTTTGAAGAGCCTTCTTGTGACTTGGCAATGGCAATGCTTGAATTGCTTCAACTCTTTCTGGGTCAATCGTTAACCCCTCCTTTGAAACAATATGGCCTAGGAGTTTTCCCTCGTGAGCCAAAAATATGCATTTTTTGGGATTCAATGATACCCCAAATCTTCTACATCTCTGAAATACTTGCCTCAAATGAAAGAGGTGATCCACTGCATTTTTTGAGAATACAGTGATGTCGTCGAGATATATTAGAACCATTTTGTTGATCAACCCCTTAAATGCCATATCCATTGCCCTTTGGAAAGTGGCCCCAACATTTGATAGCCCAAATGGCATCTTCTTGTAGGCATAGGTCCCCCATTTGGTGGTGAAAGCCGTCTTGAGTTGGTCATCTTCTTTCACCATCACCTGATTATACCCTGAGTAGCCATCTAGGAGAGAGAATCTCTCTGAATCAGATACTACTTGCAATATTTGTTCCATTGAAGGAAGTGGGTAATGATCTTTGAGAGATGCCCTGTTGAGGTCTCGAAAGTCCACGCACAACCTGATCTCTCCCCTCTTCTTCCTGACCGGAACCAAGTTCGCAACCCAGCTTGAGTGCTTGATCGAGAATATAATGCTTGCCTCTATTAGCTTGTTAAACTCTTTCTTCATCAGAGGCTCAATGTGAGGGTTGACTGGTCTCTGCTTCTATCTGATGGGCTTAGCATCTGGATCCAATTCTATGGTATGTTGTGCCAAATTTGGATTGAATCCTCTTAAGTCTTCATAGCTCCAGCCGAAGACATCTGGAAACTCTTGGCAAAGCTGCATGAAATCTGATTTCTCTTGCTTAGTGGCCACCTTACCAATTTGAAGTGTTTTGCCTTCCCCAACCAGAATTGGCTTTGAATCTTCTCTCTTGACCTGTATGTTAGCCTTTTCCTTACAAAACTGGTCTTTAGGGTTGAAGATAGAATTCAATGTTACTAAACCCTTAGGAAGCTTGTTTGTCCATAGCTTCACTACTTGATCCCCATATTGCTGCTCTAATCTGTCCTGATTCCTAGCTGAGAATTCAGCCTCTTCTTGTAAGAAATTGATGATCTGTTGATCATTCTCAAACACCTGCTAGCTTGTGTTATTATCTGAAACTGCTGGCCTCACAATCACATGGATATGTGGTTGTGTTTTTTCCCTTTTGATGTTGTCAACCACATCAAATGTTGCTCCAACTGCTGCAAGCCTGTCTGCGGCTTCATTATTCTTGCTGGGTATGGATATAATGTTGAAAGCTTCGAAATCCTCAATGAGGTCCCATACCCTATTCTTGTAGCTCTTCAGCAAGTCGTTCTTTGTAGCATGTTGTCCCCTAACTTGGTTGATGATTAACTCGCTATCTCCAAACACCTGTAAGTTCTTTATGCCCTTTTTCCTGGCCTAATGAAGTCCATGAATCAATTCCTCGTATTCAGCCGTGTTGTTTGAACAAGAAAACTGGAAACGAAAAGCTGAATAATATTTGATGTCTTGTGGTGAAATCAACAATGCACCACCTCCAACACCTTGTCTGCTTCTCGAACTATCGAAGAATAATTTCCAAACTTTGCTTTCATATTTTTGTTCAGGCTGAATGATGTCGGGAATGGGTGAATTTTCTTCATGTATACAATACACGCCCAATTCAGATTCTTCAATTTCCTTGTATGGGTCAAATTCATGACTCTTGTTTGCCCATTCATCCAAAGTTAAATCAGGAATTCCCTCGACCTTAGTACCTGTTTCTAGATCATTTGAACACTCCTCCTAATCAAAAACTTAGCAATTTGCATTGATAGGACTTGGTACATGAGGCTCAATATGGAAATTGATAATTGGTTCTGACCTAATTGTTTCTTTGGCCCCATACCTTGTCCTGAAAATCATGTGTGACCAATCTACAGATAAATATCCACCGATTTTAACGGTGAAGTCTCTTGATAAACACAACGCAAAGAGTGGCGGAAGGTCAATCACAGACACATCTTGCAGAACTGTAACATTAGGACATGAATGTAGTGTTAGGCTTAACCCCTTGATGACCCCAACAGTTCCTACTGCCATTCCATCTAGCTGCACTACTCCTTTCAGCACTGGCTCATACTTTAGACCCAGTTGATCCGCTATTTGCTTTGGCATCACTGAACTAATTGCCCCTGAATCTATCATGCAGTTGTGTACCAAGTGGTTTCCAACAATCGATGAAACATAGAAAGGTGGAGGCTTCAAATTTTTCCTTGTCTGGCCCCCATCATGTTGCACTGCATTAGCGAGAACTTTCTCACGTCCCTGGTTTGATACATTTGTGGCAGACCAATTATCCATTGCAGCTTGCAATAAATCTCATTGCCCTGGGATCGCCAGTGATTCCCACATGGAAATGTTCACATGTGTCTTCTTCATTTGATCGATGATGTTGAAGGGGGATGAATTGCCCTTTTTCTGTCCCTTACTTGGTGCAAACTTTTCTAGAGCTTGAAAAGGTGTATGTGTTGCTACAACAGGTACCTTAGGCTGATTTTGCACATTCGGAGCTGCGTTTGGTCTACTGACCCCTTGTTGTGTAAGAGCGGGCTGAGAAACAACTGGATTAGACGGTTGTCCCTCTTCTATGCTTCTCTTCTTTGACCGTGTGTTGGTAGCCACTTCTTGAAAAGTCTGTTGGTTAACTCCACAGAAGTATTCCATTTGCCAATTGGCCAATGTGGTTTCTGTTGGAGGTCCTTCTTGTTGCGTTTCTTGCTGCTAGTTCCCTTATTGGCTTGGTTCTTGAGGCACACCAATGGTTTGCACCATCAAGGCCTGATTCAGTGCACCATTGAAACATGCTGACTGATTGTGAGGTAGATTGCAAGGGTAACACCCGTTGTACTCTTGTGCCATGTTGTTTTGTGTTGGAACCAAGGCTCTTGAGGATGTCGTTACATTTGGATCATACGGTTGAAATGGCCTGGCAGCTTTAGGTTGTCCCTGGTTTTGGTTTTGATTCGTAGCCTGAGCTGGTGGTCTATTCTGTTGGTATGAGGGCCTAGCCTGGTACTGTGCTTGAGGCTGATACGGTCTAGCACTTTGAGCTTGCTATCTTTTGATAGTCACTAGCTCATTTCCAAGGTTCTGCAGTTGTTTCATAACCTCCTGCAATTCCTTTGAAGTATTTGAAGAAGTGGATGCCTCATTATTGCTTTGATTTCTAGGAGTTGGAATGGGATTCAACTCTGGTGCTTGACTGGTTGTAGGATTTCCCATCTCTGGACAGAGAGGCATTGGAAGCCTTGGTGCAAGCTTACCAGCTTGGATCAAACAGTTCTCTGCTCTGATCACTGTGTCATAGGCCCCAGACAGCGTTGTTCCTCCCATTGATTGGATCATCATGGCTATGTCTGAATTTATAGCCTTTAAGAAATAAAGGAATGCTCCTTCGACAGTTGGTCTAACAGTTATTGGAATCTTGTCCCATGTCCGTTGGAATCTGAAGTTGAAATCTATCATTTGTTCATTAGGAGCCCTTTTGATTGTTGTCAGCTATTCCAATAAAGATAGATTGTCCGCCCTCTCCCCGAATTGGTTGCAAAGAGCTGAACAAAGTTGGTTCCAATTCGTAATAGACCCTGCTGTTAGGCTCCTAAAACACTGTAAGGCCTTGCCTTTGAAAGATGAAGCCAACAACTTGACTGCAACATCCATTTCATTTATTTCGTGGATTGCACATGCATTAGCAATATCCTGGATGTGATCAATAGGAGTAGTATGATTTTCTCCTGTGAAATAGGGTATATTCTTTAGCGCTGCAACTGGAATTTGATTCTGAGCATTTAGGGCAAGTGGACTACTGCCCGTGAAATTGACAAAGGGATTCAGTGGTAGATGCGCCATTATGATTAGCCTAAGAACCCTGGTTGATGCGAGAAAAGGCCTACTAGGTGGAGGTGTAGACAAAGTCCTGTTAGGTGGAGATGGTGATCTTTGTGGTCTTCTTCCTCTCCTTCCTCTACCTGGTGAAAGTTGCAAGTGGAAAAATAGCCCTTCTTCTCGAGTATTAGACCTGGTTCGAATTCTTCTCATGTGACTGGGCAACTTGTGCTACTACACCGCTGAACTCTATCCCTTCGGAGTCGCCAGATGTGTTAGAGAATGAGCTTCAAAAGACTATATTTTGCCAAGCTACACACCGAACTTGACAATATTGAAAATATCATTAAAAATTTGAAGGACCCAGAGGAGACAATCTTCAATCCAGAATTCGGGCCTTGTTGTGCAGCTGCGGATCCCCATAAAGTACAGGTGGAAATCAGGTCATGTGATGCAACTCACAAACCTGAATTGCTATGTGTCAGAACCTGGAACATGCCTGACATCCCTCGAAAACCTGAATTGCTGCTTTGATGTTCTCGAACCCCGAAAACCCGAAATCACTAAATACCTCAAAATTTTGAAAGTCAAAAATCTCAAAAAAATAAAGATACCCTTTTGAAGATTACCCACAGGTCTACCAACTGGTAAAATTTTGACCTGTTTCGAGCAAGATAAACCCTTGAAAAATGATTTCAGAGTTCGGCCTGGATGGAGCAAAATTTGAAATTTTAAAACTTGCAATTTCTCAGTCCGAATTTTGTGAAAACTCCTTCAAATTTTTTTTGGAATGACCTCTTGGTCCCACCGGGCATGCCAAAACTATTGGTGTCGAATCATAGCACCCCTGGGACTCTGCAACATGATGGGTTGAAAGTCTCAGTGCGATTGCACAACATGGAGCTTTTCCCAAGTGTGGGACCTTGCGAAATCGGAAAAGCTCTCCGGATGAAGGCCAGCTCCTATTCCTCTGTTCAGATGCACGAATAAAATGCAGAGGGTTTACCAAAAACCTAATCTAACTTGCCAAGGAGACAGGGTAGATAATGCATAAAAAATAAAACCTAAACTACGGAGGTGATGCACCGAGGAATGTTGGACACCCGTTTTGCAAAGTTAAACATAGACCACATAAATGCAATACAACACCATGCACAGGTAGCCAAAATGCAATAAGAGATCAAAAATGACAGTAATGAATATGAGAGGGTTTAGAATCAATCACAGACATACATATATTTCTCAAGGATTGATTCAATACATTGCAGTGGCCAAGAGGCAAAAAATGGTATTACAATCCATATGGGAGGTTTGAAGGCTCCACGAATTCTCTTGCAAGCAAGGGAAGAAGGGGGGATGCAAAACGAAAATGTCCAACACTTTTACAAAGAGCCCTCCTTTACAATTTATATGAGGAAAAATGAGGGAGAAGAGAATTATTCGGATTCCCCAACCACCTCCAAAATTACACCTAACTCATCCCATAATGGCGGTAGGTGGGATCCCCAACAACTCAAAACATGGCGAACTGTATTTTTGCATTTTTAAGCACTTGTTCCCACCCAATTAAATATATCCAATCGTAGTTGGGTAGACGATGCTGAGAACTTTCCGAAAAGTCCAACCTTGTGTGAATCCGAACTCCCTGTGAAAAGTTATGGCAATCTGAATATTTCCCACGTCACGGTCTTCTGCCTGTCGGGTTCGGGGTTCTCCTCTACATGTGCATCGGGTTCAGAAGATTGCTCGACATGTTTTCACCCCATGCTTCCCCACCGTGTTTTTCTGACTCCGAGACCCGATTTCCTTGGAAGTGTTTTCGGGTTTGCAAAACCCTCGAGCATTGGGACATCCTTTACGATCTGCATGCTTCATGTTTCATGTTTCCTGAAACCTGAAACCCGATTTTCCTTTGATGTTGGGTTTTCCAACCCTTCCGACATGTCTTTGATGTCAGGTTCATCTTCCCCTCCAACATGCTTCTTTACCGTGTTTCCCCGACTCCGAGACCTGATTTCCCTCTATGTCGGGTTTTCCAACCCTTACGACATGCTTCTTTGCTGTCAGGTTTATCCGCCCCTCCAACATGCTTCTTTTCCATGTTTCTCCACCTCTGAAACCTGATTTTCTTGCGTTTATCTATATTTACCCAGGGGGGTAAATATATACAACAAGTTCGTGAGTACTTCTGAAATTGTTTAGCTTATACTATTTGGGGTTTTATATTCCTTTTTGGATTCAGTGAATGAATCTCTAGGTGTTATAAAGAGAAAGGAATATGTTCTCTTGGGGACAGTATATTGTTTTTGGGACTATACTGTGTACTTGATCTGAGAATTGAATTCAAAATTTTGTTTAATGAATGGGAGTAGATAAACTAGATGGTAAAGATTTGTAAGGGAAACTAGAAGTGTGCTTTCTTCTAACTATGTGTTTGGTTTTGTGTTCTCTCTTGGGAACTAGTTAAGGAACTTCTAAGTTTGAAATAGAAATGGTAATTCATTTGATAGTATGAATGAAATGAATTATTGATTGTCCTGTTTCTAATTAAGATCCCTTTTTATTGTTGTTTGGATAAGTTCATTTGATTGAAATTCTCTGTATTTGATCCTCTTATGACATGGAAATTTCTTGTGGATTGGTTGGTCTACTTGGTATAAGTCATTGGTTGTAATGATGTGGAAAGAGATTAGTTGATTCGGTATGTTGGAAAGAAAATATAACATGCTTAGACCGACTGTTTTGTTTGATTGAGTCATACTCCATTTGAATTGATATTGGTAGGTTGTCTCTTTTTACACTATATTTTTATGAATCTTCTTTTGGATGGACATGGGAAGAGATTAATTTTGTGTGAGTCTAGCTTGGATTGGTGGAATGTCTTTTTTCAAATCTATGAAATTATAACTTCTAACATGTGGAAGTTAGTTTAGACTTACAGGAGGATAGTTTTGACTCTCTACCCCTACTTGGATTGATTTGGGATTCTTGTTAGATGTTGTGCCTTTAATGTGGAATCCTTATAATGTTATCTTTGAACTGAGGTAGTCTGGTGTGTTCTAAACCTGTTTTTGTCTTTCAGATGATTAAGTGTGTAAGGAATAGTATGTATTGATTCTTCTTCTTTACTTAAGTTATAGGATAAATCATCATAATATGAGCTATGCTCCATATAACTCGTTTGCTACTTAGTAAAGATAAATGCGTATTTATATTCTTTTAGAATTATGAAACAATTGAAAGACATGATCTATTGATTGTTTTAAAGTAATTGATAGGATCAATTAAACCTTATGATATAATACAAATGTTGCAGATTATATTATGCTCTTTTCTTAAAATTGAATTCATAATATTTAATCATACTTCTTTTCTGGTTTATATTACTTATGCTTATTTGTATGATATATTAATTGTTTCATTAAAGAAGAGTTATTTTAATGGAACAATTAGTGGAATGCACTTCACTTCAATGCTTAGTTCTTATCATCCTCTATTCATTGAACTGACCTGTGCTAGCAATTTTTGCAAATGGACATCGTAAGTGATAAAAGAAGGCTAAATTTTTTATGATGCATTAGTTTACTTAATTTTGGATTTTATGTAAAGGGTTTCGAATCATTCTTGAGTTGTATTGGAAAAATAAAAGTGATGTTCTTTTAAGATCTTAATTTTGATTGACATGTAGAATATATGAAATGCATATTCATGTAAATTTATATTTATCATCATGAATTGAAAGGTTTTGAGTTGGACTCCAATTTGTGGTATGAATTATTTTGTACTTGTATGACGAAAATAATAGTGATATCTTGGTGGTATTCATTATATCTATTTGTATACTATTGTTGTTATCAATTAATAAGTTGGATTAAAGGGATAGTATAATCTCCCTTATTATAATAAACTTGTTAAACTACAATTGATGTCGTTCTCTAACTACACAACTATAGTTTAATAATAAAATATACTTGGGACATACAAATAAACGATATGAGTAACGAATGATAAACATGTTATTTTAAACCTAACATCTAACCATGTAGATGAAGACTCTTACTCTCCCTCAAAGAATGAAATATAACAAGGAATAGTGGTTATGATCTTTAATATTTATACGACGTTTATAAAGTAAACACTAGTTGAATCTAAGTGGGTAACACATTTGATTTCAACAACTAGGTTGCATTTAGAATTAAACGTTTGATGTTTGATGTCCTATTTTTTTAGAATAACTATTTGTTATGCCATGTTAATGAAAAAAAATGTAAAATTTAAATAATGAAGTCCTCCATATCTATTCAGGCTAGTTATGGATAAAGAACTTTATGAATGTTGGAATTAGGGTTAGGTATGGTTGCTGTAATCTAAATCTTAATCCAATATTCATTATGATAATGACCACTAAGGGGGTATGTACATATTTATGAATTAGTTATCACAGATGTTGACACATGCCAACTACAGGACTGTACCCTAAATAATTCATGGAACTTCTCAAGGATACGATGTTGCAGTTGACATGTGACAACAACCTTCCGTATTTGTTCATCTAGATCTACGCACATCTGGACTTGAACTTAGTTTCTCTCTAGGTCAAGTTAGTAGCATGTTTAGGATAGGTAGTAGCTTCCAATGACTCAAGGTAATGTTGATGGTGAATCACAGCACCCCTGAATGTCTTCAACTCGATGGGTTGAGACTCTCAGTGAGATTGCATAACGTGGAGCTTTTCCCAAGTGTGGGACCTTGTGAATTGGGAAAGCTCTCCGGATGAAGGCCGGTTCCTATTCCTCTATTCAGATGCACACATAAAAATGCAGAGGGTTTACTCAAAAACCTAATCTAACTTTCCAAGGAGACAGGGTAAGAAAATGCATAAAAATAAACCTAAACTAACAAAGATGATGCACCAAGGATTGAAGAACACCTATCTTGCCAATAAACACAAACCATTAAAATGCAATGCAAGATCATGCACAGATAACCAAAATTGTAGTGAAAGATCAGGAGGATGCAAATAAACATATAGAGGGTTGAGGATCATCCACAGACATGCATTATCTGCTCCAAAGATTGATACAATACACTACAAAATGCCAAGAGGAAAAGTTGCATTACAGTTTCAAATGGGAGGTTTAAACTCCACAAACTCACCTGCCAAAGAGAAGAAGGGAGGGGCTAACTAAGAATGTCCAACCTTTAGAAAGAAGCCCCTCCTTACAATTTATAGGAAGAATGAGAGAGAAAAGAGAGAGGAATTCAAAAAACTACCCCAACCACCTCTAGGTTGCATTTAATTCATCTCATTATGGTGGTAGGTGAGAACCCTAGCAAACCCAAAAGTGGCAAACTGTATTTTGCATTTTTAAGAATTTGTTCCCCACCCAATTAAATATATCCAGTCGTAGTTGGACAAAGGACCTTGTAATCTTTCCAAAAATTCCAAACTTGCGTGAATCCGAGCTCCCTGTGAAAATTTATGGCCATCTAAATATCTGGGTCAGGGTTTGCTTCCTGTCAGCACTCAAAATGTTGCGCCTCCTGAAGGTGCGCCTTCTACCTACACCTTGGCATGAACTTTTTCATGTTGACACTTTTCTACCTATGCGAAGGAATATCCATGTTCATGTCGGCATTGTTTGACGTGCGCCTTCTACCTGCGCCTTAGCGTGAACTTTTTCATGTCGACACTTTTCTACCTGCGCCAGGGCGCATCCATGTTCATGTCAACACTCTTTGACATGCATCTTGTACCTACGCCTTGGGGAAAAAAATTTCATGTTGACACTTTTCTACCTGCACCAGGGCACATCCATGTTCATGTCGACACTCTTTGATGTGCGCCTTCTACCTGCGCCTTGGCGCGAACTTTTTCATGTCGACACTTTTCTACCTACATCAGGGTGCATCCATGTTCATGTCGACACTCATTGACATGTGCCTTCTACCTATGCCTTGGCGTGAAATTTTTGGTTTCAAAACTTTTCTACCTATGTCAGGGTGCATCCATGTTCATGTCGGCACTCTTTGACGTGCGCCTTCTACCTGCGCCTTGGCGCAAACTTTTTCATGTCGACAAATTTTTCGTGTCGACACTTTTCTACTTGCGCTAGGGTGCATCCATGTTCATGTCAACACTCTTTGATGTGTGCCTTCTACCTGTGCCTTGGCGCAAACTTTTTCATGTCCACATTTTTCTACCTGTGCCAGGGCGCATCCATGTTCATGTCGACACTCTTTGACGTGCGCCTTCTACCTGCACCTTGGCATAAAATTTTTCGTGTCGACACTTTTCTACCTGCGCCAGGGTGCATCCATGTTCATGTTGACACTCTTTGATGTGCACCTTCTACCTATGCCTTGGCATGAAATTTTTCATGTCGACACTTTTCTACCTACGCCAGGGCACATCCATTTTCATGTATACACTCTTTGATGTGTGCCTTCTACCTGCGCCTTGGCACGAACTTTTTCATGTCAATACTTTTCTACTTGTGCCAGGGTGCATCCATGTTCATGTCGACACTCTTTGACGTGCACCTTCTACCTGCACCTTGGCACTAAATTTTTCATGTTGACACTTTTCTACCTACGCCAGGGTGCATCCATGTTCATGTCAACACTCTTTAACGTGCACCTTCTACCTCTGCCTTGGCATGAAATTTTTCATGTCAACACTTTTCTACCTGTGCCAGGGCACATCCATGTTCATGTTGACACTCTTTGATGTGTGCCTTCTACCTGCGCCTTAGGTTGTTGGTGACGTAATAAATATCAGGCTCTGAGTTTCTTTTATTTCCATAGTCTTCTGCTTGTCTATATCTACCCGGGGGGAAGATATTTACAACAGGTACCTTGGCATATCTAGTTGATTTTGTTCATCTAAGTATGCCCATATACCCTAAGTCATCGTGAATACCTTCCTATAATAAATTATGTTGCTAACTTGAGCTAGGGTCAAACCTTGGGCAAGTGGACTGATGGTAGTCAGTAAAGACCATTCTAGATAACAAAAGAGTGAGGTGAAGGATGTATTCTGGAATGACGAGTATGCCATCTAGGAATAGTGACATGAATAATATGTTGAAAATATTTTGCCAAAGTATCACAAGCTAATGGTTGTGTTTTCCTATGTCACCTAGTATAAAGCAACGTGATGTGAGATGAATATTGGTAACAAATATTCGGATAGGTTCTTTAAATAGATCACTCATTACCCAAAATAGGGTAGGAGAACCATTTATACATAGTATACATAAAGTGTTCTATACTATAAGATAAACACGAGAGATTGGTTGGTAACCGAGTCATGGAATGAGATATCAGTAGTATAACAAGTCATTACAACTACATATGGTTATTTTTTATGAGATTTATTAGCATGGAATGTGTGTTGTAAATGATGTTTTATTTAGAAAAAAGAACATTATGTTTCTAAAAAAAATTCCCTTATTTCTAAAGTCTTAAAATGGGAATGTTACAATAATGACCAACAATCCCCATGAAGCTTATGACTTCATGTACATTTTTTAGGTGTAGGTCATTCAGTTATGGAAACAATCTTTGATGGATCAAGTTCTATTCCATATTTGCTTATGAGATGTCCCAAATAGTGCACTTGTGTTTCATACAAAGAATATTTGGATAACTTACCATACAATCTTCTCTTAACAATGAAATTTTTTCCAAGAAATCACTATCCTTTTATGTTGTTTCATAAATTTTTACCACATATAGAGTGTATCATTTATTTTAGGAAATTTTAAGTTGCACAGTTGACAATTTTCTAACTGAAATTTCTTATTTTTACCCCTTGGATGTCTTTTGTTTTCTGTAGATCATCAAGACAACTAACGTGCTTTTCAAAACAATCAACTTTTCCTTTATGATCAATAAGCTAGTTAACACCTATTATAAGATCATATGACCCTAAAGGAGAAACATAAAGATCTACCTTGGTGGAAAAATTTGGTAACTCTAAGATTTCTCTAAAAAGACATTTACTAATAGTATGGACAACATTATTTCCATATTGTACAGTCCAATAATTTTCCATTATTCCATCTTTTATTTTTAGTTTTTCAGCTAATTTAATAGAAATAAAACATTATGTAGCTCTAGTATCAAAAAGTATAGTAATAGGTGTACCAAATAATTTACCTGGTGCTTATATGGGCATAACTTACTTTTTAGCTTGTTTATCAGCTACTGCAACATGTATCTTATGTTGTTGATTGATGTCATCTTTGTTTAGAGGGAAGTGATTTGCATAGTGATCCTTACTATAGTTGAAATATCCCCTTACATGTCCTCTTTTTGGTTAAAATTATTTCTAGCCCTGAAATTACTATTTTGTCCTCCAAAGGACTTCTGTTCATTATTATTATTATTCACAAAGTCATTTCAAATGTTTGCAACAGGTTTATTTTTTGTTTTTTTCTTATTATTATCAGTTACAAACTTATTTTTGGCTCCAAACTTTTTCCATGCCACATTTTTAGGTGTAAGTGACAAAGAATAATTTAAAATTTTCTTACGATTCTCTTCTTTATGGGCATAAATTGCCTTTAATTTTTGTTCCTACCGAATGGATTTTTCTACAACCCTCTCCATAGTGGTTGGGCTGTGAACATCTACTTCACCCCTATGATTGGATTCAATCCCATAATAAACTTGTGTATCCTGAACTTCTCATGAGTTTGATACTGAGGAACGTACTTAAGAAGCTTAGTAAACCTCTCCTAGTACTCAGTTATAGTTAATTTTCCTTGAATTAAATTTTATAATTTTATGGTCATAATAGATTTTTGGCAGCCAGCGTTGCCTCAATTATCTCTTAAATTGATCCCAAGTTATTCTTAATTCATCAATGTTCAATTCTTCTTTACAACTATCCAACCAGGAGGATTCCTCATGGGAAATTTGATAAGCTCCACATACTGCTTTTGTTTCTTCTGAGAATTTCCTTATTACAAAGTACTTATCCATTTTACTGAGCCAATTCTTAGCTCCATCCCATAGATTAGTGCCATCAAATTTTTTTGGAGTTATCCTCTTTATGTCATTAGTAAGTTCAGCTACTAATCTTTCCCTTTTATTTTTCAAGCTGATTGGGTACATTTGCATTTGCATTCGCAACATTATTATTGGCATTCGCAACATTTTGATTTGCATTATTATTATTATGAACAACCAAATTTATAGCATTGGCATTGTCCCCTAGAGGTGGTTGATTTTTATTACAAGCATCATATTCCTCATCATTACCCATTACTTGTTGTTCTCCTCATTACCCATTACTTGTTTTTCAAGTACAGCCAGACGGTCTCTTGTGTCTAACACGACAAAAATAATGTCATCAATTTTTTTGTGCGGTAGCTGCCTCTCCACCTGGAGGTGGATTATTTGCAACACCTCCGCTTATTCTAACATTTTTTGTTAACAAGAAAATTAAATTTTTATCAGATATGGACTCAATAGGTCTAAGAGTTGCAACCTTTAGCTCTGATACCAAGATGTAACATCCACTTTTTAAGACTTTAGAAACAAGGGATTTTTATTATATATATAATGTTCTCTGTTATAAATTAATATAATTTAGAACACATTCCATTTCCAATCCATCTCATAACAGAAAACCATATGTAGTTGTAATGACTCGGTGAGACACTGATCTCTCATTCCATGACTCAGTATTAAACCAATCACTCATGTTAACTTAATAATGTGTATACTATGTATACTTGGTTCCTTTACCATTTTAGGGGTACCCAAATGTTATGTCTAAGAATCCTATCTAAACACCTTTTACTAATATTCATCTGAAATCCTACATCTTAGACTCAGTGGCATAGAACAACGCAACCAGTAGCTTGCGATACTTTGACCACATTTTTTAAACATGTCTACCATGTTTACATTCCAATATGAAATACTCATCGAAAGGAATATGTCCTTCACCACACCTACAATGTTACCTATAATGGTCTTTCTTGACTTTTGTCAACCCAAACTGAGTCAAATTATCACACTAAACAAGTCCATATTACATGCACTAGTTGTGAAGACTACTCATGGTGACTAAGGATACATAGACATACTTAATCGACTTACATCAATTGGGTGTGTCTAGTCACCCTAAGTCAACATGAGTTGACCACAACACTAGCTCATGTTTCTATCTTTTTTAGGGTGGAACCATGAACCAAACTTCCACTTATGTCAACTGAGTTAATCGAACTAAGTGCGGTGTTGAGGAATAGCTAGTTATATCATAGTATCCTCGTAATGACTCATGTCATTATGTAGGTTCCATGTTGCAGTTGTTATGTTTCAACATCCAACTGAGTTTCCTCAACTAGACTAACATACTTAAGAATATTAGTTTATTAACCCAATCAATTATTATCTTATAGTTTTATCGATAACAATGATTTTAAGGGTCTACTAAGCACAATTTAACCCAAGAAGATTACAAGGTGTATCTTACACAAGAACAAGGTATGCAAATAAAATATGTGTTCCTGCTCATTCTGATTTCATGCTTATGTTTAACTTAATCTTAATTGTTTATTACCAAATATTGATTATTCTAAATTCAAATTTAATAAGGTAAGATCATTAGATCTTCTTACTACAGTTTTAGCTTATAACAAGCTTATTGAAACTTTTACTTTACACTTCATAATACCATAATTCTAAATATTGTTATTATCCTTTTTAAACATTCATGTTTCAATTATATAAATCAGCTAAGGAAAACACATCCAATCATCCTCATGATTTAAGCATAAACCCATACAAGATATCATATATAGCTCTTCATTTAATTACAAGGAAGATATCTTTTTTCCTTATTAAGGATCAATGTCCTATTTATGAAAATAGAACACCTTTGCTTTAGCATAATAAAGAATTCATACACATATATATGATCTAACCATATTCCCTTCTTACTGTTTAAGGATCTACCAAAGATCATCAACTTAGTTTTACCCTTTCTGAAATGAAATCAACTGAAAGTGTATATCTTTAATCCTATAAATTTATATATATCACATAATCTGTTAATTTGTGTAATCCTATATTACATACATATCTATATTGCCCCCATCATGAATGATATTACTTAGTAATATTACACAAAATTATGTCATGAAGGTCTCATAAGTAAATCAACAAGGAACATTCACCAAAGCAATTCATTTATCAAAAAGAGAGTTCTTCATCTCTAAACTTAGGAAATATTTCAAAGGATTACATAATGTCATTACATCAATATAAAACTAGTTTTAATACATCTTATTTTCCCCATAAGAGTACATTTTAAGTAAATGTCTATACATAGACATCATAAAGAAGAGATAATTTCTTTAGCAAAAAAATGTAACATTTTATAAGTCTTTCTCCTTTCATATTTTATGAAATCTATCTAAAAAATTATTAACACGAGTTAGTTCATAAGAACTGAGCATGATAAATGCTATAACCTTAAAAATATATTCTTTTATCTAACTGTTTCACAAAAGGAACCTTGTTGTTAATGAAATGGTTCCAAAGAAAAAATTAAGATTAACATAAAGAATTTCCCAAGATATTACAAAACCATGAAAGAGAGAAAAAGATCATAGAATCTACATGAAGTAATGTTTAAGTAATAACTAATTAAATCAACATAATTAATTATATCTCAAACAAAAATGTGAAACTCATTACAACTTGTTACTCATCTGATAAAAAATAATTAAGAAAGAGGTAATTGACATTCCTAACTTAATCTTAACTTCTCATTATAACTTCCAACTTAAGTTTCACAAACTCATCCTATTTATTTATTCAAGAAGAAATAAGTTGATACAATCAAACTACCTTTCTAAAATAAGTATGTTTTTTTAATATTCAAAATGATAAAAACCTTCATTACGATTGTATGATCAAACCAGAAGATACAACCTGAATATAAATCCATCCAACAATCTTACCCAACTTAGGCTCAATATAGTATATAAGGAATATGTTGATCAAGAACTAGTCCCAACATTACAGGTAAGAAGAGTTTAACCAAACAAGAGATTAGGTACAAGACCACAATAACATAACTCACATTAAAATTTCCCTGAAGGAATGCATTCATATCTAAGTTAAAAAATAAAAATAACATACATAAATAACACCATGGAGTCCCATAAACAACCATACTCATTCATGTTTTATGATTCCATAAGCTACAAAGATGGAGCAGACTGTTTTCAAAACCTACGCAAGGTCCAAGTCTTACCCAAAATACTGAATTCAATTCAAACAAAGGATCTTGAGTATGAAGAGAACAAATGTTCAGAAACAACACAAAATTATTAACAATCCCAAAAGAATTCATACAATCAGTTCAATCTATATAGAGGTCATGAAAATGCCATAATCAAACACAAGGTTTCCAAGGTAGTAAGATCTGTCATCAAAAAAAATGCCAAACTACACCCATGTAATCCAAAGTTCCACAAACTCAAGAATTGGAACCTACTCAAAGGGAGTATACAAATAAGGAAGAAAGTAGATTTCAATCAGTCCACAATCCCATAATAACCAATTATAATTTTATACCTTAACTCAGAACAAGCCAAACTAAATGTTACCTATTTCCTAGGTTAACCCGAAAGGGTTTTTCATTCCAAGATAACTTAATAAACAAAAAGGAGAGATGATACCAGTCTCCACAACACAACTATTCCACCCATGAAGGATTACAACTACCATCAAACAAGGAATGGAAGAGAGAGAAAGTAAGAACAATCTCCCTCTAACAAAAACGTTGTTCTAGAGCCTAAACAATCTTTGCATGCTTGATAAAGATCAACAAGATATAGCTTAAAGAAACTAAAAATCCAAGAATGGGAAATCAATAAACTCATCATGAAAAAGAATTGAAACTGAAAAAAATTAATACCGACAAACCTTCCCAGTAAAAATTTCAATGAAATTTACTGTCTCCCAAACAAGGTTTAACAAATTAACAAAAGATTTGTTACAGTTCCCTCTCAAAAGGTTGGAAACAATACTTAACCCTGAGTTCCAACAACTAAACATAACCCAGTTTACCAAAAGATAATCTGTGACTTCTTGTTTAAGAGTATAGTCACAATGAAGGCCCCCTTAATAAAAACTTCAAAAATAGGATTCTCCAATAGTGTATACGACAAATAAATTAGAAATCCATGAATAAAGCCGGTCTCCTAAATAATTAACAAGAGAAAATTTAAGCTAAATCCAAATGATTTCATCAAAAACCTGGTAACTATTCAAGCTTACAAGTTACCTAGACAAGGTAACAATCCATCAAGAAATACTAACACAGACTTTCATCAACATTTATGAAGTTCAGTTAATAATAAATATAAAAACAATACTTTCAATCACGCAATAAAACCAAAACTTCACAATAATAGAACATACCTTGCATAATTTAATCAAATAATCAAAAAAAATTCCATTGAAGCAAGAAGATGAAACATAAACACAAAAACTAGAATGATTTCATAAAAGAGAAGAGTTATTTTAATGAAAATTCTTACGTTAAAGAAGAATATTTAATGAGATATGGCCTATCATGCCTGGTAGTGTTCTTGTCTTCTTTTCCTCATTCCAAACCTTCAAACAAAACTACTACAACAAGATTTCAACAAAAATGCCAAAAACCAAGCACTGAAACCTTCCTTATCTTCCTCATATAGCTTCCTTGCTTATTTTCCATTACCATCACCACCATGCAAGGTGAAATTTAGTCATGCACAGATTTGAACTGGAAGTTCAAAAAATGAAAAAACACATGCAGAGCTACAAAGCTCCCAAAACCAAATAAAACAATGAAAACCGAAAGCCACCTTTTCTTCCTACTTCTCTTATTTCCTAGAAAGTTTTCGCAATGGTCGAGATCAATACATGCCAACAGTACTGACAGAGTCCTTTCCTTATTTCCCTCTTTCGCCAACTCCTTTTTGGCTACAACTAAAGTTTAAAACTCCATGCAATACAATTTAGCAGAGTTGACAACTCAACTTCCTCCAAATTTCCATGCATTCACCCAAATTGGCAGTAAAAAAGTGTTTAAATGCCTCATTCAAACCTTAAATACCCTAGGAATTGGTGCCACTGACACCCCTCCTCATCTCATCCATTCCATCCCCTTTAGGCTAGTCCATGCCCTTAGGTAAGGTTAATAACGTTAGCTTATAAACCAACTTAGGTCCTTAGGTTAGTTTATCAGTTTTAGTCTTAGAATATCCTAGTGACATGAATATGGATTACCTCCATCAAAATTAACCACAATAATAAAATCATCTAGCTTAAACTTAGGATAGGATAACAAACTTAGGAACTTAGATTAAATTAGGTCCCCCAAATAATCATTCAAATTACTAATTCAACATTACCGTATGAAGAACCAAAAATGACATTCTTGGATCACTTAAGAAGGACATGTGCAGAAGAGATCACATGTGATCCCTTTGCATCCCGGGTTCAGAAATCCAACATTCTTCCCAACTCGGTCAAGATGAACTTAATATCATAAAATAAAAAATCATGCCTTGGATACTAAAATTGATCCAAGGTATAGTTATCTTGCATCAGAAATCAAATAGCATGAAGCACAAGTTCAAATGCAATATAGGCTATGAATGAGTTTAGGCTGAATTAATTTCCCCTATCCACATGCAATGAACATTCAACATAAAAAGGAATGAAATACTTCATTTTAAATTTAGAATTGACATGGCAAGATTGTATCTATTTTCAGAAGATAAACATATCATCTACAATAAACATGATTGCTTAGTTCAAAAGAGTACATCGTCTTCAAACAAGAATCACATATCAATGTTTGCAACTTCGAGTACAGAATTCATCATAGATATCAACCATGTTAGAGGCATTAGAGGCATGATGTGATTTTTTTTTCAAGATCAAGCTAGTTAGGATAAAAATTACATTATCTCATTCTAATGTGACTACAAGGACTAAAGAGATGGTTTTGGACCTGGATCAAGTGGTTGAGCCATATTTATGGCTTGTGAGTAAGGTATAAAGAAAAATGTTCAGATCTTCCACTAGAGTAAGGTAGTACTAGCTCAAGTGGAGTGATATAAAAGTTGTGACATGACTCCATGAGGTATATGATATTCTAGAATTCATCAAAATTGGTTAAAAGTGCAGTAAGGAGATAGAACATGGTGTAGACACCAAATTTGAGTCACACTCCCCCTTCACCCCACATGTATATTAATTCAATTACCTAAAATTAAATTAATTCCCATTCCCACAATATTTATTATTTAATTAATTTAATTGAACTAATTTCCACCTCACCTAGACACCTCACCCCACCACATCACCTAGACACCTCATCACATACCTATTCTTAGCAGGTTTCCTTCTAACTAGGACTCAATCTCCACTTACCATAACTAACTAAGACTTAGTCTAACCCTAACACTAAATGATTATTCTTCCTCTAACCACATGCAAACTTACTTATGCGGGAAAATTCATTTTGGATCCGCAATAATGGGAAAAACTGACTAAAAGATAGCCAAGATCTACTATTTTGGCATCCTAGGATATCCCTCATTAACTAATGCTGATCAACCTGAAACTAAAACTGATCACCCTAAACTGTCATCCATTACCATATATTCAATTTGGTAACCATGTTTAAGAGGTTAGAATAATTACTCAAATTTGGAGAAGAGAGATATGCATGCAATCACGCACCAGAGAACTCATGCACATCCAAACACCATGAACCATCACCAAGAATTGATCTGAAGGGAAAGAATTCACGATAACATTCTAGAAAGTATAGCCGAGACACTGACCATAATTTCCATGGATCAACTATCACCTCTATCCAACCACCATGTTTATAAGTATAAGTAAGTAAAATTGGATTTGCATTCTTCCATACTTAGTTAGATTAGTTTCTTTATATTTGTTTGGGATTCCTAATCTCCTTTGCATCTCATCACATCTCATCTTCCCTACAATCCTTCCATCTAATCAACTATAACATATTAACCCTCAAATACCCAACTCGAAACATCCCTGAGTATTCCTAGAACTGTCATCAACCTCACCATCCTCTATCCATTCTCTGTGCAATCACAAATAATCACCAAAACTAAAATTCATTGAGTTTATATCAACCCAATCCTACTGATGCCAGTTAACCTAGACCATTGTCGGTTTACCCTCAACTGGAATCAGTCATACCAGAATGATGTCGATCTCTATGTCTGGCTATAATAGAAAACTCATAACATTTACCCAAATAACAAAAACTACTCAAAAATTGACCCTGACCTATCCAAAACGACCCTATTTACCCATCTGACTTCCAAATCTAATCGTAACCTAGCCTGTTAGATTATATTTCCTTATTTTACTTTAATCAAACACCTAAATCATAGAAACTACAGTAGGACATTATTGGTTTACATCATTTCTTGCATTAAGTTGTTTTAAATAATGGATTGACATCCATCTAAGAAGTATCACACTTCCCAGATCTAGCATACGATAGGTACTCCACTGACATATATTGTTTAATATTCCTCTCATGGTCTTGTTTTGTATTCGTATGTAGTTACTCCTAGAAAAAAACAAGTTCTCACAATCGGCAATGGATCGAGAAATTAGAATGTGCGAACTCTACCTTCCACCTTCACTCACATGTATTCTTCGTCACCCATACCTTATCTGTTTTTCTCTTATGTACACATATAGTTCGGTGAAATTTTTTGGCATGCCCGGTGGGAGCCTCTCTTGGGTTATTTGAATTTTATTCATATAGGGAAGATTTTTGTGTGTTTCTTTCCTTTTGAAAAATACACATTTAACCTTCTCCCTGGTAATACTCTTTTGTTCTAATTGTCTAAACAATTTTTTTCATTTGGTGCTTAAAAACGAACCAATTCTTCCCTCTTGCATTTGCATGGCAGTGAAAAATAACGTTCTTGAACTATTCATCATTTGCTTCATCAAATATAATTGTCAATTTGGGTTATAAATTTTGTTGCATTTCATCCTTGTATGCTGCATTATTATCTCACATTTATAAATGAGGGCAACCTAAATGCTGGAATTCATGCCCAACTGATGTTTGACACAATTGAACCATAGAAAGAAATTTCTTCTCTCTCTCTCTCTTTTCCAAACTACACAAATTTGAATTTACACATCTTTTTAAAACAACATCCCACCCAGAAGAAGTTGTCAATGATCATAGGATCAGAGGATTGATAGTGGGCACCCATATGGTTTCTATGTCTAGTCATAACTCAGAGAAAGAACTGCCCCCGCCATAACATAACCTGAAACCTCACGTTTAGATTTCCTTCTTTATAGGACATGCCTTCTAAACCAAAAAATCTGTTCTAAATTCATAATTTAGTCTTAATATCGTAAGCTAAAACAAACATAAATTCACTATTAGGATTGCGTGTTTTTCTTAGCTTTGTTCTTAACTTACGTTTTGAGTTGTGAGAGTTTTGAGTCTTCATTTTTCTTCTTCCTTTCACTCCCCATCATAGTTAGAGAATTATGACTATTTTTGAGGGTGTAATAACCTCATCTTATCATTCTCATATTTCTGGTTTTATCCTTCATCTATTTTAATTCACCAAGAATTTGTTTTTCATTTCTTCTAATTTCATAGTAACCGGCATCGGTCCAGTGACTGTCATCAGTTTATATCTGATCATCGTCAGTTTACATAACCAGTGTTGGCTTCTGGCTATTTTGGTCATTTAACCTAAAAAAACCTTCATTACCTATTATTTCTATTTTTGGTCCTCAAGACACCATCATATCCCCCCAGCATTATGATATCTCTATTAGATACAGTTTCCCCATTTCACGTTCATCAATTATGTGTCATTTGCTGAAACTAGTATTTGCCATAGTGACCAGTATTGGTTATCATAACCGTCATTGGTTACCTTGTAGCCATCATCAGTCATATTGATCATCGTCGATTGATGTGTTTGATTTTTAATCAAAACACAAACCATATTCCCCCCGAGTTTCATCCTTCTCTACTTCTGCTATTTTCGGTGTCATTTACATAATACAGTTTTACCAGGTCAACACTAATTCAAATGGTGTTGAATCGAAACCAAATTAACACCCTTGTATTTCACACCATCCGTTAGCCACTCCCTCCTAGTCCATTATCGTTGTCTATTCTGTCACCTATGGATTCAACACAGTCTATCACCATTTCTACCGGTAATGAGGAGTTTTCAAGACTCCTTAATCAAAATCTCGTGGCCTTACAGTACTATCTTTCCCATGCATCTACCCAAGACTCCTTAGGATATATAGTGTATGACATGCCTGTATCTATCCCTCTTACCCTCTCACCCACTTCCACTTCAGCTACCACCAGCTTGGCGCTGCCCTCATCCTCATTACCCCTTGTGGTCTCTTAGTTAGTTTCCACCTCTGCGATAATTGCTAGCCCAATGATGTCTATTGCACCCGTGGTGTCAACCATTACTTCACTGACTACCTTGATCATAGCCCCATCTGCCCCCTTTTCATCATATATACCATTTGTATCACAGCCATCTCTAGTTACAGCAACCCATACCCTATTCCAAAACCTAGTTCTTTCCATCCCTTAGTCTCTACCACCCATTACCACGAGATTTATTACGACCACCCCTGCTATCTACACACATCACCAACAACCCCCAATCTCTTCTATAACCTATTCAGGGTATATTCCTCCTGTATCTATCCCCCCTTAATAGTTTTCATATTTAGAACCCTCATGTATTGGGATTTCATACACCCATTATCAACCTCATTTTACTGCAGGAGGCACCCATTCCTCACAACCCACTAATGACCTCATTAGGATGATGTTGGAAAAGATGCAAACATTAGAAGCATTAGTTTTTGGATCTCATAACTCCTTAACCTATGAAGAAATATATAATGAGCCTATTCATCCATCCATTTTTATTCATCCATACCCAGTACATTGGGAAATTCCCAGTTTCAACCACTTCAATAGTAAAGGGGACCTGCAACAACACTTTTGGTCATTCAAACATGGGTGCTACCTAATTTTCCATGATGATGTTTTACTCTAATGAACATTTCCCATGTCCCTAACAAGATCCACGTTAGATTGGTAGAATATTTTACCTAGACATTCCATCTACTCCTTCAACCAAGTGGCTCAAGCGTTCCTAGACCAGTTCTTGATAAATGTAGTAAAAAAAGTCACCATGACCAATCTATATTCGGCACGACAATATGACAATAAATCTATCACATATTTTGTTGGTCAGTGGCAAAGTCCTATCAATCAATTAACATTCTAGTTTACCTCAAGCTAAACTTATTGATTTATTCATTAGAGATTGTGCTAGACACATTTCACCAACTCTACAGGTACAAAACTTCCAAACCTTCAATGAAGTGTTCACCATGACATGAAAGCTGAAAATTTTGTGCCATTGGAAAAAAGAAAATACAATTACGAAACAATAATGCCCCATTCAAACCAAATGATTATTCTTCATCTTCAAAACCCAAAAATCATTATTCAAAAGCTAAATGATCTGCCAATGTGGTAGTTCTCAAAGTGGTTCAATCTCATCCCTCTAATCAATCCCAACCTCTTTCAATATTTCCCTTATCCAGACCTTTCAGTTCTGGTAGGAGGAGTGGAATTATACTTCAATTGGAGAGCCATATGCTTTAGTCTTGGAAAAGATTCTTAAAGCTGGAGCCATTAGACTTCCTCCCATAAAACCTCATAATATTTTCAATCCCACTTGTCCTATGTCTACATGGTATAATGAGCAAGACTACTATAATTGTCATCATGTCAAAGGCCATAGTGATGGTAACTGCATAACATTTAAGAACATTATCTAGGAGATGATAGATGCTGGAGGCCTCCTCATGGACAAACTAAATGCATAGGAAAATCTGAAGTTGCACCTCTTTAAGAATTTGTTCCCTAACCATAAACCATTGTCTAAACAAAATAGTGAACCTTCATCCAGTGATAACAATGTCCACGAAGTCCACACAGTTTTCGATATCGTACCCTTGATTCCTCAAATTCCACCTTATTTTTCTATTGAATAAATTATGGCACAAGCTACTCTACCCACAGAGGAGAATACCTATTCTACTGCTTCATCCACAGAGGAGTCCCCTTCATCTCTTCCTTCACCCATGGAGTAACCCATGTTTTTTTCTGATGCCATTCCACCATCTACCTCACAACCTACCAAACAATCAATAGTATTAACTCTCCCATCCATAGGAGAATCTTCATTGCCTTCTCCTCCACCAAGGGAGAAGTCTACCTCACCCCACCTACCATCTGTCATACCCATGGGATATTATTAATACATGCCACTACCTTTTGGGGGAAATTCTCCCTCATCATCCCAGGACCCCATTGACATGATCTTGGGTATTTTACCCATAGAATCTGAGACTATCCAATTCCCTTTCTCACAGACATATCCAATGACTGGTGATCCCTGTAAAATATGTCATATACACCATATAGGCCATATACACCAGTCTCACCTACCACACCTTTGTTACCTTCACCCCTTCAATTTATCCTAGGGCCTCACCGATCAAACCTAGTCAAACAATCTCCTACCCAGGGCCAGTCAAAAGCTAAGCAACCTATTGCTTCATCATGAGCATTCATTACACCTCATTTACCTACACAAAAAACAACATCGCCCTCACCTATGCATTTCCTACCACATATATCTCCACCAGTTACTATAACTCCAACCTTGCCTATACGAATTCAACCCATACCGTCTCCCCAACCTATACAAACCACTTCCACTGCAAATATATTTCCCCTATGGGTAACTCATCCTCTTCCACCATATTTTTTCCCTTCTACATCTTGTACTCCCATGTCAGCTTTACCAAATAAGGTACAACCTAGAGACAAGAGCCCACTACCCTCCAATAAGGTAGTTAAACCAACAAAACCCTCCATAGCTAGCTCTTCTACCACACCTTTACCCAACCAGATGCTATCAAAACTTAAGACAATAGCACATACCAAGAAATTTTTCCAACCCATTCCTCCTCCTATAATGCCTCTTCCATCCTGATCATCCACACCTTTACCCAAACCCACACTCACTTCCCATTGTGATCCATTAGCAGGATCCTACGCCAACATCCTAACCAATCTCTTATATACTTCCGTCATCACATTACCACCGCCTCAACCTTACAACCCTCTCAAACCCAAACCAAAACAGTTTGATGAAACCAATATTTGTGCCTATCAGCTTGTGCCAAGACATGATGTAGAAAATTATAAGGCTCTAAAAACCATTCTTATTGAACTTTTTCCTCCTAAACAAAATTTCGATGATGATGATCTTCTTGATGAGGACCATGTTCCACCTTCACCTATCACCACAAATCATCTTCCCTTGCTTCTTCAACAACCTACATCTCCACCCCCACAACCCTTTTTTCCACCCCAAAATTTGAGATCAACATGTTTTGTATCAGAGAATTGAACAAATCACCACCCAAATGCCATTGTGCCATACGTACTTCATAAGGATTTTCCCCCACCATTAGGTTTTTTCTCATCACGCCATTACACTAATCATCCTACACCTTCTCCATTAAATACCTCCCCTCATATTAACATTGTCCAAGTTGCCTCCTGTGCTTAGAAGGACAAAGACAAAGAAAAAGCAAACAACCCATCAACAAACCTCGTGCCCAATATACCATCTACCCTTGCTCCCAAAATAACCATTCAAGGACCCACATACCCTATCTCTGACAGTGTCACCCATCATACAATGATAAAATAATTACATCAATCCCCTCTAAATATGTCTTTGTACAATCTCATCCAAACTTATGAATCTCATAGAATAACCCTTATGGAGGTTTTATAATCCATCCAAGTTTTACCTAATGACCCCACACCAGTGGCCTCTATTATCACCCCTCACCACATGGCCTCGCTTACCAAATCATCTCCATCTTCTACCCCCATGTCCACTCATCAAGATGTCACCCTTAGTTTCTCTGTTGAGGATATTGTACCTCTCCAATTAAATGACCCTGATCACACCCTTTTCATTTCCATCTATATCGATAACATACGTGTATGACGCATCATGATCGATGGTGGTGGTAGCATTAACATCATATCCTCTCACACATACAATCAAATGTTCATCCCTTCTAATTATATGTATAATAACCCAGTTATGTTACACTCCTTTAATGACACCATCACCTCCACCCTTGGCAGCATTATTCTCCACATTCGTGTAGGCCCTCGTATTGTCCCAAAATTATTCTATGTCTTAGAGGGAGAGTTCAAGTATAACTTATTTCTCGGAAGACCTTGGATTTGTTTCATGGGTTTTTTCCCTTCAACTTTACACCACTGTGTAAAATTTGAAAATGAGGGACATAACTATACTATCCCAGCCGACTCGTCACCATTCAAAACTTATAACATGTTGTACTAACCTAATGATGTTCTTATACTAGTCAAAGCATTTTCCATTACCCCCACTTCTTCTTCATCCATGACCCCCTCAACCAATGCTACCACCACCTCTCCCATGCCTAACTCTTCTATTCCTACTACTACCACAGCCTCGACAGGTGACCCATCTACTTCCCAACCAATCGATACCCCTATTTCCAAATCGTTTATCCCTGCTACCCGCATATTGACTATCGATGCCTTGGAAGTTGTTTTTCAACACCTCACTCTAAGGGAGTACCTCCTCTACAATATTAACACATTCCTCACTCCGCAAGAGTATGGAAACCTATTCCGGAACCCTCATTATGACTATCACATAGGCAATGTTTTCCCTTATGGTCCTCCCCACCTTCACACCAATTTAACATATGGGGGACTGGATACTACCACTTATTCATCTGAACCTCCATCCCAAACATGAACCTTTTCATTTGACCTCTAATATCTTACTAATTTCCGCTTCACCCACACTTTCCTTGACCGCTACGCATGGAAAGGATTTGGCTTCGATTTTTATGAACAATGTCATCATACTGTCATTTCATGTACCACCTATAAACACAAAAATCGTAGTGACATTGGATTTTCCACACCATATTCCAAGATGGCCTACATATACCTCATTGAGGAATACAAACCTTCTCCACCCTATTCACCAACATCACCACCTTCACCCACAGAGTCCATAGATCCAAAATCTATTCCTCCTAACTTTTTTTTTTCGTGAACATGATTTCCCTCAGACCTCTAACTTATCAATGTGATAGCAAGGATCCTTCTTCTTTTCCCTTCTTGTATCTTGACATGATCGATGAAGATACACCTTATATTAACATCGTTTAATGTTTGGATGATGAGTCTATACTCACCTACCTTGGTGCGGAAGACTCTTATATTCACCGGTCGTTACCTTCTGAGATGCAAACTATGTTGAATGAATCAACCATTGAAATCAACATTAATACTCAGGACGACCCACACATCCTAAAGATAGGTCAATCTTTAGATGTTGTTGAACATGAAGCTTTTACTTCTTTCCTTTAGGACCACAACAATGATTTTTCTTGGTCCTATGCTGATATGCCTGACATTGACCCAAAATTGTGGTCCATAATATCATAACCATTCCTAATGCCAAACCAATAAAACAAAAGCTACAAAAAATGCATCCACACATTTATATTCTTGTCAAAGAAGAAATCTAGCACCTTCTCTCAACTTTCTTCATCCTACCCATTGACTATCCCCAGTGGATTTCTAATATTGTTCCTATCACAAAAGTGATAGTGGGACTCCACATTTTCACATATTTCCATGACCTCAACTTAGCTTTCCCTAAAGAATAATTTCCTCTTCTAGGCATTGACCAACTGGTTGATCTCACCACCATCCATGAGATGCTATCACTCATGGACAATTTCTTGGGTTATAATAAAATATTACTCACTCCAAAAGATCAACACAAAAATTCCTTCATCACTTTGGGGGACCTTCCACTATCAAGTCATGCCTTTTGGCCTTAAAAATGCTGGTGCTACATATCATCGAGCCATGAATTATATATTTTATGACATCATGCATCGCATATTTGAAGATTAATTGGATGAACTTCTTGCCAAATCCAAACATCGAGCTGAACACCTAACAGTCCTTAAAGTCATTTTGACCACCTCATCAAGTATTGTGTTTTCCTTTAACCTATAAAGTGTGTCTTCGTGGTGCTTTTAGGAAAAATCCTTTGTTTCATTATTTCTTTGCGTGGCATAGAAGTTGATCCTACTAAATTAAAGGCTATTTTTGAAATGCCTCCACCTACTAATCTCCGTCAAATTCGAAGTTTTCAAGGTAAGTTGTAATCTATCCATTAGTTTATTTCACAACTATGTGACCACTATCAAGCATTTCATCATCTCCTCAAAAAGGATGTCTCCTTCAAATGGGATGATGGATTCCATAAAGCCTTTGATGCCTTACAAAATACCTTCTTCAACCACCAATGCTCATTCCCCCTAAAAAGGACAAACCCTTTTACCTATATATTTATACTACTGAACATTCCTTAGGTGCCATGTTCACTCATCATGATGAGAAACATAGAGAGAAAGTGGTTTATTACATAATATGTACCCTTTTGGAATATGAAAATAGGTACACCCATGTTGAAAAACTTTTCTTAGCCTATTTTTTTTTCACCACCAAACTTTTTCATTACCTACTTAACCACCAAACCTTTATCATCACCAACACTTATCCCCTATATTACATGTATGATAAACCCTACCAGCATACACGTGTTTCATGTTGGCTCATGCTTCTTGCAAACCTTGACCTCGAATTAATCCATCGAAAAAATTTCAAAGGCCAAGCCATCACTGACCAACTAGTAGATGCACCTCTTTGACCAACTCTCTAACTTTGATTTCCCAGACAAATCCATTGCTACCCTCTCTCTGAACAATACCATTTACCAGATGAACTTATTCTTTGATGGTTCCAAATGTTAGCATGGAGGTGGTACAAGTGTTATGCTCATTCCTCTTAATGGTGAACTTATGTCTTTTTCTTTCAAATTGGATTTGATTACACTAACAACATCACCGAATATGAAGCTCTAGTACTAGGCCTTCAAACCACCATCTCCCTACATGTTAAATCAATTAATATCTTTGATGATTACCAACTAGTTGTAAACCAAGTCAATGGTATATACCAGTGTCGTAATGAAATACTACAATAGTATAAATACCATGTCAACATTATTTTGACTACCTTTGACTATTACGAAATTCAAACCACACCACGTTCTACTAATAAATTTGTGGATACCATGGCTTTCCTGGCTTCTTATATACTCACTTTTCCTACCGACTCTAAAATATTTGTCACAATACAATGGTTACAATCACCCTCATATTTATCTCAAGGTGTTAACTCCATAGGAACTATTGCGCCTAACCCACGTGACCCTTGGTATAAGTAGTTTGTAAACTACCTTTCCATCCTACCTCCTAATCTCACTTGTAATGGATATCGTGACTTTCTAAAAGGTGTCTCTCAATATGTCAACATGGGCAGTCTTCTTTATAAATGTGGCTTCAATGGTATTCTCTTATGATGCCTTACAAGTTCTAAAATTCCTTACACCATCAAGGAAGTTCATGACAGAATTTTTGGCGGTCACTTTAGTGGCTTAGCTATCGCTAAACGTATTCTTCACCTTGGCTATTATTGGCCCACCCTGAACTATGATTGTTGTGACTATGTCAAAATTTGTGTGAAATTCCAGCAACATGCTAATTTGTATCACACACCTAGTCATGCCTTACAGGTCACACAAGACCTTTGGCCTTTCTCTTGATGAGGTTTGGATCATGTTGGAGAAATAAATCCTCATTGTTCACAATTCCATCAATGGATTGAAACTTCTACTGAATACTACACTAAATGGGTAGAATCCATCCCACTCATTTCTATAAAAGATTATACAATTTGTGAATTCATCAACCAGCACATCATTTTTCATTGGTGTCCCTCACCGCCTCATCACTGATAACAACCAATTAAAAAACAAAACCATACAAAATATTTGTGACACTTTTGGCATTCAACTCAGTTTCTCATCACCTTATTACCCACAAAAAATGGCCAAGAAGAATCAACCAATAAAACCTTGAAAAAATTTATTATGAAAGTAGTTGATGATACTAGGAAGGATTGGCATATGCATATCCCTTTCACCTTGTGGGCTTACCGCACTAGTATTTACACCTTGAATGCTACCACACCTTTCTCTTTGGTTTATGGTAATGAGGCTATCTTGCCTCTCAATTTTCAGATTCCATCTCTCCGCATCTCACTACAAGACATTCTCAATGACAATGAATTTATATAGGACCCCTTAGCACAACTTGTGTTCTTAGATGAATGACATCTCAATGCTCTTGATCATCTCCAAATCTACCAAAAACGTATCAAGCATGCCTCCAATAAGTGTGTCCACAAGAAAACCTTGCAGGTTGATGACCTCTTCCTAAAGGAAAATCAACATGTAACCAAAGAAGAGAAAAGTAATCGGGAAACATTTTCTCCTAATTGGCTTAGACCCTATATAATTACTCATACTTATAGATCAGGTGCTTATCATTTTTCTACACTCAAAGGTAAACCTGAATCTGAGCCCCTCAATGCCTTGCATCTTAGACCATTTTATTGTTTAAATAAAGTCCTATATCACCTTTTTTCTATTGACCACTCATCCCTTGAGTGCTATTAATCTTCCATGTTCCTTGTTTTGAGGATCAATACTACACAAGAATCATGTGATTAATTGTCACCTTTCAGCCTTATCTTCAAAATGAGTACCACGACTCTACTCATGACATGATTATCATGGATAATTTTCATATTTTCAAATATGTAATCCTATGGTTTTTCATCACTTGAAACCCTCTCTTTCATAGTTAACCTCTGTGTGCTATGGTTTTGTCTTCTAAACAATAACCTAATATTCCTCTATAGTCTTGTCCATGACTTAAAACATCCAAAAGAAAAATGGGAATAAACTCCTTGAGTCAAACTTCTAGCAAAAATATGACTCCCTCAAAAGGGACATCTCTTTTCTCTATCTCTCTGCTATAAATGGACTTCTCCCTCGAAAGACAACTATATAAAGTCATTGCAAAAATATAATAAAATATTCAGAAGCTTCCTGCATTGATCAGTCTATCAAAAACAAAAACAAAATAAGAAAATAATAACTTTTTAGTCATGGACTTGCCTATTTTTTATCATGGGTGTCTTTCCAAGTAAACATGTTGTCGTACACTAAGCTACACTAAACCACCCATTTTCACCTCATTGCCTTTTCACACTAATTTTCTATCCTCTCAAGGTAATTTCCTCAACTACAAAATTTTGTGATCATGTGAATTTCTTCACCTTTAGAATAGTCCATTATGCAATGCCTTTAGGGTCTCACGTTCATAAGCCAATCTTTAGTATGATAGACTCATTAAGGTTCTTATCAATTGGGAGGATATTTTACCACCTCTTACCATTCGCATTACTCATTATATATTTATTACCCTATACAAGACCATACAATCGACACCTACATTTTAAAATATTTCCCCTATCACCTAAGACTCACCATGCCTATGACCTAGAGTGAATCATGCCTAAAACCTACCAACCCATTACTCTAAATTCACCATATTCTTCTCTAGCTTATGGGAGAGCTACATCAAACTAAGGCCCCTTTTTTTCGAGGCTATGTAGGAAGCATTCCTAATGCATGGGTCCCCTAGAGGTTAGCTCGGCCACTCTTTACCCTAACCCATTTCCTCCCACATGTTTTTCTATTAACATTTTACCGTAATTAATTTCCATTTTTTTATAACACTTGGAAAATTACCACACATACATATCTACCATGTAATCACACCATAAAAATATCCAATCAATCATTTCACATTTCCATAATATCAAACATTTTGGAAGTCTACACCATAACATACATATAACTCATCATTTATTTCCCTTGTTACTAATAACTTGGACATTAAATCACAATTATAAACAAGACTCCATCATACCTAAACTAACCTAATCATGCCTAAATGACCTGACTCCATCATACCTAACTGACCTGACTCCATCATGCTTAACTGACATGACTCCACCATGCCTAATCCACCCAATTTCCACCCATATACATATAATAATGGAAATTTTACAACACAAGTACATCATCCATAACCATCGATATCACCATCTATAAATAACAGTCTGTGTATCCATCAAATATACAATGATACAACATAATAAAAGTATCTCTCAACTATAGCCTCAAAATATTTGACATGCAGGCTGATATAATAATCAAAATCTTAAAAACTCTCATATACAGCCTCACTATCATCAGCATGAAGGCTGGTATATGTCAAAAATAATAAATAAAATGACGATGAACAAGGATCTCAATCGTCGGCCCATCTGATGTCCAAACTAGTCTCATTTGTGTCCTCCTCTCCTCCAGCCCAGTGCCCTGCCATCATCTCTCCACCCTCTACAGGTATAGGTCTTGCCTCTGCCTAGCCTCCAGCTGGGTCAGGCCTATGTGAACTAGTGGCCTCACCCTAACCCTGTCCCTTAGCTTGCCAACCCCCTATACTCTCTACACTATGTGTACGAGATCTTGTCCTTTAACTCAATGCTTGTTGTACCTGTACTCTGTATAGGAAGGGATATGTATCCCGATAGTAGTCAAAAGATCCTGATAGTATCTAGCCCCATTCAAGGTATCCTTGAATATAGCCATCGACACTATCTGTGGGGGTGTAATAGGTCTCGTAGCAACCTACAAGCTTTTTCCTGCTACTAGTAGCCTCGGCCCTTGTACATAAGACCCCTTCCCTCCTCCATGTACCATAGAACCCTATCCCGCAGCTACCTATAAAATGGGACCCTATCCCTGGGGTTATAAGGGTGCCTGTGATGTGACTAAGGCCTGTAGGACCATAATCTAAACCTGTGCATTGGCCAAATGACCCTATAAACTTGCTATCTGCACCTATAAGGTGGCCACCCATCACCATCCCCACACTGTGTAGGTACTTTCCCCTATACAACGTAGGCTTGAAGGGCTAATACCTATGCTTGTAATGTGGCAACATGTGCCTCGGATCTTATTAGCTGCCCCTGCACTACTCCCAACTATGTCAAAAGGGTAACCACCTTCCCCTGTAATGTGTCCCTCTAAACCGTAATTATAGCTAGGTCAGGATTCCCTGGCCTTGTTGGTATTTTCTGTAGCTACACTACCCACCATTTCTTGTATTTGTCTATCACCCTGACATTATCAATCTTCCGGTCCACCACCTGCTTCACCTGCCCTGTCAGCATCGTCGACTATGGTAGAGGCATATCCCTCTCCACATCATCTCTCATGTACTATGGGAATGGTGGAGGCACATCCTGAGGTAACCCAAACTGTTGTCCGACCCTATCCATGGGTATCAAATTTTGCTCTCCGGCACGGCACCCCTCTATCTGTCTGAGTAGTTATAGCTCATCTAGTTTAATTTCCATGTACCTATATGAAGGGAATCCCACATATAGCCTCTAAACGATGTCTAATTTGAAAAAAACCCTCTAGTACCTTCCTGTAGTATGCTACATCATGTGTAGCCCTAGCATCCTTGTGCTCTCCAATAGTAGGCACCCAACACCTGTAGCCAACTCAAACCAAGTCCACATCAAATGCATCAGGTCGGGTATATAATTTTAAGGCACACATACGATGTGCTCATATGCCCAACAGTGAAGAAGAAAGGTACAACACAAACTGAACCTCCGTAGCCTCCCATAGGACCATAACTCCTTGTATAATTATACTAAGAATGTGGATGCCCAAGAAACATGAGTCTTATCCTCCATCATGTCATGGAAAACCCCCATTAGCGCTCATGGGAATCTCCCACCTTCTGCATCCTCCAATGTAAAGAAACACACTACCTCCATGATCAGGAAAACCAACTCATCTCCTAAGGATGGGCACCGTACATGTCCCCATAGCTCAATCTCGTGCTATGGAACCTCATCTCTACCATATCCTCTCTAAATACCACCAACATCAGCTCCTCTGATGCTTTTGAGGAAATCAAATACACCTGCTCTCCCACTATCGGTAGCTACAGGATCTTGTATACATCCTCCACGGTGACAATCATCTCACCCATCAGTACGCAGAATGTATTGGTCGTTGAATCCCATCTTTCGATGAGTGCAACCATCAAGCTCGAATCTCACACTATATACCTATAGCTTCGAAATCTAATCAAGCTTACTTATGTCACATGCCTCCACTTCTCTGTGGTCACACTCGATTGTACCACTAACAACAAAGGTAGAACTTTTTCCTGCATCCATAGCTGGTCTGTAGCTTGCATTCAACAAACCACAACCTTATTACACCTTGACCATACCCAACATATCTCTTAACGAACCAACCTATTCCCAAGACCCTTACTACTTACTACCCCGTAACCATATCCCAACCCTAAAGACTACCCCTTTTCACCCCCATCCCAATTTCACATCCCTCAAATCATACCTATTTGAACATATTCCCTACCCATTCCCACTACACCTTCCTTTATCTCTCATTACCTATCTTTCCCTCAAACCCTATCTTGTTTATTTTGTTATTTTCTCCTAGAACCAACTGACATTGGTTACTCTTGGTCAACATCAGACCATCATAACCAAAATCAGTCACCTAATACTTGACTGATGCCACCCAATGCCAATCGATGTCATCCAACCCTTGACCATCGCCAGTCACTGTTGCGGTGTCAAAATCTACAAAACCCCTACCCTATTTTTTTCCAAAATTCACAACTACCTAAATAAATACTCTAACCCACCCAAACCTATCCTAGATTCATTCCCAATACTATTTAACCTACATTGGACCTTCCCACCCCTAATTTCCTTCATTTTTACCCACAAATTTAAAAAATTAAAATTACACCCAAATTTTAAACAACAATTTCAACAACAATCTTTTCAACTAAATGCATAGATCAGATAGAATCCTACCTCATCTCGGTTCCTCCAATGTGGTGGTACATCTGGCCACTACACTAGTGGCCCACCTGATCCCTCCCCCACCTCTTTTATTCCCAAATCAACACCTCACCCCAAAATGAATTAAATCACTAAAACCAATCTCGTGGACTTGTCAATTAAATTCCAATCACCCACTATGAGGCTCATCAAATTAGATCTCAGTCTCATTCTATTGCTTTCCACATCTCCTCTATCAGTTTCTAAAATTGGAAAATGACAAACGATTATGTAAAAACTAGAATTTTCCTTTTTTTATCCCCAATTCAGCATGACCGATGTCTGTCATATTTGTGCCCTAGCCAACTGACATCAATCACCATATAACTGGCATCGATCAACCCTTATAGTTTTTTTTTAATGTTAGGATTCTTTTTCCTGCAACCATTAGTGTTCAAACACCTTTTATCATTACGAAAAACACCTATTGAACCTTACCCAACAGCCTACACTACCTACACATTTCCTTAATTGCATTTAGGGATTTTTCATTTTACCTATACCTTTGGCCTTTCCCGTGCCATGACCTATTTTCCTGAACCAATCCCACTTGGTGTGACCATTGAACTTACGCACTTGCTCTACCTTGTAATGTTGTTACCTATGTTGTTTTAGCCTAATAACCATACCTTTCCTATTTCTATGCCATTTATCTTGACAAAACCTTTGGTGTACCAGAACATAGCTAAACATTCTTGCACCTGACCTACATTGTGTTGACAAACCATATCCTATACCTTGGATACATGAATCACTTCACCCTTATTTGGATAAACCTATCGACCTTAGATGATGTAGAGTTTACAAGTTGTTCAACCTGGTACTATTTTTCTATCTATACATGTGTGTGCATTTTATTTCCATTACCCATACCCAATTTGACCCTAGCTGATTACCTATTACCCAAGTTAACCATCAACCTTTCCCATAATACTGATACCCTTCCCCACCTACCTCCACTTCCACTAGCTACACATTTGTCAAACCACTCACTGATTCCATATTACACCTCATCAATGCCTAGTTTAAGGGGGATCACCTTCACCCACACATGGGGCAACCACTTCCTATTTTTGTCAGCTTCGCTTACCAATAAAAGCTATGCAACAAAAAGGGGAAAAATGTAGACACCAAATTTGGGTCATGCTCCCCCTTCACCCGACATGTATATTAATTTAATTATCTATAATCAAATTAATGCCCATTCTCACAATATTCATTATTTAATTACTTTAATCAAACTAATTTCCACCTCACCTAGACAGGTCACCCCACCACATCACCTAGAAACCTCATCACATACCTATTCTTAGCAAGTTTCCTTCTAACTAGGACTTAATCTCCACTTAACTTAATTAACTAAGACTTAGTCTAGCCCTAAGACTAAATGCCTATTCTTCCTCTAAATGCATGCACACTTACTTACATGGAAAAATCCATTTTGGATCCACAACAATGGGAAAAACTATCCAAAAGATAGCCAAGATATGTTATTTTGACAACCTAGGATATCCTACCTTAACCGATGCCAGTCAACCCAAAATAAAAACTGATCACCTTAAACCATCATTAGTTACCTTATATTCACTTTGGTAACCTTGTTTTAGAGGTTGGAAGAATTAATTGAGTTTCGAGAAGAGATAGCAAGCATGCAACAAAGCACTCTTGCACATATAGACACCTTGAACCAACACCAAGCACTGATCTGAAGGGAAAGCATTCATGGTAAAATTCCGAGAAGCACCTCTGTAGTACTGACCATTAGTTCCATATATCAACCATCACGTCCATCTAACCACTAGGGTATACAAGTATAATTAAGTACATTTGGATCTACATTCTTCCATACTTAGTTACATCAGTTTTTGTATCTATGACATCTCATCACCTCTCATCTTCCTGTCAAGCCTTCCACCTAATCACCTACAACCTCTCAACCCTCTAATACCTGGATACAAACATTCTTGAGTATTCCTAGCATTGTCATCAACCTCACCATCCTCTGTTCATTCTTTGTGTAATCACAGAGAATCACCAAAACCAAAATTCATTGAGTTTCTATCAACCTGATCCTATCGATGCCAGTTAACCTAGACCATCTTTGTTCTACCCTCAAATAGATTCATTCATACTAGACTGACATTATTCTTTTTGTTTGGTATATATTCCTATAACAAAAAACTCATACCATTTACCCAAATAACCCAAACAACTCAAAACTTGACCCTGACCTATCCCAATGACCCTATTTACCTATCTGACTTCAAGATCTGATCATAACCTAGACTGTTAGATTATATTTTATTATTTTACTTAAATGAAACACCTAAATCATATCAACTACAATAGGACATTATTGGTTTACATCATTTCTTGCATTAATTTGTTTTAAACAGTGGATTGACATATATGTAGGAAGTATCACACTTCCTAGATCTAGCATACGCTAGGTAGTCCAATGACATATATTATTTAATATTCCTCTTGTGGTCTTGTTCTGTATTTGTAGGTAGTTCCTCCTAGCAAAAAATAATTTCTCAAAATCAACACTGGATCGAGAAATCATAACGCATGCACTCTACCTTCCACCTTCACTCATAGGTATTCCTCCTAACCCATACCTTATCTATTTTTCTCTTACGTACACATATAATTTGGTGAAACAAAGGGAAATTAGTCCTAAAGAATCCTTGTGATTAAAATTGGTGAAGAAAATCCCAATTTAAGCATTAGCAAGCCAAGAGAAGACAATAAATTTGGTAAGTTGGTGTTCTTACTCATTGTTGACATGATCTATGATATATACATCAAATTTAAAGTCTACTACAGTAGTATTAAAGATTTCAAAGGTCAAAATAGAGTATGAATGCATAAACAAGGTTTTGATGTGAAATGGAAAGAATTTCATTCTTTGAAAGGTAAGTATGATGTTTTTAGCTCAAAATAGGATATATTATCATTAATAAATTCTATATTTAGGGGGGACAACTGAGTCTTATTGATGATAAGATGGTATATTGTGATAATATATCAGTGTTAGAGGTAGATTTGATGCTTTAAAGCATGGTTAAAACCTAGAGAGTGATGAATGAACAAGAATGAAGCCTTACAGGATGAGTATTATGCTCACAGGGAGGCTTGTACAGATCCATTGGATCTTCATATGTTGTTATTGGAGTCAGAGGAGAGAGAATTTTTTTCCCAGGAGGAGCTTATTGAGTAAGTCAGTTTTTTCCATTATTTTGTAAAATTTTAATGTCTTGGATTCAGTTTAACCTTTTTCATAGATGGAAAAAGGGGAGAGAAGCTCAAAAACATGGATTTTAGATCATTTATATGTTTGTCTTGTTAGTTGCCATCAATTTTTCTAAATGATGGTTGTCATCAATTATAAAGGGGGAGATTGTTGGCCATTATATGATTATGTTGTCATTTATGTAATCTCTAATTAATGGAAAAGGAGGTCATTTTGATGTATGGGTCTCCATCTGATGATGTTCAGGTGTCAAAAATGAAGTTTGATTGGTAGTGTCAAGATTTGGAGTGTTCTAGGAGGTCCTGGTGCTTGGTTTACTAGGTAGAATCATGGTAAGAGTCTTCCCAAGATTGTTACAGTGTTTTTTGAGGTAAAACATGGTCCATATGATGTTTCATGAGTGTTCATGGGTCTGAATTGATTCAAAAAGGTCTATTCATGGTTAAGTCAGGTCATACAGGCTTGTTTCTATCCCTGGATCATCCAGAATGATGTAGAGGTATGAGATATGGAAAAACTATTGCTTGTTAGAGAATGGTTACAAAATTTTGGGAGTGAACTTGATGTCTATATGGTGAGTTTATGGTTCCAAATCAGAGGTTAGATGCATATTTGAGGTCTCTGGGAGGCTATATGTGAGAAATAGATAGTTTACCATAGGTAAATGAGATTGGCTAGATAGTTTGAGATGGATTTGGGATATGTGGTGAGTTTTTGAAGTTATATGATGTTTTCATGGTTCTTCATGCCAAGTTTTAGGTCGGTATCCTCAATAATGTTTAGGATATGAAAGGTTTGGACAAACTAGATAAGTTGCAGTGTGTTTTTAGAGAAAATGTTGACCTTTTGATGCTCATTGTGAACTATTTGATTTGCATGGATATCTAAGATATTATTCATATCTTATTAGGTCACTTATGAATCTTTCACAAGAATAATGAGTTAGTCTAATTGTCATTTTTTGGTGAATGATCGTTAAGAAGATCAAGTGGTTTGAAACCCTAGTTAAACCCTAGCTAGAAATAGCTTGCAGAAAAGTGAGTATATCAACACTATTTTAATTCATTTTGAAAAAAATTACTATTGGATGTTGTAGAACACTCTTCTAAATTTCTAGAAATATATGTTTGAGCATGTGGTCATATGTAGGCCACACCTGAAAATGTAAGTTTCTAAGGAGTTGCAGTTTGAAGAAAAATTTACTAAATGAGGTATCAAATAAATTACCATTGTGAAATTAATGTGAGCTGATATTTATTTCCATGAATGTTTCAAGACATTTTCATGTAGGTACATGTTATTTTTATGTCCAAACAGGTTGACTGGTCAAAGGGTAGTTTTGGAATCTCAAATAACAAGGTTTAGTAAAATGGGAATAACTTGAGCTACAGGTGGATTTTGAAGGTGATTAAAGTTTTGTTGGAAAGAGGATTAAGATATATTTACATTAAATTTTGATGGGCCTCAAAAGGAAATCCGGGAGATTCTGGAGGTGTAGGAGTCATCAAAGATCAAAGAGGTTGTTTTGTTACTACTTTTTCTGGGAAAATGGGTAGGCAAACTAATCATTACTCTGAAGCTCTTGCTACTCTATGGGGAATAAGGCTATCCAGGGATTGTAATATTCTGAATATTATAATTGAGGGTGATTCTCTAAAAATTATCAATCTCTTAAACAAAAAACAACACCCCAGATGGTCAATTAGAGATTTTATTGTTGAAGCTACTGATATATGCAAGAGTTTTGAAAATGTTAAAATCACTCACACCTATCGAGAAGGCAATAGGGCCATAGATGGTTTGGAAAACTATGGAGTTAACAATTCTTTTCAAACTTGGCTAAGGGGGGACATTCTACCCATTAAAGTTAATAAAGACATAATCAATGATCTACATGGCCGGGAAAATCATCACTAACGGCTGTAATGTTGATGCTAATGAGCAGATTCTTAAGTACATAATGATGACATCATATAAGATTTGTGTGATTTATGAGATTTGTGTGAACTGGACAGCCATCATTTCTTGTCATAGGGAGAATGCCAAGGATCGGGTCACTAATTACAAAGTATGGTCTAATAATTACATCTTCTATCATGGAAGGGAAAGATTCAAAAACAAAGCTAAGTCTGCTACGCATAGTGCTAAAATCTTTACCGTTGAGAGTAGAATCACTGGAAAAATGGGGGGTCCACATTTCAAAACAGAGCCCACCAACAATCTAGCATGGAAAGAGGATTCTGTGCTATGGAAATATCTTCAAATTGGGGGTCTTGCAAATTTGATAGAAAGAATTCAAGGTTTTGATTAGGATATTTCTATTAAATTTGCACAAGGATGGAAGAATCAGATTGTTAAATACAACAACATAGAGGTTGAGATCATGGAGGAACTCATCACCTAGATCACGGGACTCAGTCTTGATGGCACAAAATTCTTTAATAAAAAGGTAGACAGAGAGGTGGAGACAAATAAATTCCTGGACGAAGGGGAAAATCTTGAGTTTGTGACAGCTGGCATTAAGTTGGATTCAATTCCTGAGCCTTTTGTTGAGCTCCCTAGGATGGTTGTTAGGTATGTAGCTCTTGAGGGGAGATTTGTTACTATTCCTCAAAAGTATTTGATATTTCTTAACCAATTTTTTAGAAATATAACCATCAACTTCCCTCATTACTTTCTAAACTCGCTGGAGAAATCCATTCAGGAAGTGCAGAGTCATTCTAGGGTAGTTCCTCTACATTAAGGGCTAATTCTTCTCATCCATTATCACTGCTCAAACTGTCCCCAGATGAATCTTTCTCCACCCTCTTCCTCCATTCCTCCCCCTGCTCACACCACCTCCATTCCCCCCTGCTCGAAAGGAATATTGAAACTACTTTGTTTAGCAAGAAAAGAAAGGGGGCATGAAAACTAAGATCCCTACTTCTCAGAGGGTTCTTAGAAGTCACAAAGACCTCGAGCTTGCTGAGAACCTCCTGCACATCAGCCAACTGGTGGAGGATCCTAAGGAGGAGGATTTGATGTTTAGAGTGGGCCGGATGGAAAAGGAAATCCAAGAGCTCAAAAGGGTTATCAAAAATATGGAAAAAGCTAAGGGAAAATGATGATGAGGAGGGTGTTATTTCTGAAGTGTTCAAGAAGTTACAGTCTTTGGATGGTAGAATTGGAAATGCGAAAATTCGTAATGACTACATCCTATCTTCTCTTAAAAGTATTTACAATTTCATTGAACAACATGTTCATAGTGTTTGCAGTCTAAGCAGGATTAATGAAGACATTTGGGGCCCCAAAGAGAAAAGGGATATGGAAATTGCTCAGGAGGATCTGAAAGACTCTTCTCAGGCCACTTCTATTTCTTTCTTTGTCTCATTACAAGCGATCAAAACCAAGATTGACAGGGCTATCAAGTAATGTGGTGCTGTGCTATTGTTTACTGGCTATGAAGTTGTTGATGACTAGTGGATCTGGAGCTGTTTTTTGGCAGAGATATTCTAGGATAGATATCTATTGTTTACTTTTTGATCTCTTCTACTATTTTTTGGATCATTGTATGACTGGATCCTTTCTTTTAATATATTTTTTTATCTGGCTGATGAGCCCTCTGAGGTTGGTTGTTTTGCCCTTCTCTGGGTTGTTTCTCTCACTTCTGATATCTGGCTTTTGAGCACTTTTGTATACAGGGTATAGTCCCTTCAAAACTATTTTCCCTTAATAAAAAAAAAGATATATTTACATTTATATGTATTTTTCCTCATTATGAGGTCATTTGATAGGTTTTCTAGGGATTTTTTTGGATAGGAATATTTTTGGCAGTTTAAGGCATCATGTGTTCTGGTGAAAGTTTGATGTTGTTTTAGACATGATATGGATTGGGTGATATTTTATATCACATGAAAAGTGTAGAGGGAGTAATTTTACATAAAATTAAACCATTTTTACGTTTTGAATATATTTAGAAATTATTTTATGAGCTAACATTTGGAAACATCATTTTTGGCATGTTGCTTTGGTTAAGGCAAAATTAGATGTAGTTTGAAGTGATGGATGTTTCATGACTTATATATTTATTATAAGTGTTATAAACGTTATTTTATTTCCATAAAGGGGTTATATGACATTTTTTTTCTCTTTTTAAATTGATTTGGTGGCATTATGAAGTTTCCAGAGTTGGGTGCATGAAACATCAGTTTTGAGAAATACAAAGGATATTGGGCCCAGTATATGAAATAATCTTATTGTTTAATGAAATTTTTGACCATGGTTAATGTTTAAATGATTTGTTTCTCATGTATTAATATTAAATATTTAATAATCATGGTGTTTAAATTAGTATATTTTTTGCGTCCGAATGCATGTGCTTTAGTGATTTTTCGATCATGAAATGCAGGGTTTTTGTTTGGCCAACCTACTTGGGTAACTTGTAGCTATTGTGGAAAATTTAAGGATTTTTTTAGTGATTCATTGGACTAAAAAATGTGTATTAGTGACCTCCTTTTGGTTAGAGTGAATATTTGGATATAAAAGTGATGTTTTGGCTCATTTGGTGAGCTAGTCTTGCATGGGGGAGTAAAGTGATCTAGAGAAAAGTGAATTACAGGTATGGGGGAAGAATTTGAGATCTGATCTAATGCATTAAAATTTTAATAATATTTTAATACATGTGTGAAAGTGTTTAGAGGTAATACAAGTGAAGAAAGAATAAGATAGAGAAATATTGAAGACCTAGGGTTTGTGAACTGAATAAGTGAGCTCCATCAGTTGTGGTAGCTGATTTTTTAGAGATCAAACATTATCAGGTGACTGAGTTGGTCCTTGGTCATCCTAGGGGATTTTATCCTCCTTGTGGAGTGGTTTTTTCACTAAATTAGGGGTTGATGCTCCTTGTGGGCTTGGTGCCTCACTAAATCAGGGGTTGGTACTCCTTATTAAGTTAGTACTTCACTAAACATATTTAATTTGTGTAATATAAGTATATTTTCAGTGGGTTTTCTTCTCCATGAGGGTTTCCCACTTATATCTTGTGTATATGATATCTTTTACACATGTTTCCCACTTAATATACTATCATTGAATGTATGTGAATGGATAGATGCTAATGTATGATGAAATAAATGGTAAATGAATTGAATAAATTGTAGGAACAATTCACCCCCCATCTCAATCTCTTGTGCTTCCAACATGGAACATTAAGAATGAATCCTCATCCATCCTATGCATATCCTACACAAGGCTTAACCAGAAATGAATTTTCAACTTCCATCCCTCCCAATAATGCAACATTCCATAATGTGAAACCAATGAAATAATTTTCTATTATCATTCCTCCATATGTCCACATGTATTTGAAATCTACATAACCTGATATGTATACCTCTCCCAATCTATTCACAGAATATCAGGGGACTTCCTATGCCCTGGTCAACACTTATTGAGGGATTATAATCTTGATTTTAATTATGGATTCAATCATGTCATTGGTCATGATGTTTGTTCTTATAGGGATTGTAACAATTTTATCCAGAGAATCCTAGAGGATCAACAACAAATCTTCATTGACATGTTTTTATCAACTTCTGAAGGGTCATCCCAACACATTTATATGGGACCCGTTGCACCCAAAAAATGAAAACTTAGGAATCTATCGGGATCCTTTCCCAAAACATCTTAAAAATGAGAAACCAAATCATCAAAATACAAACAAGGGTAATCTTATAGCAGCCCATGATCACGAGGCAACAAATTCCAATCACTCTCAAGTTGTTTCCAATCTTGATCAAATGAATAAAAAAGATTGTAGGATTGGTTGAACTAGAAAAAAGTCATAATTCAAAGCAATGACCCATACCAAGGAAGATATATTACAACCTCTATCTATTTATCCTTTAGTTCTAGATGACTTACCTGTAGTCCCTAATAATGTGGGAGCATATGATCTAATTACAGATCTTAACAAGAGTTTCTCCCACATTTATTTTATATATTTGTTAAATAATTCTCCAACCTATTGTTTCATCTTATTAAAAGTGTCGATCCTTAGCCATTTGATTCACATCACCCCTCCTCTAGAGGTTCAAATCAATCACATCAATTTTTATGTGTATCCCTTAGGAAAAAATGAGAGGGATATGAGTTTCATTTTTAACATAAGAAAAAATCAACTATGATACTCCCTAAGTTAGGTAAATGAGATTCCCAATCAACTATCAAGAGAGAGTTACATTTACCAGAGGATATGGATCTGAATAAGATAAGTATAGTCTTGTCTCCATAGGTGTAGCAATTGGAGTGCAATCCATTATATTGAATTTATTGAGTGTTTTCTTGATATAATTAAACTCAGAAACAAAGATGTGATTCTATTTATACCATACTTACAATCCAAGATAGTAGTGCATCAATCTGAGATTCATCATGTCTAATGATCGATTAAGATATTTCTTCATAGCATTAATCATCTTCACTGTGTTGCCATTAATGACTCAATCATCGACATATAAAACAACTATCACAATCTCTCCTCCTTTCCTTTTGAGGTAGAGATTGGGATCATATGGATTTTTGACAAATCCACACTGAATGAGATGTTCATCAATTTGATGTACCAATTCTGATATTCTTGTTTAAGGCCATACAAATATTTATGCATCTACATACCTTTATTTCTTCACCAGGTATGAAAAATCCCTTAGGTTAAGTAATGAAAAATTCTTCATGTAGATTTCCATTTAGAAAGGCACTTTTCATGTCCATCTAATGGAATTTCCAACCAAACTAAGTAGCTAGATAACATATCATCCTAATCATTTTTATCTTAGCTATGGGAAAAATGTATCCTCATAGTCTATGCCTTCCTTTTGTGTAAACCCCTTTACTTCCATTCTTGCTTTATACTTATCTATGGTCCCATATACTTTTTATTTTGTTTTGAAAATCCATATAAAACCAATGGGTTTCTTCCCTAGTGGAAGATTGATAAGATATTTGGTGTTATTTTTCATCATTGAATAATACTCAACATCCATGGAATATTTATAAGATTTTGATTTTAGTACTTACTAGACAGTAGAGGGCTCAACAGATTCAACAACTCTACTCATCAAATAAAAGTTTACTTCTTCTCGTGCTTTATTATGAGTATGTGGTCCAGTGGTGGTTTTATCCAGTGAAGCATCTAATTTTACATCTTTTATCATATTAGTATTCCACTTGGGCATACATTGTACTACTCTTGTGGGTCATGGTCCTATTTGATTATCACCATCATCTCCATATCATCACTGTCATCATCAGTGGGAACATCAAATTTTATTTTTACAACAGGTGAAATATCTACATCATGTGAGTCTGAAGGAGTAGTCTCAGCTTCCTTCTCAAATAAATCAACATCTCTTCTCATGGATACTTTTATGGTCTTCATATCCATCAATATGTACCCAAGAGTCTCTTCACTATAGCTAATGAATATGAGTTTTTGAGATTTCATATCCAACTTATTTTTGCTTTGCTTAGGTATGTTCATGCTTTCTTTTCACTCAAATACTTAGAGGTGTGTAATGGATGGCTTCTTCTTCGACCATTCTTTATGTGGTATTAATCCATCAAGATAAATTGTGGGAATTCTTTTCAAAAATATACTATTTTCTTTATTGCGGCTTCCCAAAATGTCGTCACTAGTCAAGAATCATCGATCATGCAATGCACCATCTTCATGATAATATAGTTTCTTCTCTCAATAACACCATTCTAGTATGGTGTGTGTGGAGGAGTAATCTATTGACGAATCCTATGAGCTTAAATATAGGATTTGAACTCATTACAAGTGAATTACCCCCTCGATCTAATTGAAGAGATCTGATATGATGACCATTATTGTTCTTTAAAACCACTTTGAACTTTTTGAAGTTATCAAAAGATTTAATTTTATTATGAAGACAAAATATCAACATTTTTCTTTAATAATCATCAAAACATAGCATGAAATACTGAAATTAAAAATGAATCAGTTGTATGAGACCATAAAGATTGATATGAACTAGATCAAGCTTACCTGAAGCTTGATGAGTACTCTTCTGGAATGAATCTATATGGTGTTTTCTTGTGAGGAACTTAGGACACTTATCTGTATCCTTATGAAGAGATGGAAATACTCTCACCATATTATACTGGTGAGGTGTTTCAAGATATTTGAAACTAATGTGGCCAAGTCTCTGATGCCACAACTGTGCTAATGAATAATTCTTAGCTACAAGTGTTTGATCATCCTTATGGAAAAAGTCAATCTAGAACATACATCACACATAGGAGGATTTTGCAATAATTTTTGAGCCTCTTGATTTATCTTGAATCAAAAACACTTTCTTACTAGAATGACTATCAAATTAAATCTTCAGATTATGATCTAGAAGATGACTTACTGAAAGTAGATTATTTATTAAGCTAGGAACATATAATACATTCTAATAATATACAATTTTGTGAACCAAGATGTATGCAAATGTTCCCAATTCCTTGTACATTACAAGAAGAATCATCACCTAATGAAAATTAGTTTTTTGAAGACATGTCCCTCATGGTGATAAACTTGTCTCAGTGCCCATTTATGTGTTGAGTGGCTCTCGAACCAACATACCAAAAAACACTACATGACATGGATGGTTCACTGGAACGAGAAGTGTAAAATAAGTCCTCATTTCTCATCTACATTACCTTACTAATGGGGTTTTCTTCATCATTTCCCCTTCTTTTTTCATTTCTGGTAGTGTGAATGTCCTTTATGATATTTTTTATTTTTAGGTACAAAGTTACTTTATGAACCTTTCTTGTATATGTTGTGTCGGAGGAAAGACGAAGATCTAGAGGGAATCCGTGAGCATCAACACATTATACTCAACCGTGGAATTGTATAGTTTCAAGATCCAAGAAAGAAATCACCCATGAGAGCAGTGTGCATACATTAAGGGAAAATGCCTCAAATATCATACTCCATTCCATTATATTGCTCAATCTGAAAGGGTGTACATATAGTAGTGGGGTGTGTAACTCCCCCACAAATGTAGTTGTCAAGAGGTGGGAGTTAAATTCCCAGAATAGCTAGTCAAATGTAACTCCTATAACACTCTATGACACATGTAAGGAAATAATTACACCCTAGGAAACCTAAGCATGGTGAATCACCTATGTGGAGGAATCCCATGCACTTAAAATATATACATGGTAAATATCCTACACCAACACCCCCCTAAAGCATAGAGTAGGTGGATACAGATGAGAAAAAGGAGAAGTGGGTCTTGAAAACAAGATTGATGAGGTACCCATGTACAAGAAAATATCAAAAAGTGGAGTAAAAGGAGAAAACCTAGTGGGAAAAACTCCCCCCGAAAATATAGACAAGTCCACACTCTAATCTAAGAAATATGTCAAAGATGGGTCTTGGCCACAGACAAGCCTGTAAAGGTACCCATGTATAAAAATGAAATATCTTGGAAAGAAGAAGAAGAGAGAAGAAGAGGGAGATGAGAGGAATGCAGAAGATGTCATGGACAAATATGAACTATGAAGCTCTAGGAGGTCTCCCAAAAGAATGTCAATCACGAGATCCTCTACCTCTAGACTGAAGAAGAACCATCCACACCAAACTATGTGCCTTCATTTAGGAAGGACATAAATGATGTGCTTGAAGTCTACCCACTCCATGAAGGAAACCAAAGGAAACAACATGAAGAACTCTGATTCTGGTCCATGAAAGTGTGACAAAGGTCTAACAAGTGAGTGCCAAAGAACCGAAGGTAATGTCATGAGTGAAGAATGGTTAGAGTGTGAAAGGTGAACATCTATAAAAAGGATGTCCAAATGATGTAAAGGAAAAAAAAAATCCCCCATAACAGAAAATGGATCCACAAGGGTGGATCAATGAAGGTATCTGAAAAATTGGAAGTGGTAAGAGTCCCAAAAGAGGCACTCCCATTAACAAAGATGATGAACTCATCTGAAATACATATAGATAGATGAGGAACTTGTAGCACATCACAAGTGTACTCTGTGAAAAGATGACTAAGGTCAGGTAGATACTTGTCCCAATGAGGGGGATCCACAAGTAGAAGAGTGATGTCAGATAGGTATGAGTCATCAAATGAAGGTAGAGGAGTGAAAGGGGTATCACACATTGAAGGTGGAAAAGAGGTGGGTGTAATGATTGTATGAGATTATATAAGATACTGCTCAATATTTGATGAGATGTGGGATGTGTCAACACTCTCTGGAATAGTGAGAGAAGGAGGAAAAGAGTCCTCTCTAGTACTCTCGACATCAGAACTGAGTGCACAATTCTCATCATCAAAAGTAGAACCAAGCAAGTCTGTTTTAGTGGAATTATCATCACATGAAAAAATAGAGGAGACAACTGAATCAGAAACAACAAAAATGGGGATAATATGTGAAGGGTATCCATAGAGGGACTGAATAATTCTCTAGACATGGTGGGGTGGATCTAATTCTGCCATGTGAAACTAAAGAGATCTAGAGAGATGCATCGTCAAGTGACTAAAAACATGGTCACAAATGTTGAGAAAGTCCTCAAGACAATGATGATCAGTGGGTGTAGGAATTGGCCCAAGTAAGAAGGGTGAAAGACCCTTGTGAGCGAAGTAATGTTCCATGGAAGCACACCAATCTGAATAGTTCTCTCTCCCAATAAGAAGTGGTGGAGGATGTAAAGTGACCCTACGATGCTCAAGTCTAGAAAGATCACCCTACATGATGTGGAATCAAAAGTGCAAGGTGCACAAAAGTAAGACGTCGAACTCAGCCGTTAATGCATCTACATGTAATGCAAGGCCCAAGAGTACTAATGATCCCCCTAGAATGTGACACTTTATAAAGTAGTTCATTTACAAAATTGACGATGTCATTTTGTAATGTGCAAAATATCATGCAACTTTGACTGAAAAAGTGCTCAACACCGAGCAACGAGTCAAAAGTTTAATTAAGAAAATGATTCCCATTATTGATGGAAAATGTCAATAGGCTTTGCAAATGGCTTAAAAAATTTCTAAGATGGGTGCAAAGGGTGTTGTGTGGGTACTCATTAGAAATGGCATCAAATTTTAGGAAAGGTTTATTTTGCTTGTGAGGGGGGATCAGCCTCCTACCAGCCTCAGACCTCACACTCCGTCTTCGACACAAAAATGAAGGACATTAAAACAAGAAAAATATATCCTAAAAATATTACAATGCTAAGATAAGAATGTTTTGGCCTTAAAACATTAAAAACAAGATTGTTTTAACTGCCAAACAAGTCTAAAAGGGAGTGATGAGTTTAGCTCCTAGGTTTATCTGAACTCTACATCGTACTGCTAACTAATTTAGATTAAAAACTTGATGCCAAGACAAGTAGTCTATTACCAACCTCCTCTACATGCACAAGCTAAAGGTAGGAGCACAAACCACGTACTGGGGGACCACATTCTTAGCGATAGTGAGTTGATGCCACGTGTTGGCTGATAGTTTGGTGTGTAAGGATGGCTGGCACTGGTGAGACCACATGGAGAAGCGTCTTGGGTAAGTTGTAATGGTATAGTTGAGATGATTCTAGTACATCAGGAATAATGACTAAGGTAAAAACTATGAAGCATGAATACTTCACAAGGATCTGGCAGGAGGGAGGCTCTAATCAAGGAAGCCAATGAAGCCAAAAACACCATGGTGGATTTGATACACTAACCAACCAATGCAAAGCATGAAAACCAAGCACAAAACATACACAAAGGATAAAATTATGAGCCAAAATGTGAGCCCTTGAGCCAAAATGTCCCAACGCGGGAGGAGAAAATAATGTAGATATAACTAAGAACGAGCCATTATACATAAGACCCGAGAAAAGCATGAAGAGAGCCAAACAACCAAACCATTGTGTCAAACCAATAAGGATCTAAACAATCCAAATTGGATGGATGGAGTGCATGTGGGAACTATATGAGTTGGTGAATGCAATGACTGAGCAATAAATTCAAGGCAATATAGAAGCAATCACAAGCTTAACAATGGATAGAGAAAATCAACCAAACACCCTTTAAAAACTGCAAGTAGAGCACATGCAAAGGAGAGCTTGCACAATAAACTACGAGATGGAGATTAGTAAGAAACTATTATAATCAATATGATTATGATTCCTGAGCTCTGATACCATTTCGGAGGAATGACGAAGATCTAGAAGGAATCTATGAGCATCAACATTTTGCACTCAACCACGGAATTGTGTAGCTTCAAGATCCAAGAAAGAAATCACCCATGAGAGAAATGTGCATGCATTAAGGGAAAAATGCCTCAAATCCCATACTCCATTCCATTATATTTCTCAAGATGAAAGGGTGTACATATAGTAGTGGGGTGTGTAACTCCCCCACAAATGTCGCCATCAAGAGGTGAGAGTTACATTCCCAGAATAGCCGGTCAAATGTAACTCCTATAACGCTCTATGACATGTGTAAGGCAATAATGATACCCTAGGACACCTAAGCATGGTGAATCACCTATGTGGAGAAATCCCATTCACTTTAAATAAATACATGGTAAATATCCTACACCAGCATGTTGAACCAATAATCTTTTAACTCATGTCCTCTTTTTTAGATAGGAAATTTATTATTGTTCTTATTTCTTTGCTGATGTTGTTTTGATTACTTTAGAGAATATTGAGATTTTTATTTTCCTTTTCCTTTTTGATGGGAAGATAGTGCCTAATCCTCTTCATATTCTTTATCATATATTGCTTCTTCTTATTGTAGTAGATTCACTAACTTTTCGAAAGTAACTATCTGATTTGAAAAGTTTAGTTTTGCCACAAAAATGTGATAAGGAGGGATTGATCTCATAACAATGGGTAGGAGATATGTATCAGTAATTTCCTCTCCTAGGGATATAAGTGAAGGCCTAAATTCTGAAACTCTCCTCAAGAAAGCTTCCACTTTCTCATTTTGTTTAAATTCCAGTGTATGTAACTAACTCTATAAATTCAATATAGTGTTCTTGTTTTTTTCCTCGTACACGGTGCTCAACTTATCCCCCTATTATTTGGATTTTGTGGCATCTTGAATGTGGGGTTACACATCTTCAGACACTGCAAACAATATTATGAATTTGGCCTTCTAATTTTCCTTGTCAAATTGTCTCTATTGGTTTGCATCATCTAGTGATTTGGTTACGAAACCATTCACAATAGGAAAAATATCTTCAAACTCTAGTTGTGTTAAGATATTATTCTTCTATGCAACATGATTATCTCCTGTTAGGATCTGTGAATCTAGAAGAAAGAACTTAGGGGCATTAACTTTCATTTTTTGAATTCACTGACAAAGGGTAAGGCTCTTATCACTCCAGGTATAAGGTCTCCAAATCTACATACAATCAATCCGATATACCAAACCTTTCTATATACACACCCTTTCGATATACCCATCGGTATGTGGAAGAATCTCTCCCTTTCGATATACCTAGTGGTACGTGAAAGAGGCATTAATGTACATGAAAGAATTCAATATGTGGTACCAACATAGTACTGAAAGGGGTGTGTGTGATTATTGAAATTGACTCAAATAAATATACTCATATGCATGTGTAACTTTTCTATATACCCAGATAATTTCAATGTCTAGATTTATGTCGTGCAATCATTCACAAATAGATGGGAGGGCTTAAAGTGTTTCTACTATGTCCTTATTACTCCTAATCGATTTATAGGGATGATGCCTAGACAATGTTGTTACAGATATATTAGGTGTTAAGTGGAGTATTAGTCATGATGGATTTACTCGTAAGCACTTCTCAGAGGCACTGCATATACCAAACGTTACGAAAGAGATATGAAGATCTTGTAAGTGTTACAGAACCAAATTTCACTAATTTTGTTTTCAAAAATATGTCATTTTTTATCAGTTATAATGTTTGCATTTTAATATGGCAACCTACAAATAAGTACAATCCATTGAAATATGCAATTACATCTAAATATTCAAAAAATTGAATACAAGAAATTTTTTTATTTTGCAGGGCCCTGGTGGCCTCTAGAGCTGAATATGGCTCGTTGTGTGAAAAAATGTAAAAAACAACTAAAAATGTAGTTTTTAGATGCCCCTCCTTTCGAAAAAGTTTCTAAGTATGATTTTTAAAGAAAAATAAGAGAAATTTCCCCCCTCTAAAAGTAGGGGTTTCTCTAGTATTTTTAGATGGGGATTTAGTTTTGGTTTGTGGATTTAGAGACATTTTTCTACCGGTAAATGTTGGGGGTCCTACCAAAAAGACCCCTAAAAAAATAAATGGTTTGGGGTGGGGGTCAAACCACTAACCTCCCTCACCAAAAAACCTTTCCACAAACCAACATAACGCTCAATGCACTTGAGTTGTAAATAAAGCAAATGATATTTAAACTTGATAAAAAGGGATAACCTTTTAAAATGTAATGTGTTGCTTTTACTGGAGACCATGAGGCACACAGATCAAGGTGGGTGGCTTAGGGATTTTGTTCAATGTGGATGTGCATATTTTACTCCTTTGCAATGTATTCTACTACCAATTTTGATTGTTTATCTATGGCTTTAGAGTATATTGTTTGTTACCACTATATTTATTTATAGGTCTTAGCCATGTTATAAAGGAGAGGCTCACCATTTTTTGTTTGAAGTGTAGGTATCTAGTGTAATTTGAAGCATGGTTTAGTCACCTTGGTGTTAGAAGGGAGCTTGCTATGTTCGTACAACTTAGCCTTGGCATGGAGGGTGGATAGGACTCAGTTGTTTCCTCACCCCAATGCATAATGCAAAGCAATGTAATGGTTGGATCACCTTGGATTCGAATGAAGCTCGGTTAGGGAATAATGGTGTTGGGGGTCTATTCAACTTAGTTGGATCATGTTGGCTCAACCTTCACCTATTTACAACATGACTCGGGTAGGCGCTCATCTTATAGGTCAATGCAAAACTCAATTTGAATTCAATAATTCCCCCCTTTGTGCAACGACCCCAACACAAATCAACTTAGTGAGGATGAAGATCTTAGTATGAGCTAGACCACCTCCTAACTCTATAGACAAATCACCTAGGAACTCTGTGAGCTTGGTGCAGAGATAATTTCTGCCACTATATTTTTTGAATTTTTTGTGATTTCTGATTTTTTCTAAATTATATTTTCTCTAGCAAGAAAATATTTCCTGGTGCAGGGGGCACAAGTGAAAAAAAAATTCTTTTCTTTTTCCTAGATATTAAACTGGAGGTTGTGGGGATGCAGGGTCATTTTGGGGAGCTCCTGGAGGCAGCAGAGGCTCTCATGGAAGGTAGATTTCTTCTCAAAGACTTTTCAACCTTCTACAACCTCTCTCTAAAGTGACAATCTCTCCTATCCTTCTCTGATACAAAATCTAGAAGAGGGACAAGAGTTTGATAATTTTATTAATATTCAATAAAATAAAAATACAATACAAAAGGTTGTAATACTTATAGATATTGTACATTCGGGTACAAACAAAGTAGTTACATATGTGCCATTGGGAATAATAAAACAAATATGATGTTGTAACAATGCAACAATAATCCTACGAGATGATACAAAAAACTCACGTATGCATAATAAAAAATAATATAAATGGTTATACAAACATAACCATATAACAATAACATAAAACTACCTAGTTACCTAAGTAGCCAACAAGTTACCACAATAACAAACTAGTAACAACATAAATACAATGCATAATTACAAAGTAAAATATGTTTACCCTAACACTTGAATCCATAAAATGAAATCGGTTCCAAGTACGTTGTTTCAAGAGGTTAGGATCCTTCAATTAGGGAAGGTTCTCATGGCCTAAGATGATCCTAAACCCTTTGACATCCATCTAGCTAACCTCAAGAATAAACCTAAATCTCATTTAGAATTTGAACTCACTATAAATCAATTAAACAAACCACCTCCTTCAAAATATTTGGTTACTACTACAAGTTAGGATCATGAAAATGAAGCCAATAAACCTAAGGCAATTGAGGAAAAAAAAATTGAAGGTAAAGTTTCCATGGTGGAAATTATATCTACCAAAACAACAGTGGAAATTGTTAAAAAAAATAGAAAATAACTTTCCTATCACTCTTCCCTTTGATTCACAAGTAATCATAAGCATTTTGGGCTAACTTCTCCCCTTGTAAAGGGATTCATAGAAATTTTCATGGTAGAGCTATCCAAATTCCAAGAAGAACCTCCTAAGGCCAACAAAGGATCCGTTTTTCCTACTAACTATTGGAAAATATATTATGATGGAGACAAATTCTGATATGGCGCAAGGATGGGGTGATCTTAACGTCCCCAAAAGGGAATATCATGCATTTTTTCTTTAAATTATATTTTGAATGTAATAACAATAGAGTGGAATATGAAGCCTTACTTCTTGGTCTCATAATAGCCAAGAGAATGAGAGTCAAAAAATTTAGAGTCCTAGAAGATTCATAATTAATATCTAAAAATTTCTCAGAGGTCTATGAGACTACAGAAAAAAAATTCCAACTTTACAAAAACACTGTGCATGAAATGATAAAAGAGTTTGATTTCATTTCCATTGAGGAAATTCCTAGAGAAAGGAGAAAAATGGTTGATTCTATGGCCTCTTCCTCTTCTCACTTTTATCCAAATGAGGGATTTAAAGAAATGTATTTTTATGTTTCTATAAGGACTGAGCCTCTGATATGAAATATACCAAGTATAATGGTATTTCCCTATGTAAAAAAAATACGAACTTTCCACCATGGATTTCGTTGAAAATGATGAGGTGATCCTTGGGTTTCTACATGCATATACAAATTTTTCTTCTTCGCATCACAAGAAGGGTTTCCCCTCACTCCTCATTCTTCCTCATATTTTTGGGGACAAGACAATGTTCACCTCCATGCCACAAGATCTTGAATTCTAGGAGGTTGAATAAGAACCACTAGAACTACCTCCTACTCCTAAATTTGAAGAAGGGAACACCTCCTTTGTTAGGAAATAAGAGATAAAATATGCAGAATAATCCCTTACAGAATCGTAACAATAGAAACTAATATGCAGAAAATATTACAGATCTCAAATAGAAGTTCAGAATAGATAACACAACACAAAGAGACAAGATTTAACGTGATTCACCCAATTTGGGCTACATCCACTAAGAATCACTTGCTCAAATTTTATTACAAGCCTCCGCTCTCTCAATACAATACCCAGATCCATTTGGAGCTATGCTCAACAAACTCTATAGAATTCACACCCAAATTCAAAACACATCTACAATACATGTACTTGTCTCTGTATCATATGCATAAGACCATATAAATAGATAATTTCTTAAGCAGTTTGATACAAAACTATGGGTATCAAAACTATGGGAAAAAACCGTGGGAAAAAAACTATGGGTATCAAAACAATGGGTATCGAAAAAACCATGGGCCCAAAAATAGCCCATAATGGTTACGCATTACCCATGGGTTAATAAACCATCCATGAAAATTTGCTTCGGGGGCTTCACCCCTGAACCCCCTGACCCGCTCACCGATGAGTGGGACCACTGTAAAAATACCCCAGTGTAACACATAGAAGGTGTACCACACTCTAACATGAAAATAGGCTCCACAAACATAACAATCTCCCACTTAGAGACTGATTTCCATTGAGAAATCTTCTCAACCCTTCACTATCATCTGCGAAGGCCAACCAAAGCTGAACATAGCTTTAGTTTATCCCTTGTGACCACCTTGGTTAGCATGTCTGTAGGATTCTGAATAGTATGAATCTTCTCCAAATTCAACTTATTTTCCTCCAAAAATGTCCTAATGAAGTGATATATCAACTGTATATGATTCATCCTAGAGTAGAAAGCAGAGTTCTTAGCTAGGTGTATAGCACTATGGATATCACTATGCATCTTACATTCCTCCTTCTTATGCCCCAACTCCTCAAGAAATTGTTGTAACCAAATCATCTCTTTGCTTGCCTCTGTGGCAGCAACTACTCAGCCTCCGTGGTTGACAAAGCCACCAGCTTCTATAGTCATGAAATCCATCTCACTGTTGTCCTACCTACAGTATAAATATAACCTATCATGCTCCTCCTATTGTCTACATCTCTAGCTATGTCTGAATCTACATAACCACGTAAAGTGGTGTCTGATCCATTGTAGCACAAAACTATCCCCATGGTCCCTCTTAAATACTAAAGGATCCACTTTACTGCTTGCCAATGCTCTTTACCTGGATCACTCATAAATCTACTCACAACTCCCACTGCATGGGCAATATCAGGCCTAGTACACACCATAATATACATCTAAATACTAACTGCTGATGAGTAAGGTACCTTGGACATCTGGTTTCTTTCCTGCTCTGTCTTGGGACACTACTCCTTTGATAACTTAAAATGGCCTACCAAAGGAGTCCCAACCGGTTTAGCATCCTACATGTTAAACCTATCCAATACCTTCTTAATGTACTCTTCCTGAGATAAAGTCAGCTTCTGTTCCTTCCTATCCTGAGTTATCCTCATACCAAGGATTTGTCTGGCTGCCCCCAAATCCTTCATATCAAAGCATTCACTTAGCTATTTCTTGAGTACTTTTATTTCCTGTATGTTTTTACCTGCAACCAACATGTCATCAACATACAAACACAGGATAATATAACTTCCATCCTCAAATTTCTTTGTATACATGCAATGGTCAGAATGACATCTAATATAACCTTGCTCCATCATGAAGCTATCAAACTTATTATACCATTGACATGGAGCTTGTTTCAATCCATACAAGATCTTCTTCAGTTTACACACCATATCCTCTTTACCTTTGACCTCATAGCCCTCTGGTTGTTGTATATATAGTTCCTCCTCCAAATCACCATGGAGAAATGCAGTCTTTGCATCTACCTATTCTAAGTGCGAATCTTCTGCTGCCACTATTCCAAGAATAGTTCTAATAGAAGTAATTTTTACTACAGGAGAAAAGATCTCATTAAAATCTATACCTTGTTTCTGTGCAAACCCCTTGACCACAAATCGGGCCTTATATCTTTTCTTTCCTCCTTCTTCGTCTTTAACTTTGTACACCCACTTGTTCCGCAATGCTCTTTTTTCTTCCGGTAGCTTCACCAAATCCCAAGTCTGGTTCTCCATGATATACTTATGCTCCTCATCCATGAATTTCTCCCACTTCTTTTTGGCATCTACTTGCATTGCTTCATCAAAGCTCTCTGGATCTCCACTATCAGTGAGTAATAAATAATAAAGAGAAGGAGAAAAATGTTCAGGTTCTTTTCTTACCCTAGAAGACCTCCTCACTATAGGAGTTTGGGGTTCCTGTTGAGTCGGTTCTTGAACTAATTCATGGGTCATTGTCCCATCCGGAATATCCTCTACCACTACATATTCTTTCTTGGATTCTTTCTTGTTTTCCTACAATTGTTGCTTATACATGACTTTCTCATTAAAGACCACATCCCTAGACTGAATGATTTTCTTGTCCTTAATACTCCAACATTTAAATCCAAATTCATCACCACCATAACTAATGAAAGTACATTTTTTTATTTATCCTCTAGCTTGGTCCTATCATCCTTGTCTATATGAAAAAACACCTCACATGCAAAGACTCTAAGAAATGAATAATCAAATTTATTACCATACCAAGCCTCCTTAGGTATGCCTCCATTCAAGGCACTTGAGGGTCCTCTGCTTATCAAGTACACAAATATGCTCACTATTTCTACCCAAAAAGAAAGAGGTAGTCCTACATGTAACCTCATGCTCCTAGCACGTTCCATTATTGTTCTGTTCATCCTTTTTGATACCCCATTCTGTTGTGGAGTTCCTGGAACTGTCTTTTTCCTATGGATTCCATTCTTAGAATAGTAATCATTAAATTCATTGCTGCAATACTCCCCTCCATTATCTGACCTGAGACATTTTAGCTTAAGACCTGTTTCATTCTCTACCAAGGCTTTCCATTTAACAAAAGTGTCAAATACATCAAATTTGTTTCTAATACAATAAACCCAAACTTTCCTTATTGCATCATCAATAAAAGTAACATAATAACTTGAACCCCCAAGATATTATACCTGAGTTGGCCCCCACACATTAGAATGCACTAGCTCTAACTTACTCTCTTTCTTTGTAGGTAAAACCTTGAGAAACCTTACTCACTTCTGTTTCCCATATATGCAGTCCTCACAGAGCTCCAAACCTATTTTTGTATATCTAGGAAAATTCTTCTTTATGATGTCCATGCCCTTATGGCTCATATGACCGAGCCTATAGTGCCATAATGTTGTATCTGCATCTAAAGCCACAAGATTACAATCATTAGTACTATCAGTGGATAAATACAAGGTTCCAACCTTCTTTCCTCTTGCCACCACAAGAGCACCCTTGGTAACCTTCCAAGAGTTAGCTGTAAATATCACAGTATAACCATCACTTCCCAATTTCCCAGCTGATATCAAATTTCTCCTTAATTTAGGCACATGTTTGACATCCTTCAATAGCCATGTATTCCCATTCTGCATCTTAACCTGAACAAAACCTTTTCCAACTATACTGCAAGGCTCATCATCACCAAGAAAGACATGCCTAAAATCCCCTTTAACATAATCAACAAAATAATGCCTATGTGGAGTAGCATGAAAAGAATCCCTTGAATCTAAAACCTAAGATTCAGTAATATTATGTAAAGAAAGAATCAAAGCATCATGGCATACATTACCTGATGCCACATTTGCCTCCTTGTTTTCTTCCTGTTGTTTCTTCTTGTCCCAAAGCTCCCAACAGTCCTTCTTTGCATGCCCAGAATTTCTACAGTTCCAACATAAAATATTTCTCTTGGATTTTGACCTTGCCCTATCTTTCGATTTTCCACGGTTTCCTCTATTCTTCTATCTCCCTCTAGTTTCCACTGTCAAAGCATTCCCTAAAGTAAAAGATTCCCCAAAGCTTTTTATTTGCATTTCCTCACTTAGAATCACCCCTAGAACATCCTTAAACTTCAACTTTGAGTTAGCAGGAACCGAGTTGCTTACCGCCATTATCAAGCTATTCCAACTTTTAGGTAAAGAGCATAGAATTAATAAATCCCTAACTTCTTCATCAAATTCTATTATAACCAAATCTAGCATATTCACAACCGTATTGAAATCATTTAAATGATCTACTACTGAACTATTCTTAGACATCTTCATATTAAACAACTTTTTCATTAAAACTATCTTATTAGAGGCAGAGGGTTTTTCATACAACTTCCCTAATGCATCTATTAGTTCTTTTGTAGTCTTTTCCTTTGAAACGTTAAATAATATCAAATATGCAAGACACATCCAGATCGTTCCAAATGCCTTCCGATCCAACAAATCCCATTATGCATCTGTCATACTCGAGGGTTTGTTCACCTTCTCAAACAACAGAGTATAAAGATCCTTCTGATAAAGTTAATCTTCCATCTGCATCTTCCAAAGACTGAAATTCTACCTGTTGAATTTATCAACCCTAGATCTTCCATCATCTACCATAGCTCCCACTCAAGATAAAAATTTCTCTGTAATTCAACACTTTAGCAAACCAAACTAGGCTCTGATACCAATTGTTAGGAAATAAGATATAAAATATGTGGAATAATCCCTTACAGAATCGTAATAGTAGAAACTAATATGTATAAAATATTATAGATCTCAAATAAAAGGGCAGAATAAATAACACAACACAGAGAGACAAGATTTAATGTGGTTCACCCAATTTGGGCTACGTCCACCAAGAATCACTTGCTCAGATTTTATTACAAGCCTCCACTCTCTCAATACAATACCCAGATCCGTTTGGAGCTATGCTCAAAAAACTCTACAGAATTCACACCCGAATTCAAAACACATATGCAATACATTTGCTTGTCTCTGTATCATATGCATAAGACCATATAAATATACAATTGCTTAAGTAGTTTGATACAAAACCGTGGGTATCAAAACCATGGGTATCAAAACCATGGGGAAAAAACTGTGGGTATCAAAACAATGGGTACCGAAAAAAACATGGGACCAAAAACAGCCCATAATGGTTACCCATTACCCATGGGTTAATAAAACACCCATGAAAATTTGCTTCAGGGGATTCACCCCCAAATCCCCCTAACCCGCTCATCGGCAAGTGGGACCACCGTAAAAATACCCCAGTGTAATAGATAAAAGGTGTACCACACTCTAACATGAAAATAGGCTCCACAAACATAACATCCTTAATAGAAGACATAATTTCCATTAACATCAGAATAGAGGACAATCCTAGGATTCTAAAGCTCAAGTCTTTGTTATCAACATATGAAATAGAAGAACATACTAAGGTGCTCAAGGAGCATTCTCAATCCTTCAAGTTTAGCTACAAAGATATTATTGGAGTTTCACTTGACGTGGTAGTCCATAATTCGGTTGCTAAACATGATGCTAAACCCATAAAAAAAACCTAAGACCAATGAAGTTGAAGGTCACTTTAAAATTCAACGAATAAGTGATTAAACTTCTATAAGTAGGGTTCAATAAACTAGTAGATTATTCCATGTGTTTGTCTAACATTGTCATGGTTCTCAAGAATAATGAGAAGATAATGATTTGTATTGACTTCAGAGACATCAATAAAGTTTATCCCAATGACAATTTACCATTATATTTTATTGATGTCATCGTAGATGGAACAATTAGTTATGATTAATTTTCCCTCATGGATAGGTTTTCCAGATATAATCAAATAAGAATCTCTAATGAAGACCAGATGAAAACAACCTTCAACACTCCCTAAGGAGCCTTATGTTACACGTTCATGCCCTTTGGCTTAATATTTCTAGTGCTACTTATCAAAGGGATATGACCTTTATATTTCATGAAATTATTTATAATATTGTTGAAACATATGTTGATGATCTCTTAGAGAAATCTAAAAAGAGAGGAGATCATCCTGAAGTTCTTCAGATCATTATTTTTTGCTTGATTGAATATGGTGCCACCTTAAATCCTGAGAAGTGTGTCTTTGGAGTAACAAGAGGTAATATTTTAGGCTACACCATTTCCTCTCAAGGGATTGATGTAGACCCAACACAAATTTTGGTGATCCTTGTTATGAATCTACCAATGGATGAGTCTAGTATCAAATCTTTTAAAGGAAAGCTTGGGGAAATATATAGGGTTTTCCCCAATCTCACATATGCCATTCACCCCACCAATGAATTGTTAAAGGAAACTTATTACAAGATATATACGTAAGATTACCACAATGCCTTTGAGTCATTCAAGTGTTTCCTATTTTCTCTACCAACGCTTATGCCACCCAAGTATGATCATCCTTAAATTTTATACTCTAGAGATGTGAATGTTTTAATTAAAAGCATGTTAGCATAGGAAGATGATGATGGTTGTGAGTATTCCATATATTTTATTAGTCATGTAATCCTAGATTATGAAACTCATTATTCACAAGAAGAAAAGAAATGTATGTCTATTGTCTTCAAAACTAAAAGGTTGAGGAATTATATGATTAATTAAGAAATGAGAGTTATTGTCAAATATGACTAGTTATAGACATTCCTAAATCAATTTTCCTTGTCTAAAAAGTATGGTAGGTTCATCACATTGATGAATGAGTTTTAACTTACCTATATCAACCAAAAGTCTATCAAATGAAAAGTTATTGCCGAATGGCTAGCTGGAAACCCCTTAGACTCTAGCGAGTTATTTGGTCTCAATTTCCTTGATGAATGCATCTATCATATAGATAAACCTGAAATAGCTTCATGTCTATGGTATTTAGATGTAATAAATCATGTTGTAGATCAGACATACCTAGAAGGGGCTAACTCTCAACAAAGGTGGTGAATTCACATCATAACAACCAAGTATGTGATCGTAGAACAAGTCTTGTATAAGAGATATTTTGATAGTCTACTTCTTAGATGTGTTGATGAGGAAGAAGTAGAGAAAATCCTGTTTGAATCCCACAGTGGAGTTTGTGGTGGTCACTTTAGAGGGAATTCAACTGCTCAGAAAATTTATTAGATGGGTTACTTCTAGCCCACGCTGGAGCAGGAAGCTATGGAGTATGTTAAGAAGTTCCAAAAATGTCAAGAATTCTCACACATCTTACACATCTCGACCCAAGGTCTACAACCTATAATTACACCCTATCCATTCTCTACTTGGGGTTTAGACATGATGGTAAAATTATCTCCTACGTCTATATATGGCCACAACTTCATAATTATGGCAAAAAAATATTTTACAAAGTGGGTTGAGGACATGCCTCTAATCACAGTCCCCAGTTTCTTCATATCCAGATTCATCTTGAAGCAAATCATTTATAGGTATGGCATTCCAAAAGTCAATATTTTGGATAATGGATCTCCAATAAAGAATGATGAGGTGCATGAATTATGTGATAAATTCAAAATATATCATCATACTACCTCTTTGTACGACCCTCAATCCAATGGAAAATATGAGGCTATGAACAAGACCTTGAAGTCAATTCTCCTGAAAAAAATCAAGGAGAAAAAAAGAGATTAGCACTTGAAATTATTTCCATCCTTATGGGCATTTAGGACTTCAGTTTGTACATCAATAAGGGAAAATCAGTTTTCCCTAGTGTTTGGTGTGGAAGCGTTTTTGTTGATAGAAGTAGAATTAACGAGTCTTCGTGTGTCTTTTCAAGGCATTCTGGACATATATGAGTACCAAAATTGACACTTAACTGATTTAGAGAACCTAGATAAGAAAAGGCTTAGGGATGAATAAAATCATTAGTATTATGCAAATAATATGTGTTGTCAATATAACAAGAAGGTTTACAAAATGTGATTCAAGTTGGTGACCTTGTGTTAAGACTTGACAGTCAGATAGAAAAGACATTTTGCGAAGGTAGGAAATTGAGGCAAAAATATTTAGGCCTCTACTAATTGACTGAAGAATTTAACAATGACAATTACCATTTTTTCACTCTTGAAGGTGGTGAATCTGTCAAATCCCTTCACCTTAAACAATTTGTACATATAGTCATTGCATTTACACATTTTCCTCATTGTGTTTCCATCGTGTATGTTATTTACATTATCAATTGGTTTGAAATCATATCATGGATTTGCTCACTTCTCAGGAAATTTTTAAACTTATCATAAATTGGAAAAATCTCAATCATACATTTTTGTTTCTCATCCACATTTCTAATCATCTAATCATGATCATTATCATTAAACATGAGACAAGTTTTAATTTTAAACACTCAAGGTCTTGCATACTTTACTTTTTCATGGTTTCTCCCAATTCAAATGTTTTCATTTGTAACCTTGTCTAGAAGCTTCCTGGTAGCAAGATACCTCCCTAAAAATTCTCTTGATGAAAAAAGCATTCATAATCATTTCACCTGTAACTTTTTTTCTCTTATCTTGGTCCTTGGTGATGAGCCCTCGCACCTTACTAGATGTGTGGGACTGAGATTAGGGGGAATAGGATTCCCTCCCAACAAGAACAATGCAAGATAAGGCTAAATAAAATAAAAATGTATATACATGTAGTCTTATTACAAATAAACACATTTTCTATCCCTTCCAGTATTTGGGGGTGAGCTCATGCTTCTTACTAGTAGTATGATGTTGGGAAAGTAGGAAGATTCCCTTACTCGCATACTTTTTTTCCTTGATGATGAGCCCATGATTATTACCATTAGTATGCGGAAAAATGTAGGGGATATCTCCAAAAAATAAAAATAAAAATAAATCCTTACATAAATAAAGGAAAAGAAAGTGCTTAATGTATGAAATCCCCAATAAAATGATTTATATGGTCGTGTTAAGGAGAGAATCATTTTTGAACTAGATTATGCTAATCAATAGGCCATATTTTGATCTAAGCCTAGTCGAGGTTCACAAGTGCAAATCATTTTGAATCTAGTTAGTTAATCTTGGTTTAATTCAGGTTGTAAGTTTCTATAAAGTTTCTAGTTAAATATTACATATTTTTTTTTCATCTTCATACTATGCCTAATTCATCAATATTTCTCACATTATTCATAGCTCTTGGTGATGATCCCTCACATATTACTAGTTGTGTGGGCTCATGGATGGAGTGAGAAGGTCTCATCATCCTATCATCTATAATATATGTTGCCAATGAAATGAAATGTTAATATTTTTCTAAGAAATGAAGAATTCAAAATAAGATTTAAACCATGTGTGTCACTTATGCATCATTTTGTTTACCATACTACACTATAAACCACAACACTCATTCACAACTGTAAAATCCTTAAATATTCCTAACCATGTAAAAGTGCACAAACGAAGTAAAACATATATAGATGAATTTTGTGAAGGAGTGTCGAGCCAAAAAGAAATATATGTGTGTGTGTGTGTGCCAATGTTTTAGTACAATGTCATCTTAACATAGGGAAAGTGTGGTCAAAATGCTCAATCATGAGCCAAAAATCCAAAAAAATGATACATACAAAAATGGGGCCAAAGAAATAAATACCCTCGGCCTATCCCTCTCTATATGATCCTTGTGAAGCAGTAGGGAGAGGGATCCTATTTTGAATATTGCGATGAGAGAGGATAGGTATGGCATGGGAGAATCCATGCATCAAATGGTGAAAATTTCCATGAGAGTGTTTGGTAGTAGTAGCCCCACTATGTGAGGATTTTTGTCACCTCTCTCTATCTTTCAGTATTGCAATCTTGGTCTTCAATTGAGAAATATCTCCTGTCACGTGCCACATGGTGTGAAGACATCGGTGTAGTGGCCAGCATATGGTGGGACCCCTAGGTCTATCAAAAAAGTCTCCTAGGATAGGCCAAAAAGGATGAAGAACAAATCCAAGTTCATTTGTCTAATAATATCCCATCAGCCATCCATTAGCAGTAGCTGCAAAAGAAAAGTTTGCGAGGGAAAATTAGTAAAATTAAAAACAAGAAAAAGAAACAACTACTAACACCTAATATAGAAGTAGATAGAAAGGAGAATTGAAACTACTCACTAGGATCTCTAGTGACCCAACTTGAATCCACCGCTAGCCCCACAACCTCTACAAGCCCCTCCTTAGCCTCCTCCTCCATCTCCTTTGGATAAATAAACTCCTACTCTACCTCCTCCTTGGCTCTTGCAACCTCTGAATCCTCTTTTCCACCCTCCTAGTCAAGATCTGACTCCCCAACTAAACCAGATTCTATCTCCACCTCTTCCTTACTCCTTACTAGAGCCTCTCCAATCTGAAAGACCTAGGGTGGTCTAGCTCTGACTCTGGTAGTTAGATCTGGTACAACTCTAGGTGTCCCAATCATGTACCCCCAAGAAATATCACCATCTATCTGATTCGGCCCATATGGATTGCTTTAGCCTCTCTAACACCTATAACTATAGTGCCAACTATGGGAAGGGAATCTGAAAAGGGTAACCCAAATTGTTAGGGTACCCACATAACTGGGTGATTCTCAACTCAACCTCCACAGTCAACTAACACTGTAGTATATGTACAGGTAGCTAATGTAATTACATCCTCTCCCAACCATCCTAACATCCCCTGCTATGGTTGGACCACCATATCTACAAGAGTCAGTGTAGCTATTGTCTATGGTGTGGCCCTGAGCAAGGCCATATCTACCCATCTCAGTGATCTAATCTAGGTAGGGTCTCTTATCTCAATGCCCCTTTGATAGGGGATTACCCTCTCATATATCCATAAAATAACTAGTTTGGGGTGGCTAAGTGAAGTGGCTTCACATCTAAAAATTATGTATAAGTCATGATATGTAGCTCCTAACATATCCACCCCCAGATAAACCTCCTCCCATACAGCTCGATACTCTCCACAATAGGTTCCCAAAAAAATAAAAACCTATCACCACCCTTGTCCCTAGTCAAACACGAAGACGATATGCTAATGATGGACTTACATAGAGTGGGAATAGGGGTAGTATCAACTATAACCAATATACCACCCTTCTTGGTACTCGTATTGATTTCCTTTTTGTCATCCAAATAAGTAACCCATATGTGGGCCTCATCGGATGAACTCACACTTTTTAGCATCATCTTCCTTCCTGTGATAACAACTCCAAGTATCATGTATATATCCTCTAATGTAATGGTCCACTCTCCTCATATTCCAAAGAATCATAAAGTGTTATGATCCACATCTTGGTATGTTAAGAAGTCACAAAGAATACAACTTGGTAGGGCAATTGGTCAGGTTTGTGGTAATCTCCATATACCCGCCCTCTCTAGAAGGCCTATCTCGGTTGGTGTCGATAAAAGCAGTACCCTAGCAAGCCACTCATGCTTTCTAGATTTGTTCCATATAACATATAATCCCTCCATCCATAAAATAGAAAAATAGGGCTTTTCACACTTTAATAAACATATGACAAACTCACAAAAGCAATAAGAATGTTAGTAAAAAAAGTTAAACTATTTTAACTTAGCATTCAAATCATAAAAAGTTATGGAAGTTACAAAACCACCCCTATTATCAGGGTGGTGGTTATGACTGGTGGTAGTTACGCACAACCTTACACAAATTGTGTTGCACAATAACCACAGTAATTACGCCCATAACTGTGTATGAATGCATAACTTACGCTCTATATAAGACGACAGTAGCATAACCATTGGGGAGATCGGGTCACCAAAAATTAGGGTCATGCCAAAATTAAAAACATCAAAAAATGATTTAAAAATGACCAAAATTCTCCAAACAAAATACAAAACCTACAATGTGCCCCCTAAATGCACATTTTGATTGTAAATTTACTTGAAATATCCCTGTAGAGCTAGTTCTAAACAAAAATAAGAATTTGGGGAAAAATAAATAAATGCTTATAACTCACTTGTTCCTGACCCTTTGCCACTACCATTGGGTTTTCCACCATCGTGATCAAATTCCTATCATTTTTACTATATTCACGAATGAAATCGGTCGCCAAAAATCACAGAGCTCCAAATCTAGCCAAGTTGAAAGCACATATAATTTGTAAAAAGATGATAAATACACACACACACACACAAAGTTATTTTGTTTTCAAATGTTTTTTAGAGTGATTGTATGCATGGATGGTGCACACAGGGTAGGTATATTTCTCACCCCCACATATACGGTAATTAATTTATCCCTTTAGTTTTATTTTTTTGGTTGATTTTATCTTATTACTGCACTTGATTCTAGTTTTCTTTTACAAGTAGTGGGAAGGCTCGGCTGGCATCAAACTAACATATGGTTGGATGAGGTAAAATTTATAACCCTCCCATTTGGGAGCACCATTCTTAGAAATCATGTTTTATCCCATTCATGGCTAAAATGCTCTTCTAAGGGGGCAATATGTACGCACCCAAAAATTACACCGTGTAACACAAAAGAATGCAACAATTCTCCAATGATGAGGAAAAACCTTTTCCAGAGTAATGTTGAAGTCTAGATCCTTCCCCCACTCCTTCCTATGTTTTTTATGACTCAATTTTTCTTTTCCAAGTTAAAAATTTCATATTTTATCCATAGGATAGTTTCTAGCCCCTTGTAAGCTTCTTTTTTACAATGGATTCATAACCTTCATGGAAGTTACGGAACCACCACTATAGACAGAGTGGTGGTTACGTAACCTTCAAAAAAAATTTACAACCCCCACTCTATCTACGGTGGAGGTCTTATTGCCTTAAATATGAGATTTAAAACATGCATTTTTCAATGTGTGTTTAGATTTCAGGAGTGATTTTCTCACTAGTTTATCAACCCCTTTGTCTTATTTTAGACTCATTGGATTCATATTGATTTCCTCTTCTTGTTTGGATACATTTAGAATGTTTATTTTCCCTCATTTGGATGATCTGTCATTTATTGATCAAAAATTTTAGATAGAATTTTCTTCCCCAAGATTTTATAAAAGCCAAGTTTTTACCCATATGATGGGTTAGATATTTCACATTTTTGAGGTAAAGCTATGTTATTGAATTTTTGAGAGGAACCACACAGATAACTAGCTCATTACTCTATTATTTATTGCCATGTACTTTCAGTCATTTCTTACAACAAGCCAACCACATCTAGTCTTTTACTTTTCTTTACTACTAGCCAAGTTTTACACGTCCTATGATTAACTAGAAATCACTTTTGGAAAAGGAAACAAAGATGAGGAGACAACAAATGAAACATCACATCTGGGGAGCTATCACAATTCTATAGTAGCCAAGTTGGAGGTGTATTTTAATTTCTTAAAAGATTTTTTTAATTATATTTGTTGTAATAGAAGAAATATATTGTTTAGAATTGTAGAAGTGAAATATTTCATTGTTTCATGTATATAATATTTGTTTGTGCATTATTGTCAAAATATTTCTTACATAAATTTTTTGGTGATATCCTCTTCCCTACTTATCCTTGCAGATCTATAAAGGAAGAAATTTGGAGGAATATATAGTACCAGACATCTTATTTTTATTTCTTCATTTTTATTATTCATGTGATTTAAATTCTCTGTTCCACAGAAAGTTTTGGGTAAAAAAGAAATTGTTTTTGAGAAGATTTTTCCCTTTCCCAAGAACTTGAGGTAGAAATTTGGTTAGAACAAATTAATCTCTCTAGATTAATAATTTCTAAATACATTATGTATTTATAATAGTTTTGTTATACTACCCTACAACATAAGAATGGCCACATCTGGTCATTCTCTGTTTTAATTAATTTTATTAGAAGTAGTTTTTATTTAGTTATCTCCTTGTGTATTTGTTCTTAGAGTAGTTTATTTTATTTAATATTGGACAAACACAAAAATCCTTTATGAATTTAATTTATTTATTGCATTTGAAAATATCCATTACAAAATACAAAAAAAGAAAAAACTTAGTAATTGTGTTTGCTTTATTTAAGTATAGTGAACGTAGTTTTATTAAATTAAAAGTTAATTTGATTTGATTTTATTTAATTCAAGCTTATTTTCATTACTTATTTAGAGCTATGAACTTAAAATAGTTACAATTTAAACAAAACACAACACCTGCATTTCCTAGCAGCTTAGAATTCCCATACTTAGTCCTTAGCCTCCATTTACTATAAATTGTCTGAATACTTTTTCCTTGCTCATGAGTTGGAGTCCCTTATGAAAATTTTGGGACCACCTGAATATAAAAGAAGGAATATTGAACCAATTATCAATACACCATACATTGACTGGTATAAAAGGGATATAGACCTAGGTCTACTTTTGCCTCCACAAATCATAAGTCAACTTGACACTCTTAACAAGTAATTAACTACATCTGAAAAATATTGGGCCAAACTTGCTATCCAAGTAGACTGGGGTAGATTCTCAAATACATGGTTTGTTATATACGTCCTTTTTCTAAACTCTTGCATGATCCACTCTAGAGATAAATATCAGACAAAAGTATCTAGAGGCAAGAAGACAATTTCATCAGGTGCAACAACCAGGCTGAGGTGTTTTTGGTTCCAATGATATATATTTAAAGCTAAAAAACAATCATACTTGATTGTAGTATTACTCCCATATAGGTTAGGTGGGAATTTTTTTTTCCCTTGAACGAGTAAATTCTTAATTTTTAAGTCAAATTTTTGCATTTACCCTTGATCCTAGATCCTTGTATTACCATTTTTTCTACTTATTCCATTTATACCATATTTAGATATCCCATTCCCATCTCATTTAATATACTTCGGTTGTCTCAGAATGACCTTAGGAATTCAATTACATCTAGAATCACATTTTTATTTTTGTGTATAGACACTACTCTGGGGAAGCTAATGTTCCAATGGTGCTTGTGAAACAAAAAATTCAGTAAAGTGATAAATTATGTGTATGCATATTTCCCAACTGAATATCATCACATGTCACAAAAAAATTTCATGAGATAGTCTTAAGGAAAATAATATGCAACCATGAATTAAAAATAATGAAATATATGTATAGATTAAAAATAAAAAATCAAAAAATGAACTCAAATTAATAGTACCTACCTATATACTTACCTTCCCACAAGTGTTTTCACATAGTGAATCACCAGAGTGTACAAAGAGATACTATAATAACCCAAAAAAAAACAAAAAAAACACTAGGATATAGATTAATTAAATAAAAAATAAACCCTGTTCCAATGGGGATCTCATGGGATGATGAGGGATAATATAAGTCATGGTACAAAGTGAGAGAATATAAAATGGGAATTTGAGAATGTAAAACTAACCATCTTATAGATATAAAGGATGTAAGGTGATACTTGGGAAAATTTATCAATAATACTAACAATCTTGTCAAATAATAGGTCAGTATGGATGAAACACTCAAAATCTAAAGGTAACTAGGAGGCATATGAGAGAATATATAACAATGATCGAGAGAACACATCATGAATCAAAGAGATGAAAAATATACTCAAGTAGAATGGAGTAATGAAATGTCCTTAAACCCCAACACATGTCTCAATGCTAACATGTATAAAAAGAGATGGAGAAAATGATAAAAATAAGATGGGATGGAATCAAAATAAATATAGTTTTCCGAAGGGATAAGATGATGTAAAAAGGAGGGGAAGTGGGCACAACTAAAGAAAAAACAAGTTCTTTACCAAAATCAAGACACACTAATTAGATGACAATACTATAAGTTTTTGACATGAAGGATTGGATGAATCCAGATATATAGGCATCGGTGAAGACAAACAAGTAAAGCATAAGGACATCACATGTCAGCTATTATATTATATGATAATAAATATGAATCATACCTCCCCACAACATTTTCCTGGACCTTACATAAGGGGTAATAAGTATATTATAAGGACTTTATAATGGCATGAGATTGCAAGGGCACCAAATAATACACATGATACCTCCTACTCTAGTAAAAAAAAAAACCACACCCTAAAGAACCTCAAGCCTCGAAAAAAGGCCAACTATGGATTTTGAGCTTTGAACGAGGATAAGAGATGTGCTATATATGATGATATCACATATTTTATGTTTTTTATTCACTTTTATTGCTTTTTTCTCTTTCTATATCTAATGAATTCCCTTTTTTGTTGTATTTTATTTATTTTCTTTGATAATATGAATTTTAACTTTGATTTTTTTATTTTGTGATTTTATTTTTCCTCCTCCATATGGATTTGGATGGCTAATCAAATGGGTTTCAAATATGACTAACACAATAGAGTGAACACCTAATTACCATAATGTATAACGTAAAAACCATGGTGCTTAAAAAACCCCTATAAATACATTGTAGATAAGGGTGTTAACTCAATAACAACCTAAGTGGGGCCCATAGGAAGTGTGTACTGAGTTCTAGAAAGTAAATTATTATTTGGGATACCCTAATCATGATGAAATAATGAAAAATATATTTGATACTTTCATTACAAGAGAAGTTAAAATATGAATGGAAGACATGTAGATAGATAAAATGAAAGAGTTGAGATAAAAGAAGTAAAAATGACATAAGGAAACAAAATTAAACTCTCAAATTTTTAAATTTTTATCTAAGATGATTCCTAATAAATGTAGCGAGATTAATGTAACAAAAAATTTATCATGGCGGATGATTTCTTGTGAGAAGGGCTTGACAGTCTTACATTCCGAGAATAATAATATGTGACAATATAAATCATAATGTGGGTATTAATATCTTAACGGTGAAAATTTATAATCACATTAGAAAACCAAACGGTGCATGAAAGTTAGGTTGTAAATATTTAAACCCACATAGATGGTACTACTAGGGGAAAATATCGACCAAACTAATAGTTATAATGGGTAAGATGAGGATGTAAGATAACTATGTGCACCCAAATTGGATAATGCTAGCGAGTAAGAGTATTGATCAAACTAACAAACCTATGATAAGGATAAGGGTGAAAGGTACTACTTGAGAAAAGGTATAAAGAAAACCAATATGGTTATAGGATAGTAAAGCGGTAGATGAGATAGCCATATTAATTGACCTATAATTATAAAGTATCATAAAAGGATATAATAGACTAGTAGTGAGACTAGGGATTGACCTAACTAATCATCCTATGAAATAGTAAAATAGTATGTAAGGGACTAACTGGGAGGTTAGAGCTTAGAATTGATTAACCTATACATATAAAATGATAAAAAAAGGCTCCAAAAATATGTAAGTAATATGAAATGATATAGAAAGAAACACAAGATGTTAGTACCACATTAATATATAAATCATAATAAAAAAACATGCTAAATGAAATAGTTCATGATAAAAGTAACTAACTAGGAACAAAAAAGAGAAGAATAAAATCTATGTACAAGAAAAGATGTATAAATGGATTATTCATGAGGTTAATTATAATAATTCTTCAATAATTGAGCGTACATTAATTTTTTGAAGTTATTGTATTTGTTGGTTTGTAGACGATATGTGTATGATTCCAAGATATATTTGATTATATATGGACCCCACCATTTTTGGGCATATTTATCATGAGTATAATCCAATTTGAGGACTAGGTTTCTAATTTCAAAGTTTCAGTGTTTGTCACATTTTTTGTGCAATTTTGTGATATAAGATTTGTATTGGCAATTATGTTGGAGAGCATTATTGCATTTTTCATCCAAAAATTAAGGGTACGAAGCTAAGATTCAAAATTTTCTTTATCTATAATGATAAAATTAAGAGAATACGAAGGGAAGGTAACTCAACCAATATAGGTAAAACTACTTCAAATACATAGACTATAGAAAAATGACTTTCTCTAGTAGTTATGAAAACACTTGTGTGGTATGCCCAAAGTGTTTGATAGAATTTGAGATGCTAGTTAGTATGGGATTCTTGAATGGTTTTTTAGAGGATTTTGTTGGTAGATTCTAATTTTTAATTTCATTTTTAGATGATACGGGGTTGAAAAATCATGCTTGATTTTGAAATTTACATAGAGTTACTTCATTTCCTTGTATTTGAAATTCCCATTGTTGTTAACGATGATGGTGTGTGGAATTCAAAAATTTGCAAATTATTTTATTAAGGCTGAATTTTTTGGTTGTTACATTGGTCACATTTGTGAGGGGCATGGACTCATCCCACTTTATGAATTACCTTGTGTATACACCTAATTTTCCACTTTTCATCTTTCATACCTGATACTAACAATTTCCTTTGTGCAGGTTAGAGTCACTAATGCATCTCTTTCTTGAGTGGGCCCCTTAAGGGGCCTGCCAAGAATGGGGAATGATTATTCATGTACATTATGGGTTAGACTTAGTACAAAAAGAGAGTATCTCTATGTGGTCCCAACCTTATTGATGCTTTCATTAGTCATCCTTGTTCCTTTAGGTATTATACACATTAAACTACTAATGCTTATTTTCAATCTGCGTGACACATTATCATCCTTGGATGATTCCATCAACTATGGGAGATGGTTTCAGTGTTATGATTTTCCCTAGCCAGTGCCATAACCCATGGGAAATGGCATTATATATATACACACAACATATTGAGATTCATGAATGAAGGAATCCTAAATCTTAGGAACTGCCATCTGATCTACTCTCTTATGCCAAATTCACATTTGCTCATTTTTCTCTTGGTTCATCTTGCACTTAGATTATATTGGATTGAATTGGACACTCTTCTTCTTGGTTGGACTACTTGCATTATTGGGTCATTTATAGTGAGTCTAGGATAAGAACAATGTTCCCCTCATCCACCTAATAGTGATTCTATCTTAGTATGTTGCTTCTATGGAGAGATAGATGCATCAACGACAACCCCATAGGTAAGTTATCTCTCTTTGTCATTTTACATGGATTATTTCATTTCCCTTCACCACTTATCTATGTTATCTTATTGTTCTATGTACATTGATGCTAGTTATCATAGTGCTCTTATTTTATCATCTCTTTATCTTTCCATCATTTACATTTCAATTATATTATGCATGTTTTTTTATATATTATCGATCTACACATCTTGTCACCCATTTGTTGATATCTTAGTAGGATACTCGTGTTTATCTTAAATGTGGGACTTGAAAACCGTAAGTTGACCTAGTGTATAGATTATTTCCATATTTATATGTGATCTTAGCACTTGTTGTAGCCATTTTAAATTTATACAATGTATGTTAGTTCATAAGTTTCTAATACTTGTTTCCTCGATATCCTTGTAGAACGGAAGACTTAGTAGTGAAAATTACTGAGACAAATCCTTGGCCCGCCATACATTTCTCATGAACCCAACGTAAATCCTACATGCCTTCTAATCAAACATAGCTCGTTAAAATCATCCATCTTTATATTTGATCTCATTCCAAAACAACAAAATCCAAGAAAACCATAAGAATATTTCTACACATACACCATTAAAAGGAAAGATAACTAGATCATACCAAGCCAAGAAATTAGATGTTAATCAAACACCACGATCAATAAGTTAAAATAAATTCTCTAGAATAACTTTAATAAAACCTTTGCAAATAAATGAGCAACAATATCATATATTATTATGGAACTCAATGAAATACAATGAGAATGGTCCTTTCTTATATATGCAAGGAATAAAAATCTTAGAACCAGTTAAGGTCATAGATCAATCCATAAATCAAGGAAAGAACTAGTCATCTAAGAACTAGTCAAGACCATAGATTTAGGAAATAACTAGACATCACAGATCTAGTCAATACCATAGATAAAGAAAATAAATATACCTAACAACTAGATAATATCCCCCTAATATCTAAATGAATAAAAAAAAAATCCACACATATAAGTGGGTGAGGATAAATACAATAAAGGTAAATGAAGTACCTAGGTGAACATGAGCTAAGGTAAATACCTACTCAAATAACTATTTCTCAGGGGTGATCTTATAGGTTTCTGTCACATATGCTTTCAGAAACCTTCGGCACCTGTGTAAAATTCTAGACACTAAATCACACACTTGGGTACATTTCTAGGTCCTAATCACATACCAATATTCATATAATTCCTAATAAATAAAATTATTAATTGACATCTATCTTGGCCTATTTTATTTATTTCTTTCTCTTTGGTCTTGCACACCCTACTTCCCAGTCTAACTTTCATTGCTTTATCTTTCTTGGATCTAGACACTAGCACCCAACTAGGACACCAGTGCCCAAGTTCCCTCATCCCCTTTAGGTGCCCGGACATCTTTATATCTTACTCGCCTCTTTTGGTCCTCTTTTATCTTCTGGGAATATTTTTTTCTTATGGGTTGACCTTTCAGTTATTAATTACAAAATTAAAACAAGGGAATCATATAAATAAAAGCTATGTGATCATAATAAGGGACCAAACTCTAAGCATATACTATCATCACCTAAGGTTGTATTCAAAGGAATTATAAGAGCATCAAAGCATCCATCTATCTATAATTCAAGGGACAAGGGAATAAATTTTTTATATACACTTCATAGGAGGGGAAGTTCATTTTGACATCCACACATTTATCTACATTGATACATCTAGTTATTTCTCACTATTAAGTGCATATTGCACAAGAGCCACCTAGGGAATAATTATAGAAACACGTATACATAACTACATGGATTCAAAGATGTAGTTTAGCATTTAGTTATAAATTCACTCTGTGAGACAACCACTAGGGTTAATACCACTCCCCGTTTTCATCTTTTTCTTTTTAAGATTTAATGTGTTTTGGGGTTTTGTAGGAGATAATTTGTTTTATAGGTTATAAGAAAACTCTGAAATCATCCAATGATATACATGAGAAAAAAAAAAGGTTAGCAACATCAGTGCGACATAAGAAAAATCATTTTCTGAGGTTCTGCGTAGACACTAGTGCGTAAAATTTGTCTTTTGTGCCTAGGTGCCCTGAACCCAGTCCAAACGCCATAGTCTAGTTTATTTCAGAAGTTCAACAATTTTTTGGGTTTGGTTACAATAGTCTTCCTTCCTATTTCATCATTTTTCTAGCTCGACATACTTGAGGATTACTTGCAAAATAATTTAAGTATTATATTCCCTCTCTTGCACTTAGGGTTTCAAATTCATTTAGCTTAAGGCTTGGGTTAGATCTGTACTTTATTATTTTATCTATTACATATGACTATGAAATATATAGGGTTTTACAAATTCTAATATTTGTTAATTCATTTGGTGAACCCATCTCATTTGAACATTCTTTGATCCTCATTTTTTTTCCACATAGCTCATAAGGTATCTCAATTCTCCTTTCTTTAATTGCACCCATCTTGTAAAGATACTCTCCAAAAAACCATGCACTCTATCTACCTCCCTCTTGATACACCACCTACTCAAGTCAGAGTTATTTTTTGATTGTCTTTCTGATGACTCTCTTGGTCCTTATTCCAATCAATCTATTTGTAAATCCATTCAAGTTTTACATTGTTTATTTATAGATAAATTTTTGGCTATGGATTCGACATTTACATCTCTTAAATATTAAATCCAACATCTTAAGGATGTTTCTCAAGCTCACACTAGTTCTTCTTCTCATCCTCATTTTATGTCTTCTACATGTGCTCATATCAGTGAATCTCAAATCTTTCTACTCCCATTACCTCTCAAGTTTTATTTAAATTATAAGAAACAAGATATTATTTTGTGTCTCCTCACTAATCAATTGATCATCTTTCCATCTACACATTTATATCCTCCTTATAGACTTGAAAAATATCAAGGTCATCCATATTGCAATTATCATCAAATCAATAGACATAATGATAATCATTGTTATTCTCTTAAGTGAAAAATTTTCCGCCTTAATCATTATGGTCTCACTTCATCTCATTAGGTTCCTAAATCTAATTCATCTATGTCTAATGAGCATCATGCAATAATTTCTAATGTTTCTTATTTTTTCACTCAAGAAATACCTATGCAATCCACTCAAATTAAGAAACCACCTCTCAAAATTAGTCTCACTCCTCTCAAGTCATCTACAACATTACCAAGTCAAAATACGCTAGCACCTCTCAAAATCAGTCTACCCTCTTCTCCTATCAAGTCTTTTGCATCATCATCAATCCCACATAAGCTCTAACCAATAAAATTTTTCAAAGAAACTACTCCTTATATTAATGGTCAGGACACATTTCAAACTCTACCACCATCGCATGGTCCTATTGTTGTTTCTTCCTACCATTTTGATGGCTCTTTCTCTTATCATGACATAGATAATGCTATCTCACAATGGCATGGTATCTCTCACATCACCACATAGATCTCCATCATTGACACACTTGGGGGAATCATGTTTATATCAGAGAAGAACCAAAAATCTATTGGTTCGAAGAATTCACAGGTGAATTATGAAAGACATGAATTGTTCTAGGAAAAAACATGCAAGCATACAAGACTGCAAATTATGAAAAAACAAGAGAGATAATTGCATTAACGCATAAATAGCTCCAACTTGATATGAATCAAATAGAATAATTTAATGTATATATACATATAGGAGGTGAATGTGTAAAATACTCCTAGAATCATGGAAATCTCCACCTAGAATAGTGGTAACAAAGAGCAAGAATGGAGGAAACTATGGCAACGTGGTTTCTGTAGTTCTGGCTGCAAAATGTCTGCGCACTAAGCTTATTGCTGAGGAGAGGCTGATCTGTGGCTAGAATCAGACAGTTGTAAGCATGAGTATGAGCGAAAGAGAAAGCGCTGGAGGTACTGTCAGTGCAGTTTCTGTAGTTCTGGCCGCAAAAAGTCTGTGCGCTAAACCTAAGAATGCTGAGGAGAGGTAGATCTCTGGCCAAAATCAGATGGTTATAAATGAAAATGTGGAACTGGGATCCACACCTATGGCCTGGAATAAGATGCTTCAAAGCTCTAACATCAAGGTGGGTCTGAAAATTGTTGGTCAGTTCATGTGGGAAAAGGACAACGAGGATGCCACCTGCCTGAGGGTCCCAGATGGATGTGTTGATAGAGCCTTAAGCAAAGTGAATCTCTCCCTCATTGGTAAGTTTCTTGGATCTAGACCTAATATTGATTTCATTAGAAAATGGGCTTTGAGAAAGTGGAAACCTAAGGGAGCCCTGAGCATTACCATCATGCCAAAAGGATTTTTTCTGGAAAAATTTAATCAGCAAGAGGATTTGGAATCGGTGCTTCTTGGAGGACCTTGGTGGCTGGGTAATATGGGCATTTTTTTTTGAAAAAATGGTATCCTGGATTTGACCCTAATATTGAAAATATAAACACCATCCCAATTTGGTGTAGGCTACCTGGATTACCATTGCATTTTTGGGATGATGAAATTATGCTAAATATTACAAAATCCTTAGGTGCCCCTATCAGGCTGGATGGGCCCATGATAAACAGATCCAGACTTGATTTTGCTTGGTTCTGCATTTTCTCTGCAATGGAACAGGAATTTCCGGAGCACATAATCTTGAAATCTAGATATGGGATATGGACCCAAAAAATTGAGTTTGAAACTTTGAGATGTAAACATTGTCATAGCATAGGACACTCTGAAAAAAGCTATTCCAAGAAGAAGACCCCTACAATGGAAGCTGAACAGCCTGTGGAGGGCTCAGTTCTGAGCAAGGATAGTAGGGTTCCTAGCATGGATAACTGGAATGAAGACAAAGTTCCTAGTCAGAAGGAGTTGGAGTTTAATAGAAAGGGGCAAAAAAAGGGGTTTTGGAACTCAAATAAGGAAACATCTGGTCTGACGTCCCAAAGTCTCAGCAGTAGCTTTTCCTAAAGCACCTAACCAAGATGACTTGGAAAATATTGTGAAGGTATTCATGGTGGTGAACGAGCAAGAAGGCTCTGTGAAGATTAATATAGTCCCTACTGAACAATTTCAGAGCAGTAAGGAAGTCGAGATAGATAATCAGTTGTGCATCACTAAGGAAAATTTGAACAAGGACTGTATGGATTTTATAGAACCTTTGCAGAAAAATACTCCTAGGGGAGATGGTAATTCATTTACAGATATACCTCCCTATTCCAGCAACATATCAGTGGTTTCACCTACTTGCTTCAGCACCAGAATAGCTGATACACACACACCTGATAGGATTCAGAAAGAACGTGAGGAGGGAGAAGTTACGCCTATCAAGGATGAGGAGGATCTAGATTCTGGATTCACAAAGGTCATTTCAAAAAAGAAAAAAAGAATGAAAGGATTTGAAATGATCCCATATTCACTCTACAGTGATAAGAAAAATAAAAAAGACAACTGGGACACATCAACATCCAAAACAACTAGATCTTTTGCTAGATGATTAGTTGACTTTGGAGGAAGTACAAAAAGAGGAAGACCCTCTAAAAAGGCTCTTAGATCTAAGAGAATGGAGAGGGAAATTGAAAATGGCATTCAACGTCAGTTGAACCATCAAGAAATTCCAACCACCAATCATTCCAAATGAAGATTATTTCTTGGAACATCCAAGGCCTAAATGGAAACTCCTAGCAAAGAATCATCAAGGAGTTATGTGATTCTAGTAATCCTAGTATTTTGATTTTGTAAGAAACTAAGATGAAAGCTAAGACCCTAGAAACTATTAAAAAGAGTTTCTGGGATAACTCTGAAATGGAAGCTGTTGACTCCCAGGGAGCTTCTGGAGGACTGGTTACTCTTTGGGATAAAAGGCACTGTACTGGTACGATTCTCAATGCTAGTATTAATCATCTTGCAATCAAATTTGTTTCTATTGAGAATAATGGTGAATGGTTCCTTTCTAACATTTATGCCCCTAATACGGTTAATGGTAGAAGAAAGCTTTGGGATGACCTTAAAACATTTAGAAACCAGCATTGTTCTGCTAACTGGCTTATTATGGGGGATTTCAACTCCCCACTAAACCTAGGTGAAAAGTATGGAGGTACCTCCAACTTTTCTACTGGTATGGAGGATTTTGCTGATTTTATTGCTGAACATAACCTCTTAGATGTGGATCTTCATGGGAATAAATACACTTGGAGTAATAGAAGGTTGGGAAAGGAGTTTATTTAGGTGAGATTGGATAGGGCACTAATTTCAGTGAGATGGATTCTCAGTCAAGACTTCCACCTCTCTTCCTTGCCCAAAGTTGGATTGGATCACAATCTGATTGCTTTAAATTTTCTCAATTGGACTAAACCCACCAAAAGCTCATTCAAATTTGAAAATATGTGGATGGAGAATGACAATATCTATGACAAGATAAAAGAATGGTGGGGATGGAATGGTGAAGGCACTGCTTAATTTAGATTGGTTCAAAAGCTCAAAAATGTCAAAAAGCAAGTCAAAATCTAGAATAAAAGTGTTTTTGGTAATGTATTTAACAATAAAAAAAGTTAAAACAAAAACTTCAGGATCTGGAAATAAAAATGGATACTATGGGGAAATTGGCTGAAGATGAAGTTAATGAAAAGAATATTCTTTCAGAGTTGCATACGATCTGCAGCAGAGAGGAATCTTTATGGAGACTTAAATCTAGAGCTATTTGGCTTAAAGAGGTAGACATGAATACGAAGTTCTTTCATATGACCAATTTGAAGCACAGAGCCTGTAATAGGATCTTAGAAGTTTCTAAAAACAATGAAAATATCATAAAAGATCCCAATAGCATCAAGAAAGAAGCGCTTGATTTTTATAAAAAACTTCTTGAGGAGAGGAATATCATCAATTCTAAAACTATTTCTTTTATGTTGGAGGCCATTCCCTAAGATAAAATTGAGGAACAAAAATTTAGAAGTATCACCAAAGTGGTCACGCTTGAAGAGCTGCAAAAAGCTGCATTTTCTTTAGAGGGTGACAAGGCTCCTGGTCTAGATGGGTTCTCCATAAATTTTTTCTAGAAATTTTGGGAAATCTGTTCGAAGGATCTTCTCAGAGCGGTGAATGAATTCTATAGAACGGGAAATCTTTTGAAAGAGCTTAATAACACTCACATTGTGCTGGCCCCAAAAAAAATGGATGCTAAAGATTTTAAAGATTTCAGACCTATCAGCCTTGTGAATGTCATCTATAGAATTTTTACCAAAATTATTACTACTAGGCTTCAGTTCATTATGAATGAACTTCTCTCAAGGCAGTAGAGTGGCTTCATCAAAGGCAAGATTATACAAGACGGAGTGATTATGGTTCACGAGACCATACATTCTATGGAAAATAATAAAAATGCAAATATGGTCCTCAATCTTGATATGAATAAAGCTTTTGACATGGTCTCTTGGGTTTACTTTGACAAAGTCTTAACAAAATTTGGGTTCTCAGAAAAATTTAGAAGAATTATTAAGGCTTGTATCTCTACGGCCAGATTCTCAATGGTAGGTAATGGTGAGCCTATGGCTTTTTTCACTAGCAACAGAGGACTTAGACAAGGGGACCCTATCTCCCCCTTGATCTTCATTCTTTTGGCTGACAACCTTAGTAGAACAATTGGAAAAGTAGTTAATGATGGGATTTTAAATGGCTCTAAGCCCACTTCCATCAGTCAAGTTGTCTCCCATCAGCAATTTGCGGATGACACTATCCTTCTTCTTCTATCATCAGTCATTGAAGCTAAGGCTACCAAGGATTTACTGCAGCTCTACGAATCTGCTTCTAGGAAAGAGATCAATTATGATAAAAGCTCCATCTTCTTTTTCAACACTCCTAAGGAAAGGCAACTTAAAATTGCTAAAATTCTGGGTTGTAGAATAAGTGCACTTCCAGCCACTTACTTGGGCCTTCCTCTCGGCACTAGGAAAGTCTCTTGCAAGGTGTGGGATGATTTATTGGAGATATTCCAAAAAAAAATGGCTAGTTGGAAAGGAGCCTTTTTATCTAGTGCTGGTAAGTGTCTGCTCATTAAAAGTACTCTTCAAAATCTGCCCATTTATGTCATGTCACTCTACAATATCTCCTCTTCCTTCAGAGATAATATTGAAAGGATTTAGAAAAAAAATTTATGGCAAGGCATGGAATAGAAGTTCAAATTTCACTTAGTGGCTTGGGACAAGGTTTACACCCCAAAGTTTATGGGAGGTCTGGGTATAAAAGATATTGAGAAAATGAATGAGGCCCTCATTGCTAAAATGGGCTGGAGAATGTTGTCTGAGAAACAACCCTGGATTGATTTAATCAAAGCAAAATACCTAAATCATCAAACTGTGTACTCTTTCCTACAAGATGAGCACCTCCCCTATGGTTCCATCTTTTGGAATAATCTGGTCAAGAGTAGAAATTTCATCAAGCAGGGTAGTAAATGGAAAGTGGGGGATGGTAGGGACATAAAATTCTAGGAGGATAATTCATTTAATGGCAATCTCATGGATAGATTTGGGTCTGTTAAGGACAGTCTTATAAGCAAGTATGGCATTAAAATCAAGGACTATATTGAGGGAAATGGTACCAGCAAGAATTGGAAAAAACTTATTGTGGAGAGAAATGATCTGATGCAAATTATTTCCTCCCTTCAAGATCAATTAAATCTTATTCCATTAAGTCAGCTGGATTCTAAGGATGAGCTGGTATGGAATAATTCCAATGACGGGAATTACTCTGTCAAAAATGGATATAATAATTTCTTCCACAGTAGTCAAACAGAGTTCAATTGGAATAAGATTTGGATGACTGAATTAACTCCAAAAATAATTTTTTTCCTTTGGCTAGCTATTAGAGGAAGGATTCTTACCACTGACAACCTGATGAGAAGAGGATTTATAATCCCTAATAGGTGCCATCTTTGTAAGAAAGATTCTGAGTATATCAACCACCTGTTCATACATTGTGAGTATGCTACCAGAATATGGAGTTTTACCCTCTCTAAATTTGAAGCTCTCTAGGTGGTGCCGAAGGATCTTAATCAGCTATGGACTCAATGGAACCCACCCTTTAGGCATTGTGTTGTCAAAAGGATCTGGAAGCTGGTTATCCATCATTTAATATGGAGGATATGGAAGGATAGAAATGATATTATCTTCAAAAATAAGAAGCAAAACTATAAACTTAGTATTGGTAAAATTTCTAATGGTATCAAAGAGAATATTTCTAGATTTAAACCCCCCGTGAACAAGAGATATCCAGAGAATGAAGAATACATCTTATCCAATTGGTAGATTGGAACGGTTAATAGTCAAAGCAATTCTGGGAATATCATTGATAGATCTTTGATTAAATGGCATCCTCCTGATTTTAATTGGTATAAGTTGAACTTTGATGGGGCCTCTAAGGGGAACCCTGGAATTGCGGCAGGGGGAGGAGCGATACGAGATCATAAAGGTAAGCTGATTACTGTGTATGCCGGGAAAATGGGAATTCAAACTAATCATTTTACCGAAGCATTATCTACTCTCTGGGGCCTGAGAATTTCCCAGACTCAAAATATCCAGAACCTCATTATTGAAGGGGACTCCCTGAATATCATTAATCTCCTTAAACAATGCTCATCTCCAAGTGGGAGCATCAAGGATTTTATCTCAGAATCCATAAGTATTTGTCAAACATTCAATAACATCAGGATCATGCATACTTACCGGGAGGGTAATAAATTGGCAGATGCGCTGGCTAATTATGGCATTAATGTTAACCACACTATTTGGGATAATAATAGCATCCCTAAGCAGCTTCAAAACAACATTCATGCGGATTTCTATACGCACACAATATCTTGAGCTGAGTTATGATTATTGGGTGTGGATCAGCATCAATAATACTCCCACACGTGTTGACTTAAAAAATATGATTATGCAAATCATGTCAAATAATCAAGATAGTGTGAAGTATATGGGGAATTCCAAGTGGAGTTATATTGATTTGAAAATCGTGCATGCGGGCTGCACTGCGTCTGCTAAAAGTTAGATACAAGGCTCCACAGAAACTGAATACAGTAGTAATGTGATTGATGATAGGGAGTGGGCTAACATAAAGGCTGTTATTATCACATGTGATTTTCCACAGGCTCAGATCAGCAGACACACGGTCGTTCATAGGAAAAGCAACGGCTCTCATTTCCAACATTGTGCGGATTACAACAGTAACAAGAAGACTGGCTTTAGTGCTCACAAGGATTTGGGAATTTGTTGCAAACAATTAAGCACAGTGAAGATGGGGGGTCCCCCTTGCCAAATTGAGCCTAGTGCAGACCCAGACTGGAAGGATAATATTGAGCTATGGAGCATACTCAGCAAGGGTAGCATCACCAACTTCATGGAGAAGGTTCAGGGGCATGATCAAATAATTTCAGTGTGTTTTGTGAAGGATTGGAAGGAGCGAACTGTGGAATATGGGGGGTAGAAGATCTTGGTCAATGAGGAACTTATTGCTGAAGCGACCGGCCTTGGCTTGGAGGGCTACCATTTTTTTAACAAAAGGGTCGACAGAGATGTTGAAGAGAGGAGATTTGTGGAGGGAGCTGAGAAGCTGATCTACGTTACAGCGGGCCTGCTTGTTAGCTCGATCCCTTCACCTTATGATGAGGTTACTCACATGATGATACAGTTCATTTCCTTGGAAGGAAGGTTTGTCACTGTACCTGCTAAGCACCTTATCTTTCTTAACCACTTCCGTAGGAATCGCATGGTTTGTTTCCCCATTACTTGTTGAAATCTCTTAAGCGCTCCATTTTGGAGTTTCAAAAGCATACCAGGGTGGTTTCTTTACACCAGGGGCTTATTTTAGTGCTACATAAATGTTGTATTCTTAAGTATCCTGGTATCCCATCCTCTCCTAGCTCAGTCCCCCCTCTGCCGGGTTTTACTGCTGCTAGTCCAGTTTCTCCATTCTCTGCCCCTGCCACCGCTACTGTCACCCCCCTTCCGGCCATCCAGGCTTCTTCTTCCTTTCCCCCTACTACTTCTCCCACCCTCGAATTCGCCTCCACCTCAGCCAGACTGGTTACCAGGGCTTCTAGAAATCTTAACCTTGAGACTCTTGTTGTGGGGAAGGGTCCTCATGAAATTGAAATTACACATGACCTACTAAATATTAGCAGTGACAGTCCTTGGGATGTGCATATGGAAAGCTCTTCAAAAAGACTAGAAGCCTTAGAGGCTGATATTAAACTATTGAAGGATGAGGTTAAGAACTTGGCAAAACAGAAAGGTAAGAGGAAGAAGGAGGAAGAGGTGGATATTGATAACAACCAGATTGATGATATCTACAAGAAGCTGAACTCCTTAAACTCCCGTTTAGGGAAGGCCAAAACTTGTCATGATTACAATATGGCCATCTTTAGGGTGATTGAGGAGTTCATTGAGCAACATGTCAAAAGTGTCTCCAACCTCAACGGAGTTCCGGCAACACTTTGGGGCAATGATAAGGAAAGCAAAAGGACCATTGAACAATTGGATAAGACTGACGCTGCCAACATGACTACTTTTGGTATGTTCCATTCTTGGAAGAATATCAAGACCAACATAGACAAAGCTACCAAAAAGTAGTCGTAGATGCTTTAGCTGTTCTTGTCTGTTTTTATGCTATTTTTTTACGGTCTCTCTACTGCTTTTTTATAGTGTTTTTGTTGTTTTGTCTTGTTTGGGTAGTTATTTTTTGGCTACTTTGGGATGAAGAAGTGAAGAGGCTAGAATGTCCCATGAAGATGATGAAATTGTTGATGTAGACATGTTGTCATGAAAATATGTAACAAGAAAATTTCAAAATTTCAAACATGACAACAATAACCCTGTGTCAAAACTTTAAATTTTTTCCTTTCCAAGAAACGCTAGGTCTACCCATTCTTAACATCAATCCTTACTCAATCCATGTAATTTTCCTCAATTTCTTTTCCATACAATCCCCCTAGGTGATTTTAGGAGCTTTTGGAGAACGCCAATTTTGGGGGAGCTTAGGGAAGGGCTACCATTGGCCTTCCCAAGACTAATGAACCCCCTTAGAGTGAAACAGAGGAGAAAAATTAAACATAGAGATGCATTCAAGTTCCAAGAACATTTGTGACATTTTTTTGGGATATTTTTGGAAAGTTCTGAAGGGTTTGGAGTTGATTCAGCAAAAATGGGTTTTCAGGCTTAAAGGAGCATACAATGCAAAGGAGTGCCTGAACTTCAAGAAAATATTATGGGAGATTTTTTTAGAGTCAAGAGCACAAAAAAATTCTTATGGAAGGTATTTTCCATGCCCTAAATGGTGGAAAAAAGGATACATCGTGAAACATCATGCACCTCCCTAGGCAATTCATTCTTCTAGTGTGCAACTGGCGGTCCTGAGAAAAAATGGATCATTTGGAGGTGATTAATTAATATATGAAGCTACATAACAACACCATTAAACTAATTTGGTGTTTTAAAATCAAATTCATATAAAATTTCACCTTTAAACTCATCTGGAATCTCACGTTATCGGCGTCACAAGTTGGCCTAAGGTAAGAGTTTGATACTTAGCAAATTTTTGAAGTGGACTCGTGTCAGCACCAGGAGCCTGGTGAGATTTCATGTCCATTTTTTCCCTTTAAAAAAGTTATATAAGGGACATGAAAATTCACCCATCCATTTTTAGCCCTCATATCACCAACGTGACCTCATGGATTACCAGTTTAGCACCCAAGATCTAATTGGAGCCATTCCATTCACTACATGGATGATCGCCAAGTGTCACAACCTGGAACAATGTGGAAAGTGATTTCCTTTTAATCCCTTTATTTAGGGTACATAAGGGACAAAAAAAAATTCCTATCCATTTTGGTCTCCAAGACACCAACGTGGCCCTTCGCATTGCTAGTTCAGCCCCTGGGAGCTAGTTGAATCCCCTCCTCTCATTACACAAATGATTGTCAAGTGTCAAATCCTAGTGCAATGTGGAAATTGATGTTCCTTTCATCCCTTTATAAAAGGTACATAAGAGAAAACAAATTCCTAGCCCCCTGTGCTTTCTTCTTATATGAATAAATTTAGACTTAGTCATTTTTTCATGCCTATTCATCCCCCACACCTTCATACCTTGTCGAAACTCTGGAAAAATTTTCCCAGACATACCAAATACTCAAATTCTTCCTTAGGAAGTCATAATGGTCATCTAAAGAAGAAAACAACAAAAATGAACACTTACTTAAAATAATAGGCCCCCTATATGGGTTCTTACTAAAAATATTAAGTCACCCCAAGAAGTTTCCGAGGCAAAGGAAGTGTGCATATGATTGAATGAAGAATTTCATCACATCATGATGGTCAATAATAAGTAAAAATCACCCCTTACCAAAAATAATAAGTCTCCCATCTGGGCACCTGCTATTAATGGTAATTCACACTTAAAGGGAAGTTTTTACGTAATGGGACACAAAGGGATGATGATTCAAGTCAACATAATCATTCAGGATCATCCATGGGAATTTCCCATAGGGAATTTTAGACTCATCTCAAGGAACCTGATAGTGTCTCTTGACACCCACTTTATAGTTTGAGTTGCAGGTGTATCATGTGTAGGGTGGAAATTGTGTTCATTGGTAAAATTGTTCATTCAACTTGGCCATACCAGTTTTGAACTCATATTTATTTGGAAGGGATCTTCATGAGTTATGTTTGTGGTCATCAGCAAATTCATTCAATAGTGTTCTTAAACACTTATATTGAGGTGTCTGTGAACCATCCAAAAGAGTTTCTTAGGGGGAAAAGGATTCAAAAGTTTAGAGTTTCATCACCTTGGAGCATTCCATTGATCATAATTAGTAAAATTAATCAAGATAAAAATATCCTCTTCTATTCCTTCCCCCAACTTTCTCTCTCTTCAAATGTTCTAATTATTCATTGGGGTTTGCACTTTTTAATATGCCTTTAAGTTATTTGAAAAGTGACTTTAGAAACATGATGTAAAATTTAGTCATCTTGTTTTTATAAAAGGGACTTAATGTTTTGTAGAATGTGAATAGTATAAAGGTAGAAATAAGCCATGTGAAGTGTCACTGAGAAGATGAAGAGTTGTTCCTCTTCTATAAATTGTAATAATCTCCTCATTTGAGCTTCTTATGAAATTCTTAACTTCTTAGCGGGTTGTCAATTTTTAATCTCACGAGGGAGTAATTATTGTGAAGGAATAAAGAGATATCTAAAATTCTTATATTTTCCCAGTCTCACATTCCTCTATTCTTTTTATTTACAATTTATGCTCGAGAATCAATAAAAGAAGGATTTTATAGCCTTTTTTTACTAAGGTATTTAATAATTCTTTGTGCTCATAAGTTCTAATTGGTCTTATTGTCATTTGCAGGGTTGTTTCTTCTTAAATTTAGTGCATGTTGGAACTTTCTGATTAATGGGTGTGGGACTCTGATTTTCTACCCATGACATCAATCCCCTTATCCCTTTTGTTTCAATCCCTTCCCCTTCTCTTGGAAAGTACTCCCTAACAAGGAATTACTAGCTTTTCCACAGGTTTAGTGGAGTGCCCCTGTTAGATCCCCAATCAAAAGACTAGCACAAAAATCACCTTTCACGTGCATATAAACACATAAGTTACACCATTTAAGTAGAGGGAATTAGATTACCAGAGTGTTGGAAATAAATCCAAAAATTCATTTACCTAAAAAAAATTCTTTCCAACAAGTACACACCCCAAGAAGAGCTCATAGATGAATGAAAATTCTCTTAGTGAAAGTTTTGGTGAAGATGTCACCAACATGCTTTGAAGACTGGAAGAATATCAAATCAATGACCTATTCACGAATGAGATCCCAAATGAAGAGCATGTGAATCTCAATGTGTTTGGTACTCTGATAAAGAACTAGATTCCTACATATCTGGATGGTTCTCTGGTTGTCACAAAATATGAAAGTAGGTCACTTGATTTGGGTACCAAGCTTAGAAAGAATCCCCTAAAGATAAATACCCTCAATGGTTACGTTAACAAATCCCATGTACTTTACCTCTATGGATGATAGATAAATAAAATTCTACTTCATGTTCGGCCAACTAATAGGACTAGGACCCAATGAGAAACTATAACCTGAAGTGGACTTACAACACTCAGTTTTTCCAGCCCAATCGTAGTCTGAGTAGCTAACCAAGTCACTGTCTAAACCAACCCTGTAGTGAATCTCATATCTGTGTGATCCCTAAATTTAGTGCAACATCCTCTTAGCTACTTTCAAATACATTTCATGAAGTTCCCACATCTAACTCAAAACAATACCACTGGCATAGGAGATATCAGGTCTTGTGTGAGTCAAGTAAATAAGGATTTTAACAAGTTTTCAATACAAAGTAGCATCAACTAAGGGTGTGGAACAATCAACCTCAATATAGACTCTAGATAAGAAAGGATTCAAATATGGCTTGTAGTTAGCCATGTGAAAACAAGTCAGAAGATCAAGAGAGTACTTGGGATGTGTAAGTGAAATCCCTGAATCATACTGTGTGGTCTTAATTCCAAGGAATTAGTGTAGTAAACCCAAGTCAGTCATGGAAAATATATCCTAAAGAGTTGTCTTCACTACCAAGATAGATGATGGAGTACTCCCAGTGATCAAAAGGTCATAAAAAAAAGTACCAGTATCAGTAATGAATCATCCTATTGTAATAGATATACATTGGGATTTGAATGACACTGAGTAAAACCAAAAGCTAGGAGGAAGGAATCCATCTTGGCATACCAATCCTGAGGGGCATGTTTGAGGCCATAGATATATTTCCTAAGTCTGAAAACTAAGGATGTATCTTAAACAAACCCTGGTGAATGCTACATGTAGATCTCCTCTTGTAGGTCTCTGTGAAGAAAATCACTCTTTACATCCATCTGGTGCACACTTTAACCATGTGTTGTAGCTTCAACAAGAGTGATATGATCAAATTCATATTTCCTATAGGTACAAAGGTCTTTGAGTAGTATATGTTGGATACATGTGAAAACCCCCTTGCTACTAACCAAGCCTTGTACTTATCAACTAACCCATATGCTATAAATTTTGTACAATATATCCATCGACATTAAACCATATTCCTTCCCTTAGGAAGTGAATTCAAATCCCAAGTGTGATTGTTGATTACAGATTTATATTCCTCATGCATAAAATTGTCCCACTTAGGTATGCCTGACAGATCTTCAAATGTCTATGGATATATCATTGAAGCATAGAATCCATGTGTCCTACTCTGATAGTCTACTCGAGTATGAATTTCATCCTCTAGATCCCATTCCCAAGTACCTTCACTTTGAAGTGTCTTCCTAGCACTAAGTGGGATTAAAGTGGGTGATTCATGTGCCGAATACTCATCTTTTGAAGTATGGATAGAAGTAGATGAAGACAAATACTCATTACTTTTCTCTTTTTCAGAACTATAATAAGTAGAGGAATCTACCTCAGAAACATAATGTGGATGATCTGAATCCTCAAACTCCTCATCAAAATTGAGTGAATCCAAAGTATATGGAGAAGCATCAAGTAAAGATTCAGTGGAACTCTCCTAAGACTTAACACTTGTCATGATGAAAAAATCATGAGTATTAGGATGGATAATTCTATATCCTTTGACCCCCTCTAGTTACCCAACAAATATGTAAGGTTTAGATTGAGGCTCCATTTCCTTACATTTTTTTGGAAATGTGTGCCATCACTGGTGATCTGAAGACCCTGAAGTGTTTAACTTATGGTTTCCTGTTGTTATAAGATTCAAAGGGAGTTATACCTTTTAAATATTTTTGTGGAACCTGGTTCTATATATAACAAGAACAATTGATTGATTCTAACCAAAATCGTGGAGTCAAATATTTTGAGTGTATCATACAGTTTACCATCTCTTTCAAGGACCTAATTTTTTGTTCTACCATGTCATTTTATTGAGGAGTGTAAATCATTGACCGTTGTAGATCAATACTCTCAGTGGTGAAAAATTACTCAAATCTATTGTTAACATACTCCCCCCATTATCTATTCAAAGAAATTTTATGATTTTCTCATATTGATTCTCAGCAAGTGCTTTGATGTCCCGAAAGTAATCGAACACTTCATATTTTTTTCCTAAGGAAGTAGACCCATGTATATCTAGAAAAGTCATGTATGAAGGTGAGAGTATATTTGGCCCTAGTGAAAGAAGGATGGGGAAAATCCCCTATGACATCACTGTGAATAAAATCTAAAGGTGTTAAATATCTCCAAGCTATTCTCTTGTCAAATTTATCTTTAGGATGTTTTCTAAGAGCACAACGCTCGCAAATTACCTTTGAGAAATAAAATCTAAGAAATACCAGAACCATGTCATGTTGACTGAGTTACTCAAGGTAGAAATATTTAATATGGAAAACCTTCTCATGAAATAATCTACTAACTCTATTTGAGTCTGTGAGAAATTTAGTATTGGAAACATCAGGTGCAAAGTGTGAGAATATATATAACCTAACATGGTGATCGTCCCTTCCCAATGTTATTGTAGTGTCGCTATGCAACTCCCTGATCTCAACTAAATTTTTATCAAATAGGACTCTCATACCATTCCCTATGTGAATCATTTGATAAAATGACAAGAGATTAGTTGAAAGTGAAGGTACACTAAGAAAACTTGTGAATGTTCCACCTTTAAATTCAATAGACCCTCTCCCTGAAATTGTGGCTAGAGTATCATCACCAAAAGAGATGGAGGACATACTACAAGGCTCTAAGGAAGAAAACTAAACCTATGATGAACCCATGTGGTGTGAAGCAGTAGAGTCGATAACCCAAGGAGTAGATGAGAATGAAAACAAAACTAGTTCTTTTCCCTTATGTTTCTCTTTATTTTTTTACTTTACCTTAGTAGATTATTGGGTTGATGAATACTATTTGATAGACTTAGGGACCCTTATGTTGTTCTTCTGAGGAGATGATTGAGGTGGTTTTATGATAGAAAATAAACATGTGACCTTCTTCACACCCAACCTCTTGATTTCATGTCGAGACAGTTGGTGTAGAATGAATGTGAATGAAAGTGGGGTGACAAAGATCAAGCTAATTGGGAAATATTATATCTTCAACATGTAATGCAAGGATATGTGAGTCTAAGGAAAATAATTCTCTCCTAACTTGAAATGGTGTGATGGCTCAGTGTGAGACAATAGTCACTCGTAGACTCCAATCAATGTTGATTTCTTTTGATATATATATATATATATATATATATATATATATATATATATATATTTTGAATACGTGGAAAATGACCTGGGAGTGCCTCGTATAAATTTCCAGATAAGGTCATGGAAGTAAGAATAAGAGGCATGATGGAGCCACAGGTATTTATGGGAAATTTTTTGGTCTGGTCCATAAATACTTAACCTAATCAGCTATTTTGTTCAGCAAGGAAAGTTATGCAATAATATCTAGTGGAAGTGGTGAAGATTTGAATAATAATGTACATAAACTAGTGTCAATGTCTAACTAACTAGTAGGCCTATTGGGTGATGGGAGATGAGGATCACAACCAAAGACTCATGGAGGTTGTGGCCCTTGAATCATCATGCTCGTAATCAAACCCTATTGCCAGGAGTAGTCCAATATTTGTAGGCTTGATTAGCAGTGATGTTTAACATATTGAGTTGTTCTATTTTCTCAGTGAAATTTGTGGGTGTGTGTAATATTGTCAAACGTAAATTGGTATCAATGTAAGTTATCAATTCTAGCCCGTTGGGTTGTGGGACCAAGGGATCACAACTATATGTATTTTCTTGTTTTAGACCATTGATGGTCATATAGAATGAAATAAAATGATTTTTGATAAGAAAACTAATTACTGAAGGAAATATAATCTATGTTTTTGGATTTTTCACAATATTACAGATAAAAGTAGTAAAAACAAACTAATCTTCCAAAGGAAATCTTTTTATTATTTTCTAATTTTTAAGCAATGCGTTCTAATCTAATAAATAAACTAAAGACAAGAAATCAGCTAGATGTAGCTGGTTACTTGTGCAAATGTATGAATCTAATCTAAAACAAATAACTGAATCTAATAAAAAACCCTTCAAACCCTACCTCAAAGGTGAAGAACAAATCATGACCCTAAAAGGGGGTATTGTTCCCCACAACTTCCCTGGTAGTGTTAAAGAGGCAAAATTACTAATGATTTGATCTGCTTGTGATTGACTAATCTATTGAAATGAACGATTTTCTACTCTATTTGATATGTAATTGAAGCTAGTGATTTGAAATTGATAATTAAACAAACGAGGAAAAAAACACAAAATTCCAACCTAGACAAGCAAGAGATTTGGAAAATATAGTTGTGTTTGTATCTATCCCCTCAGTATGTTCCTTTCTTTCTCCAAGTTTTCATTTGATTCCAAGGGATTGGAAATGCAAGAACAACAGCTGGAGGATGATGCTTGAGCAATGGCATCTTGATGGTAGTCTGAATGAAATGTAAGTAGAAGAGAGATAACACAAGAGATCAGATTTTAGCTATGCAATTCCTAATAAGATCGTAGCAGCAATACAATACAAGATACACACAAATTCTCAATCCTTCTATTTGAATACAAGCATGGAATATATAGGAATGGAGGATGGGAGGTGCCTTCAAGATTAAGGCAAGAAGGAATAGTTCTAACTAATTAAAGCACATGCAAAAATAGAAGAGGGAAGGAGAACCAAGAAATCAAAACTTATTTTAGAAAATTTGGCTTATGCATACATGTAAAAAGTGAAATTAAGTGAACTGTCACATGTTAAAACATGCGTGAGAGAATCTAGAAAAAGTGGGCAAGACCGCTACCCTATGTAGGGTGGCGGTTTCAGGACCACCACCCCATTTTGGGTGGTGATTTCAGAACCAATTCCCAGACAGGGTGGTGGTCTAGCCACTAAAGGCCAAAACATGTGCAGAAAAAGGCATGGAGCTAGAAAAAGTGCGGAAAGGCCAAGTAAAGATGTCTAGGCAAAAAATAGACACTACGAATGTAAATTGGATCTTGAAAACCTTTTTGAAAGGACCTAAATCATCATTGGGGAATTTTGTAACCATGTTTCTGACAATGTAGCACATGTAATTTTGGGTGCGTACATATTGCCCCCTCGGAGAAGCATTTTAGCCTTGAAAAGGCATAAAACGTAGAGTCTAAGTATGGAGTTCCTTAAAAGAGGAGTTTATAAGTTATACTTAAAATTCCTATGTGTCGAAATTTTGCCACCCAAACTCTCGCTACCTGCAAGAGAAAAGAAGACTCAAGTGCACATATATCAAATATTGAAAAATAAACACTAAATTGAAATAATAAGATGACTTAACATTTGTGTGGGGATATAGAAATATACCTATGCCAATGCTCTAGCCCTGTGAACACATACACTCAAAACAACGTTAAAAATAACATATATATATCAAAACAAACTCACTTTTTAATTCATTTGTGCATTGTTGATTTGGAAAATTTGGAACTCTAGATTCACGGTGACCATTTCTGACAAGAGTATAGCCGAAATGACCATTGTGGAATAGTGATCATGCCTCCATGTGCAGGAGATCGACCAACATGGTCAAAGGTTAGTTATTTTCACTTTTTCTCTTTTTATACCCTAAATAAAAATGTTAAAAAGTTCACCTAGGGGGGATTATTTTCAAGTTTTTAATCTTAAATGAGTCTCTAGGGGGAGAGCCCATAGGACATGTTTTTATTTTATCCAAAATGGTTTTTTTTTCACTATTGAACATTTTTTAGGGTTAAGGGAACATTTGAAAAATTGGTTCAGGACTGCCACCTTGCTTGGGCGGTGGTCCTGGAACTGCCACCTTACACTAGGTGGTAGTTCTGAACAGAAAGACCAAAATGTTCAGTAACTTGAATATTTTTGGATTTTTCATTCTTTATCATTTTTTTGATGATCTTGTCTTCTTTTATATGTTACTAACTTGCTATTTTATCATGTTTTTGTGAACGCGGAAGAATGAGGAATAAATTTGTTCGAGCACACATAGAGAGAGAGAGAGTGTGTGTGTGATTAGTTCCTTGGGATTCTAGATCATATAACTCAAGCTGAGAGAGACATTCTATAGAGGGTAGGTATCTAGAGGATTGTATGGGTACCCAATGATGCCCTTACTAGTCACATATTGTGTGAATTTTTATCCTACAGGGATGCAGATCAGAACACCTTCTAGTTTCCAGGTGTTAGGGGTGAGTGGACTATTACTCTAGAGGATGTATATAACATCCTTGGGCTCCTGATTCTTGGGAGGAGAATAAATTTAGAGACATCATGATCCAGGGCCGCAATGAAATAGTGGGCCACATACATGGGAGACAGTGTTGTCTCATTTGGTTTGAAGATGGGGATGAAGGTTTGGTCAATTACTACTGCTCCTATTTTGATTATTCAAAGAGCCATTATGGGAATCTTGTCCTCATGATTGATCGGGAAAAAGGGAGGTGACACTCTCCTCTACTGCTAGGCTCCCATCATCAAAGAGATTAAGGGGCATGGGTGTAGGTATGCATGGGGAGAATACATCCTAGGGACTACCTACCACGACTTATATAGGGTAGTCTGATTACAAGGGAAGTCACTGAGCCACCCCACTCTTTTCATGAGCTGGGTATATGAGTGTATCACCCCTATTGAAGGGGAGTGCATGTATTGGACCTAACAATCATCTAGGAAGTGAGGTGGACAGCTATGTTTGTTCTTAGAACACCTCATCATCCAGTGTCTTCTCTTACCACAACAGATATGGTTGCTACTCCCTACTAGGACATGGCAGGGTTATGGGGATAGGAGGTGACCATGGTGGTAACTTGTTCTACTACAGGTCAGCTAGTTTATAGGGCCGGGAGAGTCAATATTCACCCATTTGATCGGGTTCCTCAGAATGTTTTCCTACCATATGTTTACATACTTCCCCCAGCGATATCATTCTATAAGACCATTCAGGAGGCTTAGAGGGGCCCTAAAGGAGATCCCAACTAGACATTAGTTACTCCATGCATTCCTATTGTAGATAGGCACATGGTTCATGCTCAATGGGTAGTTGGTAGCCCTTGAGCACCTTTACTCCAGATTTTGGCCTCTCCCACTCATAACAGAGAGGAGACTGATCCTATTAGTGTTAAATCCAATTCCGAGGAGCACATAGGGGATGAGATGAAGGATGAGTCTGTCATAGAGGAGACTGAGGAGGAGGGGGAAATGATGAGACTAATGAGGCAACACATATGGCAGAGGAGGAGAGTGATCCTAAGTGGCATGAAACTCAGGAGATGCTGATAGCCGCACATGAGGAGGCCAGTGCAGAGAGAGAGAGACCTTAGTCTCAAAGGAGTCATTTCCTCTAGCTGGTGAGGGGGACGATGAGTCCATGGTTGAACAACATTTGGCCTCTAGATTTGGGGAATCCCCATAGCCACTAGCAACATAAAGAGTAATAGTTATTGACCCTACCTAGATGTGTGGAGATCCGAGTATGTTTGATACTCTTCTCTCGCCTTTGTTGATTTGAAACCCTAGTTTTGATATTCTATTTTGATTTGCATTTTTCACTTTTCTAACTTATCTTCTTCTTATCCTTCCCTTCTTACAGAGACTACACAAGAGTGGAGAGAGCTCATCTGATGGGTGTGCGTGGATACCCTACTGATACCCTCAAGGAATACCCGAGCCACACTGATTGATGATTCGGGTCAACCGCTATCTTCTGACAAACACACTGATGTGTTTTATCTTGTTTTGAGGATAGAAAAGGTGGTGACCTCCCTTCATACTATGGTGGCTAGATATGAGGCCACCAAGTGTCTGATGAGGTGGATCCATTCCCATATTGAGACCACAGCCAATGACCATCGTTAAGAGCACTCACACCATTCGATTCACTCTCAGTGTCATGGCAGCAGTAACAGGAGCCTGTACTTGGCCGTTCACCATATAAGGGATCCTATAGGGATGGACAGGCCACTATGCCATTTATTGATTTTTAATCATTTTTTTGGGCATTATATAATTTTTATTTTGTAGATTTCAGGCTCATTACGAGTGTTTTGGGCACGCCTTAGCACGTTGTGGTATTGTATAGAAACTTGACCCACTATGATATATCAAGAATCTTATTTTTGGTTCGTATATCCATTGTATCTGAGTTGACTCTGTTTTGTTTTATTTCTCATATGTACTCTAAATGTTTAGAATTTCCACTTTTCTATGCTTTTTCAGAAAGCATGCAATGGGTGTGAGATGATAACAAAATGATTTCTTTTTGTAATTTATAATGTTGATATATCATAATGCGAACACAATGTGATGTTTGAACTTTAGTTTCCTTAAACAATATTTGATACTTCATATTGTCTTGGGAAAACATGGTGACATAGTGATATGATAAGAATATGTACTTTCCCCACTCCTTACCCCACACAACCAGTCGGATGGGACAAATCAACACCAAGAGCCAAAAAGGGCACAAGTTATGAATTTTTTTTAATGGTAATGATGAGGGAGGTTTGACAAGACCACATTGAGACACTACAATTTCACCCTACTCAATTTAACTCATAGCTTAGAATGTGATTTACTTTCCATTTTATCTAGACTTAGATTCGTAGATGGCTACTCGGTTGACAAAATCTGGTTTTGAGGTTTTAAACTCTTTTAGATTTTTGGACATCTAACTCACTTTGATTTTTAATTATGATTTCACAACATTTGAGTGAATTATTTGTAACTTTCAAGTTTATCAAAGAGACCCCCTACACCTTTCCCCATGCTACCAGTAGGAAGCATGGGCTCATCACCATAGATAAGGAATAGGCGAGTAAGGGCATTTATCTCCTTTCCCAACCCTACATAACCGGTAAGAGATGCAGGCTCATCACTTGAGGTTGGTAGGGCAAAGAAATGTGTAAAATAAAAAAATTCTGTGGATTTTCATTTGACTTACTCATCTAGGTAAAAAATTTAGTATGTTCTTATTTCCAAAGATATTTTTATGGGATAGATTTGGCATCATGAATCTTATAGAATAGACTATAGGCAAAGACACCTAATCTAGAAAGAGACTATAAGAAAAACCAAGTATGCAGGCCTTGGTATGATCATGGTCAAAGCTCTATCTTATCATGTTTGAACTGATGAAATGGTTTTAAAACAATTGATGATACCATGAAAATTTGGAGTGACATGATTTGAATGCTTTGCTAATGCTTTTCAGAAGTTTTTAAGGAGTTTCTATAAGAATAAATCCCTTAATCACAAATTTTACATAATGAGCTAGCAAATGAAAGTGCGATGTAGATGTAGTAATGTACATATGAAAATGCTAATGGATCATGTGTAATACCTCTTTTGGTGAAGAGATTTCAAATATTTATTAAAATCCTCACCCTCTAGTGTACATTGGAAAAATACCCCATTTTTGTAGTCTTCTACTATTCGATATGGACACAACCACCTAGGTTTGAGTTTCCTTCCCTTACTAGTTTTTTTGTCTATTTGGATGTCAAGTCTTACGACCAAATATCCCTCATATATTTCAAGCTCATAAAACTTCTTATTGTATTTATGATCTATCCAGTTAGCATAAACGTTGTGCCATTGTTTAGCGTTGAATCTAACCTCATCATGACTTTCGAACTGAGAGAGTTGTGCTTCTCGATAGCCTTATCTCCATAGATTCCATGTAGTGAAATATGGAGACTCAATATTTCAACCTCGAGTGCTAAAAATTCTTCCACAATAAATAACAAAGAAAAGGGGGTTACCCTTGTTAGTTTTCTAACTGACGTTTGATAGACCCACAAGGCCAGAAAAATATTTAAATGCCAATTTCGTTTATTCTCCTTAACGGTCTTAAGAAGGATGGACTTTAATGTTTTATTCATAGCCTCAACCTATCCATTGGCCTGAGGGTAATAAAGAGAAGCCATATGATTAATTATCTTGAACTTTGCACATAATTCACACACCTCATATTTTTTAAAAGACGTGTCATTATCTGAGATAATGACTTGTGGGACACCGTACCTATAAATGATTTGTTTTAAGATGAACTTAGCGATCATAGACCTGGGTACAGTGGTAAGAGGCATGGATTCTACCAACTTAGTAAAGTACTATGTGGCCGTCATTATGAAGTTATGGCCATTTGTTGACGAGGGAGATAATTTCCCTATTAAATCCAGGCCCCACCTTGAAAAGGGTCATGGGGTTGTAATTGGTTGCAAAGCTTGTGACAGTACGTGGATCTCGTGGGAGAACTCTTGGCATTTGTGGAATATACACATAAAATCTATTGCATCATGTTCTAGAGTGGGCTAAAAATAGCCCATCTGATGTATCTTCCGAGTAGTGGCATGGCCATCGAAGTGACCTCCACATACTCTGATATGTGACTCATAAAGAATATTTTTGTATTCTTCGGCGTCAACACATCTTAACAACATTCCATTGAAGGCACTGCAATAGAGCACCTACTATATTATTACATACTTAGTGGTAATGACACGTAACCGCATTATTTTTTGAGATGTTTCCCCTTCTGGATATGTATGGTCTACTATAAAATTAATGATGTCGGTATACCATGGACACACAAAAATGGGGGGGCTAGTCTCAACAAAGTACACACTCATAAGGGGAATTCTAGATCTACCAGATCACCTCTATCTAACAAATTATCACATATCGAATTTGTAATTATTTTTCCTTTGACATATTTTTGATTAACAAACATTAACTCAAATTCTCCCATTAGAGTTATGAAGCGCCCAACCTTCTTAGACAAGGATCCTTGTGTGAGGAATATCCATAAGTGATCTGACTTAATAATAACCATATTTTCTTGATTCAACATATAATGTCTTAAGCACTTTATTGTAAAGACTATGGAAAGGCATTCTTTCTCTTCCTAGGTGTAATGTGTCTCATAATCAAGCAACGTCTGACTAATGAAATAAATTACAGGCTCTTGTTTATCATCATCCTCTTGAGCCAACATGCAAGCTAGTGAAACATCCATAGCTCATGAATACAAGATCAAAGGGAAATATGATCTAGGTGGCATTAGCAAGGGAGGGGAAAATAAGAATTGTTTAACTACCTCGAAGGTTTTATTGCATTATTTTGTCTAATCAATGCTATAATCCTTTTTCGACAAATTGTTGATTGGGTGAACAACAAAGGTCAAGTCAAGGATAAATCTTTGGATTGCCCTGAGTTTTCCAAGAAAATATTTTATGCCAAACTCATCTTTTGGTGGAATCATTTCCAATATAGCTCAGATTTTATCTAGGTTTACATTAATTCCTCATGAAGATATGAAGTACCCCCAAAATATTGCCTCCTAATACACTGAATACATAATTTTTTGGATTCAATGTGATGTCATATTTGATTAATTGCGAAAGGATGATACAAAGCACCTCTGAGTGATCGCAACACTTTCTAAACTTAGCGAGCAATTCATCCACATAGGATTCCACAATCTTATGTATAAGATCATGGAATATATAAGTCATCTCTCATTGGTACGTAGCTCCAACGTTCTTAATCCCGAATTGTATGACCGTATAATAGTAAGTTCCCCAAGGAGTTATAAATGTTGTTTTGGCTTGATCCTCTTCAGATATTCTGATCTAGTTATATCCAAAGAACCCATCCATAAGAGACAAAAACTTGAAATTAGATGTTGTGTCAATGATAACATTGATGGATGGTAATGGGAAATCATCCTTAGGAAAATCCTTATTTATATCCTGAAAATCTATGCAAATGTGGATCTTTCCATTTGTCTTGAGAATAGGGACTATGTTAGATACCCATTAAGAGTAATCAACAGGCTTGATGAATCCCACCTAGAGCAGTTTCATCACTTCTTCTTTTAGCATGAGGGCCACTTTTGGCTTCATGGGCCTCGAATTTTTATTAATCGAATTTGCATCTAGTTTGGTGATAAGATTTTGCACTACAATGTGTGATGTAATCCCCATTATTTCCTTGTAATTAAATGAAAATGCCTTTTGATGCTCCTTGAGAATTCAGGTATGTATTTCAACCTCCTCAGGAGTTAAAGAGGACCCTAGCTTCAAAATATTTGGTTCTTCCTCAGTCTCGATATTTATATCGATTTTTCCCTTGATTAAGGAGGCACCGCCTTCCTCAAACTCAAGCAGGGCTAGAGGTAAATCTAAATCCCCCTCTTCTACTACCTCAAAAATTTCAAGTTCCTTCCCAAGGGAAGGATCTATCATGGGATTTCCAAAATAGGAATAAGAGTGTGGAATTAGAGAAATATCAACCTCATGATGTGTAAGATGTAGCTCTGCAAGAGCATTTAGATATTCTAGAGTTGCTTTGTCAATGTTAACATGATCTGTAATGACATACTCACTCTCAGTCTCTATGTATGTCAACATTGGAGTTATTGGTGTCTTATTGACCAAAGGTTTTACACGAACCGATACCGTGAAGCTTGAATCTTCCAACTCACCACTTGGAGTAAAGCAAGAAGCGGAGGTTACGATTGAATCTACAAGGAGATTCTACTCTCATGGAATTTCCTTGATCGATATGAAGTCAAACCTCTTCATTAAATTCAGCATTGCCATTTTGTAAAGTTGCAAATGGTTAGTTCTAGTCTCATACACTTCAGATACTTGATTCGTGACAAGTTGTGAATCACCAAACACCCTAATATTAAGAGCACCCATTCTTTCAGCTACAATGAGACCAAGTAGAAGGGCTTCATATTCAGCCCCATTATTTGTGCTCTCAAATTTTAAATTGAAGTCAAAAGGTAGAATCCTTCCCTTAGGAGAAGTAATAATCACACCTTCCCCAGTGTCAAAATGTCACTTGGCTCCATCTAAATGGAGAGTCCAATAGTTGGAAAAATGGATGTTGAATCATCTTTTGAATCTTTCTCCTTTACTTCAATTACCTCGAACATACAAACCTCATTTGCTGGTAGAGAACCAAGTCCTTGGGTATGTCTCATGCCAAAATAATTGAAAGGATGAAGAATTAGTGAATCTTTTTCCAATAGCTCGACAATATTTTCCGTAGTCCCTAACAATATTGTCTCTATGATGATGGTTTCATATTTGAATACCAGAATGCCTTTGATCAAACTTGTGACTTATAATTCTGTTGTAATAACTATATTTTCCTCTGGTACAGAGCTTAATGGTTTATTTAAATGATTTGTAGGAAGCTCAAACTCAGAGTGGAATCCTGACCTCTTTTTCAAATTGGCTAAGTGTATGTCAAAGGGTTTTGGATCACCATGCGCCATAAAAACCTTCCCTAAATACATGAACCTAACTTCCCAAAATAAAGTGGAGGGAATAGCCTTCATGTGATGAATCCAAGGATGACCAAGCATCATATTATAGTTGGTTTCCTGATCTATAATATAAAATTCAGTTATTACCATCTTCGGTCAAAGGGTGACCGACAACACTATATTTTTTATTGACATTTCTTCGAGGCTATCATATCCCCTCAACACATTTCATGTCGAAGAGAAATTGGTCTCTCCATACACTAGTTTTTGAAGGAAAGAGAAGGGGAATATGTTGAATACTTCCCCATCATCAATCATCGCATGCTTTACATAGTTTTTGTAAATCCAGACTTGTAAAAACAACGTCGGATCGCCTCTACGAACTATTTCAGCATCTGTGGGCATCTTGCTAATATCAGAGACAAACCCAACATATATTTCAGGTTGTCCTAGAGGATAGACATAAAAGTCCACATGGTTTATTTGTGCTTCTAGAGGATGGGTGACATTAACCAAATGACCAAGACCTAATGCTTCTAGTAGAGTGGACCTATGAGTAGGGGAATTCTTTAACAGATCCAAGAAGGAAATGTGCAAGAATGTCTTAGTTAAGTTGCTGATCAAATCATAATATCCTACTAGATTGCTTAGTGTATCATGGATTTCATTTGATGTAGTCGGGAAGATTGGAATAGGCTGTGAAGAATAATCCCTAGTTCTAGTGGCAACATTAATTTGTGGTTCAGTGTCCAACTCTATCAACCCCATAATTTTTGTTTGTTGGTGACCATCTAAAGGAGGTGCCACCTGTGGGTTTGACAATCTGAGGCTTCACGATCATGTTTCCCTATTAAAATAACCTTGTTTGAATTGTTAGGTTATATTCTACCATGATTTGGATACATGGGGAGAGGATCGTTAAAGATCCCAAGTAGTGTTTTCTGTGGAGATACGAGTCCCATGTAGGTGTTTTGAGTGGGAGCTGTTGGGTTTACCAAAAACATGTCAACAAATAACTATCTTTGGTCCTTTGGGAAACACTGTAATAATTTATTACAATCACAACATGTTCTTACATAATTCCTGTGAACCCTATGGAAACCACAACATAAATTAGGATCGCAATCTCAAGGATTTTTGTTTGTACCTTGTTGTAGTCCAAAATTATAGTTATTGTTCAGTTGTTGATTGTTATGGTTAAAATTTGGGAACCCTTGACTTTGGATTTGAAATTGGTTCAGATACCCATTTAGGAATTGGTTAGGGCCTTGGGTCTGTGTCTGTCTTGCCATTTGAGGTTGTTGTTTCTGTTATTATTAGTAGTTATAATATACAACATTTACTGAGGGAGAGAAGTTATTGTTCCTTTAATTTTTTTTTTCATTGTTATTATGGTTTTTTGAAGAAAAGGTATTGGGAGAATTAACAACATTAGGCTTATTAGGTTGGTCCATCACTCCATTCATCATGACTCCATGATTCTTATTAACAATTTTCAGTCCTTGGTTGTTATTCGTGTTGTTGGAATAACTGCAATTATTTTGATTATGGATGACTAACCTTCCATTAGATTCATAAGTCTTATGACCACTATCAATGGCTTCTTGGTCAATTTGAAGAGCACCCTCTAGAACATCTTCATAGCTCCTTAGCAGGAAATTTTTAACCTCTTCCTTTATCTCCCTATTGAGAGAGTGGAGGAACAAATCAAAAAGTTCTGTTTGATCCATATTTGGATTGCTTGCAGAGGAGTAGAGAACTTTTCACCAAATTTGAATAAAGTGGGATGTAGACTCACTATGTTCTTGCTTGATATGAAGGAATTCCCTGATTCATGTTCTCAAAATATTTTTCATATTAAAAGATTTAATAAATTCTGATACGAGTTTCTTGAATGAGTGTATTGAAGCCTCCAGTATCCTATAGTACCAATCAAGAGAAATACCTTCTAGCATCTTAGGGAAAAATTTTATGACTACGTCCCATGGGAGCAGCTGTTGAATGACCATTGCATAAGCCTTGATGTAGGTGTTAGGATCACCCTCCCCTTTGAATTTCATAAGATTAGGCAACGGTCTTGGGAGCATGAAAATTTAAATGGATAAGTCTATGGGTTCCTTGAGATATTCAGAATAGGTCCCCATTGCGTATGTTTCCACCATTGAAGATCCTTGTTAGGGAGGTGGGGGATGCATCAGTTGCTGAAACGGGACAACATAGACATTTGTTGGGGCATATCGCATCCCTTGTGGTTGTCCATATGGACCTAGGTGGGTATACATATCCCACTATGGAGATTTAGAATACATGTGTACATAGAGGGGTTGATTACCTTGATATGGAATCAAAGGCATGAAGCTAAGGAACGTTACATTTCCAACTGGTATGACATTTGAGAATGTAGTTCCAGCTAGTTCATGTTGCATATATCCATATGTGGCTTGGTGGGAATACCCAAGGTGCCCATCCCTATAAGAAGATCTCTAGGGTTTTGAGTATTCATATAAACTAGAGGATTCTGTGCAGTAGGTATTTGTCTGTAATTTTGTAGGTAGGGAGAAGTTTGTGATTTCCATGCATAGAAAGTATGAGTATTTTGGGAAAAATCTAGCTCCTTGAATTTGTGTACCAAACTTGAAATGATATCACCCAATGACGGAGAGGTTCTTTTCTTAGGTACTTTTTTTCAAACCCTTAGAGGTTATTGAGGAGTATGGTATCCTGCTATGAATATTTCACTATGTTGCCAACCCTCATTGGTAGTATTTTTTGGTTGGTAGAGGGGTAATGTTATTGTTTTGGATCAGGACATCACCTTATCCTTACAACCTATCAAAAGCTCGGTTCATGTTCTATAATTATTGTTCACTCCTAGCATATCATGCTAAATATTCCTCATCTAGATGTGGGAGTTTATCCAATTACATGCTAATGGGCGATCGAAATAATACCCGAGGAGATGAAATTGCTTCACTAGTGAAAATCATGTTGTTTGAACTTGATTGTTCATGAGGATAGGTATGCGTGACCTGATCAAGTTCCTAAATACATATAGAGGAACCAACATTGGTTCCCTGAAGTAGAGATTTTTGAGCAGATGCGTGGTTGTCAGACTATGTTGAAAGTGAAGGTAATTTTTGTGGTATACTTGATTGGTAGTTCTACATGTCAAAAATTAGGATGGGATGACCGTACTCATTGTATCCCAACATATTCAGGTGGTATAATAATACCTACAGAATAAATGATGGACAAAGAAAGAGTAAATGTTATAAACTAGCTCATCATGTCGGGTTCACCAATTTTTAAGACAGAAAATAAACATGTGACCTTCTTCACACCTGACCTCTCGAGTTCATGCTAAGACAGGCGGTGTAGAGTGAATGTGAATGAAAATGTGGTGATGGAGATCAAGATAATTGGGCAATCTTATCTCTTCAACATGTAAAATTGATATCTGCGAGTCTAGGGAAAATTATTCTCTCCTAACTTAAAGTGGTGTGATGGCTTGGTCTGAGATAATAGCCACTCATAGACTCCAATCAATGTCAAGTTCTGCCAAGATTATGTTTATTGGTTGTTGAACACATGGAAAATGACTTGCGAGAGCCTCATATAAATTTCCAAACAAGGTCAGGGAAGTAAGAACGAGAGGTGTGATGGAGCCACAGGTATTTATGGCCGATTTTCTAGTCTGGTCTAGAAATTCTTAGCCTAATTAGCTGTTATGTTTTGATGTAGCCTAGAATTTACCAGATAACATCCTAGTCACATTGGCACATCACTCAACCTAGACTGAGAGCTCACCCAAAGCACACAAAGGTACTAGGTCCCTCTTTAGGGTTATTGTAACAGGATGTTAACATGATGAAGGAATTAACATATAGATTCATAACTAATCCATCATTCCACAATGCATGCTACTCTCAGATCTATGAAAGAACAAGCTTAATAGTAAACGTGATTGAATTAATAACATGCACTACTAAAATACACACATTATGAAACTTAGATTCAGCCAATATCTTCCATCTATTAGTAAATACAGAAGCTCTTTACAGTATTGTCAATCTATACCAATGCACGTATGGAACTAATATAGTAGTCCAATCATATGTGTATATTCTCTATTACACACATACACACATCTCCTTCCATACATCCATCTCTCTCTCTCTCTCTCTCTCTCTCTCTCTCTCTCTCTCTCCTCTTCTACTATGCACCTAACATCATATATATAGGGTGGGGACTTTCCCTTCACCACTTATCTATTCTAGAAATAGGCCACATGCTATTAATAGCCACACGCCATTTACAATCATAGCCACACATGTAAGTGCGTTATCTATAGTCCTCTTGCAGTTAACTAAAGTGTAAATTCTATTCTCAACTTGTATCCATGTATAAATGCTTCAAACCGCTTCTCCAAATATAGAAAATTCATGGTGCAAACATCTGTACATAGTTGATGTGCTTCGCACACCATCTTCTAGAAATAGGTCTTCATGCTCAAAATGGGCTAAGTCCTAAAATCTAAACTTGCTTTCCATGCACGGGTCCTTCTTGTCCTTCCACACCCTTGGTTTCAGGCCTTCCGTCCCACGTGGAATCCTTGTGTGATCTTTGATAAGTATTATTTGATCAACATTACCCCACACTAATCTCATTTTCATCCTGACAATGGGTATCTCTAAAAATTGAAGGAAAGAATAGAAGAATAGAAAGAATAAGAATAAAAGAATGTCGATAAATAAATAATTTCTATGAGGTTATTAGGTAACCTCCTCTATATTAGTTTGTAGTATCAACTCTGGATACTCTTCCTTTATTTCAGCCTCTAATACCTTCCAGTCAGTGAGTGTTTGATCTACGTTTTTTGGGATGTCCATAGTAATGGATTCCAACTCATCCCTCGCAATTTCACCCTTCTCATTTTATAGAACCAACACAACACTGGACATTGATGTCATTCTTCCTTCTAAAATGTCCATATTCTATGCAATCAACTTTCTAGGCTCTTCCAGTTGAGTCTTGTGTGGCTCTTGTGCTATTACCAAGGCCTCACACTTCTATTTAACCATTGACAATATTTCTATGCGGCCCAATGTCTCATCTTTCATCACTTTCTAGTCCTCGTTATTCTCTTCGAGGGTCTTAATGTTGATAAGCACCTCTGGATATGTGCATATATTTAAAGTCTGGTCTTCTTTCTTTAATACTTCTTGTAATTCTTGCAACATCCCTTCATACAATGCAATTTTTCTCATCACAGATGCTTTCTCTCATTTTGCATCTTGTTCATAACATTCTGGTGCTTGCATACACAGAGTTTCATCTTCAAGTACCAAGTCCACCAAATTTCCCACATAGTTTATCGCTAAAGGAAATGTCTGTGGTACCTTGGCCTCTAAGTGTGGCATTTCTCTAATTACATTGTCCCCAATCTCCTCTGTGATACTTATGAACACCTCATTCTTCTTCTGAGCAAATTCTCTCTCCTATGTTGAGCATGCTATCTCTGTGTCCTTTTTCTTCAAATCCTCATGCAGTTCTCTAATCATAGAATATTTTTCCATGTTGCTTATAGCCACCTCAGTAGAAACTTTCACCAATGCATTGTTGACTTGCTCATCTGACATGATAGTAGGCTTTACAGTCATGTGTCTGGCTTAAGGTGTCTTTTTCAGTCATCTTAAAATGCATGACTCTTTGCACACATCAAATTCAGGCTCTTCCATGTGGTTTTGCATTGACCATGAAAGTTTCTTTCGAGTGTGAAACATCAGCATATCTTCATCCATTAAATCCCAATCAAATAAATTCTTCTGTGCTATCATTCTCTGGAAGTGGGCGCAAAAAATTTTTCTTGTGTCCTTTGCATACCCAATGGCTAGTGGAATGTGCTCTCCACTTGTTCTTCTGGACCTTTTCTACTTAGAAAATTTAGCCTCCAAAATTGGGGCTTGTTTATCCATGTCCTAAACATCCTCTTACAGCTGTCTCCTCAGGTATTTTCTCATCCTCTTCTTTTTCCTTTGATGCCTTACCCAATTCTTCTGTGTCCTCTAGAAGTGTAGGAGAATTAGGAACACTTTCCTCTGAATCCTCTACCTCCTCATTCAACTTCATTTTCCTCCTTCTCTGTGCGGTAGCCTCCTTTTGTGGGGAGAGTCTAGGTGATTTATGCACAGTGGTTGGAGTAGCACCTTGGGTCCTTGTTATCCTAAATACCCTTTTAAACTTGTCCTCCCCTTGGACTGCATTCAATTCCTCATCGTCCCCCTCTTATGGCTGAGGCGGTGTAATGGTGCAAAAATCTTAACTTCACCCTTATTTTTAGGATGTCTCCTACTTCTATGCTCTAAACCACAACTATCTTCATGCTCCTCCTCATCTTCCACTCTCAATTGGTACTCGTATGGGCTTAGGCACTGGGATGTTCTCCATTGTATGCTTTCCCTTTGGTGGTGCTGGAAGTGTGAACTCACCTTCCACATACCTTGTTATTCTCCATCTTCTGGCTTTAGCTAGAGATACACTAATGTTTCCCCCACATCTGATACAGCCAAACTTATTGTCTTAATATTTAGCACCTCTGAAATGATCCTCTCTGTATAATAACTTCTTCCAAGATACACATACTTCTTCCTCAATGTATGGTAGTCGTAGTCTACCTCATCTGTATTGAAGACCAGTTAACACATGTCTGTAAATCTATGCATAGATACTTGGTAATACCTTGGAGTGAATGTGTAAGGAAATTTACACCAAGGGCTCCAGAATCCATCTTTCATTGGGAAGTGTGCAATACAGAAATGTTGATATATAACAAACTAATTTTTTTTTCCTACCACTATTGGTAGCTCCTTTTGGATGCACCACTCTTCCCCAAATGACGCACAGAGCCTGTCATGCCATTTCTCTTCCCTTTACTTTACGTCATCTGTCATGACCCCTTTGCATAGGTACTTGTTGAATCTTTCAGCTTGTTACTTGTTCTCCATGGGGTATTCCAATACTTTTCCTTTGGCCTGTCTGGTACTCTAATCTCTATGAATACCAGTGATAGTAGAATAGCCCCAAAGCTGATCTTCCCCCCTGTGCATGCTTCTTCAACTATTTTCTCTATAATATAGCCTACAATATTGATAGATTGTCCCTTTTGACATCTTATGCACCACATGTAACCATATAGTATTTACCTATGACCACCACTCTTAATCATTCAACTTGGTAACAAGGTGTGCTACAACCTACACAATTGGACAATTCTTCAATTTGTCTATGTCCATTCCACGTGGACCCTTCAGGCACCCCAAATCTTTTCTGGTCTTTAAAATCATGGATTTATCTATGAGATCACCTTTTATATCCTCTCCTGTGGCCTTCAAATATGTAACTGATGAGACAAGCGCATATGAGATTCTAACTCTGCATCCTGCAAAGTAGAAAAATTCCTCATGCACCTTGCTCATGAGCCATTGATACAAGGGACCATACTTACCAAAATATGGAATCTCATATAATTGGTAGACCTTAATTCTCTTTAAAATATTTTCACCCACATCATCATAAACTGGCATGTCATCCACCATGCACTTGTTCATTCTAGCAGTGAGCAAGGAATCAAGATCCTTCTTATTCTCTGAAGTCCTATGATTGTATTCACTTACTTTTCTCTTTCTGATGGGTGAATCCCATTCTTGGCCGAAGATGAATCATTCTGGATATTGCATTTCTAAAAAGTGGATTTCGGGTGCCATCTCTTCCTCCTTGATGACCACATTCTTCTTTCCTTTTACTGCTGCTGTAGATGCCTTCTTCAGTGCCATTTTTACCTTGCAAATGTATCCTCTTCAACTCTACAACTTTACAAACCAAACCCTAGCTCGATTCAATCATGCCTTAGGTGGAAAATTTGTAACCTGACTCTTTTCTATCTCACTACTTTGCTCAAACCCTTCACCATTGGGGACGCAAGCTTCTTGTTGCACAGATTTGTTTGTCACGCTTGGTTTCACACCCTTCGCACCTTAACTTGATCACTTGGCTCTTCCCACTTGGCTCTTTTCTCAAATACTCTTAGTTGCAATGGTCAAAATGAATCCACATTCCATCCTTATATAATTTTTTCAAATTTTGATGCATTTATTGCTCCTTCACCTACCAAATATCCCCTCATTTATTGACCAAATCCATTCATTCTATGCGGTACATCTTCACGCCCCAGCTATAACCTTCTAGTGTGCCTTCCTACCCTCTGGTCACAGACTCCTTTTCATCATGTGCCCTTGTTCCCTGACTACCTCATCACTGTACCTTTTCTTGGTAGCTATCATGGCCTCCTCTTACCTCACGTTATATTGTTCTTTCATTCATCTCCATTCCTTGGTCACTTTTGAGAAGCAATCTTCTTTTGACTTAAAGCACACCCATAGTAACTTATTCCTTTCACCTTCCAATTCCCACAGTCTTTTTCTTGGATTGCTACAACCACCCCACACTAAAATTATGTGTAGTACTCTGCGGATAAACATTATTCATATAGTAATTAGCTTCATGTGCACAAGCATTCTTATTACACAAGAACAACAACTAAATTGACAAAGCATATCGACAATGAAGGAAATACATTAAGGGAATACATAATTGAAAACCTAAGACCAAATGGATAATACTACCTTATTACAAACACCAAGAAGACTTATCTATAGTAGGGCTTTAGCCTACTCTCGTTAAAGTAACCGAGTAGTCGTGTTCCATCAAGTGCTTATAACTGGCACGCACATGATTTAAGTATATAAGTGATGACATATGGGCCCAACCAATGTACTTTGAGCTTTCCTTGATGGCATAAAAAATTTGAGTCACAAAGAAGTACCATTTTTCCAATCTCAAATTTCTTATCCCTTATGTTTCTGTCATTACATGCCTTCTGCCTGACCTTTTCTTGCTTCTGACTCCATCGTGCTATGGCTCGGCGCTCATCTAGTTGAATCATATTTTCGATAAGCTCTTATAAATCTTGTTCATCAGCTAGACCTCTAGTGTGCACAATGTGTGAAGAAGGTAGCATAAATTCTATAGGGAGAACAACTTCCGCACTAAACACCAACTGAAATGGTGTGGATTTGTTCAATCTCTTGTTAAGTTGTTCTATATGCGAAAAGAACAGCTGATACTTTCTCATCCCAATCCTTTCTTACAACATCACAATTTTTTTTCAAAGTCTGGATCAAAATCTTGTTGAAATCCTCAGCAATTCCATTTGCCTAAGGATGGTAGGGTGTATTTTTATGGTGTGCAAACATAAACTCATCTAATAGGATCTTGATTGTCTCATTCAAAAAGTGTGTACCTCTATCACTTGTCAAGGTTAAGTGACATACATATCTTGTAAGAACATTCTCCCATAGAAACCTAGCTGTTGTAGTTATCGTACAGTCCTTGGTAGGTGCTACTTCTGCCCACTGTGTGAGATAATCTGTGCAAGTAATGATATAGCACGATCTAGTCTTGCACGCGACTGGTGAAATAGTTCCTATAAAGTCAATGGCCCATTTCTCAAATGGTTCGGCACTAATAAAAAATCTCAAAGGCATCTCATCTCTTTGCCCTAGTTTTCCTAGGCACTGACAATGATCACATGCCTTACAATATTCTTTACAGTCCTTATACAATGTCTCCCACCATAATCCAATAAGTAGGATCTTCCGAGCAATTGCATCACCTGCATAATGTCCTCCTACAATACCACCATGAGCTTCTTCCATGATATCCTTACGCTCATGCTCTAATACACAACAGCGTAATACTTCATCTCTGCCTAGCTTGAAAAGGTCTCCACTGGTTAACATAAACAGTGTTGTGCATATAGCAAGATTCTTTTTTTCTATTGATTTCATTCCTTCTTGTGCCATACCTATTTGTAGAAAGACAAAAATGTCTTCTAATTCCATGGGCGTGCATTGTAACTTATATAACTGTGCATCTATCATGGTTTCTTCAATTGTTATTACCTCCTCTCTTGAATTGATTCTAGATAAATGGTTTGTTCTAGAATTATTTTTCCCTAGCTTCACCACAACTGTGAAGTTAAACTCTTGAAATAGGAGCACCCATCTGCATATGCACCCATGTAAGATGGACTTGTTTACCAAGTACTTTAATTCCATGTGATCTATATAAAACACAAATGGTTTTGCTAACAACTATTGTTGAAACTTATGCAATGCATAGATCATAAACAAAGCTCCGTGCTCTATAGTTGTATAATTCCGTTCAACAGGAGTTAGCTTCCTACTAACAAAACAAATTGGATGATCTATAATACCTTTTCCAGGTTGAGCTAACATAGTGCCAATGGCCATGCCAAAAGAGTCCACATACACATGAAATGGTTTATCCCATGAGGGAAAATGTAGAATGGGTGTAGTAGTAAGTTTCTCTTTTAATATCTCAAATGTGTGCTACTACGGTTCTCCATAATAAAATGTACCTTTTCCCTTCAGTAATTCTTCCCAGGGTGTAGCAATTTTGGCATACCCTTTGATGAATTATCCTATAATATCCTGTATGACCTAAAAATATACACGTACCTTAGTTTGAATGGTAGGCACTTCCAGGACTAAAATGATTGCAACCTTAGTTGGATTAACCAAAAAACCTTCCTTACAGATTATATGTCCTAACAGTATCCCAAATGGTGTAGCAAATATGCATTTCTTGATGTTCAAAGAGATCTTCAATTGTCTATACACCATTCAAACATTAAGTGTAGGTTGTCACAATGATCTTTCACAAACCCATATACTATCCAATCATCTAGGTAGACCTGTAAGAAGTTGTGAATAAAATCTTTGAATTCTTGAACAAACTATGTGCGAGAATACATAGCAGGCATGCGTTTTTCAATCTAAAGGGCATCACAGTATAGGAAAAAACTTCCCCATCCAGTAGTAAATTTTGTATTTTCTTGATCCTCGTGAGCAATCCTAACCTAATGATACCCAGAAAACCCATCTTTGAAAGGAATATATTTCGCGCCCTGCAACTTTTTCTAGTATTTCCTCAATGAAAGGCGTAGGGAATGGATTTGTGACACATGCAGCATTCAGCTCCCTGTAGTCCACACATATCCTAATCCATCCATCCTTCTTGATACTGATCACCATTGGGTTAACCCATTCTAACTCGTCAAGGGGCTTAATAATTCCATATTTCAACATTTTATCAATTTCTTCTCTCTACCTTTTTTGCGCAAATTAGGATTCATTCTGTAAGGTCTCTTTCTAACTAGTCTATGCACGACCCTTAAGTTTTATCTTCATTTTCCCAAGTGATTCATGCATGCCTTTAAGTTCATGATATCCTTTAGGGAATAAGTCCTGATAATCCTTGATTAACTTGATGATCTTTGTTACCTTCTAAGTCTGACCAGTAGTCTCCAATTATGGCCTCCTGAAGGCTCAGCCTCCAAACCTATATTTACCTTCTTTGTCTTCATGGGTTTTTGGTACACACACGTATCCTTTTCTGCACTATCCAAGACCTCATTACACCCTTTGTGAATGTTCAATATCCAATTTCTTAAGCTTCCTTGTCATCCACAACGTAAACCATCTTTCATTTCTCTTTCTCAAGGCAAGTGCATTCATGTAGTATGGAGTCCATTTCTTCTTCCTTTTCCAAACATTCTCCAAACTCCTCCTCACCGAAAAATTCCTGAATATTCTCTTCTACTTTTGCACTATCTCCCATAGTTAAGCGCTTGAAAATTTTTAATGCCTCTGCTACAGGAGGTTTAGTCGAAAAGTAGTCAAAAGTCTGGATCATTCATGTAATCAAATATTTCCAGTTCCTAGTTTCTCGATGTAGTTCTGCATATACATACCAAGTGCATGCGCATGATTGTAACGTAGAATACAATCTATGCACACAGAGTGAAAGTGGTAATGCTTCTTGTCCTGCTTTCTAGAGTCTCTCACACTATGGAATGTGATGCTAAACAGGTTGACCACCATGAGAAGTGCAGACTTGCATAGGTGCATTGTTTTTTATAAACCTAGTAGACAAAGTGACTTCAATCTCTTCCCAATTTATAATATTATCTTTGTGGACTACCCACTACCACGTTGCTGTCCCGCGTAGTCTATATACTAACATATCTCTCCTTTTAACTTGATATGTCCACTGTGATTCCATGGCCCTCAGAAAGGCAAGAAGATCTTCTTTCCCTATATACCAAAGGATTGTGCTACCTATCCATTGAATTGAATGAATTCCATTCTTGCGTGCAACCATGATTTTCACCTCACGTCCTACTACTTCATATGTATCATGAGCCCAATTATTGCAAGAAATACTCGTAGTATCACTAATAGAATGAGAATCCTCCGACTATAGGATGTTTTCTTTTGATGGGTCATTGACCTCTGGGTCCTAAATAGTGTGTACATAGACTCTATTTAAATCCTCCTCACTTAGAGGTTCAACATATGGTGTAGAATTTCCATCTATCAAAGGTATCACAACCCTTTCCTCCTTATTTTAAAAGTTGATATACCATTTATTGCATCTCAAGTTAGCATTATTTGCATAACACCAAGGGAATCCAAGCAAGGATGGAAAATTTTCGGCTTCTGCAAGTGCTAATACCTCAAAATACCTAGTGAACTTCGCCCCTTTTATAGTTATAGATGCATCTTTCAAAACTCTTATGGGAGTGGCCTTAGTCCGGTTTTCCATAAACAACACATTAGATGATGGCTGAAATGGAGGCCTCCCCATTTATACCCATGCATATAATGTAAACACATTTACTTCCACACATGTATCAATCAATATGTTGCTCAACAACCACCCATCCACAACAACATTTAAAGTAATTTCTTTGTCATATTCAATGCTATCAGGGGGGAGATTTACATGCAGAATCTTCCTTCTGGTCTCAAGACTTGCATGTGGAGTGTTCCATTTTAACCAACTTCCCAATAGTGAAATAATGTTCTCTTGGCGCAACATCTTGCACACCTCTTGTAGATCATCAATATGAGTTTGGACTATCTCTGATGCTTTCTTTTTCTCCTTTAGGTACTGTATCTAACCCTAAAGATTCCTCAGCACTTCCATGATATCCTGGTAAACTTCCTTCTGATGAGAAATATCTAGGTACCGCACATGGAAAACCTCCTCCTTGGTGATCGTAGGCTTCTTGTGTAATGCCTCTCTCGTGTGTGTTGCTTCAGCACGTGTATTACTCTTCAATGTTAATGCCTCAGGTCCTTTTGTTATCTTTGGCATCCACTGATCCTCTACCATGCACTAGATTCTAACCATCCCAGTGCCTTTGTTTCCTTACTTATGCTGCTTACTCAGATGCTCATGTAAGTTCAGGCACTCTTCATAGCTATGGTTCTTTCCACAGAAAGAACATGCAATATTCTGAGGGCATTCGCACCTATAGTGGTCAGGAGATCTACACATATAACAAGTTCCACGAGGGAAATCACCTCTTCCTCCACCCTGGACTTGTCCTCCATATCCAGCATGATATCCACATCCCCTTCCAAAACCTCCTTCAAAATGCCGCTCATTCTTGTCATAGCACGTTTGATTATGATCCCAATCCTAGTGCTCATTCTTACCCTTAGAACTATATGTTATACTTGTTTATCATACCCCAAGGTCTATAGCATCTTAGATCTAACCAATTAGCCAAAAATCCTCAGTATCATGGGTCGTGGACCTGTAAATCTTGCAAAAGAAAGATACATTCTTCCTTATTGCACGCTGTAATAAAGGATAGTGACTAGTATCATGATTTAAATGATAACTTTCATAGTCCAATAGTAGTTAGTGTACAAATATGTGAGGGAAACTATCCTTGGTGTGACCTTCCACTTCACAATCTATTCACCAAATTCTTGAGGACATTTCATGGGCTGAATTTGTTGATAGCTTCTCTAACTACTTTTCCATAGCTGCAATCTATGCCTCTAGGAATGGGCTAACGCCAGTGTCAATGTTCCTAACTGCCTTAGCACGTAAAGTTTCTTCCAACGCTTTACACAGATCAATGTATGTCTTATGTGACACCGCCCTTCTAAAAGGTGTAATCAATCCTCCAATGAACCATTTTGCATGTTGTCTAGCGTGAATATCATAAGATAGCTTAGATAGAAGTGTCTTAAAATGAGCATCATACTCATGTACACTCTCAGTAGTGACTTTCTTGACATCTTTGAGTGCACTTGTAACACCTTGTCAAACTGTTATATTCCTCTTTTGCATTGCAAGCATTGAAATGTGATTTTTAGGACAAATGTATATTTCGTGGTTGTTGAAAAATCATGCTTGCCATGGATAAATCATTTCTGCTCTTTGATTGTAGGGTTGTTATGTTGTTTCTTGCAATAATGTAATTCACTTCCTATGAGTAAGTTTTCATCTAGTTGGAATGATTGCAAAATTATCCCTTACAATTGGACTCATCCTTGGATCAATTGCATTGATCCAAGGAATGTTTTAAATCTTCTTATCTAACTGAATGAAAAAATGACATTCATTGATTAAGAGACTTAACAGATTGAACTTGTGTTTATTTCAAATTCTTTATTATCTTGAAAGATAGTGCCTGCATTTTATTATTTGTTGTGTTTGGCTCTTCTTGATTGACCTTTTACAGGGCACTTAATGGCATTAAGGGAAAGGGAAACCTGCTTTGGGATTTTGAAGAAAGAGAGTGTTTAATGTGTCCTATATCTAATAAGGTCTATCCTAATGGGATTTAAGACACAGGTAAATTTTCCTAACTCTTTCTACGCCACTCTACGTGAGATGACATCCTAACCTAAGTTGTTAACACTAAGTTAGTATGTGGGGAAAATAACCTAAGGGATGCTAAGTTAATTCTAACCTATTACATTTATTGTTTGGTTAAACTAAGACCTAACCTAAGTAAATTGTATCTATCCTAAACTAATGGGCATGGAAGGGAACCTATGGGTAGATTGGAAAGTGGGAGCTAAGTGGAAGTTCCTAATCTTTTAATGAGATTTGATTTTGATTTGATTTGGTTTTAAGGCATATAAGTACCTGTCAGTTTGGCAGGGGCTAGTTAAAGTTTAGTGGAACCTATGTGGAGGCATCACTAAGTTTGGAAATAAATGTGGAAATTAAATTTAGGTACCACCAACTTTGGATGGTGGTGGCAAGAAGAGATAGGTGAGAATATACAAATTAATGGCATTAATTCAACTCAGTTTTGGTGAGAAAGATTTCTTGGAAGGCATGCTGGTGGATTTGTTGGGGGTTGTTTTTCTTTACATGCTTCACAATTTTTTCTCTGCATGGAGCTATCTAGTTTTTCGAACCAACACTTTGATCTAAACTTGGTGGCTATTTTTGAATTCTCTGATCTATTTTTTGGTTCGAGGAATGTATAAGAGGAATTGTGGAAAAATATTATTGTTTTTTTATTTTTCTTGGAGAAGAAGGGGTGTTGGAAACTCGGTCAGAAGTCTTATTCGAATTGGCAGAAGCACTATCAAACATGATAGGCTCTACCCATTAAGATTTATTTATTTCTTCTAAATGATTCATTAGAACAACTCTAGTCACTTGACATACATCTTTGCATGATGTATCTAGTTTATTACTTGCATATTTTCTTGAAATTTATGTGGGATTTAGAATACAAATCCTTGGCTGTTAATGGTAGTTATTTGGAAATTTCTCTAAATTAGTTATTAGAGGTTTGCATGTGAATTTGTATTGAAACTTTGTAACTTGTACTTGAAGCTCTATTGAACTATGTGTCTTGTATTCAAAGATTTTTTCTAGCATTCGAGACTAATGTTGAATTAACTGGATAGTTCCTTGTTGGGTTCTGAATATTTGTTTAGTCTTGTGTTTCGTGAGCTTGAAGTGGAGCTCCATAGTTGTTTTTATATTATATTGAAGCTTAGAGATTTTTTATGAGTTTTATTGGGACCTTGTGTTTGTTTTGGAATGTGTTGGAACTAAATGTAGTTCTAAACCTTTGGTTGAATCTTTGTATTCAACAACTGTACTCGTATACAGTTCTTATGAAAACTGAACTTACTATTGAGTTGTTGCATTATATCCTATACTTGAGCTCTAAACTAGAGTTTTACTCTTCCTTAGGGAACCATAAATGCTTGAACCCATAATAGAGTGTTGTTTTTTAATATGATCTTGTATCAGGGCCATGGGTTTCATTATAGACTTATATTTGAGCTTGTGTTGTTAGAACTTATGTTTGAAGCTCGTATTTGACGCAGTACATGTAATTCCATTGTTGGTTGTTTTGATCATGTATTGGAATTGACGTGTTTGATTTTATACAGGTATTCTGAGCTATAGTTTAGTGTGTTTTAAGGATTGTAAAGCTTTTGTTTCATTTGATACTATTTGCTAGAAGGGGTCTTGTGATTTTTGTTTGGTCAGAAGTGGACCGTGTAACTTTTTTTGAGTCCTTTGTTTTGATTCTGAGAAAGAATGGTTGTATGACTTTTGCCTTTAAGACAACACTATGTTCTTAGACTTGATAGGGCGTGTAAATTCGGGAGTGTATCCTATTCGTCTCTACTATGAGAAAACTCGTGCTTTGTGAGAAAACTTGATTGTTTCATTCATATAAATAAATGGGCTTAGAACTACGTTCTATTATGGGACAGTAGTATCAGTTGTACAGGTTTATGGAATGTATTATTTACTTCATTTTTATCTTTGATGTTGAGAAAATTCTTACCTGTCATAAGCTTTTAATGGAACTCAAGGGGCTTGTGGTGATTTTTTTTAGTTGTGGGAGGAAGTTAGGATAGTACTTGTCTTAGACGAATTGTTTAGTTCCTTACTTTCTTCTAATATTTCATCTGATTTGTGGGTTTTAATATAATGTTTAATATAAACCTAGTTTACTAGTGTAGTATGAAGGGATACCGCATCCCTATTCTGAATGCTTGGAAATTTAGTCTTTGGGTCCGTGGGTTTTATTGACCCTTGTCTATCTTACACTCTTGTGTATTTCTCTTGCTTGTTGGGTTCTTTGAATGAATCTCCAAGTTTGAGTCAGATAGGTGAATAGAATCTCTTGAGGACATTATGTTGTTTAGAGATGGTACTATGAATTTCATTTTTTGAATTTAATTTGAACTTGAAATTGGTGAATGGAAATAGGTAATCAGTTTGTAATTTTGTAATGGAAATTAGTAGTATGCATGCTTTGACTGTGTATTCAGTTTTGAGTTCTCTTTTGGGAACTAGCTAAATAATTTCTAATTTTGTATTAGATAATGGATTTCATTTCATAGAATAAATGAAATGAAATATGGTTTAGGCCCTTTTCTATTTAGAGATCATTTTTCTATGGACTGTATAAGTTCATTGATTGAACTTCTATTTAATGTAATTCTCTTCTATGATGGGAACTTCTTGAGGATTGGTTAAGAGAATTAGTTTCTAAGTATATCTTGGATTTGTGGATGGCCTGGTTTCAAATCTTTGCATTATATCTACTAACAGATAGAAGTTGGTAAGGATTTCTATGAGACTGTCTTAAATCTGCTTGGATTGAATTGGGGATCTTGGTTAGATGTTTCCTCTTTATTTGTGGACTCCTTTTATTGATTTCTTGGAATGAGGCAATGTTGTGTGTACTAAACCAGATTATTTCCTTCAGATGATTTTTATCTGAGGAATAGGTATGTATTGATCCTCTTCTTTGGTTTATATGGAAAAATGAAGCATACTAAAATGAGCTATGTTGTAACTAACTTCTTTTTATGCTTGGTAAAGATAAATGTGTTTTTCTATTCTTATGAATTTATGAAACAATGGAAGGACAAGACTTGTTCACTGTTTAAAATTAATTAATAGGATCAACTAGGTCTTGTGATGTAATTATGATGTTACTGATTATATTATGCTCTTTTCTTAAAAGTGAATTCAGAATCTCTTAATTGTTCTTCTTTCTAGATGTTATTACTTATGATTGTTTGTATGATGTATATTAATTATTTCATTAAAGTAGAGTTGCTTAATGAAACAATTAGTGGAATGCACTTTACTTTAATGATTAGTGCTTATCATGCTTAGTTCATTGAACTAACCCGTGCTAACAATTTTATAGATGGACAACGTTATTGATAAAAGAATACAAGAACTTTCATGTGTATTGGATTATTTAATTCTGGATCTTATGTAAAGAGTTTCAATTCATTCTTCAGTTATATGAAAAAGAAAATTTGTATTCTTTTTGGAATGGGGGTTGTTTTTTATACAACATGCCTAAATTACATAGTCTTGTAATTATTCAGTTTCCTAAAAGATGAATTGAAAGTTGGAGATTTACTTGTAATTGTTGTGTAAATTATCTTGTATTTTATGAAGGATATTAAAATCCCATCTTGATGTTATTCTTCATATTTGTTATATGCTTGATTCAGATAAACTTGATAAGCTAGATAAAAAGAATCAATTCAATTTCCCTTGTTGAGTTGCATAGGATATCAATCTTTATCTAAACAATTCTAACTTAGTAATGAAATGTGTAATGAATATAAATTAAAACTATAGAAATTGTGAAAGATAAGAAGGGTATGGAAAATCCTAATACTTAATCATGTAGAAGAATACCCTTCCTCGATCAAAGTAATGCAATCTAAAGAATGGTGATACAATCATTAAGCATTAGACTTCATTTCCTATAAACTCTAGTCTAGTTGAAACTATTGGTGGTTGAACCTTTCTTGAATGGTTAGGTTTAATTATAATGGAACTTATGATGTTGATGTCTTGTTTCTGGGTATCTTTTTTTTAATCCAAGTAAAACGAATGTAAAAAGCAATCATAAGTTAATGAATTTCTTTTATGACTAATTGAATCAACTTTAGAAAAGAACTTATGGAGTGTTGGATTAGGGTTTAGCAGGGTTGTTGTAATCGGTGTAATAATACAAATTAATAATGTATTAATAACCTCCTTGGGGTATGTACATTTTGATGAGGTAGTTTCTATAGGATATTGGCACATGCCAACTACAGGACTGTACCTTCAAGAAGACAAGGGTATTCTCGAGGATAAAACGTTGCAGTTGACATGTGGCAACACCCTTTTGCATTGATCATCTAGATCTACACAGAAATAAGGACTTGAACTTAGTTTCTCTCTAGGTCAAGTTAGTAGCATGTTTAGGATAGGTAGTATCTTTCAATGGCTCATGGTATCTTGGCGCATCCAGTTGACTTAGGTCAACTGAGTATGCCCATATACCCTAAGACATTGTGAGAATCTTCTTATAATAAACTATGTTTCAAACTAGGGCTAGGGTTAAACCTTGGGAAAGTGAACTAACGGTAGTCAGTAAAGACCATTATAGATAATAGAAGAGTGAGGTGAAGGACGTATTCTAGAATGATGAGTATGTTGTCTAGGAATAGTAACATGAACAGTATGTTGAAAATCTTTGGCCAAAGTATCACAAGCTGTTGGTTGCATTTTCCTACGCCACCTAGTTTAAAGCAACATGATGTTAGATGAATATAAGTAACAAATATTTAGATAGGTTATTTAAACAAACCACTCAGTACCCAAAATAGGGTCAGAGAACCAAGTATATGTAGTATACATAAAGTATTCTATACTTCAAGTTAACATGAGAGATCGGTTGATGACTAAGTCATGGAATGAGAGATCGGTAGCATACCGAGTCATTACAACTGCATATGGTTATCTGTTATGGGATTGATTGGCATGGAATGTGTGTTATAAATGATGTTTTATTTAGAATAGAGAACATAATGTAAAAAAAAAATTCCCTTGTTTCTAAAGTCTTAAAATGGGAATGTTATAATACTTATACTCTTCTGCTCAAACTCAGGTATATAAAAATCTTTCAAGAAATCATCTTTTAATGTTGCATAATCCACGTAAGTTTGATCAGGGTTAAACTTCCTACACCAGTTGTGCACATGTCCCTATAATGTAGTATCAAATTGACTTACCTTACCCTCAGCAACCATGATCCCCTTAGTGCGCCATAAGATTTAACACATATGCACATGTTTGGAAACATCCTTTATACCTCTATACTCTAGGAGACAAAGAGACATATCCATATAAATATTCTATGGTTGCTACGGACCTTGACCACTTTATCTAGAACCTCCTATGTTCCCTCTTCCTCTAGAACCACCAAATCCACTGGAACTAGAACCACCTATACCTCTTGATTCTCCACCTATAGCAGGAATATGACCTGTAGATGTACTCCCCTGTGCTCCGATAGCAGTACTATACTAAACCCCTACCATCTGTGAGGTAGTTCCACTTCTAGAGATGAATCCAACATTTTGTATAGATGATGTGTCTAAGGATGTTCCTCCAAATATCATTGAAGTCATTTGTCCTGCCATTGATGTACTTGCACCCTGACTTACTCCTACTCTCATGCTTCCCAAATTAGCTTTGTGGTTGCTTTTTATACTATATACTGGAAAACCAAGTGCAAGGGCTAGGTCAACAGGTGGATTAAGATGCACACCCATAGTTCAGGTAGTCTCTATTAGCGCACTTCCATGTGAGGCTGAGGGGGGATCTCTATCATGATTTCCAAGATGGGGGAGTTCTTGATGCTATGGCTCCATGTCTTCTACGTGAGTTGTAAATCCTACATGATCCATATCTCTCCTCCATGCCATACTCTCTACAATGAAACCAATGATGCAGCCTAGAATTTACCAGATAACACCCTAGTCGCACTGGAACATCGCTCAACCTAGACTGAGTGCTCACCTAAAGTGCACAAAGGTACCAAGTCCCTCTTTAGGGTTGTTGTAACATGATGTTAACATGATGAAGGAAGTAACATATATATTCATAGCTAATCCATCATTCCACAATGCATGGTACTCTTAGATATATGAAATAACAAGATTAACAGTAAATATGATTGAATTAATAACATGCACTACTCAACTACACACAAAATGACACTTAGATTTAGTCAATATATTTGATCTATTAGTAAATACAGAATCTCCTTACAGTATTGGAAATCTATACCAGTGTGCATATGGAACTGATACAATAGTTCAATCATATGTGTATATTCTCTGTTACACACATACATACATATACTTCCATACATACAGCTCTCTCTCTCTCTCTCTCTCTCTCCTCTACCACTAGGTCTTCCATCTTAAACCAAACCTATTTATGCCCCCGTGCGTGGCAAATTTTAGTTAGCAATTGGTTTACTCTCCAGGTTCAAAGTTACCATTAATATCTTGATCACCAGTGGAATACCTTAAAAATATGTTCCTCTTGGATAGCGTAAAAACTAGAATTTATCTACCTCTAGGAAAGAGTACGTCAAAATTGAATATTCTAGAATATAAATTTTTAGAATATCACAAAACCACGTATCTACCGCGTGAGTCTAGATTAGATCAACATCATAGAGGGCCTAAAATTCTTCATGTGTCCAAAAAAGTGTGCGATACCTCCAATTCCACTAAGATGCATAAGCAGTAAGTCACTTGTATAGTTTTACTAGAAATATAGTGAAAAACCTCTCATATAAGTTATCATACAGGTTTTGTTCTACCCAAGTAAGTACATTAAACTTAGATCCATTGCTGAACCAACACACATATTCTTCCTCCAGATCATGTATCCATTCCTCAATACTTGCTAAAGTTAAACGGTATGACTTCATCATGAACCATTCTAAAAACAACTGAAAAAGAGGTCCCGGAAACAAAACTAATGATGCAGCCTAGAATTTACTAGATAACACCCTAGTCGCGCTGGCACATCAATCATCCTAGACTGAGCACTCACCCAAAGCACACCAAGGTACCATGTCCCTCTTTAGGGTTATTGTAACATGATGTTAACATGATGAAGGAAGTAACATATAGATTCATAACTAATCCATCATTCCACAATGCATGCTACTCTCAGATCTATGAAAGAACAAGCTTAATGGTAAACATGATTAAATTAATAGCATGCACTAGTCAACTACACACAGAATGACACTTAGATTCAACCAATATCTTCCATCTATTAGTAAATATAGAAGCTCCTTATAGTATTGTCAATCTATACCAATGCACATATGGAAATGATACTGTAGTTCAATCATATGCATATATTCTCAATTACACACATACATACATCTCCTTCCATACATCTAGTTGTCTCTCTCTCTCTCTCTCTCTCTCTCTCTTATACAATGCACCTAACATCATATATATAGGGTTGGGACTTTCCCTTCACTACTTATCTATTCCAAAAATAGGCCACATGCTATTAATATGCACATGTCATTTACAATCATAGCCACACATGCAAGTACGCTATCTATAGTTCTCTTGTAGTTAACTAAAGTGTCAATTATATTCTCAACTTTTCTCCATGCATAAATGATTCGAAATGCTTCTCCAAAGATAAACAATGCATGACGCGCACGTCTTTGCATCGTTGTTGCACTCCACACACCATCTTCTAAAAATAGGTCTTCGTGTTCAAAATCAGCTAAGTCCTCAAATCTGAACTTTCCTTCCACATGCAGGTCCTTTTGCACCCTTTTTTCTAAGCCTTCCATCCCACGCGGACTCCTTGTGTGATCTTTGACAAGTATTCTTTGATCAACATGTTCAGTAAGGAAAGTTGTGCAATAATATCTTTTGGAAGTGGTGAAGATCTGAATACTAATGTACACAAACTAGTTTCAATGTCTAGCCAAATAGTAGGCCCATTAGGTTGTGGGACCTAAGGATCACAACCAAAGACTCATTGAGGTTGTGGCCCTTGAATGATCATACACATAATCAAACCCTGTTGCTAGGATCAATGCAATAGTTGTAGGCTTGATTAGCAACGATGTGTAGCGTATTGAGTTGTTCTATTTTCTCAGCAAAAGTTGTGGGTGTGTTTAAGACTACTAAACGTAAATTGGTATTAATGTCAATGATCAATTATGGCACGTTTGGTTGTGGGACCAAGGGATTAGAACTGTTTGTATTTTCCTATTGTGGACCATTAATTGTCATACATAATGAAATAAAATTATTTTTGATAAGAAAACTAATTAATGAAGGAAATATAATCTATGTTTTTGGAGTTTTCACAATATTACAGATCAAAGCAATAAAAACAAACTAATATACCAGAGGAAATCTTTTTATTCTTTTCTAATTTTTAAGAAATGTGTTCTAATCTTAACAAATAAAATAAAGACAAGCAATCAGCCGGATGTAGATGGTTACTTGTGCAAATGGATGAATATAATCTAAAATAAATAACCTGATATGATAAAAAACCCTTCAAACCCTACCTTAGAGGTGAAGAACAAATCATGACCCTAAAAGGGGATATTATTCCCCATAACTTCTCTGGTAGTGTTAAAGAGGAAAAATTAATAATGATTTGATCTACTTATGATTGACTAATCTATTGAAATGAATGATTTTATACTCTATTTGATATGTAATTGAAGCTAGTGATTTGAAATTAAAAATTAAACAAATGAGGCAAACAAACACACAATTACAACTTGGACAAGCAAGAGCTTTGGAAAATATAGTTGTTTCTATATCCATCCCCTCAATATGTTCCTTTCTTTCTCTGAGTGTTCATGTGAGTCCTAGGGATTAGGAATGCAAGAATAGTAGCAGGAGGATGACCCTTAAGTAATGGCATCTTGATGATAGTCCAGATGCAATGCAGTTAGAAGAGAGACAACACAAGAGATCAGATCTTGGCTATGCAATTCATAACAAGATCGTAGCATCAATACAATGCAAGATACAAAAAAATTCTCAGGCCTTTTACTTGAATACAAGCATGGAATATATAGGAATGGAGGATGGGAGGTGCCTTTAAGATTAAGGTAAGAAGGTGCAGTTCTAACTAATAAAAGCACATGCAAAAATAGAAGAGGTAAAGAGAACCAAGAAATCAAATATAATTTTATAAATTTTGGCTTACGGATGCATGCAAAAATTGAAATTAAGTGAACTGTCATGTGTTAAAACATGCACGAGAGAATTTGGAAAAAGTGGATAGGACCGAAATCTTGTGCAGGGTGGCGGTTTCATGACCACCACCCTATTTTGGGCTGCGGTTTCAAAACCACCACCCAGGTAATGTGGTGGTCTTGACACTAAAGGCCAAAACATGTGCAGAAAGCGGGAGGAAGCTGGAAAATGTGTGGGAAGGCCAAGTAAATATGTCTAGGCAACAAATATACACTACAAATGGAAATTGGAGCTTGAACACCTTCTTGAAAGGACCTAAATCATCATTGGGGACTTTGTAATTATTTTTTCGACATGTAGCACCTGAAATTTTGGGTGTGTACAGTGACCAATATACTTCTTCATACATTTTTGCTCATTGTGCCCAATTTTCTTACAATATAAACACTTAACATTTTCCTTCTTATGTTTCCCATTTGAACTAGAGGTTTCAGTGGTAGACTTAGAAGAGGTAGTGTATTTTTGTTCTTTCTTCTTTTCTGGATCCTTACTCTTTTCTTCTCTTGGTTGCTAGAAGATTTTTGTTTCCCATTCCCAAAAATGTGGGCTCTAAGTTTGGATTACTTCAAGGTTCCCATTTGGACTAACATGTCTTTCTCCTTAGTCAAATAAACAATGAATTCATTTAAGGATGGAATATATCATGTGGCTCCAAGATCCCTTTTGGTAGCATAAAAAGTAGAAACAAAGAAAAAGTAGTCAGGAGCTAGTTTGGAAAGCACTGAAAGAACAAGTTGTTCATCCATTTTTTTGTTCTGTTTCACATTCTTTTAACTGCAATTGTAAAGAATTGATCTTGGTAAATAAATACTCCAAGGTGTCAAATTTTTTAGGACTTAAGTTGATAAGTTCTATTTCTATCTCATGACCCCTCATACTGTCAACTTTTCCAAAAAATGTTTTTAAGGTTTTTCTCACCTCCTTAGGACATATAGTTGATTCTATGTGAAAAAGGAGTTTAGCAGACATTGAAAGACAAAAATTACCAAATGATTCATCACACTTACTATACCAATTAATTTTATCTGCAACTACATTAGGCATAGGTTTGAGCCCCATTATGATACAGTATAACCCTTTACTCTTTATTGCAATGAACATTTTTTTATTTTCATTAATGTCAATTAAAAGATATAATTGGGTTAATAGTACTTAGATCCATGAGTGTAGAAAGATAAGTTGTGGTATTTGTTGTACAAAATAAAGAAATGTGTGGAAAGAAAGAAGTTCCAAACAAGAGAGGAAATGTTATCCATTTATCCCCTTTGTACAAAAATGGACAATGGGGGTCTATTGGAATCTAGGATTGAAAAAGGGGCCTTCACGAAAGAACCTCAGGCCTACGAGAAATTTTTGTGTTTTGGGAAAAAAAAATTTGTTACAGGAAAGTTTGGGATCATCTTGAACTATCTTAAGTTTTGGGGGCTCAAGGTTTTCTCATAATGATAAAATTGCCGTCAATGGGTTCACATTAATCCAACACAGGAAAAAATGATCAAAATTGATAAATCATGTTTTAATGGGTCTTATTGTGCTTCTATTACCCTCTGGTTTCACGAGAAATCCCAAAGAGGTCAAAATCAAGGAAAAAAAAGTTTTAGGGGAGTTAGATGGCATAGAGCTACAAAATAACTTGTTGAGCTACTCGATGAGATAATTTGAGTGCATGGCTCATTGGGTGCAAGATAGATCGATCAAGCTCTTTTGGCCATGACAAATCATAGTGGTTCAATTGGTCAAATGAGGAGCCTTGGTGATTTTACCAGGTCATTATAGAGGATGAACGAGTTAAGATTAAGGGTCAGTTCATATAGGCTGGAGAGGCATCGATCTCAGAGAATGAGTGGGAAGAGTTTCAGAGGTGCTCACCATAGCAAGCCATAACAGGGAGAGATCAAACCTGGACTAGAGAGTCACCATGCATTGATGAATGGAGAAGCTCGAGAGCCAAGTTAGGTATACCGAGCCATTGACAAGATATTCACTGAGGGTTTTGGATAGAAGTTTGTGCTATGCATGTATCGAGATAGGATCAGGTTGTCATGGCTTACAGGAGATGAGATTTGGATGTGAGATGAGGGAGAGATGCTCATAGAAGTAAAAAATCAAATCAGGCTGTAGAAGCTCAACATAGGCTTGAAATTTTGGGTGAAAGCATGGTTTGTTGTGTCATGCAGGGTCTCATGAAAATGTTGAACCTGAGCCATGGGGAATAGGAATCTCAAGGATATTTGAGCTAGGGTCAAATTGAGGTGGCATAGTGAGAGAAAAGAGCTCATCATGAGCTCAAGAGCCATGTCAAGGTAGGTGATGGAAGTGGAATGAAGGAATTTGGGGAATCACATTGAATATAATTCAAGTTGACATGCATGAGATTGATGCTTGGAGGAAAATGGCCCACATGTGTGGAATCACAAGCTAGACAACAAAGTTTTACAGTTTTAGCATGAAGGGCTCTGTCGAGCCATCGTTGGTGGAATAAACGGAGTATCTTATGAAGTTTTGGAGATATCCCATTTTTGGGATTTCAGAGGTCATGGAGTTGTAACTCACCCCAATGAATCATTGTGAAAAAATAGAAAAATATGGATCTCTGAACTCTAAAATTTGGAGTTTCAGAGTCGGGCCATTTGGAGAACTTAATGGAAGAGTTGGTGTAATGAGTGGAGTGACATACAAAGTTTGAAGTATGATACTTCGGAGTTTCATTATTTTGGGTTTTGGAAACACTGGCAATCTCAGCATGTCAAATGTTGATTGGACTCTGAAGTATGAAGGAGTCATGTCAAGGCATCTTTCAAGGTGTATGTCGAGTCATTGGGGACTTAACCTCTGATTTGGTAGGTGCACGTGGCATGGTGAGCTTAGGTCAGAACGCAATGGATAAGTTAGCGAGTTGATCCTGAGATGTCTGATAGATAGGTGGCACAAGATTCTAAGGAGATCATTAGGGCTCATCACATGGGAGGTCCAAGGTGTTGGCTAGGTCATAAAAGGTTGGCATAATTAAATTTCCTCAATGAAAGTGTGTGGGGTTATCCTGAGGAGCTCGATGGTCGTAAAGTGGAGGTAGATCTTTCCATCTCTACAAGGTCAAGTGAGGTGTCATGAATTGAGGTTGGGTCAATAACGATTCATTGTTTGAGTTAAGGGGGAAATTTTTCACAATGGTTATGGGGGAACTCAAACCAATGTGAAGGATCCATCTTCGGCCTCAAAAGAGCCAATCAATATATGACACGAGGTAGTGAATACAAATGGCCCGCCAAATTTGAAGGGATAAATTCAAACAAATGACTACCATATATAAGAGGTTAAGCTTGTGGCAATAAGGGATAATCCGAGTCATGTCATCCATGGGGGAGTCATGATGTGGAACTCGTCAAACTGAAATCTCGGTGGGGTAAACCAAATAAGCCGGTGGGGACAAATCATGGAACTAGCATACAAGGTAATGCGAGGAATTTCCCAACCATCTCACCGAGTTGGTGAGCGAGCAGGTTAGTTAGCTAGTCATCTAGACACCTAAAACCATACCACATGCAAATTTTAACCTATGGGTCCCACCAATGGACCAGTGAAGATCTTCGAAGAGCTTTAAAATATTATTTTTATTAAAATGGAGAAAATATTAAAATTTTGAATTTATGGAGGCATGGAGGTGGAGACTTTTATGGGTGCATGTAATGATGTAAGAAAGCATGGGATGTTGCAACAAAGTATGGATAAAGCATGGTTGATCTATCTTGCTCTAATCAATCCTAGATTTTAGAATTTTTTCTCCCCTTCTCCCCTTAGCTCTTTCTATAAATGTAAGGGAATGCAAAATTTTGAAGAGTTAGAAATTTTTTCAAGTTTACCCTCTTCTTTCAAGATGAGTTGTGAATTTAGAGGGTTTCAAGCCTTCCTTCTAAAAATTGTAATGGAAACTCTTTCCTCTTCCTACTATAATGATGCACTATGCATGTGCTTGGAGTAATGAAATGATGTTTTATGACTAATTTTCTATCCTTGCACCATTTTTGTTACTTCTTTTTCCCTCTCTTATGTTTGCAGGTATATTGTGTAACCCAATGTCTTTATTGCAGTTTTTGGAAGATGTTGTGCTTATCAAGAAATAAGTATTGTATGTAATTGGATTTGTGATGCATTTCCATCCTTCCTATGCTCATCCTTCTTCATTGGTAGGATAGAATATTTTCTAGAAAACCTCTTTATTGATGCATCACCATTTCTAGTGTAGGTTTTATTTCATGCAATCTCTCTCCCTAATCTCTTTGGAAATGTTAGTATAGGTTTAGTTAGTTGTTTTCATTGCATTAAGAGTAGTGTAGTGCTTAATTTAGGAAGAAGAAGTCATCCTTCTTCGAAGGTTCACCTTAAGCCCACAAGTCCCATAGCTTGAGAGGTGATACCCATGTTACCTAGTCACAATGAATGCCCCATTCACATGTTGAAAATTTGGGGGGGGGGGGTGTTGTGATTTGGTGATAACAAGAAATGCACTCTACACCCCCCCCCCCCCCCCCCCCCCAAAAAAAAAAATTATATCAAGAAGCCCCCCATAGTTTTGTTAATTTATAAATTAGTGTGTTTTACAAAATAAATAGGTCCAATGCTTTGGGAAATAAAAAATATTTTACTTTTGCAAAAAATGACACTTGATATCAAGTTACCAATCAAAAGTTTTACAATAACTATTTCTCATAAATAAGCCCTATTTTAAATGAATTTGCACTAAACTTGAATTGCACTTTTTGCTAAAATACAGTTTTAGCAAAAGGATGAGGGTTTAGATGAAAAATATCTTCATTGAGGTCTTTAAATTACTACAGATTTGAGTCTAGAAAACAACACTACTGTGAGACTCAAAAAAAAACAACCCAAGATGGATCTTCAATGCGTGTATGGGTTGTTGGAAACTTTTTTACAGGTCTAAAAATACCTTTGGATCACAAAAAATGTTGTTTGCAAGTATGAACAAGCATGCAAAACTTTACCAGAGGTGAAAAATCCCTTCACAAGTTTGAAAATGCCTAGATCTGTATAAATCTTCTAGGGATCCAGATTGGCTTTGATACCATATCAGAGAAGTGCCATAAATATACTATTTCAAAGAATGCACGGATGAATGATGTGAGACGTGAATCGTTCTAAGACAAAACAATGCAAGCATACAAGACTACAAATTATGAGAATACAAGAGAGATAATTACAATAACATAGAAATAGCTCCAACTCAATACAAATCAAATAGAATAATGTAAGATATTTACATATAGGAGGTGAATGTGTAGCCTCCTCCTAGAATAATGGAAATCCCCACCTAGAATAGTGGTAACCAACTACTAGAATGTTGTAGTCAAGTGGTAGCTGACACCTAGAATAGTGTAGTCAATTGTACACTTAAGCAAGCATATCCCATAAGTGTAGGGAAACTCCAAGTGAGGTGGAATACCCCGAGTAGGATAATATAAATAAAGTGAAGAATCCCCCCTCTTAGCATTATCAGTTGTCTCGCATTTCTACTATTACGCTCTATGCCTCACATCTAGTCCTCCTTATCCATATTACACAACTTGATACACAAAAAAATTATCATCATTACCCGATGACACATTCTTGTTCTACGCTTCAGACTTGACTGTTGAGGGAATATTACATCCATGAATCTCACATCATACACATGACACATTTCACACTCGGCACATTCACAACACATCTTTCTAATTTTCACACAACACACTTCCCTATGACACACTCTAGTTACATGGTTCATATTTGACTGTTGAGGGTCTAAATCTGAAATGAACCTCACCAAACTTATTCACACTCTCTACACTCTATTCTTTATTGACCTGTCTTTTTAGCACACATAGTTTAAACAATTTCTTGATGGCACACTCTTGTTCTATGGTTCATTCCTGACTATTGAGGGGGAATTTATAAATGAACCTCATATCATACTCATACACATTCACTCATTGGTCACATTGCTCCTATCGCATTCAATTTACATTCCACTCCATTGACACTCATGTCATATTTTCTATCTTGGTTGGAAATAATCTTTCTTGCTTATACTAGTTACATGTACATGTTGTTTACATGCTAGACAAATACATTGCATATCATTATATTTATCATATACACATGTGCATTCACTTTCCTTCTAGTTGTGAATGTAGACTTTACACAGATCCTTACATGTAGTACACATGTTTGGTATTGTCCCTCTTATCAATCCCAAAATGAATCTTGGGTGCATCTACTTTTGTACACACTACAGGTGTTATTGTTTCATTTTATACTATTTTGTATTCATACTAGCACATTAATATATTAGACCATACACACTTTGACATACTTTTTATCTTTCTAACATGCTAATGGGTCCACTATGTGTAGAATTTTTCTAGCAAAAACTATTTACTACCATGGTTTTCTGATACTTTTCTTATTACTCATTGCCATTACTTGTCATTTTTTGTGGGCTTTGCACTATGTCTTGCTTGTTCATTTCTTGTATGTTTTTGGATGCTTCGGCCCTAATTGTCTTGTGAAATTGTGAGCAATCTACCATGTTTAAAACCCACATTTTTTGGTCTACATTATTTTCTAGCTTGCTAGATTACACATTGTCTTCTATTTGTGTATTTTTCTACTATGCAATAAAACATGTTTCCAGCCATTTTTTTGCGTATGCCTAGGTTTCTACCAAGAAAATTCCCTCCCCTTGTAGGGTTTGAGTTACAGATCAGCATTTATTCCTCCTTTGGGTCACATCCTCTTAGCAACATTACATGCACCCTAAATAAGGGGGCATACAAGGGGTGAATTAGTCACCTCATTCAGCAGTACACAGTTTAGAGTTGCACAATAAAATAATAACATAGTCTTTAGACATAGAAATGGTCTAGATTTTAATTTGGGTCTTTGGTACAGTATGGACACCAACACCCAGATACAGAGATGAGCACCTAGGCACCCATGACTCTTATTGGGTGCCTATGACCAGGGGGTAGTTATAGTATTTTTCACAGATCAACATGTTTTATAACAGTCTATAGAGAATTTTTCTTAGTACATGAATAGTCCTCTAGTAATCAAAATGCATTCTACCTTCATTTTCTACTTGCATCAAACTGGAACAAAGCAGGATCACACCATGTGTAGTGGTGTATAAATTTCGGGAAGAAGTCAGGAATGGAGAATAACACTAGACCTTTCTCCTCAAAACTTCTTCTAATGTGGTGTGAGATCACCCAAAAAATCACACTTGGTATGAGATCTCCTAAAAAACTCATTCTTGATGTGAGACCGCCCAAAAAAATCATTCTTCTATAACATTTTTAGGATCTTTTATATCATTTTCACTCATCACGGATCAGGTGCACATGTTTCTTTTAGTAATTTTGCATATTTTCACATACTTGGATCAAATTTTTCACATATACACAATTTTGACTACTCTTTTGCTCTTCTTTTTGTAGTTTTGTCCTTATAAGAAGCAATAACCACATCATTAAACACATCAAAGTGAAAATGACAAAAGGTACAACGTGACATAACACATATGCTTTCACCCCTAGGGTAACTTTCTCTTCTCTAGTTTCCACACTTCATTTTATCATTCCCTTCTTATTCTTGTCTTCTCAACATGCTTTTTCCATTGATCTACATGGTTATCAAGTATTCATCTCTTATCTACTTTATGTTATCGAGTATTCACTCAACAACATAAGTTAGAGGAAAATTTAGACACTAAATCACGTACTTGGGTACATTTATAGGTCCTAATCATATACCATGATTCATATGATTCCTAAGTGATAAAACTAGTAATTGACATCTATTTTTGGGCTCTTCTCTTTCTTTCTTACTTTCTCTATTGTCTTGAACACCTTACTACCCAACATGACTTTCATTGTTTTATCTTTGTTTTCTCTAGGCATTAGCACCTAGCTAGGATGCCAGTACCCATGTGCCCTCATCTCCTTTGGGTGCCCCCGACCTCCTTGTATCTTACTCGCCTCTTTTGGGACTCTTTTATACTTTGGGAATATTTTTTCTTATGGGTCAACCTTTTAGTTGTGAATTACAAAATTCAAACAAGGGAATCATACAAATAAAAAGATATGTGATCATAATAAGGGACCAATATCTAAGAATATACTATCATCACTTAAGGTTACATCTAAAGGCATTCTAAGAGTAGTAAAGCATCTATCTAGCTATCATTAAAGGGAAAAGAGACTACAATTTCTGCATACACTTCACAAGAGGGAAATTTTATTTTGACATCCACACATTTATTTACATTTCTACATCTAGATATTTCTTGATATTTGGTGCATCTTGGAAAAGAGCCATCTAGGTCATGATTCTACACACATGCACACAAAAATACATGGAGTATGAGATGTAGCGTAGAATTTGGTCATAATTTCACTCTATCAGGTGACCACCAGGGTAAGTACAACTCCCTATTTGCATATTTTTCTTTTTAATATTTTATGCATGTTGGGGTTTTACAGGAGATCATTTATTTTATAGGTTACAAGAAAACTCTATGATCATCCAATGACATACAGGTGACAAACAAAAAAGGTTAGGAACATCATTGGGACACAAGAAAAATCATTTTTTGAGGTTCTACGCATACACAGACACCCAAAAGAATCTTTGGCACCTAGGTGCCCCTGACCCAGTATAAGTGCCCTAGTCTAGCTTGTTTCAGTAGTTCTACAATTTTTTTGGTTCGGTTGCAACATTCTAACCTCTTATTTCATCAGTTTCTAGCTCGACATACTTCAAGATTAATTGTAAAATGAACTAAGTATTTTATTCCCTCTCTTTCACTTAGGGTTTCAAATTCATTTAGATTATTTCTTGGGTTAGATCTATACTTTAATATTTTATCTGTTTGATGTGACTCTAGAATATCCAAGGTTTTACAAACTCTAATATTTGTTACATAAAAACTATCTTGTATGGACGATCCTATATATTACTATTCTTACATTTCCCGAACACCTTTGACCGATGTTCAATATTTCTAGTAGGGCCGATTTTTTTGTTCATATAATTATGTCTCCTAATGCTATCGGCCTATGTGTAAACATTCAACAAGGTCGATTGTGTCATAAAGACATAGTTCCAGAGCCTTGTTTTCAGCTTCCAAATTATAAAAATGTCACCTCTAAGGAAATTTTTGGCATAACTAAACCCTCCAAACATATCCATGGGATATTCCTTGGTGCTTACATCTCCTCTTCATGCTGCTAAATTTTCTATTTCTCATCCTACAAGCACTAACCTTCCTAGTCACCCTAATATCACCCTTGAAAATATGTTGTCCCAACCATGTCCCTCTAATCACTCAAAGTAGGGTCACTTGATAGAATGTAATTTGGTTGAGATTAAAAAAATATATCCCAAATCCATCATTAGGAATATTAAAAAAATGAGCACTTTATCCCTGAAAAGGATGGATCTTTTTGAAAGATATTTGTCAATGTCATGGAAATGGCCATACCTCGTCCTAACCATGGAATACACTATCATAATCAAAATCATCCCTATAGGACTGATCGGGATGAATATCCTGGAACTCCCACTAATGAACATGACAATAATGAAAAAAACCCCACAAAAATTTCCATTCTTCTTCTATGGAACCTAACATGATAATAGTCAAGTTCCTAGATCAAATGGCCTTATCCCAAGATACCACCACAACTAACATGATCCAAATGCAAAATCATATGTTACATATATCATCTCAAAATGTGGTGCTTAACATGCCTTCTTACACCTATCCATTGGTGGATGCACATGGGAATTCAATTCCTCCTCCAAAAGTTTAGAGCATGATGTTGCAAACTATCTAAAATAAACCTTTAGCTCCATACATTTTTTCCATGTACTTGGGAGAGACTGACCCTATCATCTCTTATGATGGTTTTGTAGACTTCTATCTTAATACATTTGGAAACCTCTATAAATAAACAATTTAAACAAACACTTATGAAACTACTAACCTTCTATAAAAATACTTTTCTAATCGAGGCAATAAAATGGTATAACATGTTTCCTCCCCATTTTATAGTTGATTTAGAAGGCTTATTCAAATCTCTCATCTCTGAATTTCAGAAACAAGACCTTCTCTAAAACGCTTTACAAAGGTTTATAAACCTTAAACAAGGGACTCACGAATCTTCCCATAATTTTATTAAGAAATGGAGAACACTTTCTATAATAGCTAATCATAATATTGATAATCAAATCCTATGCCAAATATTTCTTAAATTCCTTACACCTACTGCCTAATATAAATTCATGTCATTATCTCCCAACACATTGGAGGAATCCCTTGAGAAAGCTAAAATGAAATATCATATCATGTGTGAATTCATATGGACTTCTAATTAATCACCTAAAATCAAAATCATGGTGCTTCTAATCATCCTTTTGAATCCTCCAAAAGAAATAGGAGTAAGAGAATTTTAGGAATACCCTTGTCCCTCCCTTCATACTCCTTGTAGTCACTTATTTATACATAATTTCCTAGGTGCATTGGTACCTCATCCAGACAAAGTTAAACGCTCACCTAAAGCACACAAAGCTTACCAAGTCCCTCTTTTTTACTGGTTTGACAAGTTGTTAGCATGCTTAACTAGAAATATAACTAAACAAATCCATGTTCAACCATAACAACTTATTGTATACATTCAATTGGAAACACACATAATAAGGAAACATAACAGATCAAACCATTACTAAGATCAATTTCACTATTTCATCACCAAACTCAAATACTTTAATTACCATAATCCAACAACAATTATCCATTCATAACATAAATATTACATCATAGAAGTTTAACACATAATCACAATCACAAGAAATTCATGCACACGAGTACAACATATCTCTATTACATCACATGATTCATGGTCTTACAACTATACAGATCAAATAACATATATGGGGGTGGGGAATTTCCCTTCACCAACCATACATCTCAAATTAGACTATGTACCCAAAAATAGTCATGTGCTAGTAGCTTCATGCATTTACAAAGAGGCTAATTATGTATATGAATTAGTTAACAATGCAATGAAAATCAAAGCTAACACCTAATATATTCACTACAATGCTAACTATATCAATATAACATCATTCTTAGAGCTTAAACAATGCTAATCTATTAACATATTTGCATTAGAACATGAAATTAAGATTCAAAATAGCATGATAATATTATTAACATCTATCTCTAATTGAATGCTAATGAAATGAACCTATTTAGATCCTTAGATATCAAAGGGTTTGATTATATGCTTGAATCCCAAGGTTTCAAGAATGGAGTCTTGTCAATCCATGGCTACAAGACCCTTTTACATATCCCCATATGACTTAAAACTTGGAAAAATGAATGCAAGAAATTAAAATAGCTAGCTCCTCCAATGAAGAATGCTCTAATATGATTAAATGGCTATATCTTAGGCTTTATACTCATTTAGGTGTAAGTAGAAAGGTAGGAGGAGGGATTATTATGTAGCCCAACGGGTAATAGAATCTCTACATCCCTTTACATGTGGGATAATAGAGAGGTTGGGTTAATTGTGGATAAAGAAGGTTTAGAAGAGGTTGCGTTTTCTTTAGGAGAGTTTAATTTGTCCTCTAGTGACTCATGGGGATTGAGGGAGTTTATTAATTAACCAAAGTGATTAAGTAATAGGTGTTCAAGCTTATAGAAGCTTTTTAGAGGAATAATTAGTATGATTTATGCTAGGAGATGATTTTAATCAAATAAATGATGATTTATTTATTAAATAGAAGATATAATTAATTAATCTAGATAGAAAGGGGAGATTAATTAATTAGAAATAATTAATTAATCTAGATAGAAAAGAGATACTAATTAATTTTAAATAATTAATCCATCTAGATATAAAGGGGACTTGATTAATGGAAGGTCATTGATTGGCATTTTTGTTGGATATAAGAGTTAATTAACTAACATAATGTAATTAATTAACGACAATAGCAGATAAAATATGTCATATTGATGATATGTCATCAATTTGTGGGAAAGGGTATAATTAGCACAATTTAAATATTTAAATTGCTCGAGCTAAATTATATGTGTCTACACTAATAATAAATTAATCTATAAATAAACTCTAATTTTATCCTATTATTAGTGTGGTCTATGCATGACCTTTGATCTCCAATTTTGTCCCAAAATAACTCTTCCTTAGCCACAAATTATTCTTTATTTTATATTTACTTGGGCCGCACTCCAACCACTTTCCCTATTTTTAGCTCGTAACATGAAAAACCGGCTAAGTCTTAGAACTTATATTCCTAGACGTACCCTAATCCAACTGATACATATGTTCACCTACACGCCCACATTACATGCCTTAATTTTTCATGCACCCTCTAGATACTTATACAATTTGGCCAACGCAATATTACTCCACACTAATCACATTTTCATCCTTGACAATGAAGTTGCACAACTTATCTCTCCAAAGATTAGAAGAATAAAGAATAATTTAATCCATGATGAAAGAATGAATTAAATGGAAGAATAACCAGTTTTCCTCAATCCTCGGCTAGAAGTAGGAGTTCAGGATATTCCTTATTCATGTTAGCCTCCAACTTGTTCCACTCTCCTAGCCCCTTATTTTCTTTATCAGGGACAGCTCTAATTACTTTATCCATTTTTGTTTGAGTCATGTCCTAACCCTTGTGATTAAATTCCCTTATTATTCCATCCAATACTGATATCATGCCATCCATTAAGTCCATTCTACACATAACCATCACCCCTAGCTCCTTTTTTTGCATCTCATGAGGGTCTTTGGTGGCATTAAGCACATTGTTTTTCTTCGCTACAATGGCCAACTTCTCCTCTCTTCTCAAGGACTTGTCCTTCTTGTCTGCTCCAAATTCATTCTCCTCATGCATTGTGTATGCCTTAAGGATCTTCTCGGGATTCTCATAGTTGTTCAACATCCAATTTTCCTTCTTCAATTCATCTTTCAGTGTTTGGAGTATGGCGTCATACTCTACAATCCATCGCACTATGAGTTTCTCAGTCCTTTCTTTCTTGGCCTTTACTTGTTCCTCAATCTTTTCTTGCACAACCAACTTTTCCTTTAGCAGAATATGGGTGTAATCTTGTAGAAAGTGTAAGGATAAAGGGTAAGTATTATTCATCTACTCATAAAACTCTAGATGAACCTCTAAACTTTCACCTCCAATCTCTGCAACAGTACAAAATATCCTTCCTACATTTATCAGCCCATCTACGCTCCTCAATAAGTTGCTAAATTTATTTTTTCTTGTTCTAATCGTCCTTATGCAATGTCCTGAGTGTGACCACTTTATCCAAATTCATTCTTTCCACTTTTAATGCATCTTTATCAAGGTATTTCTTACTTGTTCATCTGTAAAATCAGTAGGCTTTACTAGTATGTGTTTCACTTGGGGTTCTTTCTTCATCTTGCACATGGTGTAAGCTTCCTATTTTATATCAAACTCTAGTTTTTCTATATGTTTTTACATGCTACAAGAAATCTTCTTCCTTGTGTGCATATTTGTACCCTTGGGATCTATCAACTCTCATCTATATAACTCTTCATTCACAAGAGTTATCTGAAACCTCGCATAGATGATATTTGAGGGATCATTAACATATCCCATGTCAAGTGTCCTCAAAATTTATTTTCCCATATTCTTACCAGACCACCTACCCTTGAGGAAATCTATTTATGGTCCTAAAATTAGGCACTCACCTATTACACCTCATGCTCTCCTGATGGTTCATTTGCACTCTTTTATTTTTCCTCCTCTTCCCTTGTGGGGCCTTCCTCCTCTTCACACTCACTATGCACCTTGGTATCATGTTTTATTTCTTATTCTCTAAGAACATCATCTCCTTCCACATCAATAATTAATGTGAACTCTATGTTCTACATGAGCTCCTCATATACTTCTTCCTCGCTATCGCCCCTTGGCACATACTTGTGCCTTCTCTTTGTTTTCTTATGCATTCTTGGTTTAACATGAGATAACTTGGGTGACTTCCTAAGTGGTTATACACCACTAGGATTCATCCTTTTTAACTTCCTCTTACCCCCTACTCATCTGCACTGCCTTCCTTTTTCTCCATCTCCTTGGATTCTATCTCTATTCTCACTTCTTCTTCTCATCTGGGGGAGTGCTATCACATGGCCTCTTGAATCCTATAGTTGGATTCCTCCTAGTCCCATGATATAATGTGTCATTATCTTCCATCTCCTCCTCCTCATCATTAACTTGTTCTTCTTCATCTACTTTAGAAGGATATGAATTATTTTCCTGCATGGTTCTAATTATGTGTCTTCCTTTGGGAAGCTCAAGGAGCCTGAATTCATTTTCAACATACTTCCCATTCAATAATTTGGGATTAAGGTTGAGTTACACCTTATCCATACCCAATTTTCCAATCACTAGAGTTATATAATTGATAACAATGTTGTCAGATATCAGTGTTTCTATTTATATAGACTTACCCAGATAAACATAGGTCTTCTGGAGTGTGTGGTACTCATGGTAAAATTTGTTTCAATCAAATCTTAGCTTGCACAGATCTGAAATTTCATTGTCAAAGGCATGGAAGTGACATGTTGTAAAATCATAAGGGAGATTACACCACGGACTCCATTTACCATCCTTCATCCTGAACTTGCCAATGTAGTAGTGCTGTAATACTGCAAACTTTGCATTCCCATCTACCATGGAAAGAAATCCCTTGGGTATTCACCATTCATATTCAAATTCTTTGCATGTGCACTTGTACCAAATCTCCATCCTTTTCTTGTATGGGCCACTCATATTTCCTTCACAAGTTTATTTTTTAAACCTCTCAGCAAGAAAATTCTTTTCTTTAGGAAACTGTCAATTTTTTTCCTTAGGGCCATCCGAGACCCCAATCTCTGCAAATACAATAGATAATAGAACAAAACACCAAATTATATTATCTCCCTTATGAGCCTCTTCAATAATAATTTCTTCTATGAATGAAGATAAGTTGTACACAGTCCACTTTGTCATTTTATTTACAATGTGGAGCTACTTCTTTTTCACCTAGTCCCTAACTCTTACTTATTAAAATTTTTCAGAAGTTGCGCAGTAATTTTGACCATAGGGTCATCTATCTTTGAAAATTCCATCATGTTCCCTCCTTTCTGGTATGTAAACTCAACAAAAGTCACTTCTAAACCCACTTCATCATCTATATTCGTGACAATTTTAGTTCATGAGCTCCTTAATCATATGATATTTCCAATGAATGGCATGGTAAGTTGTACTCTTCTACTAGCGAAGTAGAAAAATTCCTCATAGACCCTCAACATCATCCATTGGTATATCCCCTCTAGTTTTCCAAAGTATAAAATCTTTTAGATCTGCAAGACCCAAACTTTCTCTAAAGTCTTCTTCCCTTCATCATCAGAAATGGATTTTTCATCCATAGTCCTCAAATTTATCTTCTTAACCAACTCCTTTTTTATCTGGTCTAAATTTTTAGTGGTGTGGTAATTTTAGTCACTCACCTTAGTCTTTCTGACATGGAATTCCTAGTCATTCCCCATGACCACTTCCTTGGGGTACTACATCTCAAAAACCTTCCTTCGGGTGCTTCTTCAACCTCTACCTCTGGCTCATTTTTCTTATTTCCTCTTATGGTTGCTCCAGGTGCTCTCTTTGGGGCCATTTCAACCTTTAAAAGTTTTCCTTTGCATTCATCATCTTCTGAAACCTTGAACTCACATGCCCTAGTTGTAATTCAAACCCCATCTTATCGAACCCTTCTTCCACACACCTTACACACACTCTAAAACTTCCCATGAAGGATCTCTATAATGGTCATGTTCAAATTCACCTGGTTCAATGATCTTATAAATAAAAATCACAATTCACACCAGTTACACTTCAAATTGTTCTTCAAGGATAGAAAAATCAAATATGCAAGGTAAGAATGAACTTGCATGCACCCCTTTTATATATTTTATAAATATTCCCAAATTAATTGCTCCTCACCTACCATGATACTTCAGCTTTAATGATGCTTTTCTAATTTTTTTGTTACTTTCTTCCGCTCCCTAGTTGTAACCTTCTAGAGCACCCACTACTTCTCAGCCACAGACCTCCTTCCGTGTGCTTCCATGCACCGAAGTACATAAACCTCTATGCCTCATACAATGTAGTCCATTATGCCACTTCCTACCTTACATTACATTGTGTAAATCTTTCTCTTATGTATGGTCTTCCTCCTGAGTAATTCTCTTCATATCATTATTATCACCATCCTTCTTATTATTTTTAGCACCTTTATCTCTTTCTTGTACTTTCTTCCAACAACTAACATCGTCATAAACGCATGCACTGCTGCAGTTCTTAGTCAACCTTCAGCACCAACAAATTTACTCTTATGTGTGTACTTACAACCCACCCCACACTAAAAGTATGCACAGTTCTTTACAAATGAAATCAAAAGATATTAATTAGCTTTTTCTGTGCAAGCACACTTATTACAACAAAACACATAACTAAATTGACAAATCATAACAACAAGGAGATGAAACACATGAAAGGGAAATCTAATCTAAGTGGTAATATTGCCTTATTACAAACACCAAAAAGATTTCTTTATAGTAGGGCTTTAGACTACTCTTTTTGAAGTAACTAAGAAATAAAGTTCCACCCAGCACCTACAACTAACAATTACCTGACTCAAGTATATTCGTTACTAAAAAAGGTGCCAACTAATGCAATTTTTATTTTCCTGGGTGGCACAAAAACTTGGAATCATACATAAGGACCATCTTCCCAACCTCAAATGTCTTGTGTCTAATATGTCTATCATGGCATGCCTTTTATCATTCCTTCTCATTATTATGACTTAAATGCACAATAAGACACCTCTCATATAACTTCATAATTCTTTCAATGTGTTACTCCATAACTTTATCATTATCAAGTCCTCTTGCACATGCAATACACTGGGATGGTAACATAAATTCCACTGATAAGAAAGCCTTTGTGCTAAACACCAATTGAAAGGGTGCGACCTTATTTAATATTTTGTAAGTGTTTCGATATGCATCAAGTATAGTAGAAACTTTATCATCCCAATCTTTCCTTCCAACATATATTTTTGTTAATGTTTTCCCCAAAATATTGTTGAAATCTTCTATAGTACCATTAGCCCGAGGGTGATATGGAGTAGTCTTATAGTGTGCCACCATAAAATTTGTCAATAAAATCATGATTTTCTCATTAAAGAAATGAGTTCCTCTATCACTTGCCAAGCTAAAAGGATAGTCATACCTGATAATAATGTTTTCCCACAAAAATCTTACTACAGTAGTCATTGTATAATGCTTTATAGGTGTTTCCTCTGCCCACTTTGTAAGATAGTCTATACAAATAATTATATAACACATGCCTATCCTACACGTGACTAGTGAAATAAGGCCTACAAAGTTTAAAGCATACTTCTCAAAAGGCTCAACACTTGCAATAGACCATAATGGAGTCTCATCAATGTGTTGAGGCATCCTAAGGCGTTGAAAATGGTCACAAAGCTTCACATATTCTTTGGTATCCTTATAAAAAGTCTCCCACCAAATTTTAGTCAGCATAATCTTACATGCAATAACATTACTCACATAATGTCCTCCTGTGATTCCACCATGAGATTCTTCTAGAATGGATTGGTGCTCATGATCTAGCACAAAATGGCACAAGACTTCCTCACAACCAAAATTATACAAGTATCCACCAATAAACTGGTAAGGTTTCATGTGTATTGCAAGTGACATTTTCTCTAATGTCTTCATTCCTTCAGGCTCCTATCCAGTGTGTAAAAATATTACAATTTTCTCCAATTTTGTGGGCACGTAGTTTGATTTGAATAAATTTGCATCTGGTGTTGTGTCCTTAATGCTTTGCACATCCTCTCTAGAATTGATCCTTGATAAATGATCATACCATGAATTAATTTTTCTTTGCTTTACAATAACTGTGAAATAAAATTCTTGAAAAATAAGGATCCATCTACATATGCACCCTTTCAAAATAGGTTTATTGACATAGTACTTGAGTTCTATATGATCTGTATGGAAAATAAATAGGGTCACCAATAAGTACTATCTGAACTTATGCAACTTGTAAATCATAGAAAAATACTCACACTAAGTATTTTTTTAATTCTGCTCCGTGTGTGTTAACTTATTACTTGTAAAGAAAATAGGATGGTCGACAATTACTTACCCTGGTTTTGCTAATATTGTGCCAATTTCCATACAAGAAGCATCAACATGATCATTAAAAGGTTTTTCCCATGAATAAAAGTATAAAATAGGTGCAGTGGTCATTCTTTGCTTCAATGTCTCAAATTCTTGATGTTTCACATCACCCCAGTAAAACTTCCCCTTATCTCTCAACAATTATTCCAAGGGTGCGGTAATCTTTACATACCCTTTAATAAATTCTATGTAATAGCTTATATGTCCTAATAATATGTGCACTTCACTCTAATTATTAGGTTCTTCCAAACCCAATAACATAGCTTCTTTGGTTGGATCCACCAACAATCCTTCCTTGCAAATTATATGTCCAAGTAAAGTACTAAAAGGTGTAGCAAAGATGAACTTCTTAATGTTCAGGGAGATTCTCAACTTCCTGTACCTCTCAAACATGATCCTTATATTATCATAGTGATCCTTGACTATGCCATATAATGTCCTATCATCCAAATACACCTGTAAAATTTTATGAATGAAGTCTTGAAATACATGCACCACAATGCGCGAGAAAACTACTAGCGCATTTTTCAGTCCAAAGGGAATAACTGTATATGCAAAACTTCCCCATTCAATTTTGAAAGTTTTTTTTTCTTGATCTTCTTTCACAATTCACACCTAGTGATTTCCTAACAAATCCATCTGTGAAAGAAACTATCTCACACCCAAAAAATTCTTCTAGGATTTCTTCTATGAATGGGGTAGGAAAAGGATCAATAACACATGAAGTATTGAGTTTCTTGTAATCTACACAAATCCTTATCCTTCCATCCTTCTTGATACTTATAACCATGCATCTAACCTACTTAGATTATTCAATAGGCTCATCAGACTTGAGAATTTTATCAATCTCTTCCTTTACCTTCATGCACAGATTATGATTCATCCTATAAGGCATCTTCCTAAGTGGGTGCGTGCCTTATTTGAGCTTTATTTTCATCTCTCCTAGAGAAGGGTGAACTCATTTAACTTATGATATCCTCATAGAAATAAATCTTAAAAGTCATGCAAGAGTTTAGTTATTTTAGCCACTTCCTTGTATGACCAGTAATTACCAATAACTTCAACCTTAGGCTTTGCATCTAAACCAATTTTAACCTTCTTTATTTTTATAGGAGTTTGATATGTGTGTGATTTCTCATCTACAATTTTCATCACCTCATGCTTAGCTTCAATGTTTTCAACATCTAAGTTATCAACCTCATCATCATCTATCATATATCCATTTTCTCCAAATCAAGGCACACCTCAAGATCAGGCTCTCTAAATAGTTCTAACATAAGCTCTCCAGCCTTTGCGTTATCTCCCAAAGTGATGCACTTCATTATCTACAATGCTTCATGTACTGGAGGTTGAGTAGAAAATTAATTAAAGGTTTGGATCATAGTTGAGATCATCTCTTGCCGATTTTGTATTTCCCTCTTCAAATTAGCATATATACACCATGCACATGCATAGTCGCATAATGTGGAGTATAACTTATGCACCCATAGTGATGGTGGTAATTAATCCTTTTCTTGCATCCAAGATCTCTCACACTCCTTTGATGATGATATATAGGATACTTCCTATGAAAATCACATCTTTGTGTAGGTACATTACTCCTAGTGAACCTGTTGAAGAAATCAATTTTCACTTCTCGTCACTCCAAAATGCCATCTCTATGTGTTTTCCACAAGCATGTTGTTGTTTCGTACAAAGTATAGACTAACATGTTCCCTCTATCACCTTCATTCTACCACTGAGTCTCCATGGTGTGCAAAAATGCATCAGGATTTCCTTCACTAGTATACCTTGGTACCCTATTAAATCCCAACCACCTCACCATGCGTGGTCTAATCATCCTAGTGACTCATCCTCTCACTTCGTGCCCAACTAGTTCATATGTTCCATGAGCCCAGTTGTCACAAGAAATACTTGTAGTTTCACTTACAGACTATGCATCTTCCCAATGAAGTGTGCCTTTTTTGGATGGTTCTAAATTCTTGGCATGAATGAACATAAATTATTTTAATCTCTTCTTTACTCAAAAGTTGAACACAGGGCTCTGCCTTCTTATTTAGAAAAGGTATAATTACATGATCCTCCTCATTATAAAATCTAATATACCTTATATTAAAGAGAAAATATTCCTTATTTTCATAACACAAGGGTTACCCAAGTAATGTTGGGAATTTATTCACTTCAGTAAGCTCTAATACCTCAAAATCCCGAGTAAACTTGACTCCCTGAATTGTAATCATTACATCCTTTAGTAACCTAAATGACATGTCCCTAGTCTTATTTTCCATATATAACACATTCATTGATGGATACAAGGTTGTTCTACCCATCTAGTTCCAAGCATCTAGCGTTAATATATTCATTTTCATGTCAGTATCAATCGGAATGTTGTGCAAAAACAACCCATCAATTACTACATCAAGTGTAATCTCTTTATCAAATTAATGATTATGAGGTGGTAGATATATATGAAGTATTTGTATTTCACATTCAGATCCTATGGGTGGTACCTTTTCTCAAAACCATTCCCCTAGCAGAAGAATAATGTTCTCCTAAGGTAACATCTTGCAAACATCCTTCTGAGGGAGTTAAAATTTCCTTACCTGATCCTTATCATGCGCCTGTTCCTTTAAAAACTATATCTCTCCATGTAGTACTCTAATAACTTCTATGGTATCTAGATAAACTTCATCTTAGTGCACAACATCTAGATACTTAGCATGTATCAATTCTTCCCTTGAAATGAGTGGCTTATTCTTTGGCAGCTCACATGCACGCATAGCCTCAACACACCTGATAACCTTTATAGTTTGTAATTTAGGATCAAAGGTATTCTTCAACATCCACTAATAAGAAACAACGTGCTTCACCTTAATCATTCTTGCACCCTAATCATTCATGCACCCGTTTCCTACTTATTCTTACTCATGTGCTTGTTGATGCAAAATCACAGCACCCCTGGATGCAGATCAGGCTTCTAGGTTGATCACTCATGCATCCAGTGTGATTGCACAACATTGAATCCTTTCTCCAGGTGTGGGACCTGTAAAATGAGAAAGGATTCTCGAGAGAAGGCTGGTTCCTACTCCTAAACTACCTGCCATAAGCTATTCCAGTGCAAGTAAGCTAATCTAATCCTAATCTAACCATGCCAAGGAGACAGAGAGAGAGAGAGAGAAGGGAAAAACAGCAAAATCCTACACTAAAACGGTGATACACCAGAGAAGGAGAATGTTGAACATCTATCAAAGCTGCCATGGGACAAAGAGAGGTGAGAAATGGGAAGGATGGACAGATGCATCACAGGCCCAAGGATAGATTTCACACAGAAAATGTCCCAAAACTCCATGAACACAGCTCCAAACCTGCAATGAACATTCAAACATGCACAAATACCTAGAATGAAGAGAGGCAAGAAGAGAAAAAGCAAAAACGAGAAAGGATGGACAAATGCATCACAAAACACGTTTTGTTGCTCCAGAAGTTTACACAGAACATCATTCCATTAATAAGAGGCAAAAATGCCATTACAGAGCAAGGGAGGAGGCTCGAACTCCATTTTCAACCCTAGAGAAGAAAAGAAGGGAGGGCAGAGCAGAAAGAATGAACAAATTTTTTTTATGAGCCAAATCTGGCTTTTTACATTGCATGGGTCGAGCCCAGGGGATAGAAATGTGGGAAAACATGCCAGCCCATTCCTCATTAATTGCAGATGCATTAAAACAGCATGGGATACCTTACCAACCCATACCCTGCCATCTTTGATCAATTTGGAGGAGAATGCGACCCATTTACATTAATTGGGCCGTTGAAATGTCACTTCTGGCCGTGCTGAAGAAGAATGCGACCCATTAGCATTAAAACAGGTTGTTGAACGTCGCTTTTGGCCATTATCACGTGTCAGAGCCATTTCTCAATTTTCTCTCTCCAGACTACACCAAAACTTGAGATTAACCCCAGAATCATGTAGAGAATTTCACTAGCTTTCCATTGATGTCAAGAATGTACAAATCCGAGCTCTGGGTCAAAAGATATGATGATCTAAAGATTTAGGGCACGGGACAGACCAAAACGGATTTTGAAATATTTCCCACGCTTCACCACCTGGGTGACACGTGGCACGCATTGATTGGTCACGTGATTCTCTCTCCTCTGCCTTTCGGCGGGCTTTCTTTTGAAATTTCCTTGTGGGCCCTAGCTGGGACATGTGGCACTATCTCATTGGTTTGGATCAGTGCTCGAAAACTCACCCCCTTTGACTTTTTGACATTTTCCCTTGTGACACGTGTCATGATTTGGTTGGTCTGCGGGCATGCCAGCTCTTTCGTGCCCTTCGCGTCTTTTTGTCCCGGATGTCCCAAACCATTTGGGACATAAACCTCCGATCCGCCCGAAATGGGCTTCCTTGTCCCTCATTCGGCCGATGACACGTGGCGCTGCTTCATTGGCTTTCGGCTCCTTCGGCGATCTACGTCCCGCGCGTCCCATTTTTCCTTGTGCTCCTTGTGCTGATTTCAGCCGAACCGGCCGGTTCGGGTCTTTTTGTCCCATTTGTCCCACTTTTTTTCGGACTGCCTTGACCTTTTTCACCCGGTTGGGCTGGTTCGCATACTCGCGGCCCAAATGTCCCTTTTTCTTTCAGACCATTTGTTCCCATTTCGGCTGAACCGGCCAGTTCGGGTCCTTCGCGTACTCTTGTCCTGAACTGTCCCACTCAGTAGTTAGTCATTTTTCTTCCTCTTTCGGCTGGATTGGCTTCTCGCGTCCGCCGTGTACTTCTGTCCCACTTGTCCCAAATGCTTAGCGGTCTGCCTGGAGGCTTTTCGGCCGATCCACGCCTTTTTGTCCCAAATGTCCCGACTTTGTTTTGGACTGAAGTTCCCCATTTCTGCCGATCCAGCCGGTTCGGGTCTTTTTGTCCCAGATGTCCCAAAGGCGACCTTGAGCAGGACTTAGCCAATTTTCACGATTTTTTCGGGATCAACCTACTTGCCTTTCTGCAACTTTTTCACATTTTTTCAGAGCTTTCTCCCTCCTTCTTTAGCTAGGGGAGTTAGAAAAATATCTGAGAGAACCTCAGAAACATGATGTTTGCTCTGAATCAATCAATTTTCCTAGGACTTGAATATTCTGATGTATGTTATCAAAATTACCCTGGGGGTGAATTTTGGATAACAGTTTTGGCGACTCAGCGGGGTCATCTGCCTGCTAGATGAAAAGACCAGTTGCCTGAAGCAATCCATTGGGCATGGAGTCATAAGCAAGCCTGAAAACTGATCTGAACTTTGAAAAATTCCCTCTGAGCCACTTGAATCCCACTGGACATGGAGTTGTTCTCACCAAAAGGCCACTGAAATGAACTGTGCAAGAGCAAAACCAGCAACACCAAAAACTATGTACAGAACTGAAAATCATACATGCCCCAAATGGAACATGCAGAGTGTGCACAAGCACTTCTTCAACTGAAAGAAAACTTACCTACTCTACTCTAGCTGGAAACAAAGGCAAGCTAAAAAAATCCTGCAACTGGTTGTGAGAAATAGCTTCCTTTCTTCAAAATTGGCAGCCATGCAATTGATTTGGCACTGATCATGGCTGTTTGGATGGATGGAAAATCAACAAGAAGCTGGTCTTCTATCCAAATCATCAAGGTATCAACTGAAAATAAATCCAATACCTCTTTTAGTTGCTTTGCATTTGGATTGAAGAGGTATGGCAGCTGATCCTTGGTACCTTGTAGCTCATCCTCATGCCCAGAAGTGAGCATGACTGGTTGTGGCTTCTCCTTTGGCTCCAATGAAGCCAAATACCTGATTGGGAAAGGTATGGTCTATTTGATATGCCCATAGCTCTAATTTTCAACTCCAAGAATGGATTTCTCTTGTAGACCCTCCATAATGGATGGTGTGGAAGAAATGGTGGAATCCTTCTGTCCTTTCTCTTCCTCCACTGAAGAACAGGGAAGATTAGAATCTTCCAATTTTGATTCCAAAGAGCTGCTATAAGATGCAGGCTGCTGCAATTGAAAGCTCTCCTTCATGGCAGCAAGCTATGGTGTTTGGGATGTGGGTGATGAAAGAGAGAAAGGTGAAAGCTCAACCGGTTCTTCTCCATCAAAACAGTCCTCCAAATCTGATAGATAAACTACCTCATGGTGTCCTGCTGCAAATGTTCAACTTCCTCCATGGTGTCCTCTTGATCTGTAACTTGACCACCATGGTTTTCTTCACTCTCCAATATTGAGTTTGAGAGATCAAATTCCTCTTCAGTACTAAAACTTGGGAGAGGTGAAGCAGAAGGAAGAACTGAAGGTTCTCCTGTATCCTGCTTTGTGCTCAAAGCCCTTGGATCTGCACTTTTCTCCTCCATAGCTAGAATGTGCTCCTCTTCTTTTGGATTTGGAGCAGCTTCTCCTTTCTCCAATGTTTGAAGACAATCTTGCTCTTGATTGAACTCCTCCTCCAGCATGAAGTTTTTCAAGTCAAACTCTTCAATTTTTTGCTCTAGAGGAGAAGTTGGGACTGTAAGATCTTCTTCTTCAACAAAATCAGTCCTCACCACCATTTTTTCAACATTAGCCTCTTCTATAGGCTTAACCGTCAAGGGGATATTTTTCATCCCAAATCTAAGAGCCCAACTCTTCAGACTTTGAATTTCTTCATCTTTGTTTGGCCTCTTTTTTTGCTGTTGTTTTCCTTGACTGGCATTCTGATTTTCATCCTCCCAACATGGATTTGGGAATGCAAGAGGAGGGATGGGTTGTAACTAAACTGATTTTACAATTTTTTGTGGTGGTGGAGGCAGTGAAACCTCTTGTTTCTTTGGAGGAGGGGGTGTTTATGTTAGCTCTTGTGGAGGGGATGACCATTTGGAAGGGAAAAGGAAAGAAGAATCGAGGTGTGGTGGAAGACTGAGGGATGGAGGGATGGATTCAACACTTGGGACAGAAGATGGAGATTTTGAAACTTGACACTGTTGAAATGATATAGATTGGGAAGGAGGAAAAGAAAAGGTATGAGAAGGTGTGCTTACCCGTTGACAAGGTTGCTGAATACTCCTCTCATACACCTCTATTTCTTCAATCCACTTAGCAAGCAAAGGCAGCGTTGCAATCATGAAGTCAAGCTTCTCCTGAGGGCTGTAATGCCTTGGAAAAGGTCCCACCCATGGACAGGGTGCTCCACAACTGATTCCAAGTGCTCTCATCTGTGCCTGAGCCCTGGACTGCACTATGTTTACCTCCATCGTTTGGATTTTCTCCAACAGACCAGCATCTTGGATCTGATGGTCTTCATTGTATGCACACTCTTGCTCTTGGAAAGCTCCATAGCCAAACTGACTTTGGCACTGCTGCTCATATGGGTATGCATACTGATCTTGAATCTGCTCAAAATGCTGATTTGGAGGATTTGTAAAACATGTTGGAGGTGGAATATACTGTTGTTGTTGATGTGAATTCCATGATGGAAACAAAGTCATGATTGCACAACTTCATGAAATGGAAAAGAATGAAAGGGATGGAAAGAAAGATGGATGAAAATGGATGGAAACGGGTCTGCAAGCTCAGAGAAATGGGTTGCTGATCAGATGGAGTCGCCAGATGTGTTTGCAAGTGCCTCCAAAGGCTGAAATCTTCACAGGAACACACCAACCTGCAAAAGAGTAAGTGGAAGACCTCTAAGGTCCCACCAGGCGTGCCAAAACTGTTAGTGGTCGCACGGTGGCTTAAGATTTTCTATTTAATAATGAGACACCTCTGAAAGATGAAACTCTAACTTCTGTGATGTCCCACCGGGCGTGCCAAAACTGTTGATGGTCACACGGTGGGTTAAGATTTTCTATTTGATAATGAGACACCTCTGAAATATGAAACTCTAACTTCTGTGATGTCCCACCGGGCGTGCCAAAACTGTTGATGCAAAATCACAGCACCCCTGGATGCAGATCAAGCTTCTAGGTTGATCACTCAGGCATCCAGTGTGATTGCACAACATTGAATCCTTTCTCCAGGTGTGGGACCTGTAAAATGAGAAAGGATTCTCCGGAGAAGGCTGGTTCCTACTCCTAAACTACCTGCCATAAGCTATTCCAGTGCAGACAAGCTAATCTAATCCTAATCTAACCATGCCAAGGAGACAGAGAGAGATAGAGAAGGGAAAAACAACAAAAGCCTACACTAAAACGGTGATACACCAAAGAAGGAGAATGTTGAACATCTATCAAAGCTGCCATGGGACAAAGAGAGGTGAGCAATGGGAAGGATGGACAGATGCATCACAGGCCCAAGGATAGATTTCACACAGAAAATGTCCCAAAACTCCATGAACACAGCTCCAAACCTACAATGAACATTCAAACATGCACAAATACCTGGAATGAAGAGAGGCAAGAAGAGAACAAGAAAAAATGAGCAAGGATGGATAGATGCATCACAAAACACGTTTTGTTGCTCCAGAAGTTTACACAGAACATCATTCCATTAATAAGAGGTAAAAACGCCATTACAGAGCAAGGGAGGAGGCTCGAACTCCATTTTCAACCCTAGAGAAGAAAAGAAGGGAGTGCAGAGCAGAAAGAATGAACTTTTTTTTATGAGCCAAATCTGGCTTTTTACATTGCATGGGTCGAGCCCAGGGGACAGAAACATGGGAAAACGTGCCATCCCATTCCTCATTGATTGCAGATGCATTAAAACGGCATGGGATACCTTACCAACACATACCCTGCCATCTTTGACCGATTTGGAGGAGAATGTGACCCATTTGCATTAATCAGGCTGCTGAAATGTCACTTCTGGCCATGCTGAAGAAGAATGCGACTCATTAGCATTAAAATAGGTTGTTGAACATCACTTCTAGCCATTATCACGTGTCAGATCCATTTCTTGATTTTCTCTCTCCAGACTACACCAAAACTTGAGATTAACCCCAGAATCATGTAGAGGATTTCACTAGATTTCCATTGATGTCAAGAACATACAAATCTGAGCTCTGGGTCAAAAGATATGATGATCTGAAGATTTAGGGCACGGGACAGACCAAAACGGATTTTGAAATATTTCCCGCGCTTTGTCACCTGGGTGACACGTGGCACGCATTGATTGGTCACGTGATTCTCTCTCCTCTACCTTTCGGCGGGATTTCTTTTGAAATTTCCTTATGGGCCCTAGCTGGGACACGTGGCACTATCTCATTGGTTTGGATCAGTGCTTGAAAACTCGCCCCCTTTGACTTTTTGACCTTTTCCCTTGTGACACGTGTCATGATTTGGTTGGTCCGTGGGCCTTTCGGCTCTTTCGCGCCCTTCGCGTCTTTTTGTCCCGGATGTCCCAAACCGTCTGGGACATAAACCTCTGATCTGCCCAAAATGGGCTTCCTTGTCCCTCATTCGGCCGATGACACGTGGCACTGCTTCATTGGCTTTCAGCTCCTTCGGCGATCCGCATCCCACGCATCCCATTTTTCCTTGTGCTCCTTGTTCTAATTTCGACTGAACCGGCCGGTTCGGGTCTTTTTTTCCCATTTGTCCCACTTTGTTTTGGACTGCCTTGACCTTTTTCACCCGGTTCGGCCGGTTCACGTACTCGCGGCCCAAATGTCCCATTTGCTTTTAGACCATTTGTTCCCATTTCGGCCGAACTGGCCGGTTCGGGTCCTTCGCGTACTCTTGTCCCGAACCATCCCGCTCAGCAGTTAGTCATTTTTCTTCCTCTTTCAGCCGGATCGGCTTCTTGCGTCTGCTGCGTACTTCTATCCCACTTGTCCCAAATGCTTAGCGGGCCACCTGGAGGCTTTTCGGCCGATCAGCGCCTTTTTGTCCCAAATGTCCTGACTTTTGTTTGGACTGAAGTTCCCCATTTCAGCCGATCTGGTCGGTTCGGGTCTTTTTGTCCCAGATGTCCCAAAGGTGACCTTGAGCAGGACTTAGCCAATTTTCACGATTTTTTTGGGATCAACCTACTTGCCTTTCTGCAACTTTTTCACATTTTTTCAGAGCTTGCTCCCTCCTTCTTCGGCCAGGGGAGTTAGAAAAATATCTGAGAGAACCTCAAAAACATGATGTTTGCTCTGAATCAATCAATTTCCCTGGGACTTGAATATTCTGATGTATGTTATCAAAATTACCCTGGGGGTGAATTTTGGATAACAGTGCTCATACATATCTAGGAATTCATCTAACTTATGTAGCTTCTTACACCATGAGAAAGTAATTTTCTAAGGTAACTCATGTTGATAATGTTCAGGAGATCCAAAAGTATAAAAATTTCCTCCGGAAAACTGATTCTACCACGACCGGGACCTCGGCCTCTATATCCTCCCCCGAAGCAACCATGCCTATTATTTCCATTTTCATGCCCTTCATTTTCATAGCCCTCATGATCCTTAGATCCACTAGCCACACTCGTATGGTGCAATCTTGTCTCAAGGGATTTATGAATTTTATTAATCAATTTACTGTTAGTGGTGTCATGAGTGTGGGATTTGCAAATATTTTAGTAAATATACAACTTCTTTGTAAACACACATTGTAATTGAGGGAAATATTAAACATCATGATTTATGTGGAAAACCTCACAATCAAATAATAGTGTGCACACTAACCAATGTGGACAATTATATTTAGTATGTCCTTCCACTTCATAATCTATGTACCAAATTCCACTTCGTGTCTCATGTGCTGAGTTAGCAGAAATATTTTCCAATTGTTTATTCATAATTGTAATATGTGCTTCCAAAAATGGGATTACTCTAGTATTAAATCTCCCAACCCCTTCAGCATATAGAGATTATTGTAAACCCTCACACGGATCCATATGTGTTTTATGAGATAGTTCTCTATGAAATGGAGTTAGTAATCCTCCAAAAAATCATTGTGCATGTTGACTCAGATGAATTTCACAGGATATTTAGACAGCAGGGTCTTGAAACATACATCATACTCCCATACAATTTTAGTCAATCCTTGCTTTATGTCTTTGAGCATGTTGATACTTTTATGCTAAAACTTTGGAACATGGAACTCATCTAGAAACACAGAGCATAAAGCATCATAATCCACTACAATTTGATGTGGATCATACTTTCTATACCAGCTATGGACATTCCCTTGAAGAGTAGTAGATAATTGAATTTGTTTTCTATTTGAGGCTATAATTCCTTTAGCGCATCATAGTATCTCACACTTGTGCACATTATCTACTACATCTTCAATTCCTCTATATTCTGGTAAGTTGAGATACATCTCAGAATACACTTACTGGGGTTGATGGGGATGTGGGCCTTGTCTTCAAGATCTAGAACTATAACCTCCATTAGTATATCCTCCACCTCCATAACAACCAGATCCACTTGATCCTGATCCTTGTAATCCACGTGATCCTCTTGGAACTTCTATAGTGGGTATTAAACCATTGGATGTACTTCCTTACATCCAAACTATAGTGATAAAATATACTCCCATAGTCTTTGAAGTTTTAGTACTTCTAGATTTGTTCCCAATGTTTTGCACACTTATAATCTATCTAAATGACATGCCAAAAAATATTTTTCCAATCAGAACTCAAAAAAATGATGCAGACTATGTTGTCATGAGTGCACTATTAAACTTATCTCTTGAATTAAACACAAAATGATACCTACTTATCTCTTCTTGTTTACTCACATTAGTATTCTTCTCAATGACTAGTGGATTTGAAACACCAAACACATGGGTTAGGTGGCTAGGTTGGATCAGATGTATGCCTACAGTCCTTGTTCTCTCCTATAATGTGCTATCATTTGAAGTTGGATGGGATTCTATGCTACACTTTCCTAATGTTTGGAGAACCATATTTTGTGTCTCCTCGTCTTCCACAAGAGCTCCAAATACTTTGTAATTAATATCTCTCCTAAATTCTAGGGAATCCTCAATCTCCCTCTATTTTTTAATTTCCCTCTCATGTGATTCATTATATCTAATTCCTTTTTATTCTCTTTTCATTGTTTCCACTAGGTTTGACATCTTCACCACACCTACTCTTTACCCTGCGTGTGGTGGGAGTTTAGAAATCCATATGGAGGTGCTCTAAGTCTAGCTCTATCAACAAGATATTGATCGATAAAGTTATATTACATAGGTAAGATCCTTTGGGTTTGTATAAGAACTGTAACTCAGCTTCTTTAGGACACATATACATGGAAATAAGAGTAATCCAAAATATAGGTGCAAAATACTCCATCCCACCAATAATCTACAACTCTTGACCATTTGACATCAACATCAACAAGATTCTGGTAATATTTCTACATCTAAAGCTTTGACCTATAACTCTAAAACTTCCCTATTTCATATTATGATATCCACTCATACAATTCTATTAGAAATAATATGAAAAATGTCTCATAAAGTGCATCATATAGATTATTTTCCACCCATATGCATTCATTGAAATAATATCTAGTGTTATATCTCTATGAAAACTTATCTTCTTCATCATCTATCCAACCTTTAATACTCTCTAGAGTTAATCGATATGCCATCTACATGCAACATCCTGGTAGAAAATTTGAAAAGAGGTCCTGAAAATGGATCCAAAATGTAGTCACTTACTTGTACTCAATTTCTAGGGAACACTGACACCTCATCTAGAAATGTTTGAATGCCCACTAGAAATGCATGAACTCTACTAGGTTCGTATTTATTACTGGTTGACAAGCTGTTAACATGCTTAACCAGAAAGATAACTAAATAGATCCATGTTCAACCATAACAACTTATTGTATGCATTCAATTGGAAACACACATAATAAGGAAACATAACCTATCAAACCATTTCTACGATCAATTTCACTATTTTTTCACCATACTCAAATACTTTAATTACCATAATACAACAATAGTTATCCATTTTTAACATAAATATTACATCACAGAAGATAAACACATAATAACAATCACCATAAATTCATGTGCACCAGTGCAACATAGCTCTATTACATCACACATCTCACAGTCCTATAACTATGCAAATCAAATAAAAAATATAGGGGTGGGGAATTTCCCTTCACCACCCATGCATCTCAAAATAGACTACATGCCTAAAAATATCCACGTGCTAGCAGCTACATGATTTTACAAAGAGGCTAATAATATATTAATATATAAATAAACTCTACTTTAATCATATTATTAGCACAATATATGCATGACCTTTGATCTCCACTTTGATCCCAAAATAAATATTTCTTATCTGTGAAGTATTCTTTCTTTTATATTTACTTGGGACACCTCTAACTAATTTTCCTATTTTTATCTTATAACATGTAAAATCATCTAAGTCCTAGAATTGATCTTCCCAGTTGCGCCCTACTCTAACTAATGCTTGCATGGACCCACCTTGTGCACCTTATTGTTTCATGCACCCTTTCGATACTTAGACAATTTTTCCAACCCAACACTCCTTTATCTCATGTTGAACTTCTATAAATGCTTACCAATCCAAAAATAGTTCCCCATTTAAAATAATCCTTACCTAAATTTAGAGGCAATCTATTCTATTGGTGGCATGACACTATGGGAAACTCTCATAGTGATTATAAGGACCTCAGGAAAGAATTCCTCAATTTATTCCTTTTCTCTTCTTTTGATTACCCTACCATTATACAAGAGTGTTATGAGAAATATCAATATTTATAAATATCTCACTCTAACTGTCAAAATAAGCATCATAAAATCCCCATGGACAATATCGTGGGAACTATAGAGCCTTTATATGATCATAAATTTCTATACTCCCTATTTATCAATGCGGATAATGTAAACTATAGATGTAAACCTACCCATAAGGATCCCATTATTAAGCTACAGAAATTTGTTGATAATCCACCATTGTTTAATACTTCCCAAGACCCACCAGTGGTGGAGCCTGCTCCCATAGTCGATATTTTAGCCATGGTGTCACATGAAGTACCAAATTAAGATCCTATCCCACCTTCCTCTGAAAATATATATCTAACTAAACCATCATCAAATATGGATACGTCTTCCATTTTGCCAATATCACAATATCATTATGGGAGCTACTTTAAGCCTCATTGAATTTTTTTTAGATGATATGAACTCCTTTATATGCAATATCCCTTTTATGGAACTCATGTGTACCTTAGATCCACATCAAAAGTTCCTTATTCAAAATTTTCAATGCTTTGAAGAACCTTCTATTGAAGCCCTTAAAATTCCTACTGTGTCCCCAAATCTAGAAATCCATCACATAGAGACCACATGATCATCATTACAAAATTCACACCTGGGTTGCTTAGCCTTATATTTTTTAGAGGATGATATGATTATTGAAAAGTTTATATTTCATTTATATGATATTCCCCTACTTATTACTGTTATCATTCATGATGCACAAGTTCATAGGGTCCTTATAAATGAAGGATGGAGAATCAACTTAGCTTTTTTCTCACCCATAAAGAACCTGTTGTCAAAATTTCACCCCCCAGGGTAAAATTTCGATAACATGCATCAAAGGTTGCAGAAAGGCAAATAGGTCAATCCAGAAAAAATCGTGAAAATCGGCTAAGTCCTAGTCCTAAGTGTTGCTCGGGACAAGCGGGACAAAAATGCCCGAACCGGCCGGTTCGGCTGAAAGGAGCACAAGCAGTCCAAAAGAAAATGGGACAAGTGGGACAGAAGTACGCGACGGGCGCAAAAAGCCGATCCAGCCGAGGAGAAAAATTGGCTAACTGCTGAAGAGGATCGCCTTCGGGACAAGCGGGACAAAAATGCGCAAAATGTCCAAACCGGCCGAAATCAGCACAAGGAGCCCAAAAGCAATTGGGACACGCGGGACAAAAGGACCCAAACCGGCCGAACCGGCCGAAAGGAGTCAAGTCAGTCCGAAAAAAGTGGAACAAGCGGGCCAGAAATACCCGAACCGGCCGAATCGGCCGAAATTGTCCCAAGAGGTCCAAAATCAAAAGGGACGTCCGGGACGGATGGACGCGAAGTACGCAGAAGACCCGGTAGGCCCAAGAACCATTGAGAAATTGCCACGTGTCCTCATAGGAGTAAAGGTCAGAAAAGTCAAAGGGTGAATTTTCGAGCACCGAGCCGAACAAATAGGATCGTGCCACATGTCCCATTTAAGAACCCACGAGGAAAATTCAAAGGAAAGCCCGCCGAAAAGTAGAGGAGAGAGAATTATTCAGCGAATCAGAGCGTGCCACGTGTCATCCAAGGGGCAGAGCGCGGGAAGAAATTCAAAAATCTGTTTTCGCCTGTTCCGTGTCCTAAATCTTCAGATTGACATATCTTTCGATCCAGAGCTCAGATTTACACGTTCTTGATATCAATGGAAAGCTTGTGAGATTCTCTACACGTTTCCAAGGTCAATCTTGCATTTTGGTTCTGTTTGAAGAAATAAAATCAGAAGATGCCTCTGGCACGAAATAATAAGCAGAAGTGATGCTCAACTAACAACTTTAATGCAGCAGACAACCTGCCGCTTCTGTTAGGCAAACCGCCGCTTTGCCAGAACCCGCCGCTTCTGCCATGATGGAGGAATTAAATGCAACCTAGAGGTGGTTGGGGCAGTTCGAATTCCTCTCTTTTTTCTCTCCCATTCTTCCTATATATTGTAAGGAGGGGTTTCTTTCTGGTGTTGGACATTTTCTGATTTGCACCCTCCCTTCTCTCCTGTTCATAAGAAGATTTGTGGAGTTTTCAAACCTCCCATATAGACTGTAACACCGTTTTTTGCCTTCTAGCTATTGAAATGTATTGAATCAATCCTTGAGCAATATATATGTGTCTGTGGTTGTTTCTAAACCCTATTACATATTTATTACTGTCATTCTTGATCTTTCATTGCATTTTTGCTGTCTGTGCATGGTGTTGTGTTATATCTACATGGTCTGTGTTTAATGTGGCAAAGCATATGTTCTTCATTCCTCAGTGCATCACCTCTATTAGCTTAGATTTATTTTATGCATTTTCTTACCTTATCTCCTTGGCAGATTAGATTAGATTTTGAGAAAACCCTCTGCATATTTCGTGTGCACCTGAACAGAGGAATAGGAACCAGCCTTTCTCTGGAGATTCCTTTCTCACTCTTCAAGTCCCACACTTGGAGAAAGGATTCAATGTTATGCAATCACACTGGATATTAATATTATCAACCTAGAAAACTGATCAATATCCAGGGGTGCTGTGATTTTGCATCAACAGATGCTTGGCTATTCTATCGATGGCCTCAAAACTACTCACATAAATTTTCATGGCTTTCAAAAAACCAAATAAAAAACCATAAGATACTTTTTTTTACCCATCACAGTTGGACCTAAAATAGTCTGCACCAAGATCATGGTTCTATATCATCCTCTCTCTTACAACCTCTTATTAGGTTGTCCATGGACACATCACATGCATAAATTTGCATCGTCTGGGTACCAATGTATAAAATTCATCTAATAACCAAAAATTTAGGCATGAAGTTGATCCCAACCCTTAAAGATCTCGACACCATTTCCTAATGAGAATTTCTTAATGCTAACTACTCCCGAGATCCAAAGTATTCCCTACCAGGAGTTCCTTGATCTTAGGTCAGAAATCCAAATTACATTAGTGAATTTAGATGACGATGAAACTAATGATCTTCAAAACATGGTTAATAAAAATAGGCTACTAGATGATATCATGCATTAATAACCTATGTTTTTTCTATCTCAAGATTGATCTCCACCTTAAACTGATGTAGAGGTTCCAATGAGTGATGTTTAGACCTCCAACCACTTAGAATGCAATGATTTTGGAATTTCACAACTCTTTTATGATCACCCTCCCCTTTTAATTATATATTTTAGCAAGATTGGTACTTTATCTAAGGATGAGGTGTCTGATATTAAAGGAAAATGGATTACCTTTGACAAGGATTACATCATTTTTAAGCTGAGCCTAGGCACTTGGAATTATTTCACTACCAATGTGATTTTGGCACAAATATGGTTTTATCGACTTGAAACTAATACCATCAACACATATTATGATTTCCTTATCTATGATGCTAACAAAAATGAAGATTAGGAATAGGCACGTCCTTATCTTACCCACGCTAATCTATCACTCCTTGATGGTCCCTAGGTCATCAATTAAATATCAAAATATTCTTCACATCATGCTCCCATAAAAACTCCACCACCCACAAAAACTTTTGAGCCAACCTCTACACTCAACACTAGTTCTGATGCTCCTAGAATTAACATTGTTAATTTAGAACCCAAATAGGTCACCTTAGACTCTAGGATATTATATGTATGAAAAACTAGCTATAAACAACATAGAGACGATAGGTGATACATAAGGCTAGATATCGACATAGAATACCATTGGCCTCTCCCTACCGGGGAAAATGACAAGGATATTCTAGAACTCTTATATTCCTGATAAGATAAACTCCCTTGACATCATCATAAGTTGGGAAAATTCTCTAGGACACCTATGGGTTTTGACGATTATGTCACTACTATCGATCCCATCTAGGACAAAGTAAAAAAATTACCCAAGGCCCCATACCATTTCCAAGACGGTAATGTTATATTGGCTGAATCAACCATTATTGTATAACTTGATGATGATCTCATACACGTTGTAACATTCCCATTTTAAGGCTTTAGAAAAAAGGTATTTTTTTACACAATGTTCTATCATCTAAATAAAACATTATTTAGAACACACATTCCATGCCAATCAATCTCATAACAGATAACCATATGCAATTGTAAATGACTCAGTAAACTACCAATCTCTCATTTCATGACTCAATTTCCAACTCATCTCTCAGGTTTGTCTTTAAGTATAGAATACTTTATGTATACTATGTATACTTGGTTTTCCTAACCTATTTCGGGTACTGAGCAATCTGTTTAAAGAATCTATCTAAATACTTGTTACCAATATTCATTTGACATCATGTTTCTTTAAACTAGGTGACATAGGACAACGTAACTAGTAGCTTGTGATACTTTGGCCAAAGATTTCCAACATATTTTTCATGTTACTATTCCTAGATGGCATACTTGTCAAATTGGAATATGTCCTTCACCTCACTCTACTATTATCTAGAATTGTCTTTACTAATTTCTATCAGTCCACTTGCCCATGGTTTGACCCTAACCTAGGTTAGTGACATAATTTGTTATAGGGAGATGCTCACGATGACTTAGGGTATATGGGCATACTTAACCGACCTAATTCGATCAAATGTGCCTAGGTACCCTGAGTCATAGAAAGCTACTTCCTATTCAAATCACACTACCAACTTTTCCTAGAGAGAAACTACATTCAAGTCCAGATGTGTATAGATCTAGGTGAACAAATTTGGAAGGGTGTTTCCACATGTCAACTATAACACTATATCCTAGAGAATTTCTTAGTCTTCTCAAAGGTTCATTCCTTTACTTGGTGTGTGCCAACATCTGTCAGAACTTCTTCATCATGATGTACATACCCCTAGGTGGTCATTAACACATAATTAAATTTGGATTAAGATTCAGATTACAACAACCTTGAGAAACCCTAAATCCAACATTCCTTAAGTTCTTTTTCCACATTTAATCTGATTAATATTAATAACTTCATTAACTTTTTGGACCCCTAGATTATTGACCAAGTATGAAGGCACGTAGGCACACAAGCTCCCAGTTATGGAATGGTGCGCAAGGAAAAATCATGAAAGAGAAGGGTTTGAGGAAGCCTGTGGTGCGCAACACACAAAGATAGAACCAAGGGTTTGGGACTTAGTCAATTTGGACGTCCAGAGAAGAACATGTGAAAATCGTGACCCGATTGTGCATGGATAAGATGCCATCCTAGAGACAAGTTGGCCCAAGAAGAAGCATGCATGTGATAGAATCTTCTAGAATAACATCATGGCATAAAGTGGAAATATCAAGCCTGGAGAAGCATGCCCGCATGAAGGACCAAATTCAGACACTTGGCACTAGATCTAAGGGCACTGGACGGTGATTTCGTAGTCCAGGAAAGCTATAAATACAAGCATTTGCAAAGGCAAAAAGATCAATAGAGTGTGAGTGGAGCTCTACAGAAATGTTACGAGGACTCTGTCAAGTGGATAGTTGTATTTGGGAGAGGATGCATTAGGATTGGGGGTTGTAAATTTTCTTTTTGGTAGCTTAGTTACTTTAATTCTAGTGCAATGCATGTGTAACATCCACTTTTTCTACTTCGTCTCAAGAATTTTAAAAAAATAAAATTTATGCAACTGATTTTAAATACCCATATATTTAAATCTACATAAACCTTAATGAAATACATTTCCGATAACCATCATGAACCATGTGTAGTTTTATGAGAGAATACTGAATCTACTCATTCTCCCTAAAAACTCTATATGAGCCCTTACATGAACTGTGTCCTTTGGTTCTCCTTTGTCAAGGTATGATATATAATTGAATGTTCCTAAGTGTCTACCTAAGTTCCACCTAGGAAATCCATAAGCATTTGAAAACTTAGATGAATGGGATAGCTCAACAGTGTAATCAACAACTTACACCACTTTGTGCAAATTTTCTGAGTCATGTATACCATGCTCTAATCCATGACAACACACTCATCATTAGGAAATTGTTGTTTCACCTTAATCACTTATTAAGTTATATGGATTCACAACTTAGATGTTGTAAACAGCTACAAGCCTTGAATAAGGTATAAACCATATTAACCTACATGAAGACATACCTCTATGTCATCCTATGATGCATAAGGGAAGTAAATTGTTCTCCTAACCATTCCCCTTGTTACTTGTCCACATCTCTTCCTGTAGCCATCATAGGTTGATAAAAGGGTGCATACCCAGGAGGTCCAATCTGTCTTATAACTCTATCAAGGTTTGTTCTTAGGAAAACACAAAACTACAATCCAGTCCCTTGATGATACAAATCATTACAACTGCTATACAATAGTATCCAAATGGTGATAATCATCATCATAGGGATATGGCCATGTAGTATATGTAACGAGTTCTCCCACCTAGAATCTTGCATTGGCGTATAGTGTTCTATGTTTTCAAGGTAATTATTATCATTAATGAATAGTTGGGTTTTATGACACTTTCTCCATGAATGGTTCATACCTAAGTTTTGGATAAATTTGATCTCATAGCCCCCAATCTCTATAACACTTAATTCCCTTTCCAAATTTCATACCCAAGTCATTCATTGATACAAATGATACTATCAAGATCTATGATCATTATTGCAGTTTCAAAAATTGTCCCAACTTTAACATTTAGGCTCATGATCTTTATTTCATATTCTAGGGATATGTACTTATATAAATTTAATTATTTAGGTATGATCCATTTCTTGTATTAAGTACTACAGGATATCAAAGCCAACCATTCTTTCAGTTTAAGCACATCACTTTACTTAATTGCAGCACAGTAAGAGCATTCATTTATTTTACTATCCCCAATAAGTAGGATATATCTGGGGTATCCAATATGATATGGTCGATGAACCAATTTCCCATTTATCTTTCCTATCATATCCTTTTAAAAGATCACTCTCTAATCCTCTTTAGAGATAATTATAGTATTGGCTATGGATGAGATTTTTAATACTATGTTCTTTTTAACTTAGTACGCATGTTCCCATCTTACTTCTATTACATCTGACATGCTTATGTGCTCATAATGATGGATCATGGGACAGCCTCTAAATAAAAACATTTCATCTCATTGAGAAAAATATTTCATAACTCAATTTATCACAATTATTCAATTCCCAAATACTGGAACCATACACAATATATTTTCATATTAGATTACCATAAGCCCTACCTCTTATTACTTCTGTGTGTCCTCCTTGCATAGGACTTAATGTTGATTTCACTTAGAAAACAATATTATATTCTCATTTCTTTTCTATGAGCTAGAATAACCTGAGTTTATAAAACAATCATAGCACAGAAGTACCTGATTATCATAACCTTACCATGGTTTCATGATAATCCAGCCGCTTACTTAACAGCTACCATTAAGATCAGACAGTCATATTTCTAGATATATTTGACTAGTTGAGTACACCCTATACAAAACCTTTGGAGAAATTAACACAACTTTACAAGTAGGTTGATATATTGCATTTTGTAATGAAGTAGTTATCCATTAGAAACCATAACTATTTTAGAGTATGCTTAACGTATGGTTCGCTAGAACATGATATTATTAGGAAACCTTCTACTCATGGTTACATATATGTTCCCTAACATACGTATGTTTTGTGTATCTCTTACTAATTGATTTATACTAATGTTTATTACAATATTATTGAAGACACTAAATAAATATCTTGTTAGATTTCCAACTCATAACACATAATTTTCCAATCACTCTCTTATAAACCAATATATTGCAACATAAATATTTCTTAATTTCATTCAAGAGATAAGTACACTCATGTCTATAAGCATGACCAAATATTTCATTTCATTGAATAAGACAGTTACATTAAATAACCAAGTCCTTTCTCATTTTCAAGGAGAAGTGATTTCATTTAGGAACATCGAAAAACAGTTGCATCGTCTACCTTTCTTTGATCATAATAATTTAAAGAACTAAATACATCACTCTTTTATTGGCATTTATCTACAATTTTTTTAGCATAAGTTAGTTCACAGGAACTGAGCATGATAAGCAACAACTCATCATAATAAAATACTCTACTTAATTATTTCATAAAAAGAACTCTCATTATTTTTATGAATTAACATTACAGATCTCAAGAGGGTAACCAATTATTTCCAAGCATGACAAGAGAAACCAATTTAATGAACCCAGGAAATAATCAATTTTAGGCTTTCATTTAAATACAACTTATTCTACCAATCATAATTAGTCAGTTAAGTTGTGTGATAAACAATTAAATCAAACCTATTCAGCAGACTAAATTATAAGAGTAACATGCTTTTAGTCTAGCAATCCCATACTTACAAGGCTGAAATCATTTACTCCTTAATTTAATATTCATATATATTACAAGTATCATAGTCAAGCAATCTTGCTAATCTTACTCAATGGAGGCATAAAAGGGATTCAAAAAATCATGATAGGTCAAAAGATCTAAGTAGTCAGGTTATGACTCAAGCATTTTTATTACAAGGAAGATAATCAATGTTTACCCTACATGAGGATAATGGAATCAAAGCATCATGAACCAGATAAATGCAAGCAGTAAGTCACATCACCATGTCATACCTTGACTTTAAGATTTAATTGAACATTCCAATCTTAGGAGAAGGGAAACATAATACCACAGCTTAGTTTGGTTATCAAGCTTATGAAGACCCCATAAACAAAATAAGTGTATAAAAGTCCCTATGAGAATATTTTATCATGTAATCATAATGAAAAGGATTCATGATAAGAATGACTGAACAAATCTAACTATCCCAACAGGACATTTAATTTTCCATAGCAACATTCAAATAATAATTTGCCATTATTTCGTAATGAGGCAAGGATTCTGTCCTATCAATGAATTGATCTACTAACTTATTTTACTGAAAGCGGTTAGGTCATACCAACCTAATTCCAAGACACAGTCCTACGAAGTCAATAAGGAACATTTTAAAATGTCATGATGACATTGAACTTACTAAGGCAAACAAATTACAGTTTTCCAAGAGAAAGAGAATCAATTCCAGGTGAACTGGAATACCACAAGATTCCATAAAAATACATTTCACCCATCTACATGCTATTTCAATCTTAGATCTCAGCTATATTAAAATCCCATCTAACATGTCCATAGGAGGAGTATGTTGCTTGTAACGTTATGACCTTAAGTAGGTTTTAACTCAAACTCAACACATCCTTTTTTCAATTAAATATCAAAGTAAGGTCAGCTAGTCAATTGAGATTTTCTCTGCATCAATTACAATGAAGGGGAAAATAACACCCAATTTTTAACACTCCTGCATCATTCCAAAAAGTATTCCTAAACCTAATATTAGTTGATTAAATGGTAGCTCAATACCATTGATAAATAATCATCATACCTTCAATATAGATTTTTAAATCCAAGAAGGATATTCTTAGTTGTACTCGACTTTTGTTTCAAACTAAACATAGAATTTTGGGTAGAAAAACCAAGCTTTCAAGGAAGCCAAAGTGATAAAATAAATGACTTAGACCTAGGGATAGCTATAAGTTTTCACAGGAGCACAAAAAATTCCCAGTTACAGAAGGATTTGCAAAATCATTTGAGTGCTAAGAGAGATAGAATTTGTATCTGAGAGGAACCAACTCAGAACATAATAAGTCCTCAACCTGTATTGAAGTTGGAAAGATTCGAACACTAACTGAGTTTAGAAGAATAAAAATGAAGATCAATATAAATAAACAAAGCAGAGTAAACTTGAGCACCTCAACCTGATGAGTAACTAGATGAAACTATATTACAAACAAATAACTTCAGTTAGCTATTAGGAGACTTGGAATTATATCAAGCTGTCATATAGAGATCAAGGAATAAAACATTGACATCATTCAATAAAACATATTCAAGGGTTGAAGATTAGACTTAGTATTTTACTACATCTGCCCTCATTATCTACAGCTAGATATTATTATTAAATACAATTGTTTGATCCTTAGTACAATTGATAATGATCCCATTATTGCCAAGGTTATGGAAAAACTCTACTTGGTTTGCACGATGGTTTCATATCAGCAATAAATTGTTTGAAAAATCTTTTACCTTAATACTAAGAAGTATGCAAATGACTTCCTAAATTCTCTTGGAAGCTCAAAATAGTCCTCCGACTTACAATTCATCATATATTTTTCCCAACATAATATAAAGACTACAAGTTAAGTCTGAAACTCTATGGGCTCAAAGACACCATGCAGAGTTACATAAAAAACTGTCACAAGAGAGGGATATCACAATACATCCCTTGATCATGAACTTGCATATTTCTCTAGCAGGGTTCATATTAGTGAAGTATGAATTCCCATATCTGGGTTCAACTAAAAATACCATAATCAACCACAAAAACCCATGAAAGTTCATAGGAATTCATAACCAGAATTTCCACATAGCTATAACACGTCATGATAGGTGAACAGAAGGGAAAATCATGTCGTGATAGATAACATAAAATAAATCTTGTCTCGAGAGGTATAAGATATTACTAGAAGCTAAATATAACCTCATTCTATCTATGATTTTTGATGAGTCAGCCCAGAAAAAACCATCATCAAACCCTTTTGAGTATATTAAGTGATAGCTTGCCAAGCTCCCAGGTTCAAACCTAAGATCCTCCTTACAACTTGATGATACTCCAAAAACTTTGGGTACTTGAGTAATACAACCCAGAAGTAACATATACCAAAATAAATATATACATAACATCCACCATTAAGAGTAAATAGATAGAATATAATATTTTTAGTTTCTTGGAATTGAAATATTAATTATCAAATATTTTGACAAAATATAGAACAATCACTCAAATCAATGCTACCTAACCAGACATAAGCTTAAAATTGAGAATTTTTATTCCATATTGCCAGAAAGAGTTAGGCTTCACAATTGTTGGAAAGTTTTTCATCGGGTAAAACCAATTCATATTTTATTTCTTTTAGTATTGAAGAATACTAATCTCATGGATCTCTTCACAATTTTCTACGGATCCTACTAGGGATACATATTATTTTCCCATGGTATCTACTCTTGTAGCATGCTTCATCATCCGTTGTTTGTTCCTATTCTTTAAAGGACATTGGTTGGCATAATGTCCATTTCCACACGTGAAACATCCACCAATAGGTCCCGAATGATGGCCCTTAGCCTTGCCATTTGCAGCAGTACTATACTTCTTCTTGTCGGCTATCACTGCAAGTTTTTGGGAAAATTTACTTTTGGCAGAACACATTTTCTTGCTATGATTTTTCCACCAAATTTTCTTAGCATTCTGAGATTAAGAAGAATTATCATTCTTATGGCCCTTTTCATTTTTATGAGAGGTAATATCTAATAGATTTGGTTTTAGCCCACTAGCCTTTCCAAATTTCATCTTGTCAGAAGAAGATCCAAGTTTATCCAATGCTTCCCCCAATTCCGGGTTCAGTTCATCTTTAGATTGGTAAGTCCAAAACTTTCCACAAATGATCAGTTCATTATTTAAACAACGCTCCTGTTGTTCATTAGTAATAGACTTAAGTTTTCCTTTATCCAACTTATCATTTTCACCCATCACCAACTGCTCCAAGGCATCTATCCAGTTTCGAGTATATTGAAGGATTGCCATAATTTTGTCTAAATTTTGCACCGTTGAAACCACATCAAAACCAGACCTGGTTCTTTCTTCGTGGTGCATCCTTCCCATTTCCATTTTATTTTGAAAACAAAATAAAAGTTTTAATTATCGTAAGGACGTAATAAGTCTAAGAGTTGCAACCTTCAGCTCTGATACCAAAATGTAACATCCACTTTTACTACTTCATCCAAGATTTTTATTTTTTATTTAAAAAAAAAACTTTATGTATCTGATTTTAAATACCCATATATTTAAATCTACATAAAACTTAATGAAATCCATTTCTGATAACTATCATGAACCATGTGTAGCTATATGAGAGAATATTGAACCTACTCGTTCTCCCTCAAAGCTCTGTACGTGATCTTACATGAATTATGTCCTTTAGTTCTCCTTTGTCAGGGTATGATATATAACCGAATGTTCCAAAGTGTCTATCCAAGTTCCACCTAGGAAATCCACACGCATCCGAAAACTTAGATTAAAGGGAAAGCTCAACAGTGTAATCAACAGCTTACACTGGAATTTGCGTAAAGTTTCTGATTCATGTATACCATGCTCTATTCCATGACAACACACTCGTCATTAGGAAATTTTCATTTCACCTTAATCACTTATTCAGTTATATGGATTCACAACTTAGATGTTGTAAATAGCTACAAGCCTTGAATAAGGTACAAACCAGATTAACCTACATGAAGACGTACCTCTATGTCATCTTGTGATGTCTATGGGAAGGAAAGTGTTCTCGTAACCATTCCTGTAGTTAATTTTATTCCCACTATAAAATGAAGGAATCCCATGTGCACCGGCCTATCACCTAGTCGAAGTTGGGCACTCACGTGAGGCACACATGGGTGTCAAGTCTCTCTTTTATGTGATTTTTAGTGGGAAACATTTATCTATGATTAGTGTAAGAGTATTCAGGAAATAATTTTATACATACAAGAATCATAGGGCTCAGAACGACCTCCAAATCCTTGTAGCTTCTTCAAACCGTATTTTTTAACAAACTCCATAACATATATTATAACAGAAAGAAATATACAATCATTCATTCATAGCATGCAAGGAAATAGAACTCCTATGAATGAAATATACATTAAAGCTACTGATATCCATGTCAATTTGTAACAATTAACCTCATTGTATTCATTGTTTCATTACAAAGAGCCATAGAGGGTAGACCGTAGTCATGCACATCACTAGGTGCATATAACTATACTAGAAGAAAAAGAAATTGCAATACTAAGCCTAGTACATTCCTTTTTGCATCAAATTTCCAATTGCAACAATCTTGTAGAGCTTCACCCATGTTATCTCTCTCTGTGTATGTCTCTTCATCTATCTCTATATCCCCCTATGTATGTTATCTCCGTCCCTTTTTCTATTTTGCAAGCACTTGTATTTAGAATCTTCTCATGCTACCAACTCACCTTACCACACCCTCAGATCCATTGCCAAGTGTTGAATGTGGTCCTCCAAGTGAGCATGTTCCTTCAGGCCTTAGCTCTCAACTCCATCTCATGATGATATTCTAGAAGATTCCATCACTGGCATGCTCTTTCCTAGGCCACCTATTGACAAGATGTCATCTTATCCACATGGAACCGATCACGCTTTTCACGTGTTCTGCCTTTGTTTCATAAATTGGCTAAGTCCCGAACCTCCTTTCGCCCAACGCACGAACCATGTGCCTTCTTAACTCTTCCTCCTATGAGCTTTTTCCTTGCATGCCCTTTTATAATTGGGATCATGCGTGCCCACGTGCCTTCATACTTGGCCAATATTCTAGGGGCCCAACAATTCCCCTTGTTACTTGTCCACATCTCTTCCCATAGCCATCATAGGTTGATAAAAGGGTGCATACCCAAGAGGTCCAATCTGTTTTGTAACTCTATCAAGGTTTGTACGTAGGACAACACCAAACTACAATCTAGTCCCTTAATGATACAACTCATTACAACTACTCTAAAACAATATCCAAATGGTTATAATCATCATCAAATGGATATGAGAGTGTTGCATATGTAATGAGTTCTCCCACCTAAAATCCTACATTGGTGTATATTGTTCTATGTTTTCAAGGTAATTATTATCATTAATGAATAGTTTGGTTTTATGACACCTTCTCTATGAAAATGTCATACCTAAGGTATGGATTAATTTGATCTCAGAACCCCCAATATCTATAACACTTAATTACCTTTCCAAATTTCATGCCCAAGTCATTCATTGATACAAACGATACTATCAAGATCTATGATCATTATTGTAGTTTCAAAAATTGTCCCAGATTTAACATTTAGGATCATGATCCTTATTTCATATTCTAGGGATATGTACTTATATAAAGTTAATTATTTAGGTATGATCCATTTCTTGTATTAAGTACCATAGGCTATCAAAGAAAACCATTCTTTTAGTTTAAGCACATCACTTTACTTAATTGCAGCACAATAAGAGCATTCATTTATTTTACTATCCCCAATAAGTAGGATATATGTGGGGTATCCCATATGATATGGTTGATGAACCAATTTCCCATTTATATTCCATATCACATCCTTTTAAAAGATCACTCTCTAATCCTCTTTAGAGATAATTACAATATTGGCTAGGGACAAGATTTTTAATACTATGTTCTTTTTAACTTAGTATGCATGTTCTCATCTTACTTCTATTGCATCCGACATGCTTATGTGCTCATAATGATGCATCATGGGATAGCCCCTAAATAAAAACATTTCATCTCATTGAGCAAAATATTTCATAACTCAGTTTATCACAATTATGCAATTCCCGAATAGTGGAACCATACCCAATATATTTTCATATTATATTACCATAAGCCCTACCTCTTATTGCTTCTGTGTGTCCTCCTTGCATAGGAATTAATGTTGATTTCACTTAGAAACCAATATTACATTCTCATTTCTTAGCTATGAGCTAGAATAACCTAAGTTTATAAAATAGTCATAGCATAGAAGTACCTGATTATCATAACCTTACCATGGTTTCATGATAATTCAGATGCTTACTTAGCATCTGCCATTAATATTAGATAGTCATATTTCTAGATATATTTGACTGGTTGAGTACACCCTATACAAAACCTTTGGAGAACTTAACAAAACTTTACAAGTAGGTTGATATATTGCATTTTGTAATGAAGTAGTTATCCATTAGCAACCTTAACTATTTCCTAGTATGCTTAACATATGGTTCACTAGAACATGATATTCTTAGGCAACCTTCCACTCATGGTTCCATATATGTTCCCTAGCATACGTATGTTATGTGTATCTCTTACTACTTTATTTATGCTAATGTTTATTAAAATAGTATTTAAGACACTAAATAAATATCTTCTTATATTTTCAACTCATAACACATCATTTTCCAATCACTCTCTTATAAATCAATATATTGCAACAGAAAATATTTCTTAATTTCATTCAAGAGATAAGTACACTCATGTCTATAAGCATGACAAAATATTTCATTTCATTGAATAATATAGTTACATTAAATAACCAAGTCCTTTTTCATTTTCAAGGAGAAGTAATTTCATTTAAGAATATTAAAAAACACTCACATCTTCTACCTTTCTTCGATCATAATAATATACAAAACTAAACACATCACCCTCATTTATTGGCATTTATCTACAAAATTGTTAGCATAAGTCAGTTCACAGGAACTGAGCATGATAAGAAACAACTCATCATAACAAAATACTCTACTTAATTATTTCATAAAAAGAACTCTCATTATTTTTATGAATTAACATTACAGATCTCAAGAGGGTAACCAATTCTTTCCAAGCATGCCAAGAGAAACCAATTTAATGAACCCAGGAAATAATCAATTTCAGGCTTTCATTTAAATACAAATTATTCTACCAATCATAATTAGTCAGTTAAGTTGTGTGATAAACAATTAAATCAAACCTATTAAACACACTAAATTATAAGAGTAACATGCTTTTAGTATTGAAATCCCATACTTGCAAGGCTGAAATCATTTACTCTGTAATTTAGTATGCATATATATAACAAGTATCATATCCAAGAAATCTCGCTAATATTACTCAACGGAGCCATGAAAGTGATTCACAAAATCATGATAGGTCAATAAATCTAAGTAGTTAGGTTATGACACAAGCATTTTTATTACAAGGAAGATAATCAATGTTTACCCTACATGAGGATAATGGAATCAAAGCATCATGCAAGTAATGAACTAGATAAATGCAAGTAGTATGTCACATAGCCAATTCATACCTTGACTCTAAGATTTAATTGAATATTCCAAGCTTTGGAGAAGGGAAACATAATACAACAACTTAGTTTGGTTATCAAGCTTATCAAGACCCCATAAACAAAAAAGTGTATAACAGTCCCTATGAGAACAATTTATCAGGTAATCATAAAAAAAAGGATTCGTGATAAACATGACTAAACAAATCTAACTATCCCAACGGGACATTCAATTTTCCATAGCAACATTCAAATAATAATTTGCCATTATTCCGTAATGAGGCAAGGATTCTATCCTATTAATAAATTGATCTACTAACCTATTTTATTGAAAGAGGTTAGTTCATACCAACCTAATTCCAAGACACATTCCTACAAAGTCAGCAAGGAACATTTTAAAATGTCACGATGACACTGAACTTACTAAGGAAAAGAAATTACAATTTTCCAAGAGAAAGAGAATCAATTCCAGGTGAACTGAAATACCATAAGATTCCATAAAAATACATCTCACTCATCTATGTGCTATCTCGATCTTAGATCTCAGCTATATGACAATGCCATCTAACATTTCCATAGGAGGAGTATGTTTCTTGTAACATTATGACCTTAAGTGGGTTTCAACTCAAACTCAACACATCGTTTTTTTTCAATTAAATATCAAATTAAGGTCATCTAGTCAATCGAGCTTTGCTCTGCATTGATTACAATGAATGGGAAAATAACACCCAATTGTTAACACTCCTACATCATTCTGAAAAGTATTCCTAAACCTACTATTAGTTGATTAAATGGTATTTCAATACCATTGATAAATAATCATCATACCTTCAATACAGATTTTTAAATCCAAGAAGAAGATTCTTAGTCGTACTCGAGTTTTCTTTCAAACTGAACATAGCATTTCAGGTAGATCAACCAAGCTTTCAAGGAATTAAAAGTGATAAAATAACTGACTTAGACCTCGGGATAGCCAAAAAATTTCACAAGAGCAAAAAAAATTCCCAATTACAGAAGGATTTGCAAAAGCATCTGAGTGCTAAGAGAGATAGAATTTGTCTCTGAGAGGAACCAACTCAGAACTTAATAAGTCCTCAACCTGTATTGAACCCTAAAAGAGTCGAAAACCAACCGATTTTAGAAGAATAAAAATGAATATCAATACAAATAAATAGAGCAGAGTAAACCTGAGCACATCAACATGATGATTAACCAGCTGAAACCAGATTGTAAATGAATAACTTCAATTAGTTGTTAAGAGACTCAGAATTCTATTAAGCTGCCATAGGGATCTCGAGGAATAAAACATTAACGTCATTCAAGAAAACCCATTCAATGGTTGAATATCAAACTTAGTATTTTACTATAGCTTCCCTCATTATCTACAACTAGATATTATTATTAAATATAGTTGTTTAATCCTTAGTACAAACATTTACTTGAAATAAAACCAGGTTGACTAAGCATAATGATACCTCCTACAATACCAACATGATTCCACAGGAATTATTTTGTTTAAAAAGAAACATACTCAATTTTGTAAATCTAATGATTACCAGGGAAAGGAAAGTCATCTACAACCAAAACCCCAAAACACTGGTTTCCAATATTCTGTAGTGTCTTGCAAAATCTATACTACCCCAAAAAGGAGAGTGTGTGGGAGTATGATGCACAATTTAAAACTGTCTTGTCTAAATTATCATATGATATTCACCCATCATAGCATGCTCAGTGGTTTGTTGGAGGGTTGATCACCCCTTTTAAAAGGTCCTTATCTCATTAAAATTTTGTAGACCCACACGAGGCATTGGAAGCTACCCTACGCGCCGAAGCTATTAGTAGTGTTGATACTAGTGTTAGCCTATTCTTGGAGGCTCAGATTGATGCTATGGCCAAGAAGTTGGAAAAATTATCTATGAACTCAGCCCATGAGACTCGTGGTGGTTTTTGATGCACATATTGTGAGATAGAGGGGCACGTTAAGGATTACCCCTAGAGGAAAATAGGTGTTATGGTAGTAAATTGTGAAATTTTTCATGGGGACCATGATGTGAGTAGGTACCCCTTACTACAGCACGCACTCAGGAAGAATGTATCTTGTTACTACAAGATTTACACTTCTACAACCCATGATACTAAGGACTATAGGCTCATTGATTAGATCCATGAGGACATTGATCATGGGGTGTGCCAAACCAACGTTGCCAATAGTTCCAAGGGTGATGATCACCGTTATGAGGAGCGCATAGATGGAGGCATGCATGGAAGAGGCTTTTGAGGAGGATTCCATGGTCGTGGTAACCACGGGAGAGGAAGGAGTGAGTTCCCGTGCGGAACCTATTTCAATTGTGGATCTACAAAGCATTACAAATGTGAATGCCTGGACCTATTGCAATGCTTGTGGTGTGGAAAAAAGCATAAGTATAAGGAGTTCCTAGAATCATTTGAGCATATGAATCAGCAGCACCGGAAGGACAAGGGCATTGCAATGGTTAGCATCAAGAAGGTAGATATAAATTGGATGCCTCAGGTAATAAGGGATGTAGGTTTGGATCCTTTCTTGGTAACAAAAAGGGAAAAATCCATGCACGCAAGAGAGATACCAATAAAAAGGAACCTAGTTTTAAGGGAGGAGGTCGTTCATGGAAAGTATCCAGAACCCGCGCATCAAAAGGAGATATATTAGGACACCATGGATGTCATTCAGAGCTTACAAGGGGAAATACAATGTCTAAAGGAGAAATCCAAGAGGGAGGAACAAGGAAGGAGAGTCGAGGTGACAAAGGATGACTTGGATGAGGTCAAGGAGGTGTGTAGAATGCTAAGGCATAAGAATATCATTCCCTTGCTAGGATCATGGTTGAGAGAGAAGGTACAACACACTGGGGGAGAGTGTGAGAGGAAAGTCTTGCATGTGAACCTTCCCCCTCATAACCTTGACTATGATAAGGAGATCACGCTGAATGCAGTTGTAGATGAATGTATCCTCAGTAATATCCTCATTGACATAGGCAGGGAGGTTAATGTTCTAAATTTTGATGCATGACATAAGATGGGAAGACTTGCATTACATCCATATTTGAGTGTGTTGTATATGGAAAACAAAACTAAATTAATGTCCATCGGTGTCTTAAAGTATGCATCTATTACTATCTAGGGAGCTAATTTTACTGGGGACTTTGAAGTCCTAGTGCTCACCGAGGTGGATAATTTCCCAGCACTACTTGGGCACCCTTGGTGTTACAAGAACAATGCGTACCTTCGGTTCAACAAAGGGTACATCAGCTTTGAGAACAAGGAGGAATGGGTCATTATACCCCTGGCTAATGGGAATTTGACACCCTATATTGAACCGTTTGGGGAAGAGGTTCTTGACAGGATATATGTGTGCTCAATCAGAGACCTGGAGATGATACACCCTACTAACGGGGTTATCCATTTTGAATATGTTCAGTCAGTAACTGATACCACTAGTCTAGCATGTGACAATTGGGTGCATGGGAGATGGGATGGTAGTTGAGAGGGTTTGTGACCAAGGTAACAATGGTGCACACGGTTCAGCACCTTGGAGGAAAAGAACTACCCAAGTATTCAGGAGGATCCTTCCCTGATATCTTTCTACTGGAGGTGGAATCTTAGTGGAAGAATGAGAAGGAATGGAGAGAAATGCTAAGTTATGTTTTTCTTAAAACAACAACATGGTGGTGGGATACACATCAAGAGAAACTTTTAGAGTGGTGCAAGGTAAGAATTTCTCTCTTTGTCTAATTTTCTAGGAGCAATGTGCCCACCATCATCAGGGAGTACCATGGGAAGGATCCTGCCTCTTTCCATATCCAAGAGTGTGAAAGGGTCTAGAGAGAAGGTGTGGAAACCTTACCACCATCCCTCTTGGTGCACAAGTTGTATTCTACACTACAGGGTTACGCATGCACATGGTATATTCATTTGGATACATGCTTCCAGACGAGGAATTGGAAAGAGCTCGCATATGACCTTATTCAAACCTTTGAGTATCAGAGTACCAAACCATCAGTTGATAAGGCCTTATAGGGTATCAAGTGCCTTACCATGGGGGATAGTGCCAAGCTAGAAGATAGGATGTTGGAATTACTAGGTGAACTAGGATTAGAGGTGCACTTCGAAGAAGAAGTAGAGGAAACATAAGAGTTACAACTTGAGCATGCGTGTTTGGAAAAAGAGAAAGGAAAGTTGGTGTATGTGACTAATGGAGAGGAATAAAAAATATTGGATGTTAACCATTCTGTAGGGATGCGTGAGGTAGTGGACAGTGCTGATACTCACACATGCACCTACCATGAACCCTTAAGGACAAAGAAGGTTATCATTGGTTCAGGAGAAGAACCTAAGAAAGCAATTATTGGAAATTACTAGTCGAAGAAGGAAGTTTCTAAGATCATTGATCTACTACGCGAATTTGAGGATTTATTCCCACGCGGGTACCATGAGCTCAAAGAAGTTCATCATTCCTTGGGGGAGATGAAGATAAAACTGAAGGAAGGTGCATGTCCAGTTAGAAAAAGGCACTACTAGATGAATCCCAATTTGTGCGTGAAGGTTAAGGAGGAGATAGACAAAATGATAGCTTCTGGGATCATTAAGGTAGTGGAAGAATCAAAGTGGATAATTATGATGGTAATCAAAATCAAGAAGGATGGGCAAATTAGGATTTATGTGGATTATAGGGAATTAAATGAAATTTTTGTCATTGATCCCTTTCCGACCCCCTTCACTGAAGAAATTTTGGAAGGAGTCATTGGGTGCAAAATTTATTCCTTTACGGATGGATTTTCAGGGTACCACCAAGTCTGGATTGTAAAGGAGGACCAGGAGAAGATAAATTTTACCACCGAGTGGGGAATTTTTGCATATAAAGTCATGCCCTTTGGATTGAAGAATGTGCCTACTAATTTTTCATGCATAGTGGTGCAAGCATTCCAAGACTTCATCCATAAGTTTCTTCAAGTCTATTTGGATGACTGGACAATGTATGGTCTTGTTAAAGACCATTGTGATAATTTAAGGTTAATGTTTAAGAGGTGTAGGTAGTTGTGGATATCCCTCAACATTAAGAAGTGTGTGTTTTCTATACCCTTTGAGACTTTATTGGGACATACCGTATGTAAGTAGGGCTTACTAGTAGATCCCACTAAATTTGTGGTTATTGTGGGATTAGGGGAGCCTACTAGCAAGAGTGCAGTGTGCAGATTCCTTGGGCATGTGGGCTATTACAGGAAATTCATCAAAGGGTATACCTTTAGAGGAGCTACTTAGACATAAAAGTGCCTTCCATTGGGGAGAGGCACAGAAGAGGGCGTTTGATACATTAAAAGATAGGCTTGTCACCGCACCTATATTATGTTTTCCCTCTTAGGACATGCCCTTTCATGTCCACGTAGATGCCTCAGGAACCACCATTGGAGTAGTGCTTGCATAGCCAGGTGAAGGGATTGTTTATCATCCTCTATGTTTTACAAGCAGAAAGCTAACACCGGCAGAGCAGAATTATACCACAACTAAGCGTAAAGCATTTTCAATGATCCAAAAACTTTTAAAGTTTAGGAAGTATCTCCTGGAAACACCCTTTATGTTTTACACCAAACACATGGTATTAAAGTATTTAGTGAACAAGCCTATTCTACAAGGGCACATATGTCGATGGGTGTTGTTGTTTCAAGAGTTTGAGTTTGCCATTGTTGTGAATCCCAGGAAAAGCAATTGTGGCCCTGATAATCTGTCAAGAATTGATTCAAGGGAGGACAAGCAGAGTATTAAGGAAACAATGCTAGATGTGTAACTATTTAGGTTATGGTGCGTGCCCTTAGATTTGGAAGATATTGTAGTATTTTTAAAGGAAGGTGTGGCACCGAAAGGAATGAAGACATTAGAGAAAAAGTAGTTGGCCATACACATCGTGCCCTACATGTTAATCAGTGGAGACTTATACAAGTTGGGACGTGATGAAGTTTTACGCAGGTGTGTATTAGAGCATGAGCGCTCAGCCATCATGGAGGAAGTACATGGAGGAAGTGCGGGTGGGAATTATGTAGGTGATGCCACCATGCATAAGATATTAATGGCAGGTTTTTTGTGGGAGACCCTATACAAGGATTGTAAAGACTATTGTAAAGCATGTGACCATTTTCAGCGCATTGGCGAACCAAGAAGGAGAGATGAAATGCCTTTGTGCCCTATCCCTAGTGCGGAGCCTTTTGAAAAGTGGGAAATAGAATTTATAGGACCTATTGCACGAGTAGCGCATAAGACTGGGTGACATTATTTCATCACTTGCATGGATTATCTGACAAGGTGGGAAGAGGTAGCTCTGACTAAAGATTACACAGTAGCCACAATGGCAAGGTTGTTATGGGAGAAAATTATCACGAGGTATGGGTGCTCATTGAGTTTGACCAATGATAGGGGTACACATTTCTTGAATGAGACCATGAGGATCTTGTTATTAGAGTTCATGGTGGCTCATCACAAGACTATGCCCTATCACCCACAAGAAAATGGAACCGCAGAAGCATTCAATAAAATACCGAGTCATACCCTAACCAAATTTTGTGATGTCAAAAGACAAGATTGGGAAGAAAAAGTATCAACAGTATTGTGGGCTTACAGGACAATGTATAAATGGCTGGACAAAGCCACACCTTTTCAGTTGGTGTTTGGCATGGAAGCTATTTTTTTGGTTGAATTTATGTTTCCTTCTCTACAAATAGTACGCAAAGGAGGGTTAGCTAATGAAAAAGCACTAGAAGAAAGGATTGATGAGTTAATGAAGATGGATGAGAGATGATCACTCGCCAGGTGGAGCCAAACAATAGAAAAATAAAAGTAGAAGGATTGGCATGATCGCCACATTAGAAACAAGAAGTTTGAGGTTGGGCAGATGGTGTTACTATATGATTCTAAGTTTCTACGCCATCCTGGGAAGTTGAAAGTCCATTGGGTGGGTCCTTACACAATCTTTTACATCCTTGATTTGGGTGTGTGCCAATTACAAGCATTGGATGTGAAGAAGTTTTTTGGACACTTCAATGGGAGTAAGTTGAAGCCCTGTTATAAATAATTCTTCTTGGTGTTTGTAAATAAGCTAGTTTTTCTAGTTAGTTTAGAAATTTCCTTTATGCATTTACCTTTCTCGTGTTTCCATTTTATGTTATTGTTTTGTTTTATGCCTTAGGTGCCGATAACCTTATTGCTAATTTGGAGAATTTGTGAGTGTGCAGAGGACCACACAACGTTTAAAGTGTGGGGTGGAGAAATGTGAAGGAGTGCATGGTTAGAGTGCCAAGGAAGTGTATGTCAAAAATCCCTATTAAATGGCCCAGTTAAAAGAGGTGTGTGGAGAGAAAATATTAAAGGATGGTTGGTGCTAGGAAAAAGCTACTTTTAAATCCCACGTACTAAGGAGGAGAAAGCACATTAAGCAAAATGAGGCAGGTGAGGGAAAAAATCAATATAGAAGTGCCTTCGATGCTGGTTATGCACGTGCAAGAGTCTCTTGTCATGTTGGATTGGTTGTGTGCCAGAAGGTTGGAGGGGTTTTCACGCAGGTTGGGCATGTGAGTGAAATCATTGAAGATGGGATTTCTTTAAAAAATCCACATTAAATGAAAAAAGTATGGTGGTAGGTGAAGTAGCATTTAATGTTTGAAAAGAGAAAATCTATAAGTAAAGGGTCGAGGCATTTTCATTTTCACTTTACAAAATAGAGAAAGAAGTGAGTTTTACAAACTAGGGTTTCTAGATTCAATTGTGTGACGAAAGATCTATGATATTAAAGCGAGAGTAGCCAGTTTTTATTTGCAAACTAGAAGGAAGGGGTTACACAGGCATGAGAAAAGTTATGAGGAGGCACTGTCTTGTGGAAGTTTTATCCCAATTAGGGTATGAAAAACTAGGTAATGGGTTCGAGAGGGTTTTCATCACAAATTTGAGATCTGAGGTTAGAAGAAGTGGAAGAATAGAGTAACAAGGAGGGAGTGAAGTGATAGGAGGACCTCGACAATGGCACCCAAGAAAGGAAAGGGCAAGGGCAAGGGCAAGTAGCAAGAACTTGACGTGAGTAATACGAATGAAGAGTGGTATGTAGAGATGTAATACCTAGATGGGGTAATGATGGGTAAGGAGTTGGATTCCCACCTGAGGAACATTCCTGTGAGTGATTATAACCACTGAATGAACATGATCGAGAAATAAATGGCACTAGAGTTAGTGTGCCCCACAAAAAAACGGATACCAGAGGGCTTTCCCATCTACAATGATGATGTTAAGGTCAAAATGGAGAAGGTAGGGTTGTTGTAACTCTATGATTTTCCCTATTTTGGAAAACTAGAATGCCTATACCAATGGCTAATGTCATGAGTACATGAAGATTACTTACATTTTGAAGGGAGAAAGATGCGCATTACTCCCCAACTCATCTCTCAGTTCACATCCCTCATATGTGAAGGAAATAGCTTGGAGGATGACCTGAGTGACAAGGATTTCAGGAAACCATCAACAAATATGCCTGCAAGAAGGGGTCAAGATACTACAACATCTCAGACATCAAGGACCCAGTGATGAAAATGGCCATGCATCTGGTAACAAAGCTGAATTGCCAAGAGAGATGGACCTAGGACAATAAACCTTGGTTACATGTCTGTAGGAAGATTTCAGAAGGCACCATTTACAACTTATCTACATACATCATAGAGGAAATTATTTGTTGCGCGAAGGAGGGGGACATAATCCTCTTTGGCAATGTCTTTCTAACCATCGTATTTTTGGAGATTAGAGTGCCTGACACATTGGAAAAATTTATATGGGAGTACCCTGTCGAGGATCCTTCGCCCACAAAGATATTTGAGAAGTATTCCCACAACATAATGACAACACCCCACAAGGCATGAATGGATAAGTGGTATACATTCCTGAGGAATGCATTCACGAAAGAGTGGAGGATCCCCAAACAACTTCCAGTAATCACTAAGGGGGAAGTTGAATTCACAGTATATCAACATTTATGCCTAGGTAAGTTCAGGCTGATAGATGAATCATGGAGCCCATGGTATAAGCTTCCCTTCACTTTCATAACTTAATACTTCCAAGCGGGAGTAAACATATTAAAGGAATCCAAGAAGCTGAAGATGGAACTAGGTAGTCTGGACTGGGAGCACAAAGAGATGTGAAAAATGTTGAACTACCCCAACAAAAAGTGTGCATATGTGGAAAGGTACATGTCACATGAGGTCCAGATGATAAGGCCAATGATGCTACCCATTGCAAGAGGATCCACGGTGTGTGTATACCTGTGTATAAGGCCCAAGTTTAAGAAGGGCACATACCTAGAGAATGATGTCTCCATACCTACTGATACCATGTGTAGGAAGAATCCCGCACCCAAGAAGAGGGGAAGAGAAGACGAAGAAGAACCAAGAGTGCATACTGCTCAAACAATGAGCATGTCGATAATGAGCACCAAGCCCATTAGTTACACGTGAAGAAAGAAGTCCCCGGTGAAGGAGAAGACACCAGAAGTGAAGGCACCTAGGCAACCCCTCACCAAGGAAAATTCTCCTAAGGAAGAGGAAGAGGCCGAATCCCCCATCAAGGAGCCACCTCTCAGGAAAAAGTAGAGGATGAAAGAGGAAACTGACTCAGAGGAGACCAACAGCTTGGAGAAGTGCATGGGTGGAAGAGAAGATGAGAGTGAAGAAGATGATAGAAAGGATGATGATCCTGAAAGAGACCAAGAGCCACATGTTTTCAGCATGAACGACTCAGGAGAAGAGAGTGGGGAGGAGAAATAGGAGTTCGTAATCACGTGGCACAAGAGTACCTAGGATGAGGAAGGTGCCCAAAATATGGGAAAGAGTAAGGAGGTTGGCACAGAAAAGTAGGAAGCCATAAGCTTCACAAAGGATCAGATCACCAAGGTGGCGAGAGATAGGAAAAGAAAATTCTTGAGGCCCTAGTATACCAAGAGTTGGAGCATAGTTTTGACATAGTGCTAAAGGAAGGAAAGGAGGAAAACATTGAAAAGGAGCATGATAGCATGGGAGGAGGTCCCGCTCTAATGGTGAGTTTTCCCAAAGGCATTTTCTTAGGTAGGGGGACCCTTGAGATAGAACAAATATAAGTGATGGGTTACATTGATGACTCAAATAAGGTGCTACGCGTGTGGTTCTAGAGAATTATACCCACAGAAAGGATATTAGCCATGGGGTCATTTGAATAGGAGGGCACATACCTCAGAATGAAGAAGATGCTCTCTTAGGAATTTGAATCCCACATTGATGAGCCAAATTTTGAAGTCTGCCAAGGAGAAATCATCACAGTACCAGAGTCTAAGGGAGACAATCCCTTGGTAAATTCCCAGGAGCTCTCAAATGAGCATGTCCGTAACAAACTCAACAAGGTCGTGGTCGAGACAAAGGCTAGGCTCTTTGTGCGTAATGATAGTATAAGAGTGCTAGAGGGAAAGCTAGGGAAGAAAGAAAAGGAGCTGGTGGAGAAGGCCAAGAGCTTGAAACATGAAAAACTGATCAGTGCATAGCTAAGGTATGAGTTAAAGGATGAGAAGATAAAGGTGTAGGAAGTATACAAGAAGGTAGAATCTATCAAGAGCACCATCAATTTAAAACACCCAGACCTAGATCCACCCGCACAGAATTACGGATCCATTCTGGAATGCTTATAAGATATAACATGCATCCTCACCATTGATAGATGACCTTTGGCCCTAGATTCTACAAAGGAATTGGCCACATGCTTAAAGGAAGGGGACAGGTCGAGGGTGGTAACACTATTTGCTGAGTATAGAAAGGTGCTCATAGAGGTTAAAATCATTGCCCAATCTGTTGAGGCCACATATGATACTTACATAGATAGGGATAAGGTAGCAAGAACCTTGGTCACCATACTCGAAGCAGAGCTAAAGGAGTTATAAGATAAGAATAAAGGAAACAGGGTAGAGAGAGACAAGGTCCTTGCTAAAGTAGAAAGAAAATTTTAGGTGATTGAAACATTAAGGGGTTCAATCAAGGCCCGGTTGAAAGAAATATAACCTCAAACTACCAAGAGGATGGACACACTTGAAGACTTGAGCAAGGAGATGGAGAAGATCATTGACACTTTGGGCACCTATGGCATTGGCCTAAGTTTTGATGAGGTGAGCAGCCTGATCGGCGACATCTGTCAGAAGGCACAGAGAAAGGTCAACATATGGAAAAAGATGGAGGTATACTTACGGAAGGATTTTCCTAGCTTGTTGATTTGATGCCCCCCATTCTTCCTTCTTCCCCAATTCTTTCATTCATTTATTCTTTTACAAAATGTAAGACTTCACCTTGGTTCCTTAAGGCAGCATACATCTTGTTTAAGTGAAGTGTTCCTACGGATGGAGAATAGGCGTAGTGTGGGGTGATGTTAGACCCCTCGATTATTGACCAAGTATGAAGGTGTGTAGGTGCACAAGGTCCTATTTATGGAATGGTGTGCAAGGAAAAAACATGTAAGAGAAGGGTTTATGGAATCCCATGGTGCATGACGCGTGAAGATAGAACCAAGGTTTGGGGACTTAGTTAATTTGGACGTCTGGAGTAGAACATGTGAAAAGCATGACCTGGTTGCACATGGATAAGATGTCAGCCTAGCGATAGTTTGGCCTAGGAAGGAGTATGCCTATGATAGAATCTTCTAGAAGAACATCATGGGATAAAGTGGAAAGCTTAGGCCTGGAGAAGCATGCTCACATGGAGGACCACATTCGGACACTTGGCACCAGATCTGAGGGTGCTGGAGGGAAAGTTGGTAGTCTAGGAAAGCTATAAATACAAGTTCCTACAGAGATAGAAAGATCGATAGAGAGTGAGCGAAGCTTTGCAAAAATGTTGTAAGGACTCTATCAAGTGGATAGTTGTATTCAGGAGAGGATGCATTAGGCTTGGGGGTTGTAAATTTTCTTTTTGGTAGCTTAGTTAATTTAAGTCCAGTACAATGCATGACTATAGTTTGCTTCTCTGCAACCCTCTGTAATGGTTCCATGGATGTGATAAGGTTTCCTGTTATAATATATACATGAATACCAATGACTCAGATGCATATTTATCTCTTATGAGTTCTCTTTCCTTTCATGCTAAGTATTGATGCTTGTATGTTTCTGTCTATCATACTACATGTTATGGATTCTGTTAAGTACTCGTTCTGAAATGACTGCAAGGATCTTGAGGCCATACTAAGACCTATGGTTCTTGTATGTCCTAATTTCCCTTCTGAATTCTCTCACACAAATCATAGATGATGTTTCCCACTAAACTCACATAAAAGAGAGACTCAGTACCCACGCGCGCCTCGGGTGAGCACTCATCTTTCGCTAGGTGATAGGTTGACACGCATGGGGTTCCTTTATTTTATGATAGGGGTAAAAATTACTACATAACTCATGATTTCTTTTATGTTCATTAACTTTGACATAATAAGCAGTTATAAAAAAACAGGGCAGAAAACATCATAATGTTAGTTTAATGTAACTTAACTATTCAAGAAGGTATAGCATCCACATAGGTTCAACTAGAATAAACTTCATGGAAAATGAAGTATAACGATTAATGATCATAAACACCATTCCTTTAGTCTCACATTCTTTTGAGAGAGGAAGAGTCTTCCTCTACATGATTAAGTGTTAGGGTTATCATACCCTTTTTATCTTTCACAATTCCTATATTTTAATTGTATGTTCAATAAGAATTCCATTATTATACTATAATTGTTTAGATAGAGAATGACATCTTATGCAACATAGCAAGTTGCATCCTAGTAAGGGATATTGAACTACTCCCTTCATCTAAATTAATTGATAACATTAATAAGTATACAAACAAATATGAAGAATATCAACAAGATAAATTCCAAATTTCCTTCATAAAAAATACAAGATAATTTATGTAACCATTTGAATTATATCTTCAAACTTTTCAATTCATCATGATAAAATAAACAGTTTACAAATCTATGCATTTCAGACATACTTCATCCCAATCAGCATTAAGATCATAACATAATACAACTTTCCTTTTTTCAATACAATGCAAGAATGAATCTGATTTCACTACATAAGATCCAAACTTTAAATCAGCCAATACATCATAAAATATTTTACCTTCTTTTATCACTTACAAATTCCATCTATAAAAAAATGCTAGCATGGGTTAGTTCACTGAACTGAGCATTATAAGCACTAAGCATTAAAACTAAGTGCATTCAACTAATTATTCCATTAAAACAACTTTTCTTTAATGAAACAATTAATGTACCATACAAATAAGCATAAGTAATAATAACCCTAAAAGAATTACAATAATAAATCAGAATTCACTTTTAAGAAAAGAACATAATATAATCAACAACTACTGCATTATATCAAATAAGTATTGTCCCAAACAATTACTTAGTTACATCAAACAACAAATCTTGAAAATATAATTATTTCATAATTCTTTCTGAATTTGAGATACAATATTAACCTTACTACATAAACAAAAAGAGTTACTTCCAGAATCAAAGACCTTATTGTCATTTTACCAAGTTTCCAAAAATATGTACAAACAAGTTCAAATCAGCATAGTACATATTTAAGATGATTCATCCTACAACTTTAATAAATAAGAAGAAGAATCAATATGGACTATCCACAATTAACCATTCATCTAAAATATATAAATTAGGTTCAGAATGTACATAATTGATTACCTACATAATTGTATTAGTCAAGGTAACCAATAAAAGGATTCACCATTTAACAGAAAACAACCATTAACAAGAATCCCAATCCAATCTGAGAAGGGAGAGAAACAAACAATCATCAAATTAATTGCAAACCTTATGAATTATTCAACATTATTGGAGATATCAGTTAGTGATCTGAACCATACGTTCCATAAATGAAAGTAAGACTTATAAAAGGATATTCCTTTCTCGTGTCCATCCAGGGAAGGTTCATATTTACTATTGAATGCACAGAGAGGAGTCCCTCAGATAAAAATATCCTAAAATTCATGACTCAACCATTCAAAAATATTCAGACAAGAAATGATTATGTTTTCCTTTCAACAGGACAGGCTCAACTATACACCGCCCTGAACTGACAAGACGATTGACTCTTGAAAAAATATCTGAGATCAAGAATGATTAAACGAGAATGGTTTGGTTTTCCCCTGTACCAAAAAGGATAGTCCCAAAAGTTGCTTAAACATTCTACTATTCCTATGAACTTTCCATAGTCAACTAGCAACAAATTAAATTAAACAACCACAAAGAAGTTTCTGGTTCTAGAGAGTGAGTTCTCATTACCTCATCCAAGATCAAAAGGGAAGAGAGTTGAACTCAAGAAGTCGAACATGCCTAGTATGGTAAAAACCCTAACAAATTGGGAGAGAGAGTTGATCCATGGAGTAGTTTGAGAAAATAGAACTTCTCAAAATTTCTATATGCATTTCACCATTAAACTTACTAAGAGAGAACACACAAGAACAACTTAAACATGCAATGGATTCATGTCCAAAAATCACAGAGATTCCTTCCACATGAAAGTAAATAACTAGAAAAAAATAGATAACCATTTATCTCATGAGAGAAAAGTTATTTTAATGAAAAATTTAGAGAAAATCAAGAAATCTTAATGGGTAGAGCCTATCATGCCTGATAGTGCTTCTGCCAATTTGAAGAAGACTTCCAGTCAAGATTTCAAAAAAAAATCTTCTCCAAAAAATATCAACAACTAAAAATCTCTTTCCCCAATGCCTCATATACTTCCATTGAATCAAAAATAGACCATGTAACCCAAAAATACCTACAAATTGAAAATCAAAATACTGGTTCGAAGAACGAGATATCTCCATGTAGAGAAAAAATCACAAAGCATGCAAGACCAAACAATCTCCAAAAAATCCACCCTCATTGTTTCCTAGGCAGTTTTCTCCCAAAAAATGAGACGCATAAATGAAATTGATTCAAAAATTCCCACCTATCTCTCCATTCCACCACCATATAGAATTGGTGAATCCTGATTCGACTTCTACAGGCATTGTTAACTTTAGTGAAGACTCCACGTAAGTTCTACCAACGTTTTCATGCTTCTACCTAATCTGGAAGTTCACTGTCATTTATTACAAAAATCAAATATCATAAATAGCTTAGGAATCATTGTTAGGTTACCAATACCATACAAACCTTAGGTCCCCTTTCCTTATTTCATTAGTTTGGGTTGATTCCCTTAGTTCAGGTTATGTCTATAGGTTAGTTTAGAAGTAATAACCTTAGGTTTAAAACATTTCAATAAGTAATTTCCACCTTATAGTATTAGGTATTAGATTAGAAATAGACCTAGTATCACCTTAGGTTATTCCCCCCTTATTCCCATTTAGTACGAAAACTTAGGTTAGGATGCCATCCCAACAAAATAGACATAGGTAGCAAGTAGGTATAAATACCTTAGTTTAAGAATCCCACTAGAATAGATTTCATAGGTCTAGGACTTAGTTTTTATTTTACCAATAGTATTGATGTAGGCCTCTTTTCACTTAACTCCATAAGCATCCTACTAAGATCAATCAAGAAGATCCGAGAAAAAAACATACAACAGAATGTAGACACAATCTTACAAGACGATAAATAATTTGTAAACATACAAAAGTTTAGTTCGTTATGTCTATCAACCTCTGAATGTTAGTTTACCATTCAGACTAGGTAAGAAAAATTAAAACATACCTTGGATCAATGGAATTGATCCAAGCACTTGTTAGTAACAAGAGATAAGTTTACAAACATCACTTACCAAATTACAACTTATCTACAAGAATGGATTCTTTGCCAACTACTATATTTCAGCTTAATGAAATCAAGAGTAGAAATGAATAATCCATGACAAGCATGATTTCCAAAAATCAAAGGAACACTCCTTAACCAGAAAAATCACATGTCAATGCTTGCAATGTAAAAAGAGGAAAGATAAAAATTGTCAAAGATGTTACACACACAGTCATGCTCAATGATTGATTTCCTTACTTACATGAGTTTCACATAGAAATCTTACACAAACATAAGGAGTTAATTGCATGGGGATATGCCAATATGCCTATAATTGATCCTAAAATTATCTCCTATAGCATCCTTACTTATCCTGATGCCCCTCTCCTTTGGAAAAATATAAGGAAATTCCATCCCAAGATCAATGCTTTGTGTCATAACTAAATCATCAAAATTTTAGACACAATATTCATTTGTACAGTGGATTATTCTAATTGGGTTTCCAGCATTATCTTAGTTTGAAATAAGGCCAATTTGGTTATTTGTATTTGTATTGACTTTCAAAACCTCAACCTTACTTGAACTAAAGATAAATTTTCTTTACCCTCCATCCACGCAATTTTTGATGCCATGATAGGGTATGAAATGATATCTCTTATGGGTGGGTTCTCAAGGTATAACAAAATTCATATCACTTCTAAATTGTAATGCCTCTACCATGGTTGATATCCTTGATGGATTCTCTAATCAAAGTTGTAAATGATGATAGGTGATTCTTGTTGAAGATAGTGTACTCTTCTGAACTAAGTAATCATGTTTTTTGTAGATAATATGTTTATCTTCTAAAAATGGATACTATCATGCCATGACAATTCTGAATTTAAAATGAAGTATTTCATTCATTCTATATGCTAAATGTGCACTGCATGTAGATGAAGGAAAAAAATTCATTCTATATTTGTTCATTTCCTATTTTGAATTTGATACTTGTGCTTCAATTTATTTGATTTTTTATGCAGGATAACCATACCTTGGATCAATTTTAGTGATCCAAGGCATGCTTTCTATTTATGATTTTTGGGTCATTTAACCAGTCCGCGTAGAATGGGTGATTTATAAACCCAAGTTGTTATGGGATAAAAAGAGCATCAAGTGGAATCTTTAGCATGCACCCTTTATAAGTGATCTAAAAATGTAATTTTTATTCATCATAGGGTAATGTTGTTGAATAGTTTATAGGACCTAATTTAATCTAAGTTCCTATGATTTTTATCTTATCTTAATTTTAAGCTAAGATGATTTTATTATTAGTGTTGATTAAATTGGAAGGGGGTAATCCTAAGTCTTGACACTAGTTTATTCTAAGACTAAATAAGAATTACTCACAAGGACCTAAGCTTGGTTTATAAGATAATACTATTTGAACCTAACCTAAGGGAATTGGGCTAGCCTAAAGGGAAATGGGATGGCATGGATGGAAAGTTGATAGGTGTCGGTGGCACTAATTTCTAAGGCATTTACAAGGTTTAATGTGTCATTTAATATGTTGTTATCACCAATTTTGGCCAATGCATGAAAATAAGGGGAATGTTGAGTTGTCAAACTCTACTAAATTCATTTGAATGAGGTTTTAATTTTTAGTTCTAACCAAAAGAGAGTTGGTGATGGAAGGAATTTAGGGTAGGACACTGGCAGTCCTATTGGTAATTAATGATCTTGACCATAGCGAAAACCACCTGGGGCATAGTAGAAGGTTGGAGGAAATAGACGGTTTTTTGTTTTATTGTTTCATTCAGTTTTTGGGAGCTTTGAAGCTCTGCATGTGGTTTTCCATTCTTTCAAAGCTCGATTTTGAATTTTTTGCATGCTTAATATCACCCTTGTATGGTGGTAATAATAACGAAATCGAATCATAGAAGCTATAAAAAAAAATGAGGAAAAATTCAAAAGCTTGGTTTTGGCATTTTTCATGAAAAACCTGTAGTAGAAGTTTTGAATGAAGGATTGAGGCAAGGAATGGAAGATAGGAGCACTACCAAGCATAATAGGCCCTATCTCATTAAATATTTTTCTTTTATTTAAATGTTTTCATTAAGAGAACTCTTCTCTTCAAGAAAATGTCTCTGAGATTACCTTGTTGGATGGTTGCATTGTTCTTTTACTTCTTATTGTGTATTCCTTGAAAATGGTTTCATGGATATGAATGGTTTTATGTGATAACATTATTTTTTTAATGAATTCAATTTTTGAATGGAACTAGAAAACTAATGTGATGTTCTCTTAGGAAACTGGGTATGAATTTCTATGGTATTATGTATTTGTTATACCTATGTCTTCTCATGTCGTATCCTTACTTTGTTAAAAGATTTTTTGCAAGTATTTTGTGCAGATATCTTAAATATAATATGTACTTAGCTGTTAGTAAACTGGTTTTTGATCTATTGTTATGGATTCAAGTTTTTTCACCAGAAGGAAGGGTCTAAAATGGAACTTCAATTTCAATTGATAGAATTTCATTTTGTAGGTATTATCCTTTGTTGATGGTCGATTCGTGATTATGTTCCTATTGGGGGTTATTGTTTTAGTTCTTATTCTTCATTGGGTTTAAATTATTAACCATACTTGGTTTTGTAGTTTTCAATATTGAGATCGTGTTTGACCCATACTAGGCATTCACAAAGTTTTCTTAGCACCATAAGTGTGTTTAAGGAGGAATACTATTGGATTTTTTCTATCCTTATTTTTGTATACATTTGTGGTATATAACCCTTCATGGGTGGTCTTGTTTAGTAGCTGAGACTAGTAAAAATCTCTCTCTCTGTTTGGTTGAGTTAACTTTGAATGTTTACACATTTGGGTTGGCCTGAGAAGTGGATAACATCATAGTTTTGATTGTTCTAGGCTGTTTTATAACTTTGAAATGGTCTTTTATGAGATTATAGACTGGTAAAACTTTGTTTCTTTATTTTTTGGGTTTGTTCTTCATTTCTTGAATACTTTCCTCGAGTCGGTTCTTATTATGGAACTTGATTTAAATTTTGAGGAAATATTGGGATGTTACTTTCAGTATGGATTTGTTTTCCTTTATTATTATGCTCCCATGTGGAGCTTTAGGATTTGTGAGTGTGTTGGTATTCTATTATGTTTGTAGATCTTATTATCCTTTGAGATCCTTGTGTTTGATCATCGTGTTTTCTTGGTGATGGTTGTAGGTTTGATTTGAGACTTTTGACCATATCTTTGAGGTTGTACATGCATCTTAAGTTTTATTAAGAGCTGAATGTGGCCATTTTCATATTCAGGTTCCTTTTTGGAGGTAGATGATGTTATGTCAGCATTGATCATTGTAAGGAAGATCCTCTCCTTTGATCTTGGAATCAGTCTTTGGGTAAGACGAAACCTTACGTGTTTTCTTTTAAAATAGTTTTGTTTCTTTCTCAATTAGTAGTTTGTGGAAACAAATAACTTTCATATGTGATTGTTTTTGATGCAAGGTTGTGATGGCTATGTTTTTTTCAGATGATTTTTGAACTTAGTTGTGGAAGGAAGGTCCTCATGGAACTATTATCATTGGTTAATTTTTTTGTGTGGTCTTGCACCGAATCTCTTACGTTTTTTATAGTTATTCTTACATGTATCATTAGGTTGGTTCTTTGTTTAACGTAATCCTTTGGAATAAGGATCAGGGTTTAGAAAGCAAAGTGGTTTGGAAGGTTTGTTATCCTAGTTGGATATTTATTTTTTTTATCATTCATATTTATCAATAGTTGATAATGCTTTGATTGTTAATAAAACAACATATTGTTCTTGTCAAGACAATATATTTTGATCTATTCACTTTCTTTTGATTGATTTTTACTGGGTTGAGTTATTGAGGAACTTTCTTAGAGAAATAAATTTAAAATGTTTAGGACATATCATAATTTTAATTACTTATTATCTTAATTGGATAACATTATGATAATTATCATGTTGAAATGATTATCATAGGATTGATGGAGATATAATTAATTTGTCAAGGTTTAATTAGTTCTTTCCTAAACATTATTACTTAGTAGATTGTGTGACTCTTCTCTATATATGATTTTTAATTTTAGGGGAAGTCTTTCTTATTGTCCTTATTATTGTACAAGAAGCCTTTTAATTAACAAGGTTCCTTTTGTGAAACAGTTAGATAAAAGCATATTGTTTTAATGTTATAGTTTTTATCATGCTTAGTTCTTGTGAACCGACTCATGCTGACAATTTTGTAGATGGACTTCGTGAAAGATGAAAGGAGAAAGACTTATAGAAAGTTACATTTTTTTTACTAATGAAATCATCTCACTACATTCTGATGTCTATGCATTGAAATTTTCTTAACATGTACTTTTGGTTGGAAAAAGAAATTATGAAGATGTATTAAAATAAGTTTTGTAATTGTGAAAAGATATTTTGTATAAACCTATGGATTACTTATTGAGTTTGGAAAGTAGTGAAATATATTTTTGATAAATGAATTGATGTGGAAAAGTTGTTGATTTCTTATTTGTAAGGTCTTATATGACTTAGGTATGTGTAAAATTAATAAATAAAATCATGCATTATCGGACTTTGTGAATATATTTTAATATTGATAGACATAACTTAGTATATTATAAGGTATGAAATGCTTATAGTATTAAGGATCTATACTTATAGTTTGATTCTTTTCATTTAGAAAGAGCACAACTAAGCTGACAATTATTGGTACATCCTTACCTAGAAAAGCAAATATGGATAGTTTATATAAAATATTGTGGCTTCATATTATAAAGTAAACTAAATGTGTTATGATTTCACTATTAGGAAATTAATCCTTAATAAAGAAAGTAACGGATACTTTCCCTTGTAATTAAATAAAGAGCTATGTACGATATCTTGTTAAGTGATTATGATTAAATCATAAGGATGATTGCTTGTATGTTCCTTATCTATTATCAATAATTGAAAACATGAATGCTTAAAAGAGTTATTAGAAATATTTAGAATTTATGATATCCCGAAGACTAAAGTATAAGATTTCAAACAAGTTTGTTTTCAATGTTAAACTATAGTAATAAAACTTAAAGATCTTACTTTTCTAATATCAAATTCTGACATATCGATAAATGAAAATAAACGGTTAAGAATAAGATGAGAATAAACATGAATGCAGATTTTATCTACACACCTTTCTCTTGTGTAAAATACACATAGTACCCTACTTTGGGTCAATCATTCTTAGTGGACCCTTTAGTTTGTTGTTCAATGATAAATTTTTATAAGATAATAATTGTTGGGTTCATAATCTAATGTTCCTAAATATGTAAGTTTTTTTGAAGAAACTGAGTTGATTGTTATAACATAGGGACTACAAAAATGTACCCTCATAATGACATGAGTAATTACAAGGATACTAAGATGTAATCAACTATGCTTTAATTCCCTTCTTAGTTCAATTAACTAGACTGACATAAGTGGAAGTTTGGTTCATGGTTATACCTGAAACAGAGATAAAAACATGGACTAGTGTAGTGGTCAACTCCTTTTGACTTAGGGTAACTAGAAAAACCCAATCGACAAAATTTGATTGTGTATCTCTATGTATCCTTAGTCACCATAAGTATTCTTCCACACTAGTGCATGTAAGTTGTCCTTGTTTAGTATGAAAATTTGAATCGGGTTTGGATTGACACTTGTCAAGGATGACCAATCTAGATAACAGTACTAGTGTGGTGAAATACATATTCCTTTTGACGAGGATGCCATATTGGAATGTAAACATGACAGACATATTTAAAACTTTGGACAAAGTATCACAAGCTTCTGGTTGCATTGTCTTATGTCACCTAGTCTAAGATGTGGGATTTCAGATGAATATCAGTAATAGATATTGAGATAATATTCTTAGACAGAACACTTTAATTCCCCTAGAAGGGTAAAGGAACCAAGTATACACAGTATACACTTGAACAAGTTAACATAAGAGAATAGTTAAATACTGATTCATGGAATGAGAGATCATTGTTTCACCGATTCATTACAATTGCATAGCATTTTATGTATGAGATGGATTGGCAATGAAAGGTGTGTTTTAAATTATGATAATTTAGAATAGTGAACATTATGTAAAATAAAAAAATTCCCTTGTTTATATGTCATAAAAAGTAGATGTTACACAAATATCAACACAATAATTCCTTCACTATAGAATGGGGCACCAACTATTATGTAAAAATTACCTTTGGAATTAAAAAAACTAGTGCAACATATCCATGTGCTATGACACACATATTTCATGACTTGATATATAAAATATTCGAAGTCTACGTCGATGATCTACTTAATAAATCTTGACACATTGATGATCACACACATGAATTGGACATTTCCTTAAGATGCCTTCACAAATACAAGTTTCTCTTCAATCTCAGAAAATGCATATCTGGGGTGACATGAGGAGAAATCCTAGGATTCTTAGTATCTAAACATAGAATTGATTTCGACCTAGAAAATATGAAAGCTATTCTTGATATGCCACGACCATCTTCCATAGCAGACATACACACTTTCCGTAGAAAACTTCAGGAAATTTGATGATTTATCCCCAATTTTACCTACCACACTCATGCCATAAATAGCCTCATTTGAAAATATACTAAAACAGAGTGGACCAAAGGCTATCAATAAGAATTTGATAATATGAAGCACTATTTTTCCTCATTACTAGCCCTACAACCTCCTTTTCCATATCGATCTTCACTACTGTATACCTCTTCCAATCAAATGTCTATTGGGGTAATGTTGGCATAGGAAGATGAAAATGGGAAGGAACATGTTGTTTATTATGTTAGTCAAGCCTTAATAGACTATGAAGTACACTACAAATCCATTGAGTGGGAATGTTTAGCCATATAATATGTATCTACAAAGTTACGTCACCATATTATGTCAAACCACATACGTCATTATCCATATAGATCTCTTACATCAATTCTTATCACATGTTTTCCTTCTGATGGATCACATTGGGAATTAGATGGCCCTCCTTATGGAATATAACCTTTATATCATCACATGAAAGGTGGTAAAAGGTCAAGTTATAGTAGAACAATTTGATACCACACCTATCTCTACTTCTCATCCTATTCTTGATGCATTACCTAATGAAGACATCATCTTCATTGAAGGCATATAAAATGTTGTTTCTATAAAAGACTACTACTACAGTTTCATGGCCGGTCTTTAGGTGCAATCCTTTGACACTAGTATTGAAATGCTTTCCCCACCTAAAAGAAAACCATCAGAAAAAATCATTGGGGAGGAGGTCATCATTAATATCCATGATAATACATGGATGCTACACTTCGATGGGGAAAATTCCTCCAAGGAGCTGGGGCAGATTGCGTACTCACTGATCCCTCTTGTCAAGATTTCCTTCTTTCTTTTCGACTCAAGTTCAAAATCAATAACAACATGGAAAAATATGAGGGTCTTATTTTAGATATATAATCCTCCTTAGCTAAGAATGTATCTTATCTTCACGCCATGGGGTATTTTAAGCTAGTGTTTTAATAGGTTAGTGGTGCACATCAATTTTACAAAAAACCTTAAAGTTTATCACGACTTAGTCCATAAACTGAAACCACATTTAACTTCATTTACTATAGAATCAATCCCAGAAAATTAAAATTCCTTGGTTGAATCCTTGGCCATGTATTCCACTCGAATTCATTCACATTCTTATTCTCATGATGATGCTTTTATAAGAAAAATCCATCAAACCCCACCCAATTCACCTCCTTGATAAATTTAGAATTTTTTTCAGACCAAGCCTCACATCCCTGCATAGGACCATTGGTATGTAGGTATCCATCATTTCATATAATACCAAACGTACCCAGAAGGTATCAAACCTTGAACATGAGTACGAATACATAAAATGGATCTCAAATATGTACTTAAGGAAAACATCTTATAATACCACAAATTTGAAGGTAATTTACTCTAATGCGTTAAAAAAGATAAGGTTATCCTTTTCTTAGAGGAAGAACATAGGGGCACTTTCATTGGCCATTGTAGAAGTCATTCTACTACACATAAGTGCCTACATATGGGTTATTATTGGCCTACACTAAATTCAAACTCTCATGCATTTGCCAAAAAATGGAGACCTTGCCAATATCATGATGACCTAATTCATTCCCCTCCAACTGAGCTATTGTCCATCACATCTCCATATCCCTTCAGTATATGAGGATTGGTTTATATCGGTAAATTTCCTTGATCTCAAAATGGTCATGTCTTCATCATAATAGCCATATAATACTTTGCTAAGTGGGTTGAAGTCATGCCTCTCACTAATATATTTGGCCTTACTGTTGGTGTCCATATTGATCTTACACCACCTTTGCCCTAATTTTCTTTTCACTCTGCATTTCCTGAAACAATTTCTACAATTTTAATGGGTGAAATGAAGTTTTTTCCTCTATTCCCATGCCTTAATCCATTTTAAAATCATTTGACATGACCCATTTTGTAAGAATACTCAAGCTTGCACCGTGTTGCCCTAATTTTTCAAATCTGTACTTTCTCAGAAACCTTTTATTTTTTGAAATAATGGTCTACAACTTGTCCCTTCAAGTCTAATGTCTTAAAAATGCTCACAAAATTTTTGTTTTACCCTAGTTTGAGAGAAAAATCCATGCATGCCTTGTTTGTGCCCTAATTTTTCAAAATCGGTGGGCTATGTCGTGTTTTCCCTTTTGCCCGATCGTGAAAAATCAAAATTGATCGATTCATACTTGTGTGTATTCAAAAATCCAATCCCAAGGTCAAGGAATGCTCAGAATCATGCTTTGTCTGGTTCCAATTTGAAAAAAATTCCATCCTTAGCAAAAAAATCAATTTCTAGGGCATCCCTAGCATTTTCTGTATTTTGACACACAGACGGGCATCATTTACCCATCAAATTCTTCCTCAGCATGCATTGGCAACGTGGTGGGTTCTAATTGGTTGAGGGATGGTGGGTGGTCAGATTCCCTTAGAGTTTTTAGACTTTATTTTGTAAAAATTTTAAAGTCACAAAAAAGGTTCGAAGCTTCGTAGCCAGTCAAAAGTGGACACGTGTCCTAAAAATAAAAAAAGGGAACAGTGGGCCGATAGGGAACTTAGGAAAAAAATTCCTTTTTTGTGAAGGGGAAAAAATTTGAAGAAGCTCACGTGGGTCCCTGATAGAGTAGGGGGTGGACATGTGGCAGCGCGGTGATAGAGTGGGGAAGTGTAGGTAGCGGAGAAAAAGGGGAATCGTTTCCCTTTTGACAAAAGAAGTTAGAGTACAAATTAGAGCCACGGGTCCACAATGGAAAAAAGGATGGACACATGGTGGGTGTAGAAGGAAAAGCGGGTCGGTGGAATGGTGGAGGTAAAAGGGAAAGTTTTCCCTTTTGTAAAAAAGACTTAGAATGGAAGATTCGAAGCATGTCTCCGCAGCGAATCATCAAGTGACATGTGGTAAGGGAGAAATTAGGTGTGCGGGCCCATGGGGAAAAAGTGAAAATTTTTCCTTTTTTCAAAAGGAGGTAAAATGTGTAGAATTATCCTGTGGTTTTAATTGGGACCCACATTGTGGACACGTGGCAGGCCCAGGAAGGAGGCGGGGAAAAATGGTGAAATTTTCCAATTTTTCAAAAGGCTATAAAGTGATAAATTTTTCCTCTAGGCCCATTCCAATCACATTGCGCCACATGTATGGCTTTATTTAAAAATTGAAAAAGTAACCCAAGCTTATTTTTTCGATCCACATTTTCCACGTGGAGGGCTAGGATTTGAAGTTAAAGGCAGATCAACAGTTCTTGTACGTTGCACCATTTTAGCTGCCATGGGAGCTCCAGGAAACTTAGAATTATGAATTTTACATCAAATTTCATCAATTTTTTGGTGATTCCATGTCATTTGGGCCTTCCAGGATCATTGGGATCACTTTCATATCTTAATTTGTAGATCTTAGGTGTTTTTGAAATGAAATTTTTCCCTAATCCGTCCAAACACGTGAAATGTCAAATTCAAAAGTTGCAGAGGTAGTTCTAAAATATGAAAAGGTTGAAATGATGAAGTGAAAGGGGTCTACATGCTTGGAGAATGAAAAATGTGCCTCCATAATGGATAATGATGAAGGATTTGTAATGATTCGCCATTTTAGAAACACTTGGCAACTTTTGTTGCAAAATTTTTAAATGTCCCTATTTGCGAATCATGTTAGAATTTTGTAACAAACTTGATGTTGGACATATTTTTTTCTTGGGAAAGAAGGATCAAATGTAATTGAAAGTTATATAATGCATGTTTTTAGACATGCAAAAGGTGGGAAAAAATTAGAATTTCATGGGAAAAATCTGGGAAGAAGCCCATTCTCTGAGAAACTACCTGAGAACCATTTCTATTTCATTTTTGCATCAGATTTGTAACATGTTGAGGTTCTTTCAGTTGTAAATCCATCAAAAATCTCTGAGATTTTTCTTATAACATTCTGCATCTGATATATTTGATCATTTCTAGATTATTTTGTGTTGTCTCTCAGCAAAATTTACATGCACTTATGTTCCATAATGTTTTTAATTTGTGTTTCTTGCTCCTGTTGCAGTCTTGTGTTTGAAAAATATTTTGATCATACATGGTCTCATTTCTTGTAGATATTTTAGTGGCATCTAAAATATCACATTAATAAGAGATTTCATCTGATAAAGAGATGAACAGATTTAAAATCACTTTACCTTCCTTGAATTTAGATATTATTGTAAACCCTTGGGTGCACCTTAGGTCATGATAAAATAGAGATTTTTGGATGCTTTTTTGGTTCATTTGCTTCAAGATTTTGTGGCAGGTTATCAAATATTGTGTGGAAGAGTGCATATCTAGACCTCCATTGGTGCAAATATCCTGGTTGAAGGAGTATCTCAACCCTTTTGAAGCATTCCGCCGTGTGGGTCTTACAAATTTCTTGCAAAGGTCCTCATATAATTTGGCAAATTCTGGTTAGTCTTTTCTAAAATCCCACACCAAAAATTTCATTCAAAATAAATAATCCTACCCCATACTACCCCTTCATTGCATTATGTCTCAAAAAAGAACACAATCCATCTACAAAAATGCACAAAGCAAATCAGGATCATACCATGTCTATAACAACCCCAGCCTTGTCTTGAAAGCATTTCCATCATTTAGTAGTGATAGCTCTATTGAGTTTGAATAATGGAAAATTTATCATGTTTTCCCAAGGCCATCTCCATACAATATGCATAGTATAAGGATATCTCCACCTCCTTCACAAAACAAAGGCTACAATATAGGTTCTCTTACCTTGCTTAAAAGTCACAACCTAAAATAGTGAGGATTATATCAAAATCCTTTTTAAGGTGCTACCCACTTCTTCAAAGCCTGAGTGATAACAAGTTAGATAAATTGCTTCCCCAGCTACAAAATGACATATAAATCATTTATCTACCTCTGAGTGTCTTGTAAAATCCATGATGTTTCTCAAGTTGTGAAGGAGATTAAATTTGGGTACCAACACCTAAATGGCGCTGTTTCTCTGGAAATTATTCAGTATTTAAGTATTTCAGATCCCTGGTAATACTTCTTCTATGATTTATGTGTAATTACAAATCTGAGTATCATTTTCTAATCTGATTTGTAAGGATTAAGTGAAGATATAAGTTCTACCTACAATTTTATCAGTTTCCAGCAGTTGTTGCATTTCATTAGCATCTGTGGTTGATAAATTTAAAGAAAGGAAGGTTTGATCTATAAATTTTAGTAATATTTTCAGTGTTGATAGATATTTGACAGATTATTTTAGTGCATTTACACAACTAGGGTGAAAGTCCTTAGTGGCGACTCCATGTTGTTCTGATCTTGATATATACCAGTGTCTTAAGCTTTATGTCATTTATTTTTGTGTTGCTAATCTCTATAAAACTAGAAGGAAGAAGATATCTCTTCATTAGGGACTCTGCTAAGAAGTTTTTTACAGATTCAAGAAACTCAGAGTTGGAAGGGAGAATATTTTGGAAAGTTATTAAAGATTAGACTTTAGGCAAAGATATATCCATTGGTGAGAGAGATCAGCCTTTGGTAGAGGATTATCACTCTTCTCCCAGTGATTCAGATTCAAGCAATCCTCTCATAAACTTGTTTACTTCAACTAGTGAAGGTCCTTCTACTGTACTTGGTAAGTTCCTTCTTCAATCTACACCTGTGTGTTTCAATCCTAATAGAAATTTCCAAGAAAATCAGCACTTAGAGAATATCAGTCTTGTGAATCACATTCTTGATCCCCAAATACCTTGCACTCCTCATCAGCTTGTGTCACCCCTAAGATCACCTCCACCAAACAATATGGCTTAGCCTAAACCTCCATTTTTTGTTAACAAATTTGGTCCTATAGACTTTAGAGGAATGGATGGTTACCCAAATCCTGTCCTACAAGATGTCAGAAATAGATTACAAAAATTCCAAGGTAAATATGCAATAATTGGTGATCAACATCTCAAACTTTTTGTTAACATGATGCAATATTTTGAGATAGAGTTTGAAGATGTGTATATTAAATTGTTCATTCATACACTATAAAACGATGTTAGGGATTAGTACAAGGCTCTTCTTGATAATTCAATTGATTCTTAGACTGAGATGAAGAATGCATTTAGGTTGCAATATGCTGAGAAGACTGATCCTATATTTCTCTTGTCTGAGTTTGAGAATATCAAAAAGAACCCCAAATAATCAGTCCATCAATTTAACACAAGGTTTAACAAAAATTTGAGAAGGCTTCCTGTTAATATGAGGCCATGTGATGAATCTCGTCTAATCAAATATGTAGATGCATTTGATAAAAAGACATCCTATTACCTAAGAGACAAGAACCCTACCAATCTAAGGAAATCTTTCACCATGGCACTTCAAATTGAAAACAATATCAAAGTAATTAGGAAACCTTTCAAGAGAGATGGTGTAAAGTTGATAAACCTTGAAAAACCTCAAGCCAACAGTGTTGATTTAGAGGAGGTTGTGAAAAATTTGGCAGGGGCTATTAAAGAAATCTCATATAAGTTGACAAGAGCTTAGAAAGGAATTGGGCAAACTTCACAAGGTCAGCCAAGAGCACAAAACCATGATAGATTTTCTAATCATCCTAGAGGTGATCAAAGGGCAGATGATAGAGGAAAAGGACCCATGGGGTCTACAAATAGACATCCTCAAGCATGCGAGGGAAGAGTGTTACCTGATCCCCTAACTGCTAGGGTTTTTGTTGTTGAAGAAGTTGTTGATATTGATTGGTGTGATAGGTGTTTTTTACCCCATCCTCCATGTGAAGTGGACCAACAAGATGGTGAAGTTAATAATGATGATGGTACTAATGATGATGTATGCATGATGGGTTGTTCTTCAAGTCCACAAGGAGGAGCAACATCTACTAAAGTGATAAGTGCAAGGATAGCTGCAACCTTTTGGGATTACATCAAATGGGTACAAGTTTTCCTTCCCCCTCATACTCTTGAATTTTATGTAGTGCAAGCTTTTGAAATTCCTAACAATGACTTTCAATATTTAAGAGCTTTGATGATTAAGAAGTATGATGGTGGTATTCCTTTGGAGAAAGATAGACAATTGTTGATGAATGCTGTTGTAGCTAAAGAGAAAGACTATAACACTAGAAACAAAGTTGTTAAGGGAGTTGGGCCTCAAGTCAAACCTAAAACACCCTTGCTCACAAGAATTCCCAAAGATGATCCTAGAAGAAAAGCACCTGCCAAAAGCTCTGTTGTCCCTAGAAAAAATTTCAATCCTCCTCATGCCCAAGATGCCAAGAATCCCATTCCATCTGATGAATCTTCTTGTCTCCCTTCTAATGTTTTTTTTGATAGAGTGTTCCCTATTATATAGCCCAAGTATTAATCCAAATCAAAGTGATTTTTCCTATCATTTAGTTGCTTAGGATCCCTGATCATAAGAAGAGAGCATTTGAGTACTTGGGGTTAAAAGAAGAGAAGACTACGCCAGGAAGAAATGTAAATGTTATTAAGATTCCTCCTCAAGTCATTGTTGACCTTGAAACACCACAAGAAGTAGGGGATCTTGGAGAGACACCTGGGGTATATTTGGGGACATCCTTGGTTGATTCCCAATTGAATGTTGATCCATTTTTCACAACTTTGATCATAAAGGATAGGCTACTTCACAATTGTATGTTTGATTCCGGTGCATCATGTAATGCCATACCTCTAGAAGTCATGAATGAGTTGGATATCAAAGAGACAATGGCCTATGGAAAATTTACTACCATGGAATCAAGAGAAGTGTTGGTTGTTGATTGTGTGAAGGGTTTGGTAGTGCAACTTGCATCTTATCTCGGGAGGAATTTAAAATTGGATGTTGTAATTGTTGATTTCCCTACCAAATGGGGTATGTTATTATCAAGAAAGTGGGTTGCAAGTGTTGGAGTGAGTGTCCAAATGGATATGTATTTTTCCACCATCCCCATTGAGGGTAGCCTTGTCAAGCTCTATGGAGAAAAGAAAATGTTGCATCTAATTGAGGACCCAAACAATGATTCTTATGAAGTATTATTTGTTTATGTTGATGCTGATAATTTTATTGGTTTTTCTGATGGTAAAGAACACAATATGTATCAGCCAAAGTGCCTTGAATAGGTATTTTCTCCTTGAACATTGTTATTTTATGGAGCTTGCTCCAAATTTTGAAATGGTGCTGGTGTAATTCTGATTTCTCCTAGCTTGGAAGAATTTTTTTTTCCTTCAAGCTTAATTTTGAATGTACTAACAAAATTGCTGAGTATGAAGCCTTGTTGTTGGGTCTAAGAATCGCATGGAAGTACGGTGTCAAGGACATCATTGTAAAGGGAGATTCAGAGCTAATTTTCAAACAAACAAGAAAATTGTATGCTATAAAAAATTAGTGGATGAAGCAATATAAGCATGCAGTTTGGGATCTAATTAAGATGTTTGATTCCTTCAATATTGTGCACCATGACAAAAGTTTGAATGCTTCTGCTGACAAGTTAGCAGTGTTGGGGTCAATATTTATAGCTTGCACCATTTCACCTTATTGTGAGTACAATGTTGAAGTGTTAACTAGGCCAGTTGTCCCTGACAACATCAAGCATTGGCAAGTGTTTGATGATGATGCTCAAGTAAAAAGGTTCTTATAAAATCAAGGTGAGTTTGTGGATCAGCATATTGATTACAAACCAATGGTGTGTGTAACTAAAGGAAGAGAGACTTTTTTTGGAAAAGATATTATCCAATTGAAAACTAACACCATTCCTAGAGGTCTTATTGCTCTTGAGTCAAATTTTAGCAATGTTGATTGCATCATAAATAGAAACATATCTACCTCAAAGGATGTGGAAGAACATGACTTGGGAACAAAGGAAAAACCAAGAAAATTTTTGTTGGGCAACAGTTTAAGCAAGGAAGAAAAACAATCCTACCTCCAATTGTTAAAACAATATCAAGACTGCCTTGCCTTGTCATATTCAAAAGCTGAAAGCATATAGAGAAGATTTATTGAAGCACGAGATCCCTCTTGAGAAAAGTGCTAAACCATTCAGACATAATTAAAGGCCAATTAATTCACTCCTCTCCATGAAAATGCATGATGAATTGAAGAAATTTAAGGAGGGGGGATTATTCAACCCACAAGGTATTCATCTTGGGTTGCAAACCTAGTGCCAGTAAGAAAGAAGAATGGAGCTATCATACTTTGTGTAGACTTCAAAAATATGAATAGAGATTCATTGAAAGACAATTATCCTTTTCCAAACATGGAGAACATGCTGTAGTTAGTGACCGGATCTGAATTGTTGTCCACCTTGGATGGTTTCTCTGACTATAATCAGGTTGTTGTCTAGGAGTTAGAAAGATTTAAAACTACCTTTACCACTCCTTTGGGAACATGTTTATGTGAGAATTCCTTTTTACCTCATGAATGTTGGAGCTACCTTTCAAAGGGAAACATATGTTGCTTTTTTTGGTTATATAAATGACTTCATTGCACTTTATCAAGATGATGTGTGTGTGCATGTATACTTTTCTTAATGCTAAATCAAATGAAGCAAGAACTACCACCTAAAATAGTTCTACAATTTAGCTAAAAAAAAGCATAAACACCATCATGATAAGAATTAAACAAGGGTTAGATGCTAGCATTCATCAATACAAACTTTGAAACTAATAATGCTAAATATCTAAACTCCTCTATTCTCTAACAACAAATAAATGAATGGACCTAAGTAAGCTCCATGGTTATCAAAATAGTTGTCCTTAATGTTCCAAGAACCTAGGAATGGGGGATAATCAAAGTTGGGCTACAAGACCCTTTTGACACCTCCACTTTAAGAAAGAGGCTTAACTCTTCAAGATGATGAACTCCCAAAAGGGCAAGGTGCAAGCTCTTAGTCTCTTTGCTATATGCTTTGCATTTACTAAGGAGTTTAGGTGTAAGTAAAAAGGTAGGTGGAGGGCTCTTTATATAGCCCAAAGGATAAAGGATTCAACACATTCTCATGAATGTGGGATAAAGGTAAAACATGATTAGGAATGGATAAGGTTGCTTTATTAAAGGTAACCTTACTTTAGAATGGTTTAATACATGTTTAGCAAGTCATGGGAGTTGGGGGGTATTCTAATTAATCAAAGGTAATTAATTAATAGGTAGGTGTAAGCTTATAGAAGATAATTAGAGGAATATTAGTACGATTTAGGCTATTAGAAAGGGATTAAATCAATTAAATATTAATTTACTAGTTAAATGAAGGGGAAGACTAATTAATTAATAATAATTAATTAATCTAGATAGAAGAGGTGATTTATTAACGGAAGGTCGTTAATTAGGGTATTTGTTGGATAGGAAACTTAATTAATTAGCTTAGTGTAATTAATTAATGATGATATGAGGGAAAATGAGTGTTTTTGACAATACGTCGTTGATTTGTGAGAAAGGGTATAATTAGCACAATTTAAGTATTTAAATTACTTGGGCATAATTATAGGTGTCTACATTTGCCCCTCTTTGGGGTGGCGTAAGTGATGCCACTTCAAAGATAGTAGACATAAGAGATTTTGAAGGGATAGAAGAAAAATTAGTAGGAGGGAGATATGCCCCCTCGAGTGTCGATGGGGTTATGAAGGAAGCCGATCGACAATCGAAAAAGATGAGAAGTAGGCAGAAGAGCGGGGACGAGGCAGGATGCCCCGTAGAGAGGGAGAATTAGGGGTGAAAGGGAAGTGGTGTAGAAGAAATATGGATGAGAGGAGAGAAGAGCTTAACCTTTAGCCACTTAGTTGTTTGGAACAATTTAATGTCATCATATTGCCATAGGAACTACATCATCGGTCCTTATGAAAAATATAAGCATACGAAAAAGGTAGATTGAGATGAAAATCCATACTACGAACAATTGTCCATTGCTGAAAGTACCAACTCCATGCAACATACAAAATGCAATGCAATACAAGAAAGTGAAATATGCCTAACTCCATGCAACATACAAAATGTAATGCAATACAAGAAAGTAAACAAGCTAAACTAACAGAGAAACATAATATAATGTTTTTATTATCGAGCTTCAGTTACGACCTATGTAAATTAACGACAAGGGTTGATGATGGTGCCCCAAGGAAGGATACATGCGAGGGGAATAACGGAGGACACTTGGGTCTAATGGAAAAGTAATGTGCACTACGAAACAGTACCAGGCAACTCGTTGTGCCCCAGAGTACAGACAAAGTAAGCAGCCTAGCTTTTACTGATGGAGGTAGATCAAGATGATCCGCAAGTCACACACATGAACAAGTGAAAACCAAAGAGTGACATTTTGTAGGATGATTTTCAATTTTTAGAAGTTTTCTGAAACATATTTGAATTTTTTTTTATGATTTTTTTATCTCTAACATATTTGAATGTTTTGGTTGATTTTGAAAGTTTTATGAAACTATGTACAGGAAGACGAGAAAGCGTGGATGCCCCCAGTGATAGATGGGATGTATAAGGGCATAAGGCCACATGTGTACTAGAAAGGCGAAGATGTAAAAATGTCCCAACAATAAGGTGGGAGTATTCAAAGGTAAACTCTTCCCAGGTAGAAGCGGGACCCAAGGCCATAATGGATAGGTTCAACATGATGGTGAACGTAAACCCATGAAGTGCTGGGAAGAGGCAAGGATGCCCCCAGTGTAAGTTGGCCTAAAATCACGTGATAGAAAGGAAGGAGAAGATTATTTTTGTGGAAGGGGACAAAGGTTTCCACAAACATGGAAAATAAGTAATCTTATACACATGGATGTTCTGACTGAAGTAGAAGAACAATGTGAATGATATTAATGTAGCTTAGAAGCCTCGCGATGAATAAGTGATTAGCCAAAGGCGTAAGTCGTGAGACGAGATATGGACTAGAGTAAGAGTCTGAACAAGGTCTAAAAAAGACATTTGGTAACATACTAATCCTATTTACTCATAGAGATCCAGTGTGTGCACATGGAATTTATTACCTCTTGAAGTGAAGATTTAATAGACAATAAGTGAAGAGACCCTAGCCAATGTGTAGGAATGATTTATTTTGATAAGTGATTTTGTGAATGGAGGGTGAAAGGATAGCCGTACATTGCTCCGCTGCCAGCCAAGCGTCCATAGCCCCGACGGAGATGTATTTGATTCTAATCACAACATTGCTCTATTGCCAGTCAGGTGTCCATAGCCCCGATAGAGATTATTGGAAATACCCCAAGAGAGAGTTATAAATTAATTTTCTTTTGATTTGTAGCTTTTAGCTTTTGATTTTTGTTTGATTCTTTTGCTTTTTGAAAACTTATTTCAGCTCTCTTGTTTGACAGGGGGTTAAGAACCACTGATGGCGTGATGGAAGGAGGTGGAAGTGATTGTGATGACGAAATTGGCTACTGTCAACAAATATGTCCAAAATTTCTTCACAACAAGTTTATTAGATGTTTTAATGTGATAGGATCTCCATGAGGTTAGTCGTTCTTTAATTTACCAAGGTGATAAAAGACCAGGGGCAAACAGATACCATAGAGATAAATTTCAAAAAATGCATGCAAATAAGCTAACCAAAATATCACCGAAGGGATCAAAATGGTAGGAAGACTTACAGAATAATAGCAAGGAAGAGAAGAAAGAAATATCCATGTGTACGCAACACCTGATTACAATGTTTGATCTTTGTACCTTTGATTTTTGTTGTTTTTTTTTTAATTTTTTAGATTTTTGATATATATATATATATTATATATTTTTTGAACCGTTGTTACTAACAAAGTCACTCTGTGTGATAGGATCCAACAACGATGTTTGTGACTTCCTTGATAAGGGAGACTAAGTGTGTTTGTTTATCAAGAGTCATGTTTTCCCCAATCTCGATAATCGTGGTGAGTTCACACTCAACAAAGGATTGTGATTTATCCTGAAACATGGATTTTGTATGTGGAAGATTGAGTTCCCTATCCAGAGGTTTATGCACTTTATGCCATACTTGATGGTTATGTTGATGTGCATTCTTGAATCGCGCTTGATTTACAACTTTGAGATTATTCCAGTTGTTGGGGGATTTTGAGCTCTTGGAAGTTTTGACCTGAACTTGATAATGAACCTGTTTGGGTTTCTTATAGGTTGATGCTTGAATTTTCTGACCTCGAGAAGGAGAAGAATGTGAAAAATTATGATTGATGATAGCAATGATAGGAATGGTAGTGGGCTTGCCACAACCATTGATAGAAGAAATATGTGATAGATGAAAAGGATATGGTCCCAGAATTGAAGAGGATGGGATACCAGGAGGTGAGCCACGGATAGAAGGTGAAAGGCTACTAGGATGTGGCCCAAGAATAGAAGAAGAAGGGCTACTAGGATGTGAGACCCATAAATAGAAGACGAAGGGATACTAGGATGTGGCCCAAGAATAGAAGAAGAAGGGCTACTAGGACGTGACCCATAGATGTAAGATGATGGACTACTGGGATGTGGCCCAAGAATAGAAGATGATGGACTACCTGGGGGTGATTTATACATAGAAGATAAGGAGCTAGTTATATGTGCCCCAATAATTGAAGATAGTGGGCTACTCAAAAATGTCCCGCAAATAGAAGAGGGAGGGCTATTATAAGGTGACCCACACCTAGATGAAGATGAAGGGATACTTGGCACTGACCCCACAAGAGATTGTGATTGAGGAATTATGATAAATGAAGAGTTATTGGGTGATGAGAAGATAGGCCATGGATCTATGCAAGACCAAGGAGTTTCATCACATAATGAAGAATGTGAAGATGAAAGAATAAGATGAGGATCAAGTTACATGATCTGAGGCTCTTCCTCTGTTTCTTGATTAAAGGAATAAACCTTTTCCTCACAATATGCAGATGCATCAAATTCTAAAGAGAATCCCTTTTTGTAATCTACTAAAGGAATATCTTCATATGCCACTATAAATTCCCTGATTGTTTCTTCATTCTGAAAGAGATCAATCGGTATGAGTTGTTGATCAATCCCTAGGGGTTTATTGGAAGAAATAGGTTCACTTGGTGTGGAAGGATTAGAAGATGTTTGATGATTATTGATAGAAGAAGATGGTGTGGGGGACAAAGAATATGTGTAGCTAGATGTATCAGGAGTAGAAGAAGGTGGTGTGGACCTACCTATACAATGGTATGTCGTATGTAAAATAGTAGGATTAAGTCCAAAGTCTATAGATTGCGATGCATGGGTCGATTCAGCTGTTTGTCTTGAAGGACTTTGAGTCACATGAATCTTCATAGAAGGAAGATTCCGTGGGGGTGATTGATGAAGAAGGTCCTGCAAAGAAAGGGAGGACTGTGATTCAAGGATTACATTAGATGAATGATTACTAGGGTCCTGCGAAGGAAGAGAGGACCGCGATTAAAGAATTGTATTATACTTCTGATTGAAGGGATTTGGAGTCGCATGTATCTTTAAAGGAAGAAGACGTCATTGGGGTGACTGATAAAAGGGGTCCTGTGAAGAAAGGGAGGACCGTGACATAAGAGTCGCATTAGATGATTGATGAAGAGGATCCTACAAAGAAAGGGAGGACCGCAACATAAGAGTCACATTAGATGACTTAGGAGTCAAATTAGATGAATCTGAATAGTAGTTTGGATCTGAATCCTCAGAAGAGTCAGAGGACATATTTGGATTATAATCCTCAGAAGAAGAGGAAATGTTTGGATTAGAATTAGAAGAAGAGTGGGGGGAACTCAAATAATAATTTGGATCAGAAGTGTCTAAATCATACCACCGACTATGAGATGAAGGTAGGGAACGAGTTACCCGTATGGGCTCTCTAGCACAAAGAACCAAACAAGGTTTAGTTGTACTGGGAATTCTATGATTTGAATTACTGAAACCTAGGTTATGTATTTTTGTAAGTATGGGGAACCACACGATAGTTAGTCATTTTTGGCACTGTTTTAAGAACAAATGTCTAGATCTAGATAGTGTGATGGAACTCCTTCAAAGGAAAGGAAGTGACATGTCAATTTGGGTAGCTTAAGGACAAAAAACTAGACATTGTGTAAGTATGGGGATACGTGCGTGATTTTTTGAAGAAGGTCTAAGGAAAATAGACATCGTGATGATGTAATATCGATGAGATAAAAATGGATTGTCCTAGAAAATAAGTTTTCTGAATGAATAATCACAAGGAACAATCATGCGAGTTTGAAACCCAAATCCAATCAACAAGGAAATACACCATATGAAAATGTGATGCCAAGATGATCAATAAGATGTTTTCAGTTATGCCAAGTTCAAGGAAATGAACAAAACGTAAGTAAAAAAAAGAAGTCAATGCGATCTCCCAATCAAGATATACGATGAGTGAGCTCAAACTCAATTAAGACCTATATCTCAAAAAGTGCCAATTACAATTCGTGAATGACACAGCAATATCACCAAGATATCTTAACCCACTTTGCTAGAAAGTGAAGTATTGATATCGAGGTGTTATTGATATAACACACACAAATGGTAACACCTAGCACTCTTTGAAATCGAGGTAATAATAGAACCAAACTAAAAATCTCAAAGTATAGCTAGGAACAGTTAAGGATGTGTGCAGCGTAACCGTACAATATAGGTATTTATGTCGAGTTTACAAGAAACAAGACGTAAATATCGAAATTTTAATGATACGAGACAAACAAGTTAACTCCTCTATGGAAGTCTACGGTGATGAACCACGCCTAACTACAATGACGATCTTGACGTGGGTATCAAGATCACAATGGCTACCAAATGACGTGAAAACACCTCCACTCACTTTAGACGTTTAACTAACCCAGCCGCAAACATGGATGGGCGTAAACGGACATAAAAGTGAGGGAAACAGTTGAATGGCAACAAAAAGGTAATCACACCTCTTTTTATTAACAAAGTGTCAAAATAATATGAAGGAAATAAATCAAGAAAAATGACAAAAAATGCTAGCCTCACTTCAGTAGAGTTTTGCCTTTCCCTAAGGAAAGTAAAAACTAGGCGAAAGTAATATGTCACATGTTTCTCAAAAAGAAGGTTCACAACTCAACACTGTTTTCAAATGGTCAAAGTGGGCTCCTGGCCAAAGTATACTCTCCTAGGTGCTTCTCTCACCCTAGGTGTTACAAAGTTACCACGAGCGAGCGCGATTTACCCAAAAAGTCACACTGACTAGTTTGGGAGTATCTCAGATTTACTTTACCCCCTTCAAGAACAGTAGGCAACTAGTGCGTCTACGTGTACTATCACTAGGGTCACCACAACGGACAACCTGTAACTCTATCTCACAAAGGAATCACTAGTCAAGTAGGTAGTGCGGAGCACTTCCCGTTTCATCCACAAGGTTCCCTCTTACGTGGACTACTTTGGGGTTCCTGGAACCACCCCCATTGTTGTAGCTTAAGGTGTTATGCCAAAGGGGTTATGTTCTAGTCGAGCAGAGAGGGTTGTACCCTTTTCCAAAACCTGCAATACAGTGTTTTGAATATGTTTTTCTTTTTATCTTGTTTAATTAGGTGTGGTTTGCTTGAAAACCTTTTGGCAACCTGTATAACAACTGTATTAGTAGTTTTTGATTTTTTTTTGTTCTTCCTTTCTTTGACAATTATTTTTAGGTCCTGCACTCAAGCGTTAGTAGTTCTCCAAGAAAATTACATTATTTAAAAGAGGATTAAGAGTTGCTTTTGATTCTCAAGATCATCCAAGGATGCAAGAGAAGAGCATACACAACAAATAATCCAACTAAAAAGTAAAGAAATTTTTTTCAATCAATGAACCATATAAAATTCTTGATAAATGTTCATTCCCTTAAACCAAAAGTGAAAGATGAAGTTTCCAATTTACCAAATGTTATAAAATGAAGACTCAAATTACTTTTGATTCTCAAGATCACCCTAAGGTGCAAGAGAAGAGCATACACAAACTTTATCCCAACTATATAAAAATGGAAAACTTCAAATCAAAGGATCATTGAAAAATACTTTGTAAAAGGTTCATTCCCTTAAGTAAAATGAATAATCAAGTTTCCAAGTTTAATCCCAATGTTAACAAGATAGAGATAAAAGTTGTTTTTGATTCTCAATATCACCAAAGGGTTCAAGAGAAGAGAATACACATGCTTTGATCTAAATCGAGTAAGCATGGAAATACAACATTCATCAAAACATTAGACATGTTAGACAAGGACTAGTTTTAAAATAACAGAAAAATCTACAACTTTTGTAAGTATAAATCCTAAATTTATATTTTCATTGTATAATCAACTTCAATACATTTCCAACGCAAAAAAATGGAGTCATTTCAAGTTCGGGAGCAAAATTTATGGCCTTCAGAAGATGGGTTACACATATGCTCTTATGCTCATGGGTATGCACTTGACATGCACTCAAAAAATGTCAAAAAAATGTCCCTTAACCTGCAAAATGGGAAAAAATTTCCAACCAAGATTCAATTTTTACAACAACCCATCACATTAATATATGAATAGAAGAATCAATGTTATCAAACATTAACATACATGCTCAAGAATTTAAGATTTTCAAGAGATTGACAAAACTAGCATGTAGAATGATGAAAAAGTAAGCTCTAAAAATGAAAACATGATGAAATCTTGAAATTTTCTCACCAAGATTAAATTTTGACAGCAACCCACCACATTAATATGTAAATATAAGACTTAGCACTATCAAACACTAACCTACATGCTCAAGAATTGAAAATTTTCAAGAAATTGACAAAACTAGCATGTAAAATGTTGAAAAAGTAAGCTAAAAATGAAAACATGATGAAATATTGAAATTTTCTCATCAAGATTAAATTTGGGCAACAACCCACCACATTAATATGTAAATAGAAGACTCAACACTATCAAACACTAACCTACATGCTTAAGAATTGAAAATTTTCAAGAAATTGACAAAACTAGCATGTAAAATGTTGAAAAAGTAAGCTAAAAATGAAAACATGATGAAATATTGAAATTTTCTCATCAAGATTAAATTTGGGCAACAACCCACCACATTAATATTTAAATAGAAGACTCAGCACTATCAAACACTAACCTACATGCTCAAGAATTGAAAATTTTCAAGAAATTGACAAAACTAGCATGTAAAATGTTGAAAAAGTAAGCTCTAAAAATGAAAACATGATGAAATCTTGAAATGTTTCTATCAATTCCAATTTTGACATCACTTCACCTCCTTCATACCTACAAGGAATACCCAACACATGCAAACTCAACAAAACAAGTTAAGAAAAACAAGTTAGATCAACATGTGTAAAAGAGGGTTAGTAACCAAAAATAAAAGTTAACTACAAAAACTTGAAATTAAGTGCAAAGGACAATGGAGTAAGTCCCACCAGGCATGCAAAATGTGTGCATGTATACTTTTCTTAATGCTAAATCAAATGAAGCAAGAACTACCAACTAAAATAGTTCTACAATTTAGCTAAAACAAAGCATAAACACCATCATGATAAGAATTAAACAAGGGTTAGATGCTAGCATTCATCGATACAAACTTTGAAACTAACAATGATAAATATCTAAACTCCTCTATTCTCTAACAAAAAATAAATGAATGGACCTAAGTAAGCTCCATGGTTATCAAAATAGTTGTCCTTAATGTTCCAAGAACCTAGGAATGGGGGATAATCAAAGTTGGGCTACAAGACCCTTTTGACACCTCCCATATGACCCAAGCACTTTAAGAAAGAGGCTTAACTCTTCAAGATGATGAACTCCCAAAAAGGAAAGGTGCAAGCTCTTAGTCTCTTTGCTATATGCTTTGCATTTTCTCTCTAAGGAGTTTAGGTGTAAATAAAAAGGTAGGTGGAGGGCTCTTTATATAGCCCAAAGGATAAAGGATTCAACACATTCTCATGAATGTGGGATAAAGGTAAAACATGATTAGAAATGGATAAGGTTGCTTTATTAAAGGTAACCTTACTTTAGAAGGGTTTAATACATGTTTAGCAAGTCATGAGAGTTGGGGGGTATTTTAATTAATCAAAGGTGATTAATTAATAGGTAGGTGTAAGCTTATAGAAGATAATTAGAGGAATATTAGTATGATTTAGGCTATTAGAAAGGGATTAAATCAATTAAATATTTATTTACTAGTTAAATGAAGGGGAAGACTAATTAATTAATAATAATTAATTAATCTAGATAGAAGAGGTGATTTATTAACGGAAGGTCGTTAATTAGGGTATTTGTTGGATAGGAAACTTAATTAATTAGCTTAGTGTAATTAATTAATGATGATATGAGGGAAAATAAGTGCTTTTGACAATACATCGTTGATTTGTGAGAACGGGGATGATTAGCACAATTTAAGTATTTAAATTGCTTGGGCATAATTATAGGTGTCTACAATGTGATTGTATTTTCAAGGAGTAGAAACTATCACTTGTAGCATTTGGAAAGAATGTTGATCAGATGTAGAGAATTTGGAATCTCTCTCAATCTAAAGAAGTGTCATTTTGGGGTGTAAAAGGCCAAGCTACTTGGTCATATTGTTTCAAATACTGGTGTCATGATTGATCCTGAGAGAATAGAAGCAATCAGCAAGGTGCCAATTCAAAGAACGAAGAAGGGCATCCAATATTTCTTTGGGCAGATCAATTTCATTAGAAGGTTTGTGTTCAATTTTATTGAGTTGACTCTTCCCATCACATGCATGTTAAATAAATACCAAGTTATCAAGTGGGAGGAGGCTGCTATTCAGGATTTTGAAGGAATCAAAGAGGCACTTAAATATGCACCTATCTTGGCAGACCCAAATTACAGAAAGCCTTTCGAAATATTTTCCTTTTCTTCTGAAAATACTATTGCATCTGTTTTTCTCCAAAAGGATGAAGATGGGGATGAGAGGCCTATTTCCTTCTTTAGCAAGGCTTTACAAGTTGTTGACTTAAAGTATACAATCATGAAAAAACAAGCATTTGCCTTGGTGAAAGCAACAAAGGTTTTCAGGCCTTATATTTTAAGTTCAAAAGTTGTTGCTTATGTTCCCCACACCATGGTAAAAGACATCTTATCAGAGATGGAGATCTCAAGTAAAAGATGTAAATGAGTGAACAAACTGCAAGAGTATGATATGAACATCCAAACCACAAAGTTGGTAAGAGGTTTGGGTCTTGCTAAGCTCATGGCTGAGAGCAACTTACAAACTGTGGAAGTGAATGCGGTAGAGGAAGAAAGGGTAGATGTTCTTGGGAAATTATTAAGTTCTAAGTGGTATAAGGATATAATCATTTACCTCATACACCTATGCTTTCTTGATCATTTAAATAAAAATCAGAAAAGAGCCCTCAAGCTATCTTCTCAAACATACATCATCACCTACTTTAGGCTGGCTTGGAAGAACCCTAAAGGTGTCCTCTTGAAGTGTGTAACTGAAGATGAATCTCCCAAAGTGATTGCTGATTTCCATGGGGGAGTTTGTGGAGGACACTTTGCTAGAAGGGTTACAACACACAAGGTTTTGAGAGCTAGTTATTGGTGGCCTACTCTCTTCAAATATGTAACCATGCTAATCAGAAAATGTGAAATCTACCAGCGTTTCTCTGGAAGAATGAAATCTTCAGGCTCCCTTCCTTTGCATCCTGTATCAATTGAAGCTCCTTTCAAACAGTGGGGGATGGAATTCATTGGTGAGATTTTAGACCCTTCTAGTGCTAGACATAAATGAATCCTTGTAGCCAAAGATTACTTAACCAAGTGGGTAGAGGCAATCCCCACCAAGAAAGCAAAACACCAAGTTGTTATGGACTTCTTGTTGAATAATATCATATGCAGATTTGGTGTGCCAGTCAAGATTGTTGCTGATAATGCCATGTGTTTCAGAGATAAACCTTTGATGGCAATGTGCAAGGAGTATGGAACCAATATGACTTATTCTTAAAACTATAATCCCCAAGGAAATGGACAAGATGAGTCCAAAAATAATAATTTGTTGAAGATCATTAAAAGAACCTTGGATTTGAACAAGAGAAAGTGGGGTGCACAACTAAAATTTGTAGTTTGGGCTGATTGGATAACTCCTAAAAAAGCTACGGGTGTGAGCCCATTTGAATTGGTATATGGAGCTCAAGCTTTGTTTCCCTTACATCTATAATTATCTTCATTTCAATTTGTTCAATAGTTGGAAGATCAGGAGCTCAATCCATATGAAGCAAGGATTAATCAGATTATGGAGCTAGATGAAGAGAGAAGAGCATCCCACTAGAGGCATGTCAAATTTAGAGAGAAGTTGAAAATATTGTTTGACAAGAAGGTCACGCCTAAGGCCTTCAATATTGGAGATCTGGTTTTGTTATGGGACAACAGAAATGAAGATAAGGGAAAGCATGGAAAATTTGAGGCATTATGGATGGGCCCTTACTCCTTTAATATCATAATTGGTGAGGATACATTTTTTCTCAAAGATTTAGATGGGGAATTGCTTGAACTACCTGTTAATGGTAGGCATCTGAATCATTTCTTGGATTAATCCCCAAATTTGAGATATGCACAACTTGTACAGTGTATAGTGTTTGGCTTTTTCTCTGTTTTTGGTGTTTTGTCGGTTTGTGGTTTGCCTTGGTGTGTGGCAGCTTTTTTTGTCGGGTTCTCAGCTGGTTTTTGTGGTTTTTTCTCATGAATCCTTTTACCAATGAATTATTTTGGCACTTGGTCTACTTATTATTCTTGTGGCACTCACTAGGAGTGCCCATCCCCGAGCAGGAGCCGATGTTGGTGTCCATTTTTTATCTTACACCACCTTTGCCCTAATTTTATTTTCACTCTGCATTTCTTGAAACATTTTCTATGGCTTTAATGGGTGAAATGAAGTTGATGCCTCTTTTTCCATGCCTTAGTCCATTTTAAAATCATTTGACATGCCCCATTTTGTAAGAATACTCAAGCTTGCACCGTGTTGCCCTAATTTTTCAAATCTATACTTGCTCAAAAACATTTTATTTTTTGAAATAATGGTCTGCAACTTGTCCCTTCAAGTCAAATGTTTTAAAAATGCTCAAAAACATGTTGTTTTAGCCTAGTTTGAGAGAAAAATCCATGCATGCTTTGTTTGTGCCCTAATTTTTCAAAATATGTGGGCTATGCCATGTTTTCCCTTTTTCTCTATCATGCAAAATCAAAATTGATTGATTCATACTTATTTGTATTCAAAAATCCAATCCCAAGGTCGAGAAATTCTCGGAATCATGATTTTTGTGGTTCCAATTCGAAAAAAAATTCATCCTTGGCGAAAAAATCAATTTCTAGGGCATCCCTAGCATTTTCTGTATTTTGACGCCCAGACGGGTGGCATTTTCCCGTCAAATTCTTCCTCAGCATGCATTGACAATGTGGCGGGTTCTAATTGGTCAAGGGATGGTGGGTGGTTAGATTCCCTTATAATTTTTAGACTTTATTTTACAAAAAAATTTAAATTCACAAAAAGATCCGAAGCTCCGCAGCCAATCACAAGTGGACATGTGTCCTAAAAATTAAAAAAGGGAACAGTGGGCTGATGGGGAACTTCAAATTTTTCCTTTTTGGCAAAGAGGAAAAAAGTTGAAGAAGGGACCATGGGTCCACAATGGAGTAGGGGGTGGACATGTGGCAGTGCGGTGACAGAGGGAGAAGTGCATGCTGCAATGGAAAAGGGGAATTGTTTCCCTTTTGACAAAAGAAGTTAGAGTGCAAATTAGAGCCGTGGGTCTACAACAGAAAAAAGGATGGACATGTGGTGGGCATAGAAGGAAGAGCAGGTTGGCAGGTGGGTGGAGGCAAAAGGAAAATTTTTCCCTTGTGTAAAAAAGACTTAGAATGGAATATTCGAAGTATGCCTCCTCGGCGAATAATCGAGTGACACGTGGCAAGGGAGAAATCGGTTGTACGGGCCCACGAGGAAAAAGTGAAAATTTTTCCTTTTTTCAAAAGGAGGTAAAATGTGTAGAATTATCCTGTGGTTTTCATTGGGATCCACATTGTGGACACGTAGCAGGCTTAGGAAGGAGGCAGGGAAAAAAGGTGAAATTTTCCAGTTTTTCAAAAGGCTATAAAGTGATAAATTTTGCCTCTAGGCCCATTCCAATAACATTGCGCCACATGTCTGGATTTATTTAAAATTTGAAAAAGTAACCCAAGCTTATTTTTTTGATCCACATTTTCCATGTGGAGGGCTAGGATTTGAAAATGAAGGCATATCAACAGTTCTTGTATGTTGCACCATTTTGGCATCCATGGGAGTTCCAGGAAACCTGGAATTGTGAATTTTGCATCAAATTTCATCAAATTTTTGGTGATTCTGTGTCATTTGGGCCTTCTAGGATCATTGGGATATATTTCATGGCTTAATTTGTAGATCTGAGGTGTTTTTGAAATGAAATTTTTCCCTAATCCGTCCAAACACGTGAAATGTCAAATTTGAAAGTTTTAGAGGTATTTTTAAAAAGTGAAAAGAGTGAAATGATGAAGTGAAAGGGGTCTGCATGCTTGAAGAATGAAAAATGTGCCTCCAGAATGGATAATGATGAAGGATTTGTAATTATTCACCATTTTAGAAACACCTGGCAACTTTTGTTGCAAATTTGTTAAATGTCCCCTATCTATGAATCACGTTGGAATTTTGTAACAAACTTGATGCTAGGAATATTATTTTATTGGGAAATAAGGATCAAATGTAATTGAAATTTATATAATGCATGTTTTGAGACATGAAAAAGGTGGGAGAAACTTAGAATTTCACGGGAAAAATATGGGAAGAAGCCCATTCTCTGAGAAACCACCTGAGAACCATTTCTATTTCATTTTTACATCAGATTTGTATCATTTTGAGTTGGTTTCATTTGTAAAGCCATCAAAAATATCTTAGATTGTTCTTATAACATTCCCCTACTAATAGATTTGATCATTTCTAGATTGTTTTGTGTTATCTCTTGGCAAAATTTGCATACACTTATGTTCTAAAATGTTTTTAATTTGTGTTTCTTTCTCCTGCCACAATCTTGTGTTTGAAAACTCTTTTGATCATACATGTTCTCATTTCTTGTAGATATTTTAGTGGCATCTAAAATATCACATTAATAAGAGATTTCATCTGATAAAGAGATGAACAGATTTAAAATCACTTTACCTTCCTTGAATTTAGATATTATTGTAAACCCTTGGGTGCACCTTAGGTCATGATAAAATAGAGATTTTTGGATGCTTTTTTGGTTCATCTGCTTCAATATTTTGTGGCAGGTTATCAAATATTGTGTGGAAGAGTGCAAATTTGGGCCTCCATTTGGTACACATATCCTGGTTGAAGGAGTATCTCAACCCTTTTGAAGCATTCTACTGTGTGGGTCTTACAAATTTCTTACAAAGGTCCTCAAAGAATTTGGCAAATTCTGGTTAGTCTTGTCTAAAATCTCCCACCAAAAATTTCATTCAGAATAACTAATCCTACCCCATACTACCCCTACATTACATTATGTCTCAAAAAAGAACACAATCTATCTACAAAAATGCACAAAGAAAATCAGGATCATACCATGTCTCTAACAGCCCTAGCCTTGACTTGAAAGAATTTCCATCATTTAGTAGTGATAGATCTGTTGAGTTTTAATAATGGAAAATTGATCATGTTTTTCCAAGGCCATCTCCATACAATATGCACAGTATAAGGATATCTCCACCTCCTTCACAAAACAGAGGCTGCAATATAGGTTCTCTTACCTTGGTTGAAAGGCACAACCTAAAATAGTGAGGATTAGATCAAAATCCTTTTCAAGGTGCTACCCACTTCTTCAAATCCTGAGTGCTAAAAAGTTAGATAAATTGCTTCCCTAGCTACAAAACAACATATAAATCATTTATCTACCTCTGAGTGTCTTGTAAAATCCATGATGTTGCTCAAGTTGTGAAGGATATTAAATTTGGGTACTAGTACTTACTAAATATAAATTCATCCTTAACCAAATAATTTTCCAATTTGAAATTCCCCACACCATCATATATGATAATGGTGGCAGCTTAAAATGCAAATAAATGAAGAAAATTTGTGCTCGGTCCAAAATTAAACATCTATTCCCAACACCGTATCATCCATAATGAAATGAAAAAGACAAGACTACGAATAAAATTCTCAATAAGATCTTACAAAAGATGATCTATGAATCACACACAGATTGGCATACAAAGCTATATCCTACAATATGGTCATACCAAACTAGTGTTCATACGTCTACTAGAGCAACCCCATTTTCACTCACCTATGGAGTTGAGGTAGTCCTTCCACTCGAGGCAAAACTCCCTTCGCTCTACATTTCCCTTCACATTATCATTCTAGATGAGGAAATCTATGAACCTCGCCTCTGTGACCTCGACCTATTAGAAGAATGACATGACAAATCATACACTCATAATTATAAACACAAAAAACATATCACCAAACAACATAACAAACTTGTTCATCCATGTACTTTAGATGTGGGTGACCTTGTCCTTAAACTTTATTATACATATAACAAAGAAGGAAAATACACTAAGAAATCATGGGGTTCCTACCTCATTAAATATATCACAGGTCCTAATACATATCATCTTCAAAAAAATTAAGGTGACATCTTCAAAGAACCAAAAAATGCTCAATTCCTAAAAACATTTCACGCATGAAGGAAATTGAGAGTTTTGGTACTCGAATACCATCTCTCATCCTTTCATCTCAAATTCACTAATTCATCAACCCTCTCTCTTTAGAATGACTCCATTATCAACATTTTGGATTTGTACACCTCGGTCTTTCCCATTAGATGACTATGGTATTCTACACATCCTTGTTTAGGCTCATGTCCTTAATATATTCTACACATCCCTGCTTAGGCTCATGTACTTGGATATATCCTTTCTTTGTTATGTATTGGTGGGTAATTTGTAACATGAGTGTTACATGCTATTTATTTCAATTAACTATCGCATGTTTCGATTATCCATTTTCACCCCCTTGGGTGAAAATGGACAACTGGAATAAAATATGCAGCTTGCTGAGACACCATACATTTACCCCAGTTCCAGGAATTTTCAGTGATCCGGCACCTTACGATATTGATTCATAGAAATTTTAGTGTTTTGGAGGCATTGACTAAATAAGATGATTTTTTCCTCTTCTTGCATTTTAACCTTAAGATCTCAGTTGGAAAGAAGAGAAGAAGCCCAGGCAGGCCTCGCATGTAACTAAGAAAAGAAAAAATGGGCCAAGGCTAAAAATAGATCTCGGGGAGTACAATGTCATTTTTATATCCCTCTAAGTGTAAAATTTCCTAAAAATGTAAAAGAATTAAAACACGTTTGGTTGCAGACTCAAAATTTAGCCTGGGGCCCAGCTAGCTCAGGTGAGCCGGTGGGCAAGCTAGAGGAGCTCACATCAAACCATGGAGATTTACATTAGAGGAGAGATCAATGAGCTATGTTAAAGGTCATAGAGTGGGGGTCAAGGTAGAGCTCGGGTGAACTCAACATATGGAAAGTTGACTCAAAAAAGGTACCAGGATGGACGTTTGATAGCTTGGGCTTAGATCGAGGGAGCACCTGAGTCAATGCAGGATTGGGTGGTGAGATTTCGATGAGGGGGGACCATGAAACATAAAGGCCTGATAAATACATAGCCCATGAGTTTAATAGAACCAGAGCCAACTCAAGGTGAATATGAGTTAGGGTTAATCTCTCGAGATCAGAATAGATGAGGAGATTGGTGCAGGGAGATAGCTCGGTGGCCAAATAAATGCAAGGGAAATTGCTCTGGGTTGAACAGTGGGTCAACTCACCAATGAAATGGTATGGTCGACATCATGTGAAGGTGCGGACTAGTAGTTTAGGTGGGGATAGAGGCACTCAGAGCTGAATAAACAAGAGGCATGGTGATGATAGAAGTGAGCCGATGAGTTGGTTCTGAGGTCCCCAAGATTGGTCATTTAAAAACATTGAAGGGAAATGTATAATGAGCACGGGAAAAATATTCTAGGGAAACTGAGTGAATTAGCATTAGTGAGTCAGGGGGCATGGATGAAGCACCCAAGGGTGAGAAAGTTACACCGAAGAAAAGAAAAGGTAGGGTTAGGGTTGAGCTCGGCGAGGTGAATGAATTGATCTTGACTAATGAGGAGTTGTGTTTAATGCAAGGGATCTTTATTTGCAAGAAAAATTGGTCGGTTTTAGTGTAAATATAGGAGTAAAGTTGTTTGATGTAAAGGAGCGTGAGATGACAAGTTGTTGGTTCATTATGTTAAATGGAAAAGCTTTAACTTCCATGTGATAAAACGTTGAGTTAAGCAAAGAAAAATTAAATGAGTTTTCCACAATGAATGGGCCTACTCAGTGTAATGTGTAAAGCAGTGAAGTAGGGGAGTAACTCTTGGTAAAATGATCCCATTTCAAATAAAAGTAGATCAGGATCACCGTAAATCAAGCAGAAGTATTCTAATTCACCCAAAAAAGAGGGATGACCGAGATAGAAAAGGTAAACAATGGGTGTTAATGACTTGACTCACCCACTAAAGAAAAATACATTGAATTCACTGTAAAAAGGGAGACACGTGGCGAATTGACCATTGGGGGGTGAGGTAATAATGTAAAGCAATGAATTGAGAGGATTCTTTGGTGAATGAACCATTTAGCAAATAAATTAATTCCATTGGCCACTATGAAATGGGTCAAGTCAAAGCCTGAGTTGGGTAAATAATGCAAAGTGATGATTTTTTGAAATAATACTTGAGCTCGGTAAGGTATGTGATGTGGTGATTTGATGAAGAAAGTATTAATTAGGAGGGGGTGAAAACACCGAAGAAATGAGGACCGAGTTGTTGATAGAATGAAACCTAATGTGCAAAGAGCCATGTGTTGAGTCATATAGTGAGTTCAAGTAACCCCATTCAATTCTATGAAGTGAGTCACAAACCAAGCTGAGGGTGAGTTAGCTTGCTACCCCACGCATAATACACCTTCTAAACCCCACAATGAAAGATAAGAAAAATGAAGTTATGAGGTGAAGTGAAACTACTTTACTTCCCTAAAAATAAGAGAATTAAAGCAATGTGGAAAAGCCATAGGACTAAGGGTGAGGTGGAAGTAATGCAACTCCAAAATAACGCAAAGAAGGAAAATGCAAAGTAAAGCAGTGTGGTGAATAAAAAACTACTTTACTTCCCTAAAATAAGAAAAGTAAAGAATTTTGAAAAGTGTGATTGAAAGGAGAAGTAATTTGGGGTCAGATCACCATAGGTAAGGAGAAGTAGTAGTAATGGCCCCTGGTTTTCCCACTGAACTAAAAAACTTCAAACAACCATAACTTTAAGCTCATAGATTTGTTTCACACATTCTTGGATTTTCCATAAATCTCTTAGAACTCTCTATGCACTAGCAACATATGATTTAAAATTTTACAAGTGTAACGGGGTCAAAAATTTCATTACTTATGTTGCACGCCCAGGCGTAGTAACAACTATCTACCGATATTAATGAGGCATGGAGGCCAATTCCTTCTATTGCAAGTAAGAGTATGTGAGAGATGGGCTTTATAGGTGTCCCATTCTACTTTCACATCAGTTGTTACAAATTTTAGGAAAATGGAAGCATGCGTTTGGGTTTCTCAAATTCTCTCTTCTCACAAAATTTCTATAAATTGTAAAGGGATGCATTATTGAAAAGGTTGTTGGTCATTTTTCCTCCCATGCTCCCCTCTTCTCCACAGCTGGGTTGTTTTGAATTTAGGGATTCAAGCATTCCTTCTGCAACTCTGTAATTGAATTTCTTGCATCTTCTTGATAAAAAATGTATTGTGCATACCTATTGGAGTAATGTATATGGTTTTATATGATACATGTATATCCTCTACATTATGCTTGTAGGATCTGTGCATATTCTAGTTTCATTACATGGAGTAGTTGTGTTGTGCTTACTTGAGAGTGGTGAATGTATGTGATTTTCTCTATGGTGCATGTCCACCCTCTCCTAGTTTCATCTTTCTCCATTTTGGCAAGATGGGAGGACAAGTAAGTGAATATCCAATCAATGTAGAGAAGGGGAAGTAATGCAGGTCCCAAAAATTGATTAACAAAGGAGAAGGAAGTTAAAGTAATCAGGTCTCAAAATTCTGATGAACAAGAGGAAGTAATGCAAGTCAAGATCAATGATAAGAAGAGGAATAAGTAAGTTGTATTACTTCAAACCATTCCATTACTTCAAATAAAGTTGATTACTTCAATTATAAGACTTACTTCAAACTGCAATAATTGAAAGAATTAATCAATCAAGGATCCAAATTCCAAATATATCTCATGATTCCATTGATCCAAACAACCCACCCTCTTATTTGTAGACCTTATTCCCATCCATTTCCATCCATTTTTCATCCATTTCCACCCATTTTTCTTTCCATATCTTTCCATTTTATTCCATTCATGAATTTTTGTAGCCATGGCCTCATTTCCATCTTGGGATTCACACTTACAGGAGTAAAATTAACCTCCAATGCATTTTTCAACTCCTCCAAATCAGTTTTATGATCAAATTTAGGATCACTATGACTATCCCTATGAGCAGTATCAGAATCAGTCTAGCTATGGAGCCTATCGAGAAGAGGGATATGCATATGGTGACAACATTTTTGTGGAGAACACTGACTTATAGGAGAAAATGTTAAGCATGGAGTTAGGTATGGTACATTCAAGGGATACATCTCAAATAAAAGCATTTAGGATTGGCTTCAAGGCACCTTGTCTATGGGTGGGCCCTTTTCTAATACATTATAGCCTTCAGTAGCAACTTGACTTCATGGTTGAAATGTTTTCATTACTTGCAAAATGGGCCAAAGAGATTGAAGCTTATGAGCTTAGTGTAAGTAAACCTTGTTAATGGGTAATTCCTACACCACCAGCTCCTATTATTTATTTTTCTCCTTCCCAACCTACATCATTTCAGAAGAATCATGAATCTAAATCTTACATGTTATCCCCGGTGTGGAATCTACTTATCCATCTTCTAGTCTTCCATCCCACCTCAAATTTTTTTCCCTTTTCCCTTTCAAGAAACCATCCCCTCTAAATAAAAAATAAGTTATACCTCTCCCACCATATCAATTAATATCAAAATCAGTTGAATCCCAACCAACCCCTTCTCTTGTACTCCCAAATCCATTTTGGGAAGAAAAAAACCAACAAATCAGTAGAGGAGAGGAGAAACAAGAAAATATTAACAAGGAGGAATTGGAAAGAAACTTGAAAGAGTGGGCTGCCAAGTTTGATATCAATAAAATTCCATTGATGGTTAACCCCCCAGTAAAGGTTAAGATTCAAGAATAAGAGATGAAAGATGAGTCTTTAGCAGAAGTAGATAAAGGATAAGTTGATGAAGATCAGTAGTCAGTGTGCTCCGAGTGCAGTGTGCATGATGACACAATCGTTATAGAGGTTGTTGATCATCCAAAAATCTATAGAATCAGTTAGAGAGGAGGAGAAGGAATCAGCTCCAAGTCTAATTGAAGAGGAGAAAATGAAGGTGAAAAAATCAGATTTGGATACTTTGAACGAAGATCACATCATCGAGATTTTCTTTCTTTCATTTGGAGAATCTATTTTGGTTGACAAATTTGTGACAAAGGAGAAAATCCAAGAAGGCATTGTTTTCCACAAAAGTCCTCATGAGTAGAAAATTGAAGAATTTTATTGATAAAACTTCATGCTAGAAGAGGATGTCATGTAAAATCAGTGCAGTCTTCAAGAAAAGGAAGAGGAATTCCCAAGTGAGCAGAAGGTTACAGCTGATTGCAATGATCCACAAGTGATTCCATTAGATGTTTTAAGAAATCATAATGAGTTGCATGTTGAGGAGGGGATCCATGTGGTTAAGAGGGAAGAGAAAATCAAGGATGACACTAATTTCATAAAAATCATCAAGGAATAACTTCAATTGTCTATAGATGAGAAACAAGAAGAAAAACAACTCATAGATAGTCACCTTTTCTAGGAAGGCTTGCTAGAAGACTTTCTTATTGATTTTGAATCTCAGAGTAGAAGGAAAATCTAGTGGATCATACCTTACCCAATAAGGTACTTGGCTTCATTGGAGAAAAGGGAGAAGCCACAAACATTTGTGCTTGCTTCTAAGCATGAAGATGAGCTACAGAGTGCCAAGATTCAGCTACAATGCCTCTCAGAACCAAATGAAGAGTAGATGGAAGAGGTATTTGTCCTATTTCTAGTTAATAACTTGATGAGTAGAGTGGGAAATCATATTGCAGTCACTTTTTTTCTCTTAACCACATTTTTTCCTGATGCCAAATCTTTTACATGGCTATAAATTATGAGAAAGGGTAGCCACTTTGCATTGTCAGTGTTGGGTTTTGTTTGATTTGCTCATTTTTCTAGTTAGTGTAGGGTAGGAGTAGGTTTTATTTCAGTAGAAGAAGTTTTTTTACACACTACGCATGTCTTATTGTAGGCATGTATTTTTTGTCTTTTGTACATAGATTTTTTTCATTGTTACTCTAAGCAGTGCAGTGTATCATGATCCCCATAAATAGTTGTAACAAGAAAATCATAGTTGCATAAAGAAGTTGTAATTCTCAAGAGAATTAAAAAGGAATAGCAACTAAAACCTAGTCAAGGGATAGATTTAGTGTTTTCAGTCTCTTATTCCTTCAAGAATAACAACAACTAAGATTTTAATGCCCCTTGTATGGAATCAAAAAATCAGCTTCAAGGGGAGTCCTACATGTTCATATGGTAGTGTCATGACATCCTTCCCAATATCACTTTAGCAACAATCCCAAGTTGCCTCGAAAATTAACACATGCCTATAAGTCCTACAGTGCTTTATCTTGTTAAGAAAATCAGTTGTTTGTGCTTCATGTTGGCAAGAATTAAATGCTGAGGCAGCAGTTACAGGTGTTCATCATTCAGCCTCATAGATCACAGTTACAGGGAAAGGTGGAATTCAATTTTTAATAGAATTTTCCACTCTCACAAAAAAAATTCAATATTTTCTTACAAAAAATTAGGAAAAGAAAACACCATGTGGAAGTCTTTGACAGTGTTCAAGATGCCCTGAGGCACAAGTTTTAAGTTTTAGATCAGTTTTAAGTTTCTTCAAAGGACTTCACGCCCAATGGATGATTCGAGTTAGTTGATAATACTTCATTGAACAGGAATATGGCCTCATGAGTTGCCAAATTACTATCGATTTTCACACCCTCAGGTGAAAATGGAAAATTGGATTCAAATATGCAGCTTGTCAATCCACCATGCATTCATTTGAGTTGCAGGAAGTTTCAGTGATCCGATAGCATATGGTTTTGATTTGAAGAAATTTTAGTGTTTTGGAGGTGTGGAGGTCATAAGAGGATTTTTTCCTCTTCTGGGTTTTGAACCTTAAGATCTCAATTGGAAATAAGAGAAGAAGTCAAGGTGGGCCCCGTAAGAAGCTAAGAAAGGTAAAAACAAGCCAAGGCTAAAAATAGCTCTTGGGCAGTACAATGTCATTTTTATAGCCCTTCAAATCTAAAATTTCCTAAAAATGCAAAATAATTAAAAGATACCTCATTACAAATTCAAAATTTATCCTAGGGCCAGCTTGGGTGAGATGGTGGGTGAGCTAAAGGAGCTCACATAGAGCCTTGGAGATATGTGTTGGAGGAGGGCTTGCCAAGTAGCTCAACATTCTACTTAGAAAGCTATGTTAAGGGCCGCAGAGTTGGGGTCAAGGTAGATCTTGGGTGAGCTCAACATATGGCGAGTTCACTTAAAGAAGCCACTAGTTTGGATGTTTGATAGCTCAGGCTCAGATGGAGGGAGCACCTGAGTCAATGGAGGATTGTGTGGTGAGTTATCTACGAGGGGGGTCCATGAAACATGAAGGCCCGATAAAGACAAAGCCCATGAGTTAAACTGAACCAGGGATAACTCAACGTAGATATGAGTTAGGTCCAATCCCTTGAGATGAAAAATGTCAAGGAGATTTTCATAGTGGGATAGAATGGTGGTCGACTCAATGCAAGGAAAAGGGCTCGGGGTTGAATAGCGGGTTAGCTCACCAATAAAATGGTAGGTTTAGCATCATGCAAAGGAGTGACTGAGTTATTTAGGTTAAGATCGATGAACTCAGTGCTAAAATAACTAGAGGCCTGATGAGGACAGAAGTGAGATGGAGAGTTAGGGCTAAGCTTCCCAAGCTCCCTGAGCTCAGCCATTTGAAAGCATCGGTTGGCGATGTATAACAAACACAAGAAAAATATCCTGAAGTAACTAAGAAAGTTAGCGCTAGTGATTTGGTGGGCTTTGATGAAGTGGACAATGGTGAGAGGTCGGGCCAAAGAAAATAACTAGCATGGTTAGGGTTGAGCTTAGCCATTGACCTTGACGAGATGAATGAAGAGAGCTCAACAAAGGAGGAGTTGTGTTGAACATGGGGGCTCTTTCTTTTCAAGGAAAAGGGGTAGTGTTTAGTGTAAACATAATAGGAGTAAAGTTTTTTTACACAAAGAAGGAGCATGAGATGGTGATTTTTTTTTCATTGTGTTGGACATAAGAGGTTTGAATTCCATGAGATAAAGCATTGAGTTAAGCGAAGAAAAAGTAAATGAGTTTTCCGCAATGAATGGGCCAACTTGGTTCAATGTGTAAAGTGGTGAAGTGGGATAGTAATTCTTGGTCAAGTGAACCCTTTATGAAGAAAATTATACAGAGATCACCATAAATCAATTATAAGTGGTCCAATTCACCACAACAAAGAGGAGTGACCAAGCTAGTGAAGGTAAACAATGGGTGTTAATGACTTGACTCACCCACCAAAGTAAAAGACATTGAATTTTCCATAAAAAGGGTGACACACGGCAAGTTGACCATTGGAGGTCAAGCCAATAATGCAAAGTGATAAATTAGGAGGAGGATTTTTAGGTGAATGAACTATTTAGAAAATAAAAAGTAATTCCAATTGCTATTATTAGAGGGGTCAGGTCAAATCTTGAGTTGGAAAAATTATCCAAAGCGGTGATTTTGGGAAATAAGATTTAAGCTTGGTAATGTATGTGAGGTGGTTATTTGACCAAGAAAATATTAAGTATGAAGGGATGAAAAAACAAAAGTAATGAGGAGAAATTTCAAGTAACCTCATTCAATGTTATTAAGAAAGTCACAAACCGAGCTGAGGGTGAGTTGGCTCACCACCCCTTGCAACAAAGTAATACACCTTATAAACCCCACAATGAAAGATAAGAAAAATGAATTTAGAAGTGAAGAGAAATTTATTTACTTTCCTAAAAATAAGAGAAGTAAAGCAATGTGGAAAATTTACATGACTAAGGGTGAGGTGGCAGTTATGCAACTCCATAAAACCATAGAGAAGGAAAATGAAAAGTAAAGTAGTGTGGTGAATGCAAACTAATTTACTTCCCTAAAATAAGAAAATTAAAGAAGCTCGAGAAGTGTGATGAAAAGGAGAAGTAATTTGGGGTCGGATCACCATAGGTAAGGAGAAGTAGCATTAATGGCCCTTGGTTTTCCCACTGAACTGAAAAACTTCAAATGGCCATAGGTTTCAGCTCCAAGATCTATTTCACGCATTTTTGGATTTTCAAGAAATCTCTCGGAACTCTCTATGCACCAACAACATAGGATTTCAAATTATGAAAGTGTAATGGGGTCAAAAATTACATTAATTCTTTTTCATGCCAAGGCATAGTAATAACTACTTATTGCCATTAATGAGGCATGGAGGCCAATTCCTTCTGCTACAAGTAATAGTATGTGATAGATGGGATTTATAGGTATCCCATGCTTCTCTCACATTAGTTGTTACAAATTTTGGGAAAATGAAAGCATACATTCAGGTTTCTCAAATTATCTCTCTTCTCATAAAATTTCTATAAATTCTAATGGGGTGCATTATTGAAAAGGTTTTTCGACATTTTCCCTCCCCATGCTCCCCTCTTCTCCAAAACTGTACTGTTGTAAGTTTAGGGCTTCAAGCCTTCCTTCTACATCTCTGTAATGGCATTTCTTGCATCTTCTTACTAAAAAATGTATTGTGCATACTTATTGGAGTAATATATATGGTTTTCTATGATACTTGTCTATCCTCTACATTATTTTGTTACTTTTGCTTTCCTCTCATTATGCTTATAGGATATGTGCATATCCTAGTTTCATTATAGGGATTAGTTATGTTGTGCTTACTTGGGAGTGGTGAATGTATGTGATTTGTTCTGTGGTGCATTTCCACCCTCTCCTAGTTTCATATTTGTCCATTTTGGTAGGCTGGGAAGATTATCTAGCACACCCCATTTTTCTAGTGCTATCACCTCCTTAGTGTAGGATTTATCTTTTCATACATTCCCTCTCTCCCTATCTCCTTGGAATTGTTAGAATAAGTATAGTTAGGTGTATTTATTACATTAGGAGTAGTTGTAGCAATAGGTTTAGGAAGAGTAAGTAGGCCTTCTCCGAACGTCCACGTCGAGCATGCAATTCCCATAGCTTGAGAGGTGGTACCCATGTTAGCAAAAAATAGACATTTGCATTGTCAAATCTTAGGGTGCTACTTTTTTGCTATAGTAATTTAACTATTGTGGCATGCTGTGATCAATGGTTGGAGCATATGTATACACCTAATTTTTTAGGTATCATCATTCATACTTGTTACTAACAATTTCCTTTGTGCAGATAAGGGTCACTAATACATCCATTTCTTGAGTGGGTGCCTTAAGGGGATTGCTGAGAATTGGGAATGATTATTCATGTAATAATTATGGGTTAGAGATAGTTCACAAAGAGTATCACTATGTGGTCCCAACCTTATTTTTCATTGCATTAGTTATTTGTGTTCCTTTAGGTCTCATACACATTGCACTCTCGACACTTATTTATACTCTAAATGACACATTATCATCCTTGGTCGATGCCATCAGTCATGAGTGATGGTGTCAGTGATATGTTTTCCCCTAGCTGATGACATTCCCTATGGGAAATGGTGTCGGTGATAGGATTTCCCATAGACGATGTCATTTCCCATAGGTGATGGAATCATATATATACACACCATATCTTAACATTAATGAATGAAGGAATACCAAATCTTAGGAACTTCCATCTTCTCTTATATCTTACATAAAATTTACATTTCCTCTCTTTAATATTGGTTCATCTTACACTTGGATTAGATTTGATTAGACGCTCTTCTTCTTGGTTGGATTTTTTGCACTATTGGGTCATCTATAGTGATTCTTGGATAGGAACCATGTTCCCCTTCTCCACTTATAAATGATTTTCTGGAGATATGGATGCATCAATGACCACCCCACAGGTAAGTTCTATAACTCTCATTTTCATTTTATATAGATTTTTTTTACCTTCCCCATTTCTCTATGTTAGCTTAGTGTTGTATGTACATTGATAATAGTTAGCATAGTACTCTTATTTTATCAACTCCTCATATTTCCAGCAGTTATATTGTGTATGTTTTCCTTATGTATTATCGATCTACACCTCTTCTCATTAGTTTATCAATATCTTATTAGGGTAATCTCCTTTATCTTGACTATGGGCCTTGAAAACCCTAGGTTAAATTAGTGTAGGGATTACTTCCCTCTAGATATACAACCTTAGCACTCGTTGTATCCCCTATAAATCTATCCATTGTATTCTAGTTCATATGTATATCTTACTCATTACATCAATACCCTTTTAGAATGGAATACTTAGGAGTGAAAGTTATTGAGTCACATTTTTGGCCCATCATTCAATTTGTGGTTGTGATGATGAAAGTATAACCATCTTGTGAATGGGGTAATATGCCAATACAATTAAGTCCCCACATAGTAAAACTTCAATTTTTTGAAGCTCATCCATGGCAGCATGGATAATATTGTTAAATTTTAGAACCTACCTTGAGAAATAGATGTTGAAATTCATCAAAACAAAATTTTGAAATCCTTCATGAAGAATTATTTAGCATTTTTTGGAAATTATCCAAATTCCTAAAATCTGAAATTTTTTTGGAGTATAGATTTCAGAGATTTGCCTTTCAGAAATTTTATGGAAAAAAGTAAAAATTGTGATTTCGAAGTTCCGAACTTCTAAAAATTGAAAGTCTGAAAATTTGGACTTTTGGAATTTGGAGTTTTCCCTTGGTAATTAACAATATGTCACTTTAGGACTTCCACTATCTGAAAGTCCAAAATTCCAAAATTTCTGACTTTTGGGCTTTCAGGTTTCAAAATTCTATTTCACTTTTTTGGGTAAAATATTACTTGGAATTCCAAACTCTAAACTCCAAAAGTCTGAAATTTTAGACTTTCAAAATTTTGGGTTTCAGAACTTTCCCAACCATTTTTCGTTATTTTTCTTTTGGACTTCCGAACTCTGAAATTCTAAAATTTTGAACTTTTAGACTTTTGGGTTTTGGAGTTTTTCCATCACCCTTTCATGATTTTAACCTCCTAATTTTTGAATTCTGAAACACCGAAAGTCCAAAATTTTGGACTTTCAGGTTTTGGACTTTTAGATTTCTTTGCACATTTAATTCTGACCCCTTATGTACATGTTATAATCTAGTATTAATGTCAAGTTTTTCTATTTAAACTCATGATTTTATCTTTCATTTTCACCTGACATTTTTCTCTAATGATATTATTTTTACTACATCTTGTACTTTTTGGCATCATTTTCAAGGTATTTTATTTTAGTTTATTTCTCTTTGGTTTAAGATCTTTATAGTTTGTCTTCTTCCTTGTTTTTTTCATCTGTTCTTCTTTATTGTGCTTGAAAATGGAACCCTTGGCATCCGCCATGTTTTTCTTAAAGGTTTTTCATGACCTACACAGTTGCAAAATCCCATTTTTATAGGCATCTAGCCATGATTTCATTTTGAGATCCTCCCAAGCATGTTCCATGCTTTTTTGTGCCTTTGGTGAAGTTTGTGGTTTCAAAACTTCTCACTTTTTGGATTTTTTTGTTTTCAGGTTTTGGAGGTGTTCATTTTCAAAGTTTGGAGGTTGGAATTTTTAGAGGTGTTCATTTTCAGGTTTCAGAGGTATTCATTTTTGGAGTTTGGAGGTTGGAATTTTTAGAGGTTTCATTTTTCAGACTTTCAGACATTTGTTGTCTAGGTTTTTGGAGGTTTCACTCTTCGGAGTTAAAGTCTTTTCAAACTTTTAGAATTTGATGTTTCAAGACCTTTACAATATTGGTTACGAAGTTCCAAATGCTTTTTTAGATTCTGAAACCCAAATTTAATGTCAACCTCTTCAGCAAAGGGAAAAGAGAAAATGAAGTATACATTCCTAGGACTTGCTCTTTACTCTTGTTTATCTTTAGACGTAGTGAACATAGGAGATACTAATCTCAGACAGGTTTATAATTCTAATTTCTAGGCAAGGGTAAAGGATTCTAACAAGAAATCATAGATGCAAGCTATCTATGATAGTGGATGTATTCTTGCTACCAAGTTCCCTGCACTAATGCATTGCCCTGAATTTATCTTGGCTACAGTAACCCATTTTGATGAATACTCCAAGTCAGTAAAGGATGCTGATGGCAAGGTGGTAATTTTATTAGATGATGATTTCTTTGAAGACTTGTTCAAACTCTTAGATGTTGAATAATTCACCACAATTTCACCAGAGGTAGTTGTTGAACACTTGGATAAAGAGACTGATTTATGTACAAAGGTCATGATGAAGAGATACTTGGCCAAGAGTTTCACCAAGCTGCTAAAGACCCTTTATCGATCAGACTTCATCTAGAAATTGAACAATATTATTGTATTATTAAGTAGAATTTCAGGCCTTACCTCTATGAAGGAATTTTAGGAATGGATGTTCTTATACATTTCAACCATCAATAAAAACAAGGAACTTATATGATGGGGGGAGTGTATCACCAACTCCATTTGTTTTCAATTAAGTAAGGTTTTGTCTTTGAAGAAATTTTTCATGACCTCTTTCTTGGTCTATGCCACCGTTGCTATGGGATATTTCAATGGTTTGAATACTAAAGGTGTAAGAAGTCCCTTGTAAATTTATGATTTTTATCCTTAGCTTACAATAGATGAAGGAAGCAGACACTTCTACAGGATAAATGATGCTTTATTCGTTGTTATCCTTTACCAATTTGATAAGGATTTATACAATAGAATATTTTTAGATCAATCTTTTAAGGACGTATGCAAGTGGGTGGATATTTACCTATAGTTTCCTACATTTTTTTTTTTTAATATTGGTAAATAGTTTTTTGAAAGGGACTATACCCTTGTGTACAAAAGGAGGCCTAAAAGCCTGAATAAGAGAGAGGAGCAGAGAAGCTGTATCAAAGCACAAAAGTTACAGCAAAGAACACCGAAGCCTAGAAACAGCAACACAAACGAGACTTAACAGCAAAACAACGGCAACAAAACAGCAAACCTACAGCCAAGAAGCAGTAGTAAAACTGGACTACTTCTTGGCCGCTTGATCAATACTCATCTTTACTTTTTTCCAAGCATGGTACATACCCAGCGTGGTCATATGAGCAGCATCCGTCTTATCGAGCTCCTCTCTGGTTCTTTTACTCTCTTTCTCATTGCCCCAAAGAATCATCGGGACACCGCTGAGATGCGAAACACTTCTTGCATGACCTTCGATGAATTCCTCTATAGCCCTGAATGCTGCAATATTATACTCATGCCTAGTCTTCGTTTTCCCAAGGCGGGAGTCTAGGGAGGTCAGTTTTTTGTATATTTCATCAAGCTGGCTATTGCCAATGCTCCCTTCTCCCTCAATGCTTTTTTTGCCTTTTTGCTTAGCAAGATTTTTTACCTCATCCTTCAGCAATTTAAGCTCAGCCTCTAAGGCCTCCAATCTTCTAGAAGGGTTATCCGTTGGTGCCGCCTGGGGACTGGCACTACTAATGTTTAGCAGATCACGAGCAATGTCATCCAAAGGTTCATCCCCCTCAGCAGTAGACTCAAGGTTGAGTCTCCTAGAAGCCCTGGTGACACGTTTAGAAGTAGAGACAGTATGGGTGGCAGGGGCAGCAGCAGGAGGAAAAGAAGGAGAAGCATGAGCAGCCTGCATGGGGGCATCAGCACCGGAGGTGGGGGCAGCAGCAGGGACAGCAGGGGAGACAGGACTGGCAGCAACGGAGCCCAAAGCCAGGCCGGGAGAGGAAGGGAGACCGGGGAATTTAATAAGGTAGTGCTTGTGAATAAGCAGAATAAGCCCTTGGTGAAGGGGAACCGCCCGGGTATGCTTCTGGAACTCCAAAATGGAGCGCTCAAGAGAGTTTAACATATAGTGGGGAAAGCAAACCAACCTACTCCTACGAAAGTGATTCAAAAAGACAAGGTGCTTGGCAGGGACAGTAACAAACCTGCCTTCCAAGGATATGTAGCGAATCATCATGCGGGTGACTTCATCATACGGAGAAGGAATTGAATTAACAAGCAGACCCGCGGTGTTGAATATAAGCTTCTCCTCCTCCTCCACAAATCTTCTCTCTTCAGCCTCTTTGATAACCCTCTTGTTGAAGAAGCGGTATCCTTCCAAGCTGAGGCCAGTCGCTTCGGCTATGAGTTCGTCATTAATAAGAATCTTCTGCCCTCCATAGTCGACCATCCTCTCATTCCAATCCTTGGCAAAGCGAACAGAGATGCTTTGATCATGCCCTTGCACTCTCTCCACAAAGTTGGTGAATCCGCCAATACTAAGAATGTTCCAGAGCTCAGTGTTATCTTTCCAGTCAGGGTCTGCACACGGCTCAATCTGGCAGGGAGGCCCTCCCATCTTCACAAGGATGTGCTGGTTACAACAATTTTCAAAATACCTTTGGGCGTTGAGAGTGATTCATTTCTCGCCGTTGCGGGTCGCATAAAAATGGGAACTGTAGCCATTGGTCCTCCCACGAACGGCTGTAGGATTGCCGATCTGAGTCTGCGTGAAGTCGCGCGTGAAAACCCTTATCCTGTCAGCTTTCACCTTGTAGTTATCTTCGATTTTCGCGGAGCTTGGCAACCGAATATCAACAGCTATTGTAATTCCCACGTGCGCTGTTTTTAAATTTAGACGGCTCCACTTGAAGTTCCTAAACAAAATCTTGCCATCATTTGGAGTAGATATCATATGCCACGCCAAATAAACTAAAACAGCACCTGTGGAAGAATTTATGGATTTCCTCCAAAGATTAAAGCATATCTTTAGAGATTGTTTGCGTGTGAAGGTCCGCATGTATGCTGTTGTGAAGCTGATTAGGGATACTATCATTATCCCAAATAGTGAAATTTATATTAATGCCATAATTGGCCATTGCATCGGCCAGCTTGTTACCTTCCCTGTAAGTATGTATGATTCTGATGCTGTTGAAGGTATGACTGATGCTTATGGACTCAGAGATAAAATATTTGATATTCCAGCTAGGAGAAGAGGACTGATTAAGCAGATTAATAATATTAAGGGAGTCCCCTTCAACAATGAGGTTCTGGATATTTTGGGCCCGAGCAACTCTCAAACCCCAGAGAACAGATAAAGCTTCTGCAAAATGATTGGTTTGGATTCCCATTTTTCCAGCATATGCAACAATCAAATTACCTTTATGGTCCCGTATTGCTCCTCCTCCAGCAGCTGTTCCAGGGTTCCCCTTAGAGGCACCATCAAAGTTCAGCTTGAACCAATTGGATTCAGGGGGATGCCATTTGACCAAAGATCTATCCACACTATTCCCGGGGTTGCTCCAATATCCGATCTGCCAATTTGATAAGATGTGCTTTTCATTTTCAAGGTAACAATTGTTCTTAGGAGGTTTAAATCTGGCCATGTCCTCTTTGATGCCTTGGGAGATCTTGCCAGTAGTGAGTTTAAAACTCTGCTTCTTATTTCTAAAAACTATATTATTTCTATCCTTCCAGATCCTCCAAATTAAATGCGGGATGGCTAATTTCCAGATTCTTCTGATAGCACAATGTCTGAATGGTGGGTTCCATTGGTTCCACAGCTGAGTAAGATCCTCCGGCATCACCCAGAGAGCTTCAAATTTGGAAAGGACAAAGTTCCAAACTCTAAAGGCATAATCACAGTGTATGAACAGATGTCTAATGTCTTCATAGTTATTCCTACAAAGGTGGCACCAATTGGGAATGATAAAACCTCTTTTCATCAAATTGTCAGTGGTGAGAATTTTGCCTCTGATGGCCAGCCAAAGAAAAAAATTTATTTTGGGGGTTAACTCAGGCATCCAGATCAAGTTCCAGTTAAAGTCTGATTGGTTACTGTGGAAAAGACTGGTATAACCAGATTTGACTGAGTATTTACCCTCGTGTGAATTGCTCCAGATCAGCTCATCCTTGGAATCCAGCTGACACAAAGGGAAGAGATCCAAAAGGTCTTGGAGGGAGGAAATAGTCTGTTTCAGTTCAATACTCTCCATAGTAAGTCTTTTCCAATTCTTGTTGGTGCCATTTCCATCAATGTAGTCCTTAACTTTAGTTCCATATTTTCTTATAAGACTGTCCTTAGCAGTCCCAAATCTCTCCAAGAGATTATCATTGGACCAGTTATCCTCCCAGAAGTTAATGTCGCTGCCATCCCCAATTTTCCATTTTCTTCCCTTCTTAATGAAGTTTCTACTCTTTACCTATAGTTTCCTACATTCACATACATATGGATTCCTAGTTTTTTAGGTGCTCCTAGTTAGTAGCCAAGATATCTTACGGACAAATGGGTTTTGTTGGAATTATTTTGACAATTATTATACTACCATAAAATCCATAACAAACGACACAAGGTGGGATTCTAGTTTCCTGTTTCAATCGGTAGATATACATGTGCAAGTATTTACAAGGAAAATAATGTGGATGCGGAAATGTCAGAAGTTACCTTTCAAACATTTCATCCTCAAAAAAATTTTGATTACTGGGGAGATTTTAGGGAAACAGTTTTATCTAGCTCACATGTACCTCAGTTAGAAGACATTTAGATTCATTGTCTAAATCATTTACTTATCTGACAATGGGAATATGAAAGTTTCACCTTGGATGAGGTTTGACAGTTTGGGATTACAGAGATTCCAAAGGGAATGGAGGATGAAGAAAAGGTATTGCATGAAGCTTACAAAGATAAAAAAATTTCCAATCAACTACTACCATGGATTAATTAGTATGTACAAGAATGTCGCTATACTAAATATAGGAAGATGCCCATTTTATAGAGGACGCATAACTGGTTCGCTACTTTTGGAATTTTACCCAAAGGGTTAGATCAGCCTATAAGAATAGAATCCCGGTCGACAATGAGTCTTCTAATTCCTACTAAAGGAAAGAAGACTACCCAAAGGGCCCATATAGTCCCTAAGAAGATTTCATTGTTGTTGACAGTTCATCTCTCTCTAAGGTTCCTGCTTCTAAGGCCATGTCTCCAGCAATACCAATGTCAGAAATAGTTGAAGTCATTGATTCTCCAAGTATCTCACAAGGCCTATCATCTCCCCTTTCTCTTCCATTATAACTTCATATATCATTTCCTTCCATTTCTACAATCAGTTATACTTTCCCATCTCATTCTATGGCCCTAGTTTTCTCATTTCTTCTAGTTCTCTCAGGAGGGGAAATTATTAGGTCACCAATCTCTACTTCACTTCCTATAACACTTCCATTTCCTTCCATCTCACCTTCTAATTCCATTTTTTCCACTGATATGGCCATCCTCACATCCACCCCATCCATTATTGCTACCTATGTTCAAATGCCAACAAATGTTACTGGTGCTCTTATTTTGACTAGTGCTTTAGGTACCAAATCGGTAGTGTCATTTTCATCAGCATCCATATACCAAAATGATTGTTTCACTAGACTTTAAAAAAACAAGAAGAAAGTACCTCTGGTGGATGTTATTGATCTGAGCGTATTGGAACACACACCAATAAGGTAGGCCAAGAGGCTGAAGATTATTTCTAGCCTACCAATAAATCATTCTGGAGAAAGGGTCATAGAATTTGTTACTCTCGTTGAAGGGAAAACCAAGAAAACTATTACAGAAGTAGATTTTCAAATTTCTATATTTTCAGTGGGAAAAGAAACACATGAAGGGGAATAATAGGATGTGCAGAATGCTCTTGGAAATATGTTAGAAAAATGTGAAAAAGAAAAGGCTTTGAAGGATGAGCTCAAAGTAAAGGTTGAACAACTCACTGCATTGTTGATAAAAGTGACACAACCTTCTCCACTACCGAGATTTGAACTACCACAGCTTTGACCATTTCTTCCACCCTCAATGATATTTTTTATCATGAGATTGAGAAGATAAGTTAGAAGGGAAGATTGGTAAATGGATGGATGGAGCGTAAACTACAAGAAGCCAATCCTTTGATAAAGTAAGTAATTGATATATACAATGATTTACAAGTTGAAAGGACCTCTACTTGAAAAATGAATGAAACCTTCTCTGAAGATGATAATAATTTGAACTTTAACTTGACTACATGGAGTGAAATCATAGAAGAAAATTCAGATTTACTTCTCAAGGAAGATGTAATAGATGATGCCTCAAAATTGTTCAAGTATAAAAGAGATATGGAGTTTCGGTCCTAGGTTTTGCAAGATCTAATTAAGAAATTAGATGATAAGCTTATAGAGATAATGGATGCTCTAAATTAATTTTCAAAGGAGTTTGATAATATCAATTATAAATATTTCAATTAAAACATCGATGCTCTTCCTGAGGATCAGATCAAGCTAAATTCCAAAGACTTGATCAAAAGGGATGATGAAGTAACTAGAACCTTATGCAATGACTCCATTGACAGGTTGGTTTCTTGTCAAAACTTCAGTTCCTAACTAAGAAAGGTGGTAAGTAAACTCAGAAGAGTTCTAGCCAAAGTATCAAGAGATATTGAGATGGTAGATGTAGTTAATCACTACGCATGTGGACTAGAGGATGAATAAATTCACATAATTATTAAGTGTTTCATTGAATAAAAAACATCAGATGGCTACCTGGGAGAAGGACCAAGGAAAAAGTGGATCTGGAGAAGATGTTGCAGAGCCCAGCCAAATCTTGGCGCCCATGAGAGAATTGATCCAAGCTCTGTATTGGTTAAATTTGTAGGGTTGAATGGGTCAAATTCTTGCAAAAAACTTTGCTATTTTTATGGGATCATGTTCCCTAGTACTTAATAACATTTTTATTTTTATTATTTTGTTAGTTAAGGCCAAGATGTAATGGCTTAGCCTAAGGAAATTATAAATAGAAAAGTACATTAAGTCTTAAAGGGAGATCAATTTTTGGAGAAGTTACTCTTCAAGATCTGAAGAGTGCTTTGAATATTTAGAAACCTTTCAATTATATTCAGAGTGATATTTGTCTGTGGAAAGCTGAGTTATTATGTTAATGGTTGATTTGCTTATGCTTTGTAGATGCATAGTTCCTTAGTATAAGTGGATGACTTGATTTTATCTTAGAATATCTAATTTCATTATGTTGGAAAGTGATATAATTGTTTGAATATCAGCTGTGGAAAATGTTAGCTTCCTTCTATTAAACAATTCATATTATCATTGATTGTTATAAGTGAAATGGATGTTGACATGTGCCTATTTTATATTATTGTGGTTATTGATTGTGTTTCTAAATGAACTTGATCCATCTCTTATGCATAATATGAGTTTGACAAAAGGAATGTATGCTTCCTATTTTGTGATATTATGTATCCTCTCTAAGTTGTAACAGGTGAAGTTGACATGTGGTGCACACACCCTCTTCGAATTAACACTTCCCAAGTCTAGAGAAACCCTTTATTTTATGTGTCACCATCCCTAGTATATTTTGTTTTCATGCCAATATCTTCCCTAAAAACCCATGACAATGTTAGCATAGGTTTAGATAACCATTTTATTACACTAGGAGTAGTACATCACTTAGTTTAGTAAGAGGAAGTCGGCCTTCTTGGGAGGTTCACCTCGAGCCCAAGTCCCATAGCTTGAGAGGTGATACCATGTGTCCCAATCACACCAAACATGTTGTTCACATTCTATCCATTTGGAAGGTGCGGTGATTTGGTGAAAAAAGTTTTTTACATGCCCGGTGGGACAAGAGTTGGTACTTCTCTTCTCACTTGAACAAGTCAAAGTACTTGGAAAATCTATATCTCTAGATTCTAAATCTTAGTGAATTAACTTATGCGAAGAATTCAGACAAGAGATTATTCAAATCAAGGAAGTTTCCAGCATATTTAAATTTCCTTGTCTCCTCCAAAGATAAGAAGAAGATGCGTTTCAATATCACCAGTTATAACTTTACCTTGTAGGGTTCATTCAAATCCTTTGTACGGAAGGTTTCCTCCACCAAGGAACAACCAACCTCTTTCTACTATAGTACAAAACCAAGTTTTTCCCCCTTTCAATGCAAGTAGTCCTATTCTAGGCTCAACGCAACCCTATACCTATTGCAACACTCAAAAGTTTACCCTTTTATATAGGGAAAAATTGTGTTAATCCAATGGAACATATTCTTGATGTAGCTAGCATTTGTTTCATACATAACATCATGGAGGATAACATTGTGGTCAAAGTTCTTGCAACCTATTTCAAGGGAAAATCACTTCAATGGTTTTTAGGGTTAAGTGTTGGCACTATAAACACTTGGGATGAGTTGGGAGAAAAAATATGTAAATAGTTTGAAGACAAGAGTGATCACCTATAACTTTTGGAACAAGTCACTACCATGAAGAGATCTCCCCAAGAATACATGAGTGATTTCAATTTCCAATTCCATAGGACCTAGAATAGGATTCCAGCACTCATAAAACCTTCTTCAAATAATGTCATTTTATACTATTTGAGATCTTTGAATAGTGATGTAGCAGTTATGATCTAGTCCATGGTAGGGACTACATTACCTGATGCTTATGACATTTCCATAAGAGTAGAAAATTCCTTGATTTGGGATGGTAAGATATCTCCATGACCGCTAATGTTGTTTTTCCTAGATCTTACAAACAATTAGCCTATCATTACTCCTATTCTAGTGGCCTCTAATCAACCAGCTTAATATTTCCCTACCTCTTTAAATGATCTATTTGAAATCAATTCAGTGCTACAAACTTTTGGAAATGAGCTCATTGCACTCAAGAGCCAAAAATTTCAATATAATCACCCATACAATCTATAAAACCAGTAGTATCAGGCTAACCATCCTCCTTTCCAAGGGAATAACCAGTGTCAAAATCAAGTAACAGGTAAAGATACAAATGTTAGGCCTTTAAACTTTTAGATCCCTCTTACTGCTAGCTCATATAGAGCCATAGTACATGTCCAAAATAATCTAGTCCAAGACTACAAATGGTGTTATCCTTGTTCTCAACCCCATAATCAAAATATTTATACCCATGGAATTCTTATTCAAGACTTTATGGTTCAAAGCATATCTTCCCCTTTAGATTTAATAGATAATTCATCTATGCAAGAAGTAGCAAATAAACCGCAGGCCCCTAAAGAAGTCACTTTTCTTAACTGACAAGCTGAAGAGCTTTGCGGGTTGAATGCAAAATCCTCATCAATGGCAGCCAACACTCATTATAAGAAGAGATAAATGGAATCTAAATCTTCAAAATCTGATCAAACATCCACTTCACATCCCCAAAAAAAGTTGCAGTTGATAAAGATGCAAGAAAGACACCACCCAAAACATCTGTTAGCCAAGATGTGAGGTGAGAAGGTTCTTCAGGCATCAAAGTGCCAAATAAGAATTTTCCAGAAGAAGAATCTAATTCCCAAAAAGGCATTAAAAAATTTGGGGCAATTCCATTCAACATTGTATAACAAATGAAGAAAACCAACCTAAGCGTCACAATGTGGGATGCACTCTTGATTCCTTCTCAATGGAATTTGTTGTAGTAGGCTTTGAATAGTTTTTGTAAAAATGATGGATCATCGGGTCATAAAACAACAAAAGTAACAAGTCTGTGTCAACCAGAGGAGAAAGGAACTCCTAAGGCTTGAAAATTACCCCTATTTTATATTTCCTTGATCGTTGGTGATCATTTGGTGCATAATTGCATGATCGATTCTGGATCCAGTAGTTCCATTATGCCAAAACAGATTGCATATGTGTTAGGCATAAATAATGCATCAGTTTCAAAAGAATATGTTCAACTGGATGAAACAATTATTAAAATTGTTGGATTTAATAAGGGACTCCAGCTTACCATCTACACATTTCCCCAACATGTCATTCACACAAGACATATCCATTATTGATCTTCCTCCTCTCTTCACCATTTTCCTATCACGATATTTCTCTACCAGCATGGGTGGTTAGTTTTCATCATATTGGTCACATATGATTCTTAGAACTCACTATGAAATGAAGGTGACTATAAGAGCAGAACCAGTTTTCCATAATCATGTGGATCCATACATTGTTAATCCCATAAATGGGAATTATGCTATTTCTAATTCAGAGGATGAAGATGTTGATCATGAACCAACCACTCTCATAGAAGAGGTTCTTGATACATTACTTGATGAGGTAAGTAAAAATCTTCAGTATAATCCCTACTCTAATTTATTCATGGATGAAGAATATGGACAACTATTGTTGGAGGAAATTGGATTGGGTACATACTGCATCCATGAAGAAGGAAAAATTGTACCTCAATTGGTTAAAAAATGAAATAGTTATGAGGGACTATGGAAATTGTTCTTCGATGGTTTGAGAAGTAAAAATGGGTCTAGTGTAGGAGTTATGTTGATTTCTCCATAAGTGAACAAATATTTCTCATATTTTTTATTGTTATTTAGTTGCAATAATAATTTTTCTGAATATGAGGCTATCATACAAGGGATTCATCTAGCTCAGAAGAAAGGAATCAAGGATCTGACTTACTTTGGAGATAGTGAACTTATTGTGCATCAAGTAATGGCACACAATGCATCAAAAAATGATCTCTTAAGATCGTACAAAAATCAAGTTTGGGACTTAATAGAAGCTTTTGGAATTCATGCAGTCCCTAGAAATCAAAATCAGGATGTTGATATGCTTGTTATAATTGGCTCAAAATATGACATACCTATGGACATCATGAAAGAAGAGCACAAAAAAGTGAATATGGTGGTTCGTCCCGCAGTTTTGGATAATTTGAGTAGTTGACAGGTATTTGATAGTGACAAAAAAATTTCTCTTTTCATGTAAGAAGAGGTGGAGTTTCTTGCCAAACACCAAGATAAACTACAAAATTCATATGGTGATCAAATTATACAAATGAAGGGAAACAAGATACCAAAAGGCTTAGTTACTCTTGAATCTATCTTCAATTCAGATGATCAGGAAAAACAACAAATGCTACGCCCTTAATCATATATCTTATATTGGATGTATATAGCTGACTTGTGGCTATCATAACTTCTTATCATTATGTATTTCTTTCATATATGTTATATTTTCATTAGTGGGTTGGCCTTGGTGTTGGCCATAACATAGGAATAGTATATATAGAGGTTAGTAGGTAGTATTTGAGGAGCATTGGAGCATTTGAGTATTATTGTATGGTTTGGAGGTTGCCCCCTCGAAGTGGCGTAGCTATTATTATTGCATATTGAGATCATTATTCTGGAATATTGTGTTATTGGGTGTTATATTTCTGCTCATGATCTGAATTATACAAGTAATTTCATTACAAGTGGTATCAGATCTTGAACTCGGCCAACACTGCGTCAAACCCTAATTTTGAAGGTTCGTCCATATCTCAATATCAGTAGCGAATTTTTCTACAAATTTTTGTTTGGTGTGGTGAAATCAGTCAAGTAAGCTTCCCTCAAAATTTTAGTACTTTTTTACTTGTTTTACAAAAGTTGTAGCGGTTTTATGTTTTTTAATAATTCAGCTACATAGGGTGCAATTTGTGGAATTTTTCAAAGTTATTTACATTTCCAAAAAGAAGATAAAAAATCAGTTTGAGTTCGTTCTTTGAGTTTTATAAAATTTGGCCGAATTACTATTGAAATCTGAAACCTTAAATTTTGACCTTGATCCTTAAATCTTACTTTTTTGGGGCATCATGGCTGGGCCTTCGACAAGAGGAAAAAAGAATTCCATCACTCCGAGTAAAACCCCTGATAAGGATGAGATAATAGTTGAGGACTTAGAGTCAGAAGGGGTAGCTACAGAGTCCTCAGGGTTAGGGTTTACTTCAACTGACCATAAGGTCAGCTATCTTGAGTTAGAGTTGCAAAACCTTTAAGGTAGAGTGGCCAGCAAAAAAGATGTAGAAAAGATTGGACAACGATTGGAGGATTTCATTCAACAATTTAGCTACAATATCATGGGTCATCATACCATTCCTAATGAGCCACAACTCAATCATACTCACACTAACCATGGTGGATCTGCAAACATGACCAATCCAAATACAAACACTCTACAAGCCCGTCACATGCTTCCAAAAGTGGAAATGAGTAAGTTTGATGGAAAGGATCCACTCAATTGGATTAACCAGATGGAGAAATTCTTTGATCTTCATCAGATTCCATTGGGACAAAAGGTTACCATGGCATCATTGTATCTGAAACCTGACCAATTCATTTGGTATCGATGGTTATATGCTCAAAGGAAAAAGAGTGGCCTCAATGTTACATGGACAGTATTCACTGAAGAGTTGCAATTGCACTATAGTTGTAGTGTGTCAGAGAATTATTTCAGCCAATTAACAAAGCTCAGACAAACAAGAACAGTCAAAGATTACATCCATCAATTCCAAAACCTTTCCTTACGGGTGGAAAATATTCCTGAAGATAATTTGAATGACTTATTTCTTGGGGGTCTTAAAGAACAAATTGAGACTGAGGTGCGTATGTTTAATCCTCATAAGGTTTCAGACTCTATGATCATGGCACGTAGGGCAGAGGAAAAATTTATTTCAAGTTGGAAACAAACTGTCAGTACTATCAGAGATTGTAACACCCTTCCACCATCATTCCCTCGGCCAGTGAGACTGACACCTCAACAAATTGAAGAAAAGAGAGCCAAAGGGTTATGTTTTAATTGTGAAAAAAAATTTGGACCAGGACATAAGTGTGCGGAAAATAAGTTGTTCTACATTGAGGGACCTACTGAAGAAGAAGAAAATGAAGAAGATGAAGAGGTAGAGCCAGAGGAGGAATTAGGAGATTCCCAACCAACAATATCATGCCATGCAATTTATGGTATTAGCACTCCCCAAACTCTCAAAGTAGTTGGATTCTTAAAAAAACAGAGGGTAATAGTATTGATTGATTCGGGAAGTACTCATAATTTCATCAATCATAAGTTAGTGGTACGCTTGAACTGCTTTGTTTATCCATCTCCAGAATGTCAAGTCCTGATCGTTGATGGGAAAACTATTAGGTTAGGAAAATGCCATAACATTAATCTCACCATGGGAGATTACTTGATAACTAGCAATATATATGCCATTGCCATGGGAGGAGTAGACATTGTGTTAGGAGTTCAATGGCTTACCACCTTGGGAACCATTGAAATGAATTTACAAGAGTTGTTCATGCAATTTCAGTCAGAAGGGAGGAATTTTAAACTAAAAGGACTAAGAGCAAAATCACCGCAAATGGTAAGTTCTCATCAGATGCAAAAATTTCTTAGAAAGGGTGCAGAAGGGTTTGTGGCGCAACTATTTTCAATGGAAGCACATCATTCCAATACATTTATACCCGCAGATATGCAAGCAATTATAGAGGAGCACTCAGGGGTTTTTGGAGAAATGCCCAAGGGTTTGCCTCCAAAAAGAGACCATGACCATGTCATCCAGCTAGTACCAGGGACTCAACCACCCAACATCAGACCTTATAGGTACCCCTATATGCAAAAGAGTGAGATTGAGAAGATAGTTCAAGAGATGTTAGAAGCAGGACTTATTCGTCATAGTCAAAGTGCTTACTCTTCTCCTGTAGTGATGGTACGGAAAAAAGATGAAAATTAGTGCATGTGTCCAGATTACAGGGAACTCAATAAGTACACAATTAAAGATAAGTTTCCTATTCCTGTAATTGATGATTTGCTAGATGAATTACATGGTGCTGTTTACTTTACAAAACTTGGTATTCATTCTGGATATCATCAGATTAGAATCAAGGATGAAGATATTCATAAAACAGCCTTCAGGACACATGAAGGACACTATGAGTTCTTGGTAATGCCTTTTAGACTAACAAATGCACCCTCTACATTTCAAAGCTTGATGAATTCAATATTTAAGCCATTTCTTCGAAAGTTTTTTTTAGTGTTCTTTGATGATATATTAATCTATAGTAAAACATGGGAGGAACACTTGCATCATGTAAATAAAGTGTTGGAAACTCTTGAACAACATCAACTTTATGCAAAGCCTTCTAAGTGTTCTTTTGGTGTCAAGGAGGTTGAATATCTGGGTCATATTATCTCTTATGAAGGTGTTAAAGTGGATCCTAACAAGATAAAAGCCATGCTTGAATGGAAGGTTCCCAAAACCCTAAAAAATATCTGAGGATTTTTGGGGCTTAGAGGTTATTATCGTAGATTTGTAAGGAATTATGGCAGCATTGCAGCACCACTCACAGCGTTATTGAAGAAGGAATATTTCCATTGGAATGAGCAAGCTACTATGGCCTTTGAGAAGTTGAAGGAGGCCATGTACACCACTCCAGTTCTAGCCACCCCAGATTTTTCAAAAACATTCATTGTTGAATGTGATGCTTCAGGGTATGGTATGGGGGTAGTACTCATGCAAGAAGGGAAACCCATTTCTTTTGAGAGCCGTCAATTCAAAGGTAAGAATATCTCTAAACCAGTTTATGAGAAAGAAATGTTAGCAATACTTCATGCAGTGAAACAATGGAGACCATATCTAATGGGACAAAATTTCAAAGTAAAGACAGATCATGATAGTTTGAAATACTTCTTAGAGCAACGCTTATCATTAGAAGAACAACAAAAATGGGTCTCAAAAATGTTGGGGTATGATTTTGAGATAATATACAAGAAAGGGAAAGAGAATGTAGTTGTTGATGCTTTATCTTGGAAGGATGAATCTGCCCAGGCATTGTTGTATGCCATATCTATATTACAGGAGGATTAGATAGAGGATGCAAGGTCTGAATGGAAAAATGACCCAGGTACACAAAATCTCATTCAAAATCTCCAACAAGATCCAAACATGTCAGAAAAATTTTTATGGAAAGGAGATATTTTATGGTATAAAGATAGATTATATCTATGTAAGAGTTCAATCCTTAAAAATAGGGTTCTATCTGAGCTCCATGCTTCTCCAGTAGGGGGTCATTCTGGCTTCTTAAAGACTTATCATCGAATCAAGCATGATTTTTTCTGGGAAAGGTTAAAAGGAGATGTACAAAATTTTGTGGCAGAATGCATGGTTTGTCAGCAAAATAAGGGTGAAACAATTAAGTCCCCAGGTCTTTTACAACCTCTATCTATTCCTAGCCAGAGGTGGGAAAAGGTGTCTATGGACTTCATCATAGGATTGCCTAAATCAGAAGGTATAAATGTAATCATGGTGGTGGTGGATAGACTCACCAAATATGCCTATTTTTGTGCTTTATCACATCCATTTGTTGCGAGTACAATAGCAACGGCCTTCAGGGATACAATTCAGAAGCTACATGGGACACCAAAGATTATAGTAAGTGATCGAGACCCTATCTTTACTAGTAATTTTTGGACTGACTTGTTCTCATTCTTGGGCACACAACTAGCTCGTAGTTCCTCTTATCATCCCCAGTCTGATGGGAAAACAGAGGTGGTAAACAAGTGCTTGGAGGGATATCTTCATTGTTTTACATCAGATAAGCAAGCGAGATGGGTCCAATGGTTGCCGCTGGCAGAATGGTGGTATAACACCTCCTTTCATACTTCATCGAAAATGTCTCCTTTCTTGGCATTATATGGGTATCATCCACCATCTATCACTTCATCTTTGAGAGTCCAGCCAAAGGTTCGAGCAGTTGAAGAACATATTCAACACCAACAAGAGGTGCTTTGTAGTCTCAGGGAGAATTTGGCCATGTCACAAAACCGCATGAAGCAGCAGACAGAACAACATCGCAGTGAAAGACATTTTGAAGTCGGTGATTGGGTTTTTGTGCGTTTACAACCATATAAGCAAATGTCCTTAAAACAACACAAAAAGGATAACAAGCTTTCACCTAAATATTATGGTCCTTATCAAATGTTACAGAAGATTGGCAATGTAGCATACAAATTGGAACTTCCTCCAACTACTCGAATTCATCAGTCTTCCATGTATCTTGCCTAAAGAAGGTAATTGGACAGACAATATCAACCCAGACAGTGTTACCAGAGCTTGATGAAGAGGGTAGAATCATCCTGGAACTAGAATGCATCCTTCAAACATGCACTAAGTGGTTGAGGACAAGGGTCATCACTGAGTATTTGATCAAGTGGAAAAATCTAGACAATGAAGACGCAACTTGGGAGGATGCAAATTTCCTGCAGCAGCATCCAGATCTTCTCAACATTGGGGACAATGTTGCTTCGAAGGGGAGGGGCATGCTACGCCCTTAATCATATATCTTATATTGGATGTATATAGCCGACTTGTGGCTATCATAACTTCTTATCATTATGTATTTCTTTCATATATGTTATATTTTCATTAGTGGGTCGGCCTTGGTGTTGGCCATAACATAGGAATAGTATATATAGAGGTTAGTAGGTAGTATTTGAGGAGCATTGGAGCATTTGAGTATTATTGTATGGTTTGGAGGTTGCCCCCTCGAAGTGGCGTAGCTATTATTATTGCATATTGAGATCATTATTCTGGAATATTGTGTTATTGGGTGTTATATTTCTGCTCATGATCTAAATTATACAAGTAATTTCATTACAACAAAGCACAAACATGGTAGTCAAAGAAGAGGATTTTGAAGAGGTTGAGGTGGCAAGAATTTTTTTTAAAAGATTGGGAAGGTATGTACTACTAGAGAGAAGAAATATTTCATCGAAATGTGTCAATAATATGATGACATTTTTGCATGGAGATACAAATACCTGCGTGGTTTTGATCTAGATATAGCGCAACATACCATCAAACTAGATCCAAATTCAAAACTAGTTCTTCAGAAAAAGAGGCTAATTAATCACAAGATTGAGACGCTAATGAGGAAGGAGTTAACTAAACTCATCGAGGCCTATATAATTTTTCCTATCAAGCATTCCTAATGGGTATATAATCTGGTACCTATAAGGAAGAAGAATGGAGAAATCTGGTTGTGCATAGATTTCAAAGATTTTAACCGTTCCTCATTGAAAGAACATTACCCCCTTCCATCAATGGAGGCAATCCTTCAAATAGTGGTAGGGAATCAAAGGTTTTCCTTTCTCAATGGATATTTTGGGTACAATCAAATTCTAGTCCAAATTTATGACCAATTCAAAATGGATTTCACTACTAAGTGGGAGACGCATGCTTATAATAAAATGCCATTTAGATTGTCCAATATAGGGGCTACTTTCCAAAGAACCATGGATATGGCATTTAAAGGATTAATTAACGATATCCTCTTGGTTTACGTTTATGATATTACTATATATTCTAAGAATGTCGAAGATCATATAACACATCTAAAGAAGGTTTTTCGAAGATGTAGAGAATTTAGGGTTTAACTCAATCCTAAGAAGTGAATTTTTACAGTGTAGGAAGGGAAGTTGTTAATACATGTTGTTTCAGAAAGAGGAGACTATCTATCGATCTAGCCATGATTCATTCAATTATGCCTTTATCTCTTCCAAGTCATAAGAAAGGCCTTCAGAGTTTCCTGGGAACCATAAACTTTGTATGGAGATTCATTCCCCAATTTTCAATTTTGGCTAAACCATTGACAACCAAACTGAAGAAGAATATTCCATTCTCATGGAAAAAAATAAGGGAGGGAGAGTCCCATGTTGGTAAATCGTAGGTTTGATAACGATTTTATTCTTTATGCTTTTGTAGGTCAGGAAAGTATTTCAAGGATTCTGACCCAGCAAAATGATGATTTGATGGATTAACCAATTGCCTTATTCAGTCAATCCCTTAAGGATTATGAGCTCAAATATTCATTTGTTTATAAACATGTATTTTCAATTATTCGAGCTTCAAAGAAACTTAAGCACATGTTGTCTAATAACAAAATCCACCTAATGGTCTCCCATCCTGACATCAAAGAATTTTTATTGAATAAAGAGATGAATGAGAAACATGCTGGATGGATTACCAAGGTAATGGATTATTATGTACACATCAAAGTTACTAAACTTGTTAGAGGAAATGTTTTGTGTCAGCAGCTCACTATAGACATGATGGTCAAAGATGATGAGGATGTAATGCTTTTGAATATTGACGAAGGTAGCAATCAGATTGATTGGTTGAAAAAGATGCAAAATTTCCTCCTTTCAGGGGCATATCCTTCAAATATGGATGAGATCCAAAGATGTACTTTCCATCTCCAGTCTATTCCATACATCCTGGTGGATAATATTTTTTTCCAAAAATACTTGAACGGTGATCTTCTTCACTACATCAAATCAGAATAGGTGAATAAAATACTAGGAGAGTTTCATAATGGCCTATCTAGGGAACATTACTCTGCATGAACAACTGCTAATAAAATTATGCGAGCTGGTTATTATTTGATGGATTTATTCAAAAATGCTCATCTCTGAGTGAGGAAATGTAAATAATTTTCCCTTTTCATAGGAAAATAGAATTTGGAAGCTCTTCCCCTACACCCCATTCAAGTAGATCAACCTTTCATTCAATGGGGGTTAGATTTTATCGGGATGATCAACCCTCCATCTAACGAAGGACATAAATGGGTTCTTACTGCAATGGATTACTTCACTCAATGGAAAAAGGTAGTGGCTTTGAAAGAAAGAAATGAAAAGGTAGTCCTTGATTTCTTGGAAAATATAATGATAAGGTTCGATGTTCCATTTACTGTTATTTCTAACAATGCAATGGATTTTCTCAGTTTGAAGTTAAGTGAATGGGCGGTTAAGAAAGAGGTATACCTCAAGACTTCACCCACTTACTATCCATAGGGGAACGGGTTGGCCAAGTATAGTAACAACAATCTCATAAGGATCATCAAACGCATGATGGAAGCTAACAAAAGGACCTGACATACATAACTTAAGACTGATTTATGGGAAGATTGAATTACACCCAAAAGAAAAATTAGAAGTTCACCTGTTGTGCTTGTATATGGAAGGGAGGGAAATCCCCCGCTCTCCTTGGAATTACCTTCTTTCGAGTTAGCTCATCGGCTTGAATTTATGGAAGACTCTTTGAAAATGAGGTTTGTTAAACTCATGGAGTTGGAAGAAGTTTGAAACATGGCTATGAAAAATGTAGGACAACATTAGGCTCAGGTCAATAAATCCTTTGACAAGAAATCTTCTAATAGGCATTTCGAAGAGGGAGATTTGGTTTTCAAATGTGATGAAGACAGATCCAAACCAAACAGGCATGCCAAGTTGTACACTCTCTAAAGTGGACCATATATCATCACAAGTTACAAAGAGGAGAATTCATTTTGTCTATCTAGACTTAATGGATAAAATTTTCCATTCACGTGAATGGGATACATCTCAAATATTTCTTTTGAGATTTTTTCACCCCTGTACAATGTTCTTTTGTATTTTCCTCCAAGTACTATGCACATTGTTTGTTTTCATTTTTCATTTTTATTTTGTTTTGTGTGCACCCCAAATGTAGTTTTTCTTCCAAGACTCCTTTTCCTAATGGTTTGTATAAGGTTATTGATCAAAATATTTGTAGGAAAGCATTCCCTGGAGGTCACCAAATATGTTAAATTTTAGAATCTACCTTGAGAAATAGATGTTGAAATTGATCAAAATAAAATTTTGAAATCCTTCAAAAATAAATATTTAGCAGTTTTTGGAAATTCTCCAAATTCCAAAAATCCAAAAAATTTAGGAGTTCAGATTTCAGAGATTTTCCTTTCAGAAATTTTATGGAAAAAATTAAAATTTTGATTTCGAAGTTCCAAACTTTGAAAACCTGAAAGTTTTAAAATTCAAACTTTCAAACTTTTGGAATTCGGAGTTTTCCCTTGGTAATTGATGATATGTTGATTTTAGACTTCTGAAGTCTAAAAGTCTAAAATTTCAGACTTTCAAGCTTTCAGGTTTTAGAATTCTATTTCAATTTTTGTGTAAAATATTACATAGAGTTCCAAAGTTTGAACTCTGAAAGTATGAAATCTTAGACTTTCGAAATTTCAGGTTTTAGAGCATTCCCAACCATTTTTCAGTATTTCACTTTCGGAATTTTGAACTCCAAAAGTTTGAAAGTCAAAAATTTTAGACTTTCAGACTTTTGGGTTTCAGATTTTTTCCATCACCCTTTCATGATTTTAACCTCCTAATTTCTAAATTCTAAAACTCTGAAAGTCTAAAATTTCAAACTTTTAGAATTTCAGGTTTAAAACTTTCGGAGTTCTTTACGCATTTAATTCTCACCCACTTCCATACATGTCAGAATCTAGTATTAATAGAGGCTTTTTCTATTTAAACTCATGACTCTGTCTTTCATTTTCACCTGAAATTTTTCTTTGACAATCTAGTTTTTACGACATCTTAAACTTTTTGGCATCATTTTCAAAGTATATTTATTTTATTTTATTTATTTTTGGTTTGAGATCTTTATAGTTTGTCTTCTTCCTTATTTTTTTTTATTTGTTCTTCTTTAGTGTGTTTGAAAATGGAACCCATGGTGTCCACCATGTTTTTATTGATGGTGTTTCATGACCTACATAGTTGTAAAATCCCATTTTTATAGGCATCTAGCTCAGATTTCATTTTGAGATCCTCCTAAACATTTTCCTTGCTTTTTGTGCCTTTGGCGAGGACTGTGGTTTCGAAAATTCTCACTTTTTTAGGATTTTTCCATTTTCGGGTTTTGGAGGTGTTTGTTTTCGGAGTTCAGAGGTTGGAAGTTTTGGAGGTGTTCATTTTTGGGTTTCGGAGGTATTCATTTTCAGAGTTTAGAGGTTGGAATTTATGGAGTTCGGAGGTTGGAATTTTTGGAGGTTTCATTTTTCATACTTTTGTACATCTTTTGTTAAAGTTTTTGGAGGTTTCACACTTTGGAGTGAAAGTATTTTCAGACTTTTAGACTTCAAAATTTTGAGACCTTTGTAGTATTGGTTACAAAGTTCCAAAGGATTTTTTAGATTCTGAGATCCAAATTTAATGTCAACCTCTTCAACAAAGGGAAAAGAGAAAATGAAGTATACATTCCTAGGATTTACTATTCACTCTTGTTTATCTTCAGACCTAACGAACATAGGAGATACAGATCTCAGGTAGGTTGATTTTCCTAATTTTTTTCCAAGGGTAAAGGCTCTTAACAAGAAATCCTAGATCCAATTTATCCATGATAGTGTACTTATTCTTTCCCCCAGTTTCCCTGCATCAATGTATTTCCCTGCATTTGTCTTGGCTGTAGGAAACCATTTTGATGAAGACTCCAAGTCAGTAAAGGATGTTGACAAAAAGGTGGTAATTCGATAAGATGTTGATTTCTAAAAAATACTTGTTCAAAATCCTGGACATTGAAGACTAGGCCACAATTTCACCGAAGGTAGCTGTTGAACACTGGGATAAAGATCTACTTGGCCAAGAGTTTCACCAAGTTTCCAAAGACCCTTTATCTATCATAATTCATCTAGGAAGTGAACAATATTATCGTATTATTAAGTATAATTTCAAGCCTTGCCTCTACGAAGTAATTTCAGGAATGGATGTTCTTATACATTAATTCCATCAAGAAAAACAAGGAACTTACATGATGGGGGGAGCATATCAACAAATCCATTTATTTTCAATTAAGTAATGTTTTTTCTTTGAAGAACTATTTCATGACCTATTTCTTGGTCTATACTACCATTGCTATGAGATATTTCATTGTTTTGAATACTAAAGGTGTAACGAGTACCTCAAAAATTTATGATTTTTATCCTCATCTTATAATGGATGAAGAAAGAAGAGACTTCCCCATGATAAATGATGTTTTATTCGTTGTTATCATTTACCAATTAGATAAGGATTTATACAGAGTTTTGAATGAAACTTTCAAAGAGGTACATGAGTGGGGGGATATTTACCTATAGTTTCCTACATTCACATACATCTGGATTCCTAGTTTTGTAGGTGCTCCTACTAAGTTTCCAAGATGTCTTATGGAAAAATGGGTTTTGTTATAATTAGTTCAACAAATGTTGGACTACCATAAAATACAGAACAAACGAGACAAGGTGGGAGTCTAGTTTCCCATTTCAATCGATAGATATACATGTGCAAGTATTTACAAGGAAAACAATGTGGATGCGGAAATGTCAGAAGTGACCCTGTGAACATTTCATCCTCGAACAAATTTTGATTACTGGGGAAAGTTTAGTGAAATAAATTTACCCAGTTCTCAAGTACCTTAGTTAGAACACATTTGGATTCATTTTCAAGATGAGTTCATTATCTAAAAACTAAAATATGAAAGGTTGAACCTAGATGAGGTTCAATAGTTTGGGAACATAGAGATTTGAAAGGGAATGGAGGATGAAGAAGAGGTATTGAATGTGGCTTACAAATATAACAATGTTGTCAATCAACCATTACCATGGATTGATTGGTATGTAGAAGAATTTTGTAATACTAAAGAGAAGGGGTGCCCATTTTGCAGAGGACAAATAATTGATCGCTTACTTCGGGGATTCCACCTAAAGGGTTAGATCAACCTATAAGAATAGAATCCCAATCAACAATGAGTCTTCCAATACCTACTAAAGGAAACAAGGCTACCCAACTGGCCTATATAGTCCCTAAGAATATTTCATTTGTTGTTGGTAGTTCATCTCTCTCTAAGGTTCATGCTTCTAAGGCCATGTCTCCAACAATACCAGTTTCAGAAATAGTTGAATTCACTAATTCTACAAGTATCTCACAAGGCATGTCATCTCCCCTTTCTCTTTCATTACAACTTCCTATATCATTTCCTTCCATTTATACAATCATTTCTTCTTTCCCATCTCCTTCTATGGCCCAAGTTTTCTCATTTCTTCTAGTTCTCTCAGGAGAAGAAATGATTGGGTTACCCATCTCTACTTCACTTCCTCTAACACTTCCATTTCTTCCCATCTAACCTTTTAATCCCATTGTGTCCATTTTTATGGCCATCCTCACATCCACCCCATCCATTATTGCTACCTCTATTCAAGTGCTAACTAATGTTACTGGTTCTCTTATTTTGACTAGTGCTTTAGGTACCGAATCGGTTGTGCCATTTTCTTCAGTATCCACTATACCAGAATGGTTGTTTTACTAGACTTTGAAATAGAAGAAGAAATTACTTATGGTAGATGTTATAGACCTGAGTTTATTGGAACACACACTAAAAGGTAGGTCAATAGGCCAAAAATTGTTTCTAGCTTATCAGTATATCAATCTAGAGAAAGGGTCATAAAAGTTGTTACTCCCATTGAAGGGAAAACAAAGGAAACTATTATAGCATAAAATTATCAAATTTCTAGATTTTCACTAGGAAAAGCAACACATGAAGGGGAAAAATAGGATGTACAAAATACTCTTGGAAATCTATTAGAAAAATATGACAAAGACAAGGATTCGAAGGATGATCTCAAAGTAAAGGTTGAACAACTCACTGCATTGGTGAGAAAAATGACATAGCCTTTTGCATCTACCAAAATTTCAACTACCATGGATATGATAGTTTCTTCCACCCTTGATGATATTTCTTATCACGAGATTGAGAAGAGAGGTTAGAAGGGAAGATCAGTAAATAGATGGACGGAGCATATACTACAAGAATTCAATCCTTTGATAAAGGAATCAATTGATATATACAATGATTTACAAGTTGAAAGGACCTCTATTCGAGAAATGGATGAAACCTTCTCTAAAGATGATGATAATTTTAACTTCAATTTTACTACATGGAGTGAAATTAGAGAAGAAGATGCAAATTTTCTTATCCAGGAAGATGTAATAGATGATGCCTCAAAATTGTTTGAGTATCAAAAATACATGGAGTTTTGGTCCCATGTTTTGTAGGATCTAATTAAGAAATTGGATGATAAGCGTATCGAGATAATGGATGCTCTAAATGACATTTCAGAGGAGTTTGATAATATCAATTGTAAATTTTTCAATGAAAACATCGATGCTCTTCCCGAGGATCAGATCAAGCTAAATTTTAAAGACTTTTTCAAAAGGGATGACTAATTAACTAGAAACTTCTACAATGACTCCATTGACAAGTTGGTTTCATGTCAAAACTTCACTGACTGACTAAGAAAGGTGGTAAGTAAAATCAAAAGAGTTCCAACCCAATTAGCAAGAGAGATTGAGACAGAAGATGTAGTTAATCACTATGCATGTGGACTAGAGGATGAAGAAATTTAGGGAATTATTAAGCCTTTCACCAAATAAAAACATTGGATGGCTGTCTGGGAGAAGGACCAAGGAAAAATTGAAGCTAGAGAAGATGTTGTAGAGCCCAACCAAAGCTAGGCAGCCATGAGAGGAATGATCCAAGCTCTGGATCGGTCAAAGTTGTAGGGTTGACTAGGTCAAATTCTTACAACAAAAATTTCTATTTTTATGGGAACATGTTCCCTATAACTTAATAAATATTTTATTGTTAGTAGTTTGTTGGTTAAGAACCAGCTATAATGACTCAGCCTAAGGAACTTATAAATAGAGAAGTAAATTAAGTCTTAAAGGGAGATAAATTTTTTGAGAAGTTACTCTTCAAGTTTGGAAGATTACTTTGAATATTTAGAAACCTATTGAGACCCTAAAATATTGGCTAAGTACAAGAAGGCACGTGGGCACGCAAGGCCTATTTCAAGAAGGGCATGTAAGGTGAAATCATGTAGGAAAAGGTTTTAGGAGGGTTTAGAAGAACCAGTGGCGCGTGCACACAAGGAAGTGAAAGGTTTTGGGACTTAGCCATACTTGGCATATCGAGAAGCACATGAGGAAAGCATGACCTAATTACACATGCGGAGTGGATAAGGTGCCAGCCTGGTAACTTGGTTCTCATGAAAGTAATATACCTTGCGATAGAAGATTCCAGAAGGTCATCATGGTGAAGGATGGAGATCTCACATCTGAAGGAGCATGCTCCCATAGAGGACCACTTGGACACATGGCAAGTGATCTACAACTTCAAAAAGGCATGGCAGTGCTTGATAAGGCTATATATATATATATATATATATATATATATGAGTGCCTAGTAGAAGAGAAAGGGAGATATGGAGAGACCGAGAGTTGAAGAGAGGTGAATCCATGCAGGAATACTGTGAGAGATCCATGGGTTGGGTTCAGAGGATTTGTAGGAGTATGTTGTATCAAGGGGATGGTTCTAAGTATTTTTCTTTGTACTATGAAGGGCCTAAGTTTAGTGCTGATGCATGACATTGATCAGCACTATCATATGGATCTATGATTACCTCAGTTAATGTAATGTGGTTATTAACATACTTAATATGAATAGATGTGTGGTTCTATTTTCACTTACATTTGTATGGATCAGTTTTATATATATTTTCATGAGTGGGTGTAAACTACTGTGTATTTTCCTTATGTTATGATTTAGATCTATATTCTGTAATTATTTTATTATATCAATGAACACATTGATCTAGAAGCCGTCCTGAGCTCTAAGATGAATGTATGGTTCATTTCCATTTTTTTTCATTTAAGTTTCTATCATAACTAATTCATTCTCACACAACTCACATAAAAGAGTGGATAAGTTCCCACGTGTGCCTCGGGTAAGGACCCAACACCCATATGGTGATAGATCAGTGTGCATAGGGTTTCCTTGTTCTATGAGAGGGTATAACAATGACTACACCTTGGTTCTTGTTGCTATGAACTCTTTTCATAGTTGTTGTGAGAAATAACACGCATATTTTTCTTTGTGATATGTAATGACAGAGTGCCTAACTCTAGAAAGTGTTGAAACATGGTTATAGAGCATGGAGGATGAGTTTTCTAATAGATTTAGCACTGGACCTAAGTTCAATGCGTGTAGATGAGTAGAATAAAACCTATACCATGAGATGTATGAGACATTATTTTTTTGTTTCTCAGTAGAACTATATGAATGGATTATAGCATATGCATAAAAATCGAGCTTGTTTTATAGATCGTGTATGTGGACCCAAGATGACTATCAAATACTGAAGGATGCATATCTGACTTGATTACATGCTATTGATCACTGGTGGAAGGGAATTCTAGCCAATTACAATTTAGAATATGTCATTTTGATCTATTCTTTCCCAGAAGTTACTGAATTTGAGTTTTCAAGGGAGCCTAGAGGGTCATTTTTGAGTGCTATTCCTCTGGCTATGAAGATATTGGTTGTTACTTTAAACTTAGAAGCATTCCCCATGGACGGATAAGCTAATCTTAGCATTAGGCAAGGAAGCTAGGGTGGAGGAATATGTCGGACATGACGGATGAATAGGAAAGGGAGGAGAGATGACTCAAGTATAGCGAAGCTTGAGAAAGGGAGATGACTAGACAATGTGAGGTTCTAAGTGTGATGGAAATGTGGAGAGAGACATTGCGAGAGGGTATTAAATTTCACGTGGAGGATGTGGAGCCTCAACAGTTTGTGCTACCCCATTTTGGAAAGTGTGGGAAAGATGCCCCTTTAGCTTCTGATGAGATTTCATCACATGGAAAAAGGAGAGCTATTAGCGTGGATCTAAACTTGCCTGATAACCAACTCCTAGCACTTGGTTTTCCAAATCAAAGGAGCCTTGATAACCCAGTTGGTATCAGTGGGAGTGACCGATCGACACCTAAGAGATATTATTTTTCATTTGGAACATCCATGACTACACATATCATTATGGTATTTGGAGGAAGTTTTGGGCAAAGTGAAAGTACATAAATTTTAAGAAATGCATCTGGGAGTGGCACAGGATACACTTCTGGCAGTGGGGAAATCTCACAGACTATCGGTGTGCAATTCAATGGGACGTTGGGGACACTAGGCGTAACCAATTCAAGCCCATTACCAGTTATAGGTGGATCTAGAGGTGAAACTGGTGGATCTGGAGGCATAAGACCTGGTGGATCCAGTCAATTTGGTGGAGGGAATACCAGAGGAAACATAAGAGAAAACTAAGGATCTAGATCAGGAGGACAAGGACCTCAGCCACCTCTTCAAGTGTTCTTTGAAATTTCTTTACACTTTCTAGATTACCAAGGTATATAGGATGTTGTAGAAAATGTACACAAATTTGAACTTTTATGGCACACAAAGGGAATCACTAGCCCAGAGCGGAAGGTAATTCATTTTGTAACAACATTGAATGGGTGCACACATAACTAGTATAGGAGTTACGGCCCCTATCAGATGGTGATAGACTACACCACATTGAAGAATGACTTCCTAAAAGAGTTGCATATACTGGAGTTTGATCAGAAGAGCATCAATTCTTTGAAAGAGATCCAACAGGGAATGGCAGAGAGTGTGCAGGAGTATGATGCATGGTTTAAAACTCTCCTATCAAAACTGTCATATGACATTCACCCTTCACAACATGCTCAATGGTTTTTTAGAGTTTTGATCACTCCTTTTAAGAGGGAATTGTCCCATAAAACATTCACTTACCCATGCGAGGATTTAGAGGCTGCCTTACTCGATGAAGTAGTGGGGAGCATCGATATGTGATCCCTTTTCTGGAGGTTCAAATCGCTGCCATGGAAAAATAGTTAGAGAAGATATCTGAAAAATCTCTGCACAAGACTCATACTAGTCTTTGGTGCATGGATTTTGAAGTAGAGAGGCATGTCAGGGATATTTTCCTGTGGAAGTCAGTACACGCCATAGTATTAGATTATGAAATTTTTCACAGGGACCATGATGTGAGAAGATGTATTTTGTTGTATCACACAATTCAAAAGAATGTGTCTTGCTACTACAAAATATGTACCTCTATGACCCATGATACTAAGGATTATAGGCTTATTGACCAAATCCATGAGGCCATTAATCATGGTGTGTGCCATACCAGCATTTCCAATAGTCCCAAAGAGTATAATATCCATTATGAAGCACACGCAGATGGAGGGGCATGTGGGAGAGGTTCTTACAGAGGATTCTATTCTTGTAGTAACCGTGGAGGAAGAAGTGAGTTCCCACAAGGAACTTGCTAAAACTATTGATCTACAAAATATTACAAACTTGAGTGTCTAGATTTATTGCAGCGCTCATTGTACGGGAAGAAGCATAAGTATTAAGAGTTCCCTGAGTTGTTTGATTTCATGAGCCAGCAGCATTGAAAGGATAAGGACACTGGTATGGTGAGTATATAGAATTACAACACATAGTGGATGCCTAGAGTGGCACGTGATTCATGGTTAGAACCTATTTTGGTGGCAACACGAGTAGAGGTTGCGCATGTCAAAGAAGTACCAAGGAAAAGGACTCTAGTCTCAAGAGAAGAAGTGTTACATGAGAAGTATCTAGACCTTTCCCACCAGAAGGAAGTGTATCATGAGAAAATGGATGTCATTCATAGTTTACAGGGAGACATCCAGTGTCTAAAGGAGTAGTCCATGTAGCAGGAGCAAAGGAGGAATTTTGAGACTCCGTAGAATGACCTAGATGAAGTCAAAGAAGTGTACAAAATGTTAAGGCAAGATAATATTATTCCCTTGCTAGGATAATGGCTATGGGAGAAGATACCACATGTCGGAGCTGAGCATGAAAGGAAGGTATTACATGTAAACCTCCCTCCCCATAGCCTTGAATATGACAAAGATATCACACTGAACGTAATTGTGGATGGTTGGCTTGTAAGCAACATATTGATTGACACAGGAGTAAAAGTCAATGTTCTTAAACTGGATGCCTAGCATAAAATAGGAAGGCCCTCATTACAACCATCTTCGAATGTGTTGTATATGGAAAAAAATTAAGAAAATGCCCATTGGAGTATTAAAGGATGCAGTGATTACCATTCAGGGGGGAAAGTTTACTAGAGACTTTGAATTCTTGGCACTCTCCAAGGTAGAAAATTTTCCAACATTTCTTGGGTGCCCATGGTTCTATAAGAACAAAAATGACCTAAGGTTCAACAAAGGATACATCACTTTCAAGAAAAAGGAAGAATGGTTCATCATCCCTTTCATAGATGGGAAGTTGGTGCCTTACACTGAGCCTTTGGGAGAAGATTTCTTTGATAGTGTAACATTCCAATTTTAAGACTTTAGAAACAAGGGAATTTTTTTTACATAATGTTCTCTGTTCTAAATAATCATAATTTAGAACACACATTCCATGCAAATCAATCTCATAAAAGATAACCATATGCAACTATAAATGACTTGGTGAACTACTGATCTCTCATTTCATGACTCTATTTTCCAACTGATCTCTCATGTTAACTTAAAGTATTGAATACTATTTGTATACTAAGTATAATTGGTTCTCTTACCCTATTCTTGGTATTGAGTGTTATGTTTAAGAAACCTATCTAAATGTTTGTTACCAATATTCATCTGAAATCTCATTTCTTAAACTAGGTGACATAGGACAACACAACCAGCAACTTACGATACTTTGGCAAAATATTTCCAACATACTGTTTATGTTACTATTCCTAGATGACATAATCATCTAATAAAATAATTCCTTCATCCAACTCATTTGTTATCTAGAATGGTCTTTACTGACTTCTATCAATTCACTTGTTCAAGGTTTGAACCTAGATCTAGTTAGAAACATGATTTAGTATACGAACCCATTTGTGAGGACTAAGGGTATATAAACATACTCAATCAACCTAATTCAATTGGGTGTGTCTAGTTATCCTAAGTCATCATGAATCACTTTTTGTACTAAATCACATTCCTAATATGACCTAGAGAGAAACTAAGATCAAGTCCAGGTTTGAGTAGATCTAGATGAACCAATGCCAAGGGGTGTTGTAACATATCAACTGTAACATTGTATCCTCGTGAAGACCCTAGCCTTCACGTAGGTACAATATTGTAGTTGGCATGTGCCAAAATCAGACAAAACTACCCATCTTGATGTACACACCTTGAAAAGAGGTCAATTATACCCATTTATTTCTTAATTAAGATTCAAATTACAGCCACCCTACTTAACCCTAATTCCAACAACCCTTAAGTTTTTCATCCCTAATTGAGTTGTTAATGTAATACCGAACTTCATAAACTTAGGATTACTTTTATGTTCAATAAATTTTTTCTTAACATGTAGTTAATCGAAAACAGAAACAACATCCATCATATGATTTACTTAGTACAACTCAACCATTCACATTGTGTTTCAGATCCAAAATAGGTTCCATTATAGTATACTTATTAGAGATAAAGACAGATTTATTAATGATCTTATGTACCATACATTTGTTTAAAACCTATGGAGGTATTTCTCAAGAGGTGATGAACCTTCCTCTTTCTTGTTTAAGTGTTGGGGTTTATTATACCCTTTTTTTCATTTCACACTTCATGATAGTTAAGTTATACTTGCATTAACATCATTTAGTGAACCATACCAATTAGATAAAAGAACATCCATACATGCAAACTTAATAAGCTACATTCAATTTAAGGGATATTGAAATTAAATCCCATCCCTCTAACTCATTTAATGATAACCAAAAATAAGGATCCAATCAGGTAAGAATAGAGACAACGAAGATAAGATTACAAATTTCCTTCATATAATGCACAAGAGAAATGACATACAAAGTTTAAGTAACTCTCTATCTTTTTCAATTCATCATGGTAAAATACATATTCTACAAGACCATGAATTTTAGACATATTTCTTGTCAACCAACATCAAGATCATTACTGAATATAACGTTTTTTCCTTTAGTACATTTCAATAATGAATCATATTTTTCTATAAAAGATCCAGACTTTAAGAAACCAATACATCATATAATTTATTTCCTTCCTTTATCACTTACAAAGTCCATCTGTAAAAATTTCTAACACAAGTCATTTCATTGAACTGAGCATGATAGGCACTAAGCATTAAAAAGATGTGCTTTCAACTAACTATTTTATAAAATCAACATTTCTTTTATGAAACAGTGAAGCCAAGTAAACAAATAAATCATAAGTAATAACAACCATAAAAGAAGAAAAGTTGATCAACCTAAAACAACATTAAGGAAATATCATGATATTATCAACACTTTACAACATTATGTTAGATAAGTAATATTTTAACCAAATTACTTATCTACATCAAATAAAAGTACTTACTACTTATTTCTTACATAATTCAATCTGAATTAGTAATATAGAAACTAACTCTACTATTTTCCAAACAAAGAGTTACTTTAAGAAGTAGGAACCAACAAACCCAACATTACAAAATTCCATAAAACAACATCTATAGCCAAGAAAATTCCAGCTTCTTGAAAGGTTTTAGGATGAATCATCTACAACATAAAAAAATAAGAGAATCCCATTTCAGATGATATACCCAAATTTATAGTCCACAATATAACCTGAGCTCTCAAGTTAGGTCACACCTTAGAATTAGGAACTTATAAACTCAATAAAAGGCATATAACATCAATTTCCCATTGCAAATGTTAGTTCCTGTCGATACAAAGTAAGTGAATAATAAATGCGTATCAACAGCTACTCGATGCATTCTAAAGAGTAATGCAATAGACTGATCCAATTATATATACTAGATTAAACAAAAGAGGGAAGGACAGACTAAGATTAAAAAATTAGAACTTTGATTCTAATTCAGTTAATCTGAATATCATTTCACAACTTAGAAAAGAGAATACAACACATAATCTCTAATAGTTTTCAAAGGAGGCAACGATGAAACTCTACCTCAGAGAATAAAAGAGAAAAGAATCAATTGACAAGTTTAGAGGAGGATTCCAACATTCCTTCCTAAGTAAAGAAGGTCGTAAAAGGATTGGTACAGACCCAATCATAACATCCTTTAACTCTTTTAAAAATAAAAAACATGCACCAAAATCTGTAAACTGAATCATGCAATCACAAAATACAAGTCGGGAATCTAAATAAGGTTCACCCAACATGAAGCAAAAGAAGTAATAGTAGTACTATCCTAAACAAGAAAGAGATGTAATATCAAGAATTAATAAACAAATTATAGGGAGTTAACATCCTTCAAAAATCATTCAAAATCTTCAAGTTTAAGTCAAAGGAACCATAGTCTTTCCATTCCTTTAAGACGATAGTGCAACAATCAGTGAGAAAGACTCACATTCAAATCCTCACAGGGGTGAAGGGAAAAACATCTTAAGAATGGAAAAAGAAAGATCCATCGTGATTCGATTTCAAAGAAGGTGTAACAAAAGATCAACATGGATTAGCTATAAGTGCACAAGCTATCAACAGAGATGATAAAAATTCTTTTCATTACATTTATATGGGCATGTTCAACTGCACACCTCTACCAAGTTTGATAAGGTTTTATTCCTTCCCATCTTACTCAGAGATCAAATAAATTTAAGAGTCTAAAAAATCCTTTATTCTAAACCGATTTGGTTAGTTCTAGATCATGAAACGTCAACAAAAAATATGAATATACATTCCTTAAAACATCACGATACCACAACAGGAGGGATTTAACAAGTTTACTCTAGCAGGTTACCTAAGAGGTTAACCCAGATTAGGAACAGGTATGTTTAATCAACAACATATAACTCAAAAGTGGAGTAGACAACAAGGTTAACATCTAGATAGATCAAACAAAGCTACATGAATAACCTAAATATCAACTCAGAAAAATCCAACAATCAAAATATCCTTAACCAAATAGGACTTCATCTATTAACCTTTAGTTCAGTCTTCCAAAGGCTTAAAGAAATACCCAATACATATAAGTTCAGAAAGAGAATACTTCACACACAAATATTCTCAACAAGATAAATTCAAAATCTAAGTGTCCAAGAAATAATTATCACATAGTTTCCATAAAATAACTTAATTCGAGTAACTCAGTTTTTAACTAAAAAGATAAGAGGATTAAAAAAAATTCATTCTTGTTTCCATACAAGTTGAATCCATAAAGAACAAAAAATCCAAACACCCATTATCGACTCAAATTCCATGGAATACCATATTTGAATAAATGAGAGTTTATATAGTAAGTTCAAGTAGAAGTCACTCATTTACTATTTTCTATAAAAATTTGAGTTCACACAACTCTGAATCAAAGTACCCATATTAATATAGTTCCAACAAGAGTAACAAAAATTCAACTAGACAAATATCTGATAGAGAAGGATATTCTTTTACCCTCTAACAACCAAAACAAACAAACCCAATTCAAAACTTAAAGAAACATTATATTTCTATAAACCCCCTTTCGAGAAGATACGCATGGTTCACACATGTTAAATATTACTCAAGTCACAACTAGATTTAAGGTGAGATTCACCATTAAATAAATAGGAAAAAATCCCACTTCCTAGATTATCAAGCAAATATTCTTCAATAGAAATACAAATAATTTTCAAGCAAGATTGCATGGTAACCACAAAAAAAATAAAAACTCATTTATTTCACAAGAGCAGGGTTGTTTTAATGAAGACGTTTAGAGAAAAGAAGAACAACTTAATGGATAGAGCCTATCATGCCTGATAGTACTACTTTCGATACGAAGAAGATTTCCAGCCGAGTCTCCACAATTCGTTCTTCTCCAAACAAAGCAAATAATTAAAAACTTCTTTCCCATATGCCTCTTATACCTCCACTGGATCGAAAATAGTCCAAAGGAGATAAAATAAAAACAAATTGCAAATCGAATTGCTGGTTTGAAGAACTAGATATCTCCATGCAGAGAAAAAATTGAAATGCATGAAAGACCAAACAACCTCTCAACAATCCACTCGCATGGTTTCCAAGGTAGTTTTCTCACCAAAACTGATGATCATTAATGCCATTAAATTCCAATTTCCCACCTATATCTCCATGCCACCTCCATCTAAAGTTATCGAGTCAAATTTCAACGATAGCATGCATCACTTAACTCTAGTGATGATGTGAACTAGCATTCCCTCTAATTTCCATGCCTCTACCAAAACTGGCATTACCACATTTTTAAATTCAAAAATCAAATTACATAAATGACTTAGAAATCATCACCCCCGCCTTACACTTGCCATGCAACCCCTTAGGTACCCTTCAACCCTTATATTATTTTAGGTTAAATAAACATTAGTTTAGGATCTGAGCTTAGGTTAGATAAAAATTATTCACCTCAGGTCATTTTAATATTACCATAGGTATCAAGCCATCATAGATTAAGCCATACCACATAGTAACTTAGTATTAGGTAATAGGTTAGAAATAAACATATCATTATCTTAGGTTATTTATAAACCCCTCACTTATATAACATAAAACTTAGATTAGGATGCAATGGGATTAATGTATACATAGATCTAAACTAGGTCCAGTTTACCTTAGGTTAGAATCCTATTAGGATAGATCTTAAAGATCCAGAACTTAGGTTTTACCTTTTTATAGTCCTGAAGTAGACCTATATCCTTCTTACACCATATATCATCCTGAGAGATTAAAAATAAGATATGAGCATAGTAATTATAGCATAATGTAGAGCAACGACCTCTAAGAAAGATAAAAAAAATTGTGTATATTTAAGGACTCAATCCCTTAATTCCTTTAATTTATGAATTTCAGTTTGTCATATAGATCAGACAAGAAGAATTAAATCATACCTTGGATAAATGGAATTGATCCAAGGTTTTTCTATTATTAAGAGATAAATTTGCAACAACATTACCAGTTTACAACCTTACCTATCTCAAGAAGAATGGATTCCTTGCAAGAAACAACATTTCAGCAAAATGAATCCAAGAACAGAATAATTTATCCATTGCAAGCATGATTTCCAACAATCAAAATAATACACCTTCTTAGGAAAAATCACATATCAATGCTTGCAGTGCAAAGAGGAAAATTTTTAATAGTTTGTTAAAGATGTTACATACTTCCCTCTTAAAAGAATCATCGTCCCAATGATTTACTTAGTTACACAATTTACATCAAGGAAAAATCAAATTATTTTATTACCTTTCATATGTTCCAAACAAAAATGGATTTTAAAATTCCAAAATCAGCATTTACATAGTTGTTTATTTTAAATATGAAATGTCTTCCCAAAACTGGCAGATTTATTGACATAAAAAGAATAAAAACTTAAACTTATCAGTCAATAGAATCAATCTTGTTCAAAAAAATATTGGAAAGTAGTTTTCATATCTTCCAGATTTTCCTAAGTTGTACTTTCTTCATTAAATTGATCCCACTAGACCTTACATTGTCTTATTTCATGATTTCTTAAGTGCAACTGGTGAGTTTCCAGCACTCGTATAGGTTTAACCATGATTATTCCTGGGTCTTGGACCTACACGGAATTCCAATTTAACACATGTGATAAATCTAAAAGTTATTTGTTAAGAAAATAAATATGGAAAACATCATGCATTTGTTACAAAGAAGTAGGAGGTAATGTTAAATGATAAGCTACATGGTTGATTACTTCAATGATTTCAAAGGGTCCCACATAACGAGGTGATAACTTGGCAGCCTTGCCAAAAGTTATAGAACTCTTTTTTAGTTTAACTCAAAGAAAGACCTTCTCACCAAGTTCAAATTTCCTATCAACCCGCTTCAAGTCAGCATAACTCTTCTACCTATCCACTGCTTCTTTCAAGCATTCACGAATCATTTTAACTTGTTGTTCCATTTCCGTAAGGATTTCAGGTCCAACCACCTCTCTATCTTCAATGTTTTCCCAACTAACAAGGTTTTTACACTTCCTTCCGTATAATGCTTTGAAATGTTTCATCTTCAGATAGGTGTGATATGTGTTATTGTATGTAAACTCAACTAATGGAAGTTACTCTTCCCATTTATACTACTAATCCATGAAATACATTCATAAAATATCTTCTAAAACTTTATTAACTCTGCCAGTCTGTCCATCCGTTTCCGGATGATAAGCAGAACTGAAATTCAGATTAGTTCCTAGATCTGTATTAAGTTTTTGCCAAAATATTGAAGTCATTCTTGGATCTCTATCAGATATGATTAATTCAGGTACTCCATGTAATCTGAAAATCTCATGTAGAAACCTTTTTTCTAAAATAGGTGAATCATCCTTAATATTACCAGCAATAAAATGTGCTACCTTTTTTAGTTTATCAACAACAACTAAAATAACATCATGTTTATTTCTTGACATAGGAAACCCTTGTACAAAATCCATGCTTATCACTTACCATTTGTACTATGGTATGCTATGAGGATGCAATAAAACAGTTGGATACATATGCTCAGCTTTAACTCGTTGACATTCTAAGCAATGTGTCACAAACTCAATCACATCCTTTTTCATTCCTTTTCAGAAATATTGTTGTTTTATATCAGTAAGCATCTTTATAATACCATGGTGTCCAGAAAAAGGTGAATTGTGAAATTCAACTAATAATTTCTTTCTTAAATCATTTAGCAAAGGTATGTATACCCTATTTTCAAAATGCAAGATTCCTTCATTATCAAAGTGAAAACCCTTATATCTCACATCATTTGGATCTGCAACAAGTGTTGTTTTTACTTGCTGAAAATAAGAATCAGATTCCATAACACTTTTTACTTCATCCTTAAACTAAGTTCTCAACATTATAAGAGCAGAAATGTGTTTCCTACAACTTAGAGCATCAACTACCCTATTTTCCTTACCTTTAATGTAACTTATGTCAAAATCATATTGAGATAAAAAATCTAACCATCTTCGTTGTCTTGCATTCAGATTTGGCTGAGTAAAAATATACTTCATCCCAAGATGATTAGTTTTTAGTTAAAAAGGTTTACCAAGTAGATAATGCCTCTAAACTTGAAGTGCATGAATAATGCCAACAAGCTCTAGATCACGTGGAGCATAATTTAGCTCATGTAACTAAGATTTTCTACTTTTGTAAGCTATGACATGATCATTTTGTAACAAAATACCTTTAAGACCTTCCTTGGATGTATCCTTTATAATAGTAAAGTCTCCATTAGGTTCAGGTATAGCCAAAATAAGTACTGATGTTAACTGATCCTTCAAAGTTTTAAATACAAATTCACATTTCTCATTCCACATAAATTTCTTATCCTTTTTCTGCAATAAAGTTATTGGTGCAGCAACTTTGGAGAAATCTTTAACAAATTTCCTATAGTAACCAGCAGGACCCATGAAGCTTCTAACTTCATGTACATTCTTTGGTGCAGGCCACTCATTTATAGCTATAATTTTAGAGGTATCTATAGCTATTCCATATTTTCTTATAACATGACCCAATTAGTGCACTTATGTGTCATAGAAAGAACATTTAGACAACTTACCAAACAATTGTCTCTTCCTCAAGATTTCTAAGACTATCTTCAAATTCTCATGATGTTATTCAATAATTTTAGAGTATATGAGAATATAATCCAAAAATACAAGCACAAATTTATCCAAGTATTCTTGAAAAATATTATTCATTAAATTCATAAAATTCGCAAGTGTATTTGTTAATCCAAATGGTAAAATTGTGAATTCATAATGTCCATACCTCATTCTAAAAGTTGTTTTATGAATTTCCTCATCCTTAAGTCGTAACTAATGATATCCATATCAAATATCTATCTTAGAATATACTGATGTACCACACATATGATCAAATAGATCATCAATTCTAGGAAGTGGATATCTGTTCCTAATTGTTTCCTTGTTTAACATTCTGTAATCGATTCATAATCTAAGTGTACCATCTTTCTTTTTTCAAAAAAGTTACTAGTGCTCCCCAGGGTGAGACACTCAGTCTAATCAAACCCTTTGACAAAATTTCATGTAACTAAGCCTTAAGCTCTACTAATTCAATAGTATTCATTCTATAAGGTGCCTTAGAAATAGGCTTGGTTCTAGGTTTGATTTCAATTGTGAAGTCAAATTCCCATTTGGGTGGAAGACCTGGTGATTCTTCTGGAAACACATCATTGAAGTTTCGTAACAGTGGATAACATTATAAGAAATCACTATTTTCCTCAGTAGATTCAAAAAATTTTATTGCATATAAGGTACAACCCTTATTTTTGGCCTTTTTAAATTGCATAACTGAAAACTTTCTAACAGAAATTTCACGTTTTACACACTGAATGTCTATTTTTTTGTAGGTCATCTAAACAACTAATATGTTTTTAAAAATAGTCAACATTTTCTTTATGCTCAGCTAACCAATTAACCCCTATGATTACATCATAAGACCCCAAAGGAGCAACATAAAGATAAAATTCCATGGAAAAACTAGGTAAATCAAGGACTACCCCAAAAGGACACATACTAACTATATGAACAACATTATTTCCATAATGTATAGCCCACGATTTATCCATTTTTCCATATTTCCTTTTTAATTTTGATGCTAATTTACTAGAAATAAAACATTCAGTAGCTCCAGTGTTGAAAAGAATAGTTACAAGTATGCCAAATAACTTACCCAGAACCTCTATGGGTGTGACTTGCTTTCCAACCTGTTTTTCAGCTACTGCAACATGTATTTTGTGCTACTGATTACGGTCATCCTTTTTCAGAGGACATCGATTTGGATAATTATCCTTTCCACATTTGTAATAGCCTCGTATAGGTCCCCTTTTAGGCTCAAATTTATTTCCAACCTTAAAGTTATCATTTTGACCTTCATACAACTTTTGTTCGTTATTATTGTTCTTGGAAAAGTTATTTCATACATTAGCACTAGGCTTATTTATTGTTTTCTTATTATTATCTATGCAAAAATTATTTTTCATACCAAAATTCTTCCATGGTCCTTTCTTAGGTGTAAGATATGATGAAGAGAAGTTTGGAACATTCTTTCTAAATTCCTTCTTATGAGCAAAAATTGCCTTTAAGTTTTGTTCCTACCTTATGGCTTTTTCAACAACCCCTTCCATAGTGGTTGGACTATGAACATCTACCTATCCCCCTATAATGGGATTAAGTCCCATGATAAATTTCCATATCCTGAACTTCTCATCAATTTGATACTGAGGTACATACTTAAGGTGTTTAGTAAACCATTCCCAGTACTCTATTAGAGTTAATTTTCCTTGGGCTAAGTTCTAAAATTCAGTCATTTTCTGATCATAGTAAATTTTTGGCAGCCACCGTTGCCTAAAATAACTTTTAAATTGATCTCAAGTAATTCTTGTTTCATCAATGTTCAACTCAGCCTTACTGTTGTCCCACCATGAAGATGCTTCATGGGAAAGTTGGTATGCTCCCCATATTGCCTTTGTTTCCTCTAAGAAATTCCTTATCGCAAAGTACTTCTCCATTTCACTGAACCAATTTTCAGCTCCATATCCTAATGTGGTGCCATCAAACTTAGGTGGACTTATCCTTTTTATATCATTAGTGATTTCAGCTACCAGCCTTGCCTTTTTATTTTCTAGTTGATCAGGTATGTTTACATTATTGTTATCAACACCTAAATTTCCTAGATTGGCATTGTCTAAAGGAGGTGGTAGATTTTTATTACTAGCATCTTCTTCCTCCTCATTTCCCATTACTTATTGTTAAAGTATAGCCAAACGATCTCTTGTGTGTAATAGGGAAGCAAGGATCTCATCAAGTTTTTGGGTAGTTACTACTTCTCCACTAGGTGATGGGTTGTTTGAAGCATTTCCTCTTTTTCTAACCATTTTCTGTTAATAAGAAAATTTAATTTTTATTAGATTGTGGACACAATAGGTCCAAGAGCTGCAACCTTCAAATCTGATACCAAGATGTAACATTCCCATTTTAAGACTTTAGAAACAAGGGAATTTTTTTCTACATAATGTTCTCTATTCTAAATAATCATAATTTAGAACACATATTCCATGTCATTCAATCTCATAACAAATAACCATATACAGTTGTAAATGAATTAGTGAACTACCGATCTCTCATTTCATGACTCAGTTTTCTAACCAATCTCTCATGTTAACTTAAAGTATTGAATACTACATGTATACTAAGTATACTTAGTTCTCTTACACTATTTTGGGTATTGAGTGTTCTGTTTAACAAACCTATTTGAATGTTTGTTACCAATATTCATCTAAAATCTCATTTCTTAAACTAGGTGCCATAGGACAATACAACCAGTAGATTGCGATACTTTGGCCAAATATTTCCAACATACTATTCATGTTACTATTCCTAGATGACATACTCATCTAACGGAATAATTCCTTCACCCCACTCATCTATTATCTATAATGGTATTTACTAACTTCTTTTAGTTCACTTGTTCAAGGTTTGAATCTAGATCTGGTTAGCAACATGATTTAGTATAGGAACCCACTCATGATGACTAAGGGTATATAGACATACTCAATCAACCTAATTCAATTGGGTATGTCTAGTTATCCTAAGTCATCATGAATCAATTTCTATAGTAAATCACATTCCTAATCTGACCTAGAGAAAAACTAAGATCAAGTCTAGGTTTGAGTAGATCTAGATGAACCAATGCCAAGGGGTGTTGCAACATGTCAACTGCAACACTGTATCCTCGTGAAGACCATAGCCTTCATGAAGGTACAATCCTATAGTTTGCATGTGCCAACATCTGACAGAACTACCCATCTTGATGTATACACCTCAGGAAGAGGTCATTTATAACCATTTATTTCTTAATTAAGATTCAAATTACAACCACCCTTCTTAACCCTAATTCCAACAACCCTTAAGTTTTTCATCCCTAATTGAGTTATTAATGTAATACAGAACTTCATAAACTTAGGATTACTTTTATGTGCATTAATTTTTTTCTTAATTTTTAGTTAATCGAAAATAGAAACAACATCCATCATATGATTTACTTAGTATAACCCAACTATTCACATTGTGTTTCAAATTGAAAACAGGTTCCATTATAGTAGACTTCATAGAGATGAAGTCATATTTATTAACGATATTATGTACTGTACCTTTTTTTAAAAACCTATGGAAGTATTTCTCAAGATGTAATGAACCTTCCTCTTTCTTATTTAAGTGTTGGGTTTTATTATACCTTTTTTTTCATTTCACACTTCATGATAGTTAAGTTATACTAGCATTAACATCATTTAGTGAACCATACAGATTAGATAAAACAACATCCATGCATGCCAACTTAACAAGTTGCATTAAATTTAAGGGATATTGAAATTAAATTCCATCCCTCCAACTTATTTAATGACAACCGGAAATAAGGATCCAATCACGTAAGAATAGACACAACAAAGATAAGGTTACAAATTTTGTTCATATCATACACAACAGAAATGACATAACAAGTTTAAGTAACTCCCTATATTTTTCAATTCATCATGGTAAAATACATATTAGGTACATGGACCGTCTGAATGTGAAACATATGTGATGATGTTCAACAGAGAATCAAGATCCCTTACAGAATGAGGAATAGTAGTCCTTCAGTGAGGATTTCAATAATGCCCCATATTTCTCTAATAATAGGTGACACATACTTTAAGCAAACAAAGGTACATCATATAAATTAATTCCTTCGATTATCACATACGAATTCCTTTTGCAAGTCAAAATTCTAGTATAGATCACTTCAGGAAACCTAATCATGATAAGTACTATGAATTAATAAGGAAGTATGCTTCCATGTTTAGATGCCTTCATAAAACCTTAACTCTGATTTTATGGAGCAGTGAAGCTATAGTAAAACTTATAAATCATAAGTAATAACTTGGCCTTAAAAGTAATGTGAGCCCCCACATGCCCTGGCTCCATGTTATTCCATAGCGAAATTGAAATAGGTCTGCGATCCCTCGGTTGTACTGGGATCTAAACCAGTCTCGCTAAATAGGGATGGAGGAGGCACGAAGGCTGCTATGTCATATAACCCTTCTTATGAACTAAATCAACGTGATCAATTTCCCTAGCATTGACAAAAGGAAACTCAACCCTAAACCATCCTTTGGACTTACGTTTGGGCGGTTGCTGTAACAATGAGGTATGATATAATATCAAGAAGCAATGCCTTATGGAGTGACATGGCTAGGGATACTACACCTTGTACTCCCCTTATGTGGTAAAAAAAAACCGAGATGGAGTTTCTCTAAAACAAGGTAACATTGAAACAATGTAGATGATCTCTTATTTGATGAGATACACCATAAGTAAATGGTTAAGACTATATAGAAGGATCATCTAGCTTTAAAACTTAACACTAGGAACTGTATTATTCACATATTATGAGCCCTGACCTGCTCAGAGGTCAAAGCACAATGTTGTGTCCCACTTCATGTCCCAAAAACGCGAGTAACAAGTTGGGCGGGATCGAAAATCGAGGGTGTTCGTGTGAACACCCCTTTCGTGTGAACCCCCTTTGCCTGAATTGCCACGTAAGATGAAGAAACTAGTTCGCGTGAATGGGGGTTCGCGCTAACACCCCTTCACGCGAACCCCTCGAATTCAAATAATTTTGGCGGTAAAGAGTTATATATAGATATTTATATAGTTTTGGGTGGTGGATTTAGGGTTTAGGGGGGTTCGGGCGAAGGGGGGGTTCACGCGAACCCCCTTCGCGCGAACCCCCCTTCGCGCGAACCCCCCTATGTGGCACTTATGTGGCACATTTTGGCGCCAAATCCATTTGGAGGATAATTTTATGCCAAAATGTGCCATTTAGGTGCCACGTAGTTAGGGTTAACGAATGAATAAAATTACAAAATTTTAACACAAAATACAGAATTTTACTAGCTTTCTAAAAATATAATTTTTTATTTTTTAAAAATCTTTTTTACTATTTATTTTTTATATTTTGCTAACATATGGTATTTTAGGACAATCGATCGTACACAATCAACCCAATTTGAAAAATAGCAAAAAATATGAAAAAAAAATTGAAAAAATTAAAATTACTATTTATTGAAGTCTTCTTCTTACCTGTGAAAAAAAATTTCAATTTCGATATAAATCTTAAAATTTATTGGCATAAACATTTGTACGCCATTTATTTGAAAATATTTTTACTAAATAATTAATTAAAAAAAATATATAAGTCCAAAAAATATGAAAATTTGATAGCACCTCAAAATTCAAATCATGAACATATATCTAAAATTTCATGGCGAAAAAATAAATTTTCATTCAAAAAAACCACCCGGGGAACAGTCATTCCTCTTTTATAACATAAGAAACAACGTATGAATAAAATTAAGAAAAAAACCATTCTTTTTTGCAATTTGTTTTTTTAAAAAAATTGATATGTATTCTACACTCTAAATACAACATTTCGTTAGTTTGTGGAATTTCATGAATGTGTACGGTTTTATGGCTATTACCTTTAGAAAATCAATGAAACTGAAAATTCATGTTTATAATGGTACAAAACATACCAAAAAGTGGGACATTTTATTGTGCTTTTACCCGACTATGTGTGGCTCTGGTGATGGAGAGAGAGAAACAGGGGTCAGCCAGAACCAGGAAAAACAAAACAATGACAATAGGTTCAGATCGTATGCTTCAACAGTCTCCAAACAGAAGGAGAATGTCATAAATGAGCTCTTGAAACCCTCCCAAGAGGTCCCAACGCTGAAAATCGAGGAGGATCTACTTCTAAAGGTTCTTAAGGAGAAGGAAAATCTCTCCCACCTGGGTCTCATATATGCAGATTTCACAAATTTTGGCCTAAGCTTTCTCAGCTTCATGACTGGATAACCCAAAGATGGAGAGAAGAAATACAAGGTAAGATTGAGCTTTATCCTTGTGCTAAAGCTTACTTCATTGTTGTCTTTGAAACCCTTGAAGATAGGGATTTAATTTTTAGCCAACATTGGGTATGGGGGGAACACGGGCTTATGTCCAAACCTTGGTATCTGTCTTTCGACCCGTTAAAGGAGTCTTTTGATACCTACCCAATTTGGATTCACTTGCCAGGACTCCCACTACAGCTTTGGAACAGATCTTGTCTCATTGCTATAGGTGATACTCTAGGCTCATGTGTGGAAGTTGATGATAAGACCTCCATTCAAGCACATACTACTAATGCTCGAATCCTAGTTAATCTTGATACCTCCAAACTCTTACCAGCAGAAATCAATCTACAGATTGGTGCCAGGCCCTAGGTGTAGAGGATAGACTATGAGAGACTTGCCTTCAGATGTCGGCGTTGCTTCTAAACTGGTTGTGTTACAGATGATTGTGAACACTCCAAACGTAAGACCAAAACAGCCTGGTGGAAGGATTCTCTACCTGAACATCTTACAATTGACTCAGATCCGACTAAGGAATCTAGTGCCCCTCTGCAAGTTAACTCACCCATCATGATTGATTCACAGACCAATACAGAGAAGCCTACAGACTATTCTTTACAGTTTGTTGATTCAGTGATTAAGGATATGTCGACCCCCCTTCCTATGGGTCACATCCCCATCAAACCCATTGCATTTTTTCTTCCGACTGAAGTGGATGTGGGAAATCAGGAATGGATAGTGGTGGATAGGAAAAATAAGGGAAATTCCAAATCTAAATCCCCCACCATATCGGACAAGGTTTTATTCTTGTCTTTTGGGTTCTATCATTGCTAAATTTAGGCATATGGTCTAATACGCAGTTGCTAGGTAGCTATGTTGCTGTTATGTTGTTGTTTATTAGTTGTTTTTGTAGCAGCTAGTTTACTTTTGTTAGTTCTTTCCTCGACAGATTATTTTTTGTTGTTGGCCTTTTCTGGGATAAAATCTTGCTGTTGAGAACTTTTGTATAAGGGTATAGTCCCTTTCAAAAAACTATTTGCCCATAATAAAAAAAAAAAAACCATAAAAGAAGAAAATTTGATCAGTTTAAAATAACAATAAGGAAAGATCATGATATAATGAGCACTTTACAACATTATATTAGATAAGTAATATTTCAACCAAATTAATTATCTACATTAAATAAAAGTACTTAGTACTTATTTATTACATTATTCAATCTGAATTAGTAATACAAAAACTAACTCCACTATTTTCCAAACATAGAGTTACTTTATGAAGCAGGAACCAACAAACCCAACATTACAAAATTCCATAAAAAGAAATCTACAGCCAAGAAAATTCTAGCTTCTTGAAAGTTTTTAGGATGAATCATCTACAACATAAAAAATTAGGAGAATCACATTTCAGATGCTATACCCAAATTCATATTCCATGATATAACCTAAGCTCTCAAGCTAGGTCACACCTTAGAATTAGGAAAGTCTTCACTCAATAAAAGACATATAACATCAATTGCACATTGCAAATGTTAGTTCCTTCAATACAAATTAAGTGAATAATAAAGGAGTATCAAGTACTACTCGATGCATTCTAAACAATAATGCAATAGACCAATCAAATTATATATACTAGGTTACACAAATGAGGGAAGGAAGAACTGAAAAAAACAAATTAGAACTTCCCTTCTAATTCAATTAATCTGAATATCATTTCACAACTTAGAAAAGAGAATACAACACATAATATCTTATATTTTTCAAAGGAGGAAACAATGAAACTCTAACTTAGAGAAAAAAAGAGAAAGGATTCAATTGACATGTTTAGTGGAGGATTCCAACATTCCTTCCTAAGTAAATAAGGTCATAAAATAATTGGTAAAAACCTAATCATAACATCCTTTAACTCTTATAAACGTAGAAAATATGCACTGAAATATTTTAAAATGAATCATGTGACCACAAAATGCAAATTAGGTTTCTAAATAAGGTTCACCCAACACAAAGAAAAATAAGTAACAGTAGTACTATCCTCATTAAAAAAGTGATGTAATATCAAGAATTACTAAACAACTTACAGGGAGTTAACATTCTTCAACAATCATTCAAAATCATCAAGTTTAAGTCAAAGGAACCATAGTCTTTCCATTCCTTCAAGACGATAGTGCAACAATCAGTGAGAAATACTCACATTCAAATCCTCATAGAGGTGAGGGAAAAACATATTATGAATGGACAAAGAAATATCCATAGTGATTATATTTCAAAGGAGGTACACCACAAGATCAACTGGCTTAGCTATAAGTGCAAAAACTATCAACAGAGATGATAAAAATTCTTTTCATTAGATTTCTATGGGCAGGTTCAACTACACACCTCTACCAAGTCGACAAGGTCTTATTCCTTCCCATATTACTCAGAGATCAAAGAAATTAAAGAGTCTAGAAAACCCTTTATTCTCAACTGATTTGGTTAGCTCCAAATCATGAAACGTCAACCAAAAATCTAAATATACATTCCTTAAAGTTTCATGATACCACAACAGGAGGTATTTAACAAGTTTAATCTAGCATCTTACCTAAGAGATTAACCTAGATTAGGAATAGGTATGTTTAATCAACAACATATAACTCAAAAGTTGAGTAGATAACAAGGTCAACATCTAACAAGCTCAAATAGAGCTACATGAATAACCCAAATATCGACTCAAACAAATCCAACTCTCAAAATATCCTCAAGAAAACAGGACTTCATCTATTAACCTTTAGTTTAGTCTTCCAAAGGATTAAAGAAAGACCAAATACATATAAGTTCAGAAAGAGAAGACTTCACACAAAAATATTCTCAACAAGATAACTTTAAAATATAAGTGTCCAAAAAACAATTATCATATAGTTTCCATACAAGAACTTACTTCGAGCAACCCAATTTTTAACTAAAAAGATAAATGGATTAACAAAACATTCATTCTTGTTTATATACAAGTTGAATCCATAAAGAACAGAAAATCCAAACACCCATTATCGACTCAACTTCCATCAAATGCCATATTCGAAGAAATCAGATTTTATACAGTAAGTTCAAGAAGAAGTCTCTTATTTACTATTTTCTTTAAAAATTTGAGTTCACACAACTCTGAATCAAAGTATCCATATCAATACAATTCCAATAGGATTAAAAAAACTTCAACAAGATAAATATTTGACAGAGAAGGATATTCTTTTACCCTCTAACAACCAAAACAAATAAACCTAGTTTGAAACTTAAAGCAATATTATATTTCCATAAACCCCCTTTCGAGCAAACAAGCATGGTTCACACATGTTCAACATTACTCAAGTAACAACAAAATTTAAGGTGAGATTCACCATTAAATAAATAGGAAAATAACCCACTTCCTATATTATCAAGTAGATATTCTTCAACAGAAATATAGAGAATTTTCAACCAAGATTGCATGGTAACAACAACAAAAACAAAAACTCATTTATTTCATGAGAGTAGATTTGTTTTAATGAAGACATTTAGAGAAAAGAAGAACAACTTAATGGATAGAGCTTATCATGTCTGATAGTGCTACTGTCAATTTGAATAATTTTTCCAGCCGAGCCTCCACAATTCCTTCTTCTCCAAATGAAGTGAACAACCAAGAAATTCTTTCCCATATTCCTCTTATACCTCCATTGGATCAAAAATAGTACAAAGGAGCTAAAAATAGAAACAGATTGCAAATAGAACTACTAGTTCAAAGAGCTAGATATCTCTATGTAGAGAAAAAATTGAAATGGATGAAAGACCAAATAACTTCCCAAAAATCCGCTTACATGGTTTCCAAGGCGGTTTTCTTGCCAAAACCGATGATCATTAATGCCACTAAATTCCACTTTCCTACATATATCTCCATGCCGCTACCATCTAAATTTGGTAAGTACAATTTAAACGATAGCATGCATCACTTAACTCTAGTGATGATGCTAACTAGGATTCCCTCTAATTTCCATGCCTCTGCCAAAACTAGTAGTACTACATTTTTAAATTGAAAAATTAAATAAACTATAAACTATTGCCACCACCCTTACATTAGTTTAGGATCCGACCTTAGGTTAGATAAAAAGTATTCACCTTAACTCATTTGAATATGTCCATAGGTAACAAGCCATCATAGATTAAGCCATACCACATAGTAACTTAGTATTAGTTAATAAGTTAGAAATGAACCTATCATTATCTTAGGTTATTTATAAACCCCTCACTTATATAACATGTGACTTAGATTAGGATGTATCAGGATTAGTGTAGACATAGATCTAAGGTAGGTCCAGTTTACCTTAGGTTAGAATCCTGTTAGGATAGATCTTAAAGATCCATGACTTAGGTTTTACCTTTTTATATTCCTGAAGTATACCTCTATCCTTCTTACACCATTCAACATCCTAAGAGATTAACAAGAAGATCTGAGCATAGTAATTACAACAGAATGCAGAGCAAGTATTTTTAAGAAAGATCAACAAATTTTTTTATATTTAAGGACTAAGTCCCTTACTTCCTTTAATTTTTGAATGTCATATTTTCATACAGATCAGGAAAGAAGAATTAAAGCATACCTTGGATCAATGGAATTGATCCAAGGTTTTACTATTATTAAGAGATGAATTTGCAACAACATTACTAGTTTACAACCTTACCTATCTCAAGTAGCATGGATTCCCTGTTAGCAACATAATTTTAACAAAATTAATCCAAGAATAGAATAATTTATCGATTGCAAGCATGATTTCCAACATTCAAAATAATACACCTTATTAGGACAAATCACATATCAACGCTTGCAGTGCAAAGAGGAAAATTTTTAACAGTTTTTTAAAGATGTTACAGATAGAATTTATGTGCTATCCATCAGAGACCTAGAGATAATTCACCCTACAAAAGGAGTTATCCAATTTGAGGATGCCTAGTCTGTGAATGATACAACAAGCATGGCATGTGAAAATTGGGTGCACAAGACCTATGAGTTAATTGGGAGACAGTTGAGGGGGTCTATAACAAAAGTGGCCAAGGTGTGCTCACTTAAGTGCCTAAGAGGAAAGAAGTTACTAAGTTACTCCTGAGGGGCATACCCTAAAATTTTCGTACAGAACATGGAAGCTCAGTGGAAAAATGAGGATGAAAGAAGAGGGAGGATAAGTTATAAACTACTTGGGACTATAGTGCATTGGTGGGCTACACATTGAGAGAACCTCCTGGAGTGGTGCGAGGTAAGGATCACATTCTCTGTAAGGTTTTCCAGGAGGAACGCACCCACGGTCATTCAAGACTACCATGGTAAAGAGACCTCTTCATTTCATATCCAATCATGTGAGAGGTCCTTGTTAGGAGGTGTAGAAGTCTTACTACCATCAGCATGGGTACATAAGTTGTATTCCACACTACAAGGTTATGCGCATGCATGGTATATCCATTCAGAAACATGTTTTTAAACAAGAAATTGGTAGGAGATGACAACTAATGTTATCCAAGATTTTGAATATAAAATCACAAAGCCATCAGTGGATAAGGCATTACAAGTGATCAAGCACCTTACAATGGGGAATAGTGTCATGGTAGAAGACATGTTACTATATTTGATAGGTGAACCCATTTTAGAGGCATGATTCAATGAGGATGAGTCAGAGGAAATGTAATTTGAGCATGCATGCATAGAAAATGAAAAAAGAAAGATGGTTTATGTCATAGATGGAGAAGAAATGTAAAGTCTAGATGTTAACCAATTTTTTAGGTACGCATGACGTTATATACATCACTTCTAAAAGGATGCGCGCTTACCATGAGCCCCTAAAAATGAAGAAGGTTAAACATTGGGTTAGAAGCAGAACCCAAGGAATCTATCATTAGAGACTATTGGTCAAAAAATGAGGTCTCAAAGATCATTGATCTACTACATGAATTCCAAGATTTGTTTCCTCATTGGTATCATGAAATCAAAGATGACCACCATTCCTTAGGGGTGATGAAGATAAACCTGAAGGAAGGTACGTGCCCAATCCGAAAGAGGCCATACTAGATGAATCCAAAAAAATTCATACGGGTCAAGGAGGAGATAGACAAAATGATAGTGTCAGGTATCATTGAGGCTATGGAAGATTCAGAATGGATAAACCCAATGGTCATCAACATTAAAAAGGATGGGAGGATAAGGATCTTTATTGACTATAGGGACATAAATGAAGTATGTTTCATTGATCCCTTCCCTACCTGGTTTACTAAAGAAATCTTAGAGGGAGTGGTCAGGTGTGAAGTCTACTCCTTCATGGATGGGTTCTTAGGGTACCACCAGGTGAGGATTACAAAGGAACACTAGAGAAAGACAACTTTCACCACTGAATGGGAAATTTTTTCCTATATGGTCATGACTTTTGGATTGAAGAATATGCCTATTGTGTTCTCACACATTGTAGTACAATCCTTTTAGGAATTCATCCATAAATTTCTTCAGGTCTATTTAGATGATTGGAATGTGTATGGTCTAGTAAAAAACCATTGTGATAAATTAAGACTAATGTTTGAAAGATGTCAACAGTTGAGGATATCCCTCAACATCAAGAAGTCTATCTTTACTACCCCATTAGGAACCTTATTGGGACATATCATATGCAAGGAATGTCTACTAGTAGATCTTGCCAAGGTTGCAGTCATTATGGGTTTAGGGGAGCCTACTAGCCAAAAACTTGTGCACGGATTCCTTGGGCATATGGATTACTATAGGAATTTCATCAAGGGATATGCTAAGATCTACATGCCCTTACAGGAATTACTTAGACACAAGAGTGTCTTTCATTGGGGAGAGGAAAAATAGAGGGAATTCAACACTTTGAAGGATAGGCTTATCACAACACGTATTCTCCATTTCCCCATTTGGGATAATCCTTTCCATGTCTCATGTGGATGCCTCTAGTACAACCATTGGAACAGTACTAACACAACTTGGTGAAGGGATTTTTTACCATCCCTTGTGTTTTTTAAGCAAGAAGTTAACATCAACGAAACAAAATTACACCACTGCTGAGCGTAAAGCACTATCCATGATCTACATGTTGCACAAATTTAGGAAATATATATTGGAAACACAATTTGTATTTTACATGAACCACATGGCATTAAAATACTTGGTAAACAAGCCCATTATACAAGGGTGCATATTTCAATGGGTCCTGCTATTCCAATAATTTGAGTTCACAGTGGTTTTCAAGCTGGGAAAGAGTAATTCTTGACCTGATCACTTGTCTATGATTGAATTAGGAGAGGATGTATAAAACATAGAAGATATTGTGCCAAACGTTCAACTGTTGAGGTTACATCACGCGCCCTCAGACTTATAGGATATTGTGGTGTTTCTCAAAATGGGTGTGGTGCCAAAAGGGATGAAAGCATTATAAAGGAAGTAGTTAGTCATATGTGTTGCACCCTACATTTTGGTTAGTGGTGATTTGTACAAGCTAGGACATGATGAAGTGTTGCACTGGTGTGTGCTAGAACATGACCTCCTGACTATTATGGAGGAGGCACATGGAGGAAGCGTAGGTGGACACTATGTAGGGGACACCACTACATGTAAGATATTACAAACTGGGTTATGGTGGGAAAACCTATATCAAGATTGCAAAGAGCATTGCAAGACATGTGATCATTGTCAGAGCCTTGGAAAACAAGGAAGGAGGGATGAAATTCGTTTATGCCCTATTCTAAGTACAAATCCATTTGAGAAGTACACCATACATTTTGTAGGCCCCATTTTTCTAGCCATGCATAGGATAGGATCACACTATGTAATCACTTACATGGATTTTTTAACAAGATGGGTAGAGGAAACGCCTACTAAGGATTATATAGTGGCTACAATAGCTAGGTTTCTATGGGAAAATATTATTACAAGGTATGGATGCCCATTGAGATTAACTAGTTATTGGGGTACGCATTTCCTAAATGAGACCATCAGGATTTTTTTAGTAGAGTTCATAGTGGCTCATCATAAGACTACCCCTTATGATCCACAAGCAAATGGAACTGCTGAGGCATTTAATAAAATATTGAGTCATACCCTGAAAAAAAAATTGTGATGTTGGTAGACAAGATTGGGATGACAAAGTATGAGTAGTTTTATGGGTGTATAGGACAACCTACAAGAGGTTGAATAAATACAAACCATTCCAATTGGTGTTTGGCATGGAGGTTTTCCTACCCATTAAATTCATGTTACTTTCTCTGTGCATAGCACACGTAGGAGGATTGGCCAACGAGCAAGCGCTAGAACAAAAGATTGACAAATTAATGAAATTGGACAAGAGACGATCATTGGCCAGGTGGAGTCAAAAGGCTGAAATGGCTAAACAAAAGGCATGGCATGATCACCACATCAAAAAAAATTGAGATAGGGCAGATGGTATTGTTATATGATTATAAGTTTCTGCACCATTTTGGGAAATTTCAAATTCCAGTGGTTGGGGCCCTATATCATCTCAGATATCCTGAATTCAGGTGTGTTCCAGTTGAGAGCACTAGATGGAATGATATTGCAAGGCCATTTCAATGGGAGTAGGCTAAAGCTTTGTTATAAATAAGTCTTCTTGGTATTTGTAATAAGACAATTTTTCCATTTAGTATAGGTTTCCCTTTATGTAATTTCATTTCTCATGTTTCCCTTTCTCGTTGTCTGTTCTGTGTTTGTTTCGAGCCTTGGTCACTAGTAACCACATTAATTTTTGAATTTTTTACATGCAAAGAGGACTACACATCTATTTTAGTGTGGGGTGGAGTGATGCAAAGTATAGGCCCATAATACAAGTTGAACTGGAAATACAAGTTGTGATGAATGGCCCTGTTGATGGATACGAAGCATGAAAGAATGAAGGAAGAACATGGATGAAGAGGCGGATGAAAAAGGTTGGTGTCAAGATAAGACATCAAAGAAACCACAAAAAAAGAGGCAATAAGTGTAGGAACAACACGAGGTAGGTGAGAGCAAAAATTGGGTGGACAAAAGGAGTGCCTTTGGCGCTGTTGACATGCACGTAAGATTCTTATTTCAGAATGTATTGTTTGCCACTAGAATGTTGTAGCATGTTTTACGTAAGATTGGGCACGTAATTGAAGGTGTGTAAGGTCAGCTTCGTGGAAAAGGTTGTATTTAGTGTTAAGTATTGTGGTAAGTAAAATAGCATTTAATTTTGTAATGAAGGAAAAGCTATAAATATGAAGTCAGGAACTTCATTATTTACCTTGCATTTATGAAGTGAAAAGAGTTCTCATGAACTAGGGCATCCAAAGGTGATATGTACGAAGAAAAATGAGTGAAATATGAGAGGACGTGGCTAGTGTAGAGCTGAAAACCAGTAGGAAAGGAGTACACAGGCATGGAGGAATCTTTTGAGAAGAAATTTGTTGAGGAGCATCATCTTGTGGAAGAATTGTTCTAGTTAGGGTTTGGTAGCTAGGACATGGTGTAAGAAGGGTTTCTTCGCAATATTGAGCATTAGGGTTGGATAGAGTGGTAGATCAAAACAAGGAGAATACGTGTGAAGTGTTAACATAACTACAAGAATGTCACCAAAGAAAGAAACCATATCACCTAAAAAGCAGAAGGGAAAGGTCAAGGGGAGAAAACGTCTTCCATCACAAGCAAAAATGAAGAGTGGTACGTGGAGATGCAATACCCGAATGGGTTATTGCTAGGAAAAGAATGGGAATCCCATTTGTGGAAAATGAATGTGAGTGACTATAATCACCACACCAGCATGACAAAAATAGAAATGGCTTTGGAGTTGGTTTTCCCAAAAAAAAAGAGGAAACTATAGGGCATGCCCATATAAAATGACAAAGTAAAGGTTAAATTGGAGAAGGCAGGGTTACTGCAACTGTATGAATTACCCTACTTCAACAAACTTGAGCACCTCTATTAGTGGCTAATGGCGTGTGTTCACGAAGACTATTTTTATTTCTTAGGGAAAAAGATGCACATAAATCCCTAGTTTATTTCCAAGTTCATAGGCCTTATCTATGAGGGGGATAACATTGATGATGACCTAAGTGACAAGGAGGCCATCAAGGAAATAGTTTTGTGTATGACTATAAGAAAGGATTGTGATACTTTGACATCATAGATATCCCATACCCCATGATGAGGATGACCACATGCTTGGTAACCAAGCTCAATGATCAAGAGAGATAGACTCAAGTGAATAAGGTATGGCTAAATGCATGCTAAAAAATATCTAAGGGGACCATCTACAACTTGTCCTCTTTCATCGCAGATGAAATTATTAGCAGCACACAAGAAGGTGAGAAGATACTATTTGGAAATGTCCTCACAATTTTTTTTGTAGAGATCAGAGTGCCTAATGGGATGGAAATTTTTGTTTGGGAGTACCCATAAGAGGATCCCTCACCCACAAAGCGGTTTGAAAAATATACTTGTGAGACCATGATAGCCACTCACAAGGTGCATCTAGAGAAATGGTACAATTGCATGAGGGACGCATCCAGGGAATAATGGAGGATTCCAGAGTAGTTACCTATGCTCATGAAAGGAGAAACATAATTTTTAATATATCAATACTTCTGCATTGGCATATTTAGGTTGACAGATGAAATAATGAGCCCCTGGTGTAATCTTCCCTTCTCCTTCACTGCACAATATTTCCAAGCAGGGGTGAACATGTTTAAAGAGGCCAATAGACTAAGGTTCGACCTTAATGAGGTGGATCAAGACCATAGGGAGTTGTGTAGAAAGTTAGTTTACCTTAAGAAGTGTGCATACGTGGAGAGATATGTCTCCCACGAGATATAGATGATGAAACCAATGACATTGCCAATCACTGGAAGGGCTGCAACTAGGAAATACCTTTGCATAAGGATAAAATTTGAAAAGTGCGCATACTTGGAAAATGATGTATCCATTCCTGAGGACCCCACAGGAAGAAAGAATCATGTGCCAAAGAAGAGGGAAAGAGAAGAGGTGTAGAAATCACCAAGTGTTCATACTACACAAGTGGCAAGTGCATTAGAGATAAGTGCTAAGCCTAGTATTTATGCATGGAGGAAGAATTCCCTGGTGAAATAAAGACTCCAGAGGAAGAAACACTAGATCATGAAGAACACATCACTTAGGAGACGTCAGCAGAGGAGGAGGGGAAGGAAGTAGAATCACCTATCAGAAAGAAGCAGAAGGTGACAAAAGAAGATGACTTAGAGGGTACAGAGAGCTTGGAGTCCTATAGAGGTGAAAGGGATGATGATGAAGATGATAAACTTGAGGAAAATCATGACCCTCCCATATTCGAAGTACATGAAATGGAGGAGGAAGGAGAGGAAGAATAAAATGAGTACATATTTGTCAAGAGCAAGAATAATGAGGAAGAGGAGGATACTCAGGACAAAGGGGTAAGTAAGGAAGTTAAAAAAGAATAAAGTACCCTAAGCCTAAAAAAGGAACAAATAGATGAGGGTAGGAGAAAGAAGTAGAAAATATCATCAAAGACCTGGTACAACAAGAGATGGAGTGCAGCATGGACCTAGTGATGAAGGAAGTAGAGGAGGAGAGTGTAGAAAAGGAATATGGCAGCATGAGAGGAGATCTCAGTTTGGTTGTGATCTTTCCTAAGGCCATGCACACAGGGAGAAAGAGTGTAAAAGCATCATAGGTTTAGAGGATGAGCTATATTGATGATCTAAACAAGGTGTTGCACTCGTGATTTCAAAGCACCATACCAACAGAGAAACTCTTGGATATTACATCATTTGATGAGGAAGGTGCATACCCTCAGAATAGGAAAATGATTTCTTCGATATTTGAGTCCCACATCAACAAACCAGAATTTTAAGTAAGCCAAGGGGTAGTAATGAAGGTACCAGAATCAAAAGGAGAGAACCCCTTGGTGAATTCTCAGCAGCTATTAGATGAGCAAATATGTAATGCACTGAACAAGGTTTTAGTTGAATTAGAATCCATACTCTTCAGGAGGAATGACAACGTGAAGTTCCTAGAGGTAGAATTGGATAAAAATGAAGAATATATCAAGGAAAGGACCAAGGATTTAAATCGAGAGGAGATAATAAGCGTGTAGCTAAGGTGTGAGTTGAAAGAAGAGAAGGCAAGGGTGTGTGACATTTACAAGAAATTAGAAGTGATCACAAATGCCATTTTCTTGAAGCATCCTGATCTAACGCCACCAGCGCAGAAGTATGGATAAACCTTGGATTGTCTAGAGGACTTGACCAATGTCCTCAAAATGGAAAGAAAAATATTGGATTTAGAGTCTGTAGAAGAGGCATCGGTGTGCAAAGAGAAAGAGGACAAGGTGAAGTTTGTGGCAATTTCTGCCTAGTACAAGAAAGTCCTCGCAGATGTGAAATCCACTATCCAAGTCGTTGATGCCACCTATGAAAACTACACTGATAGAGATAGAGTGGAGATCATTTTGGTCACCACTCATGAAGCAGAGCTCAAGGAGTTCCAGGAGAAGAACAAGGGGAATAGGGTAGAAGACAAAATTCTATCCGAGATTAAGAATAAATTAGAGGCTATTGAGACCTTACAACACTCAATCAAAAACCATTTGAAGGAGTTGTATCTCCAGATCACTCAAAGGATGGATGCACTTGAGGATTTGGAAAACAATTGGAGGGGATCATGGAAATGATGAATACCCAAGAAGAAGGGCTAAGCTTTAAAGAGGTGATAAACCTAGTCAGTGACCACTGTCATAAGGCACAGAGTGAGGTCGATACCTAAAATAAGTTGGAGGTAGACTTTACAAAATATTTCCCCCTCCTCTTACAGAAGTAATCATAGTTTCCCCATTCTTTCATTCTTCCCCTAATTCTTCATTCCTTTATTCTTTCTCTAAACTATCCAAGGACAGACATTGTTTATTCATTGAGAAGGTGTTCACGAGGGTGGAGAGTAGGCATAGTGTGGGGTGATGTTATGTCCCTAAAATATTGGCTAAGTACAATAAGGTGCATCAGTTTGCAAGGCCTAGTTGAAGAAGGGAGCACAAGGTGAAAGTGCACAGGATAGGGTTTTAGGAGGATTTAGTAGAACCAATGGCACGCACACATAATGTAGAGAAAGGGTTTGGGACTTAGCCATATTTAACATATCAGATAGAACATGAGGAAAGCATGACCCAACTGCACATGTGGAGTGGATAAGGTGTTAGCCTGGAAACTTGGTGCCCACAATAGGAATATACCTTGTGATAGAAGATTCCATAAGGTCATCATGGAAAAGGATGGAGAGCTCACATTTGAATGACCATGCTCCCATGGAGGACCACTTGGAAAAATGGAAAGTGATCTAGAACTTGAAAAAGACATGACAATGCTTGATAAGGCTATATATATGAGTGCCTAGTAGAAGAGAAGGGACATATGTAGAGACCTAGAGTTGAAAAGAGGTAAGGCCATGCAGAAATATTGTGAGATCTCCATGGGTTGGGTTTAGAGGATCTGTAGGAGTATCTAATATCAAGGGGATGGGTCTAAGTATTTTTCTTTATACTATGATGGGCCTAAGTCCAATTTTGATGCATGACATTGGTCTGCACTATCATATGGATCTATGATTGCCTCAGTTAATGTAATGTGGTTATCAACATACTCAATATGAATAGATGTGTGGTTCCATTTTCACTTACACTTGTATGTATCGGTTTTATATATATTTCACTTGATTGGGTGTAAACCCCTGTGTATTTCCTTTATGTTATGATTCAGATCTATATTTTTAAATGCTTTTCTTATATGAATGAACACATTGGTCTAGAAGCCATCTTGAGCTCTAAGATGAATGTATGGTTCATTTCTAGTTTCTTCATTTATGTTTCTATCGTAACTACTGCATTCTCACACAACTCTCATAAAGGAAGGGCTCAGTGCCTGCGTGTGCCTTAGGTGAGCACCTAGCATCCACTAGGTGATAGGCCGACGCACATGGGATTTCCTTGATCTTTGAGAGGGCATAAAAATGACTAAAAAATATTTCAATTACATTCAGAGTGATATTTGGTCATGGAACGCTGAGTTATTGTGTTAATGGTTGATGTGTTTATGATTTGTGAATGCATAGTTCCTTAGTATAAGTGGTTGACTTTCCTTTATCTCATAATATCTTATTTCATTCTATTAGAAAGTGATATAATTGTTTGAATATCAGTTGTGGAAAAGGTTATCTTCCTTCTGTTATACAAGCCATATTATCATTGACTGTTATAAGTGAAATGGATGTTTGACATGTGCCTATTTTATACTATCGTGGTGATTGATTGTGTTTCTAAGTGATCTTGATCTATCTGTTACACATAATATGAGTTTAACAAAAGGAACATATGCTTCCTAGTTTGTGATATTATGTATCCTCTCTAAGTTGCAGCAAGTGAAGTTGACTTGTGGTGCACACACCCTCTTCGAATTGACCCTTCATGAGTCTAGAAAAACCCTTTAATTGGTGCATCACCATCCCTAGTATATTTTCATTTAGTGTCAATCTCTTCCCTAAAAACCCATGAAAATGTAAGCATAGGTTTAGATATCTATTTTATTGCACTAGGAATAGTACAACACTTAGTTTAGGAAGAGGAAGCCGAACTTCTCTAGAGGTTCACCTCGAGCCCAATTCCCACATCTTGAGAGTTTATCCCATGTGTCCCAATCACACTGAACATCTTGTTCACATTCTAGCCATTCAGAGGGTGTAGTGATTTGGAGAAAACAAATATCATTATAGAGTTGGAAAGGTTTCCATCATTTAGAAAATACATGATTATTTCCCTTAAGGGAAAGTTAATAATAATCATTCATAGAAATTTACATGTTATAACGTGTCTACCAATGGGGCCTCCACAAATTCCCCAATGTGATTCTTCAAGGAGAGAAGGTGTTTCGTCCTTAGCAACATAATGGTATTAAAGAATATTGTCTTTGATGATATATATCAAGGATTTCTTGCATATTTTAACATGTTCTCAATAGCCAGTTTCTAGAGTGAAAAATTACTATTGAAGGAATTGGATGACATTCTTGTACCAACGTTTATCATATTTAGATTCAACTTCAATTTGATAGAAAAGAGTGAAAAAAGGTGAAGATAAGATAGAACGAGTTTAATACACCTAAATCTAGTATTTTTTAGGGAGTATTATGTCAAGTAAGAAATATTTTGTTGCATTGGCTAAGGATTCAACTAAGAAGGTATATGTCCAATTGATATATTCAACTGTGAAGGAGGGAAAGTTAGTGGCTAACTCAGAAGCTATTACATGATAGGTTTTAAGTTTTTCACTTCTACATTGGTATCACCACTAAATTTTTGGTAAATAGATGTGAGTTTCTTATTGTACATAAGTAAAGATAATTATTCATAATAGTGGTTCATATACCAAGTATGAGTGTTTCACACTCAACCATGTTGAAGATGACCTAAAAGTTTAATCTAAAATAGAAATGTAATATATCATCTAATGGGTCAATAAGAACACATAACAATCCTGAACCTTCATGAAATTTGACACCTAAAAAATGGAGGGTCCAAGTATCCTCGTAAATATTAATGGTGGTTTCATTGATTTCTTTAATTTTGACTCTAAAGGGGTAAGTTATGGGTTTTATCTCACCAAATTTGAGGGTTGGGACATCGATATTGGAAATAAATTGGTAAAAAAAGTCTTTAATGGATATTTCTTTTTCTATACCCTTAATGGGCATAACATCTTTGTCAGGTAAGATATATGGGATTTGATGATCAACATTGATATGACAAGGGGTGAGTTGATCAGTTATAGCTAGCCCCTGAATTAATTTTTGTTTGATGATGCATAAATCAAATTATATGACAAGGTTCTATAAGAGTTTCCATGAGATTCTATGATAAATAATTCTTGCACACATGTAGTTGCACGAATTCCTTGAAGATATAAAACGTATTGAAATATGAAATTAAATAAAAAAAAGAAGAATGGGAAAAAAATATGGAACCTATCAATAGATAAAGTGGTGTGTACAAATAGGAGTGTTGTGTAACTCCCCCCATGAAAATATTCCTCAAATAGGAAGGGGGGTTATACTCCAAATGTTCAGATATTGTTTTACCTTTATACTTGAATTAAAAAAGTGAAATAATAAAAAAATGACCTCAGAAGAGGCAGGGTTTAATGATACTTTTAGATAATAGATGTTGATGCTTGATGTTGATAGAAGTTACGCTCTATCAAAAAGTGTGTACAAGATCTAGCCCTGTGAAGAAACATGTATTTAAATACACTAAACAATATTGATTAGATAGATAGATAAGCAATCTACTCAGCAAAGGCTGATTCTAGGAATCCAAAGGGTTTTCTCGAAGGATGTCAGCTTGCCTTGTAAAAAATCAAGTGAATTGTAATTGATAAAAAATAAATGATAAATGGATACAAGGTAGATAGATGCTAAAATAGTAGATAAAGATAACTAGAATTCAAGATCAAATGAAAATACCTTTTCAAATTTGAATGTGGTCCAGGAAAGTGTGGATGTGATCTGTACGTGTTCAGAGTAATTGTACTAGAAGTTGGAAGCTTCTTGCTTGATCTCATGTAAGAATTCAATATTATCTTCAATGTCTTATTTGGTGTCAGTAAATCGTATTAAACACAAACTTAATTCATGATTGATGTCAAATAATTCCCAGTAGAAAGGTTGTTTGACTATTATAAGTGAATGGATGTTTGTGATTTCATGTGATTGACCACCAATTGCCATCTAACAGTGAGCCATGCTTAAAAATATGTTAGAAGATTTTTTTTTGATAAAATAGATAAGATATACTTGGTGAAAACTAAAAAAAAATGTTAAAAGGAAAAACTTTATAGGAATCGCTAGCCATTGGGCCAATCATTGGTGATTCAAGTGATATTTGACAATTTGACAAATTCAAACATTTGAAGTTTTTGATTGATGTCTTAGAGTAATACATTACTGAAAATGATGTTAAATAGATGGCAAAGCATAAAAATATTACATGGAGGTTAAAATGGAGCTAAAATAAGCCTAAAACATTGCTAGAAGGTGATTTGTATGGTTGGTGTAGTCTGCAAGTTGAATGTTGAAACATTGATCCACAAAAGCTTTGAAAATGCTTGATAAAGATTGATGATGATGCTCACTGATGAATTTGATATTCTGGTACTAAATGATGATGTGAAGAATGCTGGAAGAAAATATTGAAAGCAAGAGCTTGAGATTTGAAATTGATGATCTTGGATGATGGCAGAAAAAAATATTATTTTTAATCACTAGTGATTACCTGAATCTCCAGTGATCCGGGTTTTTTGGGGTTTGGAAAGGTAAAGTGGTTAAAACCACTTCCAAATGGAGTTTTTTAGTCTTGGATTTAGGTAAGTAGTTTTCAAATTTTTTGGGGAAGAGGTGTCATGGTTAAGGGAATTATGAAATAGGTTATATGTGATTTATCCTTATTCAATTTTTATTTTAGGGTGTTTTTAGATGGTTAGATGTAGATTTGACAACTATAGAAAGGATAATTATGTGTGGTAAATATGATAAATATGTTATGACTTAGGACAAGGTGATTTAATGAGTGTAAATGATGAATTGAATTAATACATCATAAAGGGGATGAAGGGTGAAAATTTTTGGTGTCTACATTTGCCCCTTTTTGTCTAGTATTTTGATTTCAGAAATGTGCTAGACAAAAAAAATGATGAGTTGATTTTTATGGGTGATCCCCCCTCAAAATGGGGTGAGTGGATTGTAGTGTATTGAACACTAGTTTGATAGGTTTCTTTGACTGGTGTGACACACGCTTCATTAAAATGTTTCCCCATTCTAAAGGGGTACTGAACCAAGGTATGCTATCACGGGATCAAGTGATAGGGGAAACCAAAGGGTTCAATTCCTATGGACATATGATCTGCAAAGGTAGGTCGTAATGACAGGGAAGTCAAGTGACGGGGAGCTAGAGGGATCCCATCCCATAGACATATGATACATCCTGATATTGATTTGTTTAGTTGATGTTTAATGATTTGAGGATTAGGGTCATTTGAAGGAGGAAACATGCTTTGAAAAAGGTGATAAAGTGTTTAATTTTGACAACGTATCAATAGGTGTGTAAAACATGATGAATCGCTAGCAATTACACTAATAGTGGGTGATTTTGAATGAATCGCCAATGATTAAAAAAATAATTAGCGATTAGGGTAAAATTGATTTGGGGGCTATAAAAGGTGGTTTTGGCGGTGAACAGTTCATTTTTGCAACGAACCCGCATAAGTGTGAGAGTGATTAAGGAGTGGAAAAAATGTGATTGAGTGTGATGGCATCCTCCAGCAGGCATCAAAAATCTACTTAGGAAAAGGTAAGCTTGATTGTGTTTGTTTTCATTTGAATTTTGATTGTTTTGGGTATATTTTAGGAATTTTATTAAATATGGTAGTATATAAATTTTAAATATCAAAAACGTAGGTGATTCATGTGATTTCTAGTGATTCAACTATTATAGTTGTAGTGGATATTTTTGAGTGGTAGTTCTTAGTTTTCCATTAAGTGTTTGAATTTTTTGATGATGATATGTGTTATAATGACTATTTGTGTGTTTTTTATACAGGTGGATTCGTAGTTGATGATATATGATAGGATCCCTATTATTTTGGATGAGGTGAAAAATGACATGTTGGATGAGGATTCAAATCATGTGGAGGTAGTGTGTTTGGAAGGTATGATGTATTATAAGAGAGTACATAGATGTTAGGGATTTATTTTAGCATTAATAGAGAGGTGCAACCCTTCCACCTACATGTTTTGGTTACCCACAGGGGAGATGACTATTACATTGGAGGATGTGCATAAGATCATGAGAATACTAGTCCAAGGAGAGGGTATACTATTGATGATTCTAAGAGATAGGATGTTATGATAGGTTATACGGGGATGAGGCAGATGATGTGAAGTATGTTTATTGAGGTTTTTCATTTCAGGCTTTATATCTTCCATCGAGAGAGGGATATACTAGGATGACTATGATGATGATGATGGTTATATCATGTTTATCCCTACCTAATTTTAGAGGCAGTAGGTTTCCCTAGATGATGTAAAGGGTGGTAGCATAGATTATGGAGAGACGGATAGTATTTGAGTAGGAACCCACTTTAATTTCTCAGACATAATGAGAGTTTTGGGTCTATAAGGCTTGCAAGAGGTACATGATTGATATTGCTTTCTTGATACAGTTCTAGGCATATGAGCATATATCCATTTCTCAACCACAAGGAGTTTCATGAGGGATAATCGATAGGCATGCAGGGTTTTTGAGGTGGAGATAGGATATGGTTACATCGAAGAGGAATATGACTCTAAGTTATTATAGGGATATTGTGACAGGACTACAGATGAGAGATGTTGTTTGGAGACCATACCTGGATTTTATTTACTAGCCCAGATATGATCATGAACTTACTAGAATACAAAAAGATAGATGGGTGTGGGCAAGGATAGGGGGTGAGTATGAGATGGTTCAATTCAGTCATATTAGGCAAAAATTTTGATTAGTGTAGGATGTTCCTGAGGAGCCAGTGTAATATAGATGGGAGGAAGGGGATTCTGAGACTCCAAAGGCATCAGTTTGTAGACCATTTATTATTGTTTAGGATTATGGGGACATAGGCCCAAATGATGATGGAGATATAGTAATGATTGATGATTAAGGGGTTACACTTGAATATGGACCCTGGTGGACTCGATCATTTAGAGCATTTAAGAGGGATTGATCAGTACAATGAGTGAGGGGAGTGCGTGCTTGAGTTAAGGGAGCACATGAGGTGGTTTAAGAGAGTGATGATGAGGATGAGGATGATGTAGATGGAGATATTGTAATTTTTTTAGCATAATTGATGTCTGATAAGGCCATGGGGGAGGCAAAGAGGTATAGTTCTAGGAGAGATAGTGACCTCATGGGTTTCCAGGATGTATTGATTACTAAGTGAGATAGTGTAGTGACTGAGCAAGATGGGTTGAGGATTCAATTGAATCAGGATATCACAGACTGAGACCGATATCATTAGTAGTGGGATAATTTGAAGAAGTCCCTAGGAATCATGGGGTATTCTATATTAGGTGTAGATTTGAAAACTCATGCACATGCTAGCAGCCAGATGGGGGCACTAGTTATGGTCAGTGTGGCTCACTATCAATATTTACGTGTAGAGTTGGAATATTATGAGGATATGGCTATACACAGGTTGTCGAATCTTTATTTATATAATAATCATCTAGCACAGAGAGGAGCAACACCTAGTGTGAGTGCAGGGAGTTTGGGTCAATCACCTAGGAGATTGGATAGAGGAGTTTGTGGTGATAGAGGAGCTAGCGGGGGTGAGGGAGACCAAGGTGGTACTAGGAGTGTTATTCGAGTTAGTGAGTTTATAGATGATATCCATTTTTCTAGATAGAGATGATATATATTTGTTTTGGAGACTTTGATGTATATAGCTCTTTGTGAAGCCTTCATTTTGATTATATATATATATATATATATGATGTGGAGGTTATGGTTAATCTTGTTTAATTTTCATGTGTTGATGGTGTATGTTGATATGTTAATGTTTTGAATTTTAACTGATATGATGATGGGAAAATGTGATTTATATGATTAAAATGTTGAGCATATTAATAGGGTATGAATATATGAAATAGGGATTTGATGACTACATGTGTTACGACTAAATTGTGATATTTATGATGATTTTTATCAAAATGTAATTAATGAGATACGAGTAAAAAATGAACTAATTTATTTGATATGGATTTGATACATACGTAATGGGTACAAAAAATTGAAAGCACTTTCACTTGTATCCTTAACAATAAATATTAAATGAGATTGTTAATGGGTGGTTACACAAGATCTTAGTCAAAGAGTGGAATTATGTGGTTATACCTTCCTAAGACATGAAAGAGGGTTCTCCTTTTGAACAGGTTCATAGAGAAATGCCTTAGCTTCACATATTTTACTTTGACGCAAACAGATCAATACGGGAATTCTTCTTTGATGTGAAATTTGATCAATGCAAGATGATTTTCTAGAATGCTTTTGAAAATTTCTTGTTTTGAACGTTGATCGATGCAGGAAGCCTTTTCACATGGGTATCCATCCTTCGATGGTATGTTCTACATTTTTTAATTTTGATTTTTACAAGATATTTTTCCTTTGAGGGATCAGTATATGATTTTGACCGATAGCTATCATTTGAGGGATCAATCTACTATATTTTGATAATATGATTTTGAATGATGTATTTTTTAATAGTTTTTCTTCGAGGGATCAGTCTATTTTATTTGATTTTTGATAAAAATCATCCATATATATTTTTGAATTTATTTTGAGCTGAGGAAAAGACCCTAATAGACTATTTTGAGGAGGCGAGAAGATGTGTATATGACCTATGCATACGTTCCCCATGACATGTTTTTTGGTTGGTAAAAGGTAGGTGAATGTAATGATTGTGGGGTTCCTACGAAGAAGGAAGTTGTCCATAGTGAAAGATGTGATGAACAGATCCATGATGCTCCTCTTCAAGGTCTATTAAGGATAGTGAAGAAAAGAACCACATGCTTTTAAATCATTACTATGATAAGATGGATGGTTGATGAAGGGATATGATGTTGGATATAACTACTATCATGATGATCAATCATTTAACAGTAGAAAGGCCACAATTTCAAGGCATTCAAAGGTTCATTTTTAGGTTCACCATCTAGGGAGGCTAAACAATAAGCTCTTGACCTATACTTGTGAGTAATGACATATGGTCTGATCTAATTAGGGGAAAAATTTCCATGTTTACTCTATTCTAGTGTAGTGATATTTTTATTTTCTTTGAGGACAAGATCACCAACTTTATAATCATGTTATTTTACATGTTTATTATAGGATCATTTGACACATTTTTGATAGATTTGATAATGTTCAAGGTTCATGAGGCATTTTTCATCTAATAATTCAATTTGTGCTAAGTGGTCTTGTTATATATTCTTCATCAGGAATGAAATCCTTAAGGGATACATAAAGTGAAGGAATTTGAGCTTCAAGGGGTAGGACAACCTCAAAGTTGTATACTAGTGAGAAGGGCATAACACTTGAAGGATTACAGATGCTAGTTCAATAAGCCCAAAGAGAAAACAAAATTTGGAGATGTCAATTCATGCATGCATCGCATACTATTTTCATAAGCATTTTAATGAGTGTTTTGTTAGATGATTCATCCTGTCCATTTTCTTGATGATAATATGGTGATGAGAAGATGAGTTATATGTTGAACGTGTCACAGAGTTTCTTAAGTTTTTTTTTTTAATATTTTCCATTTTATGTGATAAGTTTATGTGGAATGCCAAAATGACATATGATGTATTGATGTATGAAGTTGGTAATAGGTCTTAATTTAGTTGAGTTTAATTGGATAGCTTAAACCCATTTAATGAAATATTTAGTAGTTATGATAATGGAATGATGTTATTGAGAAGATTTAGGATTGATAGTACCAATAATATCTAACCCCCATTGAGAAAAAGGCTATAAGTATTGAGCGGGTTGTAAAGCTTGACTGGGGACATGGATGGAATCTTAATGTACCTGGCATTTAACGCATTTCTTAACATATATACAACAGTCCTAATTGATAGTAGGAAAGTATTACCCTAGCTGCAAGACACATTTGGTGACGAAATTTCCACTAAAATGATCTCCACAAATACCGTTATGGACTTATTTGATTGCTTTGGTTGATTCATGAGATTTAATGCATCTTTATAAAATACCATCAAAACCACGTTTATAGAGGATATCGTATATGATGACAAAGTGGGTGGTGCGTTGAAGAAATGATCATTTATTGTTTTGTGATAAGTCAGAGGGGATTTTAGATTCAAAAATATAATCATCAATTTGATAATACCATAATTCTGTTGAATTATCTTTGATGAAATTGATAGAGGGCATTTGATCTTGATGTGAAAGATGATCTAATCGTTGAATGACTATAGATACTTTAGAGTTATCTTTGGATTCTTCAATTTCTAGGGGAACAAGGGCTCCTAAAGAAGCCATAGTGTCTTCAAACTTGTTAGTGGATAACAGGATGGTTTGGATGGTATAATGATCAAAGGATTCAAGAAGAAAATAAACTATAGATTTATATTTCTGTAAGATTTCATTTTTACATTGATATTCACCTTTGATTTTATTGATGACAAGTTGTGAGTCTCCATAGATTTTTAAGATGTGAAAACTTATGAGAATAGTAGTTGTAAGGCCCATGATTAAATATTTATACTCTACCATATTATTAGTGCATTTGAAGTTAGGTTTAAATGATAGTGGAATAGGAATACCCCAGGGAGGTATGATAACAACACCAGCCCCTCCCCCTTGTGATCATTTAGATCCATTGAAGAAGAGGATCATTTTGATATGGATGAATTCATGTTCATCAACATGGTTAATTATTTCATCTAGAAAGTGTTTGTGAGGAAGATGTGTTGACATTTTTTACCCCCTGTGGGAAAAATTGGCATACAGGGTCCCAAAGTAATCCTAAGATCCCAAGTGGGTCACAAAGTTTTCAAATAGGTCATAGGTGATCTCCAGGATCTTGGGGAGAATTTCTAGGAATTCATGAAGTATTAAAGCTAAATACAGCCATTCAAGGTCATAATGGACTCATAGTCCCCTTGGAGTGAAACAAATGGTCTTTGTCCCCCAAAATGGTCAAAAATGGCCCATGGTGGAAAATCTTAATGTTTTAGAGGTCTAGATGTTCAGTCCCCTCTCCCTTAGTCAGGAAATTCAAAAAATCCCCTCAAAAATAAAAAAAATTAACATTAAATTCCCTATAAGAGATTGAGAGGTGATCAATCTAAAAATAGCTTGGTGAGCTCCCCGCTTACATAAAATGGGACAAGTCGGGCCCAACTCAGGCGAGTTGACTTGGGATCTACAAAATGAATGGTTGGGCACTTGGGGTTTTAGTGAGCTAGATACGAGAAGAGAGAAAGTGAAGGATCTTGCGGCGAGCTAGAGGTTGTGTTGAGGGCCGAGAAAATATGGCACCGAGAGGTGATGAGCTAGAGGAAGCATAGGGAAACTCTGTGGGACAAGTTTGGTGTAAAATGCAACACAATGGAGGCTAATCTTGGTTGGAGAGAAGTTCTTGTAGAATGTAGAAGAGGTCACTAAGTTGAATGATGTTGGCCCTCATGAGCTTCTCGGTGATCTCCTCACTTACATCAAGTGGGACAAGTTGGGACCAACTCGGGTGAGTTGACTCAGACTCAGCAAAATGAATGGTGGGGAACATGGGGGGTTGGTGAGCTTGCAGAGGGAAGTAGGAAAGTGAAGGATCCCGTGGAAAGCTAGAGTTCATGTTGAGATCCGAGCAAAGATGGCACCCAGTTAAGTGGTGAGCTAGAGGAATTGTTGTAGCAGACTTACAGCACCCCTGGATGCAGGTCAGGCTTCTAGGTTGATCACTCTAGCATCCAGTGTGATTGTAAAACATGGAAACCTCTCTCCAAGTGTGGGGACTTGTGAAACTGAGAGAGGAATCTCTAGATTAGAGGTTGGTTCCTCAAACTCCTCTGATTTAGATTTATATTTAGCAAAACTACAGAGATTCAGATCTTAATCCTACTATAAACTACAAGGAGACAGGGATAGAAATGAAAAAAATATGAAACTAACTAAAGGTGGTGATGCACAAAAAGGATTGGTGAAACATTTCTGTTAAGAAAATAGACATAGACCAAATTTTACAACATAAAACATACACAGACTGATAAGATATAATTTAGGATTTAAAATGAAGCAAATAATACAAACAGAGGACTGAAAACCATTCACAGAGCTTGCATTATCATTTCCAGTACCCAAATCACTGCATTACAACCTCAGAGAGGTAAAAACTATTACAATCCTATGGAGAGGTCTGATTCTTGTATCAATCACTTCCTGGAGGTGAAAGAAGAAGTCTTCTATGCCCAAAAATGTTCCCTCCCTTCAGAAATGAGCCAAATCTAGCTTTTACATTGCATGGGTCGAGCCCAGGGGACAGAAAATGTACAAAAACATGAGATCCCATCCCTTCTTGATTGTAGGTGCATTAAAATGGCATGGGGGACCTTACAAACCCATACCCTATCATTTTGACCCGATTACAGGAGAATGTGACCCATTCTGCATTAAATCTGGTTGCTGGAATGTCACTTCTGGCCATGAACATGCGTCAGAGCTGTTTCTCAATTTTATCTCTCTAGAATACACCAAAACTCAAGATTAACCCCAAAATCAATTATAGAATTTCATAAGATTTCCGTTGATATAAAGAATGTGCAAATCTGAGCTCTGGATCAAAAGATATGGAGATCTGAAGATTTAGGGAACAAAATAGGCAAAAACAGATTTTTAAATTTTTCCCGCACTCTGCCACCTGGATGACACGTGGCGCGTGCTAATTGGATATGTAATTATCTCTCCTCTCTATCCTGCAGGTTTTCCTACTTCATTGGACACGTGTCCTCTTTTGATTGGCTTGGGTCAGTGCTTGAAACCTCACCCTTTGACTTTTGGACTTTCTCCCTTGTGACACGTGTCGCGATTTGGTTGGTCCGCGGGTCTGCCGGCTCTTCGCGCCCTTCGCGTCATTTTGTCCCGGATGTCCCAGTGCTATTTGGGACAGAATCCTCTGATCCACTCGAAATGGAATTCCTTTTCCCTTATTTGCCGATGACACGTGGCGCAATCTGAATGGCTCTCGGCCTTTTCAGCTATCCGTGTCCCACCGTCCCTTTGTCCCAACTGTCCCAATACGAAATTTCTCTGTTTCGGGTGAACCGGCTGGTTCACGTCCTCCACGCACTCACGGACCAGATGTCCCAGTGTGAAATTTCCCCATTCCGGCTGAACCGGCTGGTTTGCGTCCTTCACGTACCTTTGTCCCAATTGCTCCCAGACTGTCTGGGACAAATTCTTCCGATTCACCCGGTTCGGCCGGTTCGCATCCGCTGCGTACTTCTGGCCCGACTGTCCCGGTGCTAAAGTTCTCTGTTTCGGCCGATCCGGGTGGTTCGCGTCCTCACGGCCTGAATGTCTCAAACTATTTTGCTCAGCAGTTAGTCAATTTTGCTTCCTCCTTCGGTCGTATCGGCTTCTCGCGCCCTGCGCGTCCTTCTGTCCCAGATGTCCCTTTACTTCGCGGGCCGCCTGGAGGATTTTCAGCCAATCCGCGTCTCGATGTCCCTCACATCCCAACTGTTGCAAGGACTAGGACTTAGCCAATTTTCATGATTTTTCCTGTCCCAAGCTTGTTTTTTCCACTTTTTTCACCTTTCCTCAGAACTTGCTCTTTTTCTCCTAGACAGGAAAGTTAGAAAAAATCTGAGGGGACCCTGGAAACATGATTATTTGCACTGGATCAATCAATTTACCTGGGACTTGAGAATTCTAATGTATGTTATCGAATTAACCCTGGGGGGTGAATTTGAATAACAATTTGGCGACTCAGCGGGGGCATCTTCCTGCTAGATGAAAAGACCAGTTACCTGAAGTAGTCCATTGGGCATGGAGTCATCAAATATTTTGTTTAGAACCCTAACTGACTCAGAATGTGCAAGGAGGAAGATGGAATGTCACCTGATGAAATCAAGGACTACAAAACATCTCCATGGACAGCAAGCTGTGCCAAAGCACTTAGGGAAAACAAAACTAACCTACAGCAAAACAATGTGCACAAGCACTTGGAGGAAAGAAAATATAATCTAATATTTACAGAGGTAGTGAACTTCCCTTTAGAAGCAACGCTTGAGATAGATTCTATTGACTGGAATCTGTAGTTCTTCACCATCCAATGAGGCCAATTGGAAAGCATTGTTGTTCTTGCACTTTGTGACAATGTATGGGCCACTCCAAATGGCATCAAATTTTGAATGCCTTCCAAGTTTTTCTCTGTCCGCATCCCATTTCAACACTAGATCTCCAACTTGAAAAGATCTATCCTTGACCTTTCTATCAAAGGTCTTCTTGATCAAATCTTGATCCTTTTCCATTGTTTGGGATGCCTGATTTCTGATCTCTTGCAGCTCCATCAACTCTGCATACCTCACTTCTATGGGCTAAAATTCCAGCAACTCTAGCTACTTCATGAGTTCCATCGTTGGCAACTCAAGTGACATGGGCAAGATTGCCTCTCTTCCCTAGACAAGCCTAAATGGAGAGTTACCTGTGGATCTTTTGGGAGTTATCCTATCAGCCCATAGGGCTGATTTTAGTTTGGTATGCCAAGACCTCTAATTCTCATCAAGAGTCCTCCTAATGATCCTCAACAAGTTCTTGTTTGTAGACTCGGCCTGGCCATTACCCTGAGGGTAATAGTTTGATGAAGTTCTTAGGTAAATACCGTTCTTGACAGCCCACTCAGTCACCTTAGATCCAATGAATGCCAATGCATTATCAGAGATTATTGTAGCAGGTACACCAAATGTAGTTGTTATCCCCTTGTAAAAGTCTAAGATGCTAGACTCATTCGCCTCTTTGAGTGCTACTGCTTCTGTCCATTTGGTGAAGTAGTCTGTGGCTATCAAAATCCATTTGTGCCCTTGGCTTGAATTGGGATTAATGACTCCAATGAAGTCCAAACCCCATTGCATGAATGGCTGGTCAACTGAGATTGGATGCAATGGAAGGGCAGTAAGTCTCTCTTTTCCTGTGAAGAATGCACAATTCTTACACCTCTTGATCCATGCATAGCAATCACTGAAGATTTTAGGCCAATAATAACCAGCCTTCATGATTTTTAGAGCTGTCACTCTTAGTGCAAAATGGCCACCAGTTGGTCCACCATGAAACTCTTCCAACACCCTTTGAATCTGACCCGCGCTAATGCATCTCAGCAGTACTCCATTCACATCTCTCTTGAACAAAACTCCATCAACAATGGCATACGGGACAGCCTGCAATCTGAAGTGTCTCCTTTGGGTCTTGTTCATCTCTGGAGAGCACAGGCCTGTACTTAGGAAGTGCATAATATCTTGGGTCCAGCAAGGAGTGGGGGAAGCATTATCTTCTTCTTGATTGCCACTTGGCTCATGGCTATCCTAGACTGTCAAAACAGTTTCTTCTTTGTTGCATACTTATTTTTTCTTCCCTAAAACCAGCTGCTCACACAGTCCTTTCCCTCTTACCAGCTTGGTGATCTTGATATCAATGTCATATTCCATGACACGGGTGATCCAACCTGCCCTTTTCTCATTCAAATCCTTGTTGAGGAGGAATTCCTTAACTCCAGCATGTGAGACCAGCAACTGGACCTTGTTGTTTGAGACTAAATGCTTGAATTTCTTCAAACTTCTGATTACTGCAAGTACATGCTTTTCAATAAAAGAGTACCTCACCTCATAGTCATCTAGGCTCTGGCTGAAAAAGGCAATTGGCTGCTCATCATTATCTTTGTTCTGCTGTACTAGAATGGCAGAAATAGTGTCTTCACCTCCAAATGCATAGAGGATGAAATCCTTGGAGAAGTCTGGGTTGATGAGAGTTGGTGCCTGAGAGATAGCTTCTTTGATTGCTTCAAAAATCTCCTTTCCTTCTACTATCCACTTAAAAGCCATGCTCTTCTTTAACATTTTGGTGATGGGCTTGACAAGGGCTGCAAAATCTGGGACAAACCTGCGGACAAAATTGATCCTTCCCAAGAAGCTTTGAAGAGCCTTCTTGTGACTTGGCAATGGTAGTGCTCTTATGGCTTCAACTCTCTCTGGATCAATTGCCAGTCCCTCTTTCGAGACAATATGGCCAAGGAGATTTCCTTCATGTGCAAGAAAGATGCACTTCTTGGGATTCAAAGACACTCTGAACTTTCTACACCTCTGAAACACTTACCTGAGGTGAAAGAGATGGTCTGCTACATTCTTTGAGAAGATAGTGATATCATCTAGGTATATTAGCACTATCTTGTTGATCAAGCCTTTGAATGCCATGTCCATTGCCCTTTGAAAGGTAGCACCAGTGTTGGACAGCCCAAATGGCATTTTCTTGTAAGCATATGTGTCCCATTTGGTTGTGAAGGCTGTCTTGAATTGGTCTTCTCCCTTCACCATAATCTGATTGTAGCCTGAGTATCCATCAAGTAGTGAAAACCTTTCTAAACCAGCTACAACCTACAATATTTGCTCCATGGAAGGGAGTGGGTAATGGTCTTTGAGAGAGGCTCTATTCAAATCTCTGAAGTTGACACACAACCTGATCTCTCCATTCTTCTTTCTGACTAGGACTAAGTTGGCGACCCAACTTGAGTGTTTGATGGGGAAGATGATACTGGCCTCAATAAGCTTGCTTAACTCTTTTCTCACGAGAGGTTCAATATGGGGATTCACTGGCCTTTGTTTTTTCCTGACAGGATTAGATTCTAAATCCATCTCAATAGTATGTTGTGCCAAATTTGGGTTGAAACCTCTTAGATCTTTGTGAGTCCAAGAAAAAACATCTGGGAATTCTTGATAAAGCTGAAAAAAATCAGATTTCTCTTGTGAGGTACTTACTTTGCCAATCTACAATGTTTTGCCTTCTTCTACTAAAATAGGCTCTGAATCTTCACCCTTTACTTGAATGTTCACTTTTTCCTTCTAGAATTGATCATTTGGGTTGAATATTGACTCCAAGGTTATAAGGCCTTTTGGTAACTTGTTAGTTCTCAGCTGCACCACTTGGTCACCATACTGCTGGTGCAACTTGTCTTGATTCCTGGTGGAGAACTCAGATTCTTCTTGTAGGAAATTGACAATTTTCTGATCATTCTCGAAGACTTGCCAACTTGTATTGTTGTCCGGAACAGCTGGTCTCACAACCAATTTGATATGAGGATGAGATTTCTCACTTTTGATACTTTCTACAGCATCAAATGCAGCCCCAATTGCTGCTAGTCTGTCAGCGGCTTCATTCTTTTTTCTTGGGATGGAATTGATGCTAAAAGCTTCGAAATCCTCAATGAGGTCCCATACCCTATTCTTGTAGTTCTTTAGCAGGTCATTCTTTATAGCATGTTGTCCCCTGACTTGATTGGCGATCAACTCACTATCCCTGAACACTTGCAAGTTATTTATGCCCTTTTTCCTAGCCCAATGAAGTCCATGAATCAAGGCCTCATATTCAGCTGTGTTGTTTGAACAAGAAAACTGGAAACGAAAAGCTGAATAATATTTGATGCCTTGAGGTGAAACAAGCATAGCTCCTCCTCTTGCACCTTGTCTACTCCTTGACCCATTGAAGAACAATTGCCATACTTCATTCTTGTCTTTGTGATCCGGCTTGGTGATGCTGGGGAGAGGTTGATTCCCTTCATGTAAACAATAAACTCCTAGTGCAGATTCTTCTACTTCTTGATAGGGATCAAAAGCATGTATCTTGTTTGCCCATTCATCAAGAGTTAGATCCGAGATACTTCCAACCTTGGTGTCAGCCTCATCAGTGCTAGGGTGATCTTCTTGATCAAATGTTGAGCAATTGGCATTAATCTGACTTGGAGTGTAAGGCTCAATATGGAAGTTTGCAATAGGTTGTAACCTGATTGTGGCTTTAGTTCCATATCTTGTTTTGAATAGCTTGTGTGACCAATCAGCAGACAAATACCCCCCAATCTTGGCTGTGAAGTCCCTTGACAAGTAAAGGGAAAAGAGTGGTGGAAGGTCTATGACTGATACATCTTGTAAAACAACAACATTTAGACATGCATGCAAGGTAAGACTCAAGTTTTTAATCACTCCAACTGTTGCTACTGCTGTTCCATCTAGCTGCACTACCCCTTTAGATGTTATTTCATACTGGAGCCCTAACTGATTAGCTATCTATTTAGGCATTACTGAGCTACTTACACCGGAGTCTATCATGTAATTATGTACTAGCTGATTTCCAATGATTAATGAAACATAAAAAGGAGGGGCCTTCAACATTTTACCTTGTTGTCCTCCATGACTTCCTCCAGGCTAGGTAGCATTTGTAAGCACTTTGTCTTGTATCTGAACCTGCTGATTTGAAGTTGGCCAATCCTTCATGGCAGCTTGCAGTAGATCTCTTTGGCTTGGGATAGATAGGGATTCCCACATTGATATGTTGACATTTTTCTTCTTCATCTGATCAATGATACTGAATGGTGATGAAGAATCTCTCTGTTGTCCCTTGGTTTGCACATTTACTCCTTGCATGTGGGCAGAAAAAACTGGCATTTGAGTTGGCCTGGGGGCTGTTCTTGGCTACCCTTGTGCATTTGAAACTGCATTTTGCTTGCCAATCATTTGTGGAGCCATGGAGGGTTGTGGATTGACTGGGGCTAATGGCTGTTCTTCACCCAAATTTCTCCTCTTTGACCTTGTGTTGGCTGCAACACCTTGAGAAACTACCTGATTCATGCCACAGAAATCTTCTGCTTGCCAGTTCACCAATGTGGTGTCATTTGGGGCTGATTGTTGTTGGAATGTTTCTTATTGTTGACTATTTCCTTGACTGCTCTCGCCCTCTACACTGGTAGTTGTCACCATCAATGCTTGATTGAGAGCACCATTGAAGCACATGGATTGGTTATGAGGCTCGTTGCATGGAAAGCACCAATCATATTCTTGGGCCATGTTATTTTGGACTGGCACTAATGCTTTAGAAGCAGATATGACATTGGGGTTATAAGGCTGAAATGGTCTATTAGCGGGAGGCCTTACTTGGCTTTGATTTTGATTCATATTTGCAGCTGGATTAGGTGGTCTTTGTGGTTGGTATGGCTGCCTATTAGGATGAGCTTAGGGTTGATAAGAAGGTCTGAAACCTTGGGCTTGTTGCCTCTTGAGAGTAACTAGCTCATTGCCTAGGTTTTGCAACTGTTTCATGACCTCTTGGAATTCATTTGAAGCACTAGAGGATGAAGTAGAAGTTTCACTTGAACTTTGGTTTCTAGGGGTGGGAACAGGAGCCAAAGTGGGTGCTTGACTAGTGCTTGGATTTTCTAAGTTTGGATACAAGGGCATGGGAGGCCTAGGAGCCAGTTTACCAGCTTGAATAAGACATTTTTCGGCTCTAATGGCAATGCTATAAGAAGCAGGTAAGGTTGTGCCTCCCATAGATTGAATTAACATAGAAATATCAGAATTCAAAGCTTTAAGGTAATATAGAAAAGCACCTTCTACTGTTGGCTTGACTGCCACTGGAATCCTATCCTAAGACCTTTGAAATCTGAAATTGGAGTCAGTCAGCTACTCGTTGGGGGCTCTCTTGATAGTTTTCAGCTGCTCCAAAAGAGACAAGTTGTCTCTCTTCTCTCCAAATTTCTCGTGAAGTGCAACACATAGCTGATTCCAGTTTGTGATAGAACCAGCTCCAAGGATCCTAAACCATTGTAATGCTTTACCCTTGAAGGAAGATGCCAATAACTTGACAGCCACTTGCATTTCATTGATTTCATGAATTGCACAAAGGCTAGCAATATCTTTAACATGATCACCTGGAGTAGTCTGATTTTCTCTGGTGAAGTAGGGAATGTTCTTCAAGGATGAAATAGGAACTGGATATTGTGCATTGAGAGAAAGTGGGCTGTTGCCTGTGAAGTTGACGTAGGGATTGTTCTGAGCCATTCTGATTGGTCTTAAAACCCTTGTTGACTGAATGAAAGGTCTACCAGGTGGAGGAGTTGAGAGAGTTCTGTTTGGTGGAGATGGAGACCTTTGAATCCTTCTTCCTCTTTGCCTTCTTCTTGGAGATAACTGCAGGTATTCAAACAACACTTCTTCTTCTCCAACTCTTGACCTTGTGGTGATTCTTCTCATGAGTTTTCAGGCCTGCACTACTGAAACCAGTTGATTCTTCCCCTTGGAGTTGCTAGATATGCAAATAACATCTCTTATAAGCAAGAAATTGCAGCAGATGCATATCAACTTTTCTGCGATAAAAATGATACCTCTAGTGTCCCACCGGGCATGCCAAAACTGTTGTTGCAGACTCACAGCACCCCTGGATGCAGATCATGCTTCTAGGTTGATCACTCTAGCATCCAGTGTGATTGCACAACATGGAAACCTCTCTCCAAGTGTGGGGACTTGTGAAACTGAGAGAGGAATCTCCAGATTAGAGGCTGGTTCCTTAAACTCCTCTGATTTATATTTATATTTAGCAAAACTACAGAGATTCAGATCTTAATCCTACTATAAACTGCAAGGAGACAGGGATAGAAATGCAAAAAATATGAAACTAACTAAAGGTGGTGATGTACCAAAAGGAGCGGTGAAAAATTTCTGTCAAGAAAATAGACACAGACCAAATTTTATAACATAAAACATACATAGAATGATAAGATATAATTTAGGATTTAAAATGAAGCAAATAATACAAACAGAGGACCGAAAACCATTCACAGAGCTTGCATTATCATTTCTAGTACCCAAATCACTACATTACAACCTCAGAGAGGTAAAAACTATTACAATCCTTTGGAGAGGTCTGATTCTTGTATCAATCACTTGCTAGAGGTGAAAGAAGAAGTCTTCTATGCCCAAAAATGTTCCCTCCCTTCAGAAATGAGCCAAATCTGGCTTTTACATTGCATGGGTCAAGCCCAGGGGACAGAAAACGTACAAAAACATGAGAGCCCATCTCTTCTTTACTACAGGTGCATTAAAATGGCATGGGGGACCTTACAAACCCATACCCTATCATTTTTACCGGATTACAGGAGAATGCGACCCATTCTGCATTAAATCTGGTCGCTAGAATGTCACTTCTGGCCATGAACACGCGTCAGATCCGTTTCTCAATTTCATCTCTCTAGACTGACCAAAACTCAAGATTAACCCCAAATCTAAGTAGATAATTTCATAAGCTTTCTTTTGATATAAAGAACGTGCAAATCCGAGCTCTGGATCAAAAGATATGGAGATCTAAAGATTTAGGGCACAAAACAGGCAAAAACAGATTTTTAAATTTTTCCCACGCATTGATTGGATATGTAATTCTCTCTCCTCTCTGTCCCATGGGTTTTCCTACTTCATTGGACATGTGTCCTCTTTTGATTGGCTCAGGTCAGTGCTTGAAACCTCACCCTTTGACTTTTGGACTTTCTCCCTTCTGACACGTGTCGCGATTTGGTTGGTCCGCGGGTCTGCCGGCTCTTCGCGTCCTTCACGTCATTTTGTCCCAGATGTCCCAGTGTTGTTTGGGACAGAATCCTCTAATCCACCCGAAATGGGTTTCCTTGTCCCTTATTTTCCGATGACACATGGCGCAATCTGATTGGCTCTCGGCCTTTTCGGCTATCCGCATCCCACGCGTCCCTTTGTCCCAACTGTCCCAATACGAAATTTCTTTGTTTCGGGTGAATCGACCGGTTCGCGTCCTCCGCGCACTCATGGCCCAGATTTCCCAGTGCGAAAGTTCCCCATTCCGGCCAAACTGGCTGGTTCGTTTCCTTCGCGTACCTTTGTCCCAATCGCTCTTGGACTATCTGGGACAAATTCTTCCGATTCACCCGGTTCGGCCGGTTCACGTCTGCCACGTACTTCTGGCCCGACTGTCCCGGTGCTAAAGTTCTCTATTTCAGCCGATCCGGGCGGTTCGCGTCCTCACGGCTTGAATGTCTCAAACTATTTTACTCAGCAATTAGTCAATTTTGCTTCGTCCTTCGGCCAGATAGACTTCTCGCGCCCTACGCATCCTTCTGTCCTAGATGTCCCTTTGCTTCGTGGGCCTCCTGGAGGCTTTTTGGCCGATCCACGTCTCGATGTCCCTCACTTCCCAACTGTCACGAGGACTAGGACTTAGCCAATTTTCATGATTTTTCCTGTCCCAAGCTTGTTTTTGCCGCTTTTTTCACCTTTCCTCAGAACTTTCTCTTTTCCTCCTAGACAGGAAATTTAGAAAAAATCTGAGGGGACCCCGGAAACATGATTTTTTGCCCTGGATCAATCAATTTTCCTGGGACTTGAGAATTCTGATGTATGTTATCGAATTAACCCTAGGGGGTGAATTTGGATAACAGGAATCATGGGGGAACTTGATGGACCGATTTTTTGGATGAACACAATGCAATAGAGGTCGATCTTGGTTAGAGTGAAGTTGATGTAGAATGCAGTAGAGGTTTCCAAGTTGAATTATGTTGGATCTCATGGCTGATTCAACTTGGTGTGGAGCAATTAAATAAGGACTCGAATGGTCGAGTCAAGTACATAGCAAGTCAGGTTGGTCGTAGGGAAGTTGGAGTGATCTGTCACAATGAGTCATGGAGATCAGCTGAGTCAAAGTGCATAGAAGCTCAGGATTTGAGCTCATAGTGTGAAGAAGAGACTCCAAAGTCTAGATTTTAGATATCTAGGTGGTGGGGGAGAAAGTAAACTTCAAATGTAAACAACTCTGAAACCTGAAATTTTGGTAGTCAATGGGCCTGGACTGAGTCAAACTTCGGGTATTGGGAATGACCACCTTTGGAGGTTTGCTTCAAAGGTTAAAATGATAAAATCCTGAAAAGGTCATAGAGAGAAATCTCAAGAGGTAGGCTAAAAAATCTCATAAGCAAGGTGGGCATGTGGTGAGTTGGGGTATTTTCAGGTTTCAAATGTGTCAGGATTCAAGGGTTGTAGTGAGTTGATTTTGGGTTTGCGTGCTCACCACACCTGAAGAAATAGTCCCAAATCCCTTAAAGTAAAACAACTCCCACCCATTCCATTCAAAGACTGGCCAAGTATATGCCAAACCACATGGGAGGTTGAGCTACATGGTAAAGTCCACCGAGTTCCTAGGGAATGTTGTGATGACATGGCTTGGTGGTGCAAGGAGGCAGCTTGGAGATGAAGAAAACGAGATCAATGGTGGAGGATCCTACTCAATGTAGTTTTAGAAAATGCTAAATGATGCCAATATTCAAACAAGCATATCTTATGCAATTATGCACATAATTTGGAAAAATCCTAATTTTTGTAAAGTATTTTTGATGAATATTTCAATGGTGATAGATAAATTTAGTTTTAGAGAAGAGGTTCAAGGATAAAACCTAGACAAACATATAGGGGGAAAATGGCATATCTCCCATTATATTCATATGTTTCTCATAAAATTACTGTCATTGGAAAGGTAATTTTAGGATCTAGAACATGGAAACATGAAATTTTGGGATTTTAGGGATTCTAGACTTCCAAAATTCATCATTAGCTATAAGGCCTAGAACAGTGCCCCTGGGTAGGTGAAGACCATTAATGGAGGTGGGTGAAAAGGTGGAGTCATCATGAGCTACTAGGCCTACACTAAACAAGGGGTGTAATCAAAGCAGGTTTCTTAAAGCACTTCGAAAAACCCAATAATGGAGCAAAGATTTTGGAGATCCAAAGACAATCATTGCAAGATTAAATAAAGGAATTTTATGGGTTTTTGAGAAATTTCGGGATCTTTTTTCTCTCTCTCCTCTCATTAAAATTCCTCTATAAATATTGTAAGGGGGTGCATATGCAAAGGTGGTTGATCATCTTTATTCTTCCGTGCACCCCATTTCTCCTTAGGGCTTCAGGCCTTCCTCAAATATATGTAATGGCTTCATGCCTCTCTCCCACATGTAATTTACTATGTATACTTCATGAGTAATAAAAAATATGTTCTGTGTTAGTTATTTTAACCTCTGCACAATTTTTAATATCTCTTTTACCTCTTATTGCAACATAGTTTTCTAAGCATAATTTTTAGTTATTATAGGATCTGGGTGGTTTTTACTTATCAGGGATGGAGATTTTTTACAATTCGGGTGTGTGTTGCAGTTTTCAAGCCTCCCCTTGATGCATTGGTGTAGTTTAGGCCTCTATTTGAGTTGTAAAACCTCCCTCAACTCACCATTTCTCCATTTTACAGGTCTTGGAAAGAGTGATTAGCACTCCTTTCTTAGTGTATTAATGCTTTAGTGTAGGTTTATTTCTTGCATCTTTCTATCCATGTCCCCTTGAATGTTGTAGTTTAGGGTTAGTGATAGCTTAGACTAGACTTGGAGTAGTTAGCAGTAGGTAGGTAAGGAGCAGGAACCAGCCTTCTCCAGAGATCTATCCCATTTTTCATGTTCCAAACTCAGGATAGTTCAATTTTATTCAATCATGTGGAATTCCCAGTCCATAAAACTATCTCATTCGGGGGGTGTTGTGATTCTCCATCAACAAGTTGATTTTCAAGAAGGGGTGTGTTAGAAAGAATATCTTCAATAGTTCGGCCCTTGATAGATTTATGTGATATTAACTCAAGGTCAAAATCATTCATAAGCATAATCCATCAAGTTATACGGTCATTGTGATATGGTTTAGAGTGCATGGTTTTAATTGGATTGAAGCTAGTAATGACATAGGTCTTATGGTTGAGGAGATAATGACATAGTTTAGAAGTGGTGAAGTATGAGGCACAACATAGTTTTTTGGCTTCGGTGTAATTAGTTTCATTATAGTGAAGTGTGTAACTACTATAGTATATAACCTATTCACGACCTTGGTTATCACGATGAGAAAGCATAACTCCTAAGGCATGATCTGCATCGGATATGTATAAATATAATGGCTCCCCCATGTGAGGTGGTGTAAGCAAATGTGGTGATAGAATGAAATGTTTATGTTCATCGAAGGCCTTCTGGAAATCAGAATCCCATTTAAATTCTACATCCTTATAGAGAAGATGATGAAATGGTTGACAACGATCAATTTTTTTTGATATAGAACGTTAAATGGATTGAAATTTACCTTGAAGGCTACACATTTTCTTAAGATTAGATGGGGGAGGAATTTTGATTAGGTCTTTAACCTTGGCTAGGTCCACTTCAATACCTTAGATAGATATGATGAATCCTAAAAAAATTATTATAAGAACACAAAAGACACACTTTTTAGGATTAAGATGAAGGAAATATTGAGAAAGGTGAGTAAATATGGATTCAAGGATGGAAAGATGATCTTTGCATTGTTTATATTTTCCTAAAAGATCATTGACGTATTCTTCAACATTTTTTTGGATAAGATCATGAAAGATATAGGTCATAGCTCATTGATAAGTGGCTCTGACATTTTTAATTCCAAAAGGCATAACATGGTAGCAAAAAAATTCCCCAAGGGGTAATGAATGATGTTGTATGTTGATCAATGGTAGTGATGAGGATTTGATTATAACTAGAAAATCCATCTATGAGGGATATCATTTCATGGCTAGCTATTAGGTCAACATGTTGATCAATCTTCGGAAGGGGAAAATCATCTTTAGGACATGCCATATTGAGATCTTAAAAATCAGTAAAGATACATAAATTTCCCAAGGCTTTTGTTACATGAACAATATTAAAGACCCATTGTGGATAGTCGATGGGTATAATGAAGTTAACAGATAAAATATGTTGTAACTCTTCTTTAATAAGGAGAGTCATGTGGGGATGTGTCCTACAAATATTTTATTTCATGGGCTTAACATTGGGATTGGTGATGATTTTTTGTACGAAGATATTAGGATCGATACCAGGAATATCATTATATCACTAGGAGAATTATTAGATGTAATTTGATAAGAAGGTAGTGAAATCATCTAGTTATTATTGGTTTAATGATTAAAAAAATTTAAATATATGGGTTTATTGAGGGGTTCCCAAGTAAAGGTTAGTGGTTCATTCATTAAGAAGGGTTGATGTGTTAGGGATTTTTAAAGGAAGTGATAGTCTACTCCCATATGAGAAAGGATTTCTAGGTCATCACAAAATTGAAGGATGTCGATGGTGGGTGAATCTTCTTCAATCATTTATGGCCAGATGAGGGGAATTTTTGTAGTGATGTGATTGGATTTATAAGTTAAGGGTCCTAAGGAAATAGTATTGACTAAATGTTTTTAGGTGGGATGGATATGGTGTCATCAATATCCATGGGATCATCTGACTTGGTGGATGGTGATGGTTCAAATTCAGTATTGTGTATGGACGTGGTTTGTTCAGGTGAGTCGGTAGTGGGTATTTTATATCCTAGACCATATTTTTCATGTGGTTTAAGATAATGTTGGATGATTAATTCATGTATAAATTTTTCATAATGCCTAAAACCGAAACCTTTCCAAGCACAACGGTGAAAATAAATTTTAGAAATTTTTTTATTATATAAATATTTAAAATATGATGAAAAGGGCATGACATGATGTTATTCAATGGATCAATATGAAGGTAAATCAAGTCCCCCATAGACAAGGTTTGTTTTTAGATATGCATTACCATAGCGAATAACATCTCCTACATCGGGCTAATACATGGGTTTCTTGTCAGGGCGACCATACATCTTAGGTGTGGGTATGGAGTTAAGCATGAGGAGATGATCCTACCCCAACATGAGGTGTTACATAATGTCACCAAGGGAAAAATCATCTGGTAGTTTGGATCAAGGGATGGTTGTGCTAGTAGATGCTTTGTCAGAAGATTCAGATACAGATTTAGGTATGAGAATGTTTTTTGGGCGATATGTTATGTTATAATCAATGAAGGGATTGAGATCTGTAGGGATGGTGAATGTTTGACCTTCGTGTTCGTATTTAAGACACCAGTGGATTGTAGAAGGAACACAATGCATAGTGCATATTTAAGGCCATCCTAACAACATGTTGTATTGGAACTCTCCTTCTATGATGTAGAAGAGTTCTGGTAAGGTTTTAATGCCAACTTTAATAGGTAAGACAATGATTCCTAACATGGGTATGATAGTATCATTGAAAGCTCGCAGTAAAAATAGAGTTTGAGTAATGATGATGTGAGGTAATTTAAGTTGATTAAAGGAAATGGATGATACGATGTTGATAGTTACACCTCCGTCAATCATGAATCTCTTAATGAGGACATCATTGATTTGAGCGGTGATGAAGAGTGGTAATTCATGGTATTATGGTCTAATGAAGGTATTTAAAATGATATGGTGACAGATGCTTTAAGGGCCCCTAAAAGGTTTTTGAAAGAGAGGGGGTCATCTGTTAGTACTGATATTGATTAGAGCGCTTTGATCATGGTTTGTTTATGGTAAGGTGATGTTTGAACCAGCTCATAAAGTGACATACTGATGGGATCTTAGTGTAACTATTTGATAATGACCTTCTTTATTATGGTGGATGGATGTGGTGCATCAAGTTTTCAAACCTTATCCTTAGATAATGTGGTTTCATTACATGATTCAGGAGCTATAGAGATGGATTATTTAGGCTTGTAAAATGAAAAAAATAACTCAGTAGGTGGGGGTATGGCTATAAAAGTTTTGGATTTATTTGGTTATGATGAATCACTATTGTAGTTTTGTGAGAAGGTAATTATGTGAATGAAATCGACTTGATGAGGATAGATTTTGGATGTGGACTCTTTGGATTTGGATTGTTGGACCCCTAAAAGATGCTAAAAGTGGTGCGAGGGTTTTGGACATGCGTAAGTTAGGTGTGAAGGCACGCACAAGAGTAGAGTAGATAGCGTGAAAATTTTCGTGCCTGGGATAAACACGTTTTAGACTTAGTAGCATTTTGGGCCATGGAAAGAATTGGAGGATGGACATTTAGAGTAGCATCCAAGGAATGATTTTACGATAATATAAAATAATGAAGACTTGTAGTTCAAACAACATCTATTTTTAGGAAATAAATCATATGAAGGAAGATAAAGTGTCATGCAGAGCTTAGGTTAATAAAAGGATTAGAACTATATTTTAAAATAGAAGATAATGTATTATTAGCTAAGGTTACATGCATCTATAGTTGACTTGTAATACACACCGTTATTTTTGGCATGTGGGATATTTTTAGAGTGCATGGGAAGTGAAGGGAAAGTCCCCACCCCCTATATATATGTATGATTCACATTGTATGGACAGACCGTGAATGATTGTAAGGTTATGTTGTTGTTTTGATTATGCACGTGATCTTATGGAGTTACTATTGATATATTCAACTTCTATGTTTCATGGTGAATAATACAATGGATCATTATGGATGGATTCATGTTATTGATGTTACTATTGATGGATCTTGAATGGTAAATCTATTACTGGTTCTTATTTAGTTCATTCTTACATATGGATATGATATGTACATTTATGCTTTGATCTCGTTTATCTTTTATGGTTATGCAATATATCTTAATGCATGTTAACTCCTCTAAAAAGCTGGTATAAAAGAGGGACTTGGTACCTTTGCAAACTTCAAGTTATCGTTAAGCTTTCAGTTATGAGGTGTCAATGCATATAGGGTTTTGAGTATGAAAATAGACTACATTTTGGTTATGTTGTTGGGACCTCTTTTAAATATTTTGTAAGGATTTTGCACGATGAAGATGTATCAGTTGACTTTACCCCACATTGAGATTTGGATTGAGGACTTAGAAGAATAGTTTTCTCATTGATATAATACTAGACCTGATTTTTATGCTTGCGTATGGGTTGAAGAAAATATGTATCATGAACTCTATGAGACCTTATTTTTTTATTTTCCTATAGAGTTGTACGAGTCGCTGGTAGCATATGCATCAAAGTAGAATTAGAGGTATAGAACAATTTTTTGTTCACATGAAGATTATCAAGATTTGTATGATTCTGATTTCACTTGGACATGCATTGTAGACCATTGGTGGAGTGGTGTTTTGAATAGTTACATATTGGAGTACATTGTTTCTACTTATTCATGTCTAGAGGTTGCTAAGTTTTGATTCTTTCATGAACCCATATGATCTTATTTACGTAATATCCCTTTAGTAATTAAGATCTTGATTATAACTCTGGATTTAGAAGAATGACCTATGGATAGCTAAACCCCACCGTGCATGGGAGAGGGAGTAGGTGTCGTAAAATATGGCAGACCTTTTGGTAGAAAGGAAGTAGGAAGAAAGATGACTTAAGTATAATGAAGCGTGAGAGAAGAAATTAGTGAAGAAGCCTGATATTGAGGATTTTGTGGAGTTATAGAGGATGACATCCCGTGAAGGAAATGAGGATCACCTGGAAGATGTAGAGCCAAAGCATCAGGCTCTCCCCACTTAGGAAAGTGCAATAGAGAATCCCCTCTAGCTTCTGATGAGATTGAATTTGATTAAGAGAGATTATGAACCAAAGACACACATCTAATCCCACCTGGAAAACTTGCCCTTGAGCTTAGTGTTCCAGTTCCTGAAACAATGGTTGAGAAACATGCTAGTGTTGGTGATAGAATAACGATAGGTAGATTTCATATTTTGTTGAGTACACAAGTTCTTTAGATAACACATTCATCTATCGAAATGCAGACTTCATATTTGTTATTTAGAGGTCTAGTTGGAGGTATATTCTATAGTGAGTCATCTTTATAGAGCTTGGGCATGCAGAACACTGGTAATACATCTAGAAGTAGAAAAAAATTCACATACTATGGGAGTTCAGTTTAGTACAACAATTGGAACATAGAGTAGCTCATCCTCTAGTTTGGTGCTTGCTATAGGAGGTGGATCAAGAGGTTCATGATCTAGTGGATCTGGTGGTTCTGGAGGTGGAGAGAATACTAGAGGTGATATAGGTTCTGGAACTAGTGCGCATGGTCCACACCAGCCACAACAAGTTTATTACAAGATGCATTTTTTCCTTCCAGAGTACAAAGGTATTAAAGATGTAGTTGATCATGTACACATGTTTGAAATACTATGGAGCACTAAGGGAATTACAGATCCTAAGCGTAAGACAAGTTAGTTTACTACTACGTATGATCAGAACTAAACTAATGTAGATTACAACATGTTGTGTGATTCTTTCTTGGATGAGTTTCATATACCTGAGTTTGAACAGAAAATCATATGCACACAAAAGGAGATTAAGAAGGGCATGGTTAATAGTGTAAGGGAGTATGATACACACTTTAAAACTTTGATATCAAATTTTTCTTATGATATTCACTCTATCCAACATGCACAGTGGTTTTTCAGCAGTTTAATCACACCTTTCAGAAGGGATGTCTCTCCCAAGACTTTAATATATCCATGTGAGGCTTTGGAGTCAAATCTGTAAGTTTAGGTAGTTGGGAGCATAGACACTAGAGTTATTTCATTCTTGGAGGTACATATTACATCAATAGAAATTTAGTTGGAGAAACTGTTATCACCGAATCACAGCACCCTAATGTTTATACAAGTGTGATACTTGAACTCACAGTGTGATTGGATAACATGGGTACTATCTCCAAGTTGTGGGACTTGCTACTTGAGATAGACCTCCAGAGAAAGTTGGTTCTTGCTCCTAAACTACCTGCCACAATCTACTCTAATGTAGGGGAAACTAACTATTCTAATCTAAATTTCTAAGGGACCAGGGAGAGAGAATGCATAAAATGAAAGCCTACACTAAAGCGGTGATACACCAAAAAAGGAGGGTGTGAGAGTAGTCTCCCAATGCGTGAGATAAAGAAGCAAAATGCATATTAGAAGGGGTGATGACAGTTCTCCACAATCTAGCGAAATGCATTCACCACAATATTTCAAACATACACAATGATAATGGACCCCTGAAAGAACATAATAATAGACACAATATTCTTATAACTAAGGTTGGAGGGGCAAGGAGAATACAAGAAAACACAACAGGGGAAGATACATCCACAAACTTGTATTTTATTGCTTCATGATATGCACAGTTCAATCTATTACAAGAAAAAGGTCTGGATCACCATGCAAGGAGTCCACTACAAGGGCCTGCAACACATTGGCTTCACAAAGAAATTTTGGTAGAGCTTTGCTACAAAAACTACCTCTCCTTTTACAATGAGCCCAACACTCCAATTTATAAGAAAATGAGAAGAAAGAGAGAAGGGAAAATGGAAATCCAGAAATCTATCCTTCAACCACTTGTAAGAGGCATTAAATGGAGTAAAATGATTATATATTACTTGCAAAAGGCTCCCCATACCATCCTAGGTGCTGCAGTAGAGAAAGAATGATGACCATGCCTCTTTATTGCACTCCCAACCACCAAATAAAACACTGTTATGAACCCGTCCACGTTTTACAAAAAATCTCAATCAATATCTCATCAAATCTGGAATTTCTTGGTTTATGTGCATCGGGCTCAGAGCCAAGATTCCAACGGTACCAATTTTGTGTGATTTCATTAAGAAATGCAAAATTTATGGCCTTCTGAGTGCGGGCAGCTATTTTGGGTATGGTAGGCGTTTTCTGTCATTTGACGGGAGTGAGCATTAACTGACTGGAGCCGAATATGTTTCTTTTAATTAAATATATCTACCCTCAATAAAAATAAGAAATCCAGTTTTTTTGGCGTAGAGGACGTCGTGCTCATTCCAGAAAGTCCAATTTTGTGAAAATCAGAGCTCGGAGTCAAAAGTTATGGCTGTTTGAAGTTTCACAGGTCAAACATTGACTTTTCTTCTTTGCCTTCGGCCGCTTCAGCTTTTGGCATCCCTCGCGTCCCATGTGTACCTTTGTTCCAACTGTCCCGGATGAAAATCTTTTGCTTCGGCTGATTTGGGCTTCCTTGTTCCTGTTTGCGGCTTTTTCAGCTTTTCACGTCCCACGCGTCCCTTGCATACTTTTGTCCCAACTGTTCCACGGACTGCCTGGGACAAATATCTCCGAACCGCCTGAAATGGAATGTCTGTCAGTGAATCGGCCGGTTCGTCTCCCCGGCGTACTTTTGTCCCATATGTCCCAAACCATGCGAAAACAAAACTTGACGATTTTTTCCACTTTCGGCCATTTCGGCTTTTCGCGCCCCGTGCGTCCCAACGTCCCAACTGTCCCGTGGACCGCCTGGGACAAAAATGTTTGACTTAGCTGATTTTCTTTGTTTTTCAGCCCCAAGCTTGGTACGAAAAACCTCAATACAACCCGAACCCTTCAGACCCAAAATGCTTTAAAACAATCCTACAACCTTATTTTTTGCATTTTTTCCATTTTTTCTAACTTGTTGGGATTTCTTCTTGGATGGGAGAGTTAGAGAGAAGCCGAGGGGGCCCCAAAAACATGATTTTGGGCCTTGAATCAATCTACTTGCTTGGGATTAAATAATTTGATGCATGTTATAAAAATTACCTTGAGGGGTGAATTTTGGATAACAGAAACTATCAACCAATTCAGCACATGAGACATGAAATGGGATATGGTGTACAGACTGTGAGGTGGATTGAAATACTAAGGATAGCTACCCTTGTAAGTTGGTGTGAGCCATGTTGATGGATTTTGAGATTTTACACTTAGTTCATGATTCAATTCAATTCCCCTTGTTATAGTGCATGATAAAGAATAACATGTCTTGTTACTGTAAGATTTTCAAGTCCCACACTCATGATATGTAGAATTATAGGTTGATTGATCAAATTCATAACACTATTGAGACTAGTTTACGTCAAACCAGTGTTGAAAATGGTTCTAAGGAGGAAGGTGAACATCGTAATCATAACCAAAATGAAGGGTGCTCTGATGGAGGTGGTAGAGGAAGAGGTTACCGAGGTTGGTACAAAGGACATGTTCATGGTAGAGGTAGAGGTGATTTCCCATGTGGAACATTTTTTACATGTGGATCCCCTGACCATTATAGGAGTAAATGCCCTCAAAACATAGTCTTCTCATGGTGCAGGAAGCAACATAAGTTTGAATAATGTCCTGAGTTATATGATCACATGAGTAAGAATTATATGAAGAATGAAAATGTCATGGGGATTATTAAAGTACAACATGTCATTGAAGATTAATGGATGTTGAAGTTAGCACCTGATCCTGAGATATTGCCTATGCTAGTAACTACACGTGGTGAGGTTGCATGTGCTTGTGAGAATCCAAAGTAGAAGAATGTTATTATGAAGAAATACGTGATAAATGTGAACTATCTAGATCCTTTCCATCAGAAGGAATTTTATCAAAAGACTATGGAGGTTATTAGGAACTTGTAGGGTGGGATACAATGCTTAAAGGAGAAGTCATGGAAGATGGAGTAGGTGAAGGCAATTGAGCTTCCTCATAGATATGTTAATGACTTGAAGGAGGTTTTTAAGATGTTATGCCAAGATAATATCATTCCTTTGTTAGGGGAATGGATGAGGGAGAAGTTACCGCGTGCTGGAGCACAGTGCGAGAGATAGATATTGCATGTAAAATTACATCCTCACAGTCTTGAGTATTATAAAGATATCACTTTGAACATAGTTGTTGATGGCTAGTTGTTGAGTAATATACTGCTTGATACAAGTGCATAAGTAAATGTACTCACTTTGGATGCATGCAATCAGATCAAAAGACCACCATTACATCCCTCTTCGAATTTTTTGTATATGGAAAATAGGGCTAGAGCCATGCCCATTGGAGTATTGAAGGATTTTACTATTACGATACAAGGGGCCAAGTTTACTCAGGAATTTGAGGTCTTGGCATTTTCTGAAGTAGGTAGTATTCCATCATTGCTTGGGTGCCCTTGGTGTTATTCAAATAATGTTGATATGCACTTTAATAAAGGTAGTATCATTTTTGAAAACAAGGAAGAGCACGTCATTATTCCTTTGATAGATGGGAATGTTGCACCGTATGTAGAATGCTCAAGTGAAGAGGATATGAACAAGATATATGTGTGAATAGTTAGGGATCTTAAAGTGTTTCAGCCATCTAAGGAAGGTGTTATATAGTGGGATGATGCTCAGTCTATGATTGATACAACTAGTGTTACCTAGAATAACTAGGTGCATGGAATGTATAAGATGGTTTGGGTGAGAGATCAAGAACACAGTTATGTGTGTGATCATTCCATGCATTTTACTTTGTTTGGGACATAACCAGGTACCTTGGTATAATACTGAAGGAAACCATGATGTATTTCTATGCACCATGGAAGCTCAGTGGAAGGATGAGGGTGATAGAAGAAATATGTTGATTTATACCCTGTGCGGGACAATTGCACACTAGTAGACTTCACACAAAGCCAACCTTTTGGAGTGGTGAGAAGTGATAATTTCCTTATCTACTAGGTTTTTTAGAAATAATGCACCTTCATAGATATGTGAATTCCATTGAAAGGATTCTTCTTTGTATCACATTCAGAAGTGTGAGAGACTCTGGACAGAGAGGCAAGAGGCCTTTCTGCCATCACTCTAGGTACATAAGTTCTATGCCACTCTAAGAGGTTGCACACGTGCATGGTATGTTCATGTAGAATTAACAAGAGCAATAGTTAATTTGTAGGAGATGACCTTAGGGATGATTCAAACCTTTGATTATTTTTCTACTTAACCTCCAGTGAATTAAGCATTACAAATTATAAAGTGCCTTACAATGGAGGATAGTGGAAAGGCTTAGGATCTCCTGTTCAATATATTTTGGGAATTAGAATTAAAGGTGTGCTTTGAAAAAGAAGAGATAGATGAAGTACAGATTGGGCATGCCTAGCTGGAAAAAGAGAAGGGTAAGATGGTTTACATGATCGATGATGAAGAAGTAGAGAATGTGGATGTTGACCACACTGTAGGTACATGTGAGTTCTTGGATATTGCAGATGAGAAGGCATGGTCATACCATGAGCCTATGAAAATGAAGAAGGTGAAAATTGGGACAAATGCAGAGCCTAAAGAGGCCATTATTAGTGATTATTGGTATGAACAAAAGGTGTCAAATATTATTGAACTGTTGCATGAATTCTAGGAATTATTTTCACGGGGTTATCACGAGTTGAATGGAATGCATCCATCTTTGGGTGAAATGAGGATCAATGTAAAAGAAGGTGTGCACCCAATTAGAAAGAGGTCTTATAGGATGAATCCTAATCTACACGTCAAATTTATGGAAGAGATTGATAAGATGTTGAATTCTAGAATCATTGAGCCCATTGAGGAATCAATGTGGGTTAGTCCCATGGTGATAAGAATAAATAAGGATGTTCGGATAAGGATTTGTGTGGATTATAGGGAGTTGAATGTTTCCTATGTCATAGACCCTTTTCCCACACCTTTTTACTGAGGAGATATTAGAGGGCATTGAATGGCATGAGATTTACTCTTTCACTGATGGATTTTTAGGCTATCATTGGGCGTGGATTACTAAAAAATACCAAGAAAAGATAACTTTCACCATTGAGTGGGGAATTTTTGCATATACAGTTATGCCCTTTGGGTTAAAGAATGCACCTCCAGTCTTTTCGTGCATGGTTCTGCAAGCATTTGAAGACTTAATACACAAGTTTATTTGGATGATTGGATTGTGTATGGGTTAGTAAAGGATATTTGTGAAAACTTGAGAATCATATTTGAGAGATGTAGGTAGTGAATAATCTTCTTGAACATTAAGAAGTGTATCTTTGCTACATCCTTTGGAATTTTTTTGGGACACCTTATATGCAAAGAGGGCTTTATTGGTAGATCTTGCTAAGGTTTTAATTATTTTGGCATTAGAGGATCCTATAAATTAGAGTGAGGTGTACAAGATCTTAGGAAATACACCTTATTATAGAAAGTTCATTAAGGGATATGCTAATATTTCCACTCCCTTCGAAGAAATTTTGAGGTGTAAAACAAATTTTTATTAGGATGAGATGTAGCAGATAGCATTTGAGACATTAAAGGAAAGAATCACTTATGTGCCTATTCTACATTTTCCTTCTTGTGATAAACCATTTTATGTACATGTTGATGCCTCTGGCATGGCCATTGGCATGGTGTTAACATAACCTAGTGATGGGATTGTTGATCATCCTATATGCTTTGTAAGAAGGAAATCAACACCAGTTGAATAGAATTATACAACTATAGAGCGTGAAGCATTGTCCATGATTTATGAGTTTCATAAGTTTAGAAAATCCTTGTTAGAAACTCTATTTATCTTTTATACACATCACATGGAACTTAAGTACTTGGTTAATAATCCCATTTTGAATGGGTGCATATTCTATTGGATTCTATTGTTTTAGGAATTTGAATTTACAGTTGTGGTAAAAATAGGAAAGAGTGATTCCGGACTAGACCATTTGTCAAGAATTAACTTAGGCGAGGACACACAGAGCATTGAGGACATAATGAAAAGATGTACATACTATGTTCAGATTGAACCATGTGCCGTCTAATTTAGAAGACATTGATGTATTTTTGTACGTACTAGTGCGGTGCCCTTGAGGGGATGAAGAGATTAGAGAAGAAAAAAATTTCCATACATTATCGCGCCTTACATGTTGATCAGTGGAGATTTATACAAGTTAGGTCAAGTGATGAGGTTTTACACCAGTATGCATAATTGAACATGAGCGTAAAAAGCTATAATGAATGAATCTCATGGTGGCATAATTGCAGGAGGACATTATGCATAGGTAATGCTATCGCATGTGCATAAGATTTTGCTAGGTAGATATTGTGGTGGGAAACAATATATAGGGATTGCATAAGGAGTATGTTAGGGCATGTGATCACTATCAACACCTTGGGAAACTTGGGCATAGAGATGAGATGCTTTTAAGGCCAATTGTGAGTGTAAAACCTTTTGAGAAATGGAAAAATGAATTTATGGACCTCTTATTTCCCCACCGTCATGCAAGACTGTGTTGCGTTATATTATTAAATGTACAAATTATCTGACAAGGTGGGAAGAAGCAGCACCTACGAAAGGATTACCCGATAACTACGACAACAAAGGCTCTTGTGGGAAAACATTATCAACTGGTATGTATGTCTTTTGAGCTTGACAAGTGATAGGGGCACACACTTTCCTTGAATGAGACTATCAGAATATTATTGGCTGAGTTTATGGTGGTGCATCATAAGACAATATCATATCACTCCACAAGTCTAATGGTACTGCTGAAGCTTTCAATAAAATATTGGGACATACATTAACTAAATATTTGTGATGTTGGGAGAAAGGATACAGGGATGATAATGTCTCAGTTTGTACTTTGGGCATACAAGACTACTTACAAATAGGTTGAAAAAATGCCACCCCCTTTCAGTTGGTGTTTGGTGCAGAGGTTATTTTACCAGAAGAATTCATGTTACTTTCCATGCGTATTGTGCGTGCAGGTGAGTATTGGATGATGAGACAAGAACTTGAGGAGAGTGCATAGATAAATTGATGCATAGTTGGATGAGCAGGCATGTCATCGTACGTCTGGATCCATAAGAAAGAGAAAGATAGGCAGAAGGAATGGCATGAGGATCATATTAGGAATAGTTACAATAGAATTTGGAAATGATGGTTCTTACTTTATGACTCCAAGTTTTTGTGCCACCTTGGAAAGTTCCAAGTGCATTGGTTGGGACTATATGTTGTGACCTATTTAATTGATTCAGGTTCTTATCAGTTAGAGACATTGGATGACATGTGTTTACTAAGCTATTTCAATAAGAGTAGGTTGAAGACCTACAATAAATTAGTCTTTTTGGTATTTGTAATAAGGTAGTATTGTCAGTTAGATTAAAATTTTATTTCAATACATGTTCTTTCTAAGTAGTTCCTTTCATCTTCGATATGATTTGTCAATTTATTTCAATGTTTTGTTATAATAAGTATGCTTGCATGACTGTAGTTGATTAACTATCTAAGGTGATTTCATGTGAAGATGACCGCACATAATTTTAGTGTGGGGTGGATTAAAGTACATAGATATGATAATTATTGGTCACCTTCTTGATACAAGATGGCTTGGTTAAAGGATTCTTCTAGAACATTGGCATGGAAGTGAATAAGATGTGATAAGTTTTGGCCATAAGGTGTTATGAAGAAAGTTGAGTTCATTGAAAGATGAAGTAGGGAAAGTGAATCTACACATTGTAACTTGAGGTAGGTAGTGGCATGGGAAAATAATTGGGATATATCACATAGGTTTATTACTTTGACACATGAAGGTGCATGGAGGAGGTATGTGGCTAAGCATAAGTGTAGTGCACTACAAGGTTATGACTATAGTGCACGAGGTGAAGTCACAGAATTCATCAAAAATAGAAAAGGTAATTTTATGAAAACGTGACTTAAAACATGTGGGTCAAAGGAACATTAGGTTCATAAAAAGTATAAATAAGGTGTTAGGGTAGTCATTTGGCTACCTTTCCTTTGAACAAATTTTTGTTACTAAGTGAGTTGAAGTACAGGGAAGAGATTAAAAGAGAAGTAGAGTTTGTGTGTGAATAATTGTGGAGAAGCAAGTTGGAGTCGACAGTGGAGCAAAGATAAGGGTTGCATACATTGTAAGTGGTCAAAATTTTACAGGGCTCGAGTAGAAGGAAGTTGGAAGATAGAACACCTAGGGCACATAATTACAAAGGAACAACACTAAAGGCACAAAGGTTGACAACAAAGAGACTTAAAGTTGTGGCCGAAAGACCCTTAGAAGAGATATACTCAAAAATGTAGTACCCTCCTAGTGTATTGAGGGTGGAAATCTGGAAATCAAAGTTTGTTCAATGTAAAATCAGTGAGTTTGAGCACTGCACCAAGGATAATGAGAAGAAGATGAGGGCATATTTAGAGAAATTCCTTCCAAGTATAAATGAGGTTTGAAACCCTTTAATTGATAACTTCGTGAAGTGGGAGTTGGAGAAAACAAGTGTATTAAAGTTGTGGGAGCTTCCTTTCTTTTCCAAACCCAGACACCCTTTTTAGTGGTTAATGTCATGGGTTCACGAAGCCTTTTTCTACTTTGAAATAATTAGGATGTGTATTACCACACAATTAATCAAGCATGTCACATGTCTGAGAAACACAGGAGAAGAAATGACCCTATATTTTTGTGCTACAACCAAAATTAAAGAACTTCCAAAGAAATTGAGTTATGAGAAGGGAGGTAGGGAATAAACCATCTCATATCTAGATGCCCAAGAATTTAGGGTTGTATCCTAACTTTTGAGATGCAAATTAGGTGATTTTGAATGCTAGATAAACATCAATAAGAAGTTCTTGTACATGGATTATAGAATTTCAAATAGAGCACATTACCATTTGGCCTAAATTGTAGAAAATAACATCATTGAGGAGGTGAAGCTAAAAGATGAAGAAGGGGAAAAGATTACATGGGGGTATATTCTAATTTTGATCATGTTTTGGGAAATTGGGGTACCAGACGACCCTGAAGGAATATGTGGATTTACCCATCAGCGAACCCATCCCCTATAGTACATTTTGTAGGGTTTACATGTGATGACACAATAAAAAGTAAATACAAATCTATAATTAATAAGTGGTATGATAGACTTCAAGGGGACTTTGAGAATTAGTGGCACATTCTGTGTGAGTTTCCCAAAATATTCAGAGATCAGGTAAAGTTTGTAGTAATGCAACATTTCATCCTTTCTCAGTTTCATATGGCTAATGGAGAGATGGGTTTGTGGTGTAAACTACTATTTTAATTCTTAACAAAGTACCTAAAGTGATCCATCAATAGGATAAAGGACACGCAAAATCTAACCTATGATGCAGATAAGGTGGATTCAGATCTACATACGTTACTCATCATCTATAGATAGGACTCCATGCCCACTTACTTAGAGGTTTTGGAGCTAGACCTATTTGATTTGCATCCATGGGTGCATGTTACAATAAATGGACTTATTGGTAGTGTGTTCATATAATTACATTTGAAGACTCAAGGGGTAGTTGAAGTGGAGGTTACAGACTCCACTCTTCTAAAGCCTAGGGGAGCACTTGTGCTGCCTATCTAGAAAACATGTGAGGAAGAGGCGCAGGAGGAAGAGGAAGGTGATGAAGAAGAGGGTAAGATTGATACCTCTTGTAAGATAATGTATTAGTCTTGTAGAAGTAGCATTAGAGGTGTAAGGGCCTCTCAATAGAGGAACTTCGAGCAACAAAAAACCAAACACGCTAAAATGGAAGTGGTCTCTAGCTTTGAGATAGAAATGGAGTCCAAGGAAAAAGAGACAGACTTCACCACACTGAGGGAGGAATTAGAGCAAGAAATCGAGGAGTAGGAGAAGTAGGCTTGAGAGAAGGAAAAAAAGTAGGCTCATGAAAAGAGGAAGGCTCCAGTAATGGAAGAAGGAAATAAAATCCCAGTAAAGGAAATTACACTAATGCAAATAGAGGAGAAAGGAGAGAAAGAGATTGGTGAAACCTTCATCATCAAGGAGGATAAGGGATTGGGGATAGGTACCAGTACCCAAACCCCAAAGAAACAATGAAAAAAGGAAGGCGCAAAGAAAATGATGGACCCCTAGGTCCCCTCACATGAATAGATGACCCTATAAAGGTTTTGTGTATGTGCTTTTAAAGCACAATATCCATAGAGAAAATTCATGCATGGGAAATATTAGATCAGGATGGGGGTGTCCAAAACAAAGAAAATGATCACCAAGAACCTACAAAACCACTCCGAGGATCCATAGTTTGAATTAAATGAGCATGTCATAAGAACCATCTACTTGAAGAGCAAGACAGGAGAAACATACAAGGTAGTGGATCCAAACCACTTGATATATGAGTAGGCATTTAAAAACTTGAATAAAATTTCCTCAAAATTTTTGAGGAGAATCTTGGATTCTAGCACCACTGTTCATACCCTTGTGTCCGAGAAAAAGGAGAAGCATCATGAGATAGAGAGACTTTGCAAGGTGTTATAAGGTGAGAAGAAGAGAACTAAAGAGGCATTTGATACAGCTGGTGCATTGGTGAAAATAATCTTTTATTAGTGTCCCTCTCTTGTTAGCTAGGCTAAAAAGGACTATGGTGATGAGATGGAGTACCTGGAAGATCTAGTGGGAATGTTACTAGTAAAAATTTAGAGTGGCATGGGGCCAACTACGAAGGAGCTTTCCAAAAGAAAGGAAATTAATAATATTACATTGGAAGATAGGGTCATTGAGCTAGAGAACTTTCTCACCCAATTCAATGAAACAATTGCAAAGGAAGATGTCAGCTTCAATAGATTCTAGAAGTTTGAGCCATTCATAGAGATTCAGTTGGTGGATGAGGAAGTAAGTTTGAATACTACAAGAAAGAACACCAACCAAAAAAATTGAGTGCAATTTGTTGATCATAGAGACCACAACACATAAAGAAAAAATCAAGGAAAAGCATGAGTAACTTGAGCAGAGGGTTTGTGAGTTCCATAATTCTATCTTGGAACATCTGGACATCATTGATGGAACTTGTATGGATTTGGTGGTAGTGATTAAGGAATTGAAAGGGAAATTTGACAAGGTAACTCCTGACCAAGTGTTAGGGATTGTGGAGGATGCGCTAGGGAAGGCCTTAAAGGAGCTTAAGTAATGAAAGAAGCTAGTAGGGGAAGTAGATGTAGAGTTCCTAGAAATATTCCAGACACCTTAGCCCATTTTTGTATGATGCTCATTTTTGAAATTTGGAATTTTGTTCTTCTTCTTGAAGTTTTGTACTTGGTGAATGAAGAATTCCTAGAAGTAGAAATCCAGCTAGTTTGGGGTAATGTTGGACCCCTAAAATACTCTAAGTAATGCAGCGTGAGGTTTTTAGACACATAGAAGTTAGGCAGAAAGGCACGCGTGAGAGTAGAGTATAAAATGTGTAGATGCTCGATCCCAGGATAAACATATCATAAACTTAGCCGCATTTTGGGCCATGGAAAGAATTGGAAGATGCATGGTTGGAATAGTGTCCAAGAAATGATTTTAAGATAAGATAAAAGCATGAACATTTTAAGTTCAAGAAAATTTTGTTTTTAAGAAAGAACTCATATGAAGGAAGAAAAAGCCTCATGCAGAGCTTAGGTTAATAGTAGGATTAGGACTAGAGTTTAAAATAGAAGATAATATATTATTAGTGAATCTTGCATGCTTCTGTAGTTGACTTGTAATCCAAACATAACTATTTTTGGCATGAGGGTGATTTTGAGAGTGTATGGGTGGTGAAGGGAAAGTCCCCACCCCTATATTTGTGTGTGTTGATAGACCGTGAATGATTGTAAGGTTACGATTTTATTTTTCTTATGTGCATGATCTTATGGAGTTACTATTTATGTATTCAATATTTTTGTTTCGTGGTGAATAATAAAATGGATCCTTGTGGATGGATTCATGTTATTTATTTTACTGTTGATGAATCTTGCATGGTAAATCTATTTTTGGTTCTTTTTTAGTTCATTCTTGCATTTGGTTATGATTTGTTCCTTTCTTTGATCTCGTTTATATGTTATTGTTATTCAACATATCTTCACACATGCTAACTCCTTAACAAATATAGTATAAAAGAGGGGCTTGGTGCCTTTACGCACTTTGGGTGAACATTAAAATTTCATATTAATGAGGTGTCAAAGTGTATATAATTTTGAGTAAGAAAACAAACTACATGGATAATGGTGGAGAGTTTTTTTTTGTGTGTGGGACCAAAGGAAGGAAGGTTGGGCTTAAAATTTTCTTAGCAATTAAATGAAAGGATTTTCATTCCTTTATATAATGTCCTTATGTCCTATGATAGTCGCAACAGACATTGAATTCAGACTAAGAGGGATTCCATGCTCAAGGGTCAGATGGTTTAGGAGGTCGCAAGTTATTAGTGATTGTCTATGAAGATTATCTAGGATGGTCACATAATGCCCCTTAGGTTCATATGTGGATGGTAAATGGGTTTATTTTGATTTGATATTCGGTTATGACATGGCCTCGAAGTGGTCTGTTTAGTTATTTGTTGAGGAGTATTCTTAGATGGTGTGACGAGTGAGGGACGAGGACCTAATATAGAAGCTTGATGGGTTGGTTTCGGAGTTGAGATAACAGTGACCTTCTTAGAAGGGGGTGGGATGAAATTTCAAAGGTCACGTGAGTGGTACTGATTTGCAAAGGTATAATAGGGTATTTTACAAACTTGGAAAATGGTTTTTTTTTGTCCCTTCATGGTTTTCTTATATGAGCTAGGTGTGGATGTTAAGGTAGTAGATGTGGAGGGCTGATATTTAATGATAGGATTAGGGGATATTTATAAATTTTTATGAGATGTGGGCTTAGAAGCATCTTGAGGAGGCTTGGATGATGTGGATGTAGATTTGGAAGATGAGGGTGGAGATTCAATAGTGTTTTTAGTGGATGTAGATTCGGTAGTTGTGGATTGAAATTTTGTAGACGTAGATGTTGATCCAGAAAATGTAGATAAGAGTTTGGGGTTAGGTAAAGTCTTATTGATAGTATTGATATTATGATGAATGTGAAAATTTGTTGTTTGCGGTTGATTGGTGGATGGAGAGTGATTTGGGAAAGGTTGTTTAAACACATAAAAATTTTGGGTTTTGGGTACATTTGGATTTTCTAAATGGAGTTCACCTTTATCAATCAAATCTTGAAGGACATTATGGAAAGAGTGACACCTTTCAATGTTGTATCCATTAACCCTAAGGTATTTACAATAATTATCAACCCTATACTAAGAGGGCTTAGATATGTATGTTTCGATGGGGCATATGGGTCAGAGAGATATCATATTAGTAGCAAGGAGTTTGTTGAATACTGCGTTATAGGTCTCTCTAACAGGTGTGTAATTATGTTGTAGACAAGAATGCTTGATAGTTGTTTTTTCCTTAGGGGAATATTTGATGAATACGATGTTGGGTGATGTTTTCGACTTGTCAGGATTGGAGAATGATTTAGATAAAAATTCATATTTTGTCTTCTTAGGTCATAGTTTAACTCTGCCTTCTTCAAGGGCTTACAATTCTAATTTATGGTGAAATATTTGTCAAATGTCTAGAATGAATGGATTTAAAGTGTGTATGAGATGTGTTTAGTGTATGAACGGTGGAATAATTCAATTAATTCAGTTTTTGGTATTGAAAAAAATAATTGATTGATTACACCCCTCCAATGGGAAACAAAATTGGCTATGGATTCATCTTCAAATTGTTTAATGGCGTAGAGGTCATTGATGGTGATTTTGTAGGTGATGTTTATAGAGAAATATTTTAGGAATAGTTGTACAAGTTGTGTGAATAAGAAAAGGGAATACTAAGGGATGTTATTGTACCAATCCAGGACAAGACCGACGAGGTACATGGGGAAAGTCTTGAGCATTAGATCTTGGTCGTGGGATATGAGGTAACAAACCTGGTAGAAAGTATGACTGTGTTACTGGGAATATTCTTTAAAATAGATTTTTATAAACTTTAGAAGTTCCTAGTGAGGCAGATACACTTTGTAAGGTACTTAGGGGTGAATGGGCTCATTGCATATTTTTTCATAGGAGAGCACATTCTTAAGACTAGAGGAAGTGGCTTTGAGATTAGATATTTTTTTCATGAGAGCTTGAAGGGGGTCTAGTTGTGATGGTTTTTGTAAGGGTAAACTAGGTTGGTTGAATGAAAACTAGGTAGGTTGTGGGTATGATTGATACTGCTGAGGGATATTCTGTTGATAAGGGATATTTTGTTGATAAGGAATGTTAGTGGGGATATTGTAAGTGGATTGAGACACAAAGGGTTTTGATGGTTTCATATATATATAGGGTATGGTAATAGATGTGTTAATAAGAGGTTGTGATGGTTAGGGGATATGTTGGAAGGGAACGGATGTATCGGTAAGAGGTTTTGAATAAGTGAGTGGTTGTTGGAAGTGTATAAAAGAAGCAATAGAGGATGGTGCTTGTTGTGGGACATTCTGAATAGGAATACATTGGGGTATAGAAATGAGTGGTTGTAATGGTTTAGGCCCATGTTATAAGATAAGAGGAGTGGAGGATGATAAATAAATGAGGTGGGTGCTAGCAATAACACTAGTGTTAACTAGAGGGATAGATGCGGGAACAGACATAGTGATGTTTTAAACATGGTTAATGGTTTTTTTAGAAGGTGGTGGTTGAGATACAGTGATAGAAATGGTAACAAAACTTACTAGAGGTGTCTGAATGACTAAGGATTCTGGAGGAGTAGATGAGGAAGCATTAGGATTGTTCTGAAGAGGTGTGGAACTAGTGGAAGGATCAAGTGAAGATGTAGGTTGTTGAGTGGACATGTCTTGAGAATAAGTCATATGAAGACAAAAAATAGGAATGAAAGACACGAAGTTAGATTTTTCAGGTTGAGTATGAGGTGGAAATGGGTGTAACTATTGAATGTAGGGTTCTTGAGTTGGGTCAATAAGATGGGAAAAACCACATGAAGGATCAAGAACGTATAGAGGTGGTTCAGATACTGACCGTTGAATTTGGACACCTTAGCTATAAGGTAAGCATTAAGGACCATGGAGTTTGAATCTAAAATCTCTAAAAATATGGGATCCCCACCATTAAATAAGTGAGGACTCGGAGGGTCAAGGATTTTAGATGATGCAGATTGAAATCTAGGAGTTATAATGAGAGTATCTGAAAACTTCCTTCCAAATTCTTCTATCTGAGATAAATGAGAGATTTGATGATGGAGTAGGCGTGTGGAATCTAGAAGGCATTTTTGGATACTTTCATTATAACACTCATTTTCTTCCTCCCAAATTCATTTATTTTAAAATTTTGTGGATATTTCTTGATTTGGATCTATACTTGGTTGAGATTTTTGGGTTTGATGGTTAAATGGTGTACATACCTGGGAAAAACTAGACATGGTTTTTGATGATTGGACACAGGATTGTTGTCTTGTAAGTATCGTGATTAACAAACATATAATCACCTAAAAATGAAAGATAACTAAGTGAGTTGATTACAAATAATGGAAAAATCAAGAAGAATGAATTTTTAGATTATCTTGAATTAATTAAAAAAAGATGAAATGTGCAAAATGGCTGATGGGGTCCTAGGAAATGGTTGTTTATGGCTAGTTTCAAGACTATTTAAGACTAGCATTCTCGATATACCCAAAGGTATATGAGGCTCAAATATGTGTTGGTGTTGATACACGGCCTGGTATTGGGGCCTACCCCCACACTTCCTAGTCCTGCATTGATAAGGGAGTCAGGTTCTTAGCCAATATATTGCCAACCAATTGTTTATACTCGGTCAGAACACTGAGTCACTTTACCTATTAGGTGATGAAATTCCAATATTTATCAATTAGGTGGACGTTTTTTTATGCAAATTTGATATTTTACGTGGTTTGGTTGTGTGTGAGGGATGAATCAAGTGAATTCAATCAGTTAAGCTTTCCTAATTAAATTTATATGATCAATCAATATGCAATGTTCATTTTAATCCCAAAAGAAAATATTGATTTCGATGAGGAAAGACAAAAAATATGTAGTATGGAAAAAAAAAAGGAAAAGGATTCACCTTAATAACATTTCCTTTTTAAATTTTTTACAATTTTTTATTGTTATATATTTTTTAGCAATATAACAATCTAGCAAGAAAAAAGCCTCCAAAAATTGGAAACCTATAAGTACGAGTTAGGATAAAAGAAAAGCCAACAAAAAAATAGGTGTTAGAAGACTGACTGCTAAGTAATCATAATAATTAAGAGAAATTGTAAGTGAATGACTAAATTTCTTGTGATTCACTCGATCACTAGTGATTGACCAAATCACTAGCAACTACAGAGCATAAAACCTAAATGTGAAAAATATGAAATTTGAATGAATGAAAGAAAGGGAATTTGGTCCCATCAGGCGTGCCATAATGTTTAGAGTTTTTTTACCTTTCTACTTTTTTTATTAGATTAGGAAAAAAAAAGGGATCGGCTCACAAGGGCCATACAAGAGAGAGGAACAAAAAGAGATAACCAACAGGAGTAACCGAACTAAAAGAGTCCTAGAAAATGAGTTAAAACATCTTAACTCTTACAATGCAACCTGGACCCAAGAGAGGAAACCCCTAAAAACGAATAGAAAAAAAAAACTAAGAACCTAAAGTTTGCCAAACTTCCGCCCACAATTCAGAGAGGGTGCCAACAACCAGTAACACATGACCAAGGAGCACCATCCAAACACAGCAACCAGGGGATCAAGACTTGCCATGGCCTCCATTATCCATATCCTCCTCAGAGCTACTGATCCAGAGGTTGAATTTCCTTCTTTTGTTTCCTGTTTCCAACATTTTCACCCTATCCAACAAAACCTTCACTTGATTTTCCCGCTCGTTTACTCTATGTTTAGTTTAAAATTGATCGGTGACCATTTTCTTGGAAATATTGATAATGTCCATCATAGAATCTCTTTGGCCAGCACTGACAGCCTCCATGGCCTTCAAGACACCTTCCAGGTACAGTATTTTCCTACTCCATTCATCAAAGACATTGGGATCACCCACACAATCTGTTTTCCTGGAAGCACTGGCCTCCCTAAGGCCACCATCTCTATTGTCGTTTTCCCATTCCTTTTCCACAGCGATACCCTTTCTTGCCTTCATTTTAGTGAGGAAAATTGCGAGAGTAACATCGTCCTCCTCATCATGCTCGTCCATCACCGTCTTCAAAGGAGGAAACAGGGTCGGAGTACCATTCTCAACCAGCAGGAGAATCAAACCTTCATGCAGGGGAAGCTCAACCTTGTCTTGCTGAAAGGCAATCAAGGAATTCATGAGAGAGGTAGCAAGGAAGAAAGGAATATTGATCATCACCTTGTGCCAGAACATGTTGAGCAGAGTCATATGGTGGGTATAGATATTTCTATACTTGCCCTCCAATGTGATGTATTTCATGAGTTGGAGGCAGACGTCCTTCCAAACACCAGGGATGAAAGAGCGGGCAATACCATCCGTGAAGAACCGACACCTTTCTTTGCCAACAAAAAACTTGTCAATCTCCAAATCCCTGCGTTTTCTATCCTTATAGAGCTTCAACCCTTCCATTTTCATTTCAGTAATCCTGGCTCTATTGGTCTACGAGACCTCTACATCCATGCCGCGAATATGAAAAACCCCCTCCTTCCAAGCAATGCCAAAATATTTTGACAGGATAGAGTCATGACCATGTAATTTGGTGATGAAATTGCTGAATCCCCCAACCTTAAGCTTGTTCCACAGACTCAGATTGTTCTCTTCAAAGTTCTGACTAGCAGGCTCCACCCTGATTCTGTCACCTCCCATCTTAGCTTTACCAAACTTCCCTTTCAACCAACAGCTCCCCACAATCAACAGCAAGTTCACCCTTTCAAAAAGCGAGCGGAAAAGATGATTTTTTGTGAAAGTTCCTAGGGTACTTGAAATACTTCGACCGCTCGTGCCAACATTATGGAACTTAGCGCCCCTTTTCCTTAATGATTTCATCATTAATATTAGAGGGAAGCTTATCTCCTTCGCCCCATATCTTGTACTCATGGCTCTGGACACCTATATTTTCCATCTTGTCCACACAAATATTACCATGTCTCCACGTATGATTAATAGAAACTTTATCAAAATCCTTAAGCATTTCCTTGATATCTTGGATGATGTTTCTTAAAGCCCAATTTATTCTACACCTATTATTGAGAGCACTTATGATGATTAGGAAGTCACCTTCAATCTGTATATCCTTAATACCTTTTTCCTTGGCTATTAAAATTCCCCGAAGGAGGGCTCTAGCCTCCGCCATGTTATTGGTTTGTTTGCCTAAAGGGCCAACATAGGCAAACAACCAATCACCCTCTTTATTTCTTAAGATACCCCCTCCCCCTGCTTGACCAGGATTTCCTTTAGAAGCCCCATCAAAGTTGATCTTGATAGTAGATCCCACTGGCTTGTTCCAGTTCACAATCTTATGAGGGTTATGGATCTTGACCGGACTATAGGCAAACTTTTCCAGCACAACCTGTTCCCCTTTTGGACAAATCTTGTTAGCTTTACTTTTAAAGAGTTTGAGATTTTCCTTTATGGCAGCTAGGATCTTCCTCTTTGTCACCACAAACTGTGGTTTCTGGTCTCTAAAGACACTATTATTCCTTGCTTTCCATATCCCCCATAAGAAGTGGGGTAAAGCAATCCTCCAGGCCCAAGTCAAAAAGGGAAAGCTAAAGGGGCTTTCCCATTGAAAGCAACAATCTTCAATATTAGAAGGTATGATCCATTGGATATTGAAAAAATCCAAAATCATCACGAAGAACACCTTTAGAGAAAGGACAATGTAAGAAAAGGTGATTCACATTTTCCTCCCTTTTCCTACATAAAGAACACCTATTAGGAATCATCATCCCTCTCTTATTGAGGTTATCCACTGACAAAATTCTATTTTGGACAGCCAGCCAGAAAAAAATATTGATCTTTGGGATCAAGTCTTTAATCCATAACTTACCCCAATAGTCTTTTTGTTGATCTTTCTTGAAATGAGAGCTATAGGTAGATTTGACAGAATAGTTTCCTTAATCCTCATCTTTCCATATGATGGTGTCCTCCTTCGTCTGGAAAATGGGGATGTGAAAGTCCCTGAGTTTCTTGTTGAGATCCTAGAAAGGTTTGAGATCACCAAGATAGTCTGGAGGGGGGATTATGGTTTCCTAATGATACTTCTCCTCAAAAACCTAGAAATCCTTAATCCAAATTTTACCATTATCTTCATAGACCCGAGCCACCTCCTTCCAAATTTCTTGATCAGCTAAGGGGACCTCTTCAATCTAGCTATCCCACCAAAATCCGATCCTGTTCTCCTTCCCTATCTCCCAGGAAGCACCCTTGGAGAGGATTTCTTTAGAATCCATCAGGGAATTCTATAAATAAGATCCTTTAGGAAGGTTATTATGGAAGAAAAAGGAATCAATTATGCTCTAATTTCTCAGGTATTTATTTTTTATTATATCAACCCATAGGCCTTCTTCTCTAGCTATTCACCAACCAGCTTTGGCTAAAATAGCTTTTTTCATAATAGGTATGTTCTTAAGACCTAGACCACCACACAACTTTCGCTTAGTTACTTTGTCCCACGCTACCATGGGGAATTTAAAATCTTTTGAAGCACTACCCCAGAAAAATATTTTCTGAAATATTTCCAAAATAGTTGTTATTTTAGCCAGAAGTTTGAAAAGAGACATACTATAGATGGGGACTCCTTGGAGGGAGCTCTATAGAAGTTGAATCTTACCAGCTTGTGAGAGGAGGAGACCTTTCTAGGAGGAAAGTTTTTTGTTAACTCTTTTCAACAGGGCATTCCAAACTGAGCTATCAGGACTTTTTAAGGATAAGAGGCATTCCAAGTTAGGAATCTGGGAAGTATTAGATTCAACAACCAAGGATACGAGAAAGCCCAACTTGAACATGATTATCTACATTAATAAAGTAGACAAGACTTTTAAGGAAATTGACCATCTACCCTGAACCCTATTAATCCTCATTGAGGAACAAACTTGAAGTTATTGGCTTCTTAGAATAGAGACTTTCCCCATTGGGAAATTTTCATAAACAAATTGATTGAGGAAAATAGGATGGAACCCATTTGAAATATTAATACCCTAGAAATTCTTAAAAATCATAGCCTGCTTACAAATTCTACTTGAGGATTCAACCCATGATAACATAAAGGAAGGGGGATAAGGGATCACACTGTCTTAGTCCTCTACAAGATTTAAAGAAGCCTTTTGAGCTGCTACTGACCAACACTGAATAAGTAGCAGTAGATATAAAGGTCATAATCATGCTAACCATAATATTGTCAAACCCCACTTTCTCTAGAATAGCCTGAAGGAAAGACTAGTTAATCATATCATAGGCCTTGTGCATATCAAGCTTAAGCAACATAGTTGATCTAGTTAGAGTTATCAATGGAATGAATGGCCTCCTAGATCACAACAATACTATCAGTGATCTGTCTCCTAAGAAAAAAATCTCCTTGGTTCTCAGAAATAAAGTGGGTGAGCACCGGCCTGATCCTACAAGATATGATTTTGGTTAGAATTTTATAACCTGTGTTACACAAGCTGATCGGTCTAAAGTCCTTGACCTCTTTGGCTCCAACAATTTCAAGAACAAGGACCAAAAAAGTGTTGTTGAGCTGTCTGAGAAGCTTCCCATTTTTGAAAAATTCTTGGACCATATCAATAACTTTATTCTTTATCACGTCCCAAAATTTATGATAAAAGAAGGCCTGAAAGTCATTAGGGCCAGGAAGACTTATTAGGTTCCGTATCAAATATCACAAACCTAATTTTATCTTCAAAAGGGATTTTTAAGAGCTCACAATTTTCCTCCCCTTGGCTTTCACTTTATGGAATAGATTCAAAATAGTGCATTGTCTCTGCACCTATTACTACGCCCCTTGGCTTTATCTACCCCTGTTGTTAGAGATCTCTTAAAATACTTTAGAATGGCCTAATAGGGTGACCTATCTTTATCTTGGTTTGATAGGATCTTAAAAACCTATACTTATCCTAGGCTTAGGACTACTATCATCTAGGATTTATGAATGTCCGAGTGCTCACCGAAGCACCTTTTTTATCTACACATTGTGGTCGTCCTTAATATTGGATCCCTCCATTTGAGAACTCATATGGGAACTCTCAACTTCTATACCTATCATACACCTACGTCTTACGCTAGGATGTTATGAAGTACTCAATTAGGAGATTAAATAAATTCCTGCTTGCTATGTAGAATCTGATCAAGACCATACTATGTATCAATAAGTGTCCTCAATGATTCCTTAGATGCTTCAGCCACTCTACTAAAGTATCTAAGGAGATGAGTGGAATTCATATCAAAACCATCAAAATTCCATAATTGGTGAGACAATGTTTGAGATGCATTAATTTAACAACTAATGTCAATCATTGGCCATCCCAATGACCTTGATGATAAGACCAGGCTTGAATTCTAGTACCACATGATCAGGAATTGGTCTACTTCCAAAGTAGATTTGTTTTCAGTGTTATGATTAGGAAGTGGGTTAGCTGAATATTTTCATCTTTGGATTATCCAGTTTAAGCAGGACTTAGAGGATTCATTGGGCTTAGACCCAATTCAAGGGACATTCCTATGATCAAGTAGAGATGATTCATCATACATATGTTGAAGCTTGACTACAAGCCTATCTAGTCTGATTTGGATCAAGTCCTCTATGACCCAGTTACAATAAAAATTGACCCATAAAAACTCTTGATCAATCCAGGCTTGCTAATATCAACCATCCCAGTGGTGTAGAGGAGAGACAGCTAGATCATCAATACTATCAGTGAATTGTTTAAGAAATAATGCGTTTTTTCACTATGTAGACACGGGGGAATTGAAATATCCTCCAATGTAAGCCAATAATTGTAACTTAGAATAGGTTGAGATATGACATTAATAGTGTCTTTAGTAGTAACCTTATTATCGGCATCCTTGCCTTTGAATGTAAAAACATACCAGGATTTCTTTGAGGAAAGGTTCGTGAAACACATAGCCACATGACCTGGAGCCGACAGGATAAGATCACCATGCACAATGTTAGGGTCCCAAAGAGTGACCACACCTCCAGAGGCTCCCACAGAACTATAACCTTCCCAACTACTTTCTTTCCAAATAGACCTTCCCACATCTTTGAATCTCTCCATTGACATTTTAGTTTCTTGAATCATAAAAATATCAGGTTTATTTTTCATTCTAAGATCCTTATCTAATCTATGTTTACTGGGGTTATTCATACCCCTTATATTCCAAGAAAGACAAATCATTAACATTTCTTTTTACGGGGGAGAAAATTCTGCAGTGTCTTCTGAATACCAGCTTCTACTTCCCTTCTTGAGCTTGTCTCCCTTACTTTTGTGTTACTTTTCCTACCTTTTAGGCTTGAGAGCTGCTACGAGTAACAAGTTTGGATTTACTCACGGGGTCTTCAGAGAGCCCATCTCATCATAGGTATCAAGAAAAAATTCTGATAGAATATCAAACACATTTGACATAGATAAATCTTCCTCTTGTCTTTTTCTGAAGGATCTATGACCTATAAAAAAGACACGTCTTCCAAAGATAATCCATTAGCAACTTGCAAAGCAATTTTATTATCCTCCATAACGTTACTTGCCTCATTCTCAGATAGCTAGGTTTCTTCTTCCGTGACAAGATCTAGCAGTTCATCATCCTTCTCTTTAGATTCTTTATTGATGTTTCCTTTTACATGCGAACTTGATCCCCCTCTTTCCTCACTGGGTTTATTAGGTAGGATAAATGGATCTTCTATTTTGGGATTTTCATGTTGAATATTTTCAACCCTACCATTCCTTCTAACCCTCTTCCATTGCTTTGTCTCTTTTTATGGACCCAACTTTTGGGGCATAACCTTTGTCTCAAGCTTCTTTTTTTTAAATTATAGACACAAATGTTGTTCATGGCCTACTAAATTGCATTTCTTACAGGAAAACAAGGATGGATCATAATCAAATATTTGTACCCATACCCCCTCTGGGGTCATAAGCTTAATATTGGTTTCCATACATGAATCTTGACTCATATTAACACAGAATCTAGCATGGGTGAATCTTGACTCATATTAGTTTACCTTTCTACTTGAGTTATTAAAGTGAAATAATAAAAACAAACTAACCTCAAAATACACAGGGTTTAACGATACCCATAGATGATGTATGTTGATGCTCGATGTTGATATAAGCTGTGATTCATCCAAAAGTGTGTACAAGCTCTGTTTGTGGGAAAAAACCTATGTTTAAAGACACTAAACAAGATGGATTAGATAGATAGATAAGCGAGATGCTCTAAAAAGGTATATTCTAGGAATCAAAAGGGCTTCCTCGAAGGATGTTAGTTTTCCTTGTAAATAATCAAGTGAATTATAATTGATAAACAATAAATGATAAAAAGATACAAGGTAGATAGATGCAATAATAGTAAATAGAGATGAATAGAACTCAAGATCAAATGGTAAGTCCTGTTCAGCTTCAAATGTGGCCTAGGAAAGTGTGGATGCAATCTGTACGTGTTTAAAGTAATCGTACTAGAATTCAGCAGCTTATTATTCAATCTTGTGTAAGAATTCAATATGATCTTCAATGTCTTGTTTGATGTCAACAAATCAGATTGCACATAGAATTAATTCATGAATGATGTCAAATAATTCCCTTTAGAAAGGTTGTTTGACTATTGGAAGTGAATGGATGTTTTTTATTTCGTGTGATTCACCACCAATTTCCATATAATAGTGAGCCATGCTTAAAAGCATGTTTGATAAAATAGATAAGAGATACTTGATGAAAACTAAAAAAAGTTGATAAAAGGTAAATCTTGATAGAAATCACTAGCAATTGGGCTAATCACTGGCGATTCGGGTGATTTTTTCACAGTTTAATAAATTTAAACATTTGAAGTTTTTGATTGATGTTTCCGAGTAACTTATGATTGAAAATGATGTTAAATAGATGATAAAACATAAAAATAATACTTGGAGGTTAAAAGGGATCCAAAAGAATCCTCAAACCTCACTGGAAGGTGATCTGGATGGTTGGTGCATTCTGTAAGTTGAATGTTGAAAAAATGGTCAACATAAGCTTTCAAAATTCTTGATAAAGATTGATAATGATGCTCACTGATGAAAATGATATTTTGGTGCCAAGTGATGATATGCAGAATGATGGAAGACAATATTGAAAGAAAAATCTCAAGATTCAAAATTGAGGATCCTGGATGATGGAAAAAAAACTACTATTTATAATCATTGGTGATTACCTCAATCACCGGTGATCCGGGTTTTTTGGGATTTGGAAGGGTGAAGTGGTTAAAACCACTTCCGAATGGATTTTTCTAGTCTTGGATTTGGATAAATAGTTTGCTAAGTTATTGGGGATGAGGTTTGATGGTTAACAGAATTGTGGAATAGGTTATATGTGATTTTTACTTATTTAATTTTTATTTTAGGGTGGTTTTAGATGGTTAGATGTAGATTTGACAGTTGTAGAAAGGATATTTATGTGTGTTAAATATGATAAATAGGTTATGACTTATCACAAGGTGATTTTATGAGTGTAAATGACGAATTGGATAATAAATGATAAAGGGGATGAAGGGTGCAAATTTTTGGTGGCTACACTAGAAGAGGAATGTAACTCCTATGACACACTATGACATGTAATACATGTCATAACAACTCCTATGAAACTCAAAATGCCTAATAAATATGAGCCACGAATGGTGAGAATTTATTCCAAGTAAATAAATATGAGGAAAATAATATCATACACCAACAACCCCCTTAAGCAGAGCTTAGGTGGGTAGAAAGGAAAGTGGGTCCTGGAAACAAGGTTACCAAAGTACAATGTAATTCTCACAAAGTGGATTAAAAGGAGAAAACCCAGTGGGTGAAAAATCCCCCCCCCAAAGAGTGAAAAATAAGAGAGGATGTGACTAAAAATCTGCACTCAAGGCTAAAACCATCTGAAGCCACCTTGTATCCTACAAAGAATCCTCCTAGAGTGACTCTGGATCAAAATTATATGTAGTGAAGATCAAATCACCATGGAAGAGTGATTTAAATTTCTAAGTACCTTATGGATCTATAAACAAGGTGTGGTTCCTATCTAAGTAACTATACTCCTCATGCAAGGTGTATGTGCTAACTACTCCTTGATGGGATGGAGAAACAACAATAAAGAAGGAATTTGGAAGGCCTTGTAAATGTGTAGAATACTATCTAATGTCTGATGAGTCTTGAATCAAATATCTTACTCCCTGCAATGTCTACAAAGGACCAAAAGTAGGTGGATCAAGACATAACTCCGCAAAATTTGGAAGGTGACATGTAGATTGTGGAGGTGACTCCCCATCACTATTGTAGTCATTTATGCTAGAAGAGAAGTCCTTGTCATTAGAAAATTCATCAATCTCAATAGTATCACCAAGTACAGGTTACTCTAATGAAGAATCTAAAGGATTTACAAAGTTAGAGAAGGAATATAGATGAGTCTAATGAATGACTACTCCCACTACAATGATAGGGTCATCATGCAAATCTCTGGCGTACACTAAATCTAGAGTGAAATTAACTTACTTGACCTAATCAATGTGAGTAATCATATATAATGATAAGAGATTAGTTGGTAGTGATGGGATGCTATAACATTATTGCATGTTCCTCCAATCACTTCAACATACTATCTCCCAAAAACTTGAGTAGAAGTGTCAAGCCACATGGCTCTAAGGAAGTGAACTTGACATGTGAAGAATCCATATGATGTGATGCTCCAAGATCAATAACCCATGTAGGGTTCAGAGGTACCACTATAACTAGGGTTTTCCCCTTTGTTTTCTCCTTTCTTGATTCTTTCTCTTTCCCTTTTCCATTATTATTTTCCTTGGAAGATTTATGAGTAGATGAATATAGTTTGATATACTCTGGTAAACCTATTTTGTTATTCTTTAGAAGAATCGTGAGGAAGTCAGTTTACATCTTTAAACATTAATTTCATCATGCCTACTTGTGTAATACCCACATGTTATCTTCTCTTTCTTAGGCTTAACACTAGTGCAAGTGTTAGAATTTGGTTTTGTGGTGGATTGATCCTTCTTATTCTTATGATCCTTGTTGTTATTTTTCTTCTCTTTTGAATCGTTCTATATCATGTGGTTTAGTGAAATTTAATGCACCCATATGAATAAATTTATCTTATTCTTAAATCAAGTCAACAAAAAACTCATCAAAGGAGGAAATTTTCCATTCTGTTCCAAGTTCCCTTTTTGTTGAATGGAAGGTAGAGATGAAAATATAATAATTAGGACCTAGTTTGGTGAGGAAAGAAGAAGTAGTTATGAGTACTTTTTGTCAATTCCACATTCTTTCAGTAGCATTCTCACATATTTGAACTTGGTGAAGTAGTCCTGAAGTGTGTGAAAACTGCTAGTACTAAGACTAATACTCTCATTTTCTAGTTCATGCCATGTCATTTCATCCTATTTCCAAAAAAGGTTTTACAAGGTATCCCATGAATCCTTGGGTGTTTTGGTAGTAGTTATATGAAAGTACATGTCCGGTGACACAAAAAGGAACAAAAAATCATAGGCTTCATCACACTTATCAAACCATTTCTCTTTATCTACAACGGTTGTTGGTTTAGTTAGTAAACCCATAGTTATCATGTAGAGATTCTTGTTTCATAAAATGAGTGACATGGAATTCTTACACTCATGGTAGTCAAATGGAGTAATTAAAACAACTTAATTTGGATCCATTAACATATTTTAGTGTCTTTGGAAAATAAAATTTTGAATGTGGAAAGAAGTAATCAAAATATTTTACACCCCCTTAACATACAAAGGTTCAATTATAAAAGGATAGATAATACCTCCAATGTGTAGAGATAAAAAAAATTGAACTTTATAAAAATAACACTTCATAATTAGCTACCAGCTAAAACTTATAGAAAATCAGAGTTTTGGCCTTAGTAAACACTTTGGAAATCCTGAAATGCACTAATTTAGAGTTTTTCATCTTGCTCAACACTTTAAGAAACCTGAAATGGTATTAGTCATGTTTTTGTACATGATTAACAACTTTGTATGCCAAAAATATGCCTTTAGGTTTTGACCTTTCTAGATACCTTCAAAAACCCATCAAACTACGTCACATTTTTGTACTTGAAAAACAAGTCCTAAAACCTACCAATTAAATTTGATGTCCACACACCCATTGTTAGGTTTTTACACTTGTTGAGAACCTATAGAAAATTGAAATAGGTTGTTAGGTTTTTTTTACTTGACAAGAAAGTTTCAGAACCTAAAACATGTTGAACAAGCATCATAACATGACGTGTGTCAAGCAGGTGTCAGAACCCGAATCATGTTAAATAGGTTACAAAACCTGAAACACTGAGTGTTAACTAGAGTTTGCATATTTGACCATAGATTTCAAGTTCTTATCAAATTATTGAGTTTTATCAAGTTGGTTTTTTCATTTATGTCAATAAGTGTCTTTGATGTCAAAAGGAGAATGGAACATGAAGTTTGATTGGTAGTTTCAGACATTGATGTCATGTGTTGTGTTAAGATTGCTTGGTCTAGTTTTCATTAATGAGGTGTCATGGTTTCTTGAATAGATATGATTACTTGCAGAGGTATCGTAATATTATAGTGATGTCATGAATATTTTTGAAGGCTCTTATAGGTTGGAAAGAATGAAAAATTCGTGAGGTGGTCTGCATTGATGTTGCAAGAATGATCAAGAAGTCTAGTTTGGAGGCCTAGTGAGTAAGATAGTGTGTCATGGTGTTTCTTAGGTATTTATGAACTAGTTATGCATGGTAAAATCATGGAGAGCATGAGGATGAGGTTTAAATCTTCTCATAAGTGTCTTAGAGTGTGTTTACATGGATTAGACATATTTTCTATGTCTGCACTAGAACTTATCTTAAGCCCTAGGTGGTCGAATGAGAGAGGTTGGATAGATTTCAGCATGAATATGTAAAGGTGAGCATTGGGAAAGGTGTTATTGGTTTTCCTAGAGGTTTGAGTGACGTTTCAATTCATGGTTCTCAAGTTTGAGCATGAAAAATGATTTTTTCCTCTACCGAGTTCTCAGAAGTGAGAAAACCAACTCGAGAAGGTCTATTTGATGCTCGTTGACACGTGTGAATTATGCATGGGAGGCTTAAATATTCATGGTATTTGGGTAAGGTTCCTAAATTAATGTTCTTGGAATTATTTTTTTGATTAAGGGGTGGATATTTATGAATGATCATTAAGAAGGTAAGGTCGTCTTAAACCCTCCTTAAACCCTAGTTAGGTAGCAATGGAGAAGAACTTGTTGTAAGTGACCCATAATGGATTGGTTGAAATTATTTAGTGATTAGAGGTTGTAGAGGACTCTTTCATATTTATTTATGTGGTATTTAGGTTTCTTGAAAGTATGTGGACCCCACAGTATTTTACATGTTTATGAAGAAGTTGATATTTCTCTCAGGTTTTACATTAGACCAGATGAATAAATTGATGTTAATTTAAGTTGGGAAGCTATAATACATGTATATAGTGGTTTAAGATCATGTTTTATCAATTATGAGGTATATGGAAGTCATTCTTGCATGAATGGTTTTGGGGCAATTTATGACAGTCTTGGTGGTCCTGGTTGCAGAGGTGTTATTGGGCACTTATAGTCCAAAAGATGGTATCTAATGAAGTTTTTGATGACCCTTAGGACATGATATTTCTATCCATGTGTCATAATTTCATGGTTGAGGTGATTTTATGAGTGTTTTAGCTTCATGTTTGAGGACACGTTTTTTAGGTCACAAACCTAGTGTCATACCCTGCCTTTTCATTATGTTATGACACAAAATAAGTTACGATATTTTAACAATTTGTGAATATAAGGGAACTAGTTATGTCATGTTGTATAATTTACAACTATACATGTGTACGCATATCCATAAGGGTATGCATACTTATGCATAACTATATGTGTGACATCGTAATGATATTTGTAATCATGTCTTCATGGGTTGTTTAATGTTGTAATTTATTTTGTTGTACTTTTTTTAGGAAGCCACCTTACATTGTTTGATGTTGGTAATGAATAAGTAATAATGATAAATTTGTCTCATGACTGAATTCGTTTTGCATGTTGTACATTATGGTTTCATTATTATATCCTTTGTATTATTAAAATATATATTATTTGGTGTTATGAAGCAATTATTAGTGCTTGGGTGTCATGACTAACCATCTCCAGATTAATATGACATTCACTCACCATAATGCAATAAGAGGTTTTTATTGTTAATATAAATATAAGTTCTTAACTGATGACAACGTAAAAAATATGAATGTGTGTTCTCTTTCTTGTAATGATTATTAATGTAAATAATTTTCATTATTAACATGTTGCTTAAATGGTCACAGACCATAATTGCATTTGAAAGTTAAATAACTATAACAATCCATGGCCACCTTTTCCATGATTACAAGTGGTAAGTTATAAATTATATTATTAATTAATTTTTCATTAATCAAGGTTTTTATTTTTTTCATTTGATGGTAAAATCCTTCTTGGTACTATTACGTAATGTGTTAGTGCTAGTGATAATTAGTCACACACCATAGAACTGGATATTTTTAAAGTGTTAACAGTAATAGATACACTATCGTATATGGTCATATTGAGACCAAAATGTAACTTACAACAAGTTGGAATGTTATGATGTTTTATTGTCTAAAATCCATTTACCATGGAAGATAAGATAAGGATAATGTTTATTATTAAAATGGTTTAATACCAAAAATAAAAATTAAATCAATATTTAATTGTTAAAATCCACTAACCATGGCAAATACATTAAGGGAGATTATAAACCATGATGGTCTAAGACCATAGTGATTATATTTGAAAAGTGTTTGATAATTAAAATGGTCTTTGACCATAATTCATTTGCATTTTGATTGGTTGATGAATTGAACTATTTGTTTATTGACTCAAGAAATAATGAAGTTGTTGTTTTTCATTGGTCTTCCATAGAACGCATCATTACCATGAAAATTTAGTTAGTGTGTAATTTTTGATTTACTTGTACCACTCGATACTCCAGGAGAGGGAAAGATCTAGAACATTGGTCGCGAGAATTACTAAGCCAATATGTGGCATCTGCATGAAGTGAAAGGAATTCAATTTTATTGGGAAGCACAAATATTCCTTAAGATGTTACCCTTTCATAAAAATGATTTCATTTTATTGTTTTCTTTTTATTGTCTTGAGCTCCTTCTTTCCCATTCAAGATCCATTTTTTGAACAAATTGTGCAGGAGTTTTTAATCTATTCTAGTTGATATTTGTAAGGAACGTAATAATGGAATATATAGTTGGATATAATGTTTTTTTGTTTGGGTTATTGGTGATGTTAATTTTCAAGTCTAGGTTGAATTATTTGGGGGTTTCTTGGAGAAATAATTGGAAAAATTAATGTTCAGTCTACACAACGTGCTAGAAGTTTTCAGAGGAAATATTAAGGGAAAATAACAAATATATTTGTGGCTCAGGAATGGATTCACCACTCTCTTCCTCCTTGTTGTTATTTTTTTAAAATAATGCATATAAAAATATCTCTAAAATTTTTTGTGTGAGTTTTATTTTAGTTTATTTGGGGATAATAATGACCTGGTATGTTATTTTTAACAAAAATATGTAATATGAAGTGGAATACATTTTCTATTAAAGATATTTAGAAAATATGGAAAAGAGTATTCAGTTGTCTTGAAAATTTTGGAAAGAAAATATGCATGTTGCTGAACTGGTTTTGATTTCATTTGGCAAGAGAACATTGTAATGATTTTTTTAAAATCTGCATTGGTTTATTCGAAGGCTTGCATGTTGGGGAAAAACTATTTTCTGGGTAATGTTTATTCTTTGAAAATAAATGATATGGATATATTATTTTGGAGGGGAACTTATATATAGATGTTAAACTATTTTCTATGTATTGATTAATATTTTAGAAAATGTATAGGATACATACATATTTTTCTAAGTTGATGATAAAAAGAAAATTACTTACATACTAGTGTCAAACTAATTTTTTGGAAATGTTTTTCACTTAGCACTATATTTAAGTGTATGTAATATTTTGTGTTAATTTCATAGAGAGGAACTCGAGGTTATACAACTTTAGGAGTCTTTAGAGGCATTTCAAAAGAAATTTGGGTTGGTTTATAATAATTATATTATAGATTTATTTTTAAATTTCTACACTTAGAGACAATATAAGTTGAAAACATTCATATATATACTCTTGGAATACGATGAATTCCTAGTGAGATATAATATACCATAGGACGTCTTCCTCTTTATGTATTAAAATTTAGTAATAAACAAAATACTCTAGATATAGGCATGAGTTTGTTTGTATCATATTAAGGCTACTATTTCATAAAATAAGGAAATGATGGATGTAATCCTCCTTCATGTCCATTATTAGATTTGTTTTTAAACCTTTGCAAAAGGGGTTTAATAATATATTTCTTTACTTTTATACTTGAAGTTCAGTTATGGATAATTGCGGCATTAAAATGTCTCTTGAACGAGGTTTTGAGAGTGTTCTAGAGTTTTGATATACTTGTTCAAAGTTTGATAATGATAGTATTCCATGTTCAAAAGTATCCTTTCATTTAGAATTAACAAGAGCGGAATTTGGTTTTAACATCACGGTGAATAAGGTGAGAAAGATAAGGCTTGTTGATGTTACATCAGATGTTTATGTTTGTTACTAGATTAAATGTAATAATGATGGAAAGGATAGATTGTAACTTTGTACCATTAGAATTGTATTTCTTCCATCATGTACTTCAAAGAGAATTTTTTTTCCTTCATTAGATTGTTTCCAGAGATTAAAGAACTGTTATGGATAAATTTATTCTTGGATTGAAAGTAGTAAAGTTTACTAATCATAAAGGACCATGAATTAGTGACTAGAAATTACTCTTAATATATTTTAAGATGGTATAAATTTAATACTTGTGATATGAAATGATAATGTAAGTAATATAGATTACTACATTAGTTCCACTACATTGTATAAACTTTGTGATGTATTAGAAAAGAATGATTTAGAATGTCATGATGTATTTATTATATTCATTATATCATAATATAACAACAAGATGGCAAGTTTGAAAAATTCATGCCAGTTCAATTTAACTAACCATTATATCATCTTCTCTCTTCTAAAAATAGCGGAGTAGAATAATCAATGTGGAGTGATTAAAGAAAAGGATTATGTATGTTTATCATGCATTGATTGTATAAAATTTAATGATCATATTGTACTTTAATTATTTCAAAATATATACTTCATATCTTGATAAAGGAAATTTGGCCTATTTTAATTAAATGATTATATTGGATAATCATATTGTACTTATGTATTATCATTATTAATTATTAAATTGATGATTATGATTTGTTCCTTGAACTTGTGAAAATGATGTATTTGTATCGTTGTATTACAATAGAAATATTATTAAATTTAAGGTTACCATGAGATAATAATTATATTTGATAAAAGTCAATTTGAATTGATAATGATGTCTGCAAACATTCATTGATGATAAAAAATAGTATGAAACAATGAGAAACATATTGTTGGCTTTTAACAACATCATCATACATGTTTATGATAAAGTATATATGTTGTAAATATCATATTAGTTTCGACTATACCCTAGTGGTGAAACAATTACAATGATATGAAACAAAGTATGAAGGTACATCATAATCATCTTGAGATATAGTACAAGTGTACTTAAATAATTTGGTTGTACTAGAATAAGTAAATGTCAATTAATGACCTTAAGTGAAAATTAACTTAACACTATGGAATAGTTTATCCCCATGCTTAAATAAACTAAATCAATGATCGTAGAACAATATAGTTTGAATTACATATGGTATGAGGTACATACAATAGTTAGAGCTTCAATGATTTCATTGTACACTTCAATCATGAATTGGATAACATAATGAAACTTTGAATAACCTTTCATGAGGATGAAAGAATAGCGAATTATAAATGAATGGTAGGCATCATGAGACAAAATTCATGTTGTAGGATCCTTTTCCATAACATCTCGGTATGGCTGTGGGGAGGCAAATGAACATGCAATGACTTAGATCATTACGTGAGTGTATCCTTTCCTATAGGAATCCTAATGTGGTATTGATAGGATTCATGTGACCTGAATATTGAGTCATGATACCTACAACTTTATAACTAAATTAAATTACTTATTGCACGTGAATACTGAAAATGGTTAACCGTAAACTTAATACTTAACCAATGGAAATATAAATCCTAATAAATATGTTGATATGGTTGTGCGGTGAAGGAAAGAAAGGTTTTGTAGGCTAGTTTTCAGTCTCAAAACTGGCTTACTAGCACTTTGATTAATAACTATGGCCATAGTAGTGAAAATAACTGATTACATTGTCTAGACACCATGTCTTCTTGTTAGTAGTGTCTGGATTTGGATGGATGTTACTTCAATGACTTTTCAGTTGACGTTAAGAATATGCATAGGTTCTCTGAACCTATAATAAGGTTTAACCAAAGGTATACATTGTATGTTATCTCATAAAGAGTGTTAAAGGGAGATTGAGAATGATCTATAACCCTTTGCAGTTGCACATGGTTATCATAGGTTGTTAAGATGGATTATGGAATATTACTAATGTTAGAATACTTAGTATTGAACTAAGTAAAAGTGTTATTTATTACAACATAAAAAAATTAAGGAATTTTCTAAAATTATTAGTATGTGGGGTTTATTCTATTGCATGTTGAAAATCATTGAAGGCATAAAATGGTGATTAATGGTTTATAAAAAATAAAAATAAAAATACCTTAGTTTTTTTAAGTATAACATGGGTGTTACATTTTTGTATCAGAGCTAAAGGTTTAAATCTCTTGGGCTTAATGGGTCCTTACGCTAACACAAAATTTATTCTTGTCTAACCAAAAAATGGTTACAAAAAGATGGAATGTTGTAAACAATTAGACTACAGGTTCTTAAGTAGAAAAAACTCAAAAACTTGATGAGATAATTTTTTTCTTGCATGATAATCACAACCGCATCATTATTTTTGAACAACAGGTAAATGCTAAATATAGTGAAAGTGAATTTGAGGTACAACATCATGAACAACCTAATATAAATATTGTTAATCATAATGCAAATGATGAAAATGTTAATGCAATAGATCCTAATGCTGGAAATCCAAACCAACCTATGAACATAATAGCCCACCTAGTAGCTTAGTTGTTGAAGGAAATTAAACGTATTAGTCCTCTTAAATTTGACGGGATAACTCTAGGTGATGGAGCTGAGAATTGGCTTAGCAAGATGGAGAAATATTTTGCAATCAAATTTTTTTAAAGAAACTAAGGTTGTTTGGGGTTCTTATCATCTCTCAAATGAGGATTCCTCTTGGTGGGATAACTAAAATGTGGAATTGAGATTTATGGCAGTGAATATAACATGGGATAAATTCAAGTTTTATTTCAAACAACATTAGTTACCACAGTTGTATTATGACTAGAAATTGTCTGAATTCCAAACCTTGGTATAAAGAAAAATGATTATAACAAAATACTAGGAAAAATTTAGTAAACTATTGATATATTTTTTGTAGTATCAAAATGATGAAAAATTTTGCATACGAAAATTTATCATGGGGATAAATCTTGTCATATGTAGTGAAATTGATGTCCACGGTCATCCTACCATGGAAATTATTTTTGAAATTTCCATTAGATAGGAGTAGAAGCTCCAAGCCATAGGTACTCATAGGAATGAGAAGTGAAAGACGAGTTATAAATCACTTTCACCATTGTCACCTGGAAAGACTTGATGCAAAAAGGTTGGCAATAAGGCTCGGAATGGTGAAAAGAACACAATAAGAAACCTTGTTGCTAACGTAAAAATAAATGGATAAGATAACATTGGTAGTAACAAGTTTGAAAGGAAAATACCTTTTGGTGGGTGTTTCAAGTGTGGTGGTAACCACTGTACTAAGGATTGTATCTTGACAAACAAGGAAAAAAAATCCATAGCAGATAATTCAAGCTACAGTAAAAAAATGTCACATTAAAAAAGAAGCAATGCCTAATGAAGAGAGAGGTTTTGGATCTAGAAATTGTCATGGTGAAACCAATTAGATTGCTATAAAAAGATAGAATAAATAAAAAACAACATTTATATGTTTTGATGAATGATAAAAAATCCTATTTTTAATTATCTAAAACTGATATTTCGTGATCTACTATGATATAGTTGATATTATTTTATATTCTGGATGATGAATTGACAAAATTCTATCATATTTCAGACTGTTTGGAAATATTTGATGACTTGAAGGTTATTCTAGCTAATAGATTTGATTAAAGATAAACAAAAATATGGAAAAATTATAAGTTTTTGGATTTAAAATGTACTATTTTCTTTGTCACATGATAATAATATGTGTTTTATTATATTTTCTGCTATTAATGAGTAAAATCATTAGGATGATGATTCATTAAGAGGTTAAGTATGTCACACCCCACCTTTTTGTTCTATTTTGTTGTAAAATCAGTTTATTTGAACAATTTGTGAATACAAGGGGACTAGTTCCATTACGTTGTCCCATTTGCAGCTATACATACGTACACATATCTGTAAGGGTAAGCATACTTATGTGTAATTATATGCGAGACATTGTAACGAAATTCATCATCATGTCTTCATGGGTTATTTAATGTTGTAATTTATTTCATTGTACTTGTTTGTTACGAAGCCACCTTACATTGTTTTTTGCTGGTAATGAACAAGTCATAACTATAAATTTGTCTCATGACTAAATTCGGGTTGCATGATTCTAATTTCCTAATATACATTTTTTTTAATAATGGCAAATAGTTTTTTGAAAGGGACTATACCCTTGAATACAAAAGAAGGCCTGAAAGCCGGAATAAGAGTGAGAAACAGAGCTGATGGAACAAAGTCCAAGTATTACAATGAATTTCTACGTAGCCCAGAAACAGCTACACAAACGAGACATAACAGCAAAACAACAGCAAAAAAACAGTAAGTCGACTGCTAAGAAACAACAAAAATAACAACTAAAAGCAGCAAAAGCATCCAGGACTACTTCTTGGCTGCTTTATCGATACTGATCTTGACTCTATTCCAGGCATGAAACATACCCAAAGCAGTCATGTGGGCAGCATCCGTCTTATCGAGCTCCTCGATGGTTCTTTTGCTCTCTTTTTCATTGCCCCAAAGTGCAGCCGAGACACCGCTGAGGTTGGAAACACTTTTGGCATGACCCTCGATGAACTCCTCGATGGCCCTAAAGGCGGCAATGTTGTAATCATGTCTAGTATTAGCCTTCCCTAGGCGGGAGTCTAAGGAGGTCAGCTTCTTGTATATGTCTTCAATCTGACTATTATCAATACTCCCTTCCCCCTCCATGCTTTTCTTACCTTTTTGCTTAGCTAGGTTTTTGACCTCATCCTTCAGCAATTTTATCTCAGCCTCTAAGGCCTCCAACCTCTTAGAAGAGCTATCCATCTGTACTTCCCGGGGACTGGCACTACTAATGTTCAGCAAGTCACGTGTAATGTCAAGTTCAATAGGCTCCTTCCCCACAGCAAGAGTCTCAAGGTTGAGTCTCCTGGAAGCCCTGGTGATTGGTCTTTTAGAGGTAGAGGCGAGGTGGGTGACAGGAGCAGCAACAGGAGGAATTGAAGGAGAAGCTTGTGCAGCCGGCATGGGGGTAGTAGCACCGGTGGCGGGGGCAGCAACAAGGGCAGCAGGGGAAACAGGACTGGCAGCAGTAGAGCCCATCAAAGGGGGAGCCGGGCTAGGAGAGGAAGGAAGACCAGGGTACTTAAGAAGGCAGCATTTGTGAATTAACAAAATAAGCCCTTGATGCAAGGGAACCACTCGGGTGTGCTTTTGGAACTCCAAAATGGAGCGCTCAAGGGAGTTTAACAGATAATGAGGGAAGCAAACCAATCTATTCCTACGGAAGTGGTTTAAAAAGATGAGATGCTTAGCAGGGACAGTGACAAACCTACCTTCCAAGGAGATGAATCGAATCATCATGCGAGTGACTTCATCATAGGGTGATGGAATTGAGCTGACAAGCAGACCCGCTGTGCTAAATATGAGCTTCTCATCTTCCTCCAAAAATCTTCTTTCTTCACCTTCTTTGATAACCCTTTTGTTGAAGAAGCGGTACCCTTCCAAGCTGAGGCCGGTCGCTTCAGCAATGAGATCTTCATTGACAAGCATCTTCTGTCCCCCATAGTCGACAGTCCTCTCTTTCCACTCCTTAGCAAAGCATACAGAAATGCTTGGATCATGTCCCTGCACCCTATCAATGAAGTTGGTGAAGCCGCCTATGCTGAGAATGTTTCCAAAGCTCAGTGTTTTCCTTCCAGTCGGGGTCTGCGCACGGCTCAATTTGACAGGGAGGTCCTCCCATCTTCTCTGTGGTATACTGGTTACAAAAATTTCTCGAATGACTCTGAGCGTGAAGAACAGTCTGTTTCTTGCTGTTGAAGGTCGCATAAGACTAGGAACTATAGCCGTTGGTCTTCTCACGAACGGCTGCGTAACTACTGAACTGAGCCTGCGGGAAGTCACCTGTGATAACCCTTTCCCTGTCAACAATCACATTGCATTTATCATCATTTTTCGTGGAGCTTAGCATCCAGATATCAACAGCTGTTGTAACTCCCGCATGCGCGATTTTCAAATCTAGATAACTCCACTTGAAGTTCCCTAAATAATTCTTGCTATCATTTGAAATTGATATTATTTGCCTCGCCATATTCATTAAAGCAGCACGTGTGAAATTATTAATGATTCTGATCTTCCTCCAAAGATTAAGGTTCATCTCTAGGGATTGCTTGCTTATGAAGGTCCGCATGGATGCTGTTGTGAAGCTGATTAGGGATACTATCATTATCCCAGACGGTGAAATTTATATTAATGCACATATTTCCATGTTGGGATTCTCTCTTTTATTTCTAAACATCAAACTACTTACTAATTTATTTTTTTAACAATATGAACTTGTTGATAAAATAGTTATCCAATTCACTTAAAAGAACACATTGATAGAGTTCAAAAAATTAAAATTTATAAAATGAAATGTTAATATAAAAGATGAATGATTAAATATATATAATTATTAATATAGTGTACTCGCTCAATATTTTATTCAATTTCCTTTGCAATGAATCATCTACATAGCTAGCATTGTGGTTATTATCACATACAAAATGCATCTCAATGGATCCATTTCTATATATTTAGTAACATAGAATGACATTTGTTGAATAGTTTGTCCTTTTACAAAAGAACCCTTTACAAACCCCTTTAGTGTTTACATGTAACTTTCAAACATCCATAAAATGTTTACAACACCTTCCATCACAACATCATTGACTAAGTGGATTAAGAGATGAAATTGATAGTCAAAAAATGAAGTTGGAAATTATTTTAAAAAATATAAACTATCTATGTAATTTCATTTTGTGTTATCCTTTGATGAAAACCATCTTTGGAATTTATATAGTCTTCATATGGAATTTTTCATATCACATGGAATCATATCATAACCCCTTGTACCAAAAGGAAACATTTGCTACCGGATAAACTCAATATCTATTAGGAAAATCCAAAAATAGAAAGTGGCCAACAAATCAAGTATTTTACATATATACTAATTATTATAAATATACCTTTAAAATTATACATCAATCATGTGTTTTCAACCCTAAAATATATTTGTTAGCAATGCAAACACTCTTGAAAGATGACCAAAATAATTAAGGCAGGTGTATTTCATGCATGATATTTGTGACTTTTGTAACTTTGTGTTTACCTAGAATCCATGGAGCCTTTGCATATTTTCCATTACTCTAAATACATATATTTTTTACATTTTTGAATTTTTGAAGAATTTTTTTATTTGTTTTTATCATTGTATTTCATTTCAATATACAATCATTTTGATATAATTACTTTTTTGAAAATGTGCATCGGATCAAGGAGATGGCCTACAACCTTTCTAGAATGGACTTGACTATATACTATAGAAACTCTTTTCATTACCTTTGGAATTACATCTAGGTATGTCTTACTTACACCTTTATTTTTCAAGTATAATATCCATAAACTTTATAGAAACACAATAGTCTCTACATCACAAACACCCTTATAATGATATAACTAATCTTCAGGAGACATTGAATTTGGTAGTCCCCTCATCTCTATTTGAAAAAAAAAATCATTTCTTTCACACTTTAATATTTAAAGTCCATCATTAAAAAATATTTAATGTCTTTCATACACATGTTAATGAGGATTATGAAAATAATGTGAACATAGTTGGTCACTACACCTTAAACACATTTATGCACCTTTCATAATCAAACACGAATAAAACTATAATCATAAAAACCCATGAATTATCGAGTAGAGAATTCCTTCTATAATCATTGAATTATCGAGTAGAGAAATCCTTAACATTTTAAAACTTATTGCCAAGTATCTTGGAAACATCATACATATGAAACCCATTGGAAACAAATATGTAAATCCTATATTAGAGCTTTAAAATAAACAACTATGTTTCTCATTTTATTATTTCTAGGGATTAGAAGAGACAAAACTATATATTCTTTTTTTATAATAAGACACAGAGAAATGGTATAATTAATTTTAAAAATAGGCCAAACTGAATATGTCATCAACATTTTTAGAATATGGATTAACCACATTCATTTCCAATCATATCATTATACTATTTTCATTGTTCTTGAATTTTTTTTGGCCAATTCTACTCAATATGTTTCATATCTTGGTAGTCACTTGGTACATGCATCACCACATCACAATTCTAAGTTTAGAATATCATGTCACCAGATTTACAAGTGAGCTACAATTTTAAAGACATTTTATTTCACTAATCATTGGAAAATATTCTTGGAAAGAACTTCTTGGAATTTGAATTTAGTGGCACTTGAATTGAACTGACATTCCTTGCACTCAAAATTGTACAAATAATAGCATTTTCTTACTCTTTCCTGAATAATATTCAATCATTTATGCATACATCCTATTTGTTATATGAAATGACCAAGGAAGATGATATCTATTTCATCACCCTATGTGATGTTGGAATTGTTTTTTTCTTGAGTATAAGAACATTTTTTACAACCTAAACATGAGAATAGTCTTAGAAAAATTTTAAATATTAAAGTTAAAAATTAATGTATCTATTATAATGATAATATATAAGGTATAGTCATAATTTTACAATAATAACTTTCTACATACTTTAGTAGTGTTGAAGCACTAACATTTAACCATCTGAATATGAGCTTCAAGTTTGTCAATGCTAAAGTGGCATTCAATATTTTTCTTATAGCCTCAACAAGCTTGAGCAATGAAGGTTTTGCTAGTTTTTTAATATAATAAATGCCATCATATTATAGATTGACCTCTTCCCCACTATTAATACCCTCATTATAACTATGTTGTGTTATTAAAATGAAGCTCCTTGGTGCATTTATGAAATTAGTTATACATTTAGAAATTGAAGGCTTTCAATGGAGTTAAATAGGTGTTTTTTAGCCCAATTTTTTGTTCAAACCTTGTCACCATGGCTTGCACATATTATCTCTAAGTATATAAAGGAAAAACCATGCAACACTTAGTCACAATCACAGTGTTTTTTCCTAAAATGGGAAAAATATGTTCAAATCACTTGTTTTCTCAAGGAACTAGACAATAGAACTTAATCTATCAAGTTAGGGACACTTTTCACCGAGTGAAATGCTTCAATATTTGAATTGGTTTTTTATTTTCTTTAAATCAATAAGAGAGATGTTTCACCTATCGAAGTTCCCACATCTCATGACATTATATTTTTTTACTCATCCCCTGAATACTGTTGAGCATCGATTGATGAAAATTATTCCTTTGGACATGTGAAAACGATAGGAGAGTAGGATCAAATCATGCCTTGGTTAATCATACGTGCTTTTTGAGATACCAATTAAGGAAAATCACCCTAGAATCCATATGGTGATGATCGTATTACGCAACACTCTAAAGCTATGATCTCCCATCCATATATTTGGGGCCTACAATGAATGTAAAGTGGCATACAAAGATAATGGTGGAATTAATCCATGCAATAGTGATCTTCTAAAGATTCTTCCTAGCCTCTCTTTCCACATGCCCCTGAGAAAGAAATTAGGGACATGTTAGTAAAAGACACATGTTATATGTTGGCTCCCAAATATGTTGCTCGTATTCAATGAATGAAGAGAAAGATTTGTCACTATAGAAGTGTGGTTCTTATCCAATTAGGAGAAGATTCGAGGAAACAAATTATAGGGTGGTTAACCTCTTACTTTTTGAGCTCTATGAAATAAGGAGAGATACCATAAAGCAACCAATGTGATGTTAAATGATGTAGTGACCCCCCGGTGGGTGAGAGGAAAAACATGCCAAATGCTTTTTCCCACTATAATTTACAATCACCCTTAAACTGGGAACATAAATTTATGTGTCACAATTTCCTAGTCCTACTTAAACATGCATTCACATGCAAGAGGCATAAAAATAATAATAACATGCATTTATACAAGGTTCATTTTATCTCAATAAACTATAATTTGCATATCACTAACTTGTATAGTTTGCCTCTAAATTTAATAGGTGAATTAATTGTGCAATCACTAATTATTAACTTAAATGAGTTCATGTATTAGTATTTCATACATTACTACGTAACGAATTTTAGTTAGCTCTAAAAGAATGTGTATGCAAGATTCCATATCAATAAATATAGACATAAGATAAAGCATAATCCAAATGGTGATTTAATTTAGTTAAGTTTATCTATTTAACCATTCACATATCCAATTTTTCAATATACCAAATAATTATAATTCCATCACACTAATTTAACCACATGATTTCCCTCAGTTTACTAGTGTTCCACTATGATCAATTCATCATCCATAAATATAAGTTCATTCTCTCATTTATAATTTTACTTTACCATTAATGACTATGTCCTATGTCTTTACCTTTTTGACACAATGAGTTCAAAAGAAACCATCTTTCATTCATATAACAAACATAGGATCTTTTCATAGGTTTATACATTGTAAATATCATATCATTTTATATTATACCCTAGCAGTGAAACAATTACAACGATATAGATTAAATTATGAAGGTACATCATAATCATCTTGAGATATATTACAGATGTACTTAAATAATCTAGTTGTACTAGAATAAATAAATGAAAATTAATGACCTTAACTAAAAATAATTTTAACACTATGGAATAGTTTATCCTCGTGCTTAACTAACCCGAATCAATGATCTTAGAATGATATAGCTATACTTTCTAAGATTTCATTCACAAGTTATTACAGGTATATATGGATGACTGTACCATGTATGGTTTAGTCAAGGATCACCTATGATGATTTGAGGCTTATGTTTGAAAGGTGCATGCAATTGAGCATTTCCTTTAACATTAAGAAGTGTATTTTTTTAACCCCTTTCATCACTTTACTTGAGCACATCATTTGCAAAGAATGGTTGTTGGTAGATCCAACCAAGATAGTTGTGATCTTAGGTTTATAAGAACCTAACAATCAAAGTGAGGCGCGCAGATTCTTGGGACATACAGGCTATTGCAGGAAATTCATCAAGGGATATGAAAATATTACTATTCCCTTAGAATAATTATTGAAGGCTAAAGGGAAATTATATTGAGGTAACACAAAGTAGAATGCGTTTGAAACACTGAAGGAAAGGGTAAATACTACAGCTATTTTACTATTTCCTTCATGGAATAATCCCTTTCATATTCACATTGATGCTTCTGGTATGGAAATTGGTGCAGTGTTTGCTGTAAGTAGGGAAAGGAATTTTGGATCATCCTATTTTATTTGCAAGAAGTCATTTGACACCCGTGAAGTAGAATTACACAACTATTGAGTACGAACCTTTTCATATGATCTAGGCATTGCATAAGTTCAAACAATACTTGTTGGCTACCACATTCATATTCTACACATATCATATAGTGCTCAAGTACTTGGTTAACAAGTTTGTTTTGCAAGGGTGCATATGTAGATGAATAATTCTATTTCAAGAATTTAATTTCATAGTTGTGAAACTGGGGAAGAGCAATTCAGGGCCTAACTATTTATCAAGGATCATTTCTAGTGAGGACAAACAAAACATTGAGGACATAATTTTATGTGCACAATTGTTCATATTAAACTGTGCACCCATAGAACTGGAGGACATTGAAATAATTTTATGCTTTGGGAAAGAACCTGAAAGAATGAAGACATTGGAGAAGATGTAGCTTGTAATACATGTGGCACCTTATCAATTGATTGGGGAAAATTGTAAAAGTTGGGTCGTGATGAAGTTTGAGCCATTATGTTCTAGAGCATGAGCACAATGGTATTATGGAAGAGGCTCATGGTGGAATCACAGGGGTACATTATGCGGGTGATGCTACCATGTGTAATATTATGATGGTTGAACTTTGGTGGGAGAATTTTTACAAGGATACTAAGTAGTATGTCAAGGCATATGACCATTTTCAGCACCTTGGGAAGCCTAGAACTAGATATGATCCTTTTGAAAAGTAGGCTATGGAATTTATAGGTCTTATTTCCTCACCCATGCGTAGGACTGACACACGCTAAATTATTAATCATACATATTATCTGACAATGTGGGAAAATTCATTAGTTACAAAGGATTATACGGTGGTAATAGTAGTAAGATATTTGTTGGAAAACATTATTAACTAGTATGTATTCCCATTAATCTTGACAAGTGATAAAGGAAATCATTTCCTTAATGAGATAATTAGTATTCTATTATCAGATTTTATGGTGGCACACCATAAGATTAATCCTTATCACCCACAAGCTAATGGTACTGTTGAAGCTTTCAACAATAGTTTGGGACAAACATTGAAAACAAATTGTGATGTTGGAAGAAAAGATTGGGATGATAAAGTGTCAGATGTACTTTGGGCTTATAGGACTACTTTAAAAAGGTTGAATAAAGAAACACCTTTCCAATTGGTCTTTGGGATGAAGGAAGTTATACCAGTGGAATTTATACTACCCTCCTTACGTATTTTGCATGTAGTTGGACTTGATGATGAACAAGTAATGGAAGAGTGCATTGATAAACTAATGCAGTTAGATGAGAGGTGCATCATTACATGTTGGAGCCAGAAGACTAAAAAGGAAAGAAATAAATCATGGCATGATAGAAATATTAGGAACAAGATGTTTGAGGTTGGTTAAAAATCCCTTCTGTATGACTCCAAATTTGTGTGCCATCTAGGGAAATTGAAAGTACATTGGTTGGGACCTTTCATAGTGACCAAGATACTTGATACCAGTTCTTGTCAGTTATAGGTGATGGATGGCACTATGTTTCCTGGTTACTTAAATGGGAGTAAGTTGAAGCCCTACTATAAATAATTCTTCTTGGTATTTGTAACAAGCTAGTGTTTCCACTTAGATTAGATTTCCATTTCATGTGTTCACTTTTGATCATTTTTATGCTTTGTCATTTTATTTCTTTGTTTTCTTGAAAACAACACAACTAACATGTAGGAAGCTGATGATTATCTATTGGGTTCATGCATAGAGGAATGTGCATACTTTTATTGTGGGGTGAACCAGGTGCAAGTACACAGTAAGGATACCTTGTTAATACTTTTAGGTGACATGAAGAGGATAAGAGACAGGTGCACATTGGAATGGTGTTTTGGTTGCATTTCAGGGTACAGGTATGGAAAAATTAAAAAGGTTACATGTTAAATGATAAGGATGGTGATAGTAAGTAAATTACTCATATGAAGACCACACGTAAGAAAAAGTTCTCACAGTGTAGCATGAGGTAGGCCGCAACATAGTGAACGACTTTGTGTGAGGTGCAGAGGGTTATGTATTTAGGCATGGGAAGATGAGTGTAAGGAGTTATATGGTAAAGAAGTACTAGGTGCACCATAAGGTTACAAATAGGGTGTGGAAGAAAGAAAAAAACCTGGAAAAATCATAAAAGTTTCAATAAATATGAAGTGTGGTGGTAGATGAGAAGCAATTAATGCATAAAAAATTGAAAACATATATAAAAGGGTTGCATGCAACTTTATTCTTACCTTGTACATTTTATTTTTCTAGTTTTGAAGAGTGAGTTAAAGATTGACCAAGCACAAAGTGTAATTACAATCAAGTAGATCATCTAACCAGTTGAGATTTTTTAGGACCATAGTGAAGCCCTTACGTAGACAATTTGAGAATGAAAAAATGCTTGTGAAGAGAAGGGTTCAAGAGTCTAGGGTTTGAATCATGGCTAGGGAATGTGAGCTCAAGATCATAGAAATGGAAAAAGGAAAAGGTAAGGTGGTGAGAAATTGAAATGACACCCAAGAAAGAACTTCCAGTAACCATAAGAGGAAAGAAAAAGAACAAACTAAAAGTAGAGATTGAAGAAATATCAGGGGGTTTGACTAGAATCCCATGTCATAAATATCAAGGTGAGTGATTACAACCATCACAATAATGATAGTAAGGACAAAATCAAGAAGGAACTGGTGAAGAATACAAACTTGCACATGGAGGATGACAAACCAATTTGTGATGACGAAGGGCAGAAGACTTTGGAGAATGTTGGATTCTTATATATATATGAGTTGTTATACTTTGGAAAACTAGAAAAAAATTACCAATGGCTGTTGTATAGAGTTCATGATGACTTATTTTACTTTGCAGGTAGGTGAGTGTGCATCACCATGCCTTTAATTAGGAAGCTCATGGGATCAATAAGCTCGAGACTAAAATTACGAATGACCTAGATGAAGAATTAGGTGTGAAATCCATTGTTGTGGAGATGAATTACCAGAAAGAAGGGCATACGATACACATATGCAAGGTAACTAACCCTATGGTAAAAATTGTTTCACATCTTTTGACAAAGTTCAATGGCTAGGAGAGTTGAGGCCAAGTGAATAAGAAATAGCTCCATATTACAAAGAAGATGGGGGGAGGTATTTTGTACAACCTTTCTGCATTTATATAAAAAATGTATAATTGAAGAAGCTCACAAGGGAGATAAAATTAGCTAGGGTGCTATCCTTCTTTCAATTTTTTTCATAGAGATTGGGGTGTCAAATGACCTAAGGGCTAAAATTTGGTAGTACCTGAAAGAAAAGAAGTCACTTAATTAGATATTTGCCTAGTATACATGTGATGGAGCCATGAGGGGTGTGTATAAGATTAGATTAGATTTATGATACTAAAGGATGTGCAAGCCCTTTTAACATGAGTGACACATACCAAAAGACTTGTTGTAATGGTTTATGGGGATTCCAAGTTTGCATTTTTCCAACACTACTTTGTTAGAAGATTTTAGATGAAGACGGGTAAATGGATTCCATGGTGAAAGCTCCACTATGCATTTATAGTGTGCTACTTTTAGGATTTTGTGAATAGGTTCTCTGATGTGTGGAAGTTGATATTTGATGTTGACAAAGTTGATTGTGATTACCATACACTCCAAAATACCTATGTGTATCCAGGTAAATCTTCTTATATCGAGACCATGATATCGGATGATATCATTATCAATCCAATGACTATGGAAATTGTAAAAGTGGGCACAAATAAGGTGCATTTTAACCTTAAACCTAGATCGGTAAAGAGGAAGTACATTAAAGATGATTTCAAACTCCCTGAGGCACCTAAAGGAAAACACATTATTGGAACTATGTAGGAGAATGAGCCCATTCCTCCTAGAACATAAGAGGAAGAACTTAAGGATGAGGAGAAGTAGATGGAGGATTTTTGTGTGCTTGATCATGGAACTATAATACAACTAACTACAGGTACAAGGAGGCTACGTGAAGACATCCCTCCAATGCAAGAAGAAGAAGAAGTGAGGATTGATCCTAAGATTGAGGAGACAGAGAAAGAAAAGTGTGAAGGCATTGCACTTGATTAGGACTTTAGGATATTTTTAAGGAGAATCTCTAGGCTGTAGAACATTGATGAAGGACCCTCTGAGATGTTAAGGATGTCATCAAGGTTATCACCTATAAAACCAATCCCATAGAAGAAAAAATGAGAAGGTGTAAGTATGTGCCTAGGGGTGATAGTGAGGAAGAGATTTCATATGAGGTTGCACACACCATAGGGGTAACACCAGTTACTAAGGTGGAAGGATAAGAGGGGATTAAAGAAGAATAAGCTTGGAACGACATAGAGGAACATGATGAACATGAGGTGGAAGGCCCCATAGAAGGAAGTGAAGAGGAGGAAAAAGAGAATACTGTAGGAGAACCTTCAGGTGAGTATGGGGAGTGATAGGAGAGAAGGTAGAAGGAATAATTCTAGGCACAAAGACACATCCCCAAAGGAAATTGATCTAGTAGGCATAAGGTAGAATAAATTTATAAGACACCCAACTTGGGATATGTCAATGATCCTTTAAAGATCATTTGTGCAAGTTTCTAGAGCACCCTTTCTCATGAGTAGTTATACGGTTGGGAGTTGATAGATCCCAAGGGTGAAAATATGTACACTAGGAAGCAAATTTCCTAGAGTATGCAAATGCACATGGAAAAACTTGAGTTTGACATAGATGAGAAATCTTACATCATGTGCAACATGAAGATAACACCCCAAACAAGAAGTATGACAGTAAAGTTGACCAAGTTTATAGATGAGTAGGCTAGAAATTCCTTGATGAAGATGGCGGAAGATGTGGTAGGAAGGAACTTCAATAAAGTGGTCATTCTCGGGAAGTTACTTGAGGATAATCAGAAAAAGACAAATAAAATTGAGCAGTTGAATGAGGCACGTGAAAGGGATGAGAAATAGAAGAACGATATTCTAGAATTTGCTATCAAGATTGGAGGTGAAATTTTAGAGGCACATCTAGAATTTTGTGAGTAGAAATAGAATACCTACCCCTCAGCCTTGCATTTTTTACAAGATTGTGTTTATCTTCTATTCAAGAAAAATCTGACCATAAAAGGGAAGACTATGGAACAAGTGAATGTCGAGAAATAAAATACTAAGAATATCATAGCACATCATATTGCACAGTATGATTTCATACTTTAAACATTGAAAGGTGAATTGAAGAAGGAAAATTAGGCATTGGAAAACTACGAGGATCTTGAGAAGATCCTTAAGGTGTATATGGTGCATGAGGAGAATGATTTCATAGAAACCAATAAGGATGAGTCCTTAGGAAGAGAATAAAATTTGGCCACTATTCCAAAGAAGCACAATGTGCTTAAGGCCGCCATGGACCCTCATGAAATGTAGATAAAGGAGCTATGGGAACTAGTCATGTGTATGATGGATTTCATGGAAGGTATGGTATCAGGAATGGATGGGGTAACAAGGGAACTAAAGAATAAGGGTTAGGTTATGAATCTGGAAGAAATGAAGAAAATACATGGAGATGTACCTTATAAAGTAAAGAAGGGGCTAGGATAGTGGAACAAGTTATATGCCGACATAAATAGGGAGTATCCTAGACTCTTTCTTCTAGCCGAGGATTGAGGTGAACTGGTTATTATTTCATTTGATTCATTATTTCAATTTAGTATAAATTATTATTTATTCTTTTATTCTTTGAAGGAATAAGTGGTATAACCCCATTTCCCAAGGTAGAAACATAATTAGTGTGGGGTAATGTTGTGTTGGAAAAATTGACTAAGTTTCATAAGAGCATGCAGAACAATGGGGCACGCAAGTCAGGTGCGTGAACGTGCACAAGGTCTAGAAAATTGGTGCACGAAAGGATCGCACCCGAGAAAGAAAATTTCCATGGATTATCTAATTTTTCATGTCACGGGATAAAAATAGGAAAATTTGTTAGAGTGCAGCCCAAGCAAAGATAAAAGTAAGAAGACTTTGCACCTAAGCAAGAACTAGTTTGAGATAATAATAGAATTAAAGTAGTTTTTTTATATAATAATCTATTATTAGGATTGATAGAAAATAATGCACTTCTTTATTAATGTACACATGGATATGTTGAGCATGCAATCTATCTTGATAATTATGGGTTGTGAAGGGAAAGTCCCCACCCTATATAACTAGTTTTTCTTCATTGTTTTGGAAACCTGTGATGTAATAGAGTTATGTTGCTTTGATGTTCTAGTGCACATGACTCTCTGGTGACTATTTTTATCTATTCATCTTATTATATGTAATACCTTTTGTTATTAATGGATCATTATGGTTGGATTATGGTAATTGATGTATCTAGATATGGTGATCACATAGTGCACTTGATCTTAGTAATTATTTGATATGTTATGTTTCCTTATTACATTTTTTTCCTTATGATATTTGTAATGATCTACATCTAAATGTATGTTTTGATAATGGTAAACATGAACATGCATGATAACAATTGATGAGATAACATAAAGGAGGGACCTAGTAGCTTTACGCGCTTCAGGTGAGAATTTAGCTTTGAATGAATGAAGTTTCAGTGCACATAACATCTTTAAGGGGTAAAACAAATACTATAGTAAGTCTGAGAAAAATACAAATTCAGACACCTCATTTTATTCCCTGATTTTGAGACATTCAAAATTGGCAAGATTGGTAAAAATTGGAAAAAATGAGACAATAATGATGAATATTCTAAAAATAGTAAATGGATGGGATGAGCAAAAAATTATCACATTTCATTCCTTCACACATTTCCTAATGGTCATGGCACTCACAGGAATTCTTCTTCTCAAGTCTTAAGAAAATTCTTGCATTCCCCGATGTAGTGAACATAAAGTGCCTAAATGGGAAAATGCCAATGTTATGTTGAAAGGTATTTCAATTCATCCCACATAGAATGCATGATCAAAAGTTGTATGGAATTGGTTTTGCTTTCATTCTTCTTCCCTTTCTATGGAATTGGAAGGATTTGGTCTTATGTTTTAATCATCATCAGTGATCCCGTAGTGGAAGAATCATGATCATGATTGTGTCAGAAAAATGCACTAATTTATCTCATGTGAATGATTGGTCATAAAAATGTGACTATGTCTCAAGAATCAGAAGGATTGTCTCAGTGAGGGATGTCACTTTTCAATGTTCTAGTTGGTCTACTTGCGAATTTCTCATCACTCCTCTTATCGGTGTATTCAAGAAGTGTTTCATAGGTTTACCATTTCAAGATTTTTCAAAGGGGGAAAAGTGTTCAAAAGTTCTTCACCAGAGCTCTTCATTACTGCATCACAATGGAAGGTCATCATGGGTTAGGTTTTCATATAAAAAATCATTGGAGATAATCTTTATTGAAGGCAGAGGCATCTTTATCCATGTTTTAGATCATTTTATCTCTCCTTACTTCATTTTTTCCCTCTTCTCTCCTCCATTCTAATTCTTCGTTGTACACAATGATTGTATTTTTTATTATTCACTTAAATGAATTTATAATGTTGCATTGTAAAAGTCCATTTTGATTTATAAAAAGGGGACTTATTTAATCACTTCCTAGGATAATAAAAATTCACAAGTTGAATAAGAACATGAAGATTCATGTGGGGAGTAAATGAAGAGTTGCATTGTAAAGCTATAAATTGGGAGAGCCTCCTCATTTCAAAGGATGGTTATTTTTGTTTACTAGCTCCTATATTCTCTCTAGGAATAAGTGATCAAATTTCCTATTTTCTTTTCCTATGTTTCCTTTCCATCTCGACTATATTCCATGGGCATGTATTTGTTGAATATTATGCATTGAGAATTTATGATTTTTGTATTTTTTCCTTGTTCTATGTGAATGGTGTCTTCTCATTGGATTCATGGATATATTCTTGTTTCAAGACAATAAACTCCTATGTACTATTTATTATGCAAACCCCCCTTTTCTATTATCTCCACACCTCTCCTTCAATACTTTTCCTCCCTTGTAGAATCTACAAGCACTCTGCTAGATGTGTAAGGAAGTACTCATGTGTGATCCCCTATCAAAATACCACCGCCAAGTAAGTAGAATAGTGTAAATATTTCATTTTTTCAATAAGTGGAGTTGCCCCATTCATGCAGAGGGAATTAGTACCACACACTCTTGGTGAGATATCCTCTATTTTCCCACCTTAAAAATTATTTTTCCAATAGGATGACAAAACCTTATGAGAGATATTTGATGTGGGGGACCAAAAATAATTAGAATAAGACATCGTAATACCCTTGATTGAAGAATCAAATGACTCCAAAGGATTGGTAGACCATGGTGAGTAAAAATCATATGCTTGTAAATCCTAAATACCAATTCTTGTTAGTCTAGGTTTCTTATTCCATTACATGGTTTTTATTCTAATCTATGGTTTTTCCTACACATGTATTTAGATTACTTAGATGTTGGTGAGATAGATGGGAGTTACAGGTATCCACCTTTTTAGATGGTTGTTTCACTTCCCTAATTCCTATGTATGCATCTCTTATAAAGCTATTTTCTTTAGTATTCAATATATAAGCTATCTTTTGGCTCATGTTTGGTTTCTCTCTCTCAAAAATTTACTCTCTTTATGCATTTGTATTTCATCAATGCTCAATCTTGGCCCACATCCTCACATGGTATCATAGCTCATTATAGTAATCAAACACCATCTTTTGTGTGTTGATTTTATTGGAATATTGAGTTATTGCAAGATTTTCATTTTAGTTTCTTTGTATCTGAGTATGCTCTTATCCCACATCTTTGGATGGTCTAGAGAATAAGAAAAGAAATAGAGAAAATACTTGTATAATCAGGTTTTGTAGTAAAATATTCATTTCATGTATTTTATGGGGAAATAGACTACACCATTGACTCTAGATCATTTCAAAACCACAATATTGACAACAAACTCAAGTATGATTTGAAGTAAGCCAAAAATGGTCTTTTTTTGGTTTTGTTATAGTCATCCTTGTGATATTTGGTGCAATTTTGTATTGTGCCAAAAAAATATTTTTCTAGTTTTTTCTATAAAAATAGTTGGTTTGTTTTTCACTTTCGTTGATCTAAATGTTGGATCGCTAAACTTGTATACATGTTCTAGTTGCTTGTTGTGTACCTATTATTCAAATACTTGTACGGTGTACCTTGTAGCAAGGAGAGTTTGATCCATACATATGGGATGGTCTATGCAAGGTTGAACATATTTGGCTACTATTACTACTTGGTTGGTTGGTTATACCTACATTTGTGGAGGTTGAGGTGGTGATTGTGTGTGGCCATAGTTTAGTTGAAGTTGTGATGATGATTGTATATGGTAGTGTTGTTTTATTGGAATATTGAGTTATTGCAAGCTTGTCATTTTAGTTTCTTTGTATCCAAGCATGCTCTTCTCCCGCATCTTTGGATGGTCTGGAGAATAAGAAAAGAAAAAGATAAAATACTTGTATAATCAAGTTTTGTAGGAAAATATTCATTTCATGTAATTTATGGGAAAAAATACTATGCCATTCACTCTAGATCATGCCAAAACCGTAGGATTGACAAAAAACTCAAGTATGATTTAAAGTACATGAAACATGGTCTTTTTTTGGTTTTTTTATAATCATCCTTGTGCTATTTGGTGGAATTTTGTATTATGCCAAAAAAAAAAATTCTAGTTTTTTCTAGAAAAATAGTCGATATGTTGTTCATTTTCGTAGACCTAAATGTTGGATCACTATACCTGTATATATGTTATAGTTTATTTTTTTATACCTAATATTCAAAGACTTGTATGGTGTACCTGGTAGTAAGGAGAGTTTGATCCATACATATGTACTGGTCTATACAAGGTTGAACATGTTATTTGGCTACTATTACATCTTGGTTGGGTGGTTATACCTACATTTGTGGAGGCTAAGGTGGTAACTGTGTGTGTAAAAAGTTTAGTTAAAGCTACGGTGATGACTGTATATGACATTATTATTCAATCCATGACACAAAAATCTATGATGGAAATCTAACCATATGTTCCCTTTAATTTCCATTTGATAAGAAATAGTTTATAAATGGGAGATAAGTGTTAGGAATTATTATTAGTGCTCACATTATTATAAAAGTTAGATTATAATTATGTTGAGTTGATATTACAATTGTTATAATATATTGTTTTAACAATATATTATTTTAGAGTTTTGTTGTACCCGTAAAGTTATAAATGGGTAAGTGGTTTGTTGACTTTCATATTTTATAGGAAGTCAGTTTTCCTATTTGGATGGCTATTTAATAGCACTCCATTCATTGTAATTGATATAGGAATAATACATCGATTATATTTCTGTGTCTAACCTGTGGATTTTTTTACATTTTCTATCAAAGCGATATTATCTTTGTGCCTGTAATGGATGTTTAATGTACTTGCAAGGGGCAAACATCTAATTTTGCAGTGCCCCTGTTAATGGGAATTTTGTTTCTTAGCTTTTCAAATTTGCATCAGATCGGTATTTTCTTTGGTGAGATGATACCAATCTTGGTGGCTCCAAAATCTGCATCCACATTTGTTTGAGGTTTTTTGATCTATTGAAGGAAACAATTCCGGTTCTACAAAGCCACTGTTACTCTTTGTTAAATCCCTCATATTTGACGGCTCCTCCAACCACAATGCTGTTTTTTGATCTGTGCATATTGTTATAGTCCCTGTGTTGTTATTGAGAAAAGATTTTTTATTTTTATCAGATAGGATCATCCAAGCTACATTGAATGCATCGGTGTGTCAAATAAACAAAGGAATTACTAATATTAGGAGATATTCGTGACATATTTTGTAATTTACGGGAACTTGAGATTATCATATCTCATGTACAGTTGTCAGTGGCGATTCAAGCGGCCCAGCACCTGCACGTTAGAAGAAGACATGAGGCAATTACACAGATGCCACCAGATCTAATAAAATTCATTTATCTTCTTGGAGATTCTTGCATGTTCTTGACTTCATTGAGTATCGTGGTTTTCTAGTATGATTTGTAGTGGTGGGTATATGATTGGCGAATCTATATCCATCCAGATCATGGCATCTGCACAATTCAATCACACTACAACCTGCAGTATCACATCTCCTATGTGCATCAGTTCATGCATTATAAACCGCTCGGGATCTCCTACTTGCTTGGTTCGTTCGGCTCTTTTTGGAAATAGTTTTGCATTGAAACGGTTTTTATGCTCCCTTCATAACAACATTACAGGTGGCGGCCCTTGTCTACATGCAAAGTTATAATCGTTTGTGTTATAATTTAGTTGTCAAATTTTGCTTGCTTGTATAGTCGATAGGTAGTTTGCGAGTTGTGTGATAACATTCTAAAGTCCGCTGCCATTCATTATCATTGTGTGAAGATAAGTCAATTTTTATTTATTTAGTTAGAGATATTTCTCTTCACGCTGTAAGAGTAATAAGTGTGTATTTTTTTTTAGTGTCTGTTTAGGGCTTATATCAAATTCTAGTTTACATTGTCTTTGTAAATAAGCCTATTGTATACCTTTGTGTCAAAGTGTTGTTATAAAGTAGTCTTCGTAAAAGAGTAGTCACGTAAAAAATAAAGTCCGTCAATATGATATGACTATAGTCAATAGTCATTATAGTATAAAATTGTCAAAAGATTCAAGTTGTATGTCTATTTGAAAGTTTCATAAGGAGAGTCTTTGTTAAAGTCAGTGTTTTGGTCATTTTGTAGTCGTAAAAAAAATAATAAAAATTACCTTACGAATGCATTTTCGGTTGAACCCGACATTCGATTTAGGCATATAATTGAGCTTCGATTCAAATTCAGCTGAGCTAGCAGCAATTAATGGAGGATGGAGGCATTGGAGGCTGGAGGTCAGACAACAACCTCTCATCAGTCACCAACGACGGGGCCACACAGAATGATTTGGTGGCACAGGTGTGCAGTGTGAGTACTTGTTTTTGAGTATTGCAGTGTTCCAGTTTCAGCTTGGTGTGATTATTTTTTAGAGTTCCTATTTTGTTTGGTATTTGATGGATGTTGGAAAGAAAGTTGTGTTGGAGTGCAGATGATTGTCAGTGATCCTCTAACTAACTTGGTCCTTTGACTACCGTACTTCATTGGAAGATGGTCAGCTAGAAGAATACGTTCACTAACATCAGTGACCATGTGCAGCAAGACCTAACTAGCAAGATCCATTTAGGAGTATGTTCTTCGATGTAGTTTGCTTCTCAGTATCTATATGAGTGGAATTTCACATTGTGGGGGGGAATACATACCAATGTTCCATTCCCATTCTGCACCCAAAATAGCTTAGTCAAGGAAAGCTTCCAGTGGCAGTGGCAGTTTTCTATGTTGTTCGAGATCGAGTGGCAGCGATCAAAGACAGAGACTACAATTAAGAACATTACGATTCTTATAGGAAGTAATGTGAAATTTTTTCAGTATATCTTCTATTGTGTAGTTTTGAGATATGCCAGTTGTGTTTCCTACATAATTCCCTGATGTATAAGCATAGTGGTGAACAGTAGCACTAGAGTAAGTCAGTTCATGGATCTTGAAAGGGTTTGTGGGAGGATCCAGAAATCCACACGAGGTCGATAGTTGATGAGGTTCCTGTCACTTCAAGGTTTGTGGTAAGCCTGTTTAAAACCATGGAAGGAGAGAGCCTTTCTTTTGGATCAAGGTCATGAGTCATAGAATTAGACATGCCATAGGGGTGAGCATACTGCAGAGGAGTGTGTGGATGTTTTTCTACCATGTTCGCACTAAGGGGGGGAATGTTAGGAATTATTATTAGTGCTCACATTATTATAAAAGTTAGATTATAATTATGTTGAGTTGATATTACAATTGTTATAATATATTGTTTTAACAATATATTATTTTAGAGTTTTGTTGTACCCGTAAAGTTATAAACAGGTAAGTGGTTTGTTGACTTTCCTATTTTATAGGAAGTCAGTTTTCCTATTTGGATGGCTATTTAATAGCACTCCATTCATTGTAATTGATATAGGAATAATACATCGATTATATTTCTGTGTCTAACCTGTGGATTGTTTTACAATAAGATCATGATAAGTGAGTGTGCATCTCCCTTCCAAAGATAAAATCATTTATACACAAGTTTAGAATTTAGGAAAAGGATACCCCTTCACTTTTCCTAGCCTCATCTCTTAGTCACATTGGTTTATCCCAAGGTATTGAACAACCCAAGGGGGATTAAATTATGAGAAGTAAAAATTTATTTCAAGGTGGGAAAAAAATTTGCTTTTTAGGCATATGAGAAGGTATTAAAATGTAAAAGTAAAAGGAACTTGTAAGAGGCATGAATTTCTGATGGAAACTCCTTTTGAGGTGTTTTTACGTGTCTAGTTTACCATGAAAAACAAAGATGCACCTACAATAATACAATAACCTAGTGTGTAAATAATAAGAATACCAACCCACGTTATCCTAACACACTAAGGAAGGAACCTTAATGCACTCATCCAATGTATAAGATAATTTCGGTTCCCATGATGTGTTCACACAAAAATAAAATAGAATAAAAATAATTAGATGATAAAAATATATATTAAAAGTAAACATATACTCACACATTAGAATAAAATAGTGACTCCATAACACTTTACTCCTCATTCATAGAACATCAATTCATACATCAATGCATATAAGATCTCATACAAGCTCTCTCTTAGATATATCTATATCTTGGTCATCTCAGTATTAGTTTATATTACATTCATCCCTCAAGGGGTGTATATAATAGCTAAGAATTTCCATTTGTTAGTTGAACATGAGTTATAATCAACCATTGAGTTGGTTTTATGTAATTTATCTATTACATTAATGACAGTGTTTATGTGATATGTCACTATATCATGCATTCATGTCTTTCACGGAAGCCTTATATGCGATACATGGAAGTATTGATACTTTTCATGGAAAATCCTTATCAATATAAGGAGGTTAAACTGGTAGTTAGCTTGGCCTTACCTACCTATTGCGCACTCCACTAGCTATTTATTTATATGCACACACTTTGTACTTTAGTTAACTGTAGTTGATTTTCAATATCTTTTGTGTGAGGATATAGTTTTTCCTTTTATTAGCTTATTGGGAATTTTCTACCTCACACATGGTGAGTCATAGGTTTTTAAGAGTTGCATGACATATGATAAATTCCTTCATAGAATTTGTCATTTTTATATGCATCATAGTTGTCATAGGTATGATTTTTCAAACATGGGAGTCACACAACACTCCTAATATGTACCCTCTTTTTATATATGACAATGATTATACCTATTCTATCTATATTTTTTGTTTGAGTGTAACTAACTTGATGTGCACCCATTCCATTTTTCCTTGTGTTCACACTCTCTCATCTTTTATCAGAGCATGATTTTTCACTAAACATGTTACTTGTATTGGTCTATTGATAATTACTCCCTTCATTTTTTATTCTCTTTTTGCAAGTTCTTTAATTCATAATTATTTTTTATATTTTGGTATTAATTTGGGCTAATCTTGTCTTTGGAGTTTTTTGGGTTTTGGTGTTTGTGTAGATAGGTGTTTTCTAACTAAATATGTATATCTACAACTAACTTGGTGAAAGACAATTGTTTGGAGGTGTCTTATTTAGTATTGTGTTTGGTTTTATCCTCCACTAATCTATGACCTGATATCCTTGGTTTCTACCAAACCCATCTCGCCATGTTTATCTCCCTACCATGTTCATCAAGATCCTTTTCTTACTCTTAGTTCTCACAAGTCGATGCTTAACTCAACCAAGACACCATGGGCTCAATATTTTCCTCTTCATCTTGTCCTTTCTGAGCCTTATCTTCCTACGTTCTTGTTCTTATTGAACCCAAGATTTTTTTTAAGACTCTTGACGAGTTCCCCCCTTTCTTTCCTAATTTTTCATTGATCTTGTGTAGTTTTTCCTACTGTTCAAGCTCATTGGGCTCAACCCTATTTTTCTGTGTATTCCCATCTCACAATTTTTCCATGAGCTTGTGACACCTCCATTCAAGCTTGACCCACATCTTTAGGCTCATCATGTGTTACATGTCTACTTTGACCTTGTTTTTGGACTTGGTGTTATGTCATGTACTCACCCACAACTTTGTGTGTTGGTACCACTCCAACCCACCTATCTTAGCCATTTCTTCACACCTACCTGTGTTTTTCCTTCTCATCCTCCCTACTCTCACTCCAAACCCTAGTTTGGTTTCCCCGTGCATAGCTCGGCCTTTGTAATGGTTGACCAAGCTCGTGGCTTCCCTTCCAAACTAATCGTGTTGAAAAATTTCCTACCTCGAGCCCTCCACTCATGTCACTCTTCATAACCTTGACCATTTTTAAAAAAAATATTCCATCTTTTTAAAAAGCCCATAGTTTTTTAAAGTTATAAGCTTTGTTTTATTATTTAAAACATAGTTTTTTAGTTTCTTTTTAAAACTATCGTGTAAATTAATAAGTTGAGATTTTTTTTTAATTAGGTCAACTATTAATTTCAAGGGATAATTTTAATTTAGGAACCTTATTTTTTAAACAATTGGATTATTTATAAGTAATTAAGAAACTCTTAAATTAAGAGTTAGTAGTAATTTTTTCTTACGTGGTTATTGTGAAGATTTTTTGCATATTTGGAGGTTTTTTTACGTTTTGGGAGGTTATTGGCTCTTTTGGGAGTTGTGTTATAATTATTTTTGTCTCTTATTATTACTTGTAAGTTAGAGTGTGCATATGCCATAACATTTTGGTAAAGGAGCTTAAATTATGACGTACGATGCTCTTTCTTGCATGAGACTTTTTTTCCCCTTCTTACTTGACTTTGAATTTTTAAATTCTTGTTATAGTGATGTTTTGTTGAGAATGTTTAAAACTTATTGTGATCCCCACACTTGCACATTTTTTTACCAATTGTAAGGTGAGTGGTCAATTGTTTCACATTGCACGAATGCATCAAATTGTAATCAACACACTAAACTATAAAGTTCCACAAATAATGGGTAAGAATATTGTTCTTGGGCGTGTGTGCATTTATTTTCTTTCCACATTCTTTCTTTCTCTCTCATCATGATGGATGCTGGTGTTATTCCTTTACTCACACCATTTCAATTATTTTAATGGAAATCAATAATGATAATCAAACTAAGGGGTAAAGGGTTGTATTGCATCACTATGGGAGTGGGAATTGAACCCAATGATGAACCTAAGAAATCTAAGTGGTTCAAATAATATGATAAATCCTCAGGTCTTCTTTGTGTGTCCATTTCTCCTGAACTTATCTATATTCCCAAAAATATTTTACTCCCTTAGAACTTATAGAACATTTCTTAAGTGTTCCTCATGCTCCTCCTCTGAGAGGGGATATATGGGAATATCATAAAAAACACTAAGGAAAAATGATCCAAGAATGTTTTGAAAACCCCATTCTTGAGGCTCATGAAGACTGTGGGAGAATTAGTCAATACAAAAGGAACCACAGTGAAATCGTAATGTCCATAACAAGTTCAGAAGGTTGTATTATGAATAACTACTTTTGCAATACCATGACTTAAGATCAATATTGGATAACACTTTGGCTCCACACATACGATAAAATAAATCTTCTATCCTTGAAAGGGGATAACGGTTCTTCAAATTCACCTTATTTGGTTTCTTAAATTAATACAAAACCAAATGGATCTATACTTCTTCACAAATATCATTGGTGTACCCCAAAAGGACACACTAGGGTACACAAGACCCTTCTCTAGAAACTCCTCTAACTAAATCTTGATGTTGCAGGGGCATCATTAATTAAAACATCAAAGTGATAAATTTTCCCTTCTTGTTCTAATTCTAAGCTACTGAGGGGTCTAAGAAGCCTTAATGAGGCATAGGATTTATTTAGAGCTCATGAAAAACTTGGGAAGTTGAATTTTCCTCTTAATGTACTTTCCCTCTAAAAGGGATTTGAAATGTAAAATCATGAAAATAAGGAAATATGGTTTTCATAGGGGTTTAATGTTGAAAAAGGGGAATATAAGATGTCTAGGCATGTGTTAAATTCCTAGGTTAGAGTATGAGTTAAAAAGTTGTTAGAAACAATGTTAAGAAGATATGTTTAGTCATGTATGAAAATTATATTTGAAAATAATGAGTCCTCATGGAGGGTACGGAGTTGGTTAAGACATTAAAAAGGATTCAGTTTTTGGGACACATCCCTTGAGGATGAAGAGATAAGAAAATAAACTCCATGAATTTAATCAATGGGCATGTGTGTATGATACCTATACTTTTAAGAAATGGAAATCTTGTTATATGTGGATCAAATATGAAGTATGATAGTCATATGTTGTCGATTATTTTCAGTGACTATGTAGCATGTGTTGGGATCTCTTGAAAAGGTGTGCATCTTAATAAGAGGAATATAGTTTGGATATGTAAATTATGTAATTGATTCATTGTTCCAAGTTACTTTCACTTACTAGATGAAATCCTGACTAATAATGTCCCAAATTCTATCTTAAGTGAAGGAAGGATGATTTTGTAGTTTTTCCAATAGGATCTTGATACCCTATGTTTTGTTACAAGTAAACTAGGTATTGAGATTCTATGCAAGGTTTATAGAATGGTGGATATTGAGGAAGTGGGGATATGGAATCATTAGTTAGAGGAAAAACTATCAAGACTGTGCTCAAAAGTATATTCATCTTACCTTGAATGTTCTTTAGCTAGAATCTATGAGGATTACATACTTTATTTGAAGCTTGTATTATTACATGAATGGATGGTGATTATTTAGTTTTCTTAGAATATTGCATCAAAGCATGTATGTATATTAGATTTTGAGATGCACTCATCCATGAGGAAATGATTATCTAGTTTCCAACAAGATTATTACATGATGAAACTTGTGTTGTTAAGTGTGCATGTTAGAGTTGACTATCTCGGTCTTGATGGTGAGAAGGAAACACGGGATTATAGAAGGTTCTGGTATAGAGGTGAAGAAGAATGGGTTTTCAAGGCTTATAATTATTGACACAAACCTTATAGGAATAAAACCATGTATTATAACCAAGATCCATTAAATATTGTAACATAAGAGGCTCTAGGAGCTCAAAACACTAGATACACAGTTGGGGATAAGGAGGTATAGTTAAAATTATTGCTTGTTAATAACTTGGGAGTCTAGTGACAATTTTAGCTCTTGAGAACAAATATTGAGAGTTGGTAAATGAAAATGGCTTCTCGAGCTAATTACCTAGCCATAACTAGGGTTTGAAATTTAGATCCCTGAAACTTTGTATTTTGATCCAAAATTTTGTAGACAAAATGTTGGGCTGGTGTGTGAAATATTATGAAATAAATTTGAAATTTTGAGGGTTAAATATTCAAATTTATCTGACAGTCTTGTTGCACAGACTGTGACCTAGTTAGAGACCTAAGTTGGGAGGTTCATTAACAAAGGAGGTGGCAGTTTCCCTTAGAGTATAGACTTTAAATTATAGATGATTCTATAACCCCAAAATACATTATCAAAAAGTTATATTTTGTGTCTTAGAGTGATTAGCATTGAAAGTTATGTGATATTCCAAACTGTCTCAGACCTAGTTTGGGTTTAGTGAGCTTAGAGGGTGAAAGTGGAATAGAAGGAACAAATCAAGGAATTGGGTTTTAAAATTTGACAAAAACCTTTGGGTTGTTAAAGGGATGTTATTGAAGCTCACAATATTTTTTGGGTACCTCTAAAACCTTCCAACCATGATTTGAGAAATGGAAATGGTCTCAAGGGGATGTGAGAGAAATCTTGTAAGATGGATAGAGAATGATGAAATTGACTGTCTCGAGTGAATATTTAGTGTTGTAGTCTTTTATTTTACCAAGAACAACCCAATGCACACTGGCACATCACTCAAATAGATCTAAGGGCTCACGCAAAGTGTTTAAGGGTACCAGGTTCCTCCTTTATGGCAACTTTGAGGAGTTAGCATGGAAAGACATATAATCCAGATCCATAACAACCATGTAAATATATGCCACAACTAAATCTAGATCAAAACCATATGTAAGAAGAATCAAACAAGAAATATTATAAGATTTACTACACAAGATCCATCAAAAACAACATCAATAACAATAATCCATCCACAATGATCCATTGTATTAATCCATAACAAAACCAATAGTTGAATCCATCATAACAGTCATTACTAAGTTAAGTTAAGCATGCAGGTTTACTAGTAGCATAACTCTGACATAACCTGATAAAGATCCCCTAAACCGTGCAAATCAATACATATATATAGGGGTGGGAATTTTCCCTTTACCACCTAAGCACCCTAAAAATAGGCTACATGCTAAGGATAGTCATGTGCCACTTATAAATATAACAAGATATCATGCAAGCTCTTATAATAATATATCTCTTCTAGATAACTTCGGTTCCAATCCTATTTTTAGCCCAAAAAACTGCATGTCACTTTTTCTTCCACTTGTCCCAAAATAGCCTTGTGTTTCCTCCAAAAATTCTACTAAAATGTGTTCAACACTCAATCCAAAGTGTTCCCTACACTCTAACCTATCCTTATCCCACATTATGTGAATCGGATAAGTATGAATGCTTACTTTTCTTGGTGTGCCCTATATCCGTTGATCCTCCACATGCACCTACATTCCTACTTCCCATGTGCTCCATCTTAATGATAATTTAATATTTAAGCTATATTTCATCATCCCAACATTACCCCACACTAATTTCATTGTCACCCCGGAAATGGGGAATCACGCCTTGTCTTTCCATGAATAAATAATAAGAAACAAAAGAATAATTGTACGCAAAGAATGAAATAATACATGGGCAAACTATCCTTTAGAAGGTAAAAATAGCTTAGGGTACTCATTCTTGATCTCTACCTTCAATTCATTCTAGTCACCTAGCGCTTTCTTGGTCTTCTCTGGGATGTCTGTAAGTATGTCTTCCATCTCATCCAGGGTCATGTTCTTTCCCTCATTTTACAATAATCTAAGAAAACTTTCCATACCTTAGACCATCCCATCCCTCAATCCATAAATTGGGGTATGATTTTCCATATTTCTTTGATTCTCTCCTTGTGAGAGTCCTGGGTTATTATAAGTGCATCATTCTTTTTTGCTACTAAAGTAAGCCTCTCCTCATGCCCAAGTATCTCATCATTCTTCGCAGCAAGGACTATATTCTCCTCAATTAAATTTCTTGTCTTGATGATCACTCTAGGTTCTGAACATATATTCAGCGCTTAATCCGCAATATTCATTTCATCTCTCAGTATCTGAATAAAATATGCATACCCAACTATTCTTCATGTTATCATAGCCTTTTCTTTCTCCCTCTCTTCTGTAATATCTAATTCTTTTTTAGCAGCCCACTTCTCCCTTTTACTTGTGGCACGCTTGAATTCTTATTGATCAATAGGTGTACACAAAATTACAATAATTTTAAGTAGTACTACTATGTTTACTCTATTTGTTCATCAATATCTAGATTTTCATCAATTATAGATTTTCTGAGATTTGTTGAAAAATCCAGTATCTGATGTCTATTATCCTTGTCTTTCTTGTGTACTTCCATTAACTATTCCACCTACTATTTTAAAATCTTGTTTTCCTCTAAAAAATACCTTAGTGTGGCCAAGTTTTCAATATTCCCATGTGCCACCTCAGCTGATAATTTGGTTAGCACATTACTGGCCTGCTCATCAGTAAACTCTTTGGCCCTTATTTTCTAATGTGTGGCCTAGGCCTTATTTTTCATTTTTCTCCTAACACATGCACTTTATTTGACATCAAACTTAATCTCATCCATATGAGTCTACATGTTCCAAGAGAGTTTCTTTCAGGTACACAATTTTTCTACTTCAGGATCCATATAATCCAATCAATAAAGATCCTTGAGATCCAAAGTAATTTAGAACCTATCCCAAATGATCTTGGTAGGATCATCGATATAACTAGTTATGTGAGTTTTGTAAATTTATCCATCATTATCCCCTCCTAAGCACTTACCTTTTGGAATATGCACCCCTTCATTAAACACTGGTCCTTCACCTATAGGTGAAACATTTGGCTCACTAGATGGTTTTCCCTTATATTTTTCTTCATTTACCATCTATATCTCCAAGTTCCTCGAAGATCTTTCTATCATCCTTCATTTTCTCCTTGCACGGTTCCTTTGCATCTACATTAATTACAAGGGTCTATTTAACTTTCTACATATTGTCATCTAATTTTTCACCCTCACTCTCCTTAGTGGGAATATATTTGTGCCTTTTCTTTGCTAGTTTAGCATTCATGGGAGAATTTCTAGGTGACCTTCCAGTAGTTGTGAGGGCCCCATGTATGTACCTTGTGGTTTTTTCCTCCTTGAGACCCTTCTGAACTGGTTTCCCTTAGCGCCATCACCTATCCATATCTCCATAGCTCTTGTTTTCATTCCCACTTCCTCATCCTCTTTCTACATTGGAGGATTTGTCTCATGCATTTTCTTCTCTTGTACAGTTGGTTTCCTTTTCTTTCATGATCCAGGATGCCACTATCTTCCCTTAGTTCTTATTCCTACTCTTCTTCTTCCTCATCAGGAAGAGTAGACTCCTCATCCTGTAATGTGCCCACAATATATTTCCCCTTGGGTAGATCAAGGAGCTTGAATTCATTCTCAATGTACTTTCCATTTTCTAATTTGGGCTTAAGATAGATGTATACCTTAGCCTATCTAGACTTCCCAATTGCCAAACTCATAGAATAGATGCTGAAATCATCTTAAATTAACTTCTCAATGTAAGCACACTTACCTAGGTAGACATATGTCTTTCGGAGTGTATGATAGTCATAGTCTAATTTATCTGCATTGAAATTCAACCTAAATGCATTTGAAAACCTATGCATAGATTCCTAAAAAATAGCGTGCGGTGAAGGAATAGGGGATCTTGCACCAAGGGATCCACTTTCCATCATTTATACCAAATATTTGTATGCAGAAGTGTTGATAAATATAAAAATGGTCATGTTTCTCTAATGCCGAAGGAAGATCCTTGGGTATTCTCCATTCATATTCAAATGCAACGCGTAGGTGCTCATACCATATTTTTATCCTTTTTTTGTAGGGTCCACTCATGGATCCATCACATTTATATTTTAAGATTTTATCTTCAAGGGACTTATTTTGTTCAGGGTATTGCTAAGGTATTGTCTTTTTTCCCATCGATCACTCCAATTTCTATAAACACAATGAATAAAAGGATAGCATCAAAAATTATCTTGTCTCCTTATTGCACCTCTGCAATGATAGTTTCAGCAATAAAGGATGACAAGTTGTAAATCACCCATTATGTCATCTTCTTAGCAATATATAGCCATATTTTGTTCACTCGATTCCATTGTTACTAGTTATTTAGCTTAGTAAGAAGGTGTGCATCTTCCTAGATCATAGGGTATTTTTACAACTTGCAGATAACCATTCCGCACCATCCTTTCACATAATATAACACTTTTCTAGTTGCTTCTACTGCATCATCATCAGAAATATCACTCTAAATCTCTGTTCATGAGCTTTTTAACCATGACAATATCCCAATTAAGGGCACAATAAGTCACATTCACCACCCTAAAAAATAAAATAATTCCTGATGGATTTTAGTCATCATCCACTAGTAAATATTTTCTAGATTTCCAAAATATGGGAGATCATAGAGCTGGAAAAATCTAATGTTTGATAGGAGTTTCTCTCAAGCATCATCATATACTACCATATCATTCTCTATTTGTAAATATATCTTCACTACCAGTATCTTTCCAATTCATCCTTATTATCCTTAGTCCGATGATTGTAGTCACTCTCTTTACTCCATCTAATATGTGACTCCCAATCACGACCCATGAACACACCTTCTAGGTACTACATTTCTAAAAATCAATGATATTCGATCCCTATAACAAAAAACTTGCGTGCCCTAGCTTCAAACTTACGTGCCCTAGATTTTCTCTAAACCCTAATTCATATATTTTCTTCCCCACATGCCTTTGCTTCACTCAAACACTCTTTCTAATGGAATGCCAACCAATCTCATGAAAAAATATCTTTTGTTCAACCCCTATTACAGCTCTTTTCACACTTTCTCATGCAATTTTTTCTTTATCTTTCCCTTCAACTCACTCGAACACTTCTCTTCACAATGCAAGGTAAAAATGCTATCACAATTCCATATTTTATAATATTTACAAATTTCTACACATTTATTTCTCTCCAACTATCATTGTACTCAACATTAAATGTTTTTTTTCCTTTTTCAGACTGATGTTTTTGTGCCCTAGTCATAACCTTCTTTCATACCTACCACTTCTCAGCCACAAGTTCCCTTATGCATGCTCTCTTGAGCTGAATTACTTATCTAATGTGCACCAAACCAAGTAGTGTACAATGTTATAGCCTACCTTATGTTACACTATGCATCCATTTATCTACACATAGTATTTATTCATGAGAAATTTTTCTTTATCCCCATCCTTATCTTTAGCACTTGCAAAATATTTCTCTATACATACCCATCTTCCAAAAGACACTCAAAATTTGTCCATTTATACTGCATATAATACATGCCACACTAAAAGTATGTGTGGTCCTCTGTGTATGAATTCAATAGATAGTAGTCATCTTTTGGAGTGTAAACGTGCTTATTACAAAAAAAAAACATTGAACTAAATTGACAAAGCATAACAATGATGAAAGGAAACACATATAAAAATAATGATTTAAGGGAAATATAATCTAAATGGCAATAATTCCTTATTAAAAACACCAAGAAGAATTATTTATAGTAGGGCTTCATCCTACTCCTTTTAAAGTAACCAGGAAACCATGTCCCATCCAAAGCATATAGTTGACAAGTTCTTGATTCAATTTTGTAAGTCACAACATACGGTCCCAACCAATGGACTTGGAAATTTTCAAGGTGGCACAAAATTTTTGAATCATACAGAAGGGCCATCTGTCCAACTTCAATATTATCATTTTTTATATGCCTATTGTGTCATGAATTCTACCTGGCCTGTGGGTGTTAGGGTATTGTTTTATGGTGTGCCACCATAAATCCTACCAATAGTATCATGATGGTCTCATTAAGAAAATTAGTGCTCCTATCATTCATCAAACTCAATGGACATCCATACATGTTGATTATGTTTTCCCATAAAAACTTGTTGCATTAGTTATCTTACAATCCTTTGTAGAAACTACTTCTACCCACCTTGTAAGATAATCTATAGAAGTTATAATGTAGCGCGATCCAGTCATGCATATGGGTGGAGAAATAGGACCCACAAAGTTAGTTTCCTACTTTTTAAAAGGTTATGAACTAACAATCATCCTCAAAGGCATTTGATCTCTATTCCCAAGATTTCCAAGGCACTGGAAATGGTCACAAGCCTTAGAATACTCTATATAATCCTTGTAAATCATTTCCCACCAAAGTACTGCTAATAGAATCTTACACGTGGTATCATTCCCTACATAGTTTCCACCTTGAAGCCCACCATGAGCTTCCTCCATAATGGTAGTACGTTCATGCTCAAGTACACACTAACATAAAACCTCATCCTGGCCTAACTTGTATAAATCTCCACTGATCAACATGTAAGGCGTGGTGCATATAAAAATGTGTTTCTTCTCCAAAGCCTTAATTCCCTCATGTGCCACACCAGTACACAAAAACACAACAATATCCTCTAAGTGAAATGACGTGTAGTTCAATCATAAAATTTGGGAATCCAGTATTGTATCCTCAATGATCTACGCATCCTCACCTGAGTTAATCCTTGACAAATGATTTGGTTCTGAGTTACTCTTGCCTGGCTTCACCACTACAATAAAATAAAATTATTGGAACACAAGAATCCACCTACATATGCACCCTTGTAAAATGGGATTATTTACAAGATACTTAAGTTTTATGTGATCTATATAAAATATAAATGTAGTTTCCAACAAGTATTACCAAAAATTGTGTAGCGCATAAATCATGGAAAATGCTTCGTGCTCCATAGTTATATAATTCTATTCCATTGCGATCAATTTTGTACTTGTAAAGAAAATAGGATAATCAACAATAACCTCTCCATTCTAGGCTAGTATTGCGTCAATGGCCATGCTAAAGGTGTCCACATGCACATGGAATGATTTGGTCCATAAAGGAAAGAACAAAATAGGCATAGAAGTAAGACTTTCCTTCAATGTCTAAAATGTGCATTGTCATGCCTCACCAAAATGGAAATTTCCATTATTCTTCAATAATTATTCTAAGGGAACAACTATCCTAGCATAACCCTTGATAAAATTTGTGTAATAACCTATGTGCCCCAAGAATCCACGCACCTTTCTCTGGGAAGTAGGATCCTCCAAGCCCAAAATCATAGCAACCGTGGCAGGGTTTACCAATAAGCCTTCTTTACATATGATATATCCCAACAGAGTTCCAAAAGGTGTAGGAAAGATGCACTTCTTGATGTTTAGGGAGATGCAAAACTATCGGCACCTCTAAAACGTAAGTCTAAAATTGTCACAATGATCTTGTAATATCCCATAAATTATCTAATCATTTAAGTAAACCTACAAAAACTTAGTAATGAAGTCCAGAAAAGCTTGCATAACAATGTGCAAAAAGACTCTAAGCACATTATTCAAACAAAATGGAATAGTTGTGTATGCAAAACTTCCCCACTCAGTGGTGAAGTTTTTCAACTCTTGATCTTCCTTAGAAATCTGCACCTAATGATATTCAAAAAATACATAAATGAAGGAGTAGATCTTTTGCCCTCCAATTCCTGCCAAAATATCCTTTATAAAAGGTGTAGGAAAAGGATATATCAAACAAGTAGCACTCAACTCCCTATAATCCACAAAAATCCTTATCCTTCCATATTTCTTATTCTTATCACCATAGGGCTAACCCACCCTGACTCCTAAATGGGTTCAATGATTCTAAATTTCAACATCTTATCAATATCTTCCTTTACCTTGATGTGTAGATTAGGATTCATCCTATAAGGCCTCTTCCTAATTGGGTGCACACCTTCCTTTAACTTGATCCTCATCTTTCCCAAAGAGTGATGTACCCCTTTTAACTCATGATAGCCTCTAGGAAACAAGTCCTAGAATTCATGCAATAACTTAATTATTTTTACAACCTCTAAGTTAGACCAATAATCACCAATAATGACCTCCTTAGGTTCTACATCTATTCCAATGTTGACCTTATTCATTTTCATAGGTTCATGATACGTGCACACCTACTTAAGTGCACTATCTAAGACCTTGCGTGTACCCACAATATGCTCAAAATCCATATTTTCTACTTCCTCATCATCAATCATGTAAACCAATTTACCTTTCTCATCTTCTAAAAAGAAACACCCAAGTTTTTCTTCATCCATCTCTTCCTCTTCAAAAATCTCCTCTAGATCTAACTCACCTAGTAATTTCTGAATAAGCTCCTTAGATTTTGCACTATCACCCATAGTAAAGCACTTCATAATCTGTAATGCCTCATTCACTGGTGGTTTAGTAGAAAAAAATTCAAAGGTCTGAATCATACGTGCACTCAGTTCTTACCAATTCTCTATTTTTCTATTCAATTATGCATAAACATAACATGTGTGTGTGCAGCCATGAATATTGAAGTAGAGCTTGTGTACCCACAGTTAAGGTGGTAAGGTCTCATACCCATCTATCTAGAGTCTCTCAAACTCTTGAACGTGATGTGAGGTGTCAGGACCCCCATGAAATTCAAATGTCTTGGTAGGCACATTACTCCTAAAAAATTTAGTAGAGAAGGCAATTCTCACCTCTCACCACTCTAAAATACTATCTTTGTGTACAATCCACCAACATGTTACTATCTCACGCAATGTATCTATCATCATATTCCTTCTCTCTACTTGATCTTTCCATTGGTCTTCCATAGCACACAGAAATAAATCATGATTTCCTTCTCCAATGTACCTTGGTACCTCTTACTACCTAAATGCATAACACAGTGCAGGATGCTTACATAAGTAACTGCACACTTCATCTCACACCAAACCATTTCATAAGTCCCATGCACCGAATTTTCATAAGAAATGTTGGTTGTATCACTCATATATGTGCATCATCCCATTGAATAACATCTTCCTTTGATGGCTCAAGAACTTCAGGATATCTTATGATACACACATAAATTCTATTAAGATCCTCCTTTCTTAATGTCCCCACATAAGGCGAAACTTTCCAATCTATCAACAAAATAATCACGCGCTCTTCCTTGTTCTCAAAACTAATATATCCTTTATTAAAGAGCATATCAACATTATTTACATAACACCAAGGGTACCCAAGAAATTTTGGAAAACTATATGCTTCGGAAAGTGCCAAGACCTCAAAGTCCGTATTAAACTTGTGTAGTCATATTTATACCTTCTCAAAGAACAGGGAAATCCCATACACGTTGTCCTATCACCCAGTGGGTGCTGGGTGCTCACCTGAGGCATGTGAGGGCATTGAGTCCCTCCTTTATGTGAGTTTTGTGAGAATGCATTATTTATGACAGAAAATTAAGTGAATAGATTGGAAAGGAACCATACATTCATATTAGAGCTCAAAAAATCTTCTAGACCAATGTGTTCATTCATATAAGAAAAGCATTACAGAACATAGATCTGAATCATTATAAAAAGGAAATGTATATAGGTTTACAACCACTCATATGAAATGTATATATAACTGATCCATACAGATGTAATTAGAACTAGAACCACACATATAATCATATTTAGCATGTTGATAACCATATTACATTAACTAAGAAAATCAAAGATCCATATGATAGTGCAGACCAATGTCATGCATCCGAACTACACTTAAGCACTTTCTAGTACAAAGAAAAATTGTTCAGACCCATCCCCTTGATACAACATACTCCTACAGATCCTCTAAACCCAACCTATGGAGCTCTCACAATATTCTTGTATGGCTTTGCCTCTCTTCAATTCTCACATCTCCATGTGTCTCTTTTTCTTCTACCGATTTCTCATATATATAGCCTTATCAAGCACCCCCATGCCTTTCTAAAGTTGTAGATCACTTACCATGTGTCCAAGTTGTCCTCCATGGGAGCATGCTTCTTCAGATGCGAGCTTTCCATCCTTTTCTATGATGAGCGTCTGGAATATTCTATCACAAGGTATATTCCTTCTATGGGCACCAAATTGCTAGGATGGTACCTTATCCACTTCACATGCATAGTTGGGTCATGATTTCCTCATGTTCTATCCAATATGCCAAATATAGCTAAGTCCCAAGCTCTTTTCTCTGACTTGCACGCGTGCCACTAGTTCTACTAATACCCTCCTAAAACCTTTTCCTGTGCACTTTCTCCTCATGAGCCCTTCTTCAAATAGGCCTTGGGCACCCACGCTCCTTATTATACTTAGCCAATATTTTAGGGGCCCAAAAAATTGTCCCTATAGTGGCATCCTTCAATAATCCAATGGACATGGCTTTAGTCCTATTAGCCATATATAGTATGTTTGAAGATGGTTGTAATGGTGGCCTCCCCATCCGATTCCAAACTTCCAAGGTGAGTACATTTAATTTTGCATGTGTATAAATTCGTATATTACTCAACAACCATCCATCAATAACTACATTCAAGGTGATCTCTTTATCATATTCAATACTATGAGGAGATAAGTTTGCATGCAATATATGTCTTTTGTACTCAATTCCGGCTCATGGTACCTTCTCCCTTAACCATTCCCCTAAAAAAGGTATGATGTTTTCTTGGTGTAGCATCTCACAAAACTCCTTGTTGGTGAGAAAATTTATCGGGTGAAAAAACTTATGGATTTATTGCCAATGTTATGGGAATCTAAGTCCCTCTACTCAACCAGTGCAGCTGCCCTATATGCATGTGCATGAAAAGGTGGATTTTTGTGGTGGCCTTTCGACCATGGATCCAATAGGGGCACTCCACTGACCCTGCAAAAAGGATAGCAATCTCTTGCTAGTGAAGACATTTTTTGAAAGTGGGAAAGTGAGTGAAAAAATAGATAGGGAAACTAATTTTGTAGGTAGGAAATCAGATTCCTACACACATTAGTTAGAAAATTTAACACATGTATTTATGAGAAGAAACAACCCTACAAATGGCAACAAGATGAGATAAGATTACAGACTCAAATTTTCTAAAATATCCTCATCAAAGAGGCTAAAAACTCCTTCTTCTTCTATTAATGCTTAAATAGAAGTTGTACATAATGTGGGAATGGAAGAAATTTGAGAATGGAGGAAATTAGAAGAAAATGGCTATCTCCTTTGCTTTCTCTAAGTACAATGCACTCATGAGTTTAAAAGATCAATTTCCAACCCTTTGAAATGGGAATGGTGTTACAATTTATAGAGTAGAATATGAACCTTCATCTACCCCCCAATGCCTTTTCATATGTCCTCGCACAACTTAAAACTTTTCAACTTCCTAGGAAACTTTTAAGTCCCATTTTATAACATAAAGGTGACTTATTACATTATGAACATTAAGACATATGAAAAAGTACAACCCCAATGCCAAATTAGAACATTTGAGAAGAGAGATAAAGTTGGGGGAAAGAGGAGAGAGAAAGAGAGAGAGAGAAGAAGAAGAGGAGACATCATTCCTGATGAATTCCATTGATTCTCATTGATGGAAAGCACCAAATACAGTGAAACTCTAAATCTTTGAACTCCTTGCACAATGTGAATCTCCTTCAAATCAGCTCATGAATTCTTTCCAAGTTGAGTGAACTGTTCTACTGATGACCACAACTCATAGCTTGCGTATGATATACTATTTTTAGTGAGAGGTGATTTATGCCTCTTCTCAACCATCGTGATGTGATGAACTCCCTCATTCGATACTACGCACCCTACCATTGCCTCATCTGATTCTTGGGGTGAATTACTATTTTTAGTAAGCACCCATATAAGGGACTTAATATTTTTAGTAAGTGGTCATTTTGAATGATTTCTTCTCTAAACAATCATTCTAGCTTCCTCGTGATCTTCAATTCCCGCTGCCTTTGTCTCAGTTGCTTTTGATGATGACTTTCAAAACATAGCGAGTACGTATAGGAAAACTTACTATTTTTAGTAAAGTGGATTTCCAGTGCTTGATTTGCTATGGAACATATTTTTTTGGTCTCATCTTGTCATTAGGATCACACCCTCTAAATTTGACATAGTTTTTCCCGCTAGAATGATTGGAAATAAATTTGAAAAATTTGACCTGGCAGTAGCTTCGGGCATGGAGCTACCATGGCGGCCATTAATGGAGCTTGAAATTTTTAGGTATGGTTTTTGTCTCCATTTACAATGAAAAAAATTACATTGTGATATGATTTTCATTTGGAGCTTGTGAGCGATTTTTTAGCTCTTTTCCATTGCTAGAATGATGGGAAATCTGACGAATGCGAGGTGGTGCATGAAGTGGGATTTTTTTTAGAGAAAGTAATTCAGAGCACCATTTGATCTCCCATTTTTTGAATTGTTATCATCTTGAAAATTTTTTAAATCTACAAGAGATGACACCTCTATCTGATGTGTATCTTGTGAGATATGAATATTTCTCGATTGGGTGACTTCATGGTTATCTAGCAAAAAACCTTCATTTTCTTCCCATTCTTTGTCATTCCACTCCATTTTTCTCTAAGGCCTGCATATTTTTGTGTATTCATGGTGTGGAGAATTTTGTGATCATGATGGAGCTGGTTCAAATCAGCAATGGTGGACTGGGTGTCTGGACAAGCAAGAACATGGCCATGGAATGGAGAGAAGTCATGAAGGAGAAATGAAGGGGAAGAAATGACTAAGTGCCAGATTTAAAATTCTCAAAAAATGCACATGGAGGGCTAGGGTATATTTTTATGTCCTTGACCTCAGGGATATGAGGGATATAAATTTACATGGTGGTCAAGGTGATTCCATGTGTCCTCGATCCAACGATAAGGGATTTGCTTAAAAAATGAACCTGGGGGCTGAAATTCTATAACACCTTTGACAAATTGTTATAATTCTCTTTTGCATTACAAGCATTGACATGTGATATTATTGATGTGGTGTGTTCCTTTTCTTGTTGAAAATCATGCTTTTCAGGGATAAAACATTTCTTCCCTTAGATTTGTTAGGCTGAAATGTAGTTGCTTGCAAGAATCTATTTTCACTTCTTATAGGTGAGTTGCAATCTGGTTATGGTGATTGCAAAATTATCTCTATTAATGGACTCATCCTTGGATCAATTCTAGTGAACCAAGGAATTTTTTAAATCTCCTTACCTAGCCTGAATGATAAACTGACATTCAGAGGTTGAGATACGTAATGGACTAAAATTTTGTATGTTTACGAATTCTTTATTTTCTTGTAAGATTGTGCCTACATTCTATTGTATGTTTTTTACTCGGATATTCTTGATTGATATCAATAATATGTTTATGGCATTAAGTGAAATGAGGCCTGATTTAGGAATATTGAGGAATAATCTAAGTCATAAACGTAAGGGATCTATCCTAACAAGATTCTAAACTAAGGTAGAGGTATCTGTTTTCTAGCTCTGTCTACTATTTTCGGGACAACATCCTTCCCCTAAGTTTCATGTTTTAAATTTGGGGAAACCATTTAAGGTAATTCTAGGCTATTTCTAATTCTAATACCTTATGCTATATGGTTGTGAGCTATGACCTAACCTAAGGTGGCAATTACTTATTGAAATAATTTTAAACCTAAGGTTATTATTTCTAAACTAGCCTAAGATCTTATCCTAAGCTAATGGAACCTATCCTAAACTAATGAAATGTGGAAAGGGGACCTAAGGGTCATATGGAAAATGGGAATCTAGGAGGCAATTGCTAAGGCATTTATTTGATTTGATTTTCGAATTAATAGGAAGTACTACTAGTTTTTGCAGAGACATGTAAACTTGGTGGAAACTTACGTGGAATCATCGTTACAATTGGAAATGCATGCATAAGTTAAAACAACATTCACCAATTTTGGATGGCGGTGGCAAGGAGAGATAAGCGGGAGATTGGGGAGTAATGGCATTAATGAATCTTGATTTTTGTGAGAAAACCATCATAGAAATAATGAGGGTAGATTTGTTGGAGGTTTTTTGGTCTTGCATGCTTTACAATTTTTTCTCTGCATGAAGCTATCTAGTTCCTTGAACCAACAGTTCAATTTTCACTTTGTGGCTATTTTTGGTTTCCCTAGTCTATTTTCGATTCAAGGAAAGTATATGAGGCATTGGAGAAAGAGATTTTTTGTTATTGATCTTTCTTAGAGGAGAAGAAGAGTTGGAAGCTCGGCTGGAAGTCTCCAAATTGGTATAAGAAGTATCAGGCATGATAGGCTCTACCCATTAAGATTTCTTACTTTTTTCTAAATGTTTCATTAAAATAACTCTCCTCTCTTGAGATATATGGTTATTTGTCTTGTTCTAGTTATTTACTTCATGTTGATGGAATCTCTGTGATTTTTGGATATGAATCCATTGCATGATAATATTAGTTTTGGTTTTTATCTCTCTGAGCAAGTTCAATGGTGAAATTCATATGTAACTTTTGAGGCTTTTTTGTTTTGTTTAGAACTCGCATTCGGGACTTTTTGCTTGAAAAATAGCTTGAGTAAATGGTTTTTGGTTGAGTCTGAACTAGTAGTCTCTTTAGAAATTTTCTCCTTGATGCATCTTGAGTTTGAAAAAGTTGTAGTAATTTTGTCTTGGACTGTACTATTTACTTTGAACATGTAATGGCATGAAAATGTTTGAGGATATTCTAATTTCCTTTTTTCTGGGTAACCCGTGTCTTGTTTTTATCTAAAATTCCTTCATTTTTTTGAAAGAAGGGTGCATGACCTTTTATGAAATTGTATCTTGTTGTGAGGATATAGAACCTCTGGTTTGAAACTGTATTGTTTACTTACCCTTTGGTATGAATTCAAGCTCATTTGAAAGCAATCAATAATGGGTTTTTGAAATATATGAAAGTGTTGTGTTCTTACTTCAACTTGTGTTAAATTTGACTGGAATAATTACCTTCTCTACCTCGATCTTCTCTGCCTATGTTTACTGCTAGATAAAGTTGTGTAAGTTATTATTGTTGGGATTTCTATTACAATTCGAGTTTATGAGTAATGTAGAAACTTTGTTTGACTTAAAACTTTTGTTGGGTTTTTGTATTCTCTTTCAGATCCATTTGAATGGATTTATGGGTTTTTGAAAGAGAAAGGAGTTGAATACTCTTGTAGACTATATCTTGTTTTGCAAAGAATTTTTACTTCTGCTTCGGGACTGTACTATATACTTTTCTCTATAGTATGAACTCAAACTTGTGTTAAAACAATGTTGAATAGATGAATGTGGATTTTGGCATTATATGCGTCCTATATTTCTATTTGTATTTGAACTAGGTTAGTACTGGTATTGATGTTCTGATAATACGTTCTTGAGCTCGTATGGAAAAATAGAAGTAATGTTTTCTTTAATCTTCACATTTCGTTTGTCTTCTCTTTTGGAACTTCCGAAAGAACTTATGGGTTTTAAATGGGATTTGGAATTCAATTGATAATTCAAAGGTGAATGAATTCTAGGTTCAGATCCTTTCTATTGAGTTTCCTTTAACCTTTGGGAATAGAAGTTCCATTTTCTTGAACTACTCTGTAGATCAGCTCTCTCCCATGTTGTAGAGTGATTACCATCCTAGGCCTATTCAAATTCTTGAGTTTGGATTTCTACCCTTTGATCTTAGATGAAGTAATGTGAACCCACTCTTCTAAAATGGAAAATTCCTTGTGGATTTCTTAATTTAAATTGTTACTAGTTGATTGTGGAAAGTCATGGGATTAGTAGTATGATCAGGTAAATTTTGGGGCTATCACTTTTTGGTACAGGGGAAAAACAAACCGTCCCCATTTGATCTTTCTTAATCTTGACTAATTTCTATAGAGTCAATTATCGTGTCGATTCAGGAAGTGTACAACTGATTCTGTCCCGTAGAAACAAAAATGTAATCATTTCTAGACTGTCTGTTTTGAATGAATGACTCATGCTTCATTAGGATATTATTTTCAGATGGACTCCTCTATATACCCTCAATAATAATATGAACCTTCCCTTTATGGACATGAGTAAGAGATAATTCTTCTGTAAGTTTTGTTTTGATTTATGGAGCGTATGGCCACTGACTGAAATCTCCTATAATGTAGAATATAACATAAGAGTTGCAAATGAGATGAGGAGCGTTTTGTTTCTCTCCCTTCTTGTAATGTTTTGGGATTCTTGCTATCAGATGTTATCTCTTAAATGGTGAATCCTTTTATTGTTTCCATGACTGATACAATTATGTAGGTACTTAGTTATGTACTTTCTAAACCTGATTTCTATCTTTTAGATGAATGGTGAATTGTGGATAATCCGTATTGATTCTCCTTCTTATTTATTTAAGTTGTAGGATAAATCATCCTAAATATGTACTATGCTGAAATGAATTTGTCTGTACATGATCCTAGAAACTTGGTAAAATGACAATAAGATTTTTGGTTCTGAAAGTAACTATTTTTGTTACATAGTAAATTTAAATTTTGTATTTCAATTCAGAAAGAATTATGAAATAATTAGGCGACAAGATATGTTGTTTATTTTAAATAAGTAATTGATTGGGTCAATTCTTATATGATATAATGCAATAGTTGTTGATTATAATATGCTCTTTTCTTAAAAGTGAATTCAGACTTATTATTTTTACTTCTTTTATGGTTGTTATTACTTATGCTTATTGGTATGATATATTAATTGGTTCATTAAAGAAAAGTTGTTTTAATGGAACAATTATTGGAATTCACTTCATTTTAATGTTTAGTGTTTATCACACTTAGTTCAATGAACTAGCCTGTGCTAGAAATTTTTGCAGATGGACTTCATAAGTAATAAAAGAAGGAAAAAATTTTTATGATGTATTGGATGAAGTAAAGTCTAGCTCTTTTGTAAAGAATTATGATTCATTCTTGAGTTGTATTGAAAAATAAAATTTTTATTCTTATATGATCTTAATGTTGTTTGATATGCAGTATGCCTAAAATACATAGTCTTGTAAAGTGTATATTTTATCATGATGAATTGAAAAGTTGGAGACTGACTCCAAATTTTTGTGTGAATTCTCTTGTACTTTTTATGAAGGAAATTGGAATTTATCTTGTTATTATTCTTTGTATCCGTTGTATACTTATTATTGTTATCATTTAATAAGATAGATTAAGGTAATAGTTAAATCTCCCCTTACTAAGTTACAAATTTCTAGTTGCATAATATGTCGTTCTCTATCTAAACAATTATAGTATAATTATGGAATGTGTATTGGACATACAATTAAACTATATGAATTGTGAAAGATAAAAAGGGGAATGATATCCCTAACACTAAATCATGTAGAGGAAGACTCTTCCTCTCTCAAAAGAATGAAAAATAAAAGGAATGGTGGTTATGATCGTTAATCTTTGTACTTTTTTTTCTATGAAGTAAACTTTAGTTGAACCTAGGTGGATGATACACCTTCTTTGGACAATTAAGTTTCATTAAATTAACCATTTGATGTTTGATGACCTATTTTTGGATAACTGCTTGTTATGCTGAGTTAATTAAGTTCTTAATATTAATCAGATTAATTATGAATTAATGACCACTAAGGAGTATGTACATCGTGATGAAGCAATTCTAATGGATGTTGGCACATGCCAACTGCAGGACTATACCTTCGAGAAGAATAAGGGATTCTCGAGGATACAGTGTTGTAGTTGACATGTGGCAACACCCTCCCGTAATTGCTCATCTAGATCTATACACACCTAGACTTGAACTTAGTTTCTCTCTAGGTCAAGTTAGTAGAATGATTAGAATAGGAAGTAGCTTTCAATGACCCAGGGTACCTAGGCACATTCGGTTGAATTAGGTTTTTCAAGTATGCCCATATACCCTAAGTCATCATGAGTTTCTACCTATAAAAAATTATATCGCTAACTTGGGTTAGGGTCAAACTTTGGGCAAGTGGACTGATAGAAGTCAATAAAAGCCCATTCTAAAAAACAATAGAGTGAGTTGAAGGATGTGTTCCACATTGATGAGTATGTCATCTAGGAATAAGTAACATGAACAGTATGTTGGAAATATTTGGCCAAAGTATCACAAGCTACTGGTTGTGTTGTCCTATGTCACCTAGTTTAAATAAACGTGATGTCAGATGAATATTGGTAACAAATATTTAGATAGGTTCTTTAAACATATCACTTAGTACCTGGAATAGGGTAGGAAAACCAAGTATACATAGTATACATAAAGTATTCTATACTTAAATACAAACATGAGAGATCAGTAATTTACGGAGTCATTTACAACTGCATATGGTTATCTGTTATGAGATTGATTGGCATGGAATGTGTGTTCTACATGATGTTTTATTTAGAACAAAGAACATTGTGTAAAAAAAAATTCCCTTATTTCTAAAGTCTTAAAATTGGAATGTTACATCTTGGTATCAGAGATGAAGGTTGCAGCTCTTTGACCAATTGTTACATCTTGGTATCAGAGAAAACCTGGGAACATGGATGAAACATGGACTATACATTATGGAAACAATGTTGTTCATATAGTTAGTATGTGTCTTTTTGGAGCAGTCCTTGACTTACCTAGTTTTTCCACTGAAGTTGATCTTTATGTTGCACTTTTTAGGTCTTATGATCTAATGATAGGTGTTAATTGGTTAGCTGAGCATAAAGCAAAAGTGGACTATTTTTAAAAACATATTAGTTGTTTAGATGACCTGTAGAAAACAACAGAGATTCAAGGTGTGAAATGTGAGATTTCTGTTAGGAAACTGTCAGCTATGCAACTTAAAAAGGCCAAAAATAAGGGTTATACCTTATATGTAGTTAATATTTCAGAAACTGCTGAGGAGAACAACGATGTTATGGAATGAATATCCATTGTTACGAAACTACAATGATGTGTTTCTGGAAGAGTTACCAGGTCTTCCACCCAAAAGGGAATTTTACTTCACAATTTAAATCAATCCTGGAACCTAGCCTATTTCTAAGGCACCATATCGAATAACTACTATAGAATTAGTATAGCTTAAGGCACAATTTCAAGAACTTTTGTCTAAAGGTTTGATTACACCGAGTTTTTCACCTTGGGGAGCGCCGGTAATTTTTTTGAAAAAGAAGGATGGAACACTTAGATTGTGCATTGATTATAGAATGTTAAACAAAACAACCATCAAGAATAGATACCCACTCCCTAGAATTGATGATCTATTTTATCAGATGTGTGGAGAATTGGTATACTCTAAGATAGATATTTGATCTAGATATCATCAATTACAGATTAAGGATGAGGACATTCATAAAACAACTTTTAGAATAAGGTATGGACATTATGAGTTTGTAGTTTTACCTTTTGGATTAACAAATACACCTGTAGCTTTTATGAATTCAATGAATAATATTTTTCAAGAATACTTGGAATTTTTTTTACTTATATTCTTGGACGACATTCTCATATATTCTAAAAGTATTGAGGAACACCATGAGCATTTGAAGATAGTTTTGGAAAATTTGAGAAAGAGACGATTATATGGTAAGCTATCTAAATGTTCCTTCTATGACACATAAGTGTACTATTTGGGACATGTAATAAGTAAGAATGGAATTGTTGTAGATCCTTCTAAAATTGTAGCTATAATTGAGTGGCCTATACCAAAGAATTTACATGAAGTTAGGAGCTTCATGGGTCTTGTTGGTTATTATAGAAAATTTGTAAAAGACTTTTATAAAGTGGCTGCACCAATAACTTCATTGCAGAAAAAGGATAAGAAGTTTTTTTGGAATGAGAAATGTGAATCTACATTCAAAACTTTGAAAGATCAATTAACATCAGCACCTATTCTAGTGGTACCAGACCCTAATGGAGGCTTTACTATTGTAATGGATGCATCTGGGGAAGGTATGGTATGTATTTTATTACAAAATGATCATGTCATAGCTTACGAAAGTAGAAATTTAAAGTTACATGAGTTGAGATATGCTCCACATGATTTAGAGCTTGTTTCCATTGTTCATGCACTACAAGTTTGAGGCATTATCTGCTTGGTAAACATTTTGAATTAAAAACTGATCATCTTGGGCTGAAATATATTTTCACTCAGCCAAATCTAAATGCAAGACAACAAAAATGGTTAGAGTTTTTGTCTCAATATGATTTTGACATAAATTACATTAAAGGTAAGGAAAATAGAGTAGTTGATGCTCTAAGTCGTAGGAAGCACATTTCTACTCTTATAACATTGAGAACTTAGTTTAAGGATGAAGTAAAAAGTGTTATGGAATATGATTCTTACTTTTAGTAACAACAGTGCTTCTTGCAGATCCAAATGATGTGAGATATAAAGGTTTTCACTTTGAAAATGAAGGAATATTAAGATTTGAAAACATAGTATACATACCTTCACTAAATGATTTAAGAAAGAAATTGTTAGTAGAATTTCACAATTCACCTTTCTCAAGACACCCAGGTATTATAAAGATGCTTGCTGATATAAAACAACAATATTTCTAGAAAGGGATGAAAAAGGACATTATTGATTTTGTGACACATTGCTTAGAATGTCAATATGTTAAAGCTGAACATATGCATCTAGCTAGTTTATTGTATCCTCATAGCATACCACAGTACAAATGGCAAGTGTGATGCCTACTTCAACTACCACTTGAGACCAAGAAACAAATTAGGAAAATTATGGAATAATTTTTTTTTATAGGAAGAGTCTACAACCAAGTTGCAAGAAACTAGTTTGAAACTAAATAGGTTCCGGAACAAATTCTGATTAACCAAACAAAATATTTCCATTTTTATCTTATAACAAGTTTACTAGGTTCCAATTTGGAGGTTACAAGTTTTATTAAGGTTCAGGGAGAAATTTATCGCCGGGCATGCTCTCTATCAAGCCCTAAACTTAAACTAGATTTCTCACACACTTGGAGTTATCAAAACTTTCCTAAACTAGGCTCATAGATAGGAAATTTCCTCACCTTTCCAACCATATAAATAATTCCTCCTAACTCCTTGTAAAACTCAAGTTATGACCAGGCAGAGTTTTAGGGGAAAATTTTCCTTTGGAGGTCTGCAGGGTTAGGGAGAAAATTGGGAAAAAAATTTCAAATGCCACGTGTCATCATGTTATTGGTGTAGACGAGCGGGTCACGGGGAAATATTTGAAATTTTTCCCAAAACCAAAGTCTCAATTTTCCAAAGGAAATTTTTTCTCCATGCCTCCGCACTTGCTCAAATGGCCACGTGGCACTTTGTGATTGGCCGCGGGCCGGCGGAAGAAAAAGTGAAATTTTTCCAAAAGTGTAAAAAGTTAAGTTTTCAATTCTAAATCCTCATTCCTCCCTGCCATGTGTCAGCACGTGATTGGTGCGGGGCCAATGGGTTGCGGGGATAAAAGTGAAAATTTTCCAAAGACAAAAAAATAAATCGTTAAGTTTTTATTAAGGATCCACACCTCCAAGGTGCCACGTGGCGACTTTTGATAGGATGAGAGGGTGGTGGGATCACAGAGTTTTTGAGAAATTTTTCTATAGTTCAAAATTTAATTTAAATTTTTTTTATAAGGTCGAATTATTTCATTTTTGGTTTTGGATGGCCACTTTTAAGTAAAATTTCAAATGGCCATAACTTTTGATTGGGAACTCCATTTTGGGAATACAAGGACTTTCTGGAAATCTCTCGGAGTCCTCTTTGTACAGAAAACATAAATTTTAGAATATGGTGAAATTTCAAGGCTAAATTTTAAGAAATCCATCTGCAGGATTTCACATTTAAAACTGGCAATTTTTGTTACTTGTAAGATTTGTTAAATTTTAATATTTATTCTTTTCAACATGTAAATTGAACATAGAGGAATGATATTGGGTAGATTTTAGATTTTTTTTAAAGTTCAATTTATGGATTGAGTTGCAACTGATATATTTTACATCGTTTGACGGGAAAGTGGTCCAACAAGTTCAAAAATTGATTTTGTGAAGTTCTTAAATGTCTTTCTCTAGTGTTGACGTCAAATTGAATTCCTTATAACTTATTGCATCTAAATTACATTGTTTCAATACTTAATTTAAGTTGCAGATCTGAACTGCACATTTATTAGATAAAATTTAATTGCCAGATTTATAAAAGAAAAGGAACAAAGTTCATTTATTAACAACTGTAATGATCTATTTGCCACTTCCAAAACATGGTAAACTTGTCAAATCTTGTCTAAACAATTAATTTATCCATCTTCTCATTCAGACAGTAAGGCAACATTTAGTATTTCAAATTTTAATAATTACAAGGAACATAATGTTGTATCATTCTCTCCCATACGCATTTTCTTTTCACACAGAGATAATATTTCAAAACAGAGGTTATTATTTCTTTTCCCAAAAAAAAAATCTTTCAAGGACAACAATACAAAACTAGAGTACATTGCCATATAAAATTTAAAGGGATCATTGCCAACACTTTATTGATAGTTCAAATAACTTTAATTGATTTCATTTTCAATTTAATTTCAATTTTTCTAATACATGGTATGAAACATCTTTCACATTTTCTATGCAAGTAAAACAAGGAATATAATTTTTCTTTACATTTCTCAATTCAATTACAACTTCCATTACAATGCCATCATTTCGTATTAAAAGATATATACACTCATCCACTCAAAGTGGGACAAGTTACATTCAAATCTACTCAAGGAGATGACTGTCAAACTTTGGAATTCTTCTCCAAACAGCAACATGTTGTTTTCTTCTTCTTTCATCCTTCTTTTGATCACAACAAGGAAGGGGGAAAGGCAACGCTCTCCACCCAACCAGGACATCCAATGGGAAAAATAGAAGCCATCTTTCCCCATTGGCCCCCAAACCCCAACCATATTGGAATGGAACATGATAAAACAACACATGGTAACATAGGCTTCTTCACATATAACATACATTCACATGCACAAGGAAATACACAAACAAAAATATGTAGTTCTCAACTACAACAAACATTTTCAATCAAACAAAGGCTCCTTCTCCAAGCAAGCAAGCCAAGTAAGAGCAAGAACTATGGAGGTCTCCTTATGCCTCCCATGTTGGAATTGGGCATCCACAAAAAAAACAAACCGCCAAAACACATCAATCCCATAAACCTTATCCCTCCTCCAAATTTATCCCTTATGCCTCCCCCAAAAGTAAGAAATACAAGCATATTCTTTTCCTAGGTGGATCCTAAACCAACACACCCTCCACAAGAACAAGTGCCAATGGCAATTCCCTTATCCCTCCTCTAATAAACCTCATAGTCTTCTCTCCACACCATGCCCTAAGCATTATACCCATCCCTCTAAGATTTGCAAACACAAACACATTGAAAATTCATGCTAAAAGAGGGAAAACAACAATTTTAAAAGAGTGAGAGCCTACCTCTCCATAATGGAGACTTGTTTCTAAAACAACGGTCCTTTATTGCACAAAAACTAGTTCCAAAACAGTAAATGAAGAACATGCAAAATAATCCTAGCTCCTTCCACAAGCAAGCTCCCACAAACTTTCAACCACCACAAATGAGAAGGCAATTCAAATTTTTAAAGGAGAAGGTGGAAGAGGATGATGTGGACTCCAAGTGGGATGCCACATCATTTTTCCTCATCCCAAAATGCAATAAACATCAAATACAATTAAATCAAAATAAATGTGAATGAAAAAATTACTTTCATACACAAATTCAACCCATACTCAAAAAGGAATGCATTTAAAATTTATAAGATAAGTTCAATCAATACCTACACAAAATCATATCAAAACATAATAAAATAGATTTATTTTGACTCCAGAACAATAATCATGGTTGGTGGAGGTTTTTTGAGAGGTGTGGGACATCCCACAAGCCTCCAAATTTTTCCTTCAAGGCCAAATTTGAATTTCAAAGAGGAAGGAGTGTTTGACCTTCCAAAATCAGCCTTACAACCTCTTACACATCCTTACATGGTAACTTACACACTCTTTCAAAATGCATTAATATCTATGACATTCATTTATTTCAATCTTTTGACATAGATTTATTTATTTATCATATAGTGATACATAATATAATTTAAATTTAATTAATAATCAAGGGAACAACATTTAATTTACATTCCATATCCTAATTAATTTAATTAAAATTTAACTATATGACTCTCACATTATACTATCACATTAAAATAAATTAAAAGAAAGAACACCTCACAAATGAAATACATACAACAATAATTTTAAAAAGGGACACAACAAATAAAGCACACATATGCCCCCATGGTCACAATAATGGAAATCCCCCCCACGGGAAGTCCTACATAACACCACACACAAATCAAACACAGTTGCCATGGTGACCTTGTTGATTTCACACTGAATTCCAATATTGTTAGTCTCCAGTCCCCTGATATTGTTGTGATTTTTACCTGCAAAATAACAATACCTCCTTCGGCCTCGTGGCCACATCAGAACATCCAAATGATATAAGCAACATATAATTATTAATTCCAAATCACAACAATATCAAGGATTTAATATTTATCATTTAAAATTCAATTTGTAACTTTTATCATCATCCAATAGATCTCTATACTAGGGCTATCCATAATATCAACTGTCACATGTCTAAAATCAACATCAATAACCTATCCATGTCAACCAGTATATCATCATCCACATAAAAATAATAATGTCTCGATGATCATCAAGCATAATAACTGAATCTAGATCAATGTCAATCATAGTCTATCATCTAATCATCATACTAAAAAATATAATAATGTCCATAATAATCCAGGATCTAGCATATACACATCATACTACATCAAAAACATAATAATATCCAAAATATGATCAATAGTGTCAAGATCAATATCTAAACAGTGTCAAAGGGAAGTGGGCACTACACCCGACATATCTCTTTGGTTTCAACCTTGTCACTGCAAATCTTTGTCTAATATAACAGTCCTATGCACCACTTTCATTGTGATTATTTTTCAGATATTCATTCAATAAAACACCTCCACATGCCTTTTGATGTTGATCTTCTCTGAATGCGAAGCTTAAACCAATAAAAAGGTGCCACACCTTCACAATTATTAGGATTTTCTAAACATCCACTGGCCACTATGACACTTTCTCTAGTAGGGAAGCCCTATGTTCCTTTGCATAGTTAATCTCTTTATAATATATATTTGACAAATGTGACACCTAGAATAATAGAGAAGCTCCACATACCTTTGTGGTGTCATTCTTGTTAGTTGGTCATGCTTAACACACAGTGGAAGATTACCTTCCACTAGTTGAGTTTGCTTACAATAACACATATCATGCCTCTCTTAATCTATTTGTGACCAATGGGGACACTCCATGACCTTTGGGATATAACACTTATAAAAATGCAAATCTTGAACCAATTGGGTAGTTCCAAGTACCTTTCTGGTTTCGGACTTTTCAGATTGCGAACCTTGAACTAATCGGATAGCTCCAAGTACTTTTGGGGTTTCAAAATTTTTAATTACGAACCTTGAAAAAATAAAGAGGATCCACGTATCTTATATTATTATTCCTAACCCTTGGGTAGACCCCAAGTGCCTTCATCTTACCTCAAAATTCAGACATGTAGGATCTCCCTTCACCATTGAGATTTCTCCATCTGTCCTCTTTACTTTTCAACCTTTCGTAAACCCAAAAAGTTATGGTATTTAGTTCTTTTCGTGAATCTTACATCCGTCAAGCACATATTCTTAAAATATTACCAGAAGTTGACATGTGTTCAGTAATCATATCCATCATCATCGGCCACATGTCCCTAATTTCGATTTAGTCTACTTGTTGTCATTCAACACAAATACAAATACTTGGAATGACCATAAATTACTCCGCATAGCTCCAAATTATGCAAACTTGGACTCTTTGGAAAGTTCTTCTTGATTTTTTAATGACCCATATTTCAAGACCTCGAAAATATCTTGTATAGGCTGGAATAAAAATTTTAAACCTTCAGTGTACATTACTCTCACTATTCAATCCTATAGCAATCTAGACCATTTTGAAACCATCCTAAAAGTGCAATAAACCACTGAACATCACTTGACAACATGAATTCATGATTTTTTGTGACTTGAAAGTTCATAAAACCACCTTGAACCTCTTTGTGCGATCCAACAATCACTAGGAAGGTACTACCAATCAACGTTCATGCCTTTTTTTTTTCATTACAAGCATTGACATGTGATTTGTTTGATAAAATGCGTTCCTTTGCTTGTTGAAAATCATGCTTGCCAGGGATAAACCATTTATGCCCTTGGATTCGTTAGGCTGAAATGTAGTTGTTTGCAACAATATCCCCCTTTTTCATTGATGGAAACATACTTGGAAACTTTGATGGAAAAAACTTTCATACTTAGTTTCTCACAACACTCTCTTCCCCTTTGACATATATGAAAAAGGGCCACATATTAAATAACATAATTAACATGCAGATAAGAATTTACAAATCAAAAACTTACCTCAAGAAAATACCCCTTGGATTTTCATCACTATCTTTCCTCCTAGGTATTTAATAAATGCATGAATGTTTTGTGCCAATTCACTTCGATGCTCCCCCTAAGTACAATCTCTCTATATTAAGTTACCTCACTTTACCATGCCAAAAAAGAAGCGCATACAACTTCAATGTTTTTGTTTGAACCTCTCTAATTCAACCTTAGGATATTCACTCTTTTTCCTGAGTTTTTCTTTGGTTTCACAACTTGTGTGACAAAAAATCATGCACTTTTAGGTAACTATCTAGTCGTGGTTGAATACTACTATTCATATGGTTGCTTTGTTAGAAAAGTACCAATTAACACATGTCTTTAGCCACTTTGCTTTCCTTTCAATCAATCATTTTAGTATTGCACTTCTACTTATTCAGTATCTATTTTGACCCTTCGTCATTTGACATCTCAGACACCAGTGCCTAGCCAGGATGTGAGCTCTAGGTGCCCTCATCTCGTCTGGGATCTTGTGTCCCATTTTCATTTTAATCTTATCTTTTTGGGACGTTTCTAACTTTTTGAATATTTTTTCTTTTGGTAGTCATGCCAGTTTTAGGCAGAGACATGTAAAATTTGAGGAAGCTTACATGTAATCATCATCAAAATATGGAAATTTATGTAGACCAGTTGAAATAACATTTGACCAAACACTAAGTATTACTAGTGGCCACCTAGAGACATGCAGGAGATTGGGGAGTAATGTCATTTATGAGTCTTGGATTTTGCATCTAAATTAGTCTCCATCACAGAATGTGGGAAAATTTGTTAGTGGTACATTTGGTCTTGCATGCTAGGCATGGAGTTCTATTCTAGTTCCATTCACACCATTAGTTTACAGTTTACATCTAACTATTGTATCTTGCTTCTCACAATATAGAAACTCTGCACAAGAGCACTGTATGGAAAACTTTCCCTTTGGTATGAACATGAGCTCATTTGAAATAATACGATAATGGGTTTTTTAAGATATAGTGTAAGTGATCAATGAGTTCATGCTTCATCACTTTGTTAAATCTGACTGGAACAGTCTGACCACTTCATATGCATCTTTCTTTTTAGGATTTTGATGCTTTGTTTGGGGTTTTGCAAGTGATTCTTCCATTGCAAGTTTATGGCGACAATCGGGCGAAGTTACATCGACATACACACAACAAGAATAAAAGGAGCACAAACATTGTTAAGACCTTAAAAATTGTGTTGGGTTTTTGTATTCATCTGTGTCAGATCTATTTGAACCCATTTATGGGTCATTACCAGGGCACCCATGGGCACCCTTGAATACTCTTCCTCAGACTGTATCTCCAATTACAATAAAATCCTCTAGATCTGCAATTTTTCAGAGCTCTTGTGAAATGTTTTCCTTACTCTTGTTTAGTTGGTCTCCAACTTGTGTTAACACAATGTTGTGATATATTTGAATCAGTGTAAGGCTCTTCTAACCCTCTATTGAATCCTAGGATTTTTATATTGTCATTTGAACTGGGTATGGTACTTGGGTATTTCTGTTCTGATAAGGTTTGAATTCGTCATTCAAATCAGTAAGTATTATTGATCCTTATAACATGTCATATTTCGGCTATAATGTTCTACATTTTAGCATAATCAATTTGTGCCATGAAATGATGGGTTTCAAATAGCATCCCTAGTGAAGATACCTTCATTTCTTCACATTCAATTAAATGATTGAATTCTAGGTACTAAATCCCTGAATTTTCTTTTCACTTATCCTTTGACCTCTGGGAAGTGTTGGTATCCAGATTTAATCTCCTTCACAACTTGAACAACATCATGAATTTGCACAAGACACTCAAGGATGGATAGATTTTTTGTATGTCATTTGTAGCTGGTGAAAGCACACCTATCTAATTTTTTTCATTCAAGAACTGAGGGAGTGGATATCACCTTCAATATGGTTTTGATCCAGCCCTCACTCTTTTAGGTTTTGCATGTCAACCAAGGCAAGAGAACCTATATTGCAGCCCCTATACGGTAAGGAGATGGAGATATCCTTATGTTTTTCATATGATATGGAAGAGGATTTATGAAAACATGATCAAGTATCCATTATCCAAACTCAAAGGAGTTGTCACTACTAAATGATGGAAATGTTCTCAAAAAAAAGCTAGAGCTGCTAAAGACATGATAAAACCCTTATCAACTTTGTACATTTTAGTGAAAGGATTGAATTATTTTGTGGACACTAAATGCAAATGCAAGGGTATTGTAGGTAGGATGAGTTATTCTAACATGAAATTCTGATGAGAGATGTTGGGACAAGATTAGTTAGAAGTCATCACCTTCTTTGGGAAACTTTGCAAATGAATTACAACACCTAAACAACAGGGATGTTTCAATGAATTTGAGTTTCTCTTTCAACTAGGATGTGTGCACACATGGATTCCAAAATCTGCACTATTCCATACAAACTTTGATAACCTACCACAAAGGCTTAAAGCAAGATATCAATGAAGCATCTAGGAATCCCTATTTAATCATGACCTAAGGTGCACCCAAAGGTTTACAGATAGTCTCATTAATCAAGGACAATAAGATGATTTTAAATCTGTTTATCTTCTATCAGATGAAAGCTCTTCTGATTACAAGATTACAAATTCCATTAAACCATCAACCAGAAATGAGACCCTGTATGATCAGAGAGATCCTAAACACAAGATTGCAACATGAGCATGAAACAAAAATTGAAAACATACTAAAATATAAGTGTATGCAAGCTTTTCCAAGAGATAAAACTAGTTAATCCAAGAATTTGATCAGATATATCAGCAAGGGAATGCTATTTAGACAATCTCAAAGCTTTTTGATGGCTTTACAGCTGAAACCAACTCAACATGATGAATATTTGATGTAAATAGGAACCAAAAATGGCTCTCAGGTAGTTTCTTCAAAAGAAATGGAGCACTTCCAGTTTTTCTCCTTACAATTCTTCTCTCTTTCTCAAAAATTCTCAAAAGACTTGAAAAATGCCTCCAACTTTCATCATATACCCCCTGCCAGCTTGGATCCTTGCATCCCAAGCAAAGAATATGCTCAAGGGATCAAATTTGTTACAAAACCCTATCCATTTGATGAAAAATGATATAAAACTGTAAAACAACTTGCCAAATGTGAGTGATGCACAAATATTTTAAAATATTACATGGAATCGAGTCCTTATCCATCCTAGGGTCACGTTTTTGGCATTCAGACATGCAAGCATGCATTTTCAATCATTTTCTACCTTTTTCCCTCATCATGTTAACTCTGCAACTTTTCATTTTTTACCTTTCACGTTTTTACACGGGCTGAGAAAATATTTCATGAAAAACACTACATGGCATAGAATTAGCTCAAATAAATGATTCAATTGCATTTAGAAGGTAGAGGTGATGCGATTTCATATAAAATTTTATGTGATTTGGTGCAAAAATGATGATTCCACACTTCTTAGAGCTTCCATGGAACCCAAAAATGAAATTACACAGTTGCCATCGATTAAAACCAACTTTAAATCTCTGCCCTCCGTGTGTCAGATTCAAATCCCCTTCAAAAATGTTGAAATTACCTTTTTTCCTTTGAATAAGGTTGGACACATGTCCAAACATGATTGGGGCGGGCCCCCAATCCTTAAAACACATTTTAAACCTTTTTTTAGTATGGGAAAATTTTGAATATTTTCCCCCCAAGCCCAATGGATGTGCCACATGTCCTCCTGTGGGCCCTACCCAAAACCATAGGCCAAAATGATCACTTATGCTCCTTTTTTGAGAAAAGGAAAATTTTCTCAAAATCCTCTGTGCCCCTGAACACCCACAACTTCTCTGCCACGTGTCGCTTTCCCATTGGATGCGAAGCCATCCCTTCCATTCTTCCTTCAACCTTCCACAAGCACAAAAACCTCTTCAGGCTCGAGCTCTCCCTTTTCACCCTTTGAAATGTGCCACATGTCGCTATCCCATTGGATGTGGGGGGACACCTTTAGCTTTTCCGGTTCGGGGCCAAGGACAAATTTTTGGTTTTGAGATTTCTAGCCAAACTTTGTAAAAATTTTCATTTTCTCTGCGTGCTCCACATCTTTGCCAAATCTAGGACACATGTACCCCCTCCATTGGTAGCGGGAACTTGGCCCAAAAATTTTATTTTGACCTTGTGAATTTTAGAAGTTCAAATTTCTCCAAACCTCCACCCCTCCATTTCATCCCCTGCATACGTGTCACTTTCCTATTCGATGTGGGATTCCAGATCAAAATTTCTCTTTGGCATTTCGAAGTTAAAAAACTTCAAAAAAATTCCAAATATTCACCTCTCCATGCTGACTCTCCTGGACATGTGTCCATTTCTTATTGGAGGCGGGCTTGCGGGCCAAAAATTGAAGAAAATTTTTTAGTGACCCTCGCCACCTGCCTGACCATCCTAGACACGTGTCGCCTTCCCATTGGGCGCAGGCTCGCGGGCCAAATTTTTCCCCTAAAACCCTGAGCCAAAAAACACCAAAATTTTCCAAAGTCCTTCGCCATCTTCTTGGCCCTCCTGTGCCATGTGTCATCATGCCATTCGCTGTGGACCTTTGCGAAAAAATTGGATTTAGAGAAATTTTCCATAATGGAAGAAAATTTCCTAAGTGCGGCCCGCCACCCACCGATCCATCAACCAATCAGATCATGCCATGTAGGCACATCACTGTAGCACTGCAAGGCCACGGTAAAACATTTTCCCCCTCACAAAAAACTCAAAAATGACAAGTTATAACATTTTTTCTGACCACACCCGGCCAATGAGATCCTGGCACGTCAGCATAAATTTTGCAATGATAAATTTGATGGGTAGAACATGCCCGTATGCCTGTAAAAATGAAAAAATGTAGGGGATGCCTCTGAAATCAATTTTTTTCACAAAGAAGGTGGATTTTTCAATTTTGAAGAGAGTGAAGCATGATTTTATATTAATTGAGACCTAGGGAGTGATATTTCACCTTCAAAAAAATCAAAGTCGATCAAACATGGGTTTCTTTTACACTTTCGCCAAGGAAAAATAACACAGCCCATGCAAATGAAAAAGATTAGGGAACAATAAAAGGGAAACTTGGATTTTGTTTGAAAATGGGGTAGAATAGCAACATTGAGGGCAATTTGAAGGAATTCGACTTAAAAAATGAGTTGCAAATCACCCATTTGAGAAAATGGACATTTCTTGACCAAATGGGAAAAAATGGATACAGAAAAATAGGGTAAAGTGTGAAAACTTAGAAATTACACCAACATTGGCTCTTGCTTGGGGATGGGCACTCCCAGCAAGTGCTAGAATATCACAACATAGACCAAGTTCCAAAAATCCATTGGGCAAGGAGTCAAAAACACATTTACAGCCCAAAAAACCAGAACCTTCACCAAAAACAGACCGGGAAAACCACACCAACAATGGTTGCCAAGGACAAAAGGGAAAACCACAAGTCAACAACAGTAATAACAAGGAAAATAAAAAACAAAAACAAGGGCTATGCAAAATGTACAACTTGTGCATACCTCACATGGGGATTTAATCCAAGAAATGTTTTAAATGTCTTCCATTAACAGGAAGCTCCAGCAAATCCCCATCCAAATATTTGAGAAAAAATGTATTTTATCCAATCCTTATATCAATGGCATAAGGGCCCATCCATAGAGCATCAAACTTGCCATGCTTGCCTTTGTCTTCATGCCTACTATCCCATAGCAAAACCAGATCTCCAACACTAAAAGCTCTAGGGGTGACTTTCTTATCAAAAAACTTCTTCAATTTCTCCCTAAACCTAACATGCCTTAGATGAGAAGCTCTTCTTTCTTCATTCAAATCAATGATCTGATTGATTCTTGATTCATATGGGCCATGTTCTTGATCTTCCAACTACTGGGAAAACTAAAAAGTGGATAATTGCAGGTGTAATGGCAGCAAAGCCTGAGTTCCATACACAATTTCAAATGGACTTTTTCCAGTTGCTCTTTTTGGAGTTATTCTATCATCCCAAACTGTAAATTTTAATTGTTCTCCCCACTTCTTCTTGTTGATCTCCAAAGTCCTTCTAATGATTTTGAGAAATTTCTTGTTACTTGATTTAGCTTGCCCATTCCCTTGTGGATTGTAATTTGAAGAATACGTCAGATTTATCCCATATTCCTTGCACATTGCCATCAAAGGCTTGGCTCTACAAAACATAGCATTATTACATACAATCTTAACTAGAACTCCAAACCTACATATGATATGATTCAACAAGAAATCCATCACCACCTGGTGTTTTTCCTTTCTAGATGGAATGGCTTCAACCCATTTTGTAAAATAATCAGTTGCTACAAGGATCCATTTGTAACCAGCACTAGAAGGATATGAGATCTCACCTATGAAATCCATTCCCCATTGTTTGAAAGGGGCTTCAACTGATATAGGCTGCAAAGGAAGTGAGCATGAAGCCTTCAATCTTCTGGAGAAGCGTTGGCAACTATCACATCTTCTAATTAGTTGGTTTGCATTTTTAAAAAGAGTTGGCCACCAATAACCAACTCTTAAAATATTGTGTGCTATCACTCTACTAGAAAAATGTCCTCCACAAACTCCCCCATGGAAATCAGAAATCAACTTGGGAGCTTCATCTTTAGTTATGCATTTCAAGAGAACACCTTCAGGGTTCTTCCAAGCCATCCCAAGGTATATTATGATATATTTATGAGAAGCTAGTTTGAGGGCTCTTTTCTTATTTTTATTCAAGTGACTCGGATAGCATAGGTGCTTGAGGTAGTAGACCACATCCTTGTACCATTTAGAATTCATCAATTTGTCAAGAAGGTCTGCCCTTCCTTCCTCTAGCTGATTCACTTCTACATTTTGCAAATTACTCTCAGCCATGAGCTTGGCAAGACCCAAACCTCTTACCAGCTTTGTAGTCTGAATGTCCATGTCATATTCTTGAAGTTTGTTAACCCACCTACATCTCTTGCTTGAGATTTCCATGTCAGATAAGATGTCTTTAACCATTGTAAAAGGAACATAGGAAACAACTTTTGAACTCAAAATGTAAGGACTGATATTTTTTGTTGCTTTTACTAATGCAAATGCTTGTTTCTCCATAATTGTGTACTTTAGTTCAGCTTCTTGTAAAGCCTTGCTAAAGAAAGCAATATTCCTCTCAGCTCCATTCTCATCCTTTTGTAACAAAACTAAAGCAATAGTAAATTCAGATGCAAAAGAGAAGATTTGGAAAGGACTCTTGTAGTTTGGAGCTGCTAAAACAGGTGCATGCTTAAGTGCATCCTTTATTCCCTCAAAATCTTGAATGACAGCCTCTTCCCACTTGATAACTTGGTCCTTTCTCAGCATTCTCATAATTGTAAGAGTTAGCTCAGCAAAATTAGAAACAAACCTTCTAATGAAATTGATTTGGCCAAAGAAAGATTGAATACCTTTCTTGGTTCTTGGAATAGGCACCTTGCTGATTGCTTCCACTCTCTCAGGGTATATCATAACACCTTATTTGGCCACAATATGCCCCAACATCCTGGCCTTTTACACACCAAAATGACATTTCTTTGAATTAAGTGAAATTTCATACTCTCTACATCTGATTAGCATCTTCTCTAGGTGTTGCAAATGGTCTTCTCGTTGCCTTGAAAAAACAATCACATCATCTTGGTAAACTGCTATGAATTCATTGATATAACCAGAAAAAGGCAACATCCATTACCTTTTGAAAAGTAGCACCAGCATTCATCAATCCAAAAGGCATCCTTACAAAAACATAAGTCCCCCAAGGAGTAGTGAAGGTTGTCTTAAGTCTTTTTGATTCCTTGACAACTACTTGATTGTATCCAGAGAAACCATCCAAAGTAGAAAGCATCTCTAACCTTGTCACAAGCTGCAACATATTTTCCATGTTTGGCAAGGGGTAATTGTCCTTCATAGATGGTTTGTTCAGATTCCTAAAATCCACAAAAATTCTGATATCCCTGTTCTTCTTTCTAACTGGCACAAGGTTTGCCACCCAAGAAGAGTATCTAGTAGGTTGAATGATGCCACCATATCTCAATTTATTCAACTCTTCTTGAATTTTCATGGACAGAAGTGGATTAATGGGCCTTTTTTTTTGTTTAAATGTCTTAGTCTTGGCCTCAAGGGGAATCTCATGCTGAAATAAATCTTCTCTATATGCCTTCAGCTCTGAATAAGACCAAGCAAGGCAGTCTTGATATTTCTTTAAAAGTTGGGCATAGGACTGTTTTTCCTCTTTGCTGAGATGGATGCCCAACCAGATCTTCCTTGGCTTGTATTTAGTTCCCAAGTTGTACTCTTCCACATCCCTTGAAGCAAACAATTTTCTATTTATGATGCAATCAACATTGCTAAAATTGGATTCAAGTGCAACAAGACCTTTAGGAATGGTATTTGTCTTCAATTGTATAATATCCTTGTCAAACAAAGTTTCTCTACCTTCATTCATGCATACCATTGGTTCCCAATCAATATTCTGACCAGAAAAATCTCCTTGGAATTGTAAGAATCTCAACACTTGTGCATCATCATCAAAAATCTGCCAATGTTTCACATTATCTGGGACAGCTGTCCTTATTAGCACCTCAATGCCATATTCACAAAAAGATGAAATGGTGCAACTATCAAATATAGAACTAAGGGCAGCTAGCTTATCAGTAGCAGCATTAAGACTTCTATCATGGTAAACAATGTTAAAGGAATCAAACATTTCAATCAAGTCCCAAACAACATGCTTATATTGTTTCATATGCTGATTTTTTGTAGCATACAAATTTCTTACTTGCTTGACAACCAGCTGTAAATCCCCCTTGGCCACAATATCCTTCACTCCATATTTCCATGCAATCCTCAATCCCAATAATAATGCCTCATACTCAGCAATGTTGTTAGTACATTCAAAATTGAGCTTGAAGGAGAAAGGAAACTTTTCCAAACTAGGAGAAACCAACACTATACCAACACCATTTCCAACTTTGGAGAAAGCTCCATCAAATAGTAATGTCCATGGAGAACCTACCATACCAAGGCACTCTGATTTTTCCATCTTATTCTATTTTCCATCAGCAAAACCATTGAAGTTGTCAACATCTACATCAGCAAACAACACTTTATAAGAAGCATTGTTGGGATCTTCTATCAAGGGTAGCATCTTCTTTTCACCATAGAGTTTTATAAGGCTTCCCTCAATGGGAATGGTGGTGAAAGACATGTCCATTTGAGCACTACCACCAACACTTGCAGCCAATTTTATTGACAAAAGCATACCCCATTTGGCAGGGAAGTCAACAATTACAACATCAAGTTTCAAATTCTTACCTGGATAGGTTGTAAGTTACACTACTAATAACTTCACACAACCAAAAACTAGAAATTACCTTGAATCAATGGCTTTAAAATTCCCATATGCTGTTATCACTTTTATATCCAACTCATTCATGACTTCTAGAGGCATGACATTACATGATGCACCGGAATCAAACATGCAATTGTGAAGCAACCTACCTTTAATGACAAAAGTTGTGAAAATGGATCAACATTCAATTGGGAATCAACCTAGGATGTCCCCAAATATACTTTAGGTGCCTCTCCAAGATCTTCCATTGGTGGTGGTGTTTCAAGGCCAGCAATGCTTTGAAGAGGATTCTCAGAAAATTTATATTTCTGCTTGGGGACAACCTTTTCTTCTTTCAATCCCAAGTATTCAAAAGCTCTCTTCTTATGTTCAGAATTCTAAGAAATTCAATAATTGGAACACTCACTTTAATTTGGCTCAAAACTTGGGCTATATCATATGGAACATTCTTTGGTAAGACAACATTAGAAGAGAGACAAGAAGGTTCATTTTAAGATGGAGAAGTGTTCTTGGCAGCCTGGGCATGAAGAGGACTGATATTCTTGCATGGGACAGCAGGGTTCTTGGCAATTGTTTCTTTTCTAGGATTATCTTTGGGAATGCTTGTGAGCAAGGGTTTCTTTGGTTTGGCTTGAGGACCAATGTCCCCAACAACTTTACTTCTAGTATTGTATTCCTTTTCTTGACCAACCACAACATTCATTAACAATTGTCTATCTTCCTCCGAAGGAATACCACCATCATACTTCTTGATCATTAAATCCCTTAGATATTCAAAGTCATTGTTAGGAATTTCAAAAGCCTGAACTACATCTACATCCTGATTTTGAGGAAGAGAAATAAATGGTACCCTCTTTATGCAATCCCAAAAGGTTGTTGCATTCCTTGCACTCATCACATCTGTTGATGTTGCTGCTTATTGTGAGCCTAAAGAAATTCCCATCATACAAATTTTATCATCCATTTCATTCTCATTATCATCATCAATATCTTGTTGGTCCATTTCACATAGTGGATGAGGAAGAAAACATCTGTCACACCAATCCATATCAGCAATTTCTTGAATAGAAACTAACTCTTGCAGTCAGAGGGTTAGGCACCACTCTATTTTCATGAGCTTGGGGTTGTCTATTTGTAGATCCAATAGACCCTTTACCTCTATCATCTTGTCTTTGATCACCCCTAGGATGATTGTCAAAATCTATCGTGGTTTTTATTTCTTTGTTGTCCTTGTGAAATTTACCCAATTCCTTTCTTATCCCGGGCTAGCTTGTAAGAAATTTCTTTAACAGCCCCTACCAAAGTCTTGACAACATCTTCTAAATCAGCACCTTTGCTAGCTTGAGGCTTCTCATCTTGGTTTATCAGCTTCACACCATCCCTCTTAAGTGGTTTACCAATAGCTTTGATATTATTTTCAATTTGAAGTGCCATGGTGAAAGCTTGTCTCAAGTTTGTAGGATTTTTGTCTCTCAAGTAATAGGCTGCCTTTTTATCAAATGCATCTGCATATTTGATCAAGCAAGATTCATCATAAGGCCTCAAAATGATAGGTATCCTTCTCAATGTTTTATTAAATCTTGTATTAAAGTCATGAACGGTCTCATTCAGGGTTCTTCTTGATATTCTCGAACTCGGATAGAAGGAACCTTGGATCTATTTTATCTCCATATTGTAATCTGAATGCATTACTCATCTCAGTCCATGAATCAATAGAGTTATCAGGAAATGCTTTGTACCAATATCTTGCATCTTCCTCAAGTGTATAGATAAACAACTTAATATACACATCCTCAAATTCTATCTCAAAGTCTTCCGTCATGTTAACAAAGAGTTTGAGATGTTGATCTCCAGTTATGGAATTGTTACTTTGGAATTTTGGTAACCTATTTCTCACATCTTGTGGGACAGCATTTGGATAACCATCCATTCCTCCAAAATCTATAGAACCAAAGGTGTTAACAAAAAATGGAGGTCTAGGATGAGCCATATTGTTTGGTGGGGGTGATCTTGGAGGTGAAACAAGCTGATGAGGAGTAGTAATGGCTCTGATTGGGATAGATGAATGATATCTAAAATGGCAACCCCCCAAAGACTCTCTCTCTTGATAAAATTTAGCAAACTTAGAAACCATAGGAGTAGATACTAGGAGTGAGTTTTTTAAATACATAAGAAGGTCCCTCACCTGATGGAGAATTAGAATCAGCAAGAAGATTGCCTGGTTAATTAGGTCCACTTGAAGAAGAATTATAATCTTCAATAACAGGCTACTCTCCTTCAAATTCAACTATGGGGATGCATTTTATTGCAACCAAATCACCAACCACTTTCCACACACTTCTTCCCTCTAGTTCTGATCTTCTTGATTTGAAGTGAGATGGAATTTCTTAGAAGAGATCTTTGATGAAGAGGGATCTCCTTCCCTCCAGTTTGACAGATTTAAACAACAAGTTTCAAATGACACAAATGTGTAAGACAACTAGTATTTCAAGATCTAAACAGCATGGAGTCACCACTAAGGATTTTCACCTTAGTTGTGTAAGAAAGCACTAAAATATTCTATCAAATGTATGCTATAAATGATAACTTTGCAAGGGTTTACAAATTCAAATCTTCTTCTTTTTAATTCAACCAAAAAAATTGCATCAAAATCATATAAACTGCTAGTAAATGAGAAGAGCAAGGTGAGCTTGAAATCTTTTTACCCAAAACATGCAGATCTGGAGTGTGAAATGATATCTTAAGAATGTAACAGATCAAATAATTAATCACAAAAATGCTCAAACCTCTCAAATACTTAGAAACCACCAAGAAATTACAAGAATTCCTCGGAAGCGGTGCCACTCAGGTGTTGGTATCCAGATTTAATCTCCTTCACAACTTGAACAACATCATGAATTTGCACAAGACACTCAAGGATGGATAGATGTTTTGTATGTCATTTGTAGCTGGGGAAGCACACCTATCTACTTGTTTTCATTCAAGAACTGAGGGAGTGGATAGCACCTTCAAGAGGGTTTTGATCCAACCCTCACTATTTTAGGTTGTGCCTATCAACCAAGGCAAGAGAACCTATATTGCAGCCCCTATATGGTAAGGAGATGGAGATATCCTTGTGTTTTGCATATGATATGGAAGAGGCTTTGTGAAAACATGATCAAGTATCCATTATCCAAACTCAAAGGAGTTGTCACTACTAAATGATGGAAATGTTCTCAAAACAAAGCTAGAGCTGCTAAAGACATGATAAAACCCTGATCAACTTTGTGCATTTTAGTGAAAGGATTGAATTCTTTTATGGACACACAATGCAAATGTAGGGGTATTGTAGGTAGGATGAGTTAGTTTAAAATGAAATTTTGATGAGAGATGTTGGGACAAGAGTAGTTAGGAGTCATCACCTTCTTTGGGAAACTTTGCAAATGAATTACAACACCTAAACAACAGAGATGTTTCAATGAATTTGAAGTGCTCTTTCAACCAGGATGTGTGCACACATGGATGCCCAAATATGCACTATTCCATACAAACTTTGATAACCTACCACAAAGGCTTGAAGCAAAATATCAATGAAGCATCTAGGAATCCCTATTTAATCATGACCTAAGGTGCACCCAAAGGTTTACAGACAGTCTCATTAATCAAGGACAGTAAGATGATTTTAAATCTGTTTATCTTCTATCAGATGAAAGCTCTTCTGAATGACAAGATTACAAATGCCATTAAACCATCAACAAGAAATGAGACCCTGTATGATCAGAGAGATCCTAAACACAAGATTGCAACATGAGCATGAAACAAAAATTGAAAACATACTGAAACATATAAGTGTATGCAAGCTTTGCCAAGAGATAAAACCAATTAATCCAAGAATTTGATCAGATATATTAGTAAGGGAATGTTATTTAGACAATCTTAAATATTTTTGATGGATTTACAGATGAAACAAACTCAACATGATGAACATTTGATGTAAACAAGAATCAAAAAATGGCTCTCAGGCAGTTCCTCCAAAAGAAAATGGACACTTCCAGTTTTCCACCTGAAAATTCTTCTCTCCTCCTCAAAAATTCTCAACAGACCTCTGAAAATGCCTCCAAATTACATAATATACCCTATGCTAGCTTAGATCCTTGCATCCCAAGCAAATAATATGCTCAAGGGATCAAATTTGTTAAAAAACCCTATCCATTTGATGAAAAATGATATAAAACTGTAAAAGAGCTCGCCAAATGCGAGCGATGCACAAATATTTTAAAATATTACATTGACTCGGGTCCTTATCCATCCCAAGGTCACGTTTTTGGCATTTAGACATGCCATCATGCATTTGCAATCATTTTCTACCTTTTTCCCTCATCATTTTAACTCTGTAACTTTTTCATTTTTTACCTTTCACGTTTTTACATGGGCTGAGAAAAATATTTCACGAAAAACACTACAGGGAACCAAATTAGCTCAAAGAAATGATGCCATTACATCTAGAAGGTCGAGGGGATGTGATTTCATATAAAATTTCATGTGATTTGGTGCAAAAATGACAATTCCACACTTCTTGGAGCTTCCATGGTGCCCAAACATGAAATTACACAACTACCATCGATTAAAACCAACTTTAAATATCTGCCCTCCATGTGTCAAATTCAAATCCCTTTCAAAAATGCCAAAATTACCTTTTTTCCTTTGAATAAGGTTAGACACGTGTCCAAACATGATTGGGGCGGGCCCCCAATCCTTAAAACGCATTTTAAACACTTTTTTAGTACGGGAAAATTTTGAATATTTTCTCCACGAGCCCCCTAGATGCACCACGTGTCCTCCTGTGGGCCCTACCAAAAAACACGGGCCAAAATGATGAATTTTTCTCATTTTTTGAGAAACAAAATATTTTCTCAAAATGCTCTATGCCCCCGAACACCTATTGCTTCTCTGCCACATGTCGTTATTTCATTGGATGCGGAGCCATCCCTTCCATTCTTCCTTCAACCTTCCATGAGCACGAAAACCTCTGTGGGCTCGAGCTCTCCCTTTTTTCCCTTTGAAATGTGCCATGTGTTGTTATCCCATTGGATGCGGGAGGACACCTTCAACTTTTCTAGTTCGGGGCCAGGGACAAATTTTTGGTTTTGAGATTTCTAGCCAAACTTTCTAAATGTTTACATTTTCTCCACATGCTCCACATCTCTACCAAATCTGGGACACATGTCCCCCCTTCATTGGTGGTGGGAACTTGGCCCAAAATTTTTCTTTTTACCTTGTGAAGTTTAGAAATTCAAATTTCTCCAAACCTTCGCCCCCCATTTCATCCCCTGCATACATGTCACTTTCATATTCGATGCGGGCTTCCAGATCGAAATTTCTCTTTGGAAATTTGAAGTCAAAAAACTTCAAAAAATTTCCAACTATTCACCTCTCCATGCTGAATCTCCTAGACACGTGTCCATTTCTTAATGGAGGAAGGCTTGCGAGCCAAAATTTGACATTGAGAATTTTTCAAAAATTGAAGAAAAATTTTAAGTGACCCCCGCCACCCGCTTGACCATCCTGGACATGTGTCACCTTTCCACTGGGCATGGGCTTGTGGGCCAATTTTTTCTCTTTACAACCTGAGCCAAAAAACACCGAAATTTTCCCAATTCCTTTGCCATCTGCTTGGCACTCCTGTGCCACATGTCATCATGCCATTCACTGCGGGCCTTTGGGAAAAAAATGGATTTTGAGAAATTTTCCATAATGGAAAAAAAATTCCTAAGTGCAGCCCACCACCCACCCATCCATCAACAAATCAGATCGTGCCACGTAGGCACATCACTGTAGCACTACGGGGCCACGGTAAAAAATTTTCCCCCTAAAAAAAACTCAAAAATGACAAGTTATAACATTTTTTCTGACTGCACCCAGCCAATGAGAGCCTACCATGTCAGCATAAACATTGCAATGATAAATTTGACTGGTAGAACATGCCTGTATGCCTGTCAAAATGAAAAAATGTAGGGGATGCCTCTGAAATCAAATATTTTCACAAGGAAGGTGGATTTTCAATTTTGAAACAAGTGAAGCATGATTTTATATTAATTTAGACTTTGGGAGTGAGATTTCACCTTCACAAAAATTGAAGTCGATCAAACACGGGTTTCTTTTACACTTTGGCCAAGGATAAATAACACAGCCCATGCAAATGAAAAAGATTAGGGCACAATAAAGGGGAAACTTGGATTTTGTTTGAAAATGGGGCATAATAAAAACATTGAGGGAAATTTGAAGGCATTCGACTAGAAAAATGAGTTGCAGATCACCCATTCAAGCAAATGGACGTTTCTTGAAAAAATGGGCAAACATGGATACAGAAAAATAGGGCAAAGTGTTAAAACTCAAAAATTACACCAACTAGAAGTTAAGTTCCATTTTCTCAAACTACTATGTAGATCAACTCTCTCCCATGTTGTAGAGTGATTACCATCCTAGGCCTGTTCAACTTCTTTAGATCGGCTTTCTGCGCTTTGATCTTGGATGAAGTAATGTGAACCCACTCTTCTAAAATGAAAACTTCCTTGTGGATTGTTTAATTTAACTTGTTATTTGTTGATTCTGGAAAGTCGTGGGATTAGTAGTATGATCAGGAAACTTTTGGGACTGTCACTTTTTGGTACAGGGGAAAACCAAACTGTCCCCATTTGATCTTTCTTGATCTCAGCTAATTTGTATAGAGTCAATTGTCATGTTAATTCAGGAAGTATAAAAATGAGTCTATTCTGTAGAAATGAAAACGTAATCATTTCTAGACTGACTATTTAGAATGAATGAGTCATTCTTCATTAGGATATCATTTTTGGATGGACTCCTCTCTATGCACTCAATAATAATATGAACATTCACTAGATAGAAATGAGTAAGAGATAATCCTTGTGTAATTCTTGCTTTGATTTATGGAATGTATGGCCACTAGCTAATATCTCCTATAATGTAGAATATTACATAAGAGTTGTAAGTGAGATGAGGACTATTTTTTTTCTCTCCCTTCTCAAACTGTTTTGCGATTCTTGCTATCAGATGTTGTCTCTTAAATGATGAATCCTTTTATTGGTTTCCTTGACTAATACAATTATCCTTTTATTTATTTATGAACTTAAATTTTATGATGTATTGGCTGAAGTAAAGTCTAGCTCTTTTGTAAAGAATTCCGATTCATTTTTGAGTTGTATTGAAAAATAAAAGTTGTATTCTTCTATGATCTTAATGTTGTTTGATATGCAGTATGCTTAAAATGCATAGTCTTGTAAAGTGTATATTTTATCATGATGAATTGAAAAGTTGGAGACTGACTCCAAATTGTTTTGTGAATTCTCTTGTACTTTTTATGAAGGAAATTGGAATTTATCTTGTTGATATTCTTTGTAGCCGTTGTATACTTATTATTGTTATCATTTAATAAGATGGATTAAGGGAATAGTTAAATCTCCCCTTACTAAGTTACAAATTTCTAGTTGCATAATATGTCGTTCTCTATCTAAACAATTATAGTATAATTATGGAATGTGTATTGGACATACAATTAAACTATATGAATTGTGAAAGATAAAAAGGGGTACGATATCCCTAACACTAAATCATGTAGAGGAAGAATCTTCCTCTCTCAAAAGAATGAAAAATAAAAGGAATGGTGGTTATGATCGTTAATATTTGCACTTCATTTTCTATGAAGTAAACTCTAGTTGAACCTAGGTGGATGATACACCTTTGGATATTTAAGTTACATTAAATTAAATGTTTGATGTTTTTTGTACTATTTTTGGATAACTGCTTGTTATGCTGAGTTAATGAACATAAAAGCAATCATGAGTTAATGAAGTTCTTAATATTAATCAGATTAATTATGAATTAATGACCACCAAGTAGTATGTACATCGTGATGGAGCAGTTCTAATGGATGTTGGCACACACCAACTGCAGGAATGTACCTTCAAGAAGACTAAAGGATTCTCAAGGATACAGTGTTGCAGTTGACATGTGGCCACACCCTCCTGTAATTTCTCATCTAGATCTATACACATTTGGACTTGAACTTAGTTTCTCTCTAGGTCAAGTTAGTAGCATGATTAGAATAGGAAGTAGCTTTGAATGACCCAGGGTACCTAGGAACATTTGGTTGACTTAGGTTGTTTGAGTATGCCCATATACTCTAAGTCATCATGAGCATCTACCTATAAAAAATTATGTCACTAACTTGGGTTAGGGTCAAAACTTGGGAAAGTGGACTGATAAAAGTTAGTAAAAGACCATTGTAGATAACAGTAGAGTGTGGTGAAGGACATGTTTCACATTTATGAGTATGCCATCTTGGAATAAGTAACATGAATAGTATGTTGGAAATATTTGGCCAAAGTATCGCAAGCTACTGGTTGTGTTGTCCTATGTCACCTAGTTTAAATAAACATGATGTCAGATGAATATTGGTAATAAATATTCAGATAGGTTATTTAAACAGATCGCTTAGTACCCATAATAGGGTAGGAAAACCAAGTATATGTAGTATACATAAAGTATTCTATACTTAAAGACAAACATGAGAGATTGGTTAGTAACCAAGTCATGAAATGAGAGATCAGTAATTTACCGAGTCATTTATAGCTGCATATGGTTATCTGTTATGAGATTTATTATCATGGAATGTGTGTTCTAAATGATGTTTTATTTAGAACAGAGAACATTGTGTAAAAAAAATTCCCTTGTTTCTAAAGTCTTAAAATGGGAATGTTACAAATTTTGTCACGTGGGTGTCAAAAAGACTCCCCATAGGGGGTTGGGAACATTTTTCAAGGTCTAATGTCACTCACCTTAGGGAAATAAGGGAAATCAGTTTCCACGGTGGTCCTGGAACTGACATGTGGCACTTGATTTGACGACAGGGATTGAATGCTCCAAAAATGCACCTGGGGGCTGAAAGTTGGTCACATGGATATCCAAAAGGATCTCCATAGGGGTCTGTGTGCATTTTTCAAGGTCTTATGTCCTTCACCTTAGGGACATAATCGACATCAGTTTTCACAGTGGTCCTGGAGCTGACATGTGGTGCTTGATCTGACGACAGGTAATGGTTTCTCTAAAAATGCACCTAGGGGTTGAACTGTCAAGTTTGGAGGTTACATGAGGGTATAAGAGGTCACATGGGGGATGGGAACATTTTTCAATGGTTTTTTACTTGACATCGGGGACGTTGGGGACATAAAATCCTGTTAGGCTCCTAGTGTTGACACGTGTCCCCCTAAAAAATGACTAAGTCTTGAACATCCTTTGAGAGGGTAACTTAAAACAATGATAACTTGAGCTCCTAGTGGAATTTATTGGTAAAATTTTATATGATCCTGAATATAAATTGAATTTTGGATCTAATGGTGGGGGTTTCATGTCTTGATTTATCAATATGATCCCTAAAAATAGGATTTTTGATTTGAGACTCTACTTATACCTGAGAAAAACTACCTGCCAATTCTATATGCCAAGGTGTTGTGAAAAATATTATTTCACCATCATGTATTTATTGGAATTATATTTTTATTGATGTTTTTTTAGTTCTAAATCTATCCAGAGCTCCCGAAATATTCTTCTAAATCCTAGCAGTTGTTTTAGGCCTATGAACTGCCTAGGCTTGTGCACCATGTTTTCACTCAGACTGCCCCAAGTATTTCAAAACTTACTCAAACCTTCCAAAATTATTTCCATGATGTTCCAAGGTCTTCAATTCACCTCAATGTTGAATTTTTCCTTCTTTTCTACTCTAATGGAGTTGATCCAGGCTTGGGACGGCCAATGATATCCATTCCCAAAATTGCTTGTAGATAACATCTTTTTAGATCTCCCTAAATCACCTAGGGGGAATGAATAGAATTTCCTAAATCATCTAGGGGAAAAATTTGACATCAAATAGGGGGTGATTAGACTGAAAAAATTGACTTGGGGTTCCTGGGAATGATAAAACATAAATTTTTGGCACGTGGGTATAATTGTTGTGCTTGGAAATTGTCTATTTCCCTATTGCACATTTACATGACAACACTCATTTAAGTCATCAACATATTTTTAAGGTATATCAACTAAATTCGCATGATCCATATTATGGGAATACTCCTTGAAGAATTTTATCTCACCCTACAAGTTTCTTTTAACCTCCATACTTTCTTGCTAAAAAAATTTCTGATGGGAAGCATCTGGATACTTTGCATGCAATACCTCAAGTATTTTAATAACAGGTTTTTGCTTCAGAGTCTCACACATACGTAATCTCAGCATGTGTAGTCACCAACATAGGTATTATCTCAAGTTCATTTGATAACTTTGGCATCCCCTGATCTTCTACACGCATTGTAATATGGCCATTTCTGCACCCTTATATTGTTTTTGTTGCTTGCACATATGCTCATACAGGTCTAGGAACTCCACAAACTTGTGATTCATTCTGCACCATGAGAAAATAATGTTTTAAGGGAATTTACACCTATAATGATTAGGTAATCCACATTTATAGTAGGTTCCTCATGGTAATTCACCTCTTCCACTGCCGTAACCTCAACCTCTGAATCCTCCGCGGTAACCTCTACCTCTACCACCTCCATCAAAGCATCCTTCATTATGATTATGATTAATATGTTCACCTTGTTCCTTAGTATTGTTTACAACAATGGTATAATGTATAATAGTTTCAATGGCATCATGAATCTAATCAATCAATCTGTAATTCTCTATATCATGAGTGGTAGACTTACAAATCTTATAATAACAAGACATGTTCTTCTCGATCACGTGCTGCAACAAGGGGCACCAACTTGAATCATGATCTAAATGACAGATCCCACAATCCAACAACATGCCATGTACCAATTTGTAAGGGAAACTATCCTTATTATTTCCTTCCACTTTGCAATCCGTACACTAAATATTACTGTACATCTCATGTTCTGAATTAGCTAAAACAAATTCCAACTATTTTTCTATAGATGAAATCTGAGCTTCCAAAAATGGTCTAACTCTAGTGTCTATGGTACTAAATACCTCAGCATGCAAATCTTCCTCCAAATCCTCACACGGATCTATAAAATTTTTATGAGAAATTTTCCTTCTAAAAGGTGTGATCAAACCACCAATAAACCATTATGCATGTCGGCTAGTGTGAATATTACAAGACACCTTCAATAGAAAAGTTTTAAAACATGCATCATACTCCCTTAAGCTCTCATCCATACCATACTTAATGTCCTTTAGTGTGATGATGTTCTTTTGTTCAAATTTAGGTATATAAAAATCTTCCAAGGAATCATCATGCAATGTGTTGTAGTCTACACAAGTCTTGTTCAAATAATACTTCCTATACCAACTATGCTCACACACTTGAAAATTATTAGAAACTAATTTACCTTACACTCAGGAGTTGTGATTCCCTTATCATTCCATATTATCTCACATATATGCACGTGCTCAGCTACATCTTCAATAACCATAACTAGATCTAGATCACAACCATATGTAAGAAGAATCAAACAAGAACTAATATCAAATTTACTAAAAAATATCCATCATCAACAACATCAATAAAAAGAATCCATCCACAACGATCCATTGTATTAATCCATAAAAAAACAATAGTTGAATACATCATAATAGTCATTACTAAGTCAAGCGTGTGGGTTTACTAGTAGTATAAATCTAACATAACCTGATCAAGATCCCCTAAACTGTGTAAATTAATACACACACATGCGTGCGCGCGTGCGGGCACATGCACACACACACACAGATATATATATATATATATATATATATATATATATATATATGGGTTGGTATTTTCCCTTCACCACATAAGCATCCTCAAAATAGGATACATGCTAAGAATAGCCATGCAACACTTACAAAGAGAACAAGATAGCATGCAAGATCTTCTAATAATAGATCTCTAATAGATAACTTTAGTTCCAATCCTATTTTTATCCCAAAACATTGCATGTCATTTGTTCTTACACTTGTTCATAAATAGCCTTGTGTGTCCTCCAAGCCTTCTACTAAAATGTGTTCAACACTCAATCTAAAGGTTTCCCCACACTCTAACCTACCCTTAGCCCACATTATGAAAATTGGCTAATTTTGAACACTTACTTTTCCTGGTGTGCCTTGTATTCATTGATCCTCCACGTGCCCCATCCTCATGCACCTTTAATATTTAGGTTATATTTCATAATCCCAACATGTGTTTCGTAACTTTATTTTTCATGACTAACATGGTATAAGCCAATAAATAATCCACCAGAGGCTAAAGGAGCCAAATATTAATCATAGGGACTATAGGCTAGTTATGAATGCTAATGGACAATTTTTTGCTTACAAAGAGAGCTAAGTGTTTGTGAAAATTCATAAAGGTAGATGTCTTAGAGAATGAAAAGGACATGGTATGGATATGATATAACAATATTTTTTGATGATGATGTCACTTAGGTTGATGAATGTTAGTTATTTGTAAGTTTAGGCCTTTGTAGGCTTGAAAAGGATCCTCAATGCAGAGTCTTCGAGAAGGTTAGCTATTAGAATCCTATTGAACTTCCTAAAAGGAATGAGTTTATACCTTGGATCTGCATCATTTGGTATCAGGTCAAGAGATTGTGTTTTTTAAATTCATATGTTGTATTAATGTTTAGATGGCTAAGCTATAGAGAGTGAAGGAATCTAGTTTTTTAAAGAAAGAGGTGAAAAGGAAGTTGTCAAAGGTGATTGTACATGCTTTTAGGTATTGGTATTTTTCTCAAAGAAGTGAATTTGTAGGTGACCAGACCTTGGTGAAGAATAAATTATTGGTTATGAGATTTGAAGAATGGATCTTTCTTGATTTTTGCATGGAGTAATATTATAGAGCCTTGAAGTTTGAGTCATTCTTGACGTGTTGAGGTAATTTTATGCTTGAATATTTTTAGACCATTGTTGACTAATCAATTTTGATGAATATTTGAGGCATATATATTCCTAACAAGTGGGGGAGTGTTGAGTGGTGTCAGGTTGAGAGGCTAAGAGAATAAATTGTTTGAAAGAGACAAGCTAAGGTGTTGGAAAATTGGGTGAAGTGCATAAGAAGAGATAGAAGACTAAAAGGGAGCATCTTATAACATTAAAAGAAATAGACAAGGCTAAAAGAATAGGGTGAAAAATACCTAGGTGAGGAATTAGGATACTAATAGACCAAGGTGAAAGAGACTTGGGTGAAGGTCACATGGAAATGTTAAAAGCTGATATGGGAAAAAAATTAGAAGGAATTAAAAGAAGGAATAAGCTATGATAAAGAGAAGGAAAGAACAAGAGTGAAAATGTTATTCTCAAATAAATAAAAAAAGGTAGCAAGGGACATGTTTGAGAATTTGGAGACAATGATCAAGACCATAATGAAAGATCAAGCTCAAGGATTTGAATGGAAGATGAAAAGGAAATTCAAGTGGCATGTCAAGCTACTTGTGAAAAATAACCAGAGAAAAAATATGATGGCTTTAGAGAGAGAAATACTAAAAGACACTAATGAAAGAGTGAAGGAAAATGAGATGTTATGTGAATAATAAAATGAGAGAGGAGAGAGAAAAGAAGTGAAGATGAAGAAAAAACTCATGTGGGCCTTATGGGATCTATTTTTTATCTAACTATATGTGTTCAGAGAATTTTTTATTTTCTTCTTTAAATTAATGAAGTGAAATAAAATAAATAAAACTGACCTCAAAAGATGGAGGGGTTTACCAATACCCATGATGACGAATTTTGATGTCGATGCTTGATTGAAGCTTTCGATTCCAAATGAGTGTATAAGTCTTCCTGTCTTAAAAATAAATATTTGATCAAAGAAACTAAACAGAAAGGATTAGATAAATGAAAAAATGAGCTGCTGAGAAAAGGCCAATTATAGGAATCTAAAGGGACTTCCTTAGAGGATGTCATCTCTCTTTGTAATAATTAAGTGAATTAATAAATATAATGATAGTAATAGATAATAATAGACAAGTGATGAATGGATACAGAGCTCTAGAATTCAAGATTAAAAGGAAGGTTATGTGTGGATTCAAAGGTGGTCCAGGAAAGTGTAGATTTGATATAAATGGAATCAAATTAATCATACCAAAATTCCTCAGTCCATTGCTAGATATAATTGACTAAGTTGATCTGATCCTTAATGTCTTGTTTGTCAACAACAAATCAGATTTTGCACAATTTCATTTTGTGGAGGATGTTGTATTATTCCCATAAAAAGGGATGTTGGACTACATGGAGATCATAAATGCTTGTAATAGGGTGTGAACAACCTAGAACTACCATCTAATAGAGAACCATACTTGGAAACACCATGTAAAATGTAAAGGAATTAATATAAATGATACAAGGCTAATACATTGATAAATAGATAAGTTTTGATAGGAATCGTTGGTGATTTAGGCTAATCACTAATTATTAGAGTGAATCGCTAGCGATTACTATGGAAATTGACATTTTTCCTAAAAATTGATGATTAAGGCTCTAGAATGATGTTTGTGATTGCTTTTAACACTTCATATGAATTGTAAGAGATAATCAAATATTCAGGAATACCTTGGGATGGAAAAGGAGATAAAATATGCCACAAATATTCAGTGAGAATGATCAGAGTTGTTGTCTTGTCTTGTCACACTTCCTAGAGGTCAAATGATAGAAAATGGTTGTAAAAATGTTGTTGTAAATGACTGATATTAATGCTTTATTATGTTTGAGTATGTCTCAAATGATGAGGAGTATGAGAGATAAGTGTGGGCACGAATGATAAAATTCTAAAGATCCTTGAGAGAGAGCAAAAAGGTGTTATTTATAATCATTGGCGATTAGGTACAATCATCGGTGATTCACTTTTTTCTAGGAAAGTGCTTGGAAAGTTGTTGAAACCACTTCTAAAAAAAATTCTTGTGATGTGGGTAAATGGTTAAGGCGAGGTTGGGGATGAGGTGTAGAGGTTAAAATGTAGTATGAAAATAAGTTTGAATGGTTTTGAAATGGTCAGGATATATTTTGGATAGTTAGGTGGTTTTTAGGAGGATAAAATAGGATTTCACAGCTATAAGTAGTATTTACAGGGTGTGGGAAGATATTTATATGGAGTAAATATTGTGGAGAATTTTAGAGATAGGATATCTGATTATATATTAAGTAATGTGATTAAATGACTTAATTTGATTTAATATTATTTGTGAAGACATTGTATGTGATAAATGAAATTAACGATGTTAATTTCAGGTGACTATACTATGTTTGAGTGGGTATTTACAGGTATGAAGATAACAACGATCAAAGTGAAACAAATAACCTCAAAATGTATAGAAATAAAGTTAAATGAAGCACATGTGGAATAAGATGAAGATGAAATAGTGTATGTACAATTGGTACAAAGAAATGAAGACAAAATGGAAGATCATAAACCTAATCAATAAGACTATGAAGATCAAATTTCATTCTATGAGGCATGGGAAAGATACTTGGAAGAAGAACAACGTGCTACTGAGAAAAGTGAAGCTAAAAACTATGAAACATTAAGGATGAATCAGATTGTACAAGTTGGAAGAGAAGAAGAAAGAGGTCTAAAAGTCACTTCTAAATAAGTCAAGCAAAATAAGGAATACACTAAGAGAAAATAAAATTTTCTCATGTAAATGAGATCACAAATCATTGATATATTGTGCCTATATGGCTTAAGGGAAATGAAAAAATAATGAAGCCTAAGGATATTGCAAGTAAAGAGAATGTTTTCAAAGGTTTTGAGTCAAGTTTACAAGCCAAAAAATAAGATAGAGCTGATATAAGATAGAGTTCAAACTATAAGAGAGAAATCAGATGATATGAAGACAAGGGACCAGCCTAAGCATATGGAAAACAAGAAATGGATAGTCAAGACCAAGAGTGAAGCAAGCCTACAACAAAAATGTATACATAATGAGATAAACACCATTTCAAGAGAACAAGATAAGATAGAAGAAACAAACCAAGCATGATAGCCAAACATCTTACAGAAGAATGAACCAACTCATGAAGGATATCAAGGAAAATTTCAAGGTAAGGAAGTGATTTGTGCAATTTTTGATCATGTATTAGAGCATGGTGACGTGAGCTCATTAAGTGAAGTAAGAAAAGAGAAATGTATATCTTACAAAGGGGTGAATAGATCAGCTATATGGGAAATTGGTGAATTTTCCTACACAAATGAAGAAGAACCATGGAGGAAATTTAAAGATTGTGCAAAGAAGGATGAACATGACAGCCCCAAGTTTGATGAGGCAATGGATAAAGAAGACACTCTCATGTTGAGAGAGAAAAAGTGTATGATTGAGGAACTATTTAACTCTCTGAAGATTCTACAAGAAAGGAGTGAATACAAGGTGAGTACTTTTGATAATGAGCTACTTGAAGATGTTGATTTTGTGGGTGAATTCCTTGAAATAGTACTAAATGAACCTACTAATACATTTGAGAAGCATAATAAAAGAAAATGTATATGGATGACTGAGTATAGTGAAGCTGATAGGTCTGATAATCAGCCTTGCACAGATGAACTAGATGAGCTATCAAAAAATTTAGTGGATGAAATGGACAAAGAAAGGAAGGATGAAGTAATGACTACTAGAGAATTAAAAAAATTGGCAAATAATAATGAAAATGAGTACCAACAAGGACTAGATACATCCATAGAGAAGTTGGGTATGATGAAATTCATAAATAAGAAAGCAAAAAGACAAGGAAAAGAAAGTATAGTGAACAAAGCCATGAAGATGAGGAAATTGAGAGTAAAGATCAAGAAGAAAAGAGGTAAAGTGAAAGTAGATGGATGTAAAAAGGAAAAATATTGGGACCCAGGTGGATATCACTCGAGGAAGCACAATGAAAGCAATGCATGAAGACTAAGGATAAGTAGAGAAGATTAAGGTTAGACCAAGCGAGAAAAGTTTTGGAATACTTTTTTTCTCCACCTTGGGAGTATGATGTAGGGGAATCATTAAATGCAGCATCAAAGTGATATATTCTACATTCTTTTTATGATTATAAGCTACAGAGGGGTCTAAGAAGCCTCAATTTTGTGTATGAGTCATTTAGAGCTCATGAGAATCTCAGAAAGTTGAATTTTCCTCTTAATGTAATTTCCCTCCAAAAAGTGATTTGAAATTTAAAATCTTGAAAACAAGGAAATATGGTTTTCATAGGGGTTTAATGTTGAAAAAGGGGAATGTAGGATGTCTAGGAAAGTGTTAAAGTCCTAGGTTAGAGTGTGAGTTAAAAATTTGATATAAACAATGTTAGAAAGCTATATTTAGTCATGTATGATAGTTAGATTTGAAAAGGATGAGTCATCATGGAATGTAAAGAGTTGCTTAAGATGGGAAAAAGGAGTTACATGCACAAGTAATTTGAGTATGGGAGCAGGAGATTCCGTTTTTGAGACACATCCCTTGAGGATGGAGAGATAAAGGGAAAAAAACTCCATGAATTTAATTGATAGGCATGTGTGTATGAGAGTTTTGTTTATGAGAAATGGAAATCTTGTTATATATGGATGAAATCTGAATGTTTATAGTCATATGTTGTGGATTATTGTCATTGACTATACAACATGTGTTGGGATCTCTAGAAAAGGTGTGTCTTAATAAGAGGACTCTGGTTTGGATATGTAAATTGTGTAATTGCTTCATTGTTCCTAGGTGCTTGCACTTACTAGATGAAATCTTTACTAATAATGTCCCAAATTCTATCTCAAGTGAAGGAAGGATGATTTTTTATTTTTTAGAGTAAGATCTTGACACCCTCTATTTAGTTACATAAAGTAAACTAGGGAATGAGCTTATGTGCAAGGTTTATTGAATGGTGGATATCGAGGAAGTGGGGATATGGAATCATTAGTTGGAGGAAAAAAAATCAATATTGTGCTAAAAAGTACATTCATCTTACATTGAATGTTATTTAGCTAAAATCTATGAGGTTCACATACTCTGTTTGAAGCTTGTATTATTACTTGACTGGGTGGTGATTATTTATTTTTCTTAGAATATCACAAAAAATCACATATGTATATCATAGTTGTAGATGGAATCCTCCATGAGGAAATGATTTTCATGCTGCCAACAAGATTATTGGATGATGAAACTTGGGTTGTTAAGTGTGCATGTTAGATTTAACTGTATCAGTCTTGATGGTGAGAAGGAAACATGAGATTGTAGAAGGTTACAGTAAAGAGATGAAGAAGAATGAGTGTTCAAGTCTTCGTGTGACTAACACATACCTTATAGGAAGAAAACCAAGTATTTAAAACAAATTCCATTAAATATTGCAACATAGAAGGGTCTAAAATCCCAAAACCTTGGATACACAGTTGGGGATAAGGAGGTATAATTAAAATTATTTCTTGTTGATAACTTTGGATTATACTATCATTTTACAAAATGACAATTTTATGCCTTGAGAACAAATATTTAGAGTTGATAAGTGAAAATGGCTTCTCAGGCTAGTTACCCATCCACATCTAGGGTTTGAATTTTAGAGCCATGAAACTTAGTATTTTGATCCAAAATTTGTAAATAGCATTTTGGAATGGTGTGTGAAAGGATTACAAAATAAATTTTAAATCTAGAGGGTTAAATCCTCGTATTTATCTGACAGTCTTACTGCAAATACTTTGGCCCACTTAGAGACCTAAGTTGGGAGGTTCTTTAACAAAGGAAGGTGGTCATTTCCCTTAGAGTCTAAAATTGAAATTACACATGCTCCTAGAACCCCAAAATGCGTGATCAAAATTTTGGGGTTTGTTTCTTGGATTGATTGGCATTGAAAGTTCTGTGAGATTCCAAACAATCCTAGACCTAGTTCTAGTTTAGTGAGCTTAGAGGGTGAAAGTGGACTAGAAGGAAAAAATCAAGGGGTCTTAAAATTTGAAAAGAACCTTTAAGCTGTTAAAGGGATATTATTGAAGTTCACCAAAAATTTAGGGTGCCTCTGAAACCTTTGAACCATGATTTGAGCAATGGAATTGGTCTTAATGGGATGTGAGACAAATATTGTAAGATGGAGAGAGAATGATGAAATTGACTATCTTGAGTGCATCTTGGGTGTGCCCTAGCCTTATTTTTCTTGAGAAACAAGGTATAAGCCAATGAATAATACACCAGAGGCTAAAGGAGCCAAATCTTACTCAAAGTGACTATAGGCTAGTTATGAATGCTAAGGGATAGTTTTGTGCTTACAAGGAGAGGTAAGTGTTTGTGGAACTTCATAAAGGTAGATTTCTTAGAGCATGAAAAGGACATGTTATGGATATGATAAAAAAATATTTGTTGATGATGATGCCACTCTAGTTGATGAATTTCAGTTCTTTACAATTTTAGGCCTTTGGAGGCTTGAAAAGAATCCTGAATGTAGAGCCTTAGAGAAGTTTAGATAATAGAATCCTATTGAACTTCTTGAAAGGAATGAGTTTATACCTTGGCTCTGCATCACTTTACCTCATGCATATCAGGAATCGTCATACTATATAGTGACCAATAAAATGGAGATACACCTACTACCAAGTCTATAGTGAAATGCACCTGTCTACGTGGTGGTAACCCAAGAATCTCACTAGGAAAAACATCTACAAACTCTCTCAAAATAGGGTTCTTATCAAGAGGTAAACTAGCTGAAACATATTCTAATCAATCACCAATCATGATTGAATACATTTGACAACCCTTGTGCATGATCCATTTGAGATGCTTAACATGTATCATACGTAAGTAAATAGGCCTCTGAATACTAGAAATCACATCTGAATTCCCCAATTCATCCTTACACTCAATAGTCTTATTGCAACAATCCACTTTAGCTTGATGAGATTCAATCCAATCCATATCAAAAACTACCTCATAGGATCCCAAAGGTAAAACAAAAAGGTCTAAAGTAGTGAAGAACACACCTAAATCAAGTATGCAACTCCCTATGAAGATATTAATGACAATTTAAGCCCCAGTAGCGAACTCAACCTACAATCTATTTGAATTCCTAGATACCACTAGTCCACACCAGTCCACTAAATAAGGTGAAATGAAATAATCAGAAGCTACATAGTCAAATAAAATATATACAGAAATACCCCAGATAATACTTGTGGTCTCAAAAATTATGGCTTGGTTCTCATCTTGGTATGTATCTATTGTTGCATATATATGGTGAACACGTCCCACATGTGCTACTATATTATTAGATATAGGTGCCTTCTATCAATCGGTAAAAGAAGGTTTGTGTGGATAAAGGTATGTGTAGTGATTGTGACCCCAAAATATGTAACACCTTGGTGAATCCCTTTATGTGGAAGTCCCACTTGTACTCTAGTGTACTTAAACTATGGGTATAACCCTAGCGGATTGTTGTGTATGCACTAGTTTTATGTATTTATTGTACTTGCTAACTTCCCTATTTACTATCCCTACCAAATTAAAAACCTCCTCAACCTCTGTCTCTCTGCTTATCTTGTGTAGGTATATTACTCTACTTCTTATGTGTATGGTTTTGTGAATGTTGTTGATTGTGCGGTGGAGATCTCAGGGCTATATTTAAAGGCCTAAAAAACCTCTAGGTGGTGGAGTTGTACCTCATGATATATGATCATGATATGACTGAATCTACTCCTGAATCCTATTCTTGTTCCTGTCAGGGTACTATTGGGCCATCCCCTGTTCTCCTATGCCAAATAAGCCTTCTCCAATGCATTTTCCAAGGTCGAAGGAGATAACATCCTAACTCCCCCATCCATACCTGCATTCATGAACCTATTCACCTACAACTTATCATCTTGTAAATAATCCAATATTGCAAGAGGTCTAGGAAACGAGACTCATACTATGTCATGATACCTGATCCCTGACTGAGGTCATGGAATTCTTCAATCCTCTTCTGAAGAAAATTCTTATACATATAATTGGTTCAATATTTCTCCTCAAATATCTCCCAAGTAATTGTCTCTCATGTAATATGGATATTTCACTCCTTGTTCCTCCACCAAATGCATGTTACATCTCATAGGAGGTGAATAGCTAGTTGATCCTAAAAATTACTCTCACAGGGGTGAAGTATGAAGAAAATACCAAGATTCGGGATCCATGAGTCAGATATAAATCCATAGATCATCCCTCCATAAGTAGGTGGATGTAAATGGAGGAGATCCCTAATAACACTACCATTTTCACGATACTGTTGATGATGCTCAATCATCTCTTTAACAAGTTAATGTGGCTGATCTAATCCTTGAGTCCCCAAAATGTTGTGTGAATGGAGCTGAAAAAGTGTGGTAGCCCTTTCAAAATTAAAATAAGAGCTACGATACCTCGCTCGTCTTTGTGTATCATGTTGATGTGTCACTAAGTGTGCATTCTCAACTACATAATTAACCTCCTCTTGTTGATTGACCTTCTCTACCATTTATCATTGTGTAAGGAGATGATCCTATAAAACCCCCATCATATGTTATAATGCCTCTAGTATTATGGTCTAAAATATACTACATGTAGCTCTAGAGTAGGTGATATATGTCCCTGAATCCTAGTGAATCAATGCATCATACCTCATCCAGAAATCATGTGAACGAAGGGGAAAGTAAGATTAAGGTTTAGGGTGTGATAGTGGAAACAATTATTTATAAGGTATCAGTTAATTAATCCAACATAATTAATTTTGTTCTCACAATCCCCAGATCTCCCAGTGTTGAAACTGATCTCTAATACCAACTATAACACCCTAATCATGAATAAACTGAAACAAATTTTAATAAAAGATCTCCATTTGATAACACGGTAAAATTTGTGGAAATTTTTTAAAAATAAAAATAAATTAAAAATTAACTAGTGAACTAACATTGATTTGTTATCCAAGGTAATAGATCCAATGTACTTGATTAACATTTATCACCCACTAAAATGGTATAATAGCATCTTACCATGGGATAAAGTACATCCCGTAACTATATTTATACTATTTGTAACTGACTAAAATTTTATTGTGTTTTTCCTAGCTCAAAGATGGCCATGAATATGAAGGACTTATTTACCTATCAATTTGTTTATTATTATTACTATTATTATTATTATTATCTCTAAATTACAAAAAATTATCAACAACGAAAAGAGAAAACATCCCATCAATATTTATGATGAGGGCATCCAAGACTATGGCTGTTTAAAGTAAGGTCATTTTTAAAAAGATAAATTTGCTTCAATTTCTCATAATACAATTCTCCCAACTCCCAAATATCAATCTAAGGAGAAATGAACCATTTTTACAATTTAAGGAGGTTAAGGAAATTTTTTGCCACAAGAAAGGATTAAGAGCTAAAAATGTACCTTAGGATCTATTAATCCCTAGTTGTTGACTTAAATTTAGGGGAAAACCCCTAGATAACCTTATGGGTCATACTTTCTTCTCTTAATATGTTTTTTGGTTTCACTCTCTCCGCATGTGTTTTGTACGTCTGAAAACTCTCTATTATGGTGGACACCAAGAACTATGTTATTCTTTCCCAATATCATGGAATCTTGTAACCACATTATCGTTTATATTACCTTTATTAATGAGTATATCCCACAAGATTCATTTGTTGATTCTCCATCTCTCCTGATCATGGATCATATCTAAGGTTTCCAAATTAAGTTTGTACTCATTAATAATGGTTCTGAATTGAATATTTTCCCTCTCGTTCTCCAATAGTGAAATTGAACATTATACTCTCGTTTTCCATGGCTATGACACTACTACCCATGTATACGTTACTATTATTAAATTATAATTACAAGTAGGACCCCACAAGCTCATTAATCCTTTCCTCCTTGGTTGACCTTGGATCCATAACATATAGGCTATTCCTTCTATAGTCCATCGTTATGTCAATTTTATCTTTAATTGTTATGAGTATACTGTTATTGCTAATACTAAACCATTCAAATATTATCACATGGACTATACCACATCTATGGTTATTCCCCCAACTTAGCCAATCCTCTTGCATTGTCTTAATACATATGTTATTGGGAAACCCAAAAATTCCAATCCTATATCACCATCTCCCATTGCTTCCTCCATTCAAACTTGCACTATCTATCTCATCTCTCTTATCATGTCCTCCCCTATGCCTTCCATATATATTGTCAATCTCCTAGAGAATTATGAACAATACTTCCATGTTGATACTGACATTATTGAGCTTACTGATGACACTCTTCATACTTTGGATCTCACTCCCATGGATTTTATTGAATATTTATTTCATAGCCATTATATTTCTATTGGGCATGATGAATATCAAGTCAAATCAGCCACTACACAGGATACTACCATTGGTATGGTTTTTTTATCATAATACGTTATACACCCTCTAACCCATTCCAACTCCTGCAATTACTCCTCTTATCAACCATGGTCTTATTTTTATTTGTGGTTTTTCTCCTATGATACTTACCTATTTTGATCAATTTACTTCCACGTTATATATTAATCAAGAGTATTAGAAACATGTACTTTATGATCCAAATTTCTCTAAAAACATATGTACACGTGAGGCTATAACCCACTTAGGCCTCACTCCTACTGACATCATACCTTTGCTCAAACCACATAATGACTATCAAGGAAATATATTTCTCCTCGTAGGTTATTATAAAAAAATATTTGACATGATGTTTTGGGTTGCACTTGACCCCTAACCATTTATACTTACACTTGGACAAACATGGGTAGATTACATTGGTGTAACTATTGATATGCACAAAATTATTCTTTCTTATCCCATGGCCTCTAAGACCATTAATATTTTTAATTATTAATTCCATGATTACACCCCTAATTTTTCATGTGGGAATGCACATAATCACTTTGGTACACCTTTTACTGATGAATAATATGTCAAGGGTATGTATGACTCACGTCTTATGGGATTCTTCAAAGATAAACTAAAATATTTTTCATATTATGCATCTAAACCAACTCCCTTTGGCCATAATTCAGGTTTAAATGACACTCTCAATGATATCACTTAGATCACTATGGAATTCACACTTTTAGGTATACTATTACCCCTTAATACTCAATGATGCACTCTTATTCTAGGTTTATCAAGAGTATATAGCAGATTTACAGAGAGAAAATAATATGAATCATATTAAAAAAAATTGCTCACATCATATGACAAATATCCAAATATATAGGAAATAGACCCCTACAAATTAGGTGGTGGCTATAACAACTCACTAACCTACGTGAGTTGTTTGTAACTCACTAACCAAATATAATTGTTATTTTTGCTTTATATAACAACTAATAACAATTTACTAACACATACTTACAACATAATAACTACTTTATGTAATTATTATTTACTAATGGAGTACTAACCTTATAATTTCCTAACATCCCCCCCTTAGTGTGAACATGGGGAAAACCTATCTTTTTACTTCCACCTGGTTTCGTGATCAAGATATTTTCATAGGATAATCACAAACCTCAAGGATGGTTTTACAAATGGTCGACCAAAAACTAAGAATGGTGGTTTTGCAATTAGTTTACCACAACCACAAAGTGATGGTTTTGCTAATGGTTTACCAATAACCAAGAATGGTGATTTTGAAATTGGTTTACCACAAACCAAAAATGAAGGTTTTCAAGTGGTTTACCTACAACCACATCATGATGCACCAAGGACTATTATCATCCCTCTTCAATATCTCACTGTAGGGAATAACATACCAAAATATTTTGAATTTTTTCACTCATACACAAAACTTGAAATGGAAATGGAACATTGGATCATGTTCCTCCACCCAACGTGAAATTTCCACTTATTGAAAATAGGAACACTGAAAATAGGCACACGATGGAAATTACACTTCCTAAACTAAAATAAAATTGCATACACATGTAAAATGCCACCTTAGCTTCATGTGACCCCATCATTAGTGATTGACGAGAGGTCGATGAATGACCTCCTTCCTCTGTTGCCTCCATCCTCTAGTGAAAATAAGCTAACTCAACTTGATTTGGCTTTAAAGATCTTTAAATAATTCTCCCCCATAAGGTGGATGCTGCATACAAGAGAAAAGGCATCCAATTATTGAAAAGTGAGGCAAATTTTTTTTACTATTCAAACTTTGACGATGACTCAATTGTTTCTTTTTGTGTGTTTTTTTTACTCTTAAGGACATGAACTATGACTTTTTATGATCACTCATAATTGACGTTAACATGACTTGTACAATATTTAATGACCAACAATGACTTAATTATTAATATTTAAATGAACGTATTAAATATGACAACAAGGACCCTTAACTTACTAAAATGGAAATATAAGATAACAAGTGACATTGTATTTTGATACTAGACAAAAAGAAAAAGAAAAATGATGATCTATACTTTTTTGAAAAATAATAATACTAAGACAACTTATTATTAAAAAAATATAGTCTATAAAGAGATGACCCATATAAGGCTAAACAAAAATTATTTTAGACTCTAATCAAATAATTATTTTTAAAATTAATTTGATAACTTATGTGCCCCTACAGTCAAGCAATTAATACTACACTAATTGCTAGAGAACTTTTCAAATCCACAGGTTTAAAACACACCTTGCAAGTACTCTGGTTTCAGTGAATCAGATACAAAGTTGACATTTGTTTCCAATGTAACTCGAGAATTTTGCACCAAATATGAGCCAAAGGTATTTTTATGTGGAGATGGTGATGAAAATGCCAATACATATCCAATCTTGGGGATCCAAATGGGTGTCAAACTTAAGTTTCAATCATCACGTGATTTTTGTATGGAATAAGGGCTAGTACGTAATAATGCAGGCCATTACCCATGATGCAAACCGAACATAGACCAAAAAAAAAGTTTGAATAATACGTAGAAAATGTGGAATGCTAAAATACTTGATGTAAGTTCAATGAAGGAAATATGACACATTTACTATGCTTTGAGAACCCTTGACAACCCTGCATATTTTTTTTCGTTTCTACAATGGAAAATGTCGATGTGGTTGAGTCATTCGTAGCAAACAAGTCCTTCATGCAAACAATATCAATCTAAATGATGCAATAATGGATCCAAGTCACTCTTTAATCAAAAATATAGTGAGCACTCCTATGATCAAAAGAATATCCAATTAGAACTCGTGATTTGCACACAAGTTTGATCAACACTGAGCCAGAGAGAGATGTGTAACTGAAACCTGATCACTTGGGTGCAGTCAATTAAATATAGTTCGTTCTACACATGAATACTTTGGCCAATATATGCTTGTACAATGAATATAAAATGAAATATAGAAAACACATCTTCAAAAGAATGCCACCATCTATAGGGGAAAAGGAGGAATATATTTTCCCCTAGAAAATCATTAAAACTCCATATTGAAAATCTACAAGAATCATAGCCATTCTGATACCAAATCAAGAGTATATAGCAAATTTATAGAGATAAAACAATACAAATGATTTTCAATTTTTCTTATTCACATCATATTACAAATATCCAAATATATAGGAAATAGTCCCCTACAAATTAGGTGGTGGCTATAAAAACTCACTAACCTACGTGAGATGTTTCTAACTTGCTAACCAAATATAATTGTTATTGTTGTTTTATATAACAACTAATAAAAATTTACCAACACATACTTACAACATAATAATTACTTTACGTAATTATTATTTACTAACGGAGCACTAACCATATAATTTCCTAATAGTTTAAACATGATTTTTGAGGGAACACTTACCTATATAGACCTCACTTTGAACATATACACTAGGGGAAACCTAGATACTCTCTCCTAGTCATCATATTTCATATTCTAATAATTCAAAAACATTCAAGTGTTTACAAAAAACAAAAATAATACCTTATCTCTGACTTGGATGTATTCTTGTTTGCTTATATTGTTCTATGTTACACATTACTTACCATGTTACTTTAATTCATAGTATGTTATATCCTTTTTTTCTCTACACACATGTGTGTTCACATGGTACTATTGAGGTGAATTTTGGATACTTAAAGGTTATCACACAATGTAGTATGTTTGGTATTGTTCTCTACTAGTCCCACTGAGGCACCAGGGGACATTTACATTTCCTATTTCTCTATTATTCAACTTCTATTATTACAATATATACTACTTTCATTCCTATTTTCAGAAGTATAAATTGTGGCATAATATCAATTTTTATAACATACTAACACGTGTTTTATGGTAATTTTTATCTTGCAAGCTTACTTCTAACTACAATTATCTAATTTTTTTGTATCTTGTTTATGTTTTTGTCTTGATTTTCATTATTTTTGGGCTATTCCCTATGCCTGATTATGTGTTTTACTTATATATCCTTGAAGGCTTCAAGTTTCTTGTGATATCCTGAGTGGTGTCCCATGTATTCAACCAGGTACTCATTGTGTCTTTTTCCATGTTTTGACTAGTTTCTATTATACCATGCCATGCTTGTTTATGACTAACAATTTTTTACTAACATTATTTTTCATGTGTCATGGTACTTACCATGCCCATTATAAATTCACTCTATAGGAGTTATTTTTCAGATGTGCACATCAATTTTATCTTTCCTCATTTGGGCCGCACTCACCTCGGTTAATATCATCCACCCAAAATGAGTGGGGGCAATCATCGGGTGATTATTTCACCCTCTCAACAGTCTAGAGACCATACACAAATTGGTAAAAATCAAAACTAGAATAAACATGAGCTAAAATGTGTTCAAAATGAGAATTGAGACAAAATCATGCAGGTAAAAAGGAACCCAAATCAGACAAGAATGGTGGGGGTTAGTTTCCCACCAAGCTCATTTTTTCCTGGGGAAGAAACATGTATAATATAGGATAAAAATATTTTTAACAACATGTTTCTCCAAAATCCAATAACGTATACTCAGTTACAAGTTAATTTTAGGAAAACATCAGTGGAAAGTTACATACTTTAAACAAGAGAACTAATTTCTCTATTTTCTCAGGATCAAATAAGGAATGATATATAGAGCATATGCAGGAAAATGATATTCATATAATGATGTGTCTTCCATAACCAATTTTTTATTGGGTTTGTGACCATCTGTAGTGGCACTTATCTCTCTGGAATTGTTAACAGTTATAGGGTAAATTCTACAGCTCTCTCAATACTCTTCCCTTGGAAACATGAAACCTAAATCCTTAGTATAGAAATGTGACACTTAAATCCTTAGTTTGGTGATGTGACGCCTAAATCCTCAATACTATTCCAACCATCTCCAAGGAAAAAAACATAGAAGAATAATTATATCTCTTCTCTCATAACATACATGGGTATTTTATCCTTGATTCAATTATTATTTTCACATTTAATAATTTTAATTTTAATTTTATTTATCTTGAGAATTAACCACACTTATCATATTTTACAGGTCTGACCTTACTTTGATAGAAAGAAACAAAAAAATGGAAAAAGAATCGATCTCAAGCATAAGACGCTCAGGTAAAGGAAAATATTCAAGGAAAAAATGTGGGAATCATTTCCAATAAGCACATAATGTCACCCCTAGGATCCTTATCATATCTTATAATTTTTTGATACACATTTCACAATCTCCATTCGGCATGGTATCAAGTACAATCATCATTCAACATGTTATCTTTTACAACTCTCTTCAGATCTCCACAAGGTACACTCTTCTTATCTACTTTATGCTTCACCATCATAAATTAGGTGTAAATGTAGACAAAAAATCATGAGATTATTATTTAAATCATGCCTCTAAGTATGTCATTATATGCATGATTCTCATGCAAGAAAACTAGACATTAACAACACTTGTTTTACTTTTACATCGCTTTATCCTTTTGATACTCTTTTCATTTAATTTTATTGAATGACTAATTTACTTTTTACATTTGACAATATATGACCCATATCTTTATTTTATATTATATCCTCTGAGCATCTTGAAAAATACCACCCATTAGGGACAAGAGTGCCGAGACACTATTGTCCCTTTGGGTGCTTCTATCATTTTTCCTCCTTTTCTCAAATTTGAAATGTCGCACAATTTTTTATCTTTTATAAATTAATACCCATCACCTAAGGTTATCCTTTTTGGTTGTTAATGATGAAATTAAAACAAAGGAATCATATATATATATATGAATTACTCACTATTATTAGGGGCTGGACAACTTGGGCTATTAGTTACTATCTACTACTTCAAAAAAGAATAACATTTAAGGACTACATTTGGATTGCATTATTCACTACATATGAGGGGTTATTTTTGAATTCCATTTGACACATTCACCATGGAGGAAAATTGGTTGTATCTCACTAGCTTGGTGCAAATGGCACAAGGGAAACCTAGCTTCAAGGGACATGATTCAAACAAACACACTAGAAATACATAGAGTCTGAAATGTAGTGCACCGCTTGGTGACAATCATATTGGGGTGAAAATTGAGATCATTCTGACTCAAGCATATGTATTATTTATTTCATATAATGTTTATTTCATCCTTGTATAAGTAGCTAGAGTTATTTACAATTTCAGGTGTGATAATGAAACCCTATAGTGAAGCTAGAGTGATAAAGAGAAAAACGAAGAAGACAAGTCAGAACCTAAGAAGATCATAAGTAGACATTTACATGAACACTAGTTCTCAATAATTCCTCTCCTTCTCTAGGTGGTTCTATCCAAAGGATTTTTTTATTCCCATTTTCCGAATGAAGATTACTCAGTCCAAATTCAATCTTTTCCACTTAATTTCACACCAAGAATCATTCCAGATCTTTGAATATAAGCTAAATCACTCTTATCTTCCTATTTCTTACACTTTTTTATTTCTTACATGATAGATATTTCTTCTTACTATTAAATCAGTTTGATCTTAGTCCTTTTATTAAGATTTAATTTATGTTAAATCACCTCTTCAAAAGAGAAAGTCTAATTATTTATTCAATACATGTATTTGATCACATACATAAATGGTGTTAGGAATAATCACATATCCTTACAATATCTCAACTTAAGCATATATATGATGAGTTTTTATCATGCACCTATAATCAAACACTCACATAATATTTTAAATAATATTATGATATACCAAAATATCTAGTATTCCCCCTTAAATAATACATAGGGAAACAAATCGCACCAAATATACTGAAACTAAGCATGTATGTCAACGCATACACATAAACATTGTGTTACTCATGATAACTACTACTTGTGATGACCTACATATTTAAACACAAATTTCATAGTTTCACTTGTAGTTATTATTAGGATTCTGACTTGAAAATGTCTTATTTCCAATGACAATATAGATAATTAAACATAAATATTCAATGAGTGCTAGAATTCACACCAACCTATCGCATATAATTATACAACAAGAAATACATAGTTAAAAAATTATTTTCATTTTCATATATTTATATTTTAAATTTTATCGCACCACACACAAAAAAAAACAAAATAAAAAGATATAGGATAAGGTTCCCATTTTTCCATTTAGAGCCACTTTCCTTGATCACTTCTACTTAATCATGAACAACATATGTAACCACCACTACCATCGAAGGCCACCATTGGCTTTATTCCATTTGGAACATGTGTTTTTTTTTCCACTATTGCATTGTGTAATATCTTTGTTAGTGGAAAACTTGAGGTCACTAGTGGGCCTTCTAACTATGTTTCCTCCATCCTTTGATGGAAACCTACTCACTCAACAAGGTGGATCTTGAAGCTCAATTTCATGTCATTTATTTTAGTGAATATATACCCCCCAAAAGTGGAAATACATATTGTCGAGGATATCAATATTTCCAAATATTATATCCTTTAAAAAGAGTTATAGAGTATTTAACTTCAAATTTTGACATTGACATACAAACATAATTTCTTCACACCTATACTACCTAAACATAAGACTAAAATTGTGAAAGACCACTTATTTAACTCAACACATCACATAGCCTATATTAATTATACTACCCAAAAAAATGTACGATTCCTTACAAGAGTAGTTTGAAAACATAGTTATAAAGACAACATTTCTAGATCTTACCCAATCTACACATCCATATCACTTATTTACCTCTCTTATCGGCTAAGTAATCATCTCTCTTTGTGTTTTACACAATCATTTTATAACTTTATCATCATCACTATTTTAGTATCTATATTCTCAATTATGTGGTTGTGTGGATTAATTAATTTATAATATTCTACATGTAACATTATTTCACCTATTAATATATAAGGAATGAACTCATATCATACCCTTATTTATTTGGTTTAAGGTGTAAACATTTAGTGAACCCGACCCTTGATTGAAACCTAGTAATACCTAAGGTTTTTACTCCTTCTTTGGTTGATGATTCCAAGATTTATCCAATCCCATGATTTGATGGCTTATATTATAATTCCTTTCTCTTATTCATATATCAATTAACACACACATGAGTCATTGTTGATATTGGGTTGTATGACAATTTTGATGATTTTTCTCAATATGAGTGTGATGACACATATGAGGATTATAATGATATGATTTATAACACCTATGACCACACATATCTTATTGATTATGATTTTTATAATAATATATCTATTATCATTACTAAGCATTCCCATGGAGAGGGATCTCATAAAAAAATATGATAGTCATACCCAAAGTCTCCCTGAGGGTGATGAAATAAAATTTACACACTTTTTACAATATAATCCTCAGTTCATTGTTAGAGATCAAATAAATCATCCACTATATCCTCAAGTCTCAAGTCTATTGTTACATATTCTACTATTGCTACCTCTATAATACATATATCCCTAGGGAAAACTAACCCGCCCACATTATCACTATGTTTATCCCTATGTCTAGTATTATTCCCACATCTACTATATATACCCATGGTGGTTCTCATTTTTCTTCTCCAAATATAAGATCTCCTAAAACCCTCATTCATATTTTGGAAACTTAAATATTACAATTACAAAAATGTGTCTCTACCTCTTCTAGCATCATCGATTCTACTCAATTGATCCACAACTACTTACACCCTCAGTGGCTTATTATCCTTTTCCTATGGGATTTATTTGCTTATAATTTTATCATTTATGATGGTAAAGGTGATTATAAACAACACCTTCATGTTTTCCATTCTTCTTGCTTATATTGTGCTTATAATTATATATTACTCACTAAATTATTTATATAAGCCCCAAGGATTTTTCTTTACAATGGTTGTATGGTCCTCTAATTCATTCAATTTGGTCCTTAAGGCCTTTGGATAATTAATTTCTTGCATAATATTCCATCAATATTGGGGATAAGGTGTCTTATGCTCAAATGTATGAGATGTGATAAGGCTCCAATGATCCCATAAATGAATAGTTATATAATATATGCTTATAAGATGAAAAATATCCTGGCCAATAATGAGTTCCAAGATCTATTTACTTAAATCCTTCTTTCCCCTTGCAAGAATCAGTTATCTTTGACAAGTTTTTCTCATTTTAACACTTATATCAAACATTGAAAGAGTGCAAAGATAATCTTCTTAACATGAAAAAGATAAAATATGTTTCCAATGCTCCTAAAACATTTAATCCTAAGTTCTAAGGAAAACTAAGTTTAAATAAAAATATAATGATGAAAAAACTAATGTTAAAGCTATTGTTAATGATAAATCCTAACCTACAAAACTTTAGCTACAACCTCCTAACCATAAATTCACAAAATTATCTTACTCACCCAAATTAATTATTTAAAAAATAATAGGGTACAACCTTATCTTCCTCTTATTTTAAAGGTTGATACAAGAAAACGTTGTGGTAAAAAAATGATGTTAATCCCTTTTGAGATTATCATAGATGTGTTAACCATTCTACTAATCATCATTTAAATTTTTGTACTGTTATACAAGATTTTATTGAATGGGATAATCCCCCTAAGTAATCCTCCTAATGAAAATTCTAAGCTTGAGAATTTTAAAAATCCACTTCTTGATCAAAATTTAATACCAAATACAATTTGAAAGTACACCATGTTTATCGAGTTATTCCTCCTCATTCTTATGAACATTAATTAAACTCTTTGATTGGTATTATTACTACTTTGTCACCTCCTGTGACTATTATTAGATTTTATGGTATTGATATGGCTCATAATTTTGTTTTAGATACACTGTATATTCATTCTTTTATGGGCTAACACCCTATCCATCGTGCTTTGATTGACACTAGTGTTAGACACAATATATGTACTTTCAAGTTACTATCCTCTCTTGGATATATAAATAAACATGTGACATTTGATACAAGGATCTCTCATGGCCATATTTTTATACCTCTTACTATTGGCTATGTTATTATGGTTATTCCCTTTTTTTATTACAACCTCCTTTGGATCATATGATATGTCTATAAGTTTCCCTTAGTTACATGCTCTTAAGGTTATACCATATATTGTGCTCCAATGTGTAAATTTTATCTACATTTAGAAAATTTATATGGTCAATGGTATCCCATATGATGACCCATTACATAAGCTCCTTATTCAAAAAGTTTCGATTTCCATATTTATGATTGTTACACCTATTGCAAATACTAATTCTAATGGGTGTATCCCTCTCAATATGTCGCATAGGTATCCTATTACACATGCTACCTCTAATGGGTTTATCCATCACAAGTATCCTATTGTAAGTAATTTACACATCTCAACATCTTGAGGTCCATCCTATTCCTACTACACATGTGACACATTTGAGGCCCAAACCTCCTTTTATTTATGGGTCTACTTGTTCCTTTGTGGTACTTACTACTATTATTACTACTCCACATATAGCTCAATTAAGGTACCATACTCCTTTACATAATGATTCTACCTGTCCTCTTTATTAATCTCTCATAGGGTAGCTCTAGTTTTTCCCTTTCTTTGTATATAACTAGTCAAAAAATATAAAAACATTCACATGTTTGTAAAAATACAAAATCAAGATGTACATATGACTTGATTTTCTAGCTTCCTACTTTAAATATGATTTTTATTATATGGTTTGATATATAACATATTTTTCTATATCCTTTTTACATACATGAGTTCACAAGGTATATTAAGTTTGATGCAAGAAAAATACAAATTTATACACGATGATATGTGTTGGCCTAGACCCTTCCTAGTTGACCATAACCTTATAGGGATATCTCCGACATTATTCATGTGTTTTTGTTTTAATATAACTATTATCACTTCCTCATTATGATCAATTACTTATATTGTGTATATGTTATCTTTTGGATTAATAGGACTAACACAAGTGTGTTGTGCAACACTGGATTATCTTACTCTATGTGCCTCATGGCTACTATTTTCTAATTATATTCACATTATTGATTGTTTTCTTCTTTCTGTATGACCTATGTTATTTTCTATGTTTTATTTAGTGATACCTTTGTGTCCCTTTTTTTTAGATTCTATATTCTATTACTTATGTTTATTTATGTGAAACACTTGTGTTTTATGTGTTTATCCTCTTCAACCTTCTACGTGACTAACATATGTGAAATTTATTATCTACTTATTTGTTAAAATATGTGTATACTTATTTTACTATGCACTTTTTTTCTCTTATACATGATTGTTATTACACTTTTGATTGTTGTTTTCAGCCTAATTAAATTCTAAGTATGTGATGGGAATACACAAAACCAAAAATTATGAAAGGGTTTGTAATGGGCAGACTATTCTAATTAATTAAACTTCAACATTAACCATTCATGATCAGAATAATGCTTTAATATTTAATATTATTTAAATCATAGATAAACCAAAAAATATTTTCTCAAATGTATAAGAGGAAATATAAATCTATACATGGAAATGCAAATATGATCTAGATATGCAAGGTAGTGGAACATGTTAATCATGAATTGTAGATGTTTCAATTTTAGTTGTAAAATCAACAAGGGTAGGACCATTAAACTATTGTACAATATAAATATAATATGTATGGTCCAAACCTACAAGTATATGTTTTTAGACCCTTTGGAATTTTTGACCTATAATTTTTCGTGTGCCTCAATTTTCTAGAAATGGTCTTCATTGTATGTCACTCTTTCTCACGCAACTTTAGGATGACATATAAGAACTTGTAATAAAGTGGGAAACTTAATAGCCTGTAGAACCATTCATCAAGTAATTAGTAAACCAAAGGAAGAAATCATGCGTGTGTGGTGAGGTTGGACTACCCTTGGTGGTCAAATTCCCAACTGTTGAACTAATCTAATTTTGACACTAAATGCCCTCATTGTAGGAAAATCCTCATATAATTTTAGTGTTTATGTAAGTGTGAATAGTTAACCAACCCCCTAGGGCATCTTTCACATCTCTTAAAAATAAGATAACAAGCTAACTATGTAGTATAAAATGTACCCAATATGGTACTAGTAATATGTGGTGTGCCTTAGCTATGTGACCTAACCCTTTTTTGATGGAAACCATTGTGTAATTCTTAGAGTGACTTTACTTTTACTAAAACATGGATCTATAACCTTTGCATTCTTGGAAATAGAATAATATAGACTATTTGAAATGGTTAAATGCATAAATTTGTATTTGGGACTACTCTAGATGATGTACAACTAATTTGGGTAGATTTTGGAACCCTTTGAGTGCTTTTGGAATGATATTTGTAATACGATCCTATAAAAGTGTCAGGTGAGCTATAAAGTGACATAAAATTATTTTTATAGCCTTCCCCAAATGAAATATTCTAATAAGGCCAGCCATATGAAGATGAAATGTCCTAAATAATATATTGTAATTAAAATTAGTTCATTGAATATGAAGGGGTGGAACCATATAGGTTGGCCAAGACAAGAACTTACATCCCGAACCTTCCCTATTTTTTTACACTAAAGAGATGAAATCAAAAAATTAAGGTTGTGTCATGAATAACAAAGATTTTGTACTTATTTTATCAACTAATATTCTCATAATTGGTGATAGATCATAGTGTAAAGATAAGAAAATTATAGAATATCTAAAGAGATGAGGTGATTAGATTATGAATGTGAGTGTTTGTCTTAACAAGGGAACATGGTCAAACTTGGCATTTTACAAGGACAAATTTTAGAAAATAGTGTCTACGGTTGTGTGTTACCATCTTTTTGTGCCATGGTTTCTACCATCCATATCCCCTGTAATAATATGATCCCAATTATGTTCACCCAAGACAACCCTCCATGTGATCCAACATTAACTATTAAACTTATACAACATAGGTAGACATAATTTATTTTGTCTCATACACTCTATTGAAACATCTCACATGTTGTTGGTAAAGATAAAAGACTAACGATCTAGTGAGAAAACACGTAAAAGTGCACGTGAAAGGTTAAGGAATGGTGCCTAGGAGGGTGTGTGTGGATAGGAAAAAGGTTACGCATGGGAATACACATTTAGATAAAAAAAGTTGAGGAATTTTCCATTTTTTGAGGGCAGGCTAAAAATAGACTTGGAGTGTTGATCACACAAGGGACAAGAGTGGGATGATTTAATGGTTAAGGAGAGGCTGTTTTTGGAGAAAGAACATGCAGATATTGGATTAAATAACATGCCTAGATTCAGCTATTAATAGGATTAAAGTATAATATTATTAGAATATCTATTATTAGTTATATGTAAAAACATTCATGTATAGTACGCATGGATATTTTTGGGCACACCTATTATTATAAGAGTGTATGTGCTATGAAGGGAAAGTCACCACCCCTATAAATACTTGATGAATGGTTTTTTTTATTAAAAACCATGTATGATTTTGGAGTTATACTATTTTAGTCATTTAGTTACCCTTAATACCTTTACTAACCCCAAGTACGTTGGCCTATCACCCAGTGGGTGTTGGGCGCTCACCTAAGGAACACATGGGTACCAAGCCCCTCCTTTATGTGAGCTTTATGAAAAGGTCCATCCATTAATGGAGGATGATTTACAGAAGAAGAATTACATTCATTTACTTGAAAAGGTAGAAGATGTAACTAACATATCCACACATTAATAAATTACATAAGCTAAATAACATTGTAAAAAGCATAATAAACCAAATATAAGCCATGAATAATAGTCATATAACATGAGGGTTTACACCCATAAAGAAGTTATACAGAACAAACCCACATATATATTGAAGTGTGTCTAGAATGCTAAATATGGCTAAGTCCTTTAAACTAGTGTTTTTCCTTCTGTGCACACCCTAGCTTCTCCTAAACCCTGCTTAAACCCCTTTTTCATGCATGTTTTCCCCTGAGCACCCTTCTTATTATTGGTCCCTTTGTGTATTCCTCTTGGTACTTAGTCAATATTTTAGGGTCCAACATCACCCCACACAATGTGTGTTCTCCTTCCTTAGAAACATCCTTCTTCTCCAAAGAATAAAGAATACTTGAACTAGGAAAATTTGAATAAAGAATGAAATAATAGAAGAATATGCTACTACTGTAGGAGGAGTGGGAATTATTTTTTCACAGTTGCCTCAATATTTTCCTAAGCATCTAGCTCACCCTGCACCTGCTGAATTAGGTCACCTACTAGAGCACTCACCTCATCAAAAATCAATTCACTACTCTTAACATTCAATGTATCTACAATTCCTTCTAGCTACTTATGACGATCATCCAGCGCATCCATTCTGTGAGTGACCTAGGGATATAGCTCCTTAATCCAATTCTTAATCAAACCCCACAAGGTTTCGATTACTTCAACAATTTTCTCAAAGTTGGCTAGGATCTTATCATGCTCCTCCTTGTTTCTTTGTTTATTTTCTTGAAACTCCATCAGATTCTGCCTCATGTGCAGTAACCAGTATGCTAGCTACCCTATCTATGTCAATGTAATTGTCATATACAATGTCATCCATTTGCGTGGTGGTCTGTACAACAAAAAACAACTAAGAATATCGAGTAATTGTCTCCCTAATATTTATTTTTTCTTCCTCCTTTTGGCACGCCATTGTACCTCTTCTGCCGATTCTAATGTGAGTGGAAGCCTTTCCATGGTGAGGATGTGGGTCAATTATTCCAGGCATTACATGGTTGACTCATATTTTTTCTTAGGTGAGACAAGGTTTGAGTGCCTCAAGATTATGGAATTTGAAATAATCTATATCTTCTTATTATTGATCAGAGAACACTTGATAGAAAGCACACAAGAAGTCTACATGGAAAAGCAGGTCATATTCAAAGGTGTGAATGGATAGAGAGAACATGCACACAAAGTAGAAGTTCAACTTTTGGGACTTATTCATTTTCACTCATGAAGGTCTATTTTTAGAGATGATGTGCAGAGCACACAAATGAGGAAGAGATGTGCATGCCACACATTGGCTATTTTTGGAGGATCAGTTATAAAGCACTTTACATAGACATAGGCTTGAAATATATTTATCACTGTCAGTTAACTACTAGTAGTATACTTTTTGAGGATCATAAACGAAGCGATTTGAAATTATGCTAGCTACCCTATCTCTATTAGTTTAATTTTCATATACAACCTTGTCCATTTGCATGGAGGTATTTATAGCAGAAAATAACTTAGAATATCAAGTAACTGTCTCCCCAATATTTAGTTTTTACTCCTCCTTTTGGAACACCATTTCCTCTTCTGTTGATTCCAATGTGAGTGGACACCTTTCCATGGTGAGGATGTGGGTTAAGTATTCCAAGCATTACATGGTTGACTCATATTTTTTATTAACCGAGACCAGGTCTGAGTGCTTCAAGATTATGGAATTTGAAATAGTCTTTATCTTCTTATTATTGATGAGAGAAAACTTGACAGAAAGTGCACAAGAAGTGTGCGTAGGAAAGTAGGTCATATTCAAACGCGTAAATAGATAGGGAGAACACACATGCAGAGCAGAAGTTAAGCTTTTGGGACTTATCCATTTTCACTCATGAAGGTCTATTTTTAGAGATGGCATGTAGAGCACACAAATGAGGTAGAGACGTGCACACCACGCATTGGTTTTTTTTTTAGGATTGGATACGAAGCACTTTACATGGACATAGACCTGAAGTAGATTTCTCACTATTAGTTAACTACTAGTAGTCTATTATTAGTGCACTTGTATGAGTGGCTATTTTTGTAACGACACGTGGCTAATAATAGCATGCAACCTATTTTTGGATTAGATAAGTGGTGAAGGGAAATTCCCCACCCTTATATATATGTAGTGAAATGTGTAGTAGAGAGATGGATGATGATGAATAAACAAAGAGAGATATAGTGAGATTATGCTGTTAAATCTGTCACGAGCATACTACTGTTATTATAATGAAGATTATATATACTTATTTAAATGGTAGATATTGGCTGAATCTGAGTGTATTATTATGTGTAATTGGATATTTCATGTACTTGATTCCATCATGATTATTGTTTAAAGTCTTCTCTCCCTTAGATATAGATCTGACATGCTTTGTAGAATGATGTGTTAGTAATGGAATTGCATGTGCTAAGTCTTCATCATGCTAACAACCTGCAACAACAACCCTAAAGAGGGACCTAGTACCTTTGCACACTTTGGGTGAGCTCTTAGTCTAGGCTGAGTGATGTGCCAATGCGTCGAGGGTTTTACTGGTAAATTCTAGGCTACATCATTGGTTTCATTTCCAAGACCTCTTTTTCAGTTGTTTCTAGGATGGTTCATGATGAAGATGTAACGGTTAACTCTAGTGAGTGTTGAGGAGTGGATACATGATCTAGAATAAGAATATGCCCAGTGGTTCATCACTGGATCTGAATTTAACGCACATGTGTGGGTGGAATAGAATCTGTATGACAGTTTATATGTGATATTTTTCACTGTCTTTCCAACAGACTTATAGGAGTGGCTGATTGCTTATGGATCTAAGTGGAATTGGAGGTATCATGTACTTATCTAGATGGAGGAATAATTTCAGGCCCTTTATGATTCTGATCTAATTTGGACTGGAGCGGTGGATACATGGTTCCGTGGTGTCTTGAACAACTATATCTTGGAATACTCATTTTCCACTTATTCATGTCCATAGGTAGTTGAATTCCATTTTTTATGATATCTAAGGGGAACTTACCTACAAGGCATTGCACTGGCTATCAAGATCTTAATGGTAAATTTAAATTTGGAGACTAAAATGATGGCTAACTAAACCCCACCACGTGTGGGGGCAGGAACAATATTGGTGAAGGATGACAGACTCAGTGGCTACAAGGCAGAAAGAAGAAAGGTGGCTCAAGTATAATGAGGCATGTGAGAGGGAGATAGAGAAGTAATGTGACGTTGCAGAGTGGATGGAGTTGAGGAGAGATATGGCTTGTGAAGGATTTAGAGCTCATGTAGAAGATGTGGAGCTAGAGCATCAGGAAATCCCCCATCTGGGAAAGCATGAAAGGGAACCCTCCTCATCCTCACAAGGAAGAACGCCAGTAGAGATGACCTAGGTTGCAAGTGTGCATTTGAACCTACCTAATAACCTAGCCCTTGCACTTGGTTTTCCAGTATCTAGTATGATAAGTAATCAACAAGCAAGTTTGGGAAGTAAGATAGTAGGTACATTAATGGCAGGGAAGATTGCTTCATTTTTATTTAGAGGTGTGTTTTCAGGCACATTGTCCACACAAAACATGAGTTTTCATAATGTTGGATTCACCTATGGAAGTGGAACTACTTCACAGAATATAGAGGTTTAATATAGTACTATTATTGGAGCACATGGGAGTACATCTACAAAAACTATTCCAACTACAAGTTCAGGATTAGGAGGCATAGATAGTTCTAGTTCAGGTAGATCTAGAGGTTCTAGAGGTAGGGGAAACATAGGAGGTTCTAGATCAGGTGGGAAAGGTCCGCACCAACCCCAAAATATTTACATGGAAATGTCTCTTCATCTTCTAGAGTATAGGGGCATAGAAGATGCTACTGAACATGTGCATATGTGTGAAATACTATGGCATGCAAAAGGGATCATGGCTTCCAAGTGCAAGGCAAGCTAATTTGTTATCACATTATAGGGACGTGTCCACAGCTGGTATAGAAAGTTTGAGCCTGATCAGACTTGTGTAGATTTTTTAGCACTGAAGAATGCATTCTTGAAAGAGTTAATATTCCAAAATTTAAGAAGAAGAGTATAAACATGCTCAAAGAAATCAATAAAGGCACTACTAAGAGTGTGTGCAAGTATGATGCCCATTTTAAAACACTTATTTCTAAGCTTTCCTATGATATTCACGCAAGCCAACATGCACAATGGTTCGTTGGCGGATTAATTACACCATTTAAAAGGGCATTGTCACATAAGACATATATTGATCCATGTGAGGCATTAGAGGCAGCCCTATGTGTTGAGGCAGTTAGGAGTATTGACACTGGCTCTATCCCATTCTTAGAGGCATATATTACAACTATGGCAAAGTAGTTAGAGAAATTATCTGTAAATTTAGCCCATGAAACGCACTCAGGGATTTGGTGTATAGATTGTGAAGTGGAGGGACACACCAAGGATATTTGTCCATGCAGGTCCATACATTAATTATTGTTATAATGTGAGATTTATCATTTGAATCATGATGATATCCATTGTCCTTTACTACAACGCGCGATAAGGAAGAACGTATCCTACTATTACAAAATTTTCTGGTCCATAACCCATGATACTAAATATTGTAGATTGATTGGTCAGATCCATGATGCTATAGACATTGGGGTATGGTAGACAAGTGTAATATATAGTTCTAAATTCGAGAATGAGCACCAATATCGAGATCACAATCAATTGTGCTATGATAGGAATGAGAGGTGTTTTAAAATAGTTCGTGGTAGAGGTCAAGGATATCACTGTAAATTCAGAAGACGAGGCCATGGTGGTGGGAGAAGTTAGTTCCCTCATGGAACATGTTATACATGTAGATATCTTGATCACTATAGGTGTGAATTCCCCCATAATATTTCACGTTCTTTCTACGGAAAGAGCCATATCTATGAGGAGTGCCCAGACTTATATGATCATATGAGTAAGCAACATAAAAAATTATAAAAGGTGTATGGATGGTTAGGATACAATGTGCTATGGACAATCAATGGATTCCCAAGTTGGCCACATAGTCTGAAGAGTTATAAGTAAATATAATTACCCGCACTGAGGTGACACAGGCTAGGGAAGCATTACATCAAAAACTGACCATCACTAAAGAATAAGTTCTTCATGCACGGTACCCAGATCCTGCCTATCAGAAGGAGGTTTATTAGGAAAGCAAGGAAGTTCTAAGGAATCTTCAGGGTGAGATATAATACTTAAAGGAGAAAAATAAAGCATCAGAGATGGTCCAAACTGATATAGATGACTTGAGGGAGGTGTGTATAATATTGTGCCAGGAAAACATCATTCCACTAATAGGGAGTTGGTTAAAAGGAAACACTCCACGCGTAAGTACTAAGACAAGACAATAGATCCTACATGTGAATATTCCCCCTCATAGCCTAGATTATGATAAGGAAATCACTCTGAATTCTATTGTGGATGGGTGGCTATTGATTAATATACTAATTGATACATGCATGGAAGTCAATGTTCTTACCTTGGATGCATGGGTAAAAATGGGAAGAACCCCATTGCAGCCATCCTCTAATGTATTATTCATGGCTAATTGGACTAAGGCCAATCTCGTTAGAGTTTTGAAGGATGCATCCATTACCATACAAGGAGCCAAGTTCACTAGATACTTTGAAGTTTTAGTATTGGCAGAGTCAGATAGCTTCCCAGCTCTATTGGGGCATCCTTGGTGTTATTTAAATAATGTTGATCTTTGGTTCAACAAGGGATATATTAGTTTTGAAAATAAAGAGGAAAGAATTGTTATCCCTTTAACAGATGGAAAATTTGTGCCCTATGAAGAGCTCTTAAATGAAGAATATCTTAATAGGATTTATGTACATGTCATCTGAGACCCAGAGACGATTGAACCAAACAAAGAAGGATTAATTCAGTGGGAGGATGCACAGTCTATTAGTGATACTATAAGTTTTTCTTGTGATAATTGGGATCAAAACACTTATGAGTTGGTAGGGCACAAAGTAAAGAGCATATTACCTTGAGGCATAAAACCACGTTATATCAGGAGGATAGGTAACAACTTAGTACCTCGTTACATAGGAGAAGGGGATCCCATGGTATTCCTTCACACCATGGTAGAACAATGGATAGACCCACTGGAAAGAAGAACTATGCTAGCATATACACTATGCGGGACAACAACATGCTGGTGGGTGACCCACAGGTATAATCTTGTTGGGTGGAATGAAATTGGGATTGATATTACTACTAGGTTTTTTAGGAGTAATGAACCTACTCGAATCAGTACTTATCACAGTAATCAACCTGTTCAGCACCATGTTCATAAGTGTGAGAGAATTTGGATAGAAGTGCAGGAAGATTTACCACCTTCGCTATGGGTGCACAATTAATATTCCACTTTACAAGGTTGTGTGCATGCTTGGTATGTGTATGCATAACTCCATAGAGAAACTAGAAATTGGTAGAATTTAATTGCAGGGATGACCCAGACATTTAACTTCTCTACAAATCCTTCAGTGGAGGAAGCATTGAAATTCATAAAGTGCTTAACTATGGAAGATAGTGCCAAGGCTCCATATTTATTAGGTAAATAAGACTTAGGATTGCGTCTTGATGAAAAACTAGAGGTTGATACAACAGAACTTCAATGTGCTTTGCTTGAGAAAGAGAAAGGAAAAATGGTCTATTTAGTGGATGATGAAGAAGTATATAATCTAGATGTAAACCATTCAACAGGGATGTGTGAGGTATTGGACACTATGGATAAGACCATGAATGCCTATCATGAACCTATGAAGACAAAGTGGGTGAATATTAGAACCGATACTGAGCCTAAGAAAGCCATAATTGGAGACTATTGGTCAGACTCTGAAGTGGAAAAAATCATAGAGTTACTAAAGGATTACCAAGAATTATTTCCTAGGGGGTACCATGAACTTAAAGGCGTGCATGAATAATTAGGAGAGATGAAAATAAATATTAAAGAGGGTGCATGACCAGTAAGAAAGAGACCCTACAGGATGAACCCCAATTTATGCTCAAAGTTCAAAGAAGAGATTGATAACATGTTGAAGTTTGAGATTATCAAGCCCCTTGATGAGTCAGAATGGGTTAGTCCAATGATGATCATTACCAAGAAGTATGGATAGATTAGGATATGCATGGACTACAGGGATTTGAATGCTACATGTGTAACTGATCCATTCCCTATGTCATTCACTGAGGAAATACTAGAAGGTGTTACAAGGTGTGAAATATATTCATTTATAGATGGGTTCTCTGGGTATCATCATGTTTGAATTTCCCAGGAGGATCAAGTTAAGAATACATTTACTACTGAATGGGGTAGCTTCTCCTATATTGTCATGCCTTTTGGTCTGAAAAATGTGCTTGCTATATTTTCGTGCATACTTTCCAAGAATTTAAGGAATTTATTCACAACTTCTTATAGGTATATTTAGACAATTGAACGGTGTATGGATTAGTTAAGGATCGTAGTGACAATCTACACTTAATGTTTGAAAGGTGTAGATAGTTGAGTATCTCTTTGAACATCAAGAAGTGCATATTTGTTATACACCATTTGGGATACTTTTAGGACACATAATATGCAAGGAGGGTTTTTTGGTTGATCCAACAAAGGTTGAAGTCATTATAGGCCTAAGGGAGCCTACCAGTCAAAGTGAGGTGCATGGAGTTTTGGGTCATATAGGATATTACAGAAATTTTATCAAAGGATATGCCAAAGTTGTCACACCATTAGAAGAGTTACTGAAAGGAAAAGGTACATTCTACTGGGGAGAATACTAGCAGCGCGCATTCGAGACATTGAAAAAGAAACTTACTACTGCACCTATTCTGACATTTTCCATTCGTGGGATAAACCATTTCATGTACATGTTGACGCCTCTGGAAAGGCCATTGGTGTGGTTTTGACTCAACCTAGAGAAGGTATTGTAGATTATTCTATCTATTTTGCTAGTATAAATTTGACTCCTGCCAAAAAAGAATTACACAACTACAGAGCACGAAGCTTTGTCAATGATCTATGCACTACATAAATTATGTCACTAGTACCTACAAGCTACACCATTCGTTTTTATACAGATCATCATGGCGTTGAAGTATTTGGTAAATAAACCTGTTTTACAAGGGCACATATGTCGATGGGTGCCCTTATTTCAAGAATTTTATTTCACAGTTATGGTAAAACTAGGAAAAAGTAATTCTGGACTAGACCATCTATCAAGAATACAGTCAGGAGAAGAAGCACAAGCAATTGAGGATACCATGCTAGATGCATAGTTATATAGGTTACAACGTGCACCATCAGAACTAGAGGACATTGTTGTCTTTCTACGAATAGGGATGGCACCAGAAGGAATGAAATCCTTGGAGAAGAAACATCTTGCTATACGCGCTGCACCTTATATGTTAATCAGTGGTGACTTGTAAAAATTAGGCTAAGATGAGGTATTGCTGCCGTTGTGTATTGGAACATGAGCACATGGATATTATGGAAGAAGCTCATGGTGGTATTGTAGGTGGCCACTATGCTAGTGATGCCACAATCGTGCAAGATTCTACTCACTGGATTATAGTGGGAGACCCTATATAAAGATTGTAAGGAATTTTGTAAGGCATGTGATCATTTAATGTCTTGGGAAACCAAGTCAATGAGATGAAATGCCTCTGAGACCTATTGCTAGTGCAGAACCATTTGAGAAATGGACTATAGATTTTGTGTGTCCTATTTCACTAGCCGTGCACAAAACTAGATCTCACTACATCATAACTTACCCAGACTATCTAACAAGGTGGGCAGAAGCAACACCTACAAAGGACTGTATAATGGCTACAACAGCTAGGTTTCTATGGGAAAATATTATTACAAGGTATGGATGTCCTTTGATTTTGACCAATGATAGGGGTACACATTTTCTTAATGAGATAATCATAATTTTATTGGATGAGTTAATGATTGCACACCATAAGACTACACCCTATCATCCTCGGGAAAATGGAACTGCTAAGGCTTTCAACAAAATTTTGAGCCATACCTTGACAAAAATATGTGATGTTGGAAGAAAGGATTGGGATGATAAAATATCTACAGTAATTTGGGCATATCAAATAACATATAAGAGATTGAACAAAGCCACACCATTTCAGTTAGTGTTTGGCATAGAATCAGTTCTTCCTATAGAATTTATGTTACCTTCTTTACATATTGTGCACGCTGGAGGTCTAGCTGATGAGAAAGCTTTAGAAGAATGGATTGAAAAGATAATTAAGTTGGATGAGCAATGATCCATAGCATGTTGGAGTCAGAAGAAAGAAAAGGCCAGGTAGAAAGCATGTCATGACATGGACATCAGGGATAAAAAGCTTAAGATTGGACAAATGGTACTTCTCTATGACTCTAAGTTCTTACGCCATCCAAACAAAACTTAAGGTACATTGGTTGGGGCCATATGTTATCACTTACATCCTTGAAACAGGTGCTCCCAGTTAGAAGCACTTGATGGAACATGGTTACCCCGGTTACTTTAATGGGAGTAGGCTGAAGACATACTATAAATAAGTTTTCTTGGTGTTTATAATAAGGTAGTATTGCCATTTAGATTAGGTTTTCAATTTTTTATTTCCTTAATGTGTTTCCTTCTTTGTTGCTATGATTTTTCAATTTAGTTATTGTTCTTGTGTAATAAGTGTGCTTGCGCGCATGAAGCTAATTACTATATGAAGCATGTTTATGCACAGAGGACTGCACATACTTTTAGTGTGGGGTGGTTGTCGATATCTAGGTACAAGATTGTTGGAATTGAAAGGTGAAAGGAATAAGCTACTACGTGTGCTTTTCAAGTCAAAGGATTAGCCTCTAAAAAGTGACCAAAGATAGAGATGAATGAAGGGAAAATATAACGCGAGGTAAGCAGAGGCCATAAAAAATACCAGTAGAAGGTGCAGTGATGAGGTACTCAGGTACAAGGAAGCGTGCTGAAGAGAATTCTGTGACCAAAGGGTAGGAAGGAACGCTAGAAGGTTATAGCTGGGGTGTGAAGATGTACCGCATGTAAAGAATGGAATTGGTCAATTAATGAGAGAATATTTGGTAGGTGAAGGAGAAATGAATGTATCAAAAATTTGAAAATCTATATAAGGATGGGATGCGAGTTCATTTTTACCATTGTGATTAAGAGTATTTGAAAAGAGAAAAGTGCAAGAGATGAGTGATCAAATTGAGGTGTAAAAGTTGTGTAGCTAGTCATGCCGAAGAGATATGTGTGTAGAAAGAGATTGTGTCCCCGGTGGTGAAGGGTTTGAGTGAAGCAAGGTGACAGAGAGGAGCGAGGGCATACAATTTCACCTAGGGCATGCTGAATCAAGCTAGGGTTTGATTTATACATTGTAGAATTCAAGAGGCGAGTGTTTACAAGGGATTGAAAGGTTGAAATGGCACCCAAGAAAGTAGTTACAACAGGAGTGAAGGGAAAGAAGAAGGTGGTCGTAGAAGAAGAGGAGATGGCTCTCAAAAGCAATTTTTTTGAAATGCAATATCCAGAAGGGGTTATCGTAGGCCAGGAGTGGGATTCTCACATACAAAGAAGCAAGGTGAGTGAATACAACCACCATACCACAAAGAATAAGAAGTATTTTGATGCCTTTTTGAACAAAAAGATGAATAAATGCATGATGGAAGACATGTCAGTGTACGATGATGCTGACGAGAAGCTTTTGAAGAAGATTGGATTTTACTAGCTATATGAGCTCCCTTAACTTGATAAATATGAGCCCTTGTACCAGTGGCTCATGAGAAGAGTACACGAATATTTTTTCTACTTTGCAGAGACATAGAGCCAAAATTTCAACTGCACTAATCTCCATGGTAACAGGATTAAAGGGCACAAAAGAAGATTTGAAGAATAATTTAATAGAAAAGGCTGCAATATTGGAGACCAAAAAGGAGATGGGGTACACAAAGGGTCCACATGGCATGGACATTGATAAACTGAAGAAGTATCCAATTGTGTAGGTAGCTACACACTTTGTGACGAAGCTAAATGACCAGGAAAGGTGGTCACAAGTGAACACCATGTGGCTGCATGTTGTGAAGAAGATGTCCAAAGGGGTAGTCTACAATATTTTAGGCTACATTGTAGAAACTATTGTTGAAGAAGTGCACACAGGAGGAAAGATCAGCTTTGGAGCTTGTTCTATTGTCACTGGTGTTCATGGAGATCGGAGTACCTGATGGACCAAAAGAGAAGATATGGGAGTATCCCATGGATCATAAGTAACTAGTGAATCAGTTCAAAAAATACCTCTATGAAGGATGCATGACATAAATAGTTAAGAAAAGGGCTGAGAAATGGTAAGATAGGCTCCACGCAGCCTTTGAAGAAAAATGGTACATTCCCAAGGACTTGTCTTTGGTGGTTGGAAAAGAAGTTCAGTTCGTTTTATACCAGCACTTTTGCATAGTGTGGTTCGCCATGATAGATGGAGCATGGAGCCCTTGGTGTAAGTTACCATATGCCTGCATAACAAGGTATGTCCAGGCATCAATACACAGGTTCTCAAATGTGCGACTACTAACATTCAATGCAGACAAGGTAGATTGTCACTATAACATGCTAAGGAAGAAATATGTGTATCTAGGATGAGGTGCATATATTAAAAGGATAATTTTAGATGTATTGAGCATTAAACTAGTACGTTTGGTTGTGAAGATATTTGAGCAGCACTAGTGTACCTTCAACTGAAGCCCAAGTTGGAGAAGAACAAGTACGTGGAGAATGATTTCATGCTCCCAGGTCTACCGAAGGGTAAGCATACCATGGAGAACATTCTAGTGCCTAAGTCCGCAGAGACAATTGAAGTGGAGGATGAGGAGGATGAGCACAAAGATAGTGGGGGTTTGGAGCATAGAGGTAGAAGACATCCTACAAATAAGGATGAAGCTGAGCGCACAACTACACCACCTCAGAAAAAAGAGGGGGATGAAGAGGACTTGGATGTAGTCCAAGGAGAGCACATATTTAAGAGAGTGTTCAGGAGAACAAGGACCCAAGGTGCTACTCCGCAAATAGTGCGCAGATCACCCAGACTCTCTCCATGGAAGGAGACAACCGCAAAAGAAGAAGGAAACTAAAATTGAATGAGGAAGCAGAAGAGTTAGAGGAAAGAGCGCCTAATTTTCCTACACCTCTTGAGAATGTTGAAGGAAAACAAGGTGAAGAAATGAAGGAAGGAGAATAGGAAGAAAAGATAACAAATGAGACATTTACAGAAACTACTCAAGACATGGGAACACTAGTTCCAAATCTGGAGGCTTAAGTTCCTAAGCAACCTAGGTCAAGAAGAACAAGTGGAGAGCACATTCCACTAGCCATGGGTTATGTTGAGGATGCAGGTAAAATTTTCCATGCCCATTTCCAGAGAAAATTGATACAAAAGGACTTATGTGGTTGGGAATTAATGGACGAAGATATGGAAATAGTGTACACAAGGAAGCAATTATCATGGTTGATGCACACACACACATGGATGAATTGGATTTTTGATGTTTGTGAAGAGTCATGCATGTCGAGGAGGTTGAAAAATACACCTCAGGCTAGACACATAATAGTAAGGACTACTATTATGTCAGACGAATAGATGAACAATGCATTGGTTAAAGTCTCAACAGAGGTGGCAAGGCAAAAAATGGACAAGGATGCCACAATAAGGGCGCTAAGGGAAGAAAATAAAACTAAGGATAAGGAGATAGTGCATGCCTAATGTAGGAAATATACTTAGTGCAAAAAAATAACTCTATATTTATCAACATCACAGAGGAAATTGGTGATAATGTCATAATAGTTAGGCCACACTTAGAGCCAAAGGTACCAAAGACATTTCCTTCGGTAATACACTATGTAGGTACGTTAGTGGAGCTAGTGCTTGAAGATGAACCTTTGCACATGCCAGAGCCAAAGGATCTAGCCCAAGATGTAGGGTGAGAAAAGGCTTTAGTGATGTGGAAGATTGCATCATATGAGGGATTGCTACAAGTGTTACAGGAAGTACTGAAGAAGTCAGACCAAGCCTTAAACATATGTACAGCTCCAGAGGTGCTCATCAACATAAAAACCTTGGAGGAGAGCAATGAGGTCCAGAAAGTAATGAAAGATGAACACATTGATCTACACAAGATAGATTAGCGTTGGTTAAGTAGAAGTGTGAGGCCTCGGTAGCAGCCCAAGAACCACATAAAAATTAACTAGAAGAGCTTGGGAAACTCATCGCATAAAATATGGATTTGCTAGAGGGAAGGATGACTGTAATTTCCAACATTTTTTTGGTCTTGCAAATCAAGAAAGGAGAACTTATGAAGGAGGAAATGGAGTCTATTGTTGTGGAGATTTCAGAAAGAACAGAGGAAGCACTCATTGAGTAGAAGACCTTGGATGTCGAGATTAAGAAGGAATATCCTGAATTGATTTGTCAGGGTATAGAAGAAGAAACCACAGGATAAGAACATTATTTCATTCATTCAAATTATTTCTATTCTTCTATTTTTCTATTCTTTGATTCATTTTTGGAGATAACCATTGTTGGGGTGAAAATGCAATTAGTGTGGGGTAATGTTGACTAGAGAACACTTGACAAAAAGCACACAAGAATTTTGCACAGGAAAGCATGTCATATTCAAAGGTGCAAACAGATAAGGAGAACACGTGCGTGGAGTAGAAGTTCAACTTTTGGGACTTAGCCATTTTCACTCATGAAGGTCTATTTTTAGAGATGGCATGTAGAGCACACAAACAAGATAGAGACGTGCATACCATGCATTGGATATTTTTGGAGGATTGGATATGAAGTACTTTTCATGGACACAAGCCAGAAATAGATTTCTCACTATCAGTTAACTAGCAGTAGTCTATTGTTAGTGTACTTACATGTGTGGCTATTTTTGTAACAACGCGTGGCTAATAATAGCATGCGACCTATTTTGGGATTAGATAAGTGGTGAAGGGAAAGTCCCCACCCTTATATATATGTAGTGAAATGCATAGTAGAGAGATGGATGATGATGAATATACAGAGAGAGATATAGTGAGATTATGTGTCTAAATCTATCACACGCATACTATTGTTATTGTAATGAAGCTTCTATATACTTATTTAAATGGAGGATATTGGCTAAATCTGAGTGTATTCTTGTGTGTAATTGGATATTATACTTATTTAAATGGAGGATCATATAATTGATTCTTGTGTGTATCATGATTATTTTTTAAAGTTTTCTTTCCCTTAGATATATATCTCGCATCCTTTGTAGAATGATGTGTTAGTAATGGAACTGCATGTGCTAAGTCTTCATCATGCTAACAACCTACAACAACAACCCTAAAGAGGGACCTGGTACCTTTACGTGCTTTGGGTGAGCTCTTAGTCTAGGTTAAGTGATTTCTCAGTGCTTCCAGGGTGTTATTGGTAAAGTATAGTCTTCATCACTTATTGATCTCACTCACCTTTTCCTTTTCCTCCATTAATTTTTGCCTTAATTATGCATTGATCAGATCCTCCCACTTTAACTCCCTATCTTTTTCAATGATATCTTATTTTTTTTCAAGCTCTTCCTTTGAGTCATATACATCGTACACATGATGGTTCTAAGCCTCACTGTACTCTTCATCATCCTCATCACCCTTATCAGCCTCTATGCTCTCTGTTTCTTCTCAGTCCATCTTTTATGTTACTCTTTGCTTCTTCCTAACTAGTGTTTCCAATATAGGAGACACTTATTTTTCTTCTTCCCTAGGTGACTCCTTTCTTTCCGAGAATTCTTCTTTCGAAGGGGGCTTCTCTTTCTCTATGCCTCTTCCTCAGTTGTCTTCTCTTTCTCTTCTATGGGGGACTTCTTCATCCATGTATAGGTTCTTGGTTTTGCGCCTAACTCCTATGTGCATATAGACTACACTGTATGTTTACTTGGTGCTTTATTCTCAAGGGACTCCTCTCTCTCCTTTTTCCTTGGCACAACCTTCTTTCTTACGATGGGGTCTTTTGGAATAGAGACATCATTTTCAATGTAAGTGTCCTTCTCATATTTATGCCTTATAAGAAGGTATACCCTTGTTGTGGTCCTCCCAACAATAGGAAATGTCACTGTCTTCAACATATGTCCATCATGGGAGACATAATTCTCCACATAGGCACACTTCTTTATATATATCAATTTTCTACACATCTCATGGTAATCATAGTTTATCATATTGAGGTCAAACCTTAGCCTCTTTGCCTCATCGAATTGATTAACCCTAGACTGGAAATATTGTGATGTGAAGGAAAATGGAAATAAAACCTGCCAAATTAAACCTGCCAATACAAAAATGGTGGTACACGATGAATTCAGCCTTGCCTTGCAGTAAAATAGGTAACTACTCAGGTATTCTCCACTTAGTGTTGAATGTGTCACACATCTACTTGTACCATTTTTCTAGGCACGTCTTGTGGGTGGATGTCATGGTGTCACAAGTGTATTTCTTAAATGTTTTGGTGGGTAGGGGTTAACATCTAGGTATTACCAAAAAAAAATTATCTAGCCCATCAAGCACACCAATCTCTGAAAAGATAATGGTAAGGAGGACATTACCAAACATGATCTTTTATCCATTACGTGCAGCATTGATGATTTCTTCTGCTATGAAATCTAAGATAATATAGATGGTCCCCTGTGAGATCTTATAGAAAATTTTCAGCCAATCCTTGTTGATCTATTTACATTTCTCTTTCCCATTCATCTTTGTGACCAAGTGCGCAGACATCCTCATTACATGGTCAAAAATCACAGAAATGTCGAAGTATTGCAAACCCTTCTTGTATTCATAAGATTCAACAGTCTTCTTAATGGCCTCCTTATCATTTAATTCATTATTGAAATATTCTCCCTCACAGATAATACCAGTAAACTTAGAAATCAGTTGGGGAGTTATCCACATCCTACATCCTGTGAAGTAGAAATGGTCTTCGTGTATGAGTGACATTAACCACTGGTACAGTCGCTCAGGTTTTCTGAAATAGGGTAACTCATATAGTTACAATAACTTGACCTTCTCCATCTTCACCTTTATCTCATCATTATAGATAGGAATTCCATCTAGTTTCCTTTTTTCTGTAGGGTGAATTGGTTCCAATGCCATCTCAATATTTGTGGTGCTCTTTCGATGGTTGTAGTCACTCATGGCCATCTTTCTAACATGAGACAATAATTCTTTTCCAAGCAATATTCCATCTGGGTATTGCATCTCTGTGTACCATTATTCATTGAAACTGGTGGAAATAACTTGTTTCCCCTTTCCCTTTCCCTTCTTTGGTGAAACGTTTGTTGTTTTCCTTAGTGACATTTCTTTTTTAGGTCACTAAAAGTTCTTTCTTTCTCCTGATCTAGGATTTTCTAAAGTTTGTAGCTCCACTCCTTTGTGAAAATCTCTTCAATCTCATGCCCTAGCTATGGAATCCTAACCTAGAAAACCCTTTTTCCACAAGGTGGCGTATTCACTTGCAAGATTGGAAAACTTATACAAACTTCTCTTCTCACAACCATGTACTCTTTTTTCACTATCTTTCACTAATCGAACTACCCATGCAAACAAATATTCACAACCATTTTTCACACAAATTTTCTTCAAGGAAGCCCTAGTTCACAAGAGCTCTTCAATATCACAAATGCAAGGTAAATAATAATGCACCCCAACCTTATACTTAAAGGTTTTTCATTTTTCTGCAATAAATGCCATACCACGTACCAATGTACTTTTTTCATAAAGGAATATTTTTCCTATTACTAACCTTTATAATTTTTACCCTTTCACCAAATCCTGCACAAAAAATTCTACAACCTTCTAGCACACAAAAATCCTTACTGACCAAATATCCTTACATGCGCCATTTTAGTGCTGAAGGCACTTCTTCTATCCTTACCCTAATTTTTAACATTGCCTACCTCATGTTATTCCTATGCTTTCACCCTTGGATGTTATTTTTGTAAAGCCTTCCTGAAAAAAAATCCTCATGTTCACCTTTTCTATGCACGCTCTTCCAAATTACGTGCTTTTGATCCTTGAACTCGGGACATTGAAACACAACTTCTAATACCAGGTTCTTGTACTTGTCGTATAACTCCACCCTACAGAAAAATATATGCACAGACCTCTATGCATAGAAATTTTTTGAAGATAATAAGTGGCTACCGGCGCCCAAACATGCACACAAGAAAGAAAAAGAAAAGGAAAAAGTAATGAAAAGGGGAAACACAAAGAAAGGAAATGCATTAAGGGAAATCCTAGGTTAACTGGAAATTATTCCTTATTTATAAACACAAGGAAGACTTATTTATAGTATGGATTCAACCTACTCCCATTAAAATGGTCTAGTAACTCTGTTCCATCTAGAACTTGTAACTGACAAGCACCTAAATCAAGTATATAAGATACAATGTATGGGCCCATCTAATGGAATTTTAATATTCCATAATGGTAGAGAAACTTGGAATCATACAATAGAACCATCTTCCCAACCTCAAAATGTTTTTTCTTGATGTGTCTATCATGCCATGCCTTCTGCCTGGAATTTTCTATTTTCTGACTCTAGCGAGCAATAGCCCTCCTCTCATCTAACTTAATTAACTTATCAATCCTCTCCTCAAGTGCTCATTCATCAACTAATCCTCCTGTGCACATTATATGTAGTGATGGTAACATGAATTCAATAGGTAACACTGCTTCCACACCAAACACCAATTGAAAAGGTGTGGGCTTATTCAGTCTTTTATAAGTAGTCTGGTATGACCATAATACAACAAAAAATTTATCATCCCAATCAATTCTTCCCACATCACAAATCTTTGTTACTATTTGATTCATAATTTTGTTAAATGCCGCAGTAGTCCCATTAGCTTATGGTTGATAGGGGTGGCCTTGTGGTGGGATACCATGAATGATGCCAACAAGATTCTAACTTTCTCATTCAAGAAATGAGTACCCCTATCACTTGTTAAACTCAGCAAACACCCATATCTATTGATTATGTTTTGCCACAAGAACCTAGCTGTTGTTTTCATTGTGCAATCCTTTGTAGGTGATACTTCTACCCACCTTGTAAGATAATATATGCATGCAATGCTTTCATTCTCTAACATGCACCAATGCAAAACCTTATCGCAACCTAGCTTGTATAAGTATCCAATAATTAACATGTTGGATGTGGCATGTATGGATAACTGATTTCTTTCAAAATTCTTCATTCCGTACGGTGCCACACCCATTTTGAGAAACACAACAATATCTTCCAAGTCAGAGGGTGTGTGCCGTAATCTAAATAGTTGGGCATCTAGAATTATATCCTCAATGCTCTACATATTCTCCCCTGAGTCAACCCTTGATAAATGGTCATGTCTCAAATTAATCTTACCCGGTCTCACAACAACTGTAAACTAAAATTATTGAAACAACATGACCCATCGGTATATGTGCCCTTATAAAATGGGCTTATTTACTAAGTAATTAAATGCCATGTGGTCCATGTAGAATATGAAGGGAATTATCAATAGACACTTCTTAAATTCATGCAACATCTAGATAATTGACAATGCTTCGTACTCAGTAGTAGTATAGTTCTACTTTGCAGGTGGCAACTTCTTACTAGAAAAACACAAGGGGTGGTCAACAATTCTTTCTCTAGGTTATGCTAAGATTTCCCCAATTGTAAGTCCTAAAGCATCAACATGTACATGGAATGGATTATCCCAAGAAGGAAAGTGTAATATGGGCACAATGATAAGCTTATTCTTTAATGTATCAAACACCATCTATTGTGTCTCTCCCCAGTGAAATGTACTTTTTTTGTTTTAGTAATTTTTCCAATGGCGCGGAGATCTTGGCATACCCTTTAATAAATTTATAATAATATCCCATATGCCCAAGGAATTCATGCACTGCACTATGGCTGGTAGGTTCCCTCAATCCCACGATAATGGAAACTTTGATAGGATCCACCAACAACCCTTCCTTATATATGATATTCTCTAATAAGGTTTGAAATGGAGTAGCGAAAACACATTTCTGAATATTGAGGGATATCCTCAACTTCTGACATATTTCAAACATTAGCCTCAGATTGTCACAATGATCCCTCACTAATCCATATATTGTCTAGTCATGAAGGTAGACCTAAAGAAACTTATGGATGAAGTCTTGAAATTCCTTCACCACAATGCACAAAAACATAGTAGTCACATTCTTCAGTACAAAATGCATGACTGTGTAGGAAAATATTCCCCATTTAGTGGTGAAATTTTTCTTTTCTTGGTCCTCTACAATAATATCCTTATGATATCTTAACAATCTATCTGTGAATTAATAGATCTCGTGCCCAGCTACTCCTTCCAGGATCTCCTTGGTGAAAGGGGTTGGAAAGGGGTCAATGACATATGCCACATTCAAATCCCTATAATCAACATAGATCCTTATCCTCCCATCCTTTTTAATGCTAATGGCCATTGGGCTTATCGATTTTGATTCTTTAACAACCTCGATGATGCTTGATGCAATCATTTTTTCAATCTCCTCCTTAAATTTGGCGTGAGATTCAGATTCATACGATAAGGTCTCTTCCAAATTGGGCACACTGTCTCATTTAGTTTGATCCACATCCCTCCTAGAGAGAGGTGAAATCCCTTAAGCTCATGCTACCCATGTAGAAAAAAATCCTAAAATTCATGCAATAGATCAATGATATTTGAAACCTCTTTTTTCTATCCAGTAATCTCCAATAGTATCCTCCTTAGGTTCTACCTCCAAACCAATGTTAACCTTCTTGGTTTTCAATGGTTCATGGTAGGTGTGCAGTTGCTCATCCGCACTATCCATAATTTTGCACATACCTTCAGTGTGGTTAACATCCAATTTTTCTACTTCTTAACCATCGATCACATAGAAAAATTTTCCTTTCTCTTTCTCCTTTCTTATTCTTCCTCATCAAAGTGATTTTCTAAGCCAAATTCACCCAATAATTCCAGTATTCTATCCTCCACCATTGCACTGTCTTCCATAGTTAGGCACTTAACAACCTGCAACACCTCATCCATTGATGGCTTAGTACTCCCATATTTGAAAGCTTGAAATAGGTCATTTGTCAACTCCTTCCAGTTTCCTATGTGATGGCACATCTCTGAGAGAATGTACCATGCACGCACACATCCTTATAAGGTGGAGTATAGCTTATACACCCATAAAGAAGGTGGCAATGCTTCCACACCTTTCATCCAGGCCTTCTCACATGCTTAGATGTGAAATGAGGAGGCTTCCTTCCCATGATAATCTTGTATGATAGTAGGTGCATTGCTCCAAAAAAAAATAACAAAGAACACGATTCTCACTTCATGCCACTCTAGAAGGTTATTGCGATGGGTCACCCACCAATGTGTTGTGGTCCCAATCAAGATATAGCTAAGCATCCTTCTTATTTCATTCTCAAATATCCACTGGGTCTCCAATTATTTTAGGAAGACATCATGGTTAGCTCCCCTATAATAACTTGGAAACTTCTTTCTTCCTAAGCATTTGACTGAGCACGCATTATTTACTATCATCACAAAGCCTCTTAAATTCCTTCTGACTAACTCATATGTCCTGTGCTTCCAATTGTCACATGCCACACTAGTTATATCACTTATAGATTGAGAATATTCTCACTAAATAATGCCCTATTTTGTTGGTTGCACAACTTTAGGGTCCCAAATAGTGTGCACGTAAATGTTGTCTAGGTCTTCTTCTCCTAAAGGATATATATAGGGCATTTACTTCTCATAAGTCAAAGGAATGATAACACATTCCTCTTTTTTCTCAAAACTTATATAACCCTTATTGAAATGTAAGTCAAAATTGTTCTTATAGCACATGGGGTGCCCAAGTAACACTGGGAAGTTGTATGCCTCATAAAACGATAAGAATTTGAAGTCTCCAGTGAATTTCACCCCTTTGATAGTGATACCAGTGTCCTACAAGACACCAATGGGCATCTCCTTTGTCTTATTATCCATATACAACACATTTTAGGATGGTTGTAATGGGGGCCTTCCCAGTGGATTACATGTGTCTAAAGTGAGAACATTATCCTCTAGACTAGTGTCTATCAAAATATTACTTAGGAGCCATCCATCAATAACTACATTTAAGGTAATCTCCTTATCATAGTCAAGGTTATGAGGAAGAAGGTTAGCATGCAAAACCTTCCTCTCGCACTCTACTCCAGCGCTTAGTACTTTTTCTCTTAACCATTCTCCTAGTAAGGGGATTATATTCTCTTTCCTCAACATCTTGCATACCTCCTTGACATCATCCATATCCTTCTGTGTATCCTTAACACTCTTCTTCTGTTCTAAATTCCTAGATTTATCCTTTAGACATTGTATTTCCCCTTGAAGACTTCTGATTACATCCATGGTCTCTTAATAGACTTCCTTCTGATGGGTAGGGTCCGAGTACTTCCCATACACCACCTTTTATCTTGTAATTAGTAGTCTATGTTTTGGTATCTCCTTGGTACACATAGCCTCATCACGTATTATCACCATTACATGTTTTAACTCTCACTCATGTGCCACCCTTGGCATCCACTGTGAGTCTGATTTCTTAACACTTACCATCTAGGAACCCTTATCTTTTCAGTGTTTTTGGCTCATATGTCCAAATAGATATGGGAACTCCTCATACTTGTGCTTCTTTCCACACCAAGAGCACTATAGTAGGTCAGGACATTCGCACTTGTAATGCTCTATGGACCCATAGTTATAACAATTTCTGTGAGGGAATTCACCTCTTCCACCTCTGTAATTGACAAAACCTCTAAATCCTCTGTGAAATCATCTTCCATGAGATCCTCCATCCCAGTGTCCTTCATAGTGATGACCATCATCCTTGGAATTGTTTAGAATGCTGGTCTGGCATACACCAATATCAATGGTATCATGTATTTGTTAAATCAATCTACAATCGTTGGTGTCATGAGAAGTGGAGGTGAAAATCTTGTAATAACAAAACACATTCTTACGAATTGTGTGTTGCATTAGTGGACACCTACTTACATCATGATCTCTATGCATAATTTCAGAGTCTACTGTCATGGCACATACTGATCTCTAAGGAAAATTATCCTTTGTATGCCCCTCTACCTCGTAATCCATGTACCATAGGCCAGTACAAGTCTCATGCTCCGATTTTATAGATAGCTTCTCCAACATCTTTACCATTGCAATAATCTAAGCTTCAGGAAAAGGGCTAACACCAATATCCATGCTTTCTACAACCTCAGTGTGTAGGAAAACCTCCAAGGCCTCATGTGGGTCTTTGAAAGTCTTATGTGACAGCACTCTTCTGGAATACATTATTATCCCCTCAAAAAACCATTGAGCATGCTGAGAAGGATGAATATTAGAAGACAGTTTTGATAAGAGAGTCTTAAAACATGCATCATACTCCCTCACACTCTCTATCATACCTTGTTTAATATCCTTTAGCATGCTAATGCTCTTCTATTCAAGCTCAGGGATATAGAATTTAGCTAAGAAGGAATTACATAGTGCGGTGTAATCTACCAGTGTCTGGTGTGTTCATAATTCTAGTATAAACTATGCACACATCCTTACAATGTTTTTGCAAACTAAATTTCCTTTTGTTTTAGGGTAGTAATCCCCTTCACGCACCATAGCAGCTCACATTTGTGTACATGCTTTGCATCTTCCTCAATACCTTTATAATCTGGTAGATGTACAGACATTTCAAAAATAATTATTGAGGTAGTTGAGGCCCTTGTCCACCTGATCCACAACCTTGATTCCCTCTGATGCTACCTTTACCACTAGATCTACTAGATCCAACAACACTTATTCCTCCTGACCCATGAAATACTCCAGTTCCACCAAGTCTACCAAGTCTACTAGTTCCTATTCCACCAAATCCACCAGATCCACCTCCCATAGTTGGTAAAGGTGCTAAAGTGGTCATGCCTTGTGTCCCCACTATCACGCTAAATTACATGCAAACAGTGTGTGATATTGCACCACTAGTAGATATATGTCCCGCACTACTTCCAAATGTGATACCCAATCTTTTTTTACCCATACTTAGCCGAAATTCTACTCTAGGCAATATACCTCTAAACAAAGAAAATGATTGTGCAACCATAGATGTGTCAAAGGAAAAGTTACACCTCATAGGTGTTGATCGGTCACTTCCACCAATACCAACTGGGTTAGTAATACTTATCTCTAGATTTTCAAAACTAAGCACCAAGGCTTGGTCACCAAGTGGGTTCAGATGTGCGTTGGTGGTTCTTCTTTCTCCAAGTGACGAGCTTTCATCAGAAGCTGAAGGGGTCTCTCTCCCATGCTTTCCAAGATGGGGTAGCACATACTACTCAGGCTCCACGTCCTCCATGTGAACCTTAATTCCTTCTTGTAATGAATGCCTCCATAAATCCATCACTCTTACAACTTTGTATTGTCTATCTAACTCCCATTCATGAGCCTTATTATACTTGAGTTATCTATCTTCCCTCTCATTTTCAGCTGCACAAGGTTGGCCATCTTCCTCCACCTAGATTCCTTTCCCAATGCTCAGAAAAAGCTTAGTAGGCCATAAGAAATGCTTCCAAACTCATTGTAATGATCAAAATCTTTATAGCTAAAGGGATAACATGCAAGAACAATCTTATTGGATCCCTTAAGAACTCAAACTCAACAATCTCTAGACAGGAATATGTATAAATTATGTACTCCAAGGTGTAACTCGTCAACACTCTGCTCCACCAATGATCAACAACATGTGTCCAACTGAGATCGACATAATGTAACCTTTGATACTCATCTTGGTTCGACATGTGAGATCTATAGTACCAACTTGATCTAGATGCATACGCTGAAATCCATTTATACAACTCTAATAGAAAACAATAAAATAAGGTCTCATATAGATCATGATACAAATGTTCTTCTACCCATTTACGTGTATCAAAATTAGGTCCAGTACTATATCTCCAGGAAAACTCATCCTTTGTGATTTCAATCCATGCTTTGACACTCTCCAAGGTCAAGCACTTTGTCATCACGAACCATTCTTACAACATATTTGAAAAGAGGTGTTAGAAATGAAACCAAGATGTAGTCATTTATTTACCCTTAATACCTTTACTAACCCCAACCACATCATCCTATCTCCCAGAGGGAACTGGGCACTCACCTGAGGCATGTGTGGGCACCGAGCCCCTCCTTTATGTGAGCTTTGTGAGAAGGTCCCACCATTAATGGAGGATGATTTACAGAAGCAAAAGTACATTCATTTACTTGAAAAGGTAGAATATGTAACTAACATACCACACATTAATGCATTACAGAAGCTAAGTAACATTATAAAAAGCATAATAAAAAAGATATGAGCCATGATAGTCATATAACACGTGGGTTTACACCCATGAATAAGTTATATAGAACAAAACCACACACACACACACACACACACACACACACACACACACACACACACATATATATTGATTTAAAATAGTTCTAGTAGCCATATTACAGTCAAAGGGATCATCTTAGACCATATACATTAAATATCAAAGACCTAACTCCTATAAGCTTCTCTGATAAGATATCCTAACTATAATTTACCCATTTTAATCCTTGACACATATTCTAGTACCCATACATATGCTTTTGGCATCCTTCATAACCCTCTAGCACTAAGTTCTCTAAACCCTAGCATTATTGCAGCACTTTATTACTCTATGTATCTCTACCTGAGTGTCCTACCTATCTCTTCTCTCCATCTCTATCCCTTTCTTGAGAATATATTTTTATAGGATCAACACCCACCACCATGCCTTCTCTCCTAAATAGATTGTGTGTCATGTGTCAATTGGGTCCTCCATTGGTGAATGCCTATCTCTTTGCAAAGCCTCCACTCTCTTTAATGATGTATTATGGGAATATTCCCTACGTGGAATATCATTTCATGACCTCCAAGGTTCTTGGCTTGCACCTTATCCACTCATCAAACCTAGTTGGGTCCTCATGATTTTCCTCAAGTGCCTCTAGAATTCCATGTACGGCTAAGTCCATTAAACTTGTGTTCTACCTTTTGCACACACCCTGACTTATCCTAAACCCTTCTTTAACCCCTTTATCATATGATTTTTCCCCTAAGTTCCCTTCTTCTTACTGGTCATGCGCATGTGTACCTCTTGGTACTTATTCAATATTTCAGGGTCCAACAACCACTCTAGTTCAAATCTATGATTGTGCACATAGCTAGTACACTTATGTAATCATTAAGTGACAATTTATTTTTGTGAGAATCAATGGATAACTTTGGTTAGATCTTGATTATTGATATGTATTAATATGGTGAGGTAATGGTGCAATTAATCTTGAATAATGTTTAAACTACTATGTTTCCTTATTATATGTGTTTCCAAACTGATGCGAATTAGTTGAATGAGTATGTATGAATGAAAAATTGGTGAAGTAACATAATAATTATGCATGTTAACATCTTGACAAGAAAACACAGAGGAGGGTCCTAGTAGATGCATGTGCTTTGGGTGAGTGTTCAGGTCTACATGAATGGAGTGTCAACACGCATAGCACTTGAAGTGAAAAAAAAAGACTAAATTTTGATTCCATTATCAGGACCTCTTTTTCAATTTTTCTTTTAGGATGTTTCATGCACATGGCTTATTAATTATCTTTGGAGAGCATTGAAAGTTGGGTAGAATACAACTAAGATAAGTTTTCTCAAAGGTATAATACTAGACCTGGCTTTAATGCATGCAAGTGGGTGGACTAAAATCTTTATCATGAACTATATGAGACATTATTTAGATTTTTCCCATTAGAACTTTATCATTGGTTGACAATGTATGCATCAAACAAAGCTTGGCACCCTAGACCAAGGATATGGATGTAGGAAGATTATCAGGATCTTTTTTATGCAAATGTGGAGTGTACTAAAGTTGTATATAATTGGTGGGCTAGTGTGTTGCACAATTATACATTGGAATACATTATTTCTAGGTATTTATGTCTTGAGGAAGATGAGTTTAAGTTTTTGCGTGATCCCAGAGGTTCCTATATGTGCACTATCTAATTAAAATAAATATGGAAATATATTCCTAATATGATTTCTATTATAGTAGTAAATGAATAGTTAGTTAAATACATAAATTACCCCAAGCAAACTAAGCAATTAAATTTGAAACCCTAGTTCCAAAGAGGTTAAGAAAATTCTTAGCTGGTTTACAGTGAAATTTGGACTATGCCAAAGTGCTGACCGGATGAACAGAGAGATAAAAACATCACACAAATCCTAAGAAAAGGGTGTAAGCTGATAATCTTCCTGGACTTGGGCACCTGGAAAGCGATAAAGGCACTTATGGGTGCCCTAAACCTATTTTTGGGTGCCTATGTCTATGTAAATTGTCAGGAAACGTCCTCTAAGTGGTCGTGAGGTATTCCTTGTTGTTTTATTTTATTCACTATGAGGTCACACAATGATTTCCAAATTCATTAGAAATGTGTAATGAAATAATGACCTACAAAACTCTCAAAGAGACATCAAATCTTAAAAAAGAAAGATGTAGAATGAGGGGTCAGATTTTCCTTAGCTGTCACAATGGTGAACTTATGAATGATTGATGTACTACATCTCATACCCAATGTAGTTCTATGTATGTGTGTGGAATTTTTCCTTAGGTGGCTCTTGTTCGTGTCGCACTTGATAGCGAGAAAATAGCTATATGTAAAAAATTGTAATATATGTCTGCATGGAATAGAATGATCTTCCCTCCTATGAAGCGTATGTAGAATAACCATCCCTTGTGTCCCTTGGATAATGATAGATAGATGTAATGGATCTCTTTGATTCTTGATGAATGCAACCTTAGGTGGTGATAGCCAATACTTAGTAATTGGTCCTTTATTTTTTCACATAAATTTATATTTATATGATTCCCTTAGTTGAATTTCATAGTTAACCCCAAAAAATATGACTACCCAAAATAGAAGATGCTCAAAAAGATATAAAGGACCCAAAGAGTGTGAACAAAGTATACTGAGGTCAAGGGCACCCAGAGGGGATGAGGGCACCTCGCGATGGCATCCCAGGTGGGCACTAGTGTCCAGGATGATAAATGTTTAGGTATAAAAATTCAGACTGAGAAAGTAAGGGTGAAGACAAAAAGTGGCAATAGAAAGCAATTATAGGTGGCAAAAAAAATGCATTGATTATTAATTTTCTTACTTAGGAATCATATGAATAGTAGTATGTAATCAAGACTAAATAGTTATCAAAAGTGTGTGATTTTGTGTCTGCATTTTCCCTGAATTTATGTTGTTTAGTGAAAACTCAATAACATAAAGTAGATAATATATAAGTACCTGATAACCATGTATATCGATGATGAACACATGTTAAGGGACAAGAAAAAGTGTGGAGTGATAAAAATGTTAAGCGTAGATTCTAAGGAGGAAAAGGTGAAAAAATTGATGACAAAAATGACCCTAGGGTGGAAATGCATGTGTAGATGTCGTGATGTGCCTATTGTCAATGCCGATGTTAATTTGATTTTTTTGTCATGATGTGATGTGGTGTGACTACCACTTCCCATAAGGATAGACCTGTAAAAGAGAAGAATGAACAAGTAGTCAAATCCACATGTATATGATCAAAATGTGTAAAAATTATGTAAAACTTGATAGTGAAAAAGGAACATGGGTACTTGATCTTTGACGAGTAAAAAGGTGTAGAAAGGATCCTAAAGATGTTGTAGAAAAATGAGTTTTTTGGGTGATCTCACGCTAGTTGTGTCAGCCATGTGTTTTTGGGACGATCTCATGCCAAGTCTTGGAAAACTTATAGGGAGAAAAATTCGGTCTTATCCTCCAGCCTTTAACTACTTCCCACAATGTGTGTAACATTCCCATTTTAAGACTTTAGAAAGAAGGGAATTTTTTTTTGAAACACAACGTTCTCTGTTCTAAATAAAACATTATTTAGAACACACATTCCATGCTAATCCATCTCATAATAGATAACCATATATAACTGTAATGACTTGGTATACTACCGATCTCTCATTCCATGACTCGGTTACAAACCGATCTCTCATGTTAACTTAAAGCATAGAATACTTTATGTGAAATCAAACTCCCTTTTGGGTGGAAGACCTGATAATTCTTCAAGAAACATGTCATTGAAGTTTCGTAACAGTGGATATCATTCCAATACATTGTTGTTCTGTTCAGTTGTTTCTATAATATTTACTAAATATAAGGTACAACCTTTATTTTTGGCCTTTTTAAGTTGCATAGCTGATAGTTTTCTAATAGAAATATCTCATTACACACCTTGAATCTTTGTTGTTTTCTATAGGTCATCTAAACAACTACTGTGTTTTTCAAAACAGTCCACTTTAGCCTTATGTTCTGCTAACCAATTCACACCTATGATTACATAATAAGACCCCAAAGGTGCAACATAAATATCAACTTCAGTGGAAAAACTAGGTAAGTCAAGGACTGCTCCAAAAAGACACATACTAACTCTATGAACAATATTGTTTCCATAATGTATAGTCCATGTTTTATCCATGTTTCCATCTTCTCTTTTTAATTTTGATGTTAATTTACTAGAAATAAAACATTCAGTAGCTCCGGTATCAAAAATAATAGTTATAGGTATGCCGAATAACTTACCTAGAATCTCTATAGGCGTGGCCTATTTTTCAGCCTGTTTGTCACCTACTAAAGTGTGTATCTTGTGCTGCTAATTACGATCATCCTTTTTCAAAGAAAATTGATTTACGTAATGATCTTTGCCACAGTTATAACAGCCTCCTACAGGTCCCTTTCTAGGCTCATATTTATTTCCATCCTTAGAGTTATCATTCTGAACTCCATAGTACTTCTGTCTGTTATTATTGTTCTTGATAAAGTTGTTCAGTGCATTACCAGCAGACTTATTTGTTGTTGCTTTCTTACTAGTATCAGATGAAAACTTACATTTCATTCTGAAATTCTTCCATGGTGCTTTCTTAGGTGAAATAGATGATGAATAAGAGTTGGGGATTTTCTTCCTTACTTCCTCCTTATGAGCAAAAATTTCCTTCAATTTCTATTCCTACCTTATGGCCTTTTCAACAACCCCTCCCATCGTGATTGGGATGTGAACATCCACCTCTCCTCCTATAATGGGATTCAATCCCATGATGAATTAACAAGACCATAGACTAGGTTTGATCTCTATTGTGAAGTCAAACTCCCTTTTGGGTGGAAGACCTGGTAATTCTTCAAGAAACATGTCATTGAAGTTTTGTAACAGTGGATATCATTCCAATACATTGTTGTTCTGTTCAGTTGTTTCTATAATATTTACTAAATATAAGGTACAACCTTTATTTTTTGCCTTTTTAAGTTGCATAGCTGATAGTTTTATAATAGAAATATCTCATTACACACCTTGAATCTTTGTTGTTTTCTACAGGTCATCTAAACAACTAGTGTGTTTTTCGAAACAGTCTACTTTAGCCTTATGTTCTGCTAACCAATTCACACCTATGATTACATAATAAGACCCCAAAGGTGCAACATAAATATCAACTTCAGTGGAAAAACTAGGTAAGTCAAGGACTGCTCCAAAAAGACACATACTAACTATATGAACAATATTGTTTCCATAATGTACAGTCCATGTTTTATCCATGTTTCTATCTTCTCTTTTTAATTTTGATGCTAATTTACTAGAAATAAAACATTCAGTAGCTCCGGTATCAAAAATAATAGTTATAGGTATGCCGAATAACTTACCTAGAATCTCTATAGGCGTGGCCTATTTTTCAGCCCGTTTGTCACCTACTAAAGTGTGTATCTTGTGCTGCTAATTACGATCATCCTTTTTCAAAGAAAATCGATTTACGTAATGATCTTTGCCACAGTTATAACAGCCTCCTACAGGTCCCTTTCTAGGCTCATATTTATTTCCATCCTTAGAGTTATCATTCTTACCTCTATAGGACTTCTGTCTGTTATTATTGTTCTTGATAAAGTTTTTTAGTTCATTACCAGCAGACTTATTGTTGTTGCTTTCTTACTAGTATCAGATGAAAACTTACTTTTCATTCTGAAATTCTTCCATGGTGCTTTCTTAGGTGCAATATATGATGAATAAGAGTTGGGGATTTTCTTCCTTACTTCCTCCTTATGAGCAAAAATTTCCTTCAATTTCTATTCCTACCTTATGGCCTTTTCAACAACCCCTCCCATTGTGGTTGGGATGTGAACATCCACCTCTCCTCCTATAATGGAATTCAATCCCATGATGAATTAACGAGACCATAGACTAGGTTTGATCTCTATTGTGAAGTCAAAATCCCTTTTGGGTGGAAGACCTGGTAATTCTTCAAGAAACATGTCATTTGAAGTTTCGTAACAGTGGATATCATTCCAATACATTGTTGTTCTGTTCAGTTGTTTCTATAATATTTACTAAATATAAGGTACAACCTTTATTTTTGGCCTTTTTAAGTTGCATAGCTGATAGTTTTCTAATAGAAATATCTCATTACACACCTTGAATCTTTGTTGTTTTCTATAGGTCATCTAAACAACTACTGTGTTTTTCAAAACAGTCCACTTTAGCCTTATGTTCTGCTAACCAATTCACACCTATGATTACATAATAAGACCCCAAAGGTGCAACATAAATATCAACTTCATTGGAAAAACTAGGTAAGTCAAGGACTGCTCCAAAAAGACACATACTAACTCTATGAACAATATTGTTTCCATAATGTATAGTCCATGTTTTATCCATGTTTCCATCTTCTCTTTTTAATTTTGATGTTTAATTTACTAGAAATAAAACATTCAGTAGCTCCGGTATCAAAAATAATAGTTATAGGTATGCCGAATAACTTACCTAGAATCTCTATAGGCGTGGCCTATTTTTCAGCCCGTTTGTCACCTACTAAAGTGTGTATCTTGTGCTGCTAATTACGATCATCCTTTTTCAAAGAAAATCGATTTACGTAATGATCTTTGCCACAGTTATAACAGCCCTCCTACAGAGTCCCTTTCTAGGCTCATATTTATTTCCATCCTTAGAGTTATCATTCTGAACTCCATAGTACTTCTGTCTGTTATTATTGTTCTTGATAAAGTTGTTCAGTGCATTACCAGCAGACTTATTTGTTGTTGCTTTCTTACTAGTATCAGATGAAAACTTACATTTCATTCTGAAATTCTTCCATGGTGCTTTCTTAGGTGAAATAGATGATGAATAAGAGTTGGGGATTTTCTTCCTTACTTCCTCCTTATGAGCAAAAATTTCCTTCAATTTCTATTCCTACCTTATGGCCTTTTCAACAACCCCTCCCATCGTGATTGGGATGTGAACATCCACCTCTCCTCCTATAATGGGATTCAATCCCATGATGAATTAACAAGACCATAGACTAGGTTTGATCTCTATTGTGAAGTCAAACTCCCTTTTGGGTGGAAGACCTGATAATTCTTCAAGAAACATGTCATTGAAGTTTTGTAACAGTGGATATCATTCCAATACATTGTTGTTCTGTTCAGTTGTTTCTATAATATTTACTAAATATAAGGTACAACCTTTATTTTTTGCCTTTTTAAGTTGCATAGCTGATAGTTTTATAATAGAAATATCTCATTACACACCTTGAATCTTTGTTGTTTTCTACAGGTCATCTAAACAACTAGTGTGTTTTTCGAAACAGTCTACTTTAGCCTTATGTTCTGCTAACCAATTCACACCTATGATTACATAATAAGACCCCAAAGGTGCAACATAAATATTAACTTCAGTGGAAAAAACTAGGTAAGTCAAGGACTGCTCCAAAAAGACACATACTAACTATATGAACAATATTGTTTCCATAATGTACAGTCCATGTTTTATCCATGTTTCTATCTTCTCTTTTTAATTTTGATGCTAATTTACTAGAAATAAAACATTCAGTAGCTCCGGTATCAAAAATAATAGTTATAGGTATGCCGAATAACTTACCTAGAATCTCTATAGGCGTGGCCTATTTTTCAGCCCGTTTGTCACCTACTAAAGTGTGTATCTTGTGCTGCTAATTACGATCATCCTTTTTCAAAGAAAATCGATTTACGTAATGATCTTTGCCACAGTTATAACAGCCTCCTACAGGTCCCTTTCTAGGCTCATATTTATTTCCATCCTTAGAGTTATCATTCTTACCTCTATAGGACTTCTGTCTGTTATTATTGTTCCTGATAAAGTTTTTTAGTTCATTACCAGCAGACTTATTGTTGTTGCTTTCTTACTAGTATCAGATGAAAACTTACTTTTCATTCTGAAATTCTTCCATGGTGCTTTCTTAGGTGCAATATATGATGAATAAGAGTTGGGGATTTTCTTCCTTACTTCCTCCTTATGAGCAAAAATTTCCTTCAATTTCTATTCCTACCTTATGGCCTTTTCAACAACCCCTCCCATTGTGGTTGGGATGTGAACATCCACCTCTCCTCCTATAATGGAATTCAATCCCATGATGAATTAACGAGACCATAGACTAGGTTTGATCTCTATTGTGAAGTCAAAATCCCTTTTGGGTGGAAGACCTGGTAATTCTTCAAGAAACATGTCATTGAAGTTTCATAACAATGGATATCATTCCAATACATTGTTGTTCTCTTCAGTTGTTTCTATAATATTTACTAAATATAAGGTACAACCTTTATTTTTGGACTTTTTAAGTTGCATATCTGATAGTTTTCTAACAAAAATATCTCATTACACACCTTGAATCTTTGTTGTTTTCTACAGGTCATCTAAACAACTAGTGTGTTTTTCAAAACAATCCACTTTAGCCTTATGTTCTGCTAACCAATTCACACCTATGATTACATAATAAGACCCCAAAGGTGCAACATAAATATCAACTTCAGTGGAAAAACTTGGTAAGTCAAGGACTGCTCCAAAAAGAAACATACTAACTATATGAACAATATTGTTTCCATAATGTACAGTCCATGTTTTATCCATGTTTCCATCTTATATTTTTAATTTTGATGCTAATTTACTAGAAATAAAACATTCAGTAGCTCCGGTATCAAAAATAATAGTTATAGGTATGCCGAATAACTTACCTAGAATCTCTATAGGCGTGGCCTATTTTTCAGCCTATTTGTCACCTACTAAAGTGTGTATCTTGTGCTGCTAATTACGATCATCCTTTTTCAAAGAAAATTGATTTACGTAATGATCTTTGCCATAGTTATAACAGCCTCCTATAGGTCCCTTTCTAGGGTCATATTTATTTCCATCCTTAGATTTATCATTCTGACCTCCATAGGACTTCTGTCTGTTATTATATTTCTTGATAAAGTTGTTCAGTGCATTACCAGCAGACTTATTTATTGTTGCTTTCTTACTAGTATCAGATGAAAACTTACTTTTCATTCTAAAATTCTTCCATGGTGCTTTCTTAGGTGCAATAGATGATGAATAAGAGTTGGGGATTTTATTCCTTACTTCCTCCTTATGAGATAAAATTTCCTTCAATTTCTATTCCTACCTTATGGCCTTTTCAACAACCCCTCCCATCATGGTTGGGATGTGAACATCCACCTCTCCTCCTATAATGGGATTCAATCCCATGATGAATTTCTGTATCCTAAACTTCTCGTCAGTTTGATACTGAGGTACATACTTAAGGACTTTAGTAAACTACTCCTAATACTTAGTTACAGTTAGCTTCCCATGATTTAAGTTATGGAATTCAGTCATTTTCTGATCATAGTAAAGTTACAGAAGCCAACGTTTCCTAAAGTAACCTTTAAATTTATCTCATGTGATATTAGTTTCATCAATGTTTAACTCATCCTTACATCTATCCCACCATGAAGATGCCTCATGGGAAAGCTGATATGCTCCCCATATCACCTTTGTTTGTTTTGAGAAATTCCTTATTGCAAAGTATTTCTCCATTTCGCTGAGCCAATTCTCATCTACATCTCCTAATGTGGTGCCATCAAAATTGGGTGGACTTATCCTTTTTATATCATTAGTATGGTGACCGGATCTGTCGTGTCCTCTCGAAAACCTTGTAAGAAGGCCCTCAAGTGGGTTATAACTCCTATTCAGACATTTTTGCAAGATTGTCTGATTAAATTGGTGTAATGGTTTCTTCTAACCTTATATGGAAAACTAAGAGCTACCTGACTTGTGTTGACCAAGGGCTTGAATCTTGTGCAAGTTTTCTCACCTTGTCCTAACTTGGCGTGTTGGGTGGTTCTCATACCAATGTGATGTAGTTATTATCCTGGAAGAGGTAAATTCATAAACATTATTACATGGGTAGTCAGTTTGGTGGAGCTCACCTTGCCATGAGTTTTGTTTTGCTACCATTACAGAATGTATTGAAGAGAGAATTGGGGAAAATCCCTCTTAGTTGCTCATTAGGTAAGGACAATGTTAGTAAATAAAGTAAAAAAGGGTAACGAGATTTCTCACAAAATGAGAAGAATGGTTTTAAAATAAAATTAAAAAATAAGAAATAGAAATATAATTAAAAGGAAGGGGAGATGATTCGTTTTAGGGTTTTTTTATGTTTTTTTGAGTTAAAAAAAAAGGGGGGGATTAAAATTAAAAGCCCATGAATTAGGATGCAGTGTGTGGAAAAAAGGGCATTAGGGATCCTTATCTGATTTTTCTTCCTTTTTTGTTGTATGGAGACAAAGCAGCCACTGCCGACATGGAGGAAGGAGAGCTTTGAACTATATTTGCACACCCCTCCAAGGCATTGAGGAAGGTAGTTGTTTCTTGTTAATGGTCGCAGGGATTCCTATTTTGTGCAAACATTAATGAATGGCGGGCATGAGTGTGTTGAAAGAAAATTTGGTTTGTTGGTCTGGTATCTCCCTGGTAGGCACATGGGGCAGTTATAGTAAAAAAAATTTTGATGCTTTTATGGTGTTTAACCAAATGAAAGAATGAGACAGATTCTCGAGGATTATTTTTCCAGTAGTGTACGTGATACATGGGTTCCTCATGAACCAGTCACACTGGTCCACCTATGCAATGAATAGATCTTTGGCCTGATCGATTTATTTTTCTTGCATTCACCCTTCCTATGTCTAAAACCGCCAGAGCTAGATCAGAGTATAGATTTCCATCTAAGCATAATGGAAATCTGAATATATTTCAGTTTTCTCCCCCCAGTCAGCGCCAAAATGGGGATTCTACCAGATTATGTAGTTGTAAGTGCTCTGATAGTTCTTCCTGCAACATGTGGAAGCATACGAAAGGCATGTAAACTATTAAACGAAAAAAAATTCCTGAGAGAAATGTGGTTTCATGGTCTACAACAGTTGTAGGTTATCAACAAAATGGGTATGTTGAAAAATCTTGGAAAATTTCAAACAACTACATTTGCAGGCGTAGAGCCTCCTGTCCCTTGCTAACATTATCTTAGCCCATGTTCAAGTATGGAGCCTTGTGAAGGCTCTAGAAAATTTTCAGAACATAATGGGAAACTTTTCTGTTTGAAAATTTCTTGTGATCTGGAAGTTTGTGTGTCGTTGCAGAGATTAGATCCATACTCGTGAACTGTTTGATGAAATTCCCAAGGGAGATGTTGAACCGAATCCTGTGGGGTTGACAAACTTTGTCTCTCTAGGCATGGTTCATCTCCCCTTATCTTTCATAGCTTTTGTACTTTAGTTTTTGTTTGCAACTTAATATAATTTTTAAAATATTAGGATTATAATACTTTTAATTGTTTTATTTTAACTTGTTGCAAATCAATAAAATGCCGTATCGTACCTCACAAAAAAATCAAAATAACTCTTTTGTATTAAACCATGAAATTCAACCCTCATTCTAAGGTGATTTAAAAAGAAAAACTCATACCCAACTAGATCACTACAATATTATTTTATCGACAAGATGAAATTGGCTTCCCAGTAATAATGTTGACCATCTTCCTATTTAAATAGATAATTTTTGCATTTTTCGGAGACTCATTAAGTACCCTTCGTAACTCTAAAAATGAGATGTTAAGCTTCATTCGTGTATCTTGTTATGTGAGGAGTCACCTTAACCTTTGGATTGACCCCGAATGAACATATGTGATCTTTTTGATGCTCTTATAGGAGCCCTGTTACACTGTTTTATAGTAGTAGAAAGTTGTTAAATCTATAAATTTGGCTTTCGGTTTGAACCACCATTTGAAACCTGAATAGAGAAATTATTATCCATCTTCGCAAACCTCTAGTGTTTTTACTAGACAATTGCATGGAAACTTCAGTTTAGGGAAAAACACTTTTCTAGATAGTTTGAAAATGGCATTTTGTAGGCCTCTGGTCAAATTTTGACAAGGTCAAACTGGACCAATTAGGACTGGTGGCTTCAGAAAAATTTTCGCCGTTTGAAGACTGTTTTCTAGTTCTGAGTTCCGTCGACTCTGTTGAATTCTCCTTATATAGGGAAATTTGTAGGAAGTTTCTCATCGCACGTTCATCCATTAAATGTCAATTTTGAACATCATTTTCTAATCCCTTGAGCTAACTTTTGTTTATTTGCACTAGGCCAACTACAACTGGTGGCCCCAGAAAACTAGCCGCCAAACGTAAACTGTTTGCTAGTTCCAAATTCCATCAGTTGCTATAAAATCTTGGTATATAAGTGGACACATAAAAATTTAATCGTGGTGTGTTATCTCACCAAAAGACACCATTTGGAAGTGGATTCTTAGCCTCTGATTCCATTTTGAATGTTTTTGTAGCTAGTAAGAAAATGTAAAAATTAGAAAGTTGTGGGACCCTCGTCGGGTTGCCAAACCATCGTGGAAACTTTTGACACATGTAAATAACTATTTAAAAACTCTATAGTGTAACTTATTGTGTGAAATATAACTTTTGACAAAAAGGTTTTTTCTGTCTCTTCCCTTCTCTTTCTCTCTCCTGGGTTACAAAATGAAGTGAAATGAAATGTAATGAATACATGTCTCTAAACCTTTTATTTTGATTACAAATTGTAATTATTATTATATGTAAATTGGAAATATAAAATATGTTACTTATGTTAGATTAGGGTGGATGCCATGCCAGTGATTTATCGCTGATTTCATGCTCACATGGTTTTGCAGGATGAAAGAATGATGACGAAAAGGAAATGTGTAATTTATTAGTTATCATTATAATTTATATATTTCATTGTAAAATGAATATATGTATAATGTAGTCTCATGTATAGAAATTTATAATTGATCATTTGTTAATCTGTATGAGATGATAGCTTTTAGGGATATCTAGGAATTGTGTATTTAATTATAGGTTCAATTTGATTTATAGTATGTATGGTAAAAAAAGGGTTTGATATATATATAAGGTAAATGAAATTGAAGTAAAATCTTGTAGTGCATATTCAGTGTTCAATAAATGGTTAATGAATCATCTTGTGCATTCTTACTCTGTAAATGTAATAAAGAGATTTATTCGAAAAAATCTACCCTTGTTTAATATCGGAGCATAACTTGTTTTCATGTGTGATAATCCTTACTGTAGAAGACATTAAAAGCTATAGAATGAAATTAAAATTTGCACTCAATGGAACCTCCTAGTTTGAGTAATCAAGAGCCCAAGAATGGGTTTATTGTATTAGTCAGTATGTTTAGTGACATTTTCATAAACCTATCTGATAGGAGCGACACAGTAAAACTTCATTTGGAGTAAGTAGAGCTATCTCTTCCTTCGTATCCTAGTGGACTACCTTGTCTTCCAAAGATAGATTTTAAAAAATTAAATTTTCTTCATCGAATGAAATCACTGTTGGATTTGAATGACATAAATGGAGATCGTGATATAGTTGTTCTATGTCTTGCATTCTTGTTAGTGAACTCTTTAGACCCTCGTAGATAAATGTCTTATCTTTGTCTTGTGACAATAGAGTGCTTTGATATTTTACAGAGGGTTTATAGGGTGAATATGTTTTGAACCTTAATCTAATCTATAATAGAGTGTAAATCCCTAAGTGAAAATTAGAATTAAACTAAACCTTAGCTGATTAGGAGGCTAACTTGTGGGTAGAAAACTATAATTAACTCTTTGCATATGAAATTGATTTGAAAGATGTTGATTTTAGAGAACCTTAGAAACTGAAACCTTGTCCCGTAATCCCTTGTTATGTCATTTTATGGCATTAAGGAATAAAGAATATATCATATGTAGAATCGTGAAATGCAGAAACATGGGATCTTACTTGAACATAAATCACTAGTGGTTCATGTCTAGTTTATAATGCTTATAACCATGTACTTCTTTAAGATGTAAAACAAGTACTTTCGTAACTCTTTTGTTATAAATCGATGGTAATAATGAGACTATAATGCGATGTAAAAGTAAAGCATAGAAGAGTAAAAGAATGAGTTTTGAGGTTAGGGATAATGTCACTCTTGGATTCCTTGTCACTCAATTAAATATCTTCATGTGTTACAAAATTTTGTTTTGCCTTGGTGTGATCAAACATCGATAAAACAAAAGATATATAAATGTGAATGGAAGTGAATAAATCATTGAAAATTATTAACTATGGTAGCGAAATAACTATTCTGTGATCAAAGAATGTTCTTGGGAAAAAATCTATCTCGAATATAAGTCTTCCTTAATCCCAAGATTTCATCTTGACATCACATTATATTTACTTATGTAGTAAGGGTAAATTTTAAACATTAAATAAAAAATTTAGAAGCATTTTCTTAACACAAGGACAAGTTAATTAAGTACTTTATATGTGATTTGAATAATGCCAAGTAAGCACATGAGTTATGGGAATTTCCATAAAGTATTAAAAAAATCCAACTTAAAATGGTCGAACTGTAAATTAAATGTGGAATGAACTTAAGTTTCTGTAGATTGAAAAAGGAGAAAGTTATCCTCACACAATAATGTTCTTAGAATGTTAATCATAACTAAGATGTAATAAAATAAATGATGTGTTGTGGGTTTGCCAATCCTTGGGTATTTTTTGTGTGGTGGGGTCATTGCTCGTATTTATTCATTGGGAAAAGTGTGACATAGAAATGCATATGTTGTTTTCATGTGTCTATGTGAGTCGATGACTTATGTAAATTTTCATATGTGCTATCAAGTTTTACTATTAGGTTCCCTTGCAGTGTTGTATAGTGAGCAATGTAAGTCAAAAAAAGAATTATCTGGTTATTTTTACTATTGTTTTTGTGTGTGTAAATGTGGGGTGTTACAATTAGTGAGTTCAGCTACCATCCTAGCCTTTTTGTTCTCAGGTTGTTCATGTATGTTCACATTGTTATTATCAACACCTAAATTGGCATTATCCTTAGGAGGTGGTTGTTTGTTATTATCAACATCTTCTTCCTCCTCATTGCCCATTACTTGTTGTTCAAGTACAACCAAATGATCTCTTGTGTCCAGTAGGGCAGAAAGGATCTCATCATTTTTTTGGGAAGTTGTTGGTCCTTCCTCAGGTGGAGGGTTATTTGCAACATTTCCTCTTGTTCTAACCATTTTATGTTAACAAGAAAATTTAAGTTTTATCAGATTATGGAAAAAATAGGTCCAAGAGCTGTAACCTTTCGCTCTGATACCAAGATGTAACATTCCCATTTTAAGACTTTAGAAATAAGGGAAAAAATAAAATTAAACACAATGTTCTCTGTTCTAAATAAATCATCATTTAGAACACACATTCCATGCCAATCAATCTCATAACAGATAACCATATGAAGTTGTAATGACTTGTTATACTACCGATCTCTACTTCCATGACTCAGTTACAAACCGATCTCTCATGTTAACGTAAAGCATAGAATAATTTATTTATACTACATATACTTGGTTCTCTTACCCTATTCCGGGTACTGAGTGATCTGTTTAAAGAACCTGTCTAAATATTTGTTACCAATATTCATATGACATCATATTGTTATAAACTAGGTGACATAAGACAACATAGCCAGCAACTTGTGATACTTTGGCCAAATATTTTCAACATACTGTCCATGTTACTACTCCTAGATGGCATACTCATCATTTTAGAATACGTCCTTCACCTGACTCTTCTGTTATCTAGAATGGTATTTACTAACTATCGTCAATCCACTTGCCCAAGGTTTGACCCTAGCCCTGGTTAGCATCATAGTTTGTCATAAGAAGATGCTCACGATGACATAGGGTATATGGGCATACTCAGATGACCTAGGTCATTCAAATGTTCCAAGGTACCCTGAGTCATTGGAAACTACTACCTATCCTAAACATGCTCTTAACTTGACCTAGAGAGAAACTAAGTTCAAGTCCAGATGTGTATAGATATAGATAAAACAATACAGAAGGGTGTTTCCACATGTCAACTACAAAACTGTATCCTCAAGAAGTCCCAGGACTTCTCAAGGGTATCGACCCGTAGTTGGCATGTGCCAACATCCATGAGAACTGATTCATCAATATGTACATACCCCCTTAGTGGTCATTATCATAATTAATATTGGATTCAGATTCAAATTACAAAAACCATGCCTTTTGGGCCCCTGATATAGCTTCCAAATCTTAAATGCGTGTAGGCGTGGACGGCTGGAGGAAGTGCGCAAGGAAGAATTCAAAAGGCTTATTAGAGAACAAAGGACGTGTGCGCCACACAAAGAACAATTTGGGACTTAGCCATTTTCGGCCTTTTGGACAGAACACATGAAGAACATGTTCCATTTGGATAACGTTCTAGCCTGGCGACAGGGTGTCCTGGAAGGAATATACCTTGCGAGAGGAAGATGTAAAAAGCTAATCATGACATGGAGAGGAATGCACCTGGGGAGACCCACACCTTGACACTTGGGGACATATCTGAGGTTACAGAGGAGTTTGTTAAAACTCAGATGCCCATTTATATGCGTACCCTTGGCAAAGAAAAGAGACACAGGGAAAGTAGTGAAGCTCTGTAGAATTACCGTGAGAACTATGGGATAATTGGGTTGATGATTCTAGGAAGGATGTAATGGGGAATGGGGGAAGAAAATTTTAATTTGTAAGCATACATGTATGGATCTAGATATGGCGCATGAATGTGGTCCAACTCTCTGTGATGTTTTTGAGTAATACTATGAATGAATGTGATAAGGTTACCACTATGTTTATGTTAAGATATCCTTCTTGTATTATCTGCATGTTTCCACTATACTTTTGATATTGTATAATCATGATCTTTACTTGAATGTTAGTCTAATTATGGATTTAAAACTTCCTAGTTCTAGTTAATTCTATTGCGCGCTTTGTTACTATTATGATTGAAGGGGTGTAGATGTCGTCCTCAACTCTATAGCTTCTTCATGTTTGTTAAATCACTAAGTCAGAATCATTAATTATGCCTTCCATTGAACTCACATAAAATAGATACTCGGCTCCCTCTCACACACCTCAAGTGAGTGCCCAAAACCCACTAGGTGATAGGCCGGTACGCATGAGGTTCCCTTATTCTTAGTGGGGTGTAAAAATGATTACATCTTGGTTCCGTGTCTGGGACCTCTTTTCGAAGTTGTAGTGGAACATGGCATACATCATGATCTATGCAAAAAGTGATGGCGAAGCACTTAACAATTGAAGGTGTTGAAGATTGGTTCAAAAGCATGGAGGAGGAATTCACCCAGAGATTCAATAATGGACCTGGTTTTAACACACGAAGATGGGTGGAGGAAAATATTTATCATGAGTTGTACGTAACCTTATTCTGTTGTTTCCCAAAAGATTTATTTGAATGGCTCTCGGCTTATACATCTAGATCATGGTGGTATTATAAGTCACACCCTTGGACCCAAGAAACATATAAGAACTTGCAAGATGTTGATCTAATGTGGACTCATGCTATAGATCATTGGTGGAAGGGAGTATTGACTAGCTACACTCTGGATTATGTCATTTCCACATATTCCTATCCATAAGTTGCTGAGTTTGAGTTCTTGTGAGATCCCAGAGGATCATTTATGCATGTTATACCCTTGGTGATAAAAATATTGATGGTAACCATGGATTTAGAGGCATTTCCTATGGCCAGGTAAACCAGTATGAGTGCTTGGAGAGGAAGCTAGGTTAGGGATAGATGAATAATATAACGAATGAAAAGGAAAGGGAGGAGAGATGGCTCATGTATAACTAAGCACGTAAAAGGGAGATCGATAGACAACATGGGATTACAAGGGGGTTATGGATCCATACATGGTGGAAAGGAGTTGAGGTTCACATGGAGGATGTGGAACCTGAACAGTCTATGATACCCCATCTTGGTAAGTGCGGGAGAGAAGACCTTGCAGCTTCTGATGAGAGTCCGTCGCGTAGAGAAAGAAGATTCATTGGTGTGCATCTGACCCCACCTAGTAACCAAACCTTAGTGCTTGGTTTTTTTGAATGAGCGAAAATTACAGTTGATCCATTTGATATCAACAAAAGCAACCGATCGGCATCCAGAAGGTACAACTTCTCATTTGGAACTTCTATGGCTTCACACACTATTCCAGTATTTGGTGGAATGTTTAGACATGGCACATACCTAGCGGGTTTTGGAAGCGTGTTAGGAAGTGGTGGAGGAAATATGACTAGAAGTGGGGCTATTTCACAAACTATTGGCACATAATTTAGTGAGATGATGGGAGCATTCAGCACAAAAAACATAGGCCCTATACTTAACATAGGAGGATATGGAGGTAGAAGTGGTGGAGCTAGTGGCTCAAGATCTAGTGGATTTGGTAGAGGAGGAAACACTGGAGGAAACCAAGGGACTAGATCGGGAGGACAAGGACCTCATCCACCTCCACAAGTATTCTTCAAAATTTCTCTAAACTTACCAGATTATAGTGGGATAGAATATGCCACAGATCATATGCATAAGTGCGAGTTACTATGGCGCGTGAAGGGATCATGACCTAGGATCGAAAGGCCAGTCAATTTGCGATGACCTTACAAGGATGCCCACATAGTTGGTATAGAAAGTATGATCCCCATTAGACTGTTGTGGATTATACCACGCTGAGAAATGCATTCTTGGTAGAGTTCTACATACCTTAATTTGAAAAGAAGAGCATCAACTCTCTCAAAGAAATCCAATAGGGAATGGCAAAGAGCGTTCGAGAATATGATGTGTGCTTTAAAACTCTATTGTCTAATCCATCTTATGATATATACCCTTGAAAACATGCTCAATGGTTTTTCGGAGGGTTGATCACACTCTTTAGGAGGGCTTTATCTCATAAAACATTCATAGACCCACATCAAGTGTTGGAAGCTGCTTTGCGCGTTGAGTTTGTTGGTAGTGTTAATACTGGTGTTAGCCCATTTCTGGAGGCTCAGATCACTATAATGGCTAAATAATTAGATAAATTATCTGCCAACACATCTCCAAAGATTCGTAGTGGGATGTGGTGCATGGATTGTAATGTAGAAGGGCACATAAAAGATAATGGTGGGATATGTACTCAGAAGGTGGTACATGTTGTAGTAGCAAAATACAAAATATGTCATGAGGACCATGATGTAAGTAGGTGCCCCCTATTGTAGCACATGATCCATAAAAATGTGTCTTGTTACTGCAAGATATGTACCTCAACCACACATGACACCAAGGATTGTAGATTTATTGACTAGATTCTTGAGGTAATTGATCTTGGTGTGCACCAGACTGGCATTGCTAGCAGTTCCAAAGGAGATGAATGTTGGTATGAAGAGAATGGAGATGGAGGTGCCCGTGGAAGAGGTTTTTTACGGAGGATTCTGTGGTTGTGGTAACCAAAGAGGAAGAAGTGAGTTCCCACGTAGAACATGCTTTAATTGTGGATCCACAGACCATTATAAGTGCAAATGTCTAGATCTTCTATAATGCTCATGGTGTGGAAAAAAACCTAAGTACGAAGAGTGCTTAGAATTATAGAAACATATGAGTCAACAGTACCAGAAGGATAAGGGAACTTCCATGGTGAGTATTAAGAAAGCTGACGCGCAATGGCTCCCACAAGTAATACGTGAGTTAGAACTAGATCCTGTTATGGTAACAATAAGGGTGGAATCCGTGCGTGTAAGGGAAGCACCTAGGAAGAAACCTTTGGTTTCAAGGGAAGAAGTAGCACATGGGAAGTATCCAAATCTAGCTCACCAGAAAGAAGTATACTAGGAAACCATGGACATACTTCAAAGCTTACAAGGGGAGATCTAATGCTTACAAGAGAAAACTAGAAAATATGAGCAAAGAAGACCCGTAGAAACACCAAAGGATGACTTGGATGAGGTTAAGGAGGTGTGTAAAATGCTGAGGTAGGAGAATGTTATTCCCCTGCTAGGAGCATGGTTGAGAGAAAATATGTCATAGGCCGGGGAAGAGCATGAAAGGTAGATCCTACATACAAACCTCCCACCTCACATCCTTGATTATGACAAAGAGATTACCTTGAACGCAATAGTGGATGGATGGTTGCTTAGCAACATCCTCATTGACATAGGCACAGAGGTTAATGTTCTCACTCTGGATGCCTGACATCAAATGGGAAGACCTGCATTACAGCCATCTTCAAATGTGTTGTATATGGTAAATAAGACAAAGGCAATGCCCATAGGTGTCTTGAAGGATGTGGCCATTACCATCAAGGGGACTAGGTTCACTAGGTATTTTGAAGTCTTGGTGCTTACCGAGGTAGATAATTTCCTAGCTTTACTTGGGTTCCCATGGTGCTACAAGAATAATGTAGATCTCTGGTTTAACAAGGGGTACATAAGCTTTCAAAACAAGGAAGAGAGGGTGATTATACCGCTTACTGATGGTAAGTCTGCACCCTATACTGAACCCATTGGGGAGGAATTCCTGGATAGAATATATGTGCGCTCCATAAGAGATCCAAAGACCATCCACCCTACAAAAGGAGTCATCCAGTTTGATTATGCTCAATCTGTCAGTGATATTGTAGACACAAAATTTGGGTCTTATGACGCCCTTTACCCCGTATCTTGTCCCGCAACCTAACCCTACCTCACCACCTAAAACCTTACACACCTAATGATTTATTAATTACCTTATAATTAATAAATCCACATCTCCAAACCCGCCACCTCATCTTGCCACCTCACCATGACCTAGCCCTAACCCTAAACTAGCCTAATTAAGACCTATGACTTGGTCCAGACCCACACCCATGACTCATCACCCCTCACCCGCACCAAAACGAGCCTAATAATGACTTGACCAAGCCCACAACTGATCCCTCGGGAGAAAAGGAGGGAAAGATGGCTGTTTTACTAAAATAGCCACTTTGACCTAACCGACATCAATTCCTACTCGACCGCCGTCGGTTACATAATTTCCATCGGTTCCCTGTTAATGACCTCCCCCAACCAAAAATAAAGGATCGGGAATTCATTTTGGGGCAGGAGAAAGAGAAGTGAAACAAGTAGAAGAGGTTGCAGAGAAGAGCATCGAGCCGAAGACTGCAACTGAGCAACTGGATCGCTGTCACCCTCATTCAAGCATTGGAAAAGATTGAGGATAGCTTCATCAGCTTGCTTTCCAATACTGGATCATCCCAACTAAGCCTTACTATCACCACCACATTCCTTAGACCTGTATCTTCATCAGGAACCAGTAAGTATTATCTTGTAGTTCTTTGTTATCATTTTTCTTTAAGTCATATTGAATGGGGAACTGACCACCTTCGAAAGGAAGTCTAATATTTCTTGGGCCTAAGGTAGTTCCCTCACCTATTGTCTAATTAAGATCTGGTGGTCTTGTATTCTTACTTACAGGTAGTCCTTCCCAGACAAAAAGGAGTTCTTCATAATCGATCTGATCTCTCTACGGTACACGCACACCTTCCCAACATTCAACAGGTATTCCTCCTAGCCCTAACCCTTATCTGTTTCTCAAGAGAATGAAAGGATAGAAGCAACTCTATTCCGGAAATAAATTCTGTGCGAAACATTTTGGCACGCCCGGTGGGACCCATTTCGGGTTTCTTTCTTTCTTTCTTGCTTTCATATAGGGAACATACTTGCTGTTTCTTTCTTCTAAATATTCACAAAATATTTTTTCATTTTGGTAAAAGAATTTGTCTTTCTTTAGCATCTTTACATTAGTGAAAGTCATCTTCTTTGCTTCATCGAATATCATTTTCAATTTGGGTTTAAAACACGTACATCACATTCTTACTTGTTGTTTTTAATTCTAGTGAACGTAGATTAAGTAAAAGGTCGTACATGTGGGGGTGACATCCACGGTATTGACGAGAAATTAATCTTACTCTCACTACACAATACATACCAAATCACATCATAATCAACACAACAGCTCAAACATCCCCCCTTCCCGCGGTATTCCTCCACCCGATTGAGGTAGCCTTATGAGCCAAAACAAACTTGACATATCCCTTAGGTCTTTTGTTTAGGATTGACATCATCTAGCGTCTAAGGCATAAGCCCAAAGTGATTAAAACTAATCCTAGGGTTAGTCTATTGATTTGCTTGTGCATCTTGCTTGTTTTTAGTTATGTTTCTCTGTCATACACTGTTTCAGTGATCACTTCAAGACAATTTGGTAGGTATATTAAGCATTGTTATCCCCAAACTAGCAGCTTCTTACATCCTCTCTTTGCTTTCACAGTGACCAACACCGGTCCCATACTACTGACATCAATAGACTAACTGATGCTGGTTACATTCTGACCGACATCGGTTATTTGACCGATATCGGTTACTGTGTTTGACAGTTCTTGACACACCAACAACCTATCAATTCCAATATTTTTTTGCTATTTTCATTCCGGATTGATTAAATCCCTCCTGTGTCCTCTTTTCCATGGTTTTTATCACCTGGAAACAAGCAGCAGCCATGGTTTCACATGCTATTTTCGTGCCTTTCCCTGAGTCACCCCCTTCGCATCCTATGGGGAATCCTATGGATAATAGCAATTTTCCCAAGATCCCTATAGGAGATAAGGAATTTGCCAAATTTTTAGATGCTAATCCTAGCGTCGTACAATATTATTTGTCTCATACTCCTGACTGTGCACCTGATGGTCAGCTCTTCATGGGTATGCCTATTAGTATCACTACTCACTTAGCCCCTTCCCCACCTAATAACTCCGCCTTGCCATCTTCATCCTTAGCCCCATCTCCCATCTCAGTAGCTTCAATGGTTCATACTGCATCGATTGGTTTTCCTCTAGTTAATCTGGGACCCCACATATCACTACCGTCCACTGCCCCTGCCTCATCTCTTTCATCACTTGCTCTCTACCACCTATACACATGAGCTTTCCCTCATAAGTTCCGCCCACCTTTTCATTTCCAAAAATTCATCTAGTGGCCTCAACCTCTTATATAGGACACCCTTATTCGACTGCCTCAACACATTCATCACCATTATCTTATCAACATTCAATCCCACCATTGTCTAGTAGCAGCTCTTGGACCAATCCTTCTCTGATAGCACCATCATCTAACCCAACCAATGATTTAATCAAACAGATGATGGACAAGATGCAAAATATTGAGGCTTCTGTTTCAGGAAGTCGTAACACCCTGACATATGAGTAAGTTTTTCGGGAGCCTATTCATCTTTCTGTCCCCCTTCATACATATCCTCCTCAATGGGAATTACCAAAATTTACTCGCTTTAATAGTAAGGAGGACCCTCAACAACACTTGCAATTGTTTAGGCATGCCTGCTATCTGATTGCTCATGACGATGCCTTACTACTCTGTACCTTTCCCATGTCCTTATCAGGACCTGCCTTGGAGTGGTACAGTGCTTTAACCCAGCATTCAATCTTCTCCTTTAACCAGTTAGCCCAATCTTTCTTGGATCACTTCTCCATAAATATTGCCAAGAAAGTATCCATTACCGACCTCTATGCCATCCGACAATTTGAAGACGAGTCTATCGTAGATTTCGATGAACGATGGCGGGGCCTCATCAACCAACTTACTTACGCCTTACCTCAGGCTGAGCTCATCGAAATCTTTATGCGGGCCTGTGCTAAACAAATTTCTCCCACCCTCCAAATTCAAACTTTCTAAACCTTTGATGAGGCTTTTACTATGGCTCAGAAACTAGAGATTCGAGCCTTAGAGGAAGAGAAATTGAGGTTACGCAACAAAAGCTCAAATTTCCAGACCCAAGACTCTACCACCAAATCCAACACCACCAATTCTCACACATCGGATGCTTCGAAATCAAAGGGTTCAGTACACGATGTGACGATCAAATCTCAAGCACTTTCTAATACCCAGCCGAAAGCCACCTATAAGTATAAAGCTGAGCCCATCAACTATACTCCCTTAGGAGAAACTTATGGTGTGATCTTAAAAAAATTGCTTAAAGCAGGAGTTATCACCTTGCCTCCTGTTAAACCTCACTCCGGGTTTGATTCCACCCATGCTATTCCTTCTTGGTATAAAGAAAATGACTTCTGTAACTTCCATCACGTGAAGGGACACAGTCACGAAAACTGCAAGATGTTGAAAAACATAGTGCAGGAAATGGTTGATGCAAGGGATATAACTCTCGATAATCCTAATGCCCCCGCTAATCGAAATTTAAAAATCTTCAACAAACCATTTCCAAACCATGCATCTAACAGTAACAAAAATCAAGACACCTCAGCCGAGGAGAAGAGTGTGCATGAGATCCATGCGATTTTCAAATCCCAACCCAGGGCTTCTATTGAGGAAATTTTGAATCAAGTTTCTTCACCAACGTAGGGATTTTTTCCCCCTTCTCCTTCATCAGGACAAGAGGACAGTCCCACTATTCCTTTACCTATAAAGGAATTAACTGCCCAGACTTCTCTTCTCACAAATGAACCTTCTTACACCACATCCCTGCAAGATTGTGAGCAGATGTTATCTAACTTATCTATTTCCCAAACATCTCCTTCCACCACTCTTACTGCAACAGAAGAAGGCTTGCCACTTTTTCTATCACCCTTAGAGGAGAAACCCCTGGAGCCTACATCACCAAACTCCTCAATCATAACATATCCCCTTGAACATCCCCTCCTACCTATTATTTCTTCATCACCTAAATCTTTCCAGCGACCGGTTGACCTCTTAGTACCCATTCATACGGCGCCTCATTTACCCCCTGTATCACACCCACAGTGGACCGGAATCACAACCCATCTCTCTTCCATACCAAATTTCTTGTTCACACGTGAAGAGTGTCATCCCTCAGAAGATAGAAGAGCCTTATGGGAGTGCTTGAGTACACCCTTCTCTACTCAAATGTAGTTGACTAATCCAGACACCTCTACCATATACCTGAGGTGTTTACAAAAGCTCAAAATGCCTATGATCTCACCTTCACCCCCCTCATCTCTATCAAATCCCTCAGCCATCTCTATCAACCTAACCAAGCCTTCCCTTACGCTTGGGACTTCACCAATTCCCAGCCTAACACACCCACCTAAACGTTTAGATTTATCCAAAAATACTGCCATCAATCCTCCTAGGGGACAGACCCAATCTCCTCAAGTCCAATCTATACCTCTTCCACAACTAAAACCCTCGCCCCAGATCACACTGATACAACAGGCTTGGCTTCAGCCTTCACCATCACACCTACCTTCTATATTAGGGCCTCACCCCTCCACCTTGCCAAAATACACCTTACCTCCCACATATTCTTTAACACAACCTATACCTTTTGCACCCCTACAGACACTCACAGGTGCATCAACACCGTTGCCCTAAGTATCTCACCTACCTACTAACCCTAAGAAAAATCAATCATCGAAGGAATTATTTGTTGTCACTCCTCTTTCCCCATGGTTGTTTCCTGCCACCACGTCAACTGGGGCCTCATCATCTAACCAGCTAAACATAACTTCTGTGTAGAAGAAACCACGCCTAGTTAAAACCACTCATCAAAATACCTTGCCTAAATCACCACCTGTATGAACCACTCGCACCCAACCCTTACCAAAACAATCAAAAATATCACCCACTCAATCAACAGCCTCATCCTCATCTGAATTTGACCCACTCAAAGGATCTTACTCCAAGATCCTTGATATGTTGGTAGGGGATGTGACCATTTCCCTACCCCCGCTCAGACTCTATGATCCATCTAAACCTCGACCTATAGGTTATGATGAATCTAAAATTTGTGCTTACCATCGCACACCAGGACACAATGTAGAAGGATGCAAAGCTTTGAAATCCATCCTTTTCCAGTCACCTATCTCGGATAGACAGCCTAAGAAAGACAATTTACGAAGAGAGAAACCCTTAGCTTTGATTCCTTCTCCTATACCACCTCTCCCCGCCTCGCCAAAATCTATCATCATTGCAACCCCACCTCTTGAGAACAATGACTTATCCTCGCCATCCTCCTCCTCTCGTATTCATGAGATCAACATGATTAAAATTGCTACTCGAGGTCAGAAAAATAATGGAAAAGCTAAAGAAAGCACACATGTGGCCTCTCAATCTCCTTCTGCCATCCCGATCGCACCACCACCAAAAGTGGTCATTCATGGCCCTGCCTATCCCATCTTTGATGGAGTTTCCCACCACACCATGAGCAAACAACTTCTCCAATCTCCTGTCAAAATGACACTCTATGATCTCATTCAAACATCTGAATCGCATCAACAAACTTCAATTGAGATCCTTCAAGGGATAGAGGTCCTACCTAACGAAACCTTGCCCGTCACTTCCATTTTAACACCCAACCACGTCACTTCTCTCACTAAACAACCTACGTCCACAACCACTTCTGTCCTTATACAGCAAGCCGCTGCTGTCAGTTTTTCTGAAGAATAAATTGTCATCTTTGGTGTAGAAGATCCTGATCCCGCTCTTTTCATCTCGGATTACGTCCAGGACATCTGGGTATGTCGTGTTATGATTGACGGGGGCGCTAGCCTAAACATCATCTCTTCCAAAGCCTTCCAACAGATGAATATCCCTCCTAGCTGCATGTGTGCCAACCCCACCATGTTGCGTTCATTCAACGATGCTATTACTTCTACCTTAGGCACCATGATATGTAACATTCGTGTAGGGCCACATACCTTACCCGAACTCTTCTATGTCCTTGAGGGAGAATTCCAATACAACATAGTTTTAGGCCGCCCTTGGATCCGGGCTATGGGATGTGTTCCCTCCACCTTAAATAGATGCATCAAATTTGAGTATGAGGGGAAGTCATACACCATCAAAGCTGACACTTCCCCCTTCAAAACCTGCAATATGATATATCACCCTAATGATGTGCTTGTACCAATCAAGGCACCCATTTATCCATCCCAACCATCTACTTCAACCACGCCTCCACCATCCACCTTAACCACACTCACACCTTTAACCAATGAACCCACTGCCACGAATACCACTTCCTTCCCCGCGGAACACATCCCAACTTTAGACCCCTTGGTAGATGTTTTTCAACGCCTTATGCTAGGAGAATACCGCCTATACAACGTTAGCACCTTTCATACCCCATAGGAGTATGGACAGTTACATGCACATCCTACCTACGACCGTTGTGTGGGGGTGGTGATCTCCTACAGAAAACCTAATTGCCACACCAACCTAACATATGGGGGTGTTGACACATCCTCTGTCACCCCTGAGCCTCCCCTTAGTGTGGTTCCCTTCCAATCTGATTTTCAATATCTAACCAACCGTCATTTTTCCCTCACCTTCCTGATGTGCTGTGCTTAGAAGGGTTTTGGTTTTTGTCTTTATGAACAAGGCCGACACACGATCATTCCCATAACTACCCACAAACACAAAGATCATCATGGTCTTGGATTTTTTGAACCACCTACACCGAAGAAACGTCATGTCAATTGTATCCAGGAAAACAACGAAGTCACCCCTTCCAAACCATCATCGCCCATTTTTCCATCTTCACCCACAGAGTTGATAGACTCGAAATCTATACCTCCTAACTTTTTTTTTTCATGAATACTATCTTCCTGGGTCCTATCACTTATCAACACAATAGTGAAGACCCATCTTCTCTCCCCCTTTTGTATCTAGATATGATTGAAGAAGATTCACCTTCAATTACTGTTGTGGAGTGCCAGGATGATGACTCCATCCTCACCTACCTTGGTGCAGATGACTCTTATATTCAACGTGCCTTACCATCTGACACCCAAACTATGTTGAATGAATCGACTATAGAAATCAACATCCACATGGAGGACGATCCTCACATTGTAAAGATCAAACAATCTCTTGACACATTAGAACAAGCCGCCTTCACTACCTTCCTCCGTTCCCGCAATCAAGCTTTTTCTTGGTCCTACGCCGACATGCCAGGAATCGATCCTGACATTGCTGTCCATAACATCACTCTTAAACCAGACTCTAAACTAGTTAAACAGAAACTGATAAAAATGCATCCACGCATTGCCCTCTTGGTGAAAGAAGAGCTTCAACGCCTTCTTTCTGTTTCTTTCATCTTACCTATTGACTATCCGCAATGGATTTCTAATGTCATACCTATCACTAAAGAAATGGGGGGACTTCGGATATGTACAGATTTTTGGGACATTAACCTCGATTGAACAAAGGATGACTTCGCCTTACCTAGCATTGATCAACTTGTTAATCTCACTGCGGGCCATGAGATGCTTTCTCTCATGGATGGCTTCTCAGGATACAATCAAATTTTGGTAGCCCCAGTTGATCAACATAAAACCACCTTCATTACCCCCTGGGGGACCTTTTGCTATCGTGTCATGCCATTCGACCTTAAGAATGCTAGTGCAACCTATCAGCGAGCTATGAATTATATTTTCCATGACATTATGCACACTATCCTCGAGGATTATGTCGATGATCTTCTTGGAAAATCCAAACATCGTAGTGAACATCTCGATGTTTTAACCATTATTTTCAATCGTCTGTTACAATACTATGTTTGTCTTCAACCAAAGAAATGTGTCTTTGGCATCCTTTTGGGAAAACTCCTTGGCTATATCATCTCTTTGCGTGGCATTGAGGTCGACCCAGCTAAAGTCAAAGCAATCCTAGAAATTCCCCCACCCACTAACTTCAAATAATTACGTAGTTTGCAAGGCACACTCCAAGGGTCGACTAAAGTCAAAGCAATCCTAGAAATTCCCCCACCCACTAACTTCAAATAATTACGTAGTTTGCAAGGCACACTCCAATCTATCTGTCGTTTCATTTCACAACTCTCAGACTGATGTCAACCTTTCCATCATCTCCTTAAAAAAGACATTGTCTTTCAATGGAGTGAGGAATGCCACCAAGCCTTTGAGGCTCTTAAAGCTTATCTCTTGCAGCCACCCATGCTTATCCCACCTCAGGATGATCACCCTTTCTACCTTTACCTTTCTGCCACTGACCATGTTGTAGGATCCATGCTCGCACATCATGACTCTGAGCATTGAGAACAAGCAGTTTATTACATAATCCATACTCTTGTGGATTACGAGACTAGGTATACAGACATAGAAAAGTTGTGCCTAGCCCTATCATTTGTGGCCACCAAACTCCAACATTACCTCCTGAATCACAAATTTTTTTTCATCACCAACGCTGACCCCATACATTATATGTACACCAAACCTCATCTAAACCAATGCATTTCCCGATGGCTTATGCTACTCGCCAACCTCGACCTTGAGTTTTTACACCAAAAATCAGTCAAAGGAAAAACTATCAAAGACCAACTCACGGAAGCCCCTTTACCTGGGGAACAATTTACCAATTTTACTTTCCCTGATGAACTCAGTGCAACTCTTTCACTCAATGATGCGTTTTATCCGATGACTCTCTTCTTCAATGGATCTAAATGCCAATGCGGCAGAGGGGTGGGCGTTGTTCTCATTCCTCTTGAAGGTGAACCTATGCCTCTTTCATTCAGGCTCAATTTCCCCTGCACTAACAACACAACAGAATACGAGGCCCTTGTTTTGGGCCTTCATGTTGTGTTACACTTAGGTGTGAAGTCTATTAATATTTCCGGTGACTCTCAGTTGGTAGTAAATCAAGTTACTGGCATCTACCAATGTAAAAATGAGGAACTTCAAAAGTACAAACATTACATGGATTCACTTTTGACCTTATTTTCTCATTATTCTATCCAAACCATTCCCCGCTCAACTAATAAATTTACCGATACCATGGCTTGCTTGGCCTCGTAAATTCCGGCCTCACCAACTGACTCGGACATATTTGTCTTGGTCCAACAACTCTTTGCCCCATCTTACTTAGTTCCAGATGTTTGTATGGTAAATAATGTATCTACTAATTCGCAGGATACCTGGTATCACCAATTTCATGACTACCTTACAACCTCTGTTCTACCACCTGACCTTACTAGTAATGGTAAACGTGTTTTTCTTAAAATCTTTTCTCATTATGTCATCATGGGGGGACTCCTCTATAAACGTGGCTTTGATGGTATCCTCCTTCGCTGTCTAACCGGTGCTGAAGTCGCTCATACCACCCAACAAATCCATGACGGACTTTGTGGTGGGAACTTTAGTGGCCTCGCCATGGCCTAGCGGATCCTTCACCTAGAATATTATTGGCTTACTCTCAATAAATACTGTTATGAATATGTTAAGCATTGAGTAATGTGTCAACAACATGCCAACCTTCAACATACTCCTAGCCACCCATTACAGGTCACATGAGATCTTTGGCCTTTCTCAAAATGGGGTTTAGACCTTATTGGCGAGATTCACCCACCTTCTTCGCAGCATCACCATTGGATCATCACGGCAACCGAATATTACACTAAATGGGTGGAGGCCATTCCACTCATTTCAACCAAAAAAGAAAAAATCATTGAGTTCATCAATCATCACATTATCTGTCATTTTGGTGTTCCTCATCGCCTGATAACAGATAATGGAAAATCTTTCAAAAATAAGTTGTTACAAGACCTTTGTGACAACTTTGGTATCAAAGTTAGCTTCTCGTCACCATACTATCCATAAGAAAATGGACAAGCCAAATCTTATAACAAAACCTTAATGAAAATTCTCATGAAATTCGTTAACAATTCTGGAAAAAACTGGCATGATCACATCCCCTTTTCCCTTTGGGCTTATCGTACCAGCATTTGTACTTCTACTAATGCCACACCATTCTCTCTAGTGTATGGTACCGAGGTTGTCTTGCCTCTTGAAATACAAATTCCTTCTCTCAAAATATCTCTTCAGGATATTCTCGCCAATGATGACTTCTGCCAAGAGCGGTTAGCCCAATTAGAGCTTCTTGACGAGCGTCATCTTACAGCTCTTGACCACCTGCAAATTTATCAAAAGCACATTAATCATGCTTATGATAAGTAAATTCATGACTGTACCTTTAAGATTGGTGATCTTGTCCTCAAAGAGAATCAACATGTAACCAAACTAGAAAAGAGAAAACGTGGAAAATTTGCTCCTAATTGGATTGGGCCTTACATTATCACTCACACCTATGGATCATGTACTTATCGTTGAGCTTCGCTTAATGGTAAACCTGAGCCTGAACCCCTTAATACCTTGCATCTCCGACCATTCTACTGTTGAATTTAGTGTTACATAACTTCTTATCTAACTTGCACTCATCCCTTGAGCTCATTCACCACCTCATACACCTTGTTTCGTGCGTCTCAAAATGGAATCAAGCTCACATGGTCTGATCATCACCTCTTCTTAAAGATGCCTTCCCCTTTTAGTCTGGTTCATGACTTAAAAGTATAAAGATTAAAAGTTCTCAATTATATGATTCAGGGATATTCTTGAGTCAAACTTCCTGCAAAACTTGATGCTTCATATGGACATCTACACTGCTACGCTCTAAACTAGACTACTCCCTTGAAGGACAGCTATGTGCAAAGCCACATCTATTATTATACACTAGACTGCTCCCTCAAAGTACAACTATGTGCAAAGCCACATCATGCTACTATAAGTAGACTGCTCCCTTAAAGGACAACTATACAAATTCAGCCTCTATCAGAAGCTTCTCACATTGATCAGCTTCGTGAAGACCTTAAGAAACAACAAAATGCATATCCCATATAGACTTCCTGCATCGATCAGTCTATATCCATAAAAATAAAATTAGTATTCAATAACACTTTTGAGTCATGGACTCGTCTATTTAGGTTTGGATCTATTTTGTCAGAATAATCACCTTATAACAAGTCCTCTACACCCCTATTATACCATCCACCTCACCTCACCATTCTTCACAAATAACAAAACTCGAGGGACGTGACGTATATATTATACATTGTGATTATACAACTCTTTTCACCTATCGACTTCTCGCCTATGTAAGGTACCTAGAGATTCAAGCTCATCCTATGATAGTACGTGATTTTTTAGCTCTTTCCAACTATGGGACATTTTTGCCTCTTTTACCTGAATCTGGGATTATATGTTGACCTTAATCAGGACACGGTTCCCTAATGCTTGGGTAAGCTAACCCTCACTTCACCTATAACCACATCAACACCAACAACATTACTCTACCAACATCAAACTTTTACCAACCAAAAAATTGCCTAACCACAACCAAATTGCCTGAATTCACCTCTCCCTGGTCCTAAGGGAGAACTACATCAGTCTGAGGCCCCTCCTTGCTTTATGCAATGGGCTATGTAGGCAGCACTTAGGAGATAGGGGGTCTCCCAAGGTTAGCTTGACCATCCCCTACCATAACCTATCATGTGTTGTGTTTTGCTTAAAAATATAAATGTTTTCACATATTTATATTGATAACACTAACTTTTTGTCCTTTATTAATCCAAACATTCAAAAACACAACCATTTCTTATTATTATCATCAACTCAAAATCAACCTACATATTTAGTTTTATTTAGATGTTAAACAAATACATCTTCTCTATCATCAACACGTAGGTCGGTTTCCTCATTTATTCTTGTACCCCTATAAAATTCACGTCAGCCCCCGCGCCTCATCCCGAACTAGGTAGTGATGGTGATCGTCGATGCCACTCACCTGGCCTCTCCACCCTCAAAGGGGCCACTGTTATTGGATCCTCCCATTGATCCGCCAATCTCTCTTGTAACATACAAATATGCCCTCTCGCATGGAGGAATCTTTCCTCTAGTCTCTCCACTCGTGACTGCGAAACCTCTAACAATCCCGTTGTCTCATTCACCTATGTTTGAAGCTGGTGAACTAAACCCTGCAGGTGGTCTCTCTCCACTGTAATCACAGCTATGTCAGGATGATCGACCCTCTCACATGTACCTCACAGCTCTGCTACCCACCATAATCTATAAGACTCTGTCACTCCTGCATCCATTACCCTGCAGTCGACTGTTGTCTCCTCTGGTCCTTCTTGAAGTGTCAGTCGTGGCAGTGAGAGGGGTGCCTCGGCGTCAATCCTCCTATATGTTCTATGAGCCATGGGTATATCCTAAACAAATCCAAATTATCGCCACACGCGATCTAGAGGAATCCTCCCGTACTCACCTGGCCTGTGTCCCGTAATCCACCTTAATCACTCTACACCCCTCAAATCCTCGGCTATGTTCACCATCACCATGTAGTTCCCGTACGGTCTCCAATGAATATCCATAATCGTCACCATCTCCCACATCTTCCTATAATACTTGGCATCATCTATCACGGTTTCGGCTCTTGCCTCTTGCTCTATCTAGACCCATCGTCTGAATCCCAACCTTTGCATTCCTATCTCTTCTCCCTAGATTGGTCGGCCTATTGGTCACACACACACAATGTGCTCATAGGCCCAACAATGTAATAAGTATTCACAATCTAGTGTAGTCCTATAATTTCACCTGCATGCCCATAAACCATTGTATAGCTCCACAAGATATGCAGGTGCCCATGCGAAAGTAACGCTACCTTCTATCATCTTATGAATAATACACATAAATGATTTTGAAAATCTTCCCCCATCCACTCTAGGTAATGCATAATACCCCACCACTATCATTAATACCACTGCCAACCTTGTTGCCTCAGGGTGTGCCGCAAACATTATACCATAAGTGAATGTCAAACCTCGCTGTGTCAAATCTCGTGCAGCTGGACCAAATACTGCCATTATCACTGCCTGCGCCACGTTAGGCCCTTCCTGATACACTGGTCTTCCTATAATTGGGAGTCTCAGAATTCGGAACACATCTTCTAATGTCACTGTCATCTCCCCTATTGGCAGAATAAAAGTATTCTTTTAAAGATTCCATCTCTCAATCAGCGCCTGCAACATAACATGATTGCGTGCGATCCATGAATAATAGCGGATTCCACTTAACCCCACATGGTTTATTAATGCCCACTCAACTGGTGTTACATCCGTTCGGACCCGTGAAAACAAAGCTAGCACCCTATCATTCATCCTCAACCCTTCCTGTGCCTGCACACATTAAACAAACAAACAACAAATCAACAAATAGCTTCCAATGTGTTTTTTTATCGCAATCCACAATTTTACACAGTAACCGATATCGGTTATAGACAACCGATACCGGTTACCTAACCGATACCGGTTATTCCTAAACGATATCGGTCACTGTCAATTCCAATCACCCTGCTCAAAAAACACCACCTATGATAACTTTTGTGCTCGTTTTCCCCTCTCTGTACCTACGCACATATCTCCAACACCTGATTACTTACCCAGAACACTCACCCCATCCCAAACCTTTTGCCTATCACCTTTCTTTTTTTATCTCTACCCACTTACCTTCCCACATCATATTCACATGCATGCAAAAAAAAAATTTTAACTCCAACCAAAAATCATATATACCACCTGGGATGCAGCAGTTTGAGGTGGAAACTGTCTTCCCTCTACTCTCTACCCGCTGGATGCTTCTCCTTGTTTAGCCATGGTCACCACCCTCTTCACTATTACTAGCCTTTATGCCTTCTTACTCCAAGCTCACGATCACTTTACATGTCTCTTTCCTCTTTATCACTCAATTCTCCCATGCAAATACCCTGTATGGATGACAATAGCCTCGCATCTTCCTATTTAACATGTTGCATGACTTTAAAAATAAGAATCTAAAATTGCCTCCCCAGCTTTTCTATTTTTAGAAAATCTTGTTTTAACATAACCGATGTCGGTTCTGTAACCGACATCGGTCAAACGTAACCGGCATCGGTTATCTAACCGATATCAGTCAACCTATACCTATTTTGATTATATTCAGGCCTTCTATTTGTTTTTTAAAAATTTTGGCGGTGCCCGCCTCTTTTCCCTGCATAATGACATCACTATCAACATCCATCATCATACTAAACATCAATATTTCAAAACATATGCATCATTTATATATACATCACAAACATTCCAATACCATCAACACAAAAACATAAAGCATTATAATATATGCACTAAATCCACAATTGCACACACCATATGGATCAATCTCATCATCTATATATATCATCAAAACAATGTTACAATATACAAATTTCCCTACATGGGGCCTCTATCATACAAACCAAAAATACAAAGTCGGCACGCAGGCCACTGTCTCTATAAAAATATCGACTTGGCTCATAGGCCAGCCTCTCATGTCAAAAATATACTCGAATCGCAGGCCGGTATCAACTATACAACATGTACTCAGCTCGCAGGCCGGTATATATAACAAACATGAATACATCAAATGAGGGCACGTAGGCCTCTATATACACACTCGATTCGCAGACCGGTGTCTCTATCAAATCAAAAAAACCTAGCTCTACTCCTGGGGTGACTCAGCTCTCTCCCCCTCCTTCGGCTCATCTCTCAGCTGGCCCCTGTGCCGGATCTCACCTCCTACCCTCACTGACCCACCGGTTGTGGCTACGGCCCCCTATGACTTATGAATCCGGGATGTCTCAACTCTGTGAGCTACATATGGCTGATAGTCAGCCCCGGTACCATCTAGTACATCCTGATAATATCAGGCCTCCGCTCTCACCTCCATTTAGTGGGCCCGTGCTACCATGGCTGGTGGGGCTGGTCCCCCGGCTCCTAATATAACTGGGCCCTGTCCTACCTGTACACCCTGACCCTATGCCTGTACCTGTGGTGGCGATGGAGCTACCATCAGAGCCTGAACAGGGACCTGTTCCTGTGCCTGAACAAGGATCTGGCCTTGCGGCTGTGCCTATGCATGAACATGTGCCTGTACCTATGCCTGTCCCTGTGCTTGAGCCAACTGCCCCTGTAGCACTCCGATCTGTGCCTTTGCAGTAGCAAGCTGCCCCTGTAATAGCTACACCTGTCCCAAGAGATGGTCCCTCTCCACTATAACAGCTGCCAAATCTGGATGTGCGGGCTATTATCTCATGGCTACCCTCTTCCCTACCCACCAAATCAAAAATGCACCTGTAACATCAGCGTCGTCTACCGTATCATCCGCCGGTCTCTCCGTGACCCAAACTGGGTCCAATGGCTACAGAAGAGGCAGTGGTGCCTCTACATCCTCCCTTCAATACTATGGGAAGGGAGGTGGCTTGTCATGTCATAGACCCAACTGTCAGCGTACCCTCTCTAGGGGAATCCACTCATGCTCCCCGGGTCTCCATCTAGCTATCCAGAAGATATACTGGATCCATCGTAGCTATGCTCGGGCTCCTACTCAGGGCTGATGGCCTCCATATAATATCTAGTGCAGTCAGGCCCTCTAACATATGCCGGTAGTACATGACATCTCGCCCTGTAATAACCACTCGTGGCTAGCCCATGACCCCCAACCACCTCTGGAACCCATACCTATACACTACCTACGGCCCTGGCTATTGGGGTAGCCCTACCGGTCGTAAACACACAATGTGCTCATAGGCCCAATAGTGTAGCAATAATGTCGAGCATATCCTGAATTGCCTCATACGGCAATAGCCCTAGAGCTCTCTGTATAGCTGCACCAAATACACCGGTGCCCATGCATAGCAGGTGTGCTCCTCCACCATCTCATGCAATACTCCCATCAGTGCCCATGGGAAGCGACCTCTCTCTGAGTCTAGGAGGGTGAAGTAGGTGATACCAATCATCATCAGCATGGCAAGCCGTGTCTCCTATCGATGTACATGATACATATCACCGTAGTAAATGCTCACGCTATGATATGTAATCAATGGGGATGCATCCCCGAATACTTGCAGGATGTTGTCCATTGTTGTCTCAACATCCACCTGGAACACTGCCTCGCCTATGATCAACAGTCTCAGGATGTGATACACATCCTCTAGTGTGACCGTCATCTCTCCAATAGGGAGATGGAAGACATTGGTTGCCGGATCCCATCTCTCGATGAGGGAAACCATCAGGCTGTGGTCCCTATCCATAGCCCTATATATCTAGACTTTGCCAAGTCCAACCTCCCGCATGACTGACCACTACGCTCCAGTCACATTTGGCCGCATCCACCCCAGTAGAGGTGACATCCAATCCTGCATCATCAGCTGCTGGCGTGCCTACAAAAACAACCCACTCCATCAGGCCTACTCTTTCCAAAACAACTACCCAATAACCCCAATATCCCTAACCCCACCCAAAAAAACACCTACAATATCCCCTTTACCTATCCCACAACCTACAACCTACCCCACTCATACACCACCTGATTACCCCCACCCCAATAACCTTTCCTACCAACTCTACCTTTTCCCCTTTCACCCCACAAATCTATCCTACTCGCCTACAACAAACCAACACAATAAATTTCACACCCTTTCCTCCTACACATGATAGCCGGTACCGGTCACCCTCGACCGCCATCGGTCCCCCACCCCTTATCTGTACCCTATTTTTTTACACCGACGTCAGTCGACCCATGACCGATGCTAGTCTCTGAACCCCCAAAATCTAAACAGCTTGCATTGTGACCGATGCCAGTCACTTAGTGACCGACATCGGTCACTGTGGGATTTTGTGGCCAGATCGAAAACGGCCCCCAAACCCCCTTTTTTCTATTTTTAACCTATCTACCCAACCCAATTTCCTAAACACTTACCCACCCTACCGTGTTGACTTACGTAACATATCTACCCACTCCATTTTATGATTTATCTTCATTTATTCATTATTTTATCACATTTTAGATTCCTACCCCAAAACCCACATCCTGGCTAAATTCATCAACTTCACACAAATAGGGATTTAGAACCTACCGTTACGACTACACGTCGTCATGGTGGGATAGGTGGTGGTGGTCCATCTCCTCCAGCACCTCCTACTCCTCCAGGTTGTGCCATAGCTCCCAATCTCCTCATTAGGGTCCTCAACCAATCAAACTCTACCTCCTGATCATTGGGGCCTACCAATAACTCCCTCCTCCACTCAACTAGTGCCAACTCAGCCCACAAAATCAACAAAATCAATTCAAAACTCAGACAAGAAAAAGGTTGGCACTCAAATTGACGATGTGAAAATGACACGCTGTATTTTTATTTTTATAGGTTTTGTCCTATAACCAATATCGGTTAGACCGTTCCCTAAAACACCGATATCGGTCTTCTAACCGATACCAGTCATAACTAACCGATATTGGTTACATGCCTAGTTTTTCCTAATTCCTTCCCTTATCCACCAATTTCCATTTCTCATTACATCACCTCCCCCCGGATTTGCTAAATAGCCTTATTTTGAATTCATGGGCCCAACCCAAGGCCGTAACCACTCAATTGGCCGACCCAAGGCCGCAACCAATCACTTGACCCGACCCAAGGCCACAACAAACCAATCGGCCCAACCCAAAGCCGCAACAAACCAACCGGCTAGACCCAAGGCCGCAACAAACCAATCGGCCCGACCCAAGGCCGCACCCAATCACTTAGCCCAACCCAAGGCCGCAACAAACCAATCGGCTCAACCCAAGGCCGTAAAAAACCAATCAGCCTGACCTAAGGTTGCAACAAACCAACTGGCCTGACCCAAGGCCGCACCCAATCACTTGGCCCGACCCAAGGCCACAACCAACCAATCAGCCTGACCCACGGCTGCACCAATTAAGTACCTCGACTGAAGCCCACAAATTACGATTCTATCCACCCATAATGTAGCTGTTTGTTCAATCGAGCTCACCTTTTCGTGATTTAGCATGACTAGGATACTTGAATTGATTAGCCAACCAGATTTTCTTAGACCGAGACCGTGATGTTTATCTCAACCAAACCAACCATTTGGTACTGCCGAACATGCCTAAATTTCCAGTACCTTACTTGTTATATCCCCTGGAGCTACTTCCTATGCCTTGGATACTAGGATTATATCAACCTTGTTTGGATAAACTATCGACCTTTGCCTATGAATTGCTTTTTTTCTCTTTAATTCGTGTACCCTGGTCGCACTACTATATTTCAATGTGCATCTACCTCCTTGAAATTACCCCACCATCTTACCATCATCTCATCATAATTCACCCTTTATCAACCCTATCCCTGATTTCACGTCACCTCAATCTGTGATAGATTTAAAGGGGATTACCTATACCCTTAACTAGGGCAACCACTTTTTATTTTTTTCAGTGCAGCTTTAAAGTACAAGCTACATGACAACAATGGGCAAATGTAGACACCAAATTTGGGTCTTACGATGCCCTTTACCCCATATCTCATCCCGCAACCTAACCCTACCTCACCACCTAAAACCTTACACACCTAATGATTTATTAATTACCTTATAATTAATAAATCCACATCTCCAAACCCACCACCTCATCTCGCCACCTCACCATGACCTAGCCCTAACCCTAAACGAACCTAATTAAGACCTATGAATTGGTCCAGACCCACACCCATGACTCATCACCCCTCACCCACACCAAAACGAGCCTAATAATGACTTGACCAAGCCCACAAATGATCCCTCAGGAGAAAAGAAGGCAAAGATGGTTGTTTTACTAAAATAGCCACTTTGACCTAATCAACATCAGTTCCTACTCGACCACTGTCAGTTATGTAACCACCATCGGTTCCCTATTAATGACTTCCCCCAACCAAAAAGAAAGGATCGGGAATTCATTTTGGGGCAGGAGAAAGAGAAGTGAAACAAGTAGAAGAGGTTGCAGAGAAGAGCATCGAGCCGAAGACTGCAACTGAGCAACTGGATCACTGTCACCCTCATTCAAGCATTGGAAAAGATTGAGGATAGCTTCATCAGCTTTCTTTCCAATACTGGATCATCCCAACTAAGCCTTACTGTCAACACCACATTCCTTGGACCTTTATCTTCATCAGGAACCAGTAAGTATTATCTTGTAGTTCTTTGTTATCATTTTGCTTTAATTCATATTAAATGAGGAACTGACCACCTTCAAAAGGAAGTCTAATATTTCCTGGGCCTAAGGTAGTTCTCTCACCTATTGTCTAATTAAGATCTGGTGGTCTTATATTCTTACTTACAGGTAGTCCTTCCCAGATAAAAAGGATTTCTTCACAATCGATCTGATCTCTCTACGGTACGTGCACACCTTCCCAACATTCAATAGGTATTCCTCCTAGCCCTAACCATTATCTATTTCTCAAGAGAATGAAATGATAGAAGCAACTCTATTCTGGAAAGAAATTCTGTGTGAAACAGATACTACCAGTATACCATGCGATAATTAGGCACATGGGACTTATGAATTGTTTGGGTGATATTTGAAAGGATCGGTGACCAAGGTAACAACAGTGCATATAGTTTGGCACCTGGGAGGAAATGAAATAACCAAGTATTTTGGGGATGCATACCCTGAGGTCTTTTTGAGAGAAATGGAAACTCATTGGAGGGATAACAAGTGACGAGGTATGCTGAGTTATGTTTTGATAGGCACAGCAGTAAGGTGGTGTGCCATGCATAGTGAAAACTTGTTCGAATGGCATGAAGTTAGAATTTTGCTCACTGTCTGATTCTCAAAGAGAAACATACCCACCACTATTAGGGATTACAATGGAAATGGACCTGCATCTTCTTTATATCCAAGCATGTGAAAGGGTCTGGGGAGAAGGCACAGAAGCTTTACCAACCTCCCTTTGGGTGCACAAGTTATATTTGACACTACAAGGTTGCGCATGTGCATGGTACATCCATTCTGAAACATGTCACCAAACAAGAAATTGGCAGGAATTGGCAGATGTCCTGGTTCACACATTCGAGTACCGAAGTACCAAGCAACCAGTTCATGCAGTGTTACAGACTATCAAGTGCCTCACTCCGGGGGATTGCACCATGGTGGAAGATAGATTATTAAACTTACTTGGTGGACCTATCTTGGAAACATGGTTTGAAGATGAGGAACTAGAAGACCTACAATACGAGCGTGCATGTGCTGAAAAGGAGAAAGGAAAGATGGTATACGTTATTAATGGAGAGGAGATGGAAGGCCTGAATGTCAACCATTTGGTTGGAGCATGTGAACTAGTTGAATGTGTGTATGGATGTGCACGCATGTACCATGAACCAGTCAAAACCAAGAAATTTAACATCATCTCGGAGAAGGAGCCCAAGGAAGCTATCATTAGGGACTACTGGTCGGACAAGGAAGTATCAAATATCATTGATCTCTTGTGTGAATTTGAGGATTTATTCCCATGCGGATACCATGAGTTAAAAGGAATCCACCATTCATTGGGGGAAATGAGGATAAAGTTGAAAGATGGTGTGCACCCGGTCAAGAAGAGGCCTTACAGGATGAATCCCAACATACACATAAGGGTTAAAGAAGAGCTAGACAAAATGATAGCATCCGTTATCATTGAGGTTGTAGAGGAATCAGAATGGATAAGTCCAATGGTGATCAACATAAAGAAGAATGGGTGGATTAGGATATGTGTGGATTACAGGGAATTGAACACTATTTGTATCATAGATCCTTTTCCCAACCCCTTCATTGAAGAGATTTTGGAAGGAATTGTTGGGCATGAGGTCTATTCCTTTACGAATGGATTCTCGAGATATCACCAAGTAAGGATTTCTAAGGAAGACCAAGATAAGACAACTTTAACCATCGAGTGGGGAATTTTTTCATATACAATCATGCCCTTTAGATTGAGGAATGAACCTACTGTATTTTTGTGCATAGTGGTACAAACATTTCAGGACTTCATCCAAAAATTCCTTCAGGTGTATTTGGATGATTGGACAATGTATGGGTTATTCACGGACCATTCTGACAACCTGAGATTGATGTTTGAAAGATGTCGAAAGTTGAGTATTTCCCTCAACATCAAGAAATGTATCTTTGCAACTCCTTTTGGAATGTTGTTGAGGCATATCATATGCAAAGAGGGTTCACGGGTGGATCCCACAAAAGTTGCGGTTATTGTGGGGTTAGGGGAGCCTACCATCCAAACCATCATGCACGGATTTATTGGACACACTGGGTGCTACAAAAATTTCATTAAGGGATAAGCCAAGATCTCCACGCCTTTGGAAATATTTCTTAGACATAAGAGTGCCTTTCAGTGGGGAGAGGCTCAATAGAGGGAATTTGGCACTCTAAAAGCCAGGCTTATCACCGCACCTATTCTATGATTCCCATCCTTGGATAAACCTTTCCATGTCCACGTGGATGCCTCTGGTACAACAATGGGAGATGTTCTTGCTCAACCAGGAGAGGGGATTGTTGATCATCCCTTTTGTTTTGTAAGTAGGAAGTTGACACCTGCAGGACAAAATTATATAACGACCAAGCGTGAGGCATTATCAATGATCAATGAGCTTCACAAATTTAGACAATATCTGTTAGTAAATCCCTTCATATTCTACGTTGACCATATGGCCTTGAAGTATCTAGTAAAAAAATCAGTGTTACAAGGGTGCATATGCCATTGGGTACTTTTATTTCAGGAATTTGAATTCAAAGTGGTGGTAAAACTAGGAAAGAACAATTGTGGGCCAGATAATTTATCCAGGATTGATTCGGGAGAGGATGTGCAAAGTATCAAGGAAACCATGCTAGATGCATAACTATTCAGGTTGTGGTGCGCGCCCTCAGAATTAGAATACATTGCTATTTTTCTCAAGGAAGGTGTGGTGCCCAAAGGGATGAATGCACTAGAAAGGAAAATGTTAGCCATATGCACCACGCCCTTCATGTTGATCAATGGGTATTTGTATAAAATGGGCCGTGATGAGATTTTGTTCCAATGTATATTATAACATGAATGCATGGCCATAATATAAGAAGCTCATGGTGGGATTGCTGGAGGACACTATGTGGGGAACACAACCTCGTGCAAGATCCTAGTCACTAGACTATGGTGGGAAATGATTCACCAGGATTGCATTGAGTTTTACAAGGCCTGTTACTACTGTCAGTGCCTTAGTAGACCTGGAAGAAGGGATGAGATTCCCTTGCACCTAAACCCATAGATTTTGAAAAATGGGCAATAGATTTTATTGGACCAATCTCACCAGTTGCGTGAAGGAATAACTCACAGTATATTATTACCTGTACTAACTATCTGACAAGGTGGGTAGAGGCCATGCCCACTAAGGATTGCACCATAGCCACGACTACTATGTTTTTGTGGGAAAATATTATCAGTATGTATGGGTGTCCATTAAGTTTAACAAGTGATAGGGGCACTCACTTTTTGAATGAAACCGTCAGGATTCTATTAGAAAAATTCATGGTAGCCCACCATAAGACTACCCCCTATCACCCTTAGGAAAATGGGACTGTAGAGGCATTTAAAAAAATCCTTATTCATACATTAACTAAGATATGTGATGTGGGTAGGAAAGCTTGGGATGACAACGTGTTAGTAGTTCTTTGGGCATATAGAACAACATATAAAAGGTTGAACAAGGCCACACCATTTCAACTGGTGTTTGGTGTGGAGGCTGTTTTACAGATCAAATTTATGCTACAATTGCTATGTATAGCGCACGCAGGAGGGTTGGAAAATGAGCAAGCGCTAGAATAAATAATTGATGGATTGATAAAGTTGAATGAAAGGAACTCACTAGCAAGATGGAGCCAAATAACTGAAAAAGATAAACAAAAGGCATGGCATGACCACCACATTAAGAAAAAATAGTTTGAGGTTGGCCAGATGGTATTGCTATATGATTCAAAATTTCTACGCCATCCTGGAAAGTTGAAGGTGTATTGGTTGGGTCCTTATGTAATTTCATACATCCTTGATTCAGGCGCGTGCCAGTTACAAGTGCTGGATGGAACAAAATTACCTGGACACTTCAATGGGAGTAGGCTGAAGCCCTACTATAAATAATGCTTCTTGGCATTTGTAAATAAGGCATTTTTACCAGTTAGCTTAAAATTTCCTTTTATGCTTTTCCTTTCTTGTTTTTCCCTTTCACGTTTTTGTTTGGTTTTATGCCTTGGGCACCGGTAACCTTATTAATTTTTGACTTATGAATGCACAAAGGACCGTACATCGAATTAGTGTGAGGTGAGGTGATAAAGGGAAGCATGGAGTTATTTTTCTAGAGGATTGAGTTGGTAGACCGTTTGAATTGGATCTGATGAAAAGATGCATTAGGAGAAAAGAAGGCAGATGAGTGGCAAAATAAGGCTACATTGGAAATCCACATACAAGGAGAAAAAGTGTAAAAAACACGAGGTAGGTGAAAGAAATAATCATGAGGATGGAAGAGGTGCCTTTGGCGTTGGTAACATGCATGCAAGAGTCTTATATCAAGATGGATTGTTTGTGCACCAGAAGGTTGGAAAAAATTTTGTGCAAGGATTAGGCGCGAGTGAAAGCAGTTTTCACATAGGGATTGGGTGCGGGTGAAAAAAATTTTGTGCAAGGATTGGGCGTGTGAGGAAATGTGCTGAAGTCAGGTTTTGTTTGGAAATTCCGAATTAAACATGGTCGTATGGTGGTAGGTATCCTATCCTTAAATGTGTAAAAGTGGGAAAAGCTATAAATACAAGAGTGGGCATTTCATTATTTTACTTTGTGAAAACAAGAAGAGTTATTTTCATTCGAGAGCTAGGGTTTCAAAGATTGACTCGTGCGAAGGAAAATACAAAAAACTTAAGCACAACCATTCTGTTATATCTACAAACTGGTGCATAAGTGATTCATAGGTGTGAGGAATATTGTAAAGAAGTGTCATAATCAAAGGAGAAAATTCTGAGATTAGGGTTTGTGTTTTAGGGCACTGGGTGCGAGGGGAAAATGTTCAACCAAAATCACAAGTTAACTTGGGAATGAAAGCAATGGGTAAAATGATGGCCATAAATCCAGTTGATAAACCTACAATACAATTCAAGAGGGGAAAGGGTAAGGGAAAAGGAAAGAAGAAAGAAGAAGAAATCCCCTTGGATACCAATGAAGAATGGTACTCAGAAATGCAATACCTGAATGGGGTTTTACTAGGGCAAGAGTGGGAGTCCCACATCAGACAGATGTCTGTGATTGACAATAATCACTGATCAAGCATAATTGCAAAGGAAATGGCGTTGGAGCTGGTGTGACCAAGAAATAAATGAACACCTGACAGGATGCCAATCTACAGTGACGTAGTCAAGCTGAAAATGGAGAAGACAGAGCTTCTCCAAATTTACGAGTTACATTATTTTGGGAATCCTGAGTGCTTGTAACAATGGCTAATGACGCACGTGCATGAAGACTTCTTATACTTCATGGGGCACAAAATGTGCATAACTCCCTAGTTAATTTCACAATTAACAAGCCTAAGTTATAAAGGGGACGTGCTCCTAGATGACCTGTAGGATGAGGAGGTAATTAAAGAAACCATTACATCCTAGGAATATAAGAAGGGATAAAGGTACTATGACGTCACGGATATCAGCGATTCAGTGATGAAGATGGTTGCGCACCATGACTCCAAGCTGAATGGGCAAGAAAGGTGGACCTAGTTAAGAAAATCCTAGATGAATGTCTATAGTAAGGTCACATAAACCACTGAATATAACATCTCCCAGTACATAGCAAATGAAATTATAAGTAGCGTGGAGAACGGGGGAAAGATCCTTTTTGGAAACATCCTGTTAACCATTGTGTTCTTAGAAATCGGGGTGCCTGATGCATCTGTTAAGTTCATATGGGAATACCTTGATGGAGACCCTTCACCCGCGGACAAATTCCAGAAATACACTTGTGAATCAATGACAGGGGTAGACAAGGCACGCTTGGACAAATGGTATACGCGCCTCAGGAAAGCATTCGAGGCTGAATGGTGGATCCTAGAATAACTCCCCATGGTAACTGATGGAGAAGCAGAGTTCATGGTATACCAACACTTATGCATTAGCAGATTCATCTTGGTGGATGCCAGTTGGAGTCCCTGGTGCAAACTCCCCTTCTCATTTACTGCCCAGTTTTTCCAAGCAGGGGTAAACAGGTACAAGGAGTCAAAGAAATTGAATCTAGAGTTGTCCACCCTTGATAGTGAACACAGGGAAATGAGAAAGAAGTTGGTCTCCTCGGGGAAGTGCATGCATGTTGAAAGATACGTATCACAAGATGTTCACATTGTAAGGCCCGTGACCTTACCTATTGCTAAGAGTGATGTTGCCAGGATATACCTTCACATAAAGCCAAAGTTTGAGAAGGGTGCGTACGTGGAAAATGAAATATCCATCCTGGATGACCCCATGGGAAGAAAGAAGCCAGCCCCAAAGTGTAAGGAGAGGGAAGAAGGGGGAAAACAAGGGGCAGTGGAGAGGCAGAATGTAGGTACCGCGGGGCCGAGGACCTATGTCCAGAAGAAGAGGAGAACGGTTTTCAAGGAGAATACCCCGGAGTCTGCGATGCCACCATCCCATGGGGATCCCTCAGATGAAGAAAATACCACATCCCCGACCCCATAATTTTCAGAAAAGGAAGAAGAACAAAGAACAGAGGAACAAGATTCTGAAAATACAGACAACCTAAATGCCTATGTAGGCGAGAAGGATGTTGATGAAGGGGAAGAGTTCGAAGTGAATTAGGAACCGGTTGATGTCCATGATTTGGAGGAAGAAGGAGCAAATGATAAAAATGATTCTTTCATCTTTGCAAGGAGGAAGGGTGCCTAAGGGGAGGGAGGCATGCGGAGTGAAGAAGGGAGCGAAGGGGCAAGCACCAAGGAGTAAGAAATTCCTAAGCTCACCGAGGAGGAAATAGATGAAAAAGTGACAAGGGAGGTAGAAACGATGATTGATTCCTTGGTCAATGATGATTTGGGGTGTAGCATGGAGCTCATGCTCGGCGAGTTCAAGAAAGAACAAAGGGAGAAGAGTGGAAGTAGCACAAAAGGCATAACTCTTTCAGTGACTATTCTAAAGGGCATACACACGGGAAGTAAACACGCGGAGGAAAGAAGATCGGCAATGGGGTATGCTAATGACCGTAACAAATTTTTGTGCATGCACTTCCAGAGTACCATGCCCACCAAGGAGCTCACTGCCATGGATTCCTTCGATCCTAAGGGTGGATACCCATGCATGAGGAAAATGCTATCATGGGCATTTGACTCCCACATTGATGAGCCCAAATTCAAAGTTAACCAAGAGGCAATACTGGATCTCTCCAAGACAAAGGGGGCCAGCCCCCTCATAAACACACAACACTTGTTGGATGAGCAAGTGTGTAATGTGCTCAACAAGGTCTTCATGGAGGTATAGGTAAGGCTATTCTGCAGAAATGACAAGATTAAAGCCTTGGAGGACCTATTGGAAAAGAGGAAGGAAGAAGTAGTTAAGCTGATAAAGGAACTCGGCCTTGAAAATTTGATCAGTGCTCAACTACAACGGGAGTTACAGGAGGAGAAAGTAAAAGTGTGCATAGTCTCCAAGAAGGTGGAGCTCATCTCCCATACTATTATCATGAAGCACCCAGACCTTAACCCTCTCACGTAAAAGTATGGTTCATCCATGGAAGTTCTTGAGGACTTGACTCGGATCCTCACCATGGAAAGGTAGCCTTTTGCCTTGGAGTCGGTAGAGGATATAGCTATGCGTTCAGAGAAGGAGGATAAGCTAAAGGTAATCATGCTCATAGCTGAATACAATAAGGTCTTGGCTGATGTAAGAGTAGCTGCACAAACCGCAGGGGTCACCTACGACCACTGCATGGATCAGGACAAGGTGACAGACATGCTACTTGCAGACAACAAGGCTGAGCTAAAATAATTCAAGGAGAAGAACAAAGGAAATAGGGTAGAATGAGAAAATATTTTAGCTGAGGTAGAAAGAAAATCTAAAGCTGTTGAGGCCCTTCGGGTCTCAATCAAAATATAGCTTAAAGAACTCTACAAGACCATTACAAGGAAGATGGATGCCTTAGAGGATCTTGCGAAGGAACTAGAAACTGTGGTGGAGACCATTACCACAAAGGGGGAAAGGTTAACCTTTGATGAGGTGATCACATTGGTCAACAACATTTGTAAAAGGGTGTAGGATGAGGTCAGCGTGTGGGATACGCTAGAGGCCGACATATGGCAAAATTTTCCCCTTCTGCTTCATTAGGAAATTTTTTCCTTCTATTCTTTCTCTTCCTCCCCCCCCATTCTTTATTCTTTCCCTCCATTCTTTTCTGAGGCAAGCCCTTGCATTTTTGTACTACATTATTTGAAAAGGTTCCTGAGGGTGGAGAACAGGTGAAGTGTGGGGTAGTGTTGGTCCCTTGATATAGCTTCCAAATCTTAAAGACGCGTAAATGCGCATGAAACCAATGAAGAATGCATGCAAGTGAAGGCATGCAAGGCAGGATTCAAAAAGGGTTCTTGGAGAACCAAGGGTGCGTGCGCCGTGCAAATAACAATTTGGGACTTAGACATTTTTGGCCTTTTTGGACATAGGACACATGAAGAACGTGTTCCATCTGGATAAGGTTTTAACCTGGCGACAGGGTTTCCTGGAAGGAATATACCTTGCGATAGAAAGATTCTTAAAAGCTTAATCATGACATGGAGAGGCATGTGCCTGGGGCGACCCCACACCTTGAAACTTGGGGCCAGATCTAAGGCTAGCAGAGAAGTTTGTTAGAGCTCAGAAGAATATTTATACGTGTGCATCCTTGGCAAAGAACAAGGGATAGAAGTGAGGTAACGTGAAGCTCTGCAGAATTACCATGCGACAACTACGGGATGAAATTGGGTAAAGGATTCCAGTAAGGATGTAATGGGAAAATGGGGAATGACAATTTTTATTTTTGTGAGCAATACTTGTATGGATCCACACATGGCGCATGACTACGTGATCTGCCTCTCTATAATATTTTATAAGTAATACTATGAATGAATGTGATAAGGTTGCCACTGAAAAATGTTTATGTTAAGATCTCTTTCTCTGTATTACCTGCATATTTCTATTATACTTTTGTTCACATATAATCATGAGCTCTTACTTGAATGATATGTATAATGGTGGATTTAGAACTTCCTAGTTCTAGTTACTTTTGTTGCACGCTTTTCTTACTATTATGAATGACAGGACTATAGAAGTCGTTCCTGAGCTCTATAGCTTTTTCATGTCTTGTTAAATCACTAAGTCAGAGATCATGAATTATGCCTTCCACTCAAACTCACATAAAAGAGAGACTTGGCTCCCTCTCGTGCACCTCAGGTGAGCACCCAACACCCATTGGGTGATAGGCCAGGCATGCATGAGGTTGCCTTGTTCTTAGTCGGGTGCAAAAATGACTACATCTTGGTTCCATTGTTAGGGACCTCTTTTCGAAGTTGTAGTGGAATATGGCATACATCATGATCTGTGTAAAAAGTGATGGCAGAGCGCTTAACACTTGAAGGTGTTGAAGATTAGTTTAAAATCAATAGAGGATGAATTCACTCAGAGATTTAGTACTGCATCTGGGTTTGATATGTGAAGATTGGTGGAAGACACTCTTTATAATGAGTTGTATGAAAATTTCTTCTATTGTTTCCCAGTAGAGTTATTCGAATGGATCTTGGCTTATACATCTAGATCGAGAGTGGCATTATAAATCACACCCTTGGACCCAAGAAACGTATCAGAACTTGCAAGATGTTGATCTAACGTGGACCCATGCTATAGATCATTGGTGGAAGAGAGTATTGACTAGCTACACTCTGGAATACACCATTTCCACGTATTCCTATCTAGAAGTTTCTGGAGTTTAAGTTCTTGTGAGATCCCAGGGGATCATTTCTACATGTTATCCCCCTGGCGATCAAAATCTTGATGGTAACCATGGGTTTAGAGGCATTTCCTATGGCCGGCTAAACCACTCTAAGCGCTTGGCAAGGAAGCTAGGTTGGGGATAGATGGATTATATAACGACTGAAAAGGAATGGGAGGAGAGATGGCTCAAGTATAACAAAGTGTTTGAAAGGGATATCAATAGACATTGCGGGATTATAAGGGGGTTATGGAGCCAGAAATGGTGGAAAGGAGTTGAGGTTCATGTGGAGGATGTGGAACCCAAACAATCTGTGATACCCCATCTTGGTAAGCGCGGGAGAGAATACCTTGAGGCTTCTGATGAAAGTCTATCATGTAGAGAAAGAAGAGTCGTTGGCATGCATCTGACCCCACCTAACGCCCAAACCTTAGCACTTGGTTTTTTTGAATGAGGGAAAAGTACAGTTGATCCATTTTATATCAGTGGAAGCAACCAATCGGTATCCAGAAAGTACAACTTCTTGTTTGGAACTTCTATAGCTTCACACACTATTCTAGTATTTGGTGGAATCTTTGGGTAAGGCACATACCCAGTGGGTTTTGGAAGTGCGTTAGGAAGTGGTGGAGGAAATACGATGTGAAGTGGTGTTAGTTCACAAAGTTTTAGCACATAATTTAGTGGGACAACAGGAGAATTCGACACGATGAACACAAGCCCTGTAATTAACACAGGAGGATTTGGAGGTCGAAGTGGTGGAGTTGGTGGCTCAGGATCTAGTGGATCTAGTGGAGGAGGAAACACTTGAGGAAACCAAGGGACTGGATCAGGAGGACAAGGACCTCAACCACCTCCACAAGTCTTCTTCGAGATGTCTCTGCACTTACCAGATTACAGTGGGATAGAAGATGCCATAGAGCACATGCATGAGTGCAAGTTGCTATGGCACACAAAGGGGATCACAACCCAAGATTGAAAGGACACTCAATTTGTGACAACCTTGTAAGGATGTGCACATAGTTGGTATAGAAAGTATGATCCTCATCATAATGTTGTGGATTATACCACGCTGAGAAATGTATTCTTGGTGAAGTTCCACATACCTGAATTTGAATAGAAGAGACTTAGCTCTCTTAAATAAATCCAGCAAGGAATGACAGAGAGCATGTGGGAATATGATGCACACTTTAAAACTCTATTATCTAAATTGTCTTATGATATCCACCCTTCACAACATGCTCAGTGGTTTGTCACAGGGTTGATCACACCCTTTAGGAGGGATTTATCTCATAAAACATTCACAGACCCACGTGAAGCGTTGGAAGCTGCGTTACACACTGAGGCCATTTGTAGTGTTGACACTAGTGTTAGCCCATTTATGGAGGCTCAGATCGCTGCCATGGATAAACAATTAGAGAAATTATCTGCCAACACATCTCTAGATATTCACAGTGGGATGTGGTGCACGGATTGTAATGTAGAAGGGAACACAAAGGATAATGGTGGGATATGTACTCGGAAGGTAGTACGCTTCGTAGTAATAAAATGTGAAATATGTCGTGAGGACCATGATGCAAGTAGGTGCCCCCTGTTGCAGCGTGTAATCTATAAAAACATGTCTTGTTACTGCAAGATATGTACCTAAACCACACATGACACCAAGGGTTATAGATTTATTGACTCGGCTCCCTCTCACATGCCTCAGGTGAGTGCCTAGCACCTACTGGGTGATAGGTTGTTGTACATGAGGTTTCCTTGTTCTTAGTGTGGTGAAAAAATGACTACAATGCCTAACCTTAATTCCAACATTCATTAAGTTCTTTACCCATAACTAGCCTAATTAGATATGAAGAACTTCATAAGTTCAGGTTTGCATTGTTGTTCATTAATGTGGCATAACAAACAATTATCCCAAAAATAGGACAACAACCATCAACGTTTAATTCCTAATGAAACCTAGCTATTCAAATCAAGTGTGGCATCCACCTAGATTTAGCTAGTGTTTACTTTATAAACAAATTTATAAAGATTAAAGATCATAACCACTATTCCTTTTATCTTTCATTCTTTGAGAGAGGAAGATTCTTCCTCTACATGGTTAGATGTTAGGTTTAACATAACATTTTTATCATTCGTTACTCATATAGTTTAAATGTATTTCTTAAGTATACTTAATTTTTAAACTATAGTTGTGTAGTTAGAGAGCGACATCTTTTGCAATTTAACAAGTTCATTATAATAAGGGAGATTATACTATCTCCTTAATCCAACTTATTATCTTATAAAAACAATAGTTTACAATAGATATATAGAATACCGCCAAGATATCACTACCAATTCCACCATACAAGTACAAAAGAATTCACACCACAAATTGGAGTACAACTCAAAACCTTTCAATTCATGATGATAAATATACATTTACAAGACAATGCATTTCAAACATTTTGCATGTCAATCAAAATTAAGATCTTAAAAGAACATCACTTTCCTTTTCCAATTCAACTCAAGAATGAATCTAAACTCTTTACAGAAGATACAGAATTAAATAAGCCAATGTATCATAAAATTTTTTTCCTTCTTTTATCACTTACGATGTCCATCTGCAAAAATTGCTAGCACGGGTTAGTTCAATGAACTGAGCATGATAAACACTAAGCAATAAAGTGAAGTGCATTCCACTAATTGTTCCATTAAAATAACTTTGCTTTAATGAAACAATTAATATATCATACAAATGATCATAAGTAATAACATCCAGAAAATAAGTACAATGAAAGAGTCTGAATTCACATTTAAGAAAAGAGTATAGTATAATCCACAACCTCTACATTATATCATAATATTTAATTGATCATATCAATTACTTTAAAACAATCAACAAGTCTTGTCATCCAATTGTTTCTTAGTTCTATAAGAATATAAATACACATTTATCTTTACTAAGGAGTAAAAGAAGTTAATTACAGCATAACTCATATTCAGATGCTTCATCTTTCCATATTAGCAAAATAAGAAGAATCAATACATACTTATTCTGCTATGCCCTTAACCTATTGCTTGTATTAGGATATGTGTATCCCACTTGTGGCTTACCATATTATTTTATTATGTCATTTATACTTTCTCTTTCTTAGTAGGTCAGCCTTGCTGATGGCCATAACATATGAATAGTATATAAAGGGGATTATAGGTAGTATTTCATGATCATGGGAGTATTTGAGTATTATTGTATGGTTTAGAGGTTGCCCCCTGAAAGTGGCAAAGCTATTATAATTTCATATTGAGATCATTATTCTGGAATATTGTGTTATTTGGTGTTATATTTCTGGTCATGATATGAATTATACAAGTAATTTCATTACAAGTGGTATCAGAGTTGCGATTTAGGCCAAAATTAGGGCAAAACCCTAATTTTGTGTTTCTGCCATATATTGCGAAAAAAAGAGAATTAGCGGGATATATTTTTACCAAAGTTGAGAAACATTTAAAGTAAGATTTCCTAAAAATTTCATACTTTTTTAATTTATTTTGCAAAATTTAATAAGAATTTAGTGTTTTTCATAAAATCACTACCTAGGGTGTAAATTGTGGAATTGTTTCAAATTCATTACATTTTCAAAAATAAAATCACAATTTATTTGGGGTTTATTCTTCAAGTTTTTTTATATTTTTCCAAAGTCTTATCAAAATCTGAAACCCTTAAATTTGACCGTGATCCCTACATCCTACTATTTTGGGCATCATGGCGGGGCCTTCCATAAGAAGAAAAAAGAATCCCATCACTCCAGGTAAAGAAATAGAAAAGGATGAGATAGTAGTTGAGGAGTTGGAGACATAAGATATAACTACAGATACCTCAAGGTTAGGGTTTACTTTGACAGACCATAAAGTAAGCCAACTTGAGTTTAACTTGAGATACCTCGAATCTAGGGTGGCCATCAAAGAATATGTGGATATGATTGGACAAATATTTGAGGATTTCATGCAAAAATTCAGTGCGCATATGATGGGTAATCATACTTATGTCAATCAAGGTGGATCCTCAGGTCAATATAATAGACACATGAGCCAGAGTGGTTCTTCGAGTGTGCACAATCCAAATATGAGCACTCTATAGGCCTGTACTATGTTTCCAAAAGTGGATATGCGCAAGTTTGATGGAAAGGATCCACTTAATTGGATAAACTAAATGGATAATTTCTTTGAACTACATCAGATTCCATCAGGACAAAAGGTGACCATGGCAGCTTTGTATCTCGAACCTGACCAATTTATCTGGTAGTGATGGTTATGTGCTCAAAGGAAGAAGAGTGGTCTCAATGTTACATGGCCAATCTTCACTGAAGAGTTACAATTACACTACAGTTCTAGTGTGTCAGATAATTACTTCAGCCAATTAGCAAAGTTGAGACAGACATGATATGTTAAGGATTACATTCATCACTTCCTAAACCTTTCTCTGTAGGTGGAAAATATTACTAAAGAGAATCTGAATGACCTATTTATTGGGGGTCTTAAGGATCACATTAAGCATGAGGTGTGTATGTTTAATCATCATAAGGTTTATGATTCGATGATTATGGAAAGAAGGGCAGAGGAAAAAAATGTATCAAGTAGGAGACAACATTTCACTTATACCAGAGATCGCAACACCTTGGCCCTAGCACTCCCTCGGATAGTTAGATTGACACCTTAACAAATTGAAGAAAAAAGAGAAAAAGGGTTATGTTTTAATTGTGACAGTAAATTTTGACCCGGACATAAATGTGTTGAAAATAAGTTGTTCTACATTTATGGGGCTAGTGAAGATGAAGAGAATAATGAAGATGTAGAGTCAGAGGTCTTGGTTGAGCCATAGGAGGAGTCAAGATATCCTTAACCAATGATCTCATGCTATGCAATTTCAGGTATTATCACCCCCAAACCCTAAAGGTGGTTGGATTCCTAAAAAAATAGAGGGTCATAGTGTTTATTGATTTAGGAAGTACTCACAACTTTATCAATCATAAGTTATCAGTGTACCTAAACTATTTCATTTATCTAGCTCCTGAATGTCAAGTAATGATTGTTGATGGAGATATTGTTACTTGTTCTAGAAAATGCCATAGCATTAAGCTTTCCATGGGAGATTACATACTAAATATTCCCATGTATGTCATTTCTATGGGAGGAGTAGACATTGTGTTAGGGGTTCAATGGCTTACCACTTTGGGAACCATTGAGATGAACTTCCAAGACTTGTTCATGTGATTTCACTCTAAAGGGAGGAATTTTGAGCAAAGAGGCTTAAGAGAAAAGTCTCCACAAATAGTAAGTTCTCATCAGATGCATAAAATGCTAAAAAGGGTGTAGAGGGATTTGTGGCACAACTCTTTTCATTGGAGGCTCATCATTCAAAGGACATTATACCATCAGATATGCAAATAGTGTTGGATGTACACTCTATTGTATTTGAAAATATACCAAAGGGATTACCTCCAAAGAGAGATCATGATCATGCTATTTAGTTATTACCAGGAAGTCAACCACCTAACATCATACCTTATAGGTAACCATATGCGAAAAAGAGTGAAATTGAGAAGATTGTACAAGATATGTTAGAAGCAGGAATCATCCACCATAGTCAGAGTGCTTATTCTTCTCCATTAGTGATGGTACGGAAGAAATATGACATGTGGAGCATGTGTCAGGTGATTATAGGGAACTTAATAAGTACACAATCAAATATAAGTTTCTTATTCATGTTATTGATGATTTGCTTGATGAATTGCATGGTGTTGTTTATTTTATAAAGCTTGATCTTCATTTGGGATACCACCAAATCAGAATCAAGGATGAGGATTTTCATAAAAATGCCTTTTGGACACATGAAGGCCATTATGAATTCCTGGTAATGCCTTTTGGAGTCACAAATGCACCTTCTACATTTCAAATTTTGATGAATTTTATTTTTAAGTCATTCCTATGAAATTTTTTCTTAGTGTTTTTTTTATGATATATTAATTTATAACAAAACATGGGAGGAACATTTGCATCATGTAAATAAGGTTTTGGAAACCCTTGAGAAAAATCAACTTTATGCAAAATCCCTCTAAGTGTTCTTTTGGACTCAAGGAGGTTGAATATTTGGGTCACATTTTCTCTCATGAAGGGGTTAAATTGGATCCTAATAAGATCAAAGCCATGATGGAGTGGAAGGTTCCAAAAACCATAAAGAATCTATGAGGATTTTTGGGGCTTACAAGTTATTACCGAAGATTCGTAAGGAATTATGGAAGCATAGTTGCACCTCTCACAACTTTACTAAAGAAGGAATCCTTTCATTAGAGTGAGGATGCAACCAAAGAATTTGAGCAACTAAAGGAGGCCATGTGCACCACTCCAGTCTTGACTACTCCAGATTTTTCTAAAACATTCATTGTGGAATGTGATGCATCAAGGATGGGTATGCGGGTAGTTATCATGTAAGAAGGCCATCCTATTACCTTTTTGAGCTATCAATTCAAAGGTAAGAACCTTTCCAAGATGACTTATGAGAAGGAAATGTTAGCTATACTTCATGCAATAAAGCAATGGAGACCAGATCTCATAGGAAGACACTTTAAAGTGAAGAGAGATCATGATAGTCTAAAATACTTCTTGGAGCAGCATTTATCATGTGAAGAACAGAAAAATTATGTCTCCAAGATGTTGGGATATGATTTTGAGATTATCTATAAGAAAGGGAAGGAGAATGTAGTTATGGATGCACTGTCGCAGAAAGATGACTCAACTGCATCCTTGTTATGTGTCATATCCATATTACAAGAAGATTGGATAGATGAGGCAAGGTCTGAATGGAGAAATGACCCAACCACAAAAAACCTCATTCATCATCTCTAGAATGATCCAAGCATGTCTAAAAATTTTTTATTGAAAGGGGATGCTTTATGGTATAAAGATATATTATACCTATGTAAGAACTCCACTCTTAAAAATAGGATTCTATCTGAGCTTCATTCTTTTCCAGTAGGGGGGCATTCTGGATTCTTGAAGGCTTATCATCGAGTCAAACAATATTTCTTCTGAAAAGGGCTCAAAGGGGATGTCTAAAAATTTGTGGCAGAATGCATGGTTTGTCAGCAAAATAATGGTGAAACAGTTCGATCCCCAGGTCTTCTACAACCTCTTTCTATTCCTAGCCAGTGGTGGGAAGAGGTTTCCATGGAATTTATCACAGGATTTCCTAAATCTTATAGAAAAAATGTCATCATGGTTGTGGTGGATAGACTCACCAAATATGCTCATTTTTGTTCCTTGGCACACCCATTTTCTATGAGCACGGTAGCAACACCCTTCATGGACACAGTTCAGAAGCTTCATGGGACACCGAAGATTATAGTAAGTGATCGAGACCCTATATTTACTAGTAATTTTTGGACTGATTTATTCTTATGTTTGGGTACTCAGTTAGCTTGTAGCTCTTCTTATCATCCACGGTCTAATGGGCAAATAGAAGTTTTAAATAAGTGTTTTTAGGGATATCTCCATTTCTTTATGTCTGTAACACTAGGAACTATTGTTACTTCCTCCTGAGCATTCAAGTATTGATATATGATTTCTTCTATAAAAGGATATGTTCCTTTGATTGTGAAGTCATGCTTGATATGGACTGTATCTTCTTTGCAATTGAAGATCTTTGACTGAATCAGAATATAATTGGACTCTTTTATTTCTTTCATTTTACACCTGAGTTTAATCTGATCTCGGAATGAATTGTGGATTTATCCATCTATAAGACCCAGCCTTGGATCAGTGGCATTGATCCAAGAGATGCTTTAAGTTTATTTGGGATGAACAAAAATTATAGACCTTACGCAGGTTGCAAGGTCTGAATGCATTGAATAAGATATTCCGGAGTCTAACTCAGGCTGATCATGTTAAATGAATTGGTTCCCGATATCGTAATATCAAGAAGGTCTTGATCGTGGGCCAGGTAATAAATTTAGATACATTTATTCAACTAGCCTATTGGCAGTGCTGGAGTGAATCCTTTTCATGAATGTATGTCTGTAGGTTCTTATTCTGAACATTCTAAATGTTAGACCTAAACTGGATTTATTAAGGTTAATAATCTAAACCTAAACTATAACCTATGGGTTAGATTAGTGCTAATCTAACCTAAGCCTAAGCTATAAACTAATGTTCTAAAGTTAGTGACCTAGCGCTAATGAGGTTAGACTAAGTATCATCTTAAATCCTAACCTATGCTTCTAACATAACAAATGTTAGTGGAGGAAGGGGACCTATGAAGGGGTGTGAGCCATGGGCGGTAGTTTCTATGGCATTAAATGGGATGGATAAGTATGAAGGACAGGGATTTAGTGGAAGTTTCAAACAGCTAGTGAGGCCGACGTGGCAGAGTCACCAAAGTTAGAAATGGTCTTTGAATTGTTTTTATCCATCGCCAACTATGGCAGTCGATGGCAATGGAGATTGAGTGGGAATTTTGGAGTTAATACAATTAATGAACTCGGTCTTCGAGCTCGGATTTCTTGGGAAGACATGCAAACTGGAAAACTGGTAGTTTGTTTGGTTTTTCATGTGCTCTGGTTTTCTCTTTGTTTGATCACTAGTTCTTCGCACCAGTCTACTTGGTGTTGCATGGAAAATATGTGTGTAACTCGCTCTTTTCTCTGTCAAGGAAAGTTTATAAGGCATGGAAATAACAAATTATTGTTGTTGAATCTAATGTGGAAAAAGAGAAGAAGGCTCAAGCTCTTTCAGTGGTCTTCTTCGGATTTTTAAGCAACATTACCAGGCATGTTAGGCCCTAACCTTTAAAAATCTTGCTTTCTTTCAAATGATTTCATTAGAACAACTCTATTCAGATGATTTTTGGGTTCAGTTGGTTTTTGTGGTAGCTTTTTGTGATTTAGTTGCTGTATCTTCTTACTGGCTCGATTTTTCAAGTGAACCCTTGATGGGTGTGTATTGTGTTTTGAACTATTGCACTATCTTGTTGTTGTTTGCATTTCAGTTAGATTTTGTAGAAATGCTTGCAAGGAGAATACATGAATGCGGTTCTGTGGGAGTCCATGAATTGTTTTCTTGTTTGATTCAGACTTCAGTCGATACCTTGTTGAAAAGGATACTGTTGGAATTCTTGAATGTACATGATATTTCAACTTCTGTATAAGTTATGTCGTGATTAATATATGTTATTGATGCTGTTGAACTTCTTGAAATGAAATTATGTCTTGGATTCTGAAGAAGTACAGTCGTGAATACATTATGTTATTAAATTCCGTTGGAATCCCTGAGTAGATAGTATTTGACTTCTGAAGGAGTTTTAGATTGAGAATATTACTTGGGTTCGACTCCTTTTGAACTATTGAAGCGTATATTATGTTTTCCTCTTCTGTATAAGCTTAGAGCGAATATTGTTGTATTGGACTCAGTTGGAGTCCTTATTATGAAACCAGTATTTTACTTATGTATAAGCTTGATTGTGAATAATTATTATTATTGGCACGGTTGGAATCCTTAATATATATATATATATCTTGTATTTCGGCTTCTGTAGAAGTTTTTTCGTGAATACCATACGTTTCTACTCCTGAAGGAGTTTAGTTGTGATTACGATATGTTATTGTTTTGGTTGGAATCCTTGAATTTTATAGGTATCTTTTATCTTACTACTTATGTAGAAGTTTAATCAAGAATACTATACTTAGTTCGATTCCTTTTTGAAATCCTGGAAAGGTAACCGGTACATTTCTACCTTCTGTAGAAGCTTCAGTCGTGAATACTGTATTGTTATTGGCTATAGTTAAAATTCTTGAATTTGATATGTATCTTGTATCTTTCTACTTCTGTAGAAGTTTAGTTGTGAAGAATACCACATGGTGTAAGACTCTTTTTTAAAACCTAGAATGCATATATGTATGAATTTGGCTTTCTGACCTAATCTCACGTTGTGAATACTTTTTAAACTCGACTCTGTATGAGTCCTTGCTATATTCGCACTATCACGGCTTGGATGAAACTTTTTTGAGCATTATGAATGGTATGGATGACCTGTATGGAGACCTTGTTGAGGTTATTATTGTCCGAGTAAGCTTGATTTTCTGATTTAAACCCATCGCTGTGCATAAACATGGACGATTTAGACTTCTTTTTAATGATTCTTGTGTCCCTTTCTGTCTGGATTCTGTGTGAAAGTAAAGGAAGGGATTTCTTTTCAAAACGTCATACTTGGTTTGAGACCTTGTTGTAATCCGTAGTAGCTTGGCATAGGAGGAAACTCTGAGGAAAAGGTTATTCTATTATGAAATTTTGGCTTTTGATCTAAGTCCTTGCAGAGTTTTAGTAGGGACTAAATTGAGCTGTATGTTACTGAGTGTTTTAACATAGTGGGATTACTCTTGTGATTGTGCATGATTACGTCTTCTGTTAGTCATGAATATCTAGTCGTGAGCTTGACTGAACTAATGAGTTGTTAACTGTACCTTGACAAGCGATGACATTGGTTATTTTCTCATTTGTTGATTAGTATGGAAGGTTATGTGGAGTCTATTTGATAGATTAATCATCACTGCCTTGGCGCGAGAGCTACTGTATTGCTCAGTAAACTACAGGAAGTTGTCTATTATGTGTAAATTTTAACAAAACTTTGGTTCTTCTTGTGGTCTCGTCTGACTTATTCGCATGCGTATAAGGTGAATGCTTTACTCTTGAGTGAGATGGTATAGTCATGAGCTTGATTTGGAAGGGAAATATGAATGTACTCATTTTCTTTCTCTTCTGTTGTAAAGTATTTGTTGATATATTTTTATATAACTTTTGGAATTGTTTTAACATACTGATGGAATCATGTATTATTATGATATTCATTTTACTATGTTGAATGTAATGGTCTTTCTAATGTTTGTTCTCCTTGGGATTCAGATGGATAGTTGTTTTAGATGCATTGGTTCTTCTTGGTCACTAACGTTTATGATGATATATCTGGAAGGTATATAGGACTATTTAGTAACTATAATATGAGTTACGCGTGTATAGTCATGTATTGTATTACAAGAGAGCATAATCTGAAATATGTTTACATGTTTGGTGAATTGATTTCATTTAAACAGGTTGTTTTATGAAAACAATTGGTCGATAGCAATTGTTTTAAGAGTTAGTGCTTATCATGCTCAGTTCATCGAACTGACCCGTGTTGACAATTTTTGCAGATGGTTTCCGTAAGTGGTAAAAGCACGTAGATCTGATAGGATGATTAGATTGTTTAATTTAGTTTTATGATGAATTATAGCTTGATTCTCTAATTGTACTACTTGAAGAAAGATGTTCTTTTGTCTGTTGAGTATTGTATCAAGTATGTTGAATGCATAAAATGTATTTGATTAGTTCTGAAAGGAATGGAAAGAGGTATTTGTTACTTATGTGTTTGCATTCGTATCTTGTTGGGTTGATCTTCTTCGGTTCGAATGATCTTGAGAGCAGTATTATTATTATATAATTTAAATACTTTTTTGATTATCTAAGTATAGCTTGCAAGATTATGTGACTGAATACTTATGATTGTTTAGTAGTTCTGGTATGTTCTATCTAAAGCTAAATTGGAATTTAGATCACTGTCTTTCGGGAAGCTAGGGTTAAAATAAACCTTAGCAGGAAGCTAAACAAGCTGAATAAATTATTACTTCCTAGTCTTAATCTAAGTCAGGACAACGTTTAATTGGATTCTTAATCACTATATCTCGATACTATTAAGTAAGATATAGATTCAGTTATGAGAACTGATATAAACCTAAAAAGGGTTTGGTTAGCAATCTTATGTGAAGGATGATGAGTTATTGTCCAATTTTGATTGATATAGAATTATGTATATTTTATGAACTCCTTGAAGGGACCTCAAGTCTTAATAACTTCTCTTGTGTAATGGGTTTTACTATGCAAGGGTCATTCTAAGGTGAGGAACCCAAGGATTGGGAAAGACTAACCTTAAGGGAGCGTCTTTGAGTATAATTTTAACTCAACGTGTTTAACACTTATTAATAAGTAGATCTTTTTGAGGTGGATTTAAAGGTTGACGGCATAAGTCAACTGCAGGGTTTTACCTTCGAGAAGATTAGGATCTTCTCGAATGATATAACAATGCAGGTGACCTTATGACGACTCCCTTTGCATTGATTGTTAAGATTTACACCTTAAACTCAAACAAATTAATCTGGGACTGATTAGGAACGTGGTCGCGTTATAAGGCTGCCCTAGGAGACTCGAGGTATCTTGACACACTGGATTAACTAGGGTTGACCGAGTATGTTAGTGTATCCCTAGTCCTCGGGGGCATCCTTATAACATTTTCATCTCACTAATCTGTTCCTGAGTGAATAACTTAGGGCAGGAGAGTCTGACAGAAGTTAGTATAAGACATTCTACATAACATAGGAATAGGGTGAAGGACGTGTTCCAGATTGATGAGTATGCCGTCAAGGAATACAAGACATAAGTCAGTATGTTTCAAATCTTTGGCCAAAGTATCGCAAGCTACTGATTGCGTTGTCCTAAGTCACCTAGTCTAAGGGATGAGATGCCGATGAATAATGGTAACAATTATTCAGATAGGTTCCTTGGACAGAGCATTCTGAATCCCAGAATAGGGAAGAGAACCGCAAGAGTGATGTGTTAAATTAAAAAACACCAACTCTTAATACTCATGAATAGATCGGTAGATTATCGAGTCATGGAATGAATAGATCGAAGGTACTCCGAGTCATTACAGCTGCATATGGTTATCTGTTATAAGAATGGTTGTTTTGATTTGTGAGTTCTAAATTATGTATTTAGAACTAGGAAGCATTTATCAAAAATAAATAAAAATTACTTGTTCTAATGTAAAAAAATGAGGATGTTACATTGTACTTTGATGAATATAGTCTGATGATGAATAAAATGGTTTCTCTAATATTTCTCATGCTGGTCATTTTAGCAAAAATAAAGAAAAATTTCATCAAAAAAGTCTCCTTGATTGGAAGACCAGCTCGCTGGGTACCAATCAAAGATAGAAAAAAATTTAAAAAAAAAAATCTTTGATTGGAAAACCGTGGGTTACTAGCCAGTCAGAAGAACAAATTTAGAATCAAAAAGAGGTCCTCTCTAGATCTCAAGAAAACCAGCTTGGTCATGGCACATTCAAACTGCAAAAGGAGGTAACATCTTCTTCAAAATAACATCGGAACAGGAATTACCTGAATTTGGTGATTTGGTTCTTCGCACTATGGTTACAACCATGTTAACAATAAAATTTCTTTAAAGAAACAACTAGAGGTATAATCAAGTTATTTTGTTCTGATTATTTTATTTTTAAGCTTTCTTGTCAAGTTTTTTTAGTACAGCTAGATTGGTACTTTTAACATATTTCTAAGGATTAGGCAAGATCCACAATTCATATCTCCCCTACTTATATGAAAAATATGTGCACCTCTTTTTTTTATTGAAGGATAAATAGTTTTGAAGGAGACTATACACTATGTACAAAAAGTGCTACAAGAATCTCAAATAGCAGAAGGTGAAAGTCATCTTGGAACATGAATACATTCTTCAAACACCTACTAAACTATTGAGGACTGAAGTTATTACAGAGTACCTAATCAAGTAGAAGGATATGAACAATGAATGATGCAAAATGGGAAGATAGTGACATCCGATGAAGAAGCACCTAAGGGCTTCAAAAAATAGGGCATCCCAACAAGATATCAGCATTGAAGGGGAAGGGCATGTTAAAAGCCGTTGACCAATTGCAACAACAAAGATATGAGTACCTGACTTGTTGCTAACCACATCACTTGATATCCTATGTCAATCTATGACCTTCTCATTTTTTAGAGAGAGTTGGAAAAGGTGCAATGGCCGTAACATCTGAGATAAGGTCACTCATGTATGGGATTGTAGCAAGTGCTTCATGATCACGGGTCTCGTTCGCGGGTCTCGTTCGAATCCCAAATGGTTTTCAGGAGTGCCACTCAAGGCTGGCGATACACTCTTCACATGTTGTTCCATAAAATTGATATCATTCCTTTCATAGTAGAGATTGTGTTACAATCCTAACGCCCCTTGGCACCTCTTTGCAATCAAATAATTAATTTCAGTCTAAATATTCCCCATGGGCTAGCCATCTGAAATAAACAACATAGCATGAGGACATGCATGAGTACCTTAGGTGTGGGAGAGAAGGAGAATAATGAGATATCAACATTTTAGGATATGAGACATCTATAGAAGGAGATCCACATAATCAACCTGCAAGTAAAAAAAAAGAAATCAAAAGCAGTCATCCTATAGGAGATCTCACACATGAACTTCCACATGTAAGAAGAAAAGAATATCAAAAATCTAAACAGAAGGAGATCCACATAAGAACCAAAGTTATAGAGAACATATAAATATAAAAAAAAGTCAATCCAAGAAGGATCCACAATAAGAACCTGTTGTAAAGAAAAGACAACCTATGAAATATCAATCAAAATGGAGTATGACTCACATCAAGCAACCTAGTTGGTAAAAGAAAAGTTATTATTTTCAAAAGCAACAGAAGGAGATTCACACAAGAACCTGTCCATATCATGAAAACCAATGACTGACACAAAGAAGACAGATAGGAGATCCACAAAAGAACTTGTTGTAAATAACAAGAGATATCGAATATAGCAACAGAAGGAGATTCAATCACAATGAACCTGTATGTAAACAACAATAAAAAGGGATCAAAAGCAGTAGAAGGAGATCCACATCAAGAACATGTTGTAAAAGAAATAATATCAAAAGCAACAGAAGGATATCCACATAAGAACCTATTGTAAAAGAAAGAAGTATCTTTAACTTAATCCCAAGAGATATCACACAACAAAACACACTGTTGTAGAAGAAAAAAAACTTCAAAAGTTTTCACCAGACAGGAGATCTTTACCAACAAGTTTACCTATTCCCATGTCATTAAAGACAAGTTTGAATCAAAAGCAACAGAAGGAAGATCCATAAGAACAGTGCCCTAAACAGTATATTTTTCCCAAGAGAAGATATTCCTTTCTCTTTTAAAACCTAAGAGATTTGTTCAATGTAATCCATGAAGGAATAGAAATGCATAAACAATATAAGTGATACAAGGTTCAATGATGAGGCCATAAATCTGGCCATAAGATATACCATTATTTTGTTGTTCCAAGTTACCTTTGAAAGTGGATTTAAATGTAATATAGGATAATTAGTACATTTTCATCATGAAGATACAATCATAGAGATATACCCCATATTGTTCATTCTTTATAAATCTTTTCAATATCTATTTTGCATGGAGGGTAATCAACTATTGATTATCCCTGGGACCCAAAGATGCCTAGTCTTAGTGTATGCTTAAGGCCAGTAAAGGAAACCATAATGATACGTATTGGGAGAATTGAAGTATTGTCCCATTACTTAACTCCAGTACATTTACTAAACCAAATCTGATTTCATATTCAAGGATTCTAAAGATCCATTTAAAAATATTATGACAATTTAAGGTATTTGTTTCAATACATCTATCTACAATCTGAGGTCGCATGAAAAATTTATACGTTGCATTTGAGTTAGCCTGCAAAACTCATTAACGAGTTAGTTCCATAACTTGCAGGTTTAAATCATCCAGAACTCATAACAAGATTTAGTTCAAGAACTTGTAATCAATCTGAAATGGTAGTTAGTTCTTCAACAAGACGCGAGTTCACTTAGGGAAGAGAAGAATTAGGATTTGGTTCTGGAACTTGTAGATGCCCTATCAAGTTCCAAGAACCTGGTACAATCTAAAATGACACGACAGTTTTAGTTCCAGAACCATTGCATCAACAGAATGATAGTTTCACGAAGGAGATTGTGAAAACTCAGAGATTACCAGATGGGAAATATGAGATCAGGGTTTTTACTTATATCAATGTGTTTAAGCAAAAAGTCTCATTCATATTTTTTAAAGGTTTTACCAATCCTTGAATTTGAGTAGATCTCCAATTTTAAATGAGCAAATGTCAGTTTGAGGAACACGTCGTATTAGACAAGCACTAAAAGTTCCATAACACAGTAAATAATGAATACAAGTCAAATGTATCAAATCTGAGAGAGGTTTTTGTTCATAAAAATGTTTTTAACTACACAAAGCATCGTAATACTAGATTTGAATAAACAGGTAGTTACCAATGAAGAGAGATCATAACGAAACAGTGAGCTGCAGTTTGAGGACAAGCGTCAGTATCAGAACATGAATGCACTAATACAAGTTCAAAGAAACACAAGCTCCAAATAATAGTTCAGAACAAAACATGAGGCAATGAATGCCCATTCAGTCAACACCAGCCCATAATACTAGTTTTTGAATGAAATACAAAGCTTCAAATTCAAGTTACGCCTACATGTCACTATTACCAACTCAAGAGAAATCTAACTTTTCCAGTGAACTAACAGTCTGAGCTATGTAAAGCGATATTGGTCCCAAGCGTCAAAAAGATTCCACAATCAAAAACATGAAATGTCAAATGGAAAATCCGAGAAAGGTCATTTGGTCAAAATAATTATCTCATGGGAGTAGGAATAAAATAATTAATGATTCTTGTTACCAAGAAAGCAAGGAGAAGATTAATGGATAGAGCAAATCGTGTCCTAAAAGTAAGCCTCTGCCAATTCGATAAGATTTGACTTCAAGTCGAGATATCCCACTCTTTTTCTTCTCCATGATTTTGTGGAGATGGAGAAAACTCTTAGTCCAATGCCTCATATACATTCCTCTAATTGAAAATATACCAGTGTAACAAATTTTATTTCCTAAGAAGTGGAAGTCAAACTACTGGTTGGATACATGAATTATAAATAGCAACCATGTCCAGCACAATTTGCGAGATATGTAATTTCAAACAACCTCCACGTAATCAAGATCTGTTTCCCTTCTTTCCAAGACAATTTGGACAGTAAAGTTTTTCTACAAGTTCTAAATTAAAAGTCATGAATCCCAAATCCTCTTCCAAGGATCTCTCCTTGGCACACACATCTCCAAACTGGTGATATGCCATTTCAATGTGTTAACATGTATCTTTCTTTATTTAGTGTAATTTTCCTTGTATGCCTTTACTAGATTTAACTATTTTTTTTTATGTTACTGTAATTTTTTATTTCCATGCAGTTAAACCTTTTGTTGTCAATTTTTTGTTTTTTTAAACATCACATGTAGTTTCTTTTGTGAACCCTTCAGGTGTCCTTTCAATTAGTTTCCTTTAGATTTCCCAAGACTTAGGTAAATTTAACAATTTATCACCTTAGTGTGCTTTTAACATTCCTACATAGTGTAGATTTCCACCTTATGCAAGATGTAAATTATACTTTCATATAGTAAGTAGTGCATTAGGTTAACATAGTCTAACATGTGTGATTCTATTAATATGCCCCCCTTGGATTGTGTTTAGCACAGGAGCTTATTTTTCAGGATACCATTCTTCTCTTAATAGCATAAGAAGCATAGGTTGGATTACCAACCTGGATTGAAATAGACGTAACTAGGCAGTAGGATCTGATGACCCTCAGTTTAGGATACCGTTAGGATAATCCTTTAGTTTTAGGATTATAGATTCCATTCATAGTCATGAAGTAGACTTTATTTTCTTTACGTCATTAAATGTCTTGAAGAGATCAATCCCAAAGATCCAAGCACAATCATACAACCGAATGAAGACATGATCTTACAAGACCATAATAATTTGTAACATAGAAAAGTTCAGTTCGCTATGTCTCTCATGCTATATGAATGTCAATTTTTGCCAATCATTCTGGTAAGGAGATTTAAAACATTTCTTGGATCACTTGAATTGGATCCAAGGATGAGTCAATTCAAAATAGATAGGTTTGCAACTCTCAAAACCAGATTGCAACTCACCTACAAGAAGTGAAAATGGATTCCTGCAAGCCATATCATTTCAGCCCAAAGAATCCAAGAGAAGAAATGATTTATCCATAACAAGCATGATTTTCAACAATCAAGGGAACACACCTCATTCAAGAAATCACATGCCAATTCTTGTAATACAAAATAGAAATATAAAAGTTTGTCTAAGGTGTTACAATGTGGAACACCACTACATATGGTGTTTACAATTAAAATAATTCAATCCAACGTGAAATTAAAAAGTCTTGCATAGTGCATGCATATAGAATACTGAAGACGGGTTGCCCAGTGTGTGGAGTTATCTAGATTGTGTCAAAATTCTAAATTTTGTGTAACTGCCCCTACTCATGAGTGTCTAGGAAGGGTCAGGGGCACCTAGATGCTACTATCCTGGTCTAGGCACTATTTTTTGTGTTGTTCTAAGGACCCAAGTCTAAGTATGATGCCTTTCTGATACTGAAAAATATGTTTTACCGACATTTTGTTTTGTTGAGCTATGACTATATACCATTTTATTGGGTGAATGATTCACCAAAATGATTCCCCCCTCATTTGTGCTACTTGCAACATCACTAAAGGTGTATGCATCCCAAATGAGGACCAATCGATGTTCTAAAAATATGCCATGTAGGGGGAAGATAATGTGCTTAGTAGAAACCAAGGCATGCGTAAACAAAGTGGCTAGGAGATAAGTGTTAGTAAAATCAAATACAAACATGCATGTCTACTAAAAAATTTAAGCTAAGTATACAATGTGTAAGCTAAGACACAAGAAGATAATATAAACACACAAGAAGAAAATATAGACCACAAAACTTGGGTTACAAACATGGGGCACTACTCATGATATTGGAAGACAATCAAGTCTAAAGAATCCAAAAGTAGACAGTGTACAAACAAGACAAAAGGGAAAATCCTGAAATCAATGTCGTACTAAGAGAAAGCAATGACAAGTAATGTAACAGATAACCATGGAAGAAAATATTTCTACATAACCAAAGTTACACATGAATCACCCGCTAGGATGTAAAAAAGATAAAAAAGTATGTCAAGGTGTGTATAATCCAATAATAATGTTCTATGAAACAATAACACATGTAGTGTACGAAAGTGGATGCCCCTAGGAGCCATTGTGGGACTGGTAATAGGTATTGTGCCAAACATCCCTACTACATGTAATAGATCTGTATAATCTGTGATCATAACTAGAAATTCAAGTGAACGCGCATGTGTTTATGATAATGATAATGAAATACAAGATATCTATCTAGCATTTGTAATAACATATATGTGTAAAATCATAAGTAAGAAAGAGTAAATGCAACCAAGATATGTAGTATGTTGTGGATGAGACAGAATGGAATGGAGTGTGAATGGTAGGAGTCATGTACCCCCCGAGTGGTTGTGTATGCATAAGATGAGGTTCATTTTCATATTCCCCCTTAGCAGTCAAGAATGAATCATAAACGAGAGTGCATCATCAGGTCATTGTTTGAATTGTATGTACAAAAAATATGTGTTCATCAAAGCACAAATTGTAGAGTGTAATCGCGTGAGTGAGTGATTGATTGAACACATGAGTTTGGTGAGGTCTATTTTATATATAAACCCTCTATAGTTGAGTATGGACCATGGAATAATAGTATGTTATAGGGTAATGATCACAACGTGTAGAAGAAGATGTAGGAAAGATGTAGTGTAAATGTGTAGAGTGAATAAGATGTAAATTTTTAAGTAGATGTTGTGAGGGAAAAAGGTGTAAATAACGTATGATGTGTGAAGAGTGTTATGTGTAGTGTGTGAGGTTCATGTGTATAGTATTCCCTCAACATTCAAGTGTTAACCATAACACGGGAGTGCATCATTAGGAAATGACGATGCAAATGTATCAAAGTGTGTATATGGGATGTGAGAGATTAAATGTGAGAAATTAAAATACATATTGTGGTTATAAGGGGGGAGAAATAGTGTGATTCCCCCAAGTGTGTACTCATAAATGTTTTATCCAATTAAAGTAAAGGGAGAGGGGCCTCTACTCGATGCTTACGGTGATGGATGTGTGTGATCATGCTCTAAGGTGTGTGGTATATAATATGCGTTAGATAGGTGAATGAAGCCTATATGCATGTAACTAATGAGTATAATGTGGAGTGGGTGTAACAAAATGCTGAGGTGATGGACACCTATGTGGAAAATCAAGAACAGGTTATGGATGCCTATGTGGAATAACACACAGAGGTGATGGACACCTATATGTAGAAGAGAAGGGAGGTGATGAACACGTATTTGTATTTTATGTGGAGCTGATGGATGTCTATACATAGGATAAAAAGGTGGTGAAGTATATCAATGTGAAAGAGCAATGTGAATAGTGGACCTAAACTAATGTGTCAAACTAGCAGACTAATGAGACCATGTATGCTGAGTGCAAATAGGCAAGATAGTAGAAAATTGTGCTTTATTTTCGAGAGGCCACATGGACATAGGTGCTCTAGATGATGTAATTACAACCTCAAGAGGAGGTTTCAGCCATGGCATAGATTGTGGAAAACCAGTGATAGAGATGACTTGCATGTTGTGAATGAAATTTAGGAATAAATTATTCATTGAGATAATATCCTAAGTTTTGTTGAGCCAGGAGAGACCTAAGATCATATCACAACCTTCTACTGATGGTGCCATAAGAAAAGGCACAAGCATGGTCAGAGGACCGAAAGTGACTGGAATTTGGACAAAACCATAGGAGTTAGGAGTTGGATACAAAATTTATGATAGTGGATAGAAAATAGCAATAAGGAGTGAAATGGAACATATGTTGATGGGCCACGATGGATCAACTCAAGTGTCATTGATAGAAATGGATCCAATAGAAGTAATGATGTGTAAGTGATCAGAATAAAATGTAGCATGATAATCAAAATCTTAGAAAGTAATGAGTGGTGGAGATATGTTAGTATGAGAAACTAGAAAATCAAGATCCCTTGATGCAGGAGGAGGCACTGCATGATATATATTATTTTCCGAAGACTCAACCACTTGCTCTTCATGATTTGGAAGAGGATTTTTGAATACTTTGAACTTATGATTTTCATTGACTGGTGCAAAGACTATAGGCTCTAGAATCTCAAGTGTGTTTTTATCGATAAGATCTTGAATGATAGTGAGAAGTTTGAAACATCTATGAGTAGAATGTGTGACACACTGATGTTAGTCACATCAAAAGTTCTCATTGTAGTTTGGACCTTTAGGATGAGATGGATCCAAATTGAGTAGAGGAGGAAGCGTAATAATATTTCTCTCAAGAATTTGTTATAATATAAGATGTGAATCAATATCAACTTTGTATATGTATGCTTAGGTTGTTTCCATTGGAGTTATTTGGTGTTATATACACCTTTGACAGCGACCTTAGCTTCAGTAGGTTTCATAGTTTGTTTAACAGTTGATTTACCTTAAAATCATGTAGAGGATGAAGATTTCTCCTTATACTTAAGTTTTCTTATAGCTAAGATTTTAGATTCACATAGCTTGAGAATGTGACACAATTTATCAAATTTTGGAGATGTTTCAAATAGAACGAGCTCTTGAAGGGGTGGTAATAAACTTTGAATAAATAAATATTAGATTTTAAGAATCCGCAAACATATTAGACATCTTAGCTAGGTTGTTTTTGTATCGTAATATATAGTCCACTGGATGTTCATTACACCCTTGTTTAACTTGTTTAATTTGTGTATATGAGATCTTAGAGCTGATATTGATAGAAAAATGACCAAGAAAAGCATAAGCTAGATACATAAAATATGTTACCGAGAATATAGGTAGGTCATAGAAAGAGCTTAGCTATGAGAAAATGATCATCCTTAAAATCTAGAAAGGCCAAATGAAATTTCTTAGAGATGCTCTTGAGGGTCACCATGGCCATTGAAAGTGAGAAATTCAAGGGTGAAAAAATTAGGTTAAAGTGGGTAGGCAGAAATGGTGGGTGAAAAATGAATATGAAGAAGTGAAGTGGAATCAAGAGATGGAGATACACGAGAAGCGTCGAGTTGTAGCTAGTGAATTTTTATCTACAGATCCTAATATAAAGAAGTTAAATAAGGAGTATTCAAAGAATAGATAGGTTGAATGATGGGAGCAGTGGTGGTAGGAATGGAAACTAGAATGTGAAGATGTTGATTGGAGGCCATGGGAGCCAAAGAGTGAGTGACAGGAGGTGCCAAAGGTGCTTCATGATTATTTTTAGCAATAATCAAAGAATTTAGAATTGCAGAAGATGAGTGGGATTATTACGTAAATCTTGTTGAAAATCAGTAAGTGTGCTTAATTTATATTGATTGACGTTAGTATCCTCATTGTATGATTTTTCACTATCATATGTTTCTATTTCATTAAGGGGAACATTACACGAGTTAGCAAAGGTATTTTCAGTTGCATCCATTGATGTAGAGACTTCATCCATTGATTTAGAAACCCTACAGGAGGATGGAGGAAGCTCGATATGTTCAAAGACCCAAATCAACCACAATGGATGACATGCATAAGAATAAAACCCTAGATAGACCCTAGGGTGTAATACCAAAAGTGGTAATAGAAAGAAAAGAAATGTGGCCAAACACATGGTTTGATTAGTAATTTTCTTATTTAGGAATAATATGAATAGTAGTATGCAATCAAGAATAAATAGTTATCACAAGTTCGTGATGTTGTGTCTACACTATCCCTTTAGAAATAAAGATATTGGTAATACATTTTTATTTGGAGAGATTCCCTATGGATAGATAAATACCCACCATGAACAAGGGTAGGAACAGGTGTGGAGAAGTATGGTGGTGGTCCTAAGAGAAGATAGATAAAGAGAAGAAATATAACTTAAGTATAATAAAACTCGAGAGAGGGAAATTGAGGCAGCGTTGTAATTAAGGATAATGATGGCTCGCGAAGGTTTTGGATCTCTCATGGAGGATGAGGAAACGTAGTATCAGGTCCTCCCAAATTTTGGAAAACATAGTAGAGAGTCCCCATTATCTTCAGATGAGAGCGCATCAGAGGAGAGACTAATAACTATGTGTGAACATTTGACTCAACTTGGATACCTATCCCTTGTGCTTGGTTTTACAGATCCAAAAATAGTTTAAGGATAGAGTAGTGAAGGTAATAATGTAGAAATTGGGTAGATATAATTTTTTGTTGAATCAAGAATTACATCAGAATAGTAACACACATGTGGCAGCACAATAGGTGTTAGTTTTTGGCATTACTCTTACATGACTAATTCTGGAAGTGTCAATAGGGAATATTTTTTGTACGCAGACCATTGGAAGAACTTTTGTAGGTGTTGTGACTGCAAAGATACTGGGTGTCAAATTTAGTACTACAACTAGTCAACTAGCTCATAGGATGAAGTATGTGGCACAAGAGAATCAGGTAGATCAGGTCAACCACCACACTTAGGGAACCCTAGTGGAGGTTCAAGATATAGGTTGGGTGGACATGGACCACAACCACCACCACATTAGCCACTACTAAACCAGCCTAATCAAAACTCATGTCATCAACCATTTCAGCAAACACCTCAAGTTTAATTTGATATGTCTCTCCAATTTATAGAGTAAAGAGGTGTGGAGGATGTAGCAGAGAATGTGCATAAGTGTGAATTACTATGGTGTGTGAAAGGGATCATAGCTTAAGAGAAAAAGTAAAGTCAATTTTCCACTACACTTTAAGGATGCATGCATAGTTGGTACAAGAAGTATGAACCACATCATACTGCAGTGGATTGTGATGCTCGGTATGCCACATTGTTTGATGAGTTCCACATTAAGTTTGAGAAATAAAGCATCATCGCTCTTAAGGACATCAAGTAGGTTTTATCAAAGAGTGTTAAGGAGTATGAATTATACTTTAAGACATTATTGACTAAATTTTCTTATAATATCCATCCAAGTAAGCATGCACATTGATTTGTTGGGGGATTATAGACTGATTTCTAAAGGAAATTATCTCATAAGATATATACATATCCATGCAAGGCTTTAGAAGCAGCTCTACGTGCTGAAGTAATCTGAATTGTAGACATAGGGGTTAGTCCTTTGTTGGAATTGTAGATAATTACTATGGTGAAGTAGTTAGAGATTCTCTATGCCAACTCCGTGCATGATACTAAAAGTGGTATATGGTGCACTAATTATGAGGTTGAGGAACACACTAAGGATATCTTCCCACATAAGACAGTGCACATGTTGTTACAGTCTTGTGAGATTTTTCATAAGAATCATGATGTACAAAATTTACCACTCTTGCAGTGCGTGATTCAAAAGAAATTTTCCATGTATTCTAAAATTTTTAATGCACATACCCATGATATAGTTGATTGTAGATAGATTGACCATATCCATGAAGTTGTTGAAACATAATTGTGCTAGACTAATGTGGTAAGTGGATCAAAGGAACGAGAAGGAAAAAATAATGTAGAGAAAAACATTGGGGATAAAAGGAATGGAAAATTTCTAGGAGGATATTGATGTCAAGGTAGGTTCGCACGAGGAACATTTGTACACTTTCAGGTCCCCTGATCATTACCAGTGTGATTGTCAACAAAATATAGTCTACACATGGTGTGGAAAGTAACATAATCTAGAAAAGTTTATGGACCTAAATGAGCACATTAATAAGGCTAAGAAGAATGAAACAGTCATAGGGATGATTAAGGTACAACATGTGAATGTTGATCAGTAGATGCCTAAGGAAATTCATAATTCAAATTTGCATCCCTTACTAGTGACTAAATGTGCAAAGGTAGCATGCACACGCAAGCCTATAAAGTCTAAGCCTCTCATCTAGAAAGAAGATATTATACATTCTAAGTATAAAAATGTTGTGCATCAGAAGGAGGTATATCAAGAGACTATTAGAGTAATTAGAGAGTTGTATGGTGATATACAATGCTTAAAATAATAGGCATGAGAGAGAGAGAGAGTGAAAAAATAATGTTGAGATCCCATAGAAGGATGCGGATGAATTAAAGGAGGTTTGCAAGATGTCGGGATAGAAGAATATCACCCCACTATTATAGGAATGGTTGTGACAAAAGGTTCTAGGAACTAGGGTGTAACATGAGTGACAGATACTACATGTGAACTTGCTACCACATAATCATGAATTTGACAAGGAGCTTACACTTGATGTAGTAATTAATGGGTGGTTAGCAAGAAACATTTTGATATAGACAGGAGTTGAAGTAAATGTGTAGACTCTAGATGTATGGAACTAGATGGGAAGACTAACATTAGATCCATCTTCCAATGTGTTGTGCATGACAAACAAAACTAGGGTTATGCCTATTAGGGTGTTGAAGTATGCTTCCATTACTATTTAGGGAGCCAAGTTTACTAGAGATTTTGAGGTATTAGATCTTGTTGAAGTAGATAAGTTTCCAACATTACTTGGATGTCCTTTATGTTATGTGAATAATTTATATCTTTGTTTCAATAAGAGATACATCAGTTTTGAGAACAAAGATGAGTGTGTGATCATACCTCTAAATGATACAAAATAAAAGCCATATTTTGATCCCTTAAGTGAAGAAGGGATTAATAGGATTTATGCACAAATGATGTGCGATCTAGAACATGTAGAACCATCAAAGAAAATTTTACTTCAGTGGGAAGATGCGCAGTCTATAAGGTACACTACTAGTATTGCTTTTGATAACTTCACTCATGGAATGTACAAAATGGTCAGGAATGAATTTAAGGTATGATTCACTAAGATTATTAGGTTGCACATGGGGAGGTGGTTAGGATCAACTCAGGTACAACTATATACCGATGAAGGTATTCACGATACATTCTTGTGCACTATGGAGACTCGGTGGTAGAATGAAGGGGATCAAAGAAACATGTTTTTTTATTCCTTTTGTGGGATAACAATGCACTAGTGGGTAACACATAGAGATAACCTTTTGGGATGGTGAGAAGTGAGAATCACCGTTTCCATAAGGTTTAATCATATCAATGTACCTACACACATATGTGAATAACATGGGAAGACTCATGCTTTGGTACACATTCATAATTGTGAGAGACTGTGGGCACAAGGCTAGGAGGACTTTACATCATCCCTATGGGTACATAAGTTCTACTCCACACTATGTGGATGCGTGTGCATATGGTAAATCCATACAAAAATAAAGAGGGTGTAGACACTAAATTTGGGTCGCACACCCTTTAGTCCCCTTCAATTAATTAACGTAACACATTTAACTAATCATGACCCCTTCATCCCATATTAATATTCATCCTAACATTATTAGTTTATTTAATTATTTTAATTAAGTTAATTTCATCCTCACACCTCCACTTCATCATTACACCTCACCCTAGACCCATTCCAAGTGCATTTAAGTCACAGTGACCAAGTCATCAATCTCAGCACTAAGTCATCACTCTCAGCGCTAAGTCATCGCTTGACCTAACTAACTAAGAATTCTTCTCAAACCTAATTAGACTTATTTTATGACCTTCCTACCTTTTATAATGAGAACTCCACTTCCCTGAGTGGAATCAACTTTGAAAACATGCTAAAGCTAGGAATATCTTCCTATTTTTGGTAAAAAGGACTAATTCACCCTAACCAACGCCGATTTTTCCTCGATCGGTGCCAGTTAGCTAACCTCCATCAATCACCTTATATACATTTTCAAAACTCTTTACATGGGTTGGTCATTCAGTTATTAGAGCCTTATTACATTCAAGCATGAATCTTTAAGCCCTCCTACATCTAGACAAAGAACACACACAATCACAGTGTAAGACAAGTAGTCAGTTATCTTTCTAGAGAGTTGGAATACTCATGGAAGCACACAATTTGTACTTCCACGACACTAGAATCAAGCACCTCTCCTCCAATCAACCATTAACCATATCATCTCACAAGGTCCACAAGACACCAAGTAAGTACTATGATTTTAATCATGTGGGATTATCCCATTGTAGATCTCTTTCTTCGTTTAGTATTTTATTTCTTCTATTACCCGTACATCACTTTCTTCCCACCAACCCACTATTCAACCATATAAACCTCTTCCTTAGTATTCTTGAGTCTTCTCAGCCATATTATGACCTAGAGTATACTACCCTCATTCTCTATGCAATCACAAAGAGCCTAAAAACCCATTTTTAATAGTTTGTTACCTATTGCCCCCATCGACGTCGGTTCCCTGACCATCATCAATTTAGTCCTCATACCATCATCGATCACCAGACCGATACTAGTCTCTGTTTCATTTCATATTTTTAGACCAGCAACCTTCCCACTCACCTAAAACCAACCCAAACCTCAACCAATCAACCTCGGACCCTTACTAGACCTCTGTCAAACCTGAAAAACCTAGAACAACCCACCAAACCTATAGATCTAATCAAAACCTTTCCTGTTAGATTATATTTACTTATTTTATTAGCACGAGATACATAAATCATTCAACTACAGTAGGATTTCCTTATTTCATGGTATTTTTTGCATTAAATTGTATTTGAAAGTGGATTGACATCCTTCTAGGAAGAACCTCGCTTCATGTATCTAGCACTCACTAGGAAGTCCACTAACCTATAATATTAATACTATTTCGTGGTCTTTTTGTGTTTCTTATACATGTCATTCCTCCTATTCAAAGGGAAGCTCACACAATCAACTTGGATCAAAAGTCTACAACGTGCGCATTTTACCTTCCACCTTCGCTTCATAGGTATTCCTTCTTAAACATTTTACCTTCTATCTATTTTATCCTAGAAACTGTAAAACTTATTGGTTAAACATTTTGACATGCCCGATGGGACCCACCTGGGTTCATTGCATTATTCATTCCTAGGGAAAATATTGTGTGTCTATTTTCATTTGAAACAAGTTCACATTAATCTTCTTCTCTAGAAATATTATTTTCTTCTGAATTGACTCAATAACAGTATGTTTTCAAGATTAAAAAGAAGTCTTCTTTCTTTTTCTTGCATTGCACTTAGTGATATTCATATCCTTAACCTCTTCATAATTTGTTCTCATTGAATATAATTTTTGGATTTGGGTTTTAAAACATGTGCAATTGTATTTTTAAGTTTGTTGCATTATAGCTCATCTAAATTGTGGGCAACCCATATGCTGGAAGTCATGCCCAACTGATGGTTGAAAAATTGAATTGTAGCTCACATTTTGCACACTCTCTATACCAAATCACTAAAAACAAACTACATAGTTCTTAAACAACATATTTCCCAGAAGAATTTGTCAATGATCACACGATCATAGGATTGATAGTGGGCTCCAATTGGTTTCTCTATCCACTCATCAACTCAGAGAAGGATCTCCCATGCCAAAGCTTACCTGAAACCAACCACAGTTGTCATCTTTTATAGGGCACCTTTGTTAACTAAAAATTCTATCATGCTTAAATTCATTCTGTAACATCCTCATTTTAGACAAAAAAACAAGTCAATTTTTTTTTTAAATGCTTCCTGGTTCTAAATACATAATTTAGAACTCACAAATCGAATAACCATTCATATAACAAATAACCATATGCAGCTATAATGACTCGGAGTACCTCCGATTTATTCATTCCATGACTCGATAATCTACTGATCTATTCATGAGTAATAAGAGTTGGTGTTATTATTTAACACATCACTCTTGTGGTTCTCTTCCCTATTCTGGGATTCAGAATGCTCTGTCCAAGGAACCTAACTGAATAACTGTTACCATTATTCATCGGCATCTCATCCCTTAGACCAGGTGACTCAGGACAACGCAATCAGCAGCTTGCGATACTTTGGTCAAATATTTGAAACATACTGCTTATGTCTCGTATTCCTTAACGACATACTCGTCAATCTGGAATACGTCCTTCACCCCATTCCTATGTTATGTAGAATGTCTTATACTGACTTCTGTCAGTCCCTATTATCCCAAGTTAATCACTCGGGAACGGATTAGTAAGGTGACCACGTTATATGGATGCTCCCGAGGACTAGGGATAAGATGACATACTGGGTCAATCCTAATTAAACCAGTGTGTCAAGATACCCCGAGTCTCCTAGGCAACCATATAATGTGACCACATGCCTAATCGGTCCCAAAGTAACTTGTACGAATTAAAAGTGTAAATCTTAATGATCAATGCAAAGGATGTCATCATAAGTCACCTGCATTGTGGTATCTTTGAGAAGATCCTAATCTTCTTGAAGGTACAACCCTGCAGTTGTCTTATGCTGTCAACCTTTAAATCTGCCTCGAAAAGATCTACTTATTAATAAGCGTTACTCACATAGAGTTAGATTAAATTAAAAGACGTTCCTCAAAGGTTAGCCTTTCCCGATCCTTGGATTCTTCTTCATAGGATGACCTTTCGCAATTAAACCCATTACACAGAGGAGTTATTAAGACCAAGGTCTCATCATGGAGTTCATAGAATATACATAATTCTAAAACAACGGAATTGGACAATATCTCATAAACTTCACATGAGATTGCCATCTGAACCCCATTAGGTTTATATCAGTTCTCATAACTGAATTTATATCATACTTATAAGTATCAAATATAAATGATTCAGAATCCAATTAAATGTTGTCCTGTCATAATCAGGACTAGGGATTAATAATTTAATTCAGTTTGTTTAGCGTTCTGCCTAGGTATATTTTAACCCTATCTTCCAAAAAGATAGTTACCTAAATTTCAATTTAGCTTCTGATAGAACATATCGGAACTGCTAAACAATCATAATAATTCAGTCTTATATTCTTGCAAAGCTTACATTGATAATCACAAAAGTCCAAATTATATAATAATAACAATGCTCTTTAGATCATTTGAACCGAAGAAGGTCAAACTATCAAGATAAGAATATAGACACATAAGTAACAATATCAATTTCCATTCCTTTCAGAACTAATAAAATACATTTTATGCATTCAACATACTTGATACAATACTCAACGGAAGAAGAACATCTTTCCTCTTATAGTACATTTAAAGAAATTCAAACTGAAATTCTACTTAAAATCAAATCTAAACAATCTGATCATCCTATCAGATCTGCATGCTTTTACCACTCACGGAAACCATCTACAAAAATAGTCAACATGGGTCAGTTTGATGAACTGAGCATGATAAGCACTAACTCTTAAAACAATTGCAATCCACCAACTGTTTTCATTAAACAACCTATTTAAATGAGATCAATTCACTAAACAAGTATACATATTTCAGACTATGCTGATGTAATACAAAAATGACTACAAACATGTAACTCTATTATCGTTACAGAATAGTCCTAAATACTTCCCAAATATTTCATCACAATATTAGAAATCAAGAAGAACGAAAGTATCCAAATCATTTATCCATCTGAATTCCAAAAACAACAAACTTCAGACAGATCATTTCCTTCAACAGTAAAAGGAATATCATTACAAATCATGATTCCATAAATAGGATCAAAACAGTTCCAACGGTTAGATAAAAATATCAACATATATTTTCATAACAGAAGAGAAAGAAAACAAGTCATACAAATTTCCCTTCAACAAGTTCGTGACTGTACCATTTCCTTAAATGGAAAACATTCACCTTAGATGCATACGAAAAAGTCAGACGAGTCACAAGAAGAATCACTGTTTTGTTAACATCAAGTATAACAAAACTTCTGTACAGTAGCTATCACACCAATAGTGATGACTATCAACCAAACAGACTCCACATGACCTGCCACATGAAACAACCAACAAGAAGATATTCCCCACATCGTCCGTCAAGGTGCAGTCGACAGCTCATAATTCAGTCAAGCTCAAGGCAGGATATTCATGCAACAGAATACGTAAACACGACTACAATCCCATACATTAACCTACAGTCCCCTTCTAGTTCATAATAAACACTACAAGGCTTTCAGACCCCAGGTCGAAATCAAAGAGCTTCAATTATTCGCAGTCAACAATAGACACCCTAGCATTGAGCAATAGATGTTTCCCTAAGACAATGCCGAGGTAATCACACAGAATTCCCGCAACAAGCACAGCCTCAACTGACTGGAATATACAGAAAGTAAACATAACATGTCTATTCTCATCTGGACGCATTCAGATTTTAAAGTATGATATTCACGTCTCACTTCAACAGAGCCAGGACACATGATAACTATCCATACTCAAGGAACTTCCACAGTGACAAAAACAACAGTGTACTAAATCAGGTTTACTTTGAGAAAAAAGTACAGGTTACCCTCCAAGATTCAACTGAATCTGAACAACAGTAACAAGATGAATAAATTAAATGATTCCATCTGTGCCAATCAATGGTACACATTTAAAAATCAGGCAAAAGTAAATCTAAATACTGATTTCAAAACAAGGAATCCGACTGAACCCTTATCAATTTTTCGCACAAGTTTGCACAGAATGAAAACGCAAAAATACACCCAAAGAGTCTGTACCACAAAATCCTTGCAACACAAAGGTATTCTTACAAAATAACAGAGGTCATAAAACATGTTATTCCTTCAAGTCTCTGGCACATCAATTACCAATATTCAATTATATTTAGCTTCAACAGTGGTCCAAATATATGAATCATTCAATCGACTTCACAGAGTCATTTCGATTACAACAAACATAAATATATACATACTGCATACTGTCAACAGGTTGAAACCCATAACCACAACGCAAGGAAAAATAACCTCAACAGGGTCGCGATGAGATACAGTAACACAACAAAGTATTTATTAACAAATAACTTTAAATTTCAAACGAGACGCAACAAGAATCTATAACTACAACCAAAATTTATCACGAAAGAGCTTACAAATAGTTCAATAAACTGAGCAATCAAACAAAATTCCATCAGTATTCCTTTCTACGAGTAACCACAAATAACATTGACGGAAAGTATCAACAACAAGAATCGACTACGAAAATCAATCAACAAGCATCACAGTAGCCTGAACCCAGCAAGGGAATCATGCACGGGTTCTCACAGAGCAGGATAAGTACCCTTCAAGCATACGTTTCACAGGATTACGCCGGAATGTAAAACACAATAAAACAGAATAACAGTTTGAAATACACACACACCCATCAAGGGTTAAATTTGAAAATCGAACGGCAAGAAGATACAGTAACAAAATTACCCGTAACTGCCATAAAATCATCTAAACCCATAAATCATTTGAACAGAGTTGTTCTAATGAAATCACTTGAAAGACAGCAAGATTTTTAAAGGTTAGGGCCTAACATGCCTGGATATTTGCTAAAAATTTCAAAGCAAACCACTAAAAGAGCTCAAACCTTCTCCTTCTTTTCCAAGTTAGATCCACCAATAGAAATTTACTATTTCCATGACTTATATATTTTCCTTGCCAGAGGAAAGATCTAGTTACGTTCATACTTGCCATGCAACACCAAGAAGACTGGTGCGAAGAACTAGTGAACAGACAGAAGGAAAATCGGAGCGCATGCAAAACCAAACAAACAATCAACTTTCCATTTTGCATGCTTCCCCAAGAAATCTGAGCTCGAAGCCCGAGTGCATTGATTGCATTAATTCCCAGTTTCCAGCTCAAAGTCCACTGCCACCGACCGTCATAGTTGGCGATAGACAAATGAAATTCCAAGACCATTTCCAATTTTGGCGACCTGCCATGTCGACTCAAGATAGCCGTTAAAAAACCTCCACCATATTACCTGTCTTTCATACTTATCCATGCATTTAATAACATAGAAACTACCGCCCATGGTTCGTACCCCTTCCATAGGTCCCCTTATTCTTTGCTCAATAGTTAGGTTAGTAACTTAGGTTAGGATTTAGGATAACACCTAGTCTAACCACATAGCACAAAGATACTAACTTAGAACATTAGCTCATAGCCTAGGTCTAGTTAGATTAACACTAATATAACCCCCTAGGTTAAGTTTAGTTTTAGGTTACTAACATTAATAATTCCTGTTAGGTCTAACATTTCATATACTCAGAAAAAGACCTACAGCATGCATTCTCGAACAGGGTTCACTCCTGTACTGCCATTAGGCTACAGAATTATATGCAATAGAATTATTACTTGGTCCACGACCAAGACCTTCCAGATATACTTTGATATCGGGAACCATTCCATTTCACACGATCAACCTGAGTTAGACTCGGGATTGGCTTTATTCAACGAATTCAGACCTTGTAACCTGTGAAAGGTTTATAATTTTTAATTCATCACGAAAAACTTAAAGCACCACTTGGATCAATACCACTGATCCAAGGCTAGGTCTTATAGATGAATAACTTCATAATTCATTCCGAGATCAGATTAAACTCAGATGTAAAATGAAATAACTAAAAGAGTCTAATCATATTCTGACTCAGTCAAAGATCTACAATCTTCAAAGAAGATACAGTACATATCAAGCATGAATTCTCAATCAAAGGAACAAATTCTTTTTTTACAAAAGAAATCACATATCAACACTTGTATGCTTAGGAGGAAGTAACAACAGTTCAGAGTGTTACATGCTTCCCTACTAAAAAGATTCATCATCCCGATGATTACATATTCAATTAACCTTCAGGTCAACTAATTTATTAGTTCACAAATCAATGTGACTATTTTCCAACTTGAATAGTTCCAGAAATCAATGTCACAACACATTTTATTCAACCTGAATAGTGTTTGCCTTCATCTGGCTTTCATAAATACTAAAAAAAAAATAAGTTCATAAGAGAATGTTTTGTCAACAAATTTCATTCTGTTGAAAAAGAGAAGGAAAAGCAATTTTCATCTCTTCCAGATTTTCCCAAGTTGCACTTTCTTCGTCAAAATGGTCCCACTAGACCTTACATTGTTGTATTTCACGATTTCTTAAATGCAATTGGCGAGTTTCCAGCACTCGTGTGGGTTTAACCACGATTATTCCTGGGTCTTGGACCTGCAAGGAATTCCAATTTAAAACATGTGACAGATCTGAAACGTATTTCTTAAGAAAAGAAATATGGAAAACATCATGCATGCGAGATAAAGCAGGTGGTAATGCTAAACGATAAGCTACAGGATTGATTATTTCGACAATTTCGAAAGGTCCCACGAAACGAGGTGACAACTTGGCAGCCTTACCAAAAGTTATAGAACTCTTTCTGGGTTTAACACGTAGAAAAACCTTCTCGCCAATCTCAAACCTTCTATCAACCCGCTTAAGGTCAGCATAGCTCTTCTGCCTATCCACTGCTTCCTTTAATCTTTCACGAATCAGCTTAACTTGCTGTTCCATTTCTGTGAGAATCTCTGGTCCAATTACCACTCTATCTTCAAAACTATCCCAGCTAACAGGAGTTCTGCACTTTCTTCCATAAAGTGCTTCAAATGGTGTCATTTTAAGAGATGAGTGATAAGTGTTGTTGTATGCAAACTCAACTAATGGAAGATACTCTTCCCATTTATACTGTTGATCCATGCAATACATTCACAACATGTCCTCCAACACTTGATTTACCCTTTCAGTTTGTCCATCCGTTTCCGGATGATATGCGGAACTGAAGTTTAGTTTTGTTCCAAGAGCTGTATTAAGTGTTTTCCAAAACCTTGACGTCATTCTTAGATCCCTGTCAGATATAATCAATTCTGGTACACCATGCAATCTGAAAATTTCATGTACGAATCTTTTGGCCAGCACTGGTGAATCATCCTTTAGATTTCCAGCGATGAAATGAGCTACCTTAGTCAGTTTATCTACAACTACCAGGATAACATCATGTTTATTCCTGGACATGGGTAATCCTTGTACAAAATCCATGGTTATTACTTGCCATTTGTACTGTGGTATGCTATGAGGATATAAAAGTCCAGCAGGGTGCATATGTTCTGCCTTAACCCGCTGACACTCCAAACAATGGGTCACAAAATTTATGACATCCTTTTTCATACCTTTCCAAAAGTATTACTGTTTCATATCAGTAAGCATCTTTGTGATACCCGGGTGTCCAGAGAAAGGTGAATTATGAAATTCCACTAACAACTTCTTCCTCAAGTCATTCAACATAGGTACATATACCCTGTTTTCATAACGCAAGATTCCTTCATTATCAAAATGAAAACCTTTATACCTTTCATCATTAGGTTCTGCAGCAAGCACTGCCTTTACCTGCAGAAAGTAATTATCAGATTCTGAGGCACTCTTTACCTCCTCCTTGAACTGAGTTCTTAATGTTATAAGGGCAGAAATGTGCCTCCTACGACTTAGAGCATCAGCTACTCTATTCTCCTTCCCTTTGATATAGCTAATATCAAAATCATATTGTGATAAAAATTCTAACCACCTTCTCTGTCTGGCATTCAGATTAGGCTGAGTAAAAATATATTTCAGCCCTAAGTGATCAGTTTTCAACTCAAAAGGTTTCCCAAGTAAGTAGTGTCTCCAGACTTGAAGTGCATGAACAATGGCAACAAGCTCCAAATCATGAGGGGCATAGTTCAGATCATGTAACTTGAGTTTTCTACTTTCATATGCAATGACTTGATCATTTTGTAGCAAAACACCTCCAAGGCCTTCCCCGGAAGCATCCGTTACAACAGTAAAATTCCCATTAGGGTCTGGTACAACTAATATAGGTGCAGAAGTCAACTGGTCTTTTAGACTTTTGAAAGCCGCTTCGCACTTGTCGTTCCATATGAATTTCTTATCCTTCTGTAATGAAGTTATTGGTGCAGCTACCTTAGAAAAATCCTTTACAAATTTTCTATAGTAACATGCAAGACCCATGAAGCTTCTTACTTCATGCACATTCTTTGGCGCAGGCCACTCAGTTATTGCCACTATTTTTGAAGGATCTACAGTAATTCCTTCTTTACTTATGACATGACCCAAATAGTGAACTTTTGAATCAAAGAAAGAACATTTGGATAACTTACCATACAACTTTCTTTTTCTCAAAATTCCCAAAATTATCCTCAAATGCTCATTGTGTTCCTCAACGCTTTTAGAATAAATGAGAATATCGTCCAAGAATACAAGTACAAACTTGTCCAGATATTCTTGAAAAATATTATTCATTAAGTTCATAAAGGTTGCAGGTGCATTACTTAATACAAAGGGTAGAACCGTGAATTCATAATGTCTGTACCTTGTTCGAAAATCTGTTTTATGAATGTCTTCTTCTTTAATCCTTAACTGATGATAACCAGATCGAAGGTCTATCTTAGAATAAACCGCTGCTCCACACATCTGATCAAATAGATCGTCAATCCTTGGAAGTGGATATCGGTTCTTGATTGTTGCTTTGTTCAACATCCGATAATCAATACACAACCTAAGTGTTCCATCCTTCTTTTTCACAAATATCACAGGCACACCCCAAGGTGAAACACTTGGTCTAATCAAACCTTTTGTCAAAATTTCTTGCAACTGTGCCTTAAGCTCGACTAACTCTGTGGTAGTCATCCTATAAGGCGGTTTGGAAATAGGTTCAGTTCCCAGTTTGATTTCAATGGTGAAGTCAAATTCTCTCTTGGGTGGTAACCCTGGTAATTCTTCAGGAAAAACATCCCTGAAACTTTGTAACAGAGGAATTTGCTTCATATAATCACCATCTTCTTCTGAAGATTCAGATATCTTTACTACATAAAGAGTACATTCTTTATTCTTAGCCTTTTTAAGCTGCATAGCTGACAGTTTCCTAACTGAAATTTCTCGTTTCACACCTTGAATCTCTGCGGTTTCCAGCTGATCATCTAAACACTTTATGTTCTTTTCATAGCAATCTACCTTTGCTTTATGTTCAGCTAACCAATTGACACCAATGATAATGTCATACGATCCTAAAGGTGTAACATAGAGGTCAACTTCCGTGGAAAAGTTAGGTAAGTCAAGGACTGCCCCAAAAAGACACATACTCACTGTATGAACAGAGTTATTACCATACTGTACAGTCCAAGATTTATCCATTTTCCCAGCTTTTCTTTTAAGTTTAGAAGCAATTTTATTAGAAATAAAACATTCAGTAGCTCCTGTATCAAAAATAATAGTGACAGGTATGCCAAATAACTTACCCGGAACTTCTATAGGTGTTACTTGCTTTTCAACTTGCTTGTCTGCTACTGCAGCATGTATCTTATGTTGCTGATTACGATCATCCTTCTTCAAAGGGCATTGATTAGCGTAGTGATCTTTGCCACAATTGTAGCAGCCTCCTACAGGTCCCTTTTTAGGCTCAGAATTGCCTCCAGCCTTGTAATTGTCACGTTGTCCTCCATAGGGCTTCTGCCCATTGCTATAATTTTTAGCAAAATTATCCCTTACATTTCCAGCAGGCTTATTTACTGCTGCTTTCTTACTGTTATCTCCTGAAAACTTATTCTTGTTTCCAAACTTTTTCCATGGTCCTTTTCTAGGTGCAAGAGAGGTTGAAGAAGGATTTGCAGTCTTCTTCCGCACTTCCTCTTTATGAGCAGAAATAGCCTTTAATTTCTGTTCTTGCCTTATGGCCTTTTCAACAACTCCTTCCATAGTGGTTGGACTGTGAACATTGACCTCTCCCCCTATCATGGGATTCAATCCCATGATGAATTTCTGTATTCTGAACTTCTCGTCAGTTTGATACTGTGGTACATACTTGAGGAGTTTTGTAAACTGCTCCCAGAATTCAGTTACCGTTAGCTTCCCTTGAGCTAAGTTCTAAAATTCCATCATTTTCTGATCATAGAACAGTTGTGGCAGCCAACGTTGCCTAAAATAGCCTTTAAATTGATCCCAAGTAATATTGGTCTCATCAATGTTTAGTTCAGCTTTACGGCTATCCCACCACAAAGATGCTTCGTGGAAAAGCTGATAGGCTCCCCAAATAGCTTTGGTTTCCTCTGAGAAGTTCCTTATTGCAAAGTACTTCTCCATTTCGCTGAGCCAGTTCTCAGCTCCATCTCCTAATGTGGTGCCATCATACTTAGGTGGGTTTATCCTTTTTATATCATTAGTGAGTTCTGCTGCCAATCTGGCCTTTTTGTTTTCTAGTTGGACAGGTGCATTTACAGCATTAACATCAACACCCATATTGGGGTTGTCCTCAGGAGGTGGCTGATTGAAATTTCTAGCTTCTTCATCCTCCTCATTCCCCATCACCTGCTGCTCAAGTACAGATAAACGATGTCTTGTGTCCAACAGGGCAGCAAGGATCTCATCAAGTTTCTGGGTTGTTGCTGCCCCTCCTTCAGGTGGAGCATTATTTGCAACGTTCCCACTTGTTCTAACCATTTTCTGTTACAAGAAAATTCAGGTTTTTTATCAGATTATGGACACAATAGGTCCAAGAGCTGCAACCTTCAGCTCTGATACCAAGATGTAACATCCTCATTTTAGACAATAGAACAAGTCAAAAAAAAAATTTAAATGCTTCCTGGTTCTAAATACATAATTTAGAACTCACAAATCGAATAACCATTCATATAACAGATAACCATATGCAGCTGTAATGACTCGGAGTACCTCCGATCTATTCATTCCATGACTCGGTAATCTACTGATCTATTCATGAGTAATAAGAGTTGGCGTTATTATTTAACACATCACTCTTGCGGTTCTCTTCCCTATTCTGGGATTCAGAATGCTCTGTCCAAGGAACCTAACTGAATAACTATTACCATTATTCATTAGCATCTCATCCCTTAGACCAGGTGACTCAGGACAATGCAATCAGCAGCTTGCGATACTTTGGCCAAAGATTTGAAACATACTGCTTATGTCTCGTATTCCTTAATGGCATACTCGTCAATCTGGAATACGTCCTTCACCCCATTCCTATGTTATGTAGAATGTCTTATACCGACTTCTGTCAGTCCCTATTATCCCAAGTTAGGAACGGATTAGTAAGGTGACCAAGTTATATGGATGCTCCCGAGGACTAGGGATAAGATGACATAGTGGGTCAATCCTAATTAAACTAGTGTGTCAAGATACCCCGAGTCTCCTAGGCAGCCATATAATGCGACCACATGCCTAATCGGTCCCAAAGTAACTTGTACGAGTTAAAAGTGTAAATCTTAACGATTAATGCAAAGGATGTCATCATAATTCACCTGCATTGTGGTATCTTCGAGAAGATCCTAATCTTCTTGAAGGTACAACCCTGTAGTTTTCTTATGCCGTCAAACTTTAAATCTGCCTCGAAAAGATCTACTTATTAATAAGCGTTACTCACATAGAGTTAGATTAAATTAAAAGACGTTCCTCAAAGGTTAGCCTTTCCTGATCCTTGGATTCTTCTTCATAGGATGACCTTTCGCAATTAAACCCATTACACAGAGGAGTTAGTAAGACCAAGGTCTCATCACGGAGTTCATAGAATATACATAATTCTAAAACAATGAAATTGGACAATATCTCATAAACTTCACATGAGATTGCCATCTGAGCCCCATTAGGTTTATATCAGTTTTCATAACTGAATTTATATCATACTTATAAGTATCAAATATAAATGATTCAGAATCCAATTAAATGTTGTCCTGTCATAATTAGGACTAGGGATTAATAATTTAATTTAGTTTGTTTAGCGTTCTGCCTAGGTATATTTTAACCCTATCTTCCAAAAAGATAGTTACCTAAATTTCAATTTAGCTTCTGATAGAGCATACCAGAACTGCTAAACAATCATAAGAATTCAATCTTATATTCTTGCAAAGCTTACATTGATAATCACAAAAGTCCAAATTATATAATAATAACAATGCTCTTTAGATCATTTGAACCGAAGAAGGTCAAACTATCAAGATAAGAATATAGACACATAAGTAACAATATCAATTTCCATTCCTTTCAGAACTAATAAAATACATTTTATGCATTCAGCATACTTGATACAATACTCAACGGAAGAAGAACATCTTTCCTCTTATAGTACATTTAAAGAAATTCAAACTGAAATTCTACTTAAAATCAAATCTAAACAATCTGATCATCCTATCAGATCTGCATGCTTTTACCACTCACGGCAACCATCTGCAAAAATAGTCAACATGGGTCAGTTCGATGAACTGAGCATGATAAGCACTAACTCTTAAAACAATTGCAATCCACCAACTGTTTTCATTAAACAACCTATTTAAATGAGATCAATTCACCAAACAAGTATACATATTTCAGACTATGCTGATGTAATACAAAAATGACTACAAACATGTAACTCTATTATCGTTACAGAATAGTCCTAAATACTTCCCAAATATTTCATCACAATATTAGAAATCAAGAAGAACGAAAGTATCCAAATCATTTATCCATCTGAATTCCAAAAACAACAAACTTCAGACAGATCATTTCCTTCAACAGTAAAAGGAATATCATTACAAATCATGATTCCATAAATAGGATCAAAACAGTTCCAACGGTTAGATAAAAATATCAACATATATTTTCATAACAGAAGAGAAAGAAAACAAGTCATACAAATTTCCCTTCAACAAGTTCATGACTGTACCATTTCCTTAAATGGAAAACATTCACCTTAGATGCATACGAAAAATTCAGATGAGTCACAAGAAGAATCATTGTTTTGTTAACATCAAGTATAACAAAACTTCTGTACAGTAGCTATCACACCAATAGTGATGACTATCAACCAAACAGACTCCACATGACCTGCCACATGAAACAGCCAACAAGAAGATATTCCCCACATCGTCCGTCGAGGTGCAGTCGACAGCTCATAATTCAGTCAAGCTCAAGGCAGGATATTCATGCAACAGAATACGTAAACACGACTACAATCCCATACATTAACCTACAGTCCCCTTCTAGTTCATAATAAACACTACAAGGCTTTCAGACCCCAGGTCGAAATCAAAGAGCTTCAATTATTCGCAGTCAACAATAGACACCCTAGCATTGAGCAATAGATGTTTCCCTAAGACAATGCCGAGGTAATCACACAGAATTCCCGCAACAAGCACAGCCTCAACTGACTGGAATATACAGAAAGTAAACATAACATGTCTATTCTCATCTGGATGCATTCAGATTTTAAAGTATGATATTCACGTCTCACTTCAACAGATCCAGGACACATGATAACTATCCATACTCAAGGAACTTCCACAGTGACAAAAACAACAGTGTACTAAATCAGGTTTACTTTGAGAAAAAAGTACAGGTTACCCTCCAAGATTCAACTGAATCCGAACAACAGTAACAAGATGAATAAATTAAATGATTCCATCTGTACCAATCAATGGTACCCATTTAAAAATCAAGCAAAAGTAAATCTAAATACTGATTTCAAAACAAGGAATCCGACTGAACCCTTATCAATTTTTCCCACAAGTTTGCACAGAATGAAAACATAAAAATACTCCCAAAGAGTCTGTACCACAAAATCCTTGCAACATGAAGGTATTCTTACAAAATAACAGAGGTCGTAAAACATGTTATTCCTTCAAGTCTCTGGCACATCAATTACCAATATTCAATTATATTTAGCTTCAACAGTGGTCTAAATATATGAATCATTCAATCGACTTCACAGAGTCATTTCGATTACAACAAACATAAATATATACATACTGCATACTGTCAACGGGTTGAAACCCATAACCACAACACAAGGAAAAACAACCTCAACAGGGTCGCGATGAGATACAGTAACACAACAAGTTATTTATTAACAAATAACTTTAAATTTCAAATGAGACCCAACAAGAATCTATAACCACAACCAACATTTATCACGACAGAGCTTACAAATAGTTCAATAAACTGAGAAATCAAACAAAAGTCCATCAGTATTCCTTTCTACGAGTAACCACAAATAGCATTGACGGCAAGTATTAACAACAAGCATCGACTACGAAAATCAATCAACAAGCATCACAGTAGCCTGAACCCAGCAAGGGAATCATGCACGGGTTCTCACAGAGCAGGATAAGTACCCTTCAAGCATATGTTTCACAGGCTTACGCCGGAATGTAAAACGCAATAAAACAGAATAACAGTTTGAAATACACACACACCCATCAAGGGTTAAATTTGAAAATCGAACGGCAAGAAGATACAGTGACAAAATTACCCGTAACTGCCATAAAATCATCTAAACCCATAAATCATTTGAACAGAGTTGTTCTAATGAAATCACTTGAAAGACAGCGAGATTTTTAAAGGTTAGGGCCTAACATGCCTGGATATTTGCTTAAAATTTCAAAGCAGACCACTGAAAGATCTCAAACCTTCTCCTTCTTTTCCAAGTTAGATCCACCAATAGAAATTTACTATTTCCATGACTTATATATTTTCCTTGCCAGAGGAAAGAGCTAGTTACGTTCATACTTACCATGCAACACCAAGAAGACTGGTGTAAAGAACCAGTGAACAAATAGAAGGAAAACCGGAGCGCATGCAAAACTAAACAAACAATCAACTTTCCATTTTGCATGCTTCCCCAAGAAATCCAAGCTCGAAGCCCGAGTGCATTGATTGCATTAATTCCCAGTTTCCAGCTCAAAGTCCACTGCCACCGACCGCCATAGTTGGCGATAGACAAATGAAATTCCAAGACCATTTCCAATTTTGGCGACCTGCCATGTCGGCTCAAGATAGCCATTAAAAAACCTCCACCATATTACCTGTCTTTCATACTTATCCACGCATTTAATAACATAGAAACTGCCACCCATGGTTCGCACCCCTTCCATAGGTCCCCTTATTCTTTGCTCAATAGTTAGGTTAGTAACTTAGGTTAGGATTTAGGATAACACCTAGTCTAACCACTTAGCACAAAGATACTAACTTAGAACATTAGCTCATAGCCTAGGTCTAGGTTAGATTAACACTAATCTAACCCCTAGGTTAAGTTTAGTTTTAGGTTACTAACATTAATAATTCCTATTAGGTCTAACATTTCATATACTCAGAAAAAGACCTACAACATGCATTCTCGAACAGGGTTCACTCCTGTACTGCCATTAGGCTACAAAATTATATGCAACAGAATTATTACCTGGTCCATGACGAAGACCTTCCAGATATACTTCGATATCGGGAACCATTCCATTTCACACGATCAACCTGAGTTAGACTCGGGATTGGCTTTATTCAACGAATTCAGACCTTGCAACCTGTGAAAGTTTTATAATTTTTAATTCATCACGAAAAACTTAAAGCGCCACTTGGATCAATACCACTGATCCAAGGCTAGGTCTTATAGATGAATAACTTCATAATTCGTTCCGAGATCAGATTAAACTCAGATGTAAAATGAAATAACTAAAAGAGTCTAATCATATTCTGACTCAGTCAAAGATCTGCAATCTGCAAAGAAGATACAGTACATATCAAGCATGACTTCTCAATCAAAGGAACACATCCTTTTTTTACAAAAGAAATCACATATCAACACTTGTATGCTTAGGAGGAAGTAACAACAGTTCAAGGTGTTATCATCTTTTATAGGGCACCTTTGTTAACTAAAAATTCTATCATGCTTAAATTCATTCCTAAATGGCATAAGACACAACACAAAATCTATAACTTAGGATTTATTTTTTGTTATCTTTTTGTCTGCTTGCGTTTTGAGATGTGAGTTGTGTTTCTTTATTATTTCTTATCATTTAATGCCCCACATAAAAAATGGTGTATTCTAGTTTTATTCTGGGTTTATTATAACTCCTCATATTTATACTTAGTCTCTGGGTTGGCCCTTTTATTTGATCTAAATCACCAAAATGTCATTTTTATTTCTCTTCCTAGCTTTCATAGTAATTGATATCGGTCTAACAATCGCCATCGGTTACATAATCTCACCACCATTAGTTAACTACTCGACGTCAATTTTATGTTTTTTTGGTTATTTTTACCAAAATAGTATTCTCCACATTTCAGTTCTTTTCGTGTCTTATCCTGTCATTTTACCATACTTTTGGGTATTCGATATCATCTTCAGAGTCTAGGTTGACCCATTTTCAACTTTCATTTCTATATCTTTGATTCTCTTATTTTTCACAGTATGTGACATCGGGCTGGGCTAACTAGTGGTGATTACCCTCATATTGGCATCAGTTACCCTAACCGACATTAGTCTCTGTATTCTGATTTTCCAATCAAAATAGTGATATGATCACTCATTTTAGACTGATTTTTCCCTATCACTTCTGTGTTTCTACATCATTAGCAAATCTCAAAATAATTTTGGTATCGTCACTCACATGGTTTTTACTCGTAAACAAGATAACGATCTCATGTTTCATGCTAGCCACTAGATTCTCCCACCTAGCCCATCGCCCCCTTCAATCTCATCATCCATGGACCCCATCGGGATCTTGCCATACCCACTAGTGATGAGGAGTTTTTGATACTCCTTGATCACAACCCAGCTGCTCTACAAACTATCTCTCTCATTCATCTACCCATGATTCATTAGGGAAGCTTGTATATGACATGTTTGTGTCCATTCCTCCTACCCTTGCGCCCACTTCTACATATTCTACTACTAACTTATCATTACCCTCTTCTACCTTACCACATGTGGTTTCCCATCTTGACCCTATATCATCGATATCAGCTGCACCTATGACATTTGTCATGCCTTTTATGTCTATCACTCTTACGATGTTAACCATTCTTGTATCAACCACCTTAAGTTTAGGTCTATCTGCATCCGCCACATCTCATATACCTATTGCATCTCATCCACTAATGGTGATGAAAACCCATACTCCCTTCCAAAAAAATGTCCACTCCATCTCGTAGTCTCTTCCTCATATTGCTATAAGAGTCTTTATGTCCACTCCACCTACCTACACTTATTACCAATAGCCCCCTATTCAAGATACTTTCCATCTTCAAGATACTTTCCATCTACATCTATTCCGGTCTACATTCCTTCCTCAATAATTTTGTACTCGACACCACCACATACTAGGATTCTACCCATGTCATACCTTCCTCATCTATCCCCTTATACTACAAGAGGTGCCTAGTCATCACAACCTACCAATGATCTTATCAAAATTATGATGGAAAAGATGCATACATTGGAAGCATCTATCTCTAGATCACATAACTCTCTGTCATATGACAATATTTTCAATTATCACATTTACCCATCCATTCTGATTTATCCATACCCTCCCCATTGGGAAATGCCTAAATTCAACTGATTTACCATCAAAGAATACCCACAATAGAACTTACAATATTTTAAACATGTGTGTTATCTAATTTCTCATGATGACACTTTGCTCTTGCAAACATTTCCAATGTCCTTGACAAGATTGGGTTTAGATTGGTATAGTACTCTACCTAGGCATTCCATATTTTCATTCAATTCGGTAGCTTAGGATTTTATAGACCACTTTTCTATCAACATTGTCAAGAAGGTCACCATGACCGACTTATACATGACATGCTAATATAAAGACAAATCTATCATAGATTTTATCACTTGTTGGCAGAGCCTAATCAACCATCTCACATTCCAACTACCTCAAACAAAATTAATAGAGTTGTTCACCAGAGATTTTTCTAGACACATCTCACTAAGTCCTCAAGTTCAAACCTTCCGCACATTTGATGAGGCATTCACCATGGCCTAGAAACTTGAAATTCATGCCATTGAAGAGAATAAGATATAATTATGTAACAAGGATGTTGCATTCAAACCAAATGTTACCTCTTCTTATTACAACCCACAAAATAATTATTCTAAAGAAAAAGGATCTGCCAACGCATGCAACATTCCCATTTTAAGACTTTAGAAACAAGGGAATATATATATATATATATATATATATATATAATGTTCTCTGTTCTAAATAATCGTAATTTAGAACACATTCCATGTAAATCAATCTCATAATAGATAACCATATGCAATTGTAAATGACTTGGTGAACTACCAATCTCTCATGTTAACTCAATGTATTGTATACTAGGTATACTTTGTTCTCTTACCCTATTCTAAGTATTGAGTGTTCTATTTAAGAGGCCCATCTTAATATGTTTTACCAATACTCATATGATATCTTACTTCTTAAACTAGGTGACATAGGAAAACGTAACCAACATCTTGCGATACTTTGGCCAAAGATTTTCACATACTATTCATATTTACTATTCCTAGACGACATACTCATCAAACGAAATATATCCTTCACCCCAAGAATGGTCTTCATTGACTCCTGTCAGTCCACTTGTTCAAGGTTTAACCCTAACCCAGGTTATCAACATAGTTTGGTATAGGGAACCACTCGCAGTGACTAAGGATACATAGACATACTCAATCAACCTAATTCGATTGCATGTTTCTAGTTATCCTAAGTCATCGTGATTTACCCCATGTACTAAATCTTATTCCTAACCTAACCTAGAGTATAACTAAGATCAAGTCCAAGTTTATGTTGATATAGATGATCCAATTCTGAAGGGTGTTACAACATGTCAACTGCAACATTATATCCTCGTGAAGACCCAAGTCTTCATGAAGGTACAGTTCTGCAGTTGGTGTGTGCCAACATCCAACAGAATTTCCCGTCTTGATGTACATACCCAAGTAATAAGTTAATTACTCAATTACTTTTCTCAATTAAGATTTAATTACAAAAAACTTGCTCAACCCTAATTTCTTTAGCCCTTAAGGTTGATATCCACAGTTGAGTTGTTAATGTTTTACAAAAAACATAATGATTTATTTTTAATCATCAAATTATTACTTTAGGGTTCAGTTAATTAAAATAGAAACAACAAACAAAAATAAGATTCACTTATTATACCCAACAATTATTAGCCTGTTTAAGTTCCAAAAATGGTTCCATTATAATAGACTTCATTGAGATGAAGTCTAATTAATAAATGTACATAATTAACTTTCATTTGCTTTACACCTATGAAGGTATTGGTTAAGAGGAAGTTCACCTTCCTCTTTCTTGTTATGAATTAGGGTTCATTATACCCTTTTACATTATACAAGACATCATAATTAATTTCCACTTTCATTGACATCTTTTTAATAAACCATAGTGACTTAGTTAAAAGAACATCTATGCATGCCAACTTAATAAGTTGCATTTCAATAAAGGGATAGTGTATCTAATTCCCTTCCATATAACTTATTTAAGTCAAACTAAAAATTATTTGAAACACATAAGAATATGAGAAAATAAAGATAAGATTACAAATTCCATTCACAGAATGCACAAGGAGACTGACACATTGTAGTGCCCACTCTCCTTTAACACTGTTTAGATAACTGATCCTGACACTATTGATCATATTTTAGATATTATTATGTTTTGATGTAGTATGATGTATCAGGGATTATTATGGACACTATTATGTTTTGATTAGTTATGATGGTTAGATGTTAGATCCTGAGATTAGTATTGATCTGGATGCAGATATTTTTATTGCATGATCATTGATACAATATTGTTATTTTATTGATGAGGATATACTAGTTGACATGGATATCATATTGTTTTTTAATTTTAGACATGTGACATTAAGATTTTAAATAGCTCTAGTATAGAGAGATCTATTGGATGATGATATAGTTTGCAATTGAATTTAAAAGATAAATGTTAAATTCTCGATATTGTTGTGATGTAGATTTAATAATTATATGTTGCTTATATCATTTGGATGTTCTGATATGGCCACGAGGCCGAAGGGGTATTTTGCATTTTGTAGGTTAAAAATCACAACAATGTCAGGGGGACTGGAGACTAACCATATTGGAATTTAGTGTGAAATCAACAAGGTCACCATGGCAATTGTGTTGATTTGTGTGTTGTGTTGTGTTAGGTTTTCCATTTTTGTGACCATGGAGCATATGTGTGTATGTTTTTTATGTGTTCCCTTTTTTTTATTTATTGTTGTTTGTGTACTTTATTTTGTAATGTGCTTTTATTGTAATTATTTAAATATGATAGTATTATGTGGGAGTCATATAGTTAAAATTTAATTTAATTTAATGGGATGTGGAATGTGAAATTTAAAATGTTTTTGCCTTGGTTGAAAATAAAAATTGATTTATATATTTTATAACCTTATGGTAATTAAATAAATATTTCAGTCAAAAGTTTGTCATAAATAAATGTCATAGAAGTTAATGCATTTTAGAAGAGTGTGTAAGTTACCAAGTATGGGTTGTGTGAGCATTTGTAAGAGGTTGTAAGGCTGATTTTGGAAGGTCAAACACTCCTTCCTCTTTGAAATATCGAATTTGGCCTTGAAGGACAAATTTGGAGGCTTGTGGGACAAGTTAAAACTTGTCCCACGCCTCTCAAAAACCTCCACCAACCATGATTATAATTTTTAGAGTAAAAAACAACCTTATTTTATTATGTTTTGGCATGATTTTATGAAAGAAGTGATTGCACTTGCCTTACAAATTTTAAATGCATTTTCCTTTTGGGTATGGGTTGAGTTTGTGTATGTAAGTAATTTTGTCATTCACATTCATTGTGATGTATTTGCATTTGATGTGATTTCATTTTGGGATGAGGAAAAATGATGTGGCATCCCACTTGGAATCCACATCATCCTCTTCCATCCTCTCCTTTAAAATGGAATTTCTTCCTCATTGGGTGGTTGTTGAAACCTTGCCATTTGCTTCTTGGGGTAAAATTTTCTCTTGCATTGGGAGCTTGTTCTTGTGGAAGGAGCTTGGACTGATTTACATGCTTTGCATTTGCTGTTTTGGGACTGATTTGAGCAACAAGAATCTGCTGTTTGAAAGCAAATCTCCATTATGGAGAGGTAGACTCTAATTCTTTTAAATTGTTGTTTTCCCCCCTTTTTGCATGCAAAATATTGAATGGTATTGTGTTTGCATTCTTTGTGGGATGGGTAGAATGGCCTAGGACATGGTGTAAAAAGAGAAGACTATGGGGTTTCAAATGGGGGGCATAAGGAAATTGTTATTGGCATTTGTTCTTTGTGCAGGGAGTGTTGGTTTGGGATCCACCTAGGAAAGGAAATAGCTTGAATTTCCTACTTCTTGGGGGGGGGGGCAATAAGGGATAAATTTGGGGGGGCATAAGGAGGGGTTGGGAGATATAAGGTTTATGGGATTTGATTGAGTTTATGGTGGGTTGCTTTTGGTGGATGCCCAATTCCAACATGGGAGGCATAAGGAGACCCCCATAGATCTTTCTCTTGTTGGCTTGCTTGCTTGGAGAAGGAGCCTTAGTTTGATTGGAAATTGCTTGTTGTAGTTGAGAAACTACACCTCATTATTTGTGTTTCTTTGTAATTATGAAAATATATGCTTGTATGTGAAGAAGCCTTATTGCCCATGTGTTGATGTTCATGTTCCATTCCATTATGGTTGGGGCTCGGGGGCCAATGGGGAAAGATGGATTCTATTTTTCTCATTGGATTTCTTGGTTGGGTGGAGAGCGTTTCCTTTCCCCCTTCCTTGTTGTGATTAAAATATAAAGGATGAAGAAATCAACATGTTGCTGTTTGGATCTTGGAGAAATCAGTTTGACAGTCATTCCTTTGAGGAGTTTTAATGTAACCCCACCCACTTCAAGTGGATGAATGTAATTGATATATATATGTGAGATGTTTACCTTGTTATTGAAAGATGTAATAAAATTTGAGGAATGTAGAGAAGAATTGTAATTCTCAGTTTTACTTGTAAAGAAACGAATTTGAAATGATATACTTGTATCCTTTTGGAAATTGAAAATTCAATCAACTGGAAGGGAGTTAAATTGTAATGTGTTGTTTGAAATCAATGAAAGAAATATATCTTTCTCCCAATTGCATTGTTGTTCTAGAAATCACATGGCTGTTATATTATACAAATTCTATTTTATAAAAGAGAGTACGTATAAAAGAAATGATAGAAGCTTTATATTTTTGAAATGAGTTTTGAACTAGAAATCAATCTTGAATATTGAATGTATAATCTAAGGAGCATTGTAATTGTCTGAATTAGGACAATATGCACATTCAGTTGAAACTGGTAATATAAATTTGAATAAATGAACAACTCACATTTATACTTCTTAATTAACTTTAAAATTTCATATGTTACTATGCCAAGACTACACCAAACTCAAATTGACAAAGTAAACTTGAGGAAACAATCCAACAAATTTAAATTTTGAAACAATCCCCTTCCTACGTCGTTTTTCTGTCCCTTGATGGAGAAAAACATAACTTAAATAAATTGATCAAATTGACATACTTAAAACATTTGAATTCTTCCCTAAGTTGATCTCCCATGTCTGATTGGCATGCGGAGTGGAGGAAGGGATTCAATTTTATAAAAATTGCAAGTTTGAAAAACTTCCAGTTTTCAATTTTATAAACCCTACAGATATATTTCTTAACATTAACCCTCTAAAATTCACCCAATTTCAAAATTTATGATTTTTGTACGAAGATTACTCTGAGATCTTTCTGGAAAGTCCTCGTTTGTCTAAAATGGAGCTTCCTTGCAAAAATTATGGCCATTTGAAGTTTTACTTCAAAATGGCCATCCCAAAACAAAAATGAAACAATTCGACCTTATATAAAAAAAATTTTAAATTTTGAACTATAGAAAAATTTCTCAAAAACTCCCGTGACCCCGCCACCCTCTCATCCTATAAAAATTTTCCACGTGGCACCTTGTAGGTGCGAATCCTTAATAAAAACTTAACCATTTTTTTTTTCTTTGGAAAATTTTCATTTTTATCCCCGCAACCCCTTGGCCCCGCACCAATCACATGATGACACGTGGTAGGGAGGAATGAGGATTTAGAATTGAAAACTTAACTTTTTACACTTTTAGAAAAATTTCACTTTTTCTTCCTCCGGCCCGCGACCAATCACAAAGCGCCACGTGGCCATTTGAGCAGTGCGGAGGCATGGAGGAAAATTTTCCTTTGGAAAATTGAGACTTTGATTTTGGGAAAATTTTCAAATTTTTCCCTGCGACCCGCTCACCCGCACCAATCATGTGATGACATGTGGCATTTGGGAAAATTTTCCCAATTTTCTCCCTAACCGCGCGGACCTCCAAGGGAAAATTTTCCCCTAAAACTCCGCCCGGCCATAACTTGAGTTTTACAAGGAGTTAGGAGGACTTCTTTATATGGTTGGAAAGGTGAGGAAATTTCCTATCCAATGAGCCTAGTTGAGGAAATTTTTGTTAACTCTAAGTGTGTGAGAAATATAGTTTAATTTCAGGGCTTGATAGAGAGTAGGCCTAGTGATAAATTTCTCCCTGAACCTTAATAAAACTTGTAACCTCCAAATTAGAACCTAGTAAACTTGTTATAAGATAAAAATGGAAATCTTGTGTTTGGTTAATCAGAATTTGTTCCGGAACCTATTTAGTTTCAAACTAGTGTCTTACAACTTGGTTGTAGACTCTTCCAATAAAAAAAAATTATTCCATAATTTTCCTAATTTGTTTCTTGGTCTCAAGTGGTAGTTGAAGTAGGCATCACACGACATACTCATCAAACGAAATATATCCTTAATAAAAACGTAACCATTTATTTTTTGTCTTTGAAATTTTTTCACTTTTATCCCCACAACCCCTCAGCCCCACACCAATCATATGCTGACATGTGGTAGGGAGGAATGAGGATTTAGAATTGAAAACTTAACTTTTTACACTTTTGGAAAAATTTCACTTTTTCTTCCGCCGGCCCGCGACCAATCACAAAGCGCCACGTGGCCATTTGAGCAAGTGCGGAGGCATGGAGGAAAATTTTCCTTTTGAAAATTGAGACTTTGAGTTTGGAAAAAATTTCAAATTTTTCCCTGCGACCTGCTCACCCGCACCAATCATGTGATGACATGTGGCATTTGGGAAAATTTTCCCAATTTTCTCCCTAACCCCACGGACCTCCTAGGGAAAATTTTCCCCTAAAACTCCACTCGGCCATAACTTGAGTTTTACAAGGAGTTAGGAGGAATTATTTATATGGTTGGAAAGGTGAGGAAATTTCCTATCTAATGAGCCTAGTTTAGGAAAGTTTTGATAAATCTAAGTGTGTGAGAAATCTAGTTGAATTTCAGGGCTTGATAGAGAGTAGGCCTGGCGATAAATTTCTCCCTGAACCTTAATAAAACTTGTAACCTCAAAATTGGATCCTAGTAAACTTGTTATAAGATAAAAATGGAAATATTTTGTTTGGTTAATCATATTTTTTTCCAGAACCTATTTAGTTTCAAACTAGTGTCTTGCAACTTGGTTGTAGACTCTTCCTATAAAAAAAATTATTCCATAATTTTCCTAATTTGTTTCTTGGTCTCAAGTGGTAGTTGAAGTAGGCATCACACTTGGCATTAGAGTAGTGGTTCAAAATCTTGGACCATTGGGCACACTAGAAACATTGAGACTTGAAACCTAAAACTAGCAAATCAATAATCTAGAAAACAAAACTAATTGAAAATTGAACATGTTAGTAAACTTAGAAAACTGAAGAAAACTCAAGGTAATGAACTAACTCCCACTCTGGTCTGTGCAGGGAGCTGAGATGGAGCAGGAGGAATGTTCATAGAGGCTTAGAGTCACCACCACCACCACCTCCATCACCACCACCACCGCCACCAAACAAGGGTTTAGCAGCTATCCTACCATAGATTTTACAGACCCTCCAGGATGTTAATGCTACCTTACGCGAAGGATCAGTAGGAGGGCACTTGGGAAGACAGGATAGAGATACTTCCATTGAGGGACATGCACCTCCTCCACAGGGTGAGGAGGATGGAGGAGATAATTTTCATTGAGAGTCAGCTAGACCAGAGTCTCCTTTGAGGGGACATGGTGACCATATTTCAGGACAGAGAGAGGTCTCGAAGCCCTAGGCTCAAGGACAAGCAGGAAGAGAGGCCCAAAGATCATCAGACCCTAGCTGCAGATCATATCAGGGAGATCCATTGAAGCTTAGGCCATCACATTATTTAGATGACACAGATGGTTTCCAGGCAGAGGCCTGGCTAGTTAGCTTGAGCGGTTGCTTTAAGATTTTTCCTTATTCTAGCAACACGAAAGCTCATGTTGTGATCCATCTACTGAAGGAAAGAGTTGGAGTATGGTGGAGGACAGAGGATCATAAGCTCCATATAGATTCAGAGACAGTCACTTGGGAGTTTGTTTGAGGAGAGATTTAGGAGTAGATACTTTCCATGGAGATTCATACAGTAGAGGATTGATGAGTTCCATGACCTTCGATAGGCTTCCCTTACAGTGGCCGAGTATGAGAGTAGGTTCCTGGACCTACTTCAGTATGTTGATTACATGTAGGATGAGCAGGTGCGGATCCACAGGTTCATCCGAGGCCTTAATATAGACATTGGAGGTGCAGTTTGGATCCACTGCCCACAGACATTAGCAGAGGCCGTTGAGAAGGCCTACATTACAGAGGAGACTCAGGGTAAAACCCAACAGGCTAGAGACCAGGTCAGGAGCCGTATTCAGCAGTTACAGGATAGTAGATCGAGGGGGTCAGCTCCTCTTCCTCGTGGTGGTCAGCATTCTTCGCAGTCATCTTTCAGACCATAGCAGCAGCAGTAGCAGTCCCACCCACCATTTAGGCCTCCTCAGAGAGCTAATGCACAGAGAGGTCGTAGTATGGGACCTCCTCCTAGGGGACCCACCAGGACACAGGGTGGAGCTAGAGCTCAGTCAGTAAGAGCTCGACCACAGAGGCCACAACAGACTATAGTTGGATCATCAAGATCCACAACACCTACCTTTAGGGCACCTTCTGGTAGTGCTACTCCTTGGAGAGGTTCAGGTGGTTATTTCAGGTGTGGAGAAGCAAGAAAATTTTGGAGAGATTGCCCCTATAACCCTAATAATGGTAAGGCACCCATCTCAGATCCTACAGTTGGAGACATGGGTCGAAGTCACAGGATCTACGTAGCAGTTGAGAACTGCCAGGCCGAGCACCAGAGCATGGTCATTGAGACTATAGGTAGCATTGGAGGTGTTCCTCCTTCTAGATTGTTTGATTTTGGTTCTTCTGATTTGTTTATTGCACCATCCTTTGTAGAGCGATGCAGGCTGGTGGTTGTTAGATAGGGTCATAGTTGGGATGTCGAGATGGCTTCGGGAGCCAATGTCTCTGTAGACTCCTTGGTAAAGGAGTGCGTTATTAACTTGGGACCTTTCACCACCACTTTAGATCTCCACATACTTCCTTTGGGCTCGTATGGAGTCATTTTAGGCCTGGATTGATTGTCTACACATAGGGCCAGGATGGATTGATATCACAAGACTATATCTTGTGCAGATGATCTTGGAGTTGAGTCAGTGATTTCTGGGGTCAGGAGACCTGTTTCTATTTGCATTATCTCTGCTATGCAGCTCAAGCGGTGTGTGCGATGGGGTTGTCAGATGTATGTAGTCACAGTCAGTGACCAGACAAAGGATGGATCTAGTGGGCCATCGCTAGATGACCATCCCATTTTGAGAGAGTATGTAGATGTGTTTCTAGGGGAGCTATTTGGGATGCCACCCCCACATGAGATTGATTTCCATATTGATCTAGTTCCAGGAGCATAGCCTATCTCACGAGCTCCTTATCGGATGACCACCCTAGAGCTCTATGAGCTCAAGTTGCAAGTGGAGGGCCTTCTAGAGAAATGCCTTATTCATCCTAGTGTATCCCCTTGGGGTGCACTAGTTATATTTGTGAAGAAGAAGGATGGATCCTTGCGGTTATGCATAGACTACCGCCAGCTGAATAAGGTAACGATCAAGAATCGTTATCCCCTGCCTCGCATTGATGACTTGTTTGATCAAATGAGGGGAGCCACAGTGTTCTCTAAGATTGATCTCAAGTTTGGGTACCATCAGTTGAGGATTACAGAGACAGACATCCATAAGACTGCTTTTCATACAAGGTATGGGCACTATGAGTTCACAGTGGTGCCTTTTGGTTTGATGAATTCCCCCACTGTGTTTATGAGTTTGATGAATGGGGTATTTAGGACCTTCTTAGATCACTTTGTGCTCATTTTTCTTGATGACATTCTGATTTACTCGCGTACGCGTAAGGAGCATGAGGAGCACCTTCGTCAGGTTCTTCAGTGTCTTCGTGAGCAGCAGCTTTACGGGAACTTGGAGAAGTGTGCTTTCTTTCAGTCAGAGATACAGTACTTGGGTCATATCATCTCAAGGGAAGGTATCATAGTCAATCCTTCCAAGATTAGAGCCATTATGGATTGGCCAGCACCCACTACAGTGACAGAGGTGCGCAGCTTTATGGGGTTAGCAGGCTACTACAGGAGATTTGTTCAGGACTTCTCTCAGATAGCACACCCCATCACTTCCCTTCAGCGGAAAGGGAAGAAGTTTGTTTGGTCAAATAGGTGTGAGTAGGCCTTCAGGACCCTGAAGGGATATCTCACTACAACACCCATTCTTGCAGTGCCAGATCCACATGGTGAGTTCTTTGTATGCACAGATGCTTCGTTGGCAGGCCTTGGAGGTGTTCTTATGTAGGAGGGCAGAGTTGTAGCTTTTGAGTCTCACAAACTCAAGGATCACGAGCTTAATTATCCTACCCATGATCTTGAGCTTGCGGCAGTTTTGCATGCTTTAGTTCGATGGAGACACTTTCTTCTTGGTCAGAGATTCACACTCAGGACAGATCATTTGAGTCTTCGCCACCTTTTCACGCAGCCCAATCTAAATGCTCGTCAGAGACATTGGATGGAGTTGCTTTGTGAGTATGACATGGAGATAGAGCATGTGAAAGGGAAGGAGAATGTGGTTATAGACACTCTCAGCAGACGGAGGCATTTGAGCATGGCTACTTCAGTGAGCATGGATTTATGGAGCAGGATCCTTCAACAACTTCCTCTTGACAGTTTCTACATTGTAGCTCGAGTAGAGATTGAGTCCCAGAGACCCCTTGAGGGGAAATTTGATGGTCTTCTCAGGCACAAAGATCAGATTTATGTTCCTAGAGATGGAGGCTTGAGGCAGGACATCTTGACAGAGGCACATCATGCACCCTATTCAGCCCATCCTTGGGTGAAGAAGATGCATGCCACCTTGAGACAGTTATATAACTAGAGAGGACTTCACAGGGATGTGGCTTAGTTTATGTCACGCTATTTAGAGTTCCAGAAAGTGAAGGCCGAGCATCAGCATCCAGCTAGCCTTCTCTATCCTCATGCTATACCGGAGTGGAAATGGGACACCATTTCCATGGATTTCATTGTTGGGTTACCAATGTCGAGATATCACCACGACGCCATCATGGTCACGGTTGATAAATTGACAAAATTAGCTCACTTTTCTCCAGTAAAGACAACATATAAAGCTAGTGCAGTGGCATGTGTCTACTTGGATGAGATCGTCAGGATACACAGAATCTCGCAGAAGATCATTTGTGACTGCAATCCTTTGTACACTTCCCATTTCTGGACTACCATGTAGTATGTTCTTGGGATGAAGATTAAATTCAGCACAGCTTATCACCTAACGATAGATGGATAGACTGAGAGGGTGAATCAGATTTTGGAGGACATGCTCAGGATGTACGTGATGGATCAACAGTCTATGTGGGAGGAGTATCTATATCTTGTGGAGTTTTCCTACAATAATAGTTATCATAGTTCTATAGTCATGGCTCCTTTTCAAGCCTTGTATGGTAGGGAGTGTAGGACACCCCTTAATTGGGATAGGTTGGAGGATAGAGTATCTCTTGGACCAGCTGTCTTACAGGACATGGAGCAGTAGGTAGTGTTGATCATGCACAGATTGCAGGAGGCACAGGATAAGAAGAAAAAGTACGCTAATCATCATAGAACTGAGCATAATTTTGATGTGGGCATGAAGATTTTCCTTCGTGTTAGGCCACATAAGATTTTGATCCATTATGGAAAAGGTTCTAAGTTAGCTCCTCAGTTCGTTGGACCTTTTGAGATCTTGGAGCATATTGGCCCGTTGGCTTACCGTCTAGCATTGCCACCCAGCTTGTCTCACGTACATGATGTGTTTCATGTTTTTTTTCTTAAGAGATACATCACAGATCCTTCTCATGTGCTAGATTGGACATCATTTTAGGTACAAGATCAGGGGTAGGTGATGGTGGATCCCGTTCGTATCATCGATCGCAGGACCCTGGGCCATCGAGGAAGAGAGATTGATCAGACACGAGTGCAGTGGGACAAATATGATGAGACTGCAGCCACTTGGGAGGATGCTACTATGTTACGAGTGCAGTTTCCACATTTGTTCTAGTGACTTCCAGGAGGAAGTCAAGTCTAAGGGGAGGGGGATGTAGTGCCCACTCTCCTTTGACACTGTTTAGATAACTGATCCTGACACTATTGATCATATTTTGGATATTATTATGTTTTGATGTAGTATGATGTATCAGGGATTATTATGGACACTATTATGTTTTGATTAGTATGATGGTTAGATGTTAGATCCTGAATTAGTATTGAATTGGATGCAGATATTTTACTTGATGATCATTGATACATTATTGTTATTTTATTGATGAGGATATACTGGTTGACATGGATATCATATTGCTTTTAATTTTAGACATGTGACATTGAGATTTTAAATAGCTCTAGTATAGAGATCTATTGGATGATGATATAGTTGCAATTGAATTTAAAATATAAATGTTAAATTATCGATATTGTTGTGATTTAGATTTAATAATTGTATGTTGCTTATATCATTTGGATGTTCTGATATGGCCACGAGGCTGAAGGGGTATTTTGCATTTTGCAGGTTAAAAATCACAACAATTTCAGGGGACTGGAGACTAACCATATTGGAATTCAGTGTGAAATCAACAAGGTCACCATGGCAACTGTGTTGATTTGTGTGTTGTGTTGTGTTAGGATTTCCACTTTTGTGACCATGGGGCATATGTGTGTATGTTTATTATGTGTTCCCTTTTTTATTTATTGTTGTGTGTGTTTTATTTTGTAATGTGCTTTTATTGTAATTATTTAAATATGATAGTATTATGTGGGATTCATATAGTTAAAATTAAATTAAATTAAATGGGATGTGGAATGTGAAATTTAAAATGTTTTTGCCTTGGTTGAAAATGAAATTTGATTTATATATTTTATAACCTTATGGTAATTAAATAAATCTTATGTCAAAAGGTTGTCATAAATAAATTTCATAGAAGTTAATGCATTTTAGAAGAGTGTGTAAGTTACCAAGTATGGGTTGTGTGAGAATTTGTAAGAGGTTGTAAGGCTGATTTTGGAAGGTCAAACACTCCTTCCTCTTTGAAATTCGAATTTGGCCTTGAAGGACAAATTTGGAGGCTTGTGGGACAAGTTAAACTTGTCCCACACCTCTCAAAAACCTCCACCAACCATGATTATAATTTTAGAGTCAAAAGCAACTTATTTTATTATGTTTTGACATGATTTTATGAAAGAAGTGATTGCACTTTCCTTAAAAAATTTAAATGCATTTTCCTTTTGGGTATGGGTTGAGTTTGGGTATGTAAGTAATTTTTTCATTCACATTTATTATGATGTATTTTCTTTTGATGTGATTTCATTTTGGGATGAGGAAAAATGATGTGGCATCCCACTTGGAATCCACATCATCCTCCTCCATCCTCTCCTTTAAAATGGAATTTCTTCCTCATTTGGAGGTTGTTGAAACCTTGCCATTTGCTTCTTGGGGTCAAATTTTCTCTTGCATTGGGAGCTTGTTCTTGTGGAAGGAGCTTGGACTGATTTGCATGCTTTGCATTTTCTGTTTTGGGACTGATTTGAGCAACAAGTATCTGTTGTTTGAAAGCAAATCTCCATTATGGAGAGGTAGGCTCTCATTCCTTTAAATTGTTGTTTTCCCCTTCTTGCATGCAAAATATTGAATGGTATTGTGTTTTCATTCTTTGAGGGATGGGTAGAATGCCTAGGACATGGTGTAAAAAGAGAAGACTATGGGGTTTCAAATGGGGGGGCATAAGGAAATTGTCATTGGCATTTGTCCTTTGTGGAGGGAGTGTTGGTTTAGGATCTACCTAGGAAAGGAAATAACTTGCATTTCCTACTTCTTGGGGGGTGCATAAGGAGGGGTTAGGAGATATAAGGTTTATGGGATTTGATTGAGTTTATGGTGGTTTTATTTTGGTGGATGCCCAATTTCAACATGGGAGGCATAAGGAGACCCCCATAGATCTTGCTCTGGTTAGCTTTCTTGTTTGGAGAAGGAGCCTTAGTTTGATTGAAATTACTTCTGGTAGTTGAGAACTACACCTCATTGTTTGTATTTCTTTGTAATTGTGAAAATATATGCTTGTATGTGAAGAAGCCTTGTTGCCATGTGTTGATGTTCATGGTCCATTCCATTATGGTTGGGGCTCGGGGTCAAATGGGGAAAGATGGCTTCTCTTCTCCCATTGGATGTCTTGGTTGGGTGGAGAGCATTGCCTTTCCCCCTTCCTTGTGTGATTAAAAGCTAAAGGATGAAGAAATCAGCATGTTGATGTTTGGAGCTTGGAGAAATCAGTTTGACAGTCATTCCTTTGATCATTTTTAATGTAACCCCACCCACTTCAAGTGGATGAATGTAATTGATATAGATATGTGAGATGTTTACCTTGTTATTGAAAGATGTAATAAACTTAGAGGAATGTAGAGAAGAATTGTAATTCTCTGTTTTACTTGTAAAGAAATGAAATTGAAATGATATACTTGTATCCTTTTGGTAATTGAAAATTCAATCAACTTGAAGGGATTTAAATTGTAATGTGTTGTTTTGAATCAGTGAAATAGATATATCCTTCTCCCATTTACATTGTTGTTCTGGAAATCACATGGTTGTTATATTATACAAATTCTATTTTAGAAAAGAGAGTACGTATAAAAGAAATGATAGAAGCTTTATATTTTTGAAATGATTTTTTAACTAGAAATCAATCTTGCATATTGAATGTATAATCTAAGGAGCATTGTACTTGTCATAATTAGAACAATATGCACATTCAGTTGATAAAATTGCAAAATCAGTTTAGAGGAATAAAATCACTATTTTAAAGTTAAAACTGGTAATATACATTTGAATAAATGAACAACTCACATTTTTACTTCTTAATTAACTTTAAAATTTCATATGTTACTATGCCAAGGCTACACCAAACTCAAATTGACAAAGTAAACTCGAGGAAACAATCCAACAAATTTAAATTTTGAAACAATCCCCTTCCTAGGTCGTTTTTTGTCCCTTGATGGAGAAAAACACAACTTAAATAAATTGATCAAATTGACATACTTTAAACATTTTAATTCTTCCCTAATTTGATCCCCCATGTCTGATTGGCATGCGGAGTGGAGGAAGGGATTCAATTTTATAAAAATTGCAAGTTTGAAAAACTGTCAGTTTTCAATTTTATAAACCCTGCAGATCGATTTCTTAAAATTAACCCTCTAAACTTCACCAAATTCCAAAATTTATGATTTCTATACAAATAATACTTCGAGAGATTTCCGGAAAGTCCTCGTTTTCCTAAAATGGAGCTTCCTTGCAAAAGTTATGGCCATTTGATGTTTTACTTCAAAATGGCCATCCCAAAACAAAAATGAAATAATTCGACCTTATATAAAAAAAAATTAAATTAAATTTTGAACTATAGAAAAATTCTCAAAAAATTCCATGGCCCTGCCACCCTCTCATCCTATCAAAATTCACCACATGGCACCTTGGAGGTGCGGATCCTTAATAAAAACTTAACCATTTATTTTTTTTGTCTTTGGAAAATTTTCACTTTTATCCCTGCAACCCCTCAGCCCCACACCAATCACGTGCAGACATGTGGTAGGGAGGAATGAGGATTTACAATTGAAAAATTAACTTTTTACACTTTTGGAAAAAATTCACTTTTTCTTCCACTGGCCCGTGGCCAATCACAAAGCGCCACATGGCCATTTGAGCAAGTGCGGAGGCATGGAGGAAAATTTTCCTTTGGAAAATTGAGACTTTGGTTTTGGGAAAAATTTCAAATTTTTCCCCGTGACCCGCTAACCCACACCAATCACGTGATGACACATGGCATTTGGGAAAATTTTCCCAATTTTCTCCCTAACCCCACGGACCTCCAAGGGAAAATTTTCCCCTAAAAATCTGCCCAGCCATAACTTGAGTTTTACAAGGAGTTAGGAGGACTTATTTATATGGTTGGAAAGGTGACGAAATTTCCTATCTAATGAGCCTAGTTTAGGAAAGTTTTGATAAATCTAAGTGTGTGATAAATACAGTTGAAGTTTAGGGCTTTATAAAGAACAGGCCTGGCGATAAATTTCTCCATGAACCTTAATAAAACTTGTAACCTCCAAATTGGAACCTAGTAATCTTGTTATAAGATAAAAATGGAAATATTGTGTTTGGTTAATCATAATTTATTCTGGAACCTATTTAGTTTCAAACTAGTGTCTTGCAACTTGGTTGTATATTCTTCCTATAAAAAAAATTATTCCATAATTTTCCTAATTTGTTTCTTGGTCTCAAGTGGTAGTTGAAGTAGGCATCACACACATCAAGTACAATTAAATATCAATATTTTTACATTCATATATGTGAAATACACATTTTACAAGTCCATTAATTTCAGACATCTTTCATGTCAAACAACATTAATAAGCCCAATTAAGAAATACAACTTTTCCTCCTATAAATACATTTCAATAGTGAATCATAATTACTCATAAAAGATCCAGTATTTAGGTAAACAAAGTAACATCATAAAATATATTGTCTTCCTTTATCACTTACAAAGTCCATCTACAAAAATTGTTGGCATGGATCAGTTCATTAAACAGAGCATGATAAGCACAAAACATTAAAATGACGTGATTTCAAGTAAATGTTTCATAAAAAGAACCCTACTTTTATGAAATAGTAAAGCAATACAGATAGATACATCATAATAAATAATAGTCATACAAGAAAGAACAAAGTGATCAACCACATTAAAATTTAGTAAAGATCACAATATAATCATCACTCTTCAACCATTGATTTCATAAGAAATTATATCAGATAAGTAATATTTCATCCTAATTACTTATCTTATTCTTACTATAGATATTTATAGTTTATTTCTTGCTTCATTTAACCTAATTCCTAAGAAATCCACTTACTCTATCATTTCCCAAAAATAGATTTATTCTAAGAAGAAAGGATCCATCATAAAACACCTACAACTAAGCTAATTCAAACTTCAAGAAATATTTTAGGATGAGCCATCAACATCTTAAAGTAATATATTCCTATTTAAGGTTCAACACCCTAATTCAAATCCCAAAATAAATCCTAAGTTTTAAGTTAAGCCTTAATGAGTTAGAAATAGGGTATGTATTATCCATTTATTTGCACCAGACATTGGTCACACCTTACCAAAAATATATTCCAATAAACACAAGTCAAGGAGAAGAAGTAAAGGATTATCTCCCAGCTACTCACTCTGCAATCCCATTAAATAATACAACTGAACTGGTTAGATCCTTAAACAAGAGTACTATAGGTGAGGAAAAAGATGAACAAAGATAGAGAAACAACTTACATCTTCCCTCAGAGTTTGAAGATACCAACCTTGCAATCTACAACTCAAAGAAGAGAGAGAGAAACATAAAATTTAATTCAGATTTTGAAGAAAACAAAAATGAGTTCCCTAACCTGAAAAAGAGAGGAAAAGATGTCAACAACAAGGAAGATATATAGTCTCATCATTCCATCCTTCAAAAGGAGAAACACAGTCAAAATTCAAATACAACAGAAATAGATCCCTACCGAGCACCATCCGATTTCAACAATCATTGCAACTCAAATAGCGTAATTGAAATTAAATCGATGTATATAGATATATGACAGAAACTATCAAGTCAGGAACCAAAAATAAAGTTTCCCATCAAATAATGAGAACAGTATCAGTACTATAGAGGCTATCACTAGAATTGATTAAATAAATACTTTCAGTTAATGCAAGTTTCCAAAGCAACAAGAATAATAACTGAATATTAAATTCATTCCAATGTTAATCACATCCACTGAGAATTTTTCTTATTTTCCAATCAGAGAGCGAAAGAGAATAGTGATGGAGTAAAATACCCATTTGAGATTCAGAATTATTTTCAAAACACAATACATAAAAATGAAGATATCGAATGCAATTTTGACTATCCCAACTTGCCTTCAAGTTACCCCATACTCCCTTATTCACAGAAATCAAGGAACAACACACAATTTTGGGAAGAGATTTCTAGAATATGAACCAATCTCAATGAGAAGCAACAAAATAGATAAGAATCTAACCAGATGCTCAAAGTCAAGTCCAAAAGAGAAGAGAAAACTATAATGTCCCTTCCAAATTCCCTAAGGTAGACAAGATTGGTCTAATCAATAGTTCAGCTTAGATATCCCAACTCTTCAGTATCATAAAAACATCAATTAGAGTACAAACAACTAGTAAATCTAGCCAGATGAACCAATAAGGGTAACTCCTGAAGAATGGAACCTTACCTCTACAAGGACTCAAAAAACAATTGGTAATTCTTTCCATAATGGTGAAAGTAGAACTTAACAACTTTAATTCCAATCTGATTTATATCAAGGAAGTTCATTCAAACCCCAAAACCAATTGGGTCTTTAACAATTTTTTTCAAACATAAAGTGAGAAAATGAAATAACATTGTATAAATGCAAGCATGAGCTAAACATGCCTTCTCAGAATATCAACCAGAGGAGAAAAAACCAAAATGTAGCGTTTCTCAACATTGACATCCATTAACTAATTTAGAGCATACTAACAAGATTTCACTCAATCAAATCATATCAAAGCTCAGAAAAAGTAAGACTTGGTTACTGTTATTTCCAATAAAATTGAATCCACAAAACTAAGATTCCTAAGAATCATATCAGCAAGGATCAAACAGGAGTAACAAAAATTGAAAACAACTTTGAATAACTAAAAAAGATGTCACTCATCTTACATTCTTCCAACAAAGGAAAACAAGTTTAACTCGAATATTTTTTATCAAACATTGCATTCCTCTAACCATTTTTCACAGTCCACAAAAGTATACCAAATTCAACAACATTCAGTTTGCACAATGGTTAAAGCCAATTTTTTTCATTCTTCAAACAAAGTAACAAACCCAAACCATATCTTATCAAGCAGTAACCATGTAGGTATAAACAGTGACAGAAAATACAAGCATAAATCAAAATAAACATCATATATAAAAACCCATTTTTTTCCAAGAGCAGATTTCTTTTAATGAAGATGTTTAGTAAAAATAAAAACAACTTAATGGGTAGAGTCTATCATGCCTGATAGAGCTTCTATCAATTTGCAGAATATTTCCAGCCGAGCCTCCCATAATCTTTTCCTTTTTCCAAGCGACGTAAAAAATTCCAAACTTCCTATTGCCTCTTATACTTCCACTGGATCAAAAATATCTCAAAGGTGGAAAAAATAACAAAGGATTGGAAATAGAACTACTGGTTTGAAGAAACCAAAACCTCCGTGTGGAGAAAAAATTACAAAGAGCAAATGACCAAACAACCCCTCCAAAATCTACTTACATATCTTTCAATGAGGTTTCTTTGTCATGACCGAGGATCATTAATGCAAGAACAACCAACTCTCCCACTTAATTCTCCACGCCACCACCATCAAAATTTTGCGAGCTCCATTTCAAAATTTTCATGTATTTTTAGTTTATGAGATGATGCTAGCTAAGCATCCTTCTATCTCCCAATTTCTCTACAAAAACTTGTTTTTCAGAGCTTATTCAATTAAAAATAAAATATCATAAATACCTTAGAAACCATCGCCACCGACTCACCACTTTCCATGCAACCCTTAGGTACCCCTTAGCTTAGTATTAGTTTAGGTTATATTGTCATTAGGTTAGGATTCAACCATAGTCTTAGGTACACATTATTTTCCTTAGGTTATTTTCAAATCCATAACCTTAAACATAACAACTTAGGTTAGGGTTTCAGTTAAGAAATTTTATAATAGGTAATAGTTAATAGGTAGCCCCTTATTACCTTATCTTAGGATCCACATAGGATAGAACATTCCAACTATGATTAAGGTATCCACCTTATAGTCTCATAATAGGCCCTCATTCTTATTATTCCATTCAACGTCTTAAAAATATTTATCAAGAAGGTCCAAGCTTACCAATTGCAGCAAGATGCAAAGCAAGGGTCCTCAAAATTATAACATAATAAAACTCAATCCCTTACTACCTTCCATTTCAGGATGTCAGTTTATCAAGTTGATCAGGTAATAAGAATTGAAGCATACCTTGGGTCAATGGAATTGATCCAAGGTTTTGTTGTTAATATAAGATAATAATGAAAACGATAATACAGGTTCACGTCCTCTTAGAACATAGAGAATAATGACTCCATTTTCAAGTAAATAGAATCAAAACAAAATGAATCTCTGTATAGTAATATTTTATCCATTACAAACATGATTTTCAATAGTTAAAAGGATACACCTTCCCAAGACAAATCATATGTCTACGTTTACAATGTTAAAAGGGAAAGTAATTAAAGTAATAGTTTAGAAAATGATGTTACATATTTCCCTCCTAAAAAGAATCATCGTCCTGATGATTAACTTAATCATATAGTTTGCATTAAGGACAAATAAAATTATTATACTCTCATTCTTATGTTCATAACAAACTGGGTTTCTAATTTCCCAAAATCAGCATTAAAGTAGCTTCCATTTTTAGATGATGTAATGTGTTCCCAAGACTGGAAGATTTATTGATATATCATAAATAATATATTAAAATTTTATCATTCAATATAATCAATTCTATTCAAACAATTATGGAAAAGTAGTTTTCGTATCTTCAAGATTTTCCTAAGTGGCACTTTCTTTTTTAAACTAATCCCACTGGACCTTAAATTGGCTTATTTCATGATTTCTTAAGTGCAACTGGGGATTTTCCAACACTTGAATGGTTTTAACCATGATTATTCTTGGGTGTTGGACCTACAAGGTATTCCAATTTAACATGTGTGCTAAATCTGAAATGTATTTCTTAAGCAAAGAAATATGGAAAACATCATGCATTCATGATAAAGTAGGAGGTAAAGCTAAACAATAAGCTAGAGGGTTGATTACTTCAACAATTTCAAAGGGTCCCACATAATGAGGTGATAACTTGGCAGCCTTTCCAAAATTTATAGAACTCTTTTTCAGTTTAACCCAAAGAAAGACCTTCTCACCAAGTTCAAATTTCTTTTCAACCCGCTTTAAGTTAGCATAACTCTTTTACCTATCTATAGCTTCTTTCAAGCATTCACGAATCATTTTAACTTGTTGTTCCTTCTCCGTAAGGATTTCAGGTCCAATTACCTCTCTATCCTCAATGTTGTCCCAACTATCAGGGGTTCTGCATTTCCTTCCGTATAATGCTTCAAAATGTGCCATTTTCAGAGAGGCGTGGTATGTGTTATTATAAGAAAACTCAACTAATGGAAGGTACTATTCCCATTTATATTTTGTATACATGTAATACATTCTTAACATGTCCTCTAAAACTTGATTAAATCTTTCAGTCTGTCCATCTATTTTCGGATGATATGCAGAACATAAATTCAACTTACTCCCTAGGGATGCATTAAGTGTTTGCCAAAATCTTGATGTCATTATTGGATATCTATCTGATATAGTTAATTCAGGTACTCCATGTAATCTTAAAATTTCATGCACAAATCTTTTTTCTAAAATAGGTGAATCGTCCTTGAGATTAACAACAATAAAATAAGATACCTTTGTTAGTTTATCAACAACCACAAGAATAACATCATGTTTATTTCTTGACATAGGTAACCTTTGTATAAAATCCATTCTTATCACTTGCTATTTATATTGTGGTATGTTGTGAGGATACAATAAACCAGCTGGATGTAAATGCTCAGATTTAACTCATTGACATTCTAATCAGCGTGTCACAAACTCAGTCACATCCTTTTGCATCCCTTTCTAGAAATATTGTTGTTTTATATCAGCAAGCATATTTGTAATGTCAGGGTGTCCCAAAAAAGGTGAATTGTGAAATTTAGTAAATAAATTATTTCTTAAATCATTTGAAAAAGATATGTATACGGTGTTTTCAAACTACAAGATTTCTTCATTGTCAAAGTGAAAACCTTTATATCTCCCATCATTTGGATCTGTAGCAAGTGTTGTCTTTACTTGCTAAAAATAAGAATCAGATTCGATAACACTTTTTACGTCATCTTTAAACTAAGTTCTCAATGTTATAAAAGCATAAATGTGCTTCCTACGACTTAGAGCATCTTCTACTCTATTTTCTTTTCCTTTAATATAACGTATGTAAAAATCATATTGAGATAGAAATTTTAACTATGTTCATTGTCTTGCATTCAAATTTGGCTGAGTAAAAATATACTTCAACCCAAGATGATCAGTTTTTAGTTCAAAAGGTTTACCAAGAAGATAATTCCTCCATACTTGAAGTGCATTAACAATGGCAGCAACCTCTAGGTCATGTCGAGCATAATTCAGTTCATATAACTTAAGTTTCCTACTTTCATAAGATATGCCATGATTATTTTGCAACATAATACCTTTGATTCCTTCCCCATATGCATCCATTAAAACAGTAAAGTATCCATTAGGATCAGGTACAACCAAAATAGGTGTTGATTATTAGACCCCTAGAATATTGACCAAGTATGAAGGTGCATAGGTGCACAAGGCAAAAGCACGTAAAGGAGGGTTTAAGATAAGGGTTTAAGGAAGCCTGTAATGTGCATGACACATGAGGACAGAGCCAAGGGTTTGGGACTTGGTCAATTTGGACGTCTAGAGTAGAACACGTGAAAAGCATGACCTGTTTGCACGTGGATAAGGTGTCAGCCTAGCGATAGGTTAGCCTAGGAAGGAGCATGCTAGAAGCTTCTAGAAGCACATCATGGGATAAAGTGGAAATCTCAGGCCTAGAGAGGCGTGCTTACATGGAGGACCACATTCAGACACTTAGCACCATATTTGAGGGTGTTGGAGGGTGAGTTGGTAGTCCAAGAGAGCTATAAGTATAAGTGCCTGCAAAGTAAAAGAGGAGAGACAAAGATTATGGGCGGAGCTCTTCAGAATTACTGTGAGGAACCTGCTAGTGGATAATTGCATTTAGGAGAGGATTTATTAGGCATGGGATTGTAATTTTTCTTTTTGGTAGCTTAGTTACATAATTCTAGTGCATTGCATGACTACGGTCTGCTTCTCTGTGACACTTTGTAATGGATTAATGGATGTAATGAGGTTACCTATTATATATACATGAATATCAATGATTCTGATGCATGTTTCTCTCTCATGATTTCTATATCCTTTCATGCTAAGAAATGATGCTTGTATGTTTATTTCTGTCATAATACACATTATGGATTTTGTTAAGTACTCGGTCTAAAATGACTGCAAGGATCTAGAGGCCGTTCTAAGCCCTATGGTTCTTGTATGTTCTAACTTCCATTTTGAAATATCTTACACAAATCATAGATGATGTTTCCCACTAAACTTGCATAAAGGAGATACTCAGTACCCACACATGCCTCGGGTGAGTGCCCAACTTTTGTTGGGTGATAGGATAGCGTGCATGGTGTTCCTTTCTTTTGTAATAGGGATAAAAATGACTACATTGAAGAAACCCCACAAGTTTTCTTTGAAATGTCTCTACGTTTTCCTAATTATAGAGGTATTGAGGATGATGCAGAAGATGTTCACAAGTGTGAACTACTATGGTGTGCGAAGGGTATCACAACCCTAGAACGAAAGGCTAGTTAGTTTACAACCACATTGCAAGGGCACGCGCATAGCTGGTATAGGAAGTATGAACCTCATTAAATAGTGGTGGGCTATACTACTTTAAAGAATACATTCTTGGTAGAATTCCACATTCCTGAGTTTGAGTAGAAGAGCATCAGAGATTTGAAGGAGATTCAACAAGGAATGGTAGAGAGTGTGTGAGAGTATGACACACACTTTAAAACTCTCTTATCTGAATTATCATATGATATTCACCCTTCATAGCATGCTCGGTGGTTTTTTGGGGGATTAATCACTCCTTTTAGAAGGGCCTTATTTCATAGAAAATTTATAGACCCGTGTGAGGCATTGGAAGCTGCCCTGCGCACCGAAGCCATTGGTAGTGTTGATACTGGCATTAGCCCGTTCTTGGAGGCTCAAATTGCTAGTATGGCCAAGAAGTTGGAAAAATTGTCTACGAACTCATCCCATGAGACTCACAGTGGTTTTTGGTGCACATATTGTGAAATAGAGTGTCTCATTAAGGAATAATTTCCCCCGGAGGATAGTGTATGTTGTGGCAGTAGATTGTGAAAATTTTCATGGGCACTACAATGCAAGTAGATGCCCCTTGCTATAGTGCACAAGCCAGAAGAATGTCTCTTATTATTGAAAAATTTACACCTCCTAAACCCATGATACTAAGGACTATAGGCTCATTGATTAGATCCATGAGGCCATTTATCATGGGGTGTACCAAACCATGCTTTGCCAGTAGTTCCAAGGGTGATGATCGTCAATATGAGGAGCATGCAGATGGAGCACACGTGGAAGAGGTTTTCGAGGATGGTTTCATGGTCATGGAATCAAAAGAGGAGGAAGTACTGAGTTCCCATGGTGAACCTATTTCATTGTGTATCTACAGAGAATTACAAATGAGAGTGCCCAGACCTTTTGTAGTGCTTGTGGTGCAGAAAGAAGAAAAAGTATGCTGAGTTGCCCCAGAATTATGTGAGATACATAATCAGCAGCACCCAAAGATAAGGTGCTATAATGGCCAGAATAGTTCCCAGCCGAGCCCCCATACTCTTTATTCCTTTATGCCAATCGACGTAAAAAATTCCAAACGGAACTTCCTATTTGCCTCTTATAAAACTTCCACTGGATCAAAAATATCTCAGGTGGAAAAAATAACAAAGGATTGAATATAACTACTGGTTTAAGAAAACCAAACCTCCCGTTAGTGTAGAAAAAATTACAAAGAGCAATGACCAAACAACCCCTCCAAAATCTCTTACATATCTTTCAATATGGTTTCTATTGTCATGACCGGGATCATGTGGATGCAAGGGGACCAACCAACTCTCCCCACTTAATTCTCCGACGCCACAACCAAACCATCAAATTTTGCAGAGCATCCATTATCAAATTCTTCATGTATAATTTGTATTCTGAATAGCTAAAGGCTAAGCATCCTTCTATCTCCACAAATTTCTCATACCACAAACTTGTTTTTCAGAAGCTTCTTCATTAGGAATGCAAATATCATAATACCTTAGAGAACCATCACCATCGTCCACCCGGAGACTCCCCTTTCGGGCATGGCAACCCTTAGGTACCCCGCTTAGCTATTATTGAGTTTAGTTATATTGTCCTTAGGGTTAGAATTCAAGCCATAGTCTTCGGTACACCTTATTTTCGCTTAGGTTTATTTTACAAATCCATACCTAAGCCTACAACTTAGGTTTACGGAAAAGGGGTTTCGTTAGAATTTTATAATAGGTATAGTTCATAGGTCGCCCCTTATTACCTTATCTTAGGTCCACATAGGAATAGAACTTCCAACTATGATTAAGGTATCCCCTTGATAGTTCTCATAATAGGGCCCTCATGCGGTTATGGTGGATTTCCCCTTTCAACGTCTTAAAATTTTATCAAGAAGGTCCGAAGCTTCCAATTTCAGCAGAGCTGCAAACAAGGGTCCTCAAAATATAACATAACAAAACTCATCCGTTACTGAAACCATTCCATGTTGCCAGAGGTCATTTTATCAATTTGATCATGTATAAGAATGGGTGGAAGCATATCGCTCTTGGGTCAATGTGAATTGATCCCCGGTTTGTTGGTTGTGGTATATTAGAATGATAATTAACGTAATACAGAGGTTCCTCCTCTTAGAACATAGCGATATTACTCTGGAAAAATGTTTCCTTTTCAAGTAAATAGAATCACAATAAAAACCAAATGAACTCTGTATAGTTATTTATCCTTACAACATTATTTTTAACATCAGGTTAAGATCACCCTTGCCCCCTCCGAATGCGATATTCGAACGTTGACCAACTGTAAGAAGGTAAAAGTAATTATAAGTATAGTTTGAAATGAATGTTACATTTTCCCTCCGTACAAGAATCCTCGTCCTGATGATTAACTTAAATCCTATAGTTGTCATTAAGGGACAGAATAAATTATAGTACTCTCATTCTTATGTTCATAACAGACTGGAGTTTGCTAATTTCCCCAAAATCACGAACATTAAAGAGCTTCCCTTTTTTATAATGATGTGACTGTGTGTCCACCAGAACTGGAAGATTTATTGATATGTCATAAATAATTCATAAAATTTATATATCACTTCATATCGAATATCTTATGTCAAAACAATTATGGAAAAGTATTCTCTTATCGTTCACAGATTTTCCTAAGTGGCACTTTCTTTTTTAAATAATCCCACTGGACCTTAAATTGGCTTATTTCAGGATTTCTTAAGTGCACTGGGGATTTTCCAACACTTTGAATGGTTTTAACCATGATTATTCTTGGGGTTGGACCTACAAGGTATTCCAATTAACATGTGTGCTAAATCTGAATGTATTCTTAAGCAAAGAATATGGAAAACATCTATGCATTCATGATAGAAGTAGGAGGTACAGCTAAACAATAGCTAGAGGGTTGATTACTTCAACAATTTCAAAGGGTCCCACATAATGAGGTGATAACTTGGCAGCCTTTCCAAAATTTATAGAACTCTTTTCAGTTTAACCACAAGAAAGACCTTCTCACCAAGTTCAAATTTCTTTTCAACCCGCTTTAAGTTAGCATAAAACTCTTTTACCTATCTATAGCTTCTTTCAAGCATTCACGAATTCCTTTTAACTTGTTGTTCCTTCTCCGTAAGGATTTCAGGTCCAATTACCTCTCTATCCTCAATGTTGTCCCAACTTATCAGGGGTTCTTTCTCTTTTAGCATTTCCTTCCGTATAATGCTTCAAAATGTGCCATTTTCAGAGAGGCGTGGTATTGTGTATTATAAGAAAACTCAACTAATGGAAGGTACTATTCCCATTTATATTTTGTATACATGTAATACATGCTTAACACTGTCCTCTAAAACTTGATTAAATCTTCAGTCTGTCCATCTATTTTCGGATGATATGCAGAACATAAATTCAACTTACTCTCCTAGGGATGCATTAAGTGTTTGCCCAAAATCTTGATGTCATTATTGGATATCTATCTGATATAGTTAATTCAGGTACTCCATGTAATCTTAAATTTCATGCACAAATCTTTTTTCTAAAATAGGTGAATCGTCCTTGAGATTAACAACAATAAAATAAGATACCTTTGTTAGTTTATCAACAACCACAAGAATAACATCATGTTATTTCTTGACATAGGTAACCTTTGTATAAAATCCATTCTTATCACTTGCTATTTATATTGTGGTATGTTGTGAGGATACAATAAACCAGCTGGATGTAAATGCTCAGATTTAACTCATTGACATTCTAATCAGCGTGTCACAAACTCAGTCACATCCTTTTGCATCCCTTTCTAGAAATATTGTTGTTTTATATCAGCAAGCATATTTGTAATGTCAGGGTGTCCCAAAAAAGGTGAATTGTGAAATTTAGTAAATAAATTATTTCTTAAATCATTTGAAAAAGATATGTATACGGTGTTTTCAAACTACAAGATTTCTTCATTGTCAAAGTGAAAACCTTTATATCTCCCATCATTTGGATCTGTAGCAAGTGTTGTCTTTACTTGCTAAAAATAAGAATCAGATTCGATAACACTTTTTACGTCATCTTTAAACTAAGTTCTCAATGTTATAAAAGCATAAATGTGCTTCCTACGAATTAGAGCATCTTCTACTCTATTTTCTTTTCCTTTAATATAACGTATGTAAAAATCATATTGAGATAGAAATTTTAACTATGTTCATTGTCTTGCATTCAAATTTGGCTGAGTAAAAATATACTTCAACCCAAGATGATCAGTTTTTAGTTCAAAAGGTTTACCAAGAAGATAATTCCTCCATACTTGAAGTGCATTAACAATGGCAGCAACCTCTAGGTCATGTCGAGCATAATTCAGTTCATATAACTTAAGTTTCCTACTTTCATAAGATATGCCATGATTATTTTGCAACATAATACCTTTGATTCCTTCCCCATATGCATCCATTAAAACAGTAAAGTATCCATTAGGATCAGGTACAACCAAATAGGTGTTGATTATTAGACCCCTAGAATATTGACCAAGTATGAAGGTGCATAGGTGCACAAGGCAAAAGCACGTAAAGGAGGGTTTAAGATAAGGGTTTAAGGAAGCCTGTAATGTGCATGACACATGAGGACAGAGCCAAGGGTTTGGGACTTGGTCAATTTGGACGTCTAGAGTAGAACACGTGAAAAGCATGACCTGTTTGCACGTGGATAAGGTGTCAGCCTAGCGATAGGTTAGCCTAGGAAGGAGCATGCTAGAAGCTTCTAGAAGCACATCATGGGATAAAGTGGAAATCTCAGGCCTAGAGAGGCGTGCTTACATGGAGGACCACATTCAGACACTTAGCACCATATTTGAGGGTGTTGGAGGGTGAGTTGGTAGTCCAAGAGAGCTATAAGTATAAGTGCCTGCAAAGTAAAAGAGGAGAGACAAAGATTATGGGCGGAGCTCTTCAGAATTATTGTGAGGAACCTGCTAGTGGATAATTGCATTTAGGAGAGGATTTATTAGGCATGGGATTGTAATTTTTCTTTTTGGTAGCTTAGTTACATAATTCTAGTGCATTGCATGACTACGGTCTGCTTCTCTGTGACACTTTGTAATGGATTAATGGATGTAATGAGGTTACCTGTTATATATACATGAATATCAATGATTCTGATGCATGTTTCTCTCTCATGATTTCTATATCCTTTCATGCTAAGAAATGATGCTTGTATGTTTATTTCTGTCATAATACACATTATGGATTTTGTTAAGTACTCGGTCTAAAATGACTGCAAGGATCTAGAGGCCGTTCTAAGCCCTATGGTTCTTGTATGTTCTAACTTCCATTTTGAAATATCTTACACAAATCATAGATGATGTTTCCCACTAAACTTGCATAAAGGAGATACTCAGTACCCACACATGCCTCGGGTGAGTGCCCAACTTTTGTTGGGTGATAGGATAGCGTGCATGGTGTTCCTTTCTTTTGTAATAGGGATAAAAATGACTACATTGAAGAAACCCCACAAGTTTTCTTTGAAATGTCTCTACGTTTTCCTAATTATAGAGGTATTGAGGATGATGCAGAAGATGTTCACAAGTGTGAACTACTATGGTGTGCGAAGGGTATCACAACCCTAGAATGAAAGGCTAGTTAGTTTTTAACCACATTGCAAGGGCACGCGCATTGCTGGTATAGGAAGTATGAACCTCATTAAATAGTGGTGGGCTATACTACTTTAAAGAATACATTCTTGGTAGAATTCCACATTCCTGAGTTTGAGTAGAAGAGCATCAGAGATTTGAAGGAGATTCAACAAGGAATGGTAGAGAGTGTGTGAGAGTATGACACACACTTTAAAACTCTCTTATCTGAATTATCATATGATATTCACCCTTCATAGCATGCTCGGTGGTTTTTTAGGGGATTAATCACTCCTTTTAGAAGGGCCTTATTTCATAGAAAATTTATAGACCCGTGTGAGGCATTGGAAGCTACCCTGCGCACCGAAGCCATTGGTAGTGTTGATACTGGCATTAGCCCGTTCTTGGAGGCTCAAATTGCTAGTATGGCCAAGAAGTTGGAAAAATTGTCTACGAACTCATCCCATGAGACTCACAGTGGTTTTTGGTGCACATATTGTGAAATAGAGTGTCTCATTAAGGATAATTTCCCCTAGAGGATAGTACATGTTGTGGCAGTAGATTGTGAAATTTTTCATGGGCACTACAATGCAAGTAGATGCCCCTTGCTATAGTGCACAATCCATAAGAATGTATCTTATTATTGAAAAATTTACACCTCTAAAACCCATGATACTAAGGACTATAGGCTCATTGATTAGATCCATGAGGCCATTTATCATGGGGTGTACCAAACCAGCTTTGCCAGTAGTTCCAAGGGTGATGATCGTCATTATGAGGAGCATGCAGATGGAGCACACGTGGAAGAGGTTTTCGAGGATGGTTTCATGGTCATGGAATCAAAAGAGGAGGAAGTACTGAGTTCCCATGTGGAACCTATTTCAATTGTGTATCTACAGAGAATTACAAATGAGAGTGCCCAGACCTTTTGTAGTGCTTGTGGTGCAGAAAGAAGAAAAAGTATGAGGAGTGCCCAGAATTATTTGAGCACATGAATCAGCAGCACCAAAAGGATAAGGGTGCTATAATGGTCATCATCAAGAAGGAAGGCATACAATGGATTCCTTAGGTAACATGGGATGTAGGTTTGGAGCCTATCTTGGTAACAACAAGGGCAGAAGCTGCACGTGCAAGAGAGATACCAAGACAGAAGAACCTAGTTTCAAGGGAGGAGGTCATCATGGAAAGTATACAGACCCCATGCATTAAAAGGAGGTATATCAGGACACCATGGATGTCATTAAGAGCTTATAAGGGGAAATACAGTGTCTAAAGGAGTAGTTTAGGAGGGAGGAGCAAGGAAGGAGAATCGAGGCACCAAAGGATGACCTGGACAAGGTCAAGGAGGTGTGTAAAATGCTAAGGCATGAGAATATCATTCCCTTGCTAGGATCATGGTTGAGAGAGAAGGTACCACATGCCAAAGGAGAGCGTGAGAGAGGTAGGTCTTGCATGTAAACCTCCCCCCTAACAACCTTGAATATGATAAGGAGATCACGTTGAATGTAGTTGTAGATGGATGGCTCCTTAGTAATATTCTCATTGACACAGGCATGGAGGTTAATGTTCTAACTTTGGATGCGTGGAATCATATGGAAAGACCTTCGTTAAAACCATATTCGAATGTGTTTTATATGGAAAACAAGAATAAGGTGATGCCCATCGAAATCTTAAAGGATGTAGCTATTACTATCCAGGGAGCTAAGTCTACTGGGGACTTTGAAGTCTTAGTGCTCGCCAAGGTAGAAAATTTCCCAACGCTACTTGGGCACCCTTGGTGTTACAATAAAAATGCAAACCTTTGGTTCAACAAAGCGTACATGAGCTTTGAGAACAAGGAGTAATGGGCCATTATACCTCTAGCTGATGGGAAGTCGACACCCTATATTGAACCATTGGGGGAAGAAGTTTTGGACAGGATATATGTGTACTCAATTAGAGACCCAAAGATGATACACCATACTAATGGGGTTATCCAATTTGAAGATGCTTAGTCAGTGAGTGATACCACCAGTCTAGCATGTGATAATTAGGTGCATGGAACTTATGAATTTATGGGATGATAGTTGAGAGGGTCGGTGACCAAGGTAACAAAGGTGCACATGGTTTGGTGCCTTGGAGGAAAATAACTACCCAATTATTTAGGAGGAGCCTTCCCTGAGATCTTTCTACATGAGGTGGAAGCTTAGTGGAGGGATGGGAAGGAATGGAGAGGGATGTTAAGTTATGTATTTCTCAACATTACAGCTCGGTGGTGGGGTACACATCAAGAGAGCCTTTTAGAGTGGTACGAGGTAAGAATTTCTCTCTCTGTCAAATTTTCTAGGAGAAATGTGCCCACCATCATCAAGGACTACCATGGGAAGGATCCCGCCTCTTTCCATATCCAGGAGTGTGAATGGGTCTAGAGAGAAGGCACAGAAGCTTTACCACCATCCCTCTAGGTGCACAAGTTGTATTCTACACTATAGGGTTACATGCGTGAATGGTATATTCATTCAGAGACATGCTGCTAGACAAGGAATTGGCAAGAGCTCACGGTTGACCTTTTTCATACCTTTGAGTATCAGAGTACCAAGCCGTCAGTTAATAAGGTCTTGTAGGGTATCAAGTTCCTTACCATGGGAGATAGTGCCATGACATAGGATAGGCTATTGGAATTACTAGGTGAACCAAGATTGTGGGTACGCTTTGAAGAAGAATTATAGGAAACAAAAGAGTTATAGCTTGAGCACACGTGTTTGGAAAAATAAAAAGGGAAAGTTGGTCTATGTTATTGATGGAGAGGAATTAGAAATCTTGGATGTTAACAATTCTATAGGGATGCGTGAGGTAGTGGAATGTGCAGATACTTGTGCATGTGTCTACCATGAACCCTTAAAGACAAAGAAGGTTAACATCAGTTCAGGAGAAGAACCTAAGGAAGCTATTATTCGAGACTACTGGTTAGAGAAGGAAGTTTCTAAGATCATTGATTTGTTATGTGAATTTGAGGATTTATTCCCACATGGGTACCATGAGCTCAAAGGCATTCACCATTCCTTGGGGGAGATGAAGATAAAATTAAAGAATGGTGCATGCTCGATTAAGAAAAGGCCCTACTAGATGAATCCCAATTTATGTGTGAACGTTAAGGAGGATATAGAAAAAATGATAGCTTCTCGGATCATTGAGGTAGTGTAAGAGTTGGAATGGATAATTCCAATGGTAATTAGCATCAAGAAGGATGGGCAGATTAGGATCTATGTGGATTATAGGGAATTGAATGTAGTTTGTGTCATTGATCCCTTTCCGACCCCCTTCATTGAAGAAATTTTGGAAGGAGTCACTGGGCATGAATGTAGACACTAAAACTAGGTCACAATCCCCTTTGGTCCCTCGACGAATAAGAACCCTTCATCACATTCACCTAACCATGGCCCCCTTCACATTACTAATATTAATTTAATTAATTAAATTAAATTAATTCATTATCATCACTATATTTATTATTTAAATATTTGAATTTAAATAATATCCACCACATACACTTCACTTAGACACCTCATCAAGCCAACTCAACCTAAGACCTATTCTTAGGAAGTTGCCATAACTAACTAAAACTTACCCAAACCCTAAAAATCAATGCCTACATTCCCTCTAACCACATTCCCGCATGCTTACAAGAAGCTTCCAGTCTAATCCGCGGGTTAACGACACGAGATCCAAGAAAATCAAGAGGATCTCCCTAGTTCAGTAAACTTAGGAAATCCCGCCTTGACCGACGCCGGTTATCCCTAACCGTCGCCGAGTTAAGACGGAACCGCTGTCGGTTACCCTTTTAACCCCAAAACAACCTTATTCTCAAGGTTGGCAAAAGGTTAGAAAAGATTGAAAAAGTTGGCGAACATTAGCACATTCCAGAGAGATATCGCATCTTCTGAGAGTGAATTCCAGTGAGAACACACATGCAAGGAAAGCAGATCAAGCATCTATTCCTGCACAGCCATCCCAACAATGACCTGATCTAACTAAGCAAAGAGGAATGTACATGCAGCCCATGCAGAAGCTTTCCTTCAATTTGTGATCACCTACAGCCTTCAAACCTCTCATCAGCACCTCCGTCACTCACTCACAGGCATCCAGGACCAGAATCCATGTAAGTAAATGTTATACTTCTCTGGTTCATTCCATTTCATCATTATATTATCATCTATTATTTACCTAGCCACCCATTGACCTCCTTCAACATTCCCCCTCCATATACCCATTAAAACCTCGCCAAATCCCTCCCAAATAACCCAATACCTCATCCTGACCAACCTAAGTCCTTTTGTGCAATCACAAAGGAGACCTAAATCTTGGTCTGTGGCATTCCCTGTTTTCCACAGTAACGGGCACCGGTTACACCTAACCGCTGTCAGTCACCCTTAACCGACATCGGTCCCTATATTTGCCCATACAACCCAAAACAATGACCTACCCACCTAATTCCCTCCCACCCTCATTCACCTGTGATCTACCTGAGACCTTTGTCAGACCTGCAGAGACCCAGAACCAGTTATTTGACCTTCGGATCCTATTCTAACCTAGCTTGTTAGATTAGATCTATTTCTTATTGTGTTTTTAGTGAGATACCTAAATCATTTCGAACTACAATAGGATTTTACCTTATTTACTAGCATTGAATTGTTTAAAACAGTGGACTGACAGCCATCTAGGAAGTATCACACTTCCCGGATCTAGCATACGCTAGGACAGTTCACTGCATATATTGTTTAACTTTTTCTGGTGGTCTTGCTTTGCATTATAGGTAGTTCCTCCTAGCCAAAAGGAAGCTCTCACAATCAGCTGTGGATTCAGAAGTCATACGCATGCGCAAGAACCCATCAACCAAAATTAAAACAGGTATTCCTCCTACGCCCGTTACCCTATCTGTTTCGTCAATACTTTAAGGAAATGATCTAGAATCAGGTGAAACATTTTGACATACGTCCGGTGGAACCAATCTGGGAGTGTGACCTTGCATTTTAGTCATCTACACATAGGAAAATCTTGATCATACAATGAATATTTATGCTTTTCCTCATTCTGAATTTCTCACTAGAATACAAAATCAATCTTCTTCTCTTGACTCAACGCTGCACCAAATGTTGTTCCAATTAAATCTACAGAAAACGTGAAATGTTAGTCAAAATCTAGCAAGGCCAACACAAGCTTCTTTGCAGCTGTCCTTTTAGACCACTCAAGATTATTCGTAGCTTGGGATATCATCCCTCTTCCTCTGTGAAAACACTCAATGGCGCACTGTCATCACACACTTCACACTTCAAGTTTGGGCTTAATAAACTAAGTCCTATAGAAACTTGATTAATCGCATGAAAACTTCTCATCTCAATTAAGAGCATACTTATGGCATTGGCCATTTCAATGACCAGCTTTGACTTTCTCTTGATAAGTCTTCAATCCTCCATGTGAAATCACAACATCCTAGATATACGAGCTCTTTCTTCATGAATGAATACTTCCCTAATTTTATCAACAACTTCTAAACTGCCACAGCTTCTGTAAGACCTTTTTCCTAGGTGAAACAAATGCTCAACTTTATCACATTGATTCAAGGATCAGATAGGTACATCCCCAGATACACTACAAATATCCCAAGAAATGGCTTCATTGATTCAAAGCTCATCAACCTCACCATAATATACCTGAAGGACCTCACCTTGGTTAGATCCAAATGACATTACTGACCATTCATAGGAATCCATCCTCACCAAAGCCATGTCTTTCACAGTTCATCTGTCAATCCTTAATTTGCATGGTAAGCACTCTTCAAATCAATCTTGGTAGAAGTACTTCACTCCTACCAAACATATCTGACAAATCATTTATCTACTTGGCACCCAGAATCAGTACTTGATGAGTTCAGCATTCTTCATAGCTCTTGTTCATTGTACACATTCTCCTCATCCTAGCTTTGGTGTATTATAGTTTCACTACAAGTGACTGCACAAGGACTCAAATCATCATCTTATTAATCCTCTATACAATTATAGGTTTGATTCTACATCAGATTTTAATTCAAAACCACTTTGTCACTCATCAGGTGGATTCAATTTCTCTAGTGGGCCTTGTTTAATAACCCTCTTACCATGCATTAGGTTATCAAGGCCATACTGATGTCGATTCCTGGTCCTTTCTCAGAAGCGAAAACCCACTTGGTACAGTTTACTCAATTTCTTCCATCTTCTCATACTACCGATCAAATGCTATCATTTCCTTTGACTTTCTAAAACTCCATCATATTTGGCATACCTGTTTAAGTTTTGGAAAGACAACAAAACAAACTTGTGTCTTCTTCAAGAACTGACCATTTCATTGGCTGAAAGCAACCATCAGCGTAATTACCCCCTGATTTGAGCATTCAATTTTGCAATTCATGGTGTAAATCAGAATTTTTATATGTCACTTTCCAACCACCATTTGACTGCCTATAGATTTAATTTTTTTGCCACTAGTTTTCAGTCCCTACTATGTCCTGTGACTCATTTATCAGGGAGATGAAGCCCTAAGCTTGAGAAGGTTTAGAATATTAATTCAAACTGGTAAATATGACTCGAAGATAAGGTATTAAAACAGGGGGTGTGGAGGTTCATGCCAAGGGTCCACCAAATCCCAGGTAAAGATCCTAATGCGTTAGTACCTTCCAGTTTGTATCAGCATTTTTATGGATCTAAATACATTTTAATTTGTTGATTAATCATTACCATGAGAATTAAAGGAGTGGATTAGTCATTAGTCCTGTTAGCATTATTATTGTTATTATCTTGCAACTTTTAATTTTGTTGACTAATGGAATTAAAGGATGCCATTTTTTCATTTGATATACGGCATTCACAAATTTATCCCAGTTAAAAAAATCATTTTATTCAGTGCAGTGACACCATATTTTTGTATGTTTAATTACATCAATACATTACCCCCATATCGAAATTTCACAGCTAGGTCATATACCTGTTTTTGACATGCCAGGTCTACCACCTCCATTATACCCATTTGTTCCACCATAGGCTCGATAAATTTCCAAAACACAACCTTATCCATGCCAAGTGTCTCAGACATACCCATAGCTACACTGCCACCTGAAGGGTAAAGCAAGTGACCCCTACCCCTTTTCAAATTGTGTTGCTTTGCATTCCACAACTCATTAAGAGAGGCTTTTCCACTGAATGGCTACCATGACCCTTCCACCTCCATCATACATACGGTTTCAGCATTGTCTTGATGTTTTTCAATTATTCACTCAGGGTACATACCCCCTATTTCACTGCCTTCTTCCTAATCAACCTACATGGTAACACCATACACTAGAGTACCACCCCCATTATATTCCCAGAACCAACCCTCTCGCACTAAAGGAGGCACCCAATCATCGCAACCAACCAATGACCTAATCACATTGATGTTGGATAAGATGCATAAATTAGAGGCATTTGGTTTCCAGATCCCACAACACTCTCACCTATGATGAGATTTGTAACAAGCCCATCCACCCATCCATTCCTATCCACCCATACCCCATGCATTGGGAAATGCCTAAATTTAATAGTTTCAATAGCAAAGAAGACCCGCAATAACATTTGTAGTTGTTCAAACATGGGTGTTATCTGATCGCTCACAATGATGCCTTGCTCTTCAAAATCTTTCCCATGTCTCTGAATGGACCTGCATTATATTGGTATAGTGGGTTACCTAGACACTCCATATTCTCATTCAATCAGGTATCCCAAGCATTCTTGGATCATTTATCTATCAATATCATCAAGAAAGTTACCATGACTGACCTATACTCCACGTATCAGTATGAGGATAAATATGTCACATATTTTGTTGCTCATTGGCGTAGCTTAATCAACCAACTCACATTCCAACTACCACAGATGGAACTCATCGAGCTCTTCACATGGGCTTATGCTAGACATATCTCACTGACCTTGCAGGTCGAAACCTCTGAACATTCGATGAAGCATTCACTATGGCATGAAAGTTAGAGATTCTGGGCCATCGAAGAGAAGAAAATCCAATTACGTAATAAGAATTCAGCATTCAAGTCGAATGATACCTCTTCTTCTTCTAAACCATAAAAAAATTATTCAAAGGCTAAGGGAACTACTAACATAGTGGTACTTAAGGTTGGCCCAGCTCATCCGTCAAATCAGGCTACCCCCTCATCTAATCTCTCTCCCGAGAAACCTTTTCAATTCAAATGAGAGCAACGGAAATACACCCCAACTGGGGAACCTTACTCTTATATCTTAGAAAATCTTATCAAAGCCGGAGCCATCACTCTTCCACCAATAAAACCACAAACTAGTTTTGACCCTGCTTTCCCCATGCCTGCATGGTATAAAGAACATGACTTATGTAACTATCATCGAGTAAAGGGTCATAGTGAGGGAAACTGCATCACTTTCAAAAATATTGTCCAAGAAATGCTCGATAAAGGTGAGTTAACAGTGGATAATCCTAATACACCTGCCAACCAAAACCTACACATCTTCAAGAAACCATTTCCCAACCATGCCCCTTTGTCTGATCAAACCGGTGAGACCTCAACTCATGATAGCCATACCCGTGAGGTCCATGCTATCTTTAATGACGTACCCGTCACCTCCTAATTAACTCACATTCCTTTCATAGAGGAAATCCTAGCCCGAAATCATCCTTCTGCTTCAGAACCAACCTCCCCTATTCCTTCACCCATATAGGAACATCTTTCATCTCCTCCATCACCTACGGAGGATTCTTTCGCTAACATCGAGACCATCTCACCCCTAGCTTCTCCACTTAGAGAAATTTTACCCATAGTACCTCCTCCACCCAAAGAGGAGCACCTATCTATTCCTCCACTTGCAAAGGAGCTTCCATCACCTTCTACACCTACCATAGACCTAGTTGAGATACCTTTTCCTCTTGGTGAGAATTCTCCATCCACTACCCAAAATCCTACAGATCTACTTTCGGATCTCTTACCCACAGAAGCTGAAGCTACCCAATTTCCCATCTCTAAGACACATTTTATAGGAATTACATTAGGTCATCATCAACTCCACCTACAAACATGTCATTCTCACATTTGGCCACTCACTTAGATTATATGGATAGATCCCTACTATGGGGACGTCTTCTGCTTCCAGTCTCAACGCAGATGTAGAGGTCACTTACTGATACCTCCACTATCTACCCAAAAATATTTCAACCAATTGAACTAAACATAACCACCTCTATCACAACTCCTTCCACGAAACCTATCATAGCTCAAACCAAATCCCTACTCATAGTCCAATCTATATCTAAACCCAAACCCACACCTATGACATCATCCTTGACTAAACCTATTACAACTTTAGGGGTCACCCCGACTACCAGCCTTACTCATCCACCTATGAAACTAGATTTAGCTACATCCTCCAAAGACAACACCACACCTACTCCAACACCCAAATATAAGAACCACACCCATATAACTCATACCCTAGCTACGCAAATCACACCTGCACCTATCCCATCTGTCTTAGGATCTCCGCTTCCCCACATGGTCAAGAAACCTCCACCCACCAATAAACCAAAAACACAACAACCCATTCCTTCCTCACAAACCTCTAACCTACCCAGATGAAAACATGACTTACACCCACACCTGTAGCATATTTACCACCCATACCTATGATACCCTCAATTATTGCTTCACTACCCACTACACCTCAGTCGTTGTCTCTCACACCCCAAGCACGAACCGCATCATATACCTTCACAGTACCCCCATTATCCTCATGGGTAACTCACCCTATTCCCCCATCTACTTTTCCTTCTAGAACTTGTACACCCATATCATCTTTACCTAAGAAGGTGTAATCCAAAAATAAAATTCCACTACCCCACAATAAGGTAGTCAAAACAACTACACACCCTCCTACTCGTTCACCTACTATACCCCTACCTAAACCAGCATGACCAACACCCAAAACCACCCCAGCACCCAAACCCATAGCTTGACCCACTCCTCCTCTTCTAAAATTTGTTCCTCAACAATCAAACACACCTACACCCAAACCCATGCTCACTTCCCATTACGATCCACTAGCAGGGTCTTATAACAAAATTTTAACCAACTTCCTTGAGATTTATGTCATCACATTACCTCCACTCAGACCTTATGACCCCCTCAAACCCAAGTCAAAAGGGTTTGATGATACTAAAATTTATGCCTACCATTGTCTACTAGGGCACGATCTGGAAAAATGCAAGGCCTTGAAAACCATCCTTATCTAGTTGTGTCCCCCAGAAGCCAACTTTGATGATGAAAACCTTCTCGATGAGGATCCTACTTCACCAACACCCATTCCCACACTGCCTACTCAATGACCACAACCTACACCATCACAGCTCCTAGATCCACCCCCAAGATTTGAAATTAACATGGTTTACATCAGATAACTTGTCACGCCACCACCCAAATGTCGTTGCGCCCAACTCACCTCACAGGTTTTTTCTCCTCTAGTAGGTTTTTTCCCATCTTGTCATTATACCACTCACCCTACATCTTCTCCATTTCACAACTCCCCTCAAATCAAAATGATTCTCAACACTACACATGCTCAGAAGGATAAGGGTAAAGAAAAGGCAACTGACCCACCAACAAATCCTATACCCAACATACCATCTACACTTATAACTAAAATCACTATCCGCGGCCCCACATAGCCCATTTCTAATGGCATCACACATCGCACCATGCTCAAACAATTACACCATTATCCCCTCAAAATGTCCCAATATGACCTCATCTAAACCTTAGAATCCCATCATCAAGCTCTCATGGAGGTTCTTCAATCTATTGAGGTTTTACCCAATGACCTTAGACTCGTAGCCTCCATTATCACACCCCATCATGTAGCCTCTCTTACCAAATTACCACCTTCATCTTCACCCCACCCTATTCACCAAGTGGCCTCCCTTAGCTTCTCAAAGGAAGAGATCGCACCACACCAAAATGATGACCCGGACCTAGCCCTATTCATCTCTGTCCACATTGGTGACATATGGGTACACCGTGTGATGATTGATGGGGGCACTAGCATTAACATCATTTCATCCCATGCATTTTCTCAAATGCACATACCTAACAATTACATGTATAAACATCTAGTCATGTTGCGTTCATTCAATGTTGCTATCACCTCTACACTAGGCATCATCATGATCCACATTCGCATGGGCCCCCACACTATTCCAGAGTTCTTTCACATTTTGGAAGGGGAATTCCAATATAACATGTTGTTTGGCATACCCTAGATTTGTGTCATGGGTTGTGTTCCTTCCACTTCGCATCGTTGTGTATAGATTGAAAATGAAGGACACACCTATACCATTCCAACTGACCCATCACCTTTTAAAACATGAAACATGCTTTACCAACCCAATGATGTGCTCATACCTATTAAGCCGATTACCTCCACAACCATTACTTCTTCACCTACACTTCCACTTACCAGTGCAGTCACTGCTTCTACCACACATACCGCCTCCATTCCTACCACTGCCATAACCTCCATGGCTGACCCATCAACTTCCCAATCCGTTAACTCCACCTCCACATTGACCTCTGACACATCATTCATTGCATCTACCTACATACCAACCATTGATCCCTTGGAAGGTGTTTTTCAACACCTCACTCTAGGGGAGTACCACCTATATAGTGTCAACACTTTCCTTACTCCACAAGAGTATGGAAGTCTTCACCAACACTTTCAATATGATCACTACATAGGAGAACACCTCCTTTATGGTCCTCCTCATCTCCATACCAGTCTCACCTATGGGGGACTTTATACTACCACTAACACACCCAAACCACCACCACAAACTTGCCCCTTTTTCACTGACTTCCAATCACTTACCAATTACCGTTTCACCCCACACCTTCCTGTAATGATGTGCATGGAAGGGTTTTGGTTTTGGATTTTATGAGCAAGGCTGCCATACCATTATTCCATGTACCACCCGCAAACATAATGACCATAGTGGTATCGGATTTCCTAAACCACCTACCAAACAAGCCCGCATTGAACTCATAAAGGACACTAGCTCTTCTCCACCTTCATCACCACCCTCACCGATGGAGTTGATGGATCCTGAATCTATCCGTCCTAATGTTTTTTTTTCATAAACACAATTTCCTTGGGGCCTCTTACTTATTAACATGAGGGCGAGGCCCCTTCCACTCTTCCCTTCCTGTATCCCAAAATGATTGATGACGATAAACCTTCAATTAACGTCGTTTAATGTCAAGATGATGAATCTATACTCACCTACCTTGGTGGAAAAGAATCATATATTCATCAGTTGTTACCTTCTGAGACACAAATCATGTTGAATGAATCGACTATCGAGATTAACATTCATACTTAGGACGACACCACACATCCTAAAGAGCAGACAATCTTTAGGTGCTTCTGAACAGGAATCCATCACTTATTTTCTTAGAGACCATAACCATTGATTTCACTTGGTCTTACGCATAGACATGCCTGATATTGACCCCACTATCAGTGGTCCACAATATCATAAACATTCCTGATGCCAAACCCATCAAACAAAAGTTGAGGAAAATGCACCCTTGCATTACTCTTCTCTGTCAAAGAAGAACTTCAGTTCCTTCTTTCCATTTCTTTTATCTTACCCATTGATTATTCGTCATTGGATTTCTAACATTGTATCCATGTCACTAAGGTGATAGGGGGACTCTGCATTTACACAGACTTCCGTGACCTAAACCTAGCATGCCCAAAAGATGACTTTCCCTTACCTGGTATTGACCAACTGATTCACCTTACTACTAGTCACATGAGATGCTATCACTCATGGATGGCTTCTCGAGTTATAAACAAATCCTAATTTCCCCAGAGGATCAACACAAGACCTCATTCATCACCCCTTGGGGGACCTTCTACTATCGAGTCATGCCTTTTATCCTTAAAAATGCTAGTACCACATATCAGCGGGCTATGACTTACATCTTCCATGACATCTTGCATCGCATATTGGAAGATTACGTGGATGATCTCTTGGCCAAATGTAAATTCCACTCTGAGCACCTAGCTATCCTCAAAACCATCTTTGACTATCTCATTAAATATTACGTCCACCTTTAGCCTAAGAAGTGCATTTCCGTGGTTCTCTCAGGAAATATCCTGGGATTTATCGGTTCCCTCCGTGGTATAGAAGTTAACCCTGCTAAAGTCAAGGCCATTCTTGAAATGACTCCAACTACTAACCTTTGACAACTTCATAGCCTACAAGGTAAGTTACATTCCATTTTCCGTTTCATTTCACAATTATCTGATCGATGTCAACCATTTCATCATCTGCTCAAAAATGGTGTCTCCTTTAAATGGGATGATGACTATCACAAAGATTTTGAGGCCTTAAAACAATACCTTCTCCAACCACCCATACTCATCCCACTTAAAGACGATCAACTTTTTTACCTTTACATCTCAGCTACTAACCATTCCTTGGGAGCCATGCTCGCTCATCATGATGAACAACACAAGGAGAAGGTGGTTTATTACATAAGCCGTACTCTATTGGACTATGAAAATCGATACACCCATCCCAAAAAACTTTACATAGCATTAGTTTTTGTTGCCACCAAACTCCTTCATTACCTACTCAACCACAGAACCTATGTTGTGAGAAACACTGATCCCTTACACTTCATGTACGCAAAAAATTATCAAAATTAGTGTGCCTCACAATGGCTTATGCTTTTAGCTGATCTTGACCTCGAATTCATTCATCAAAACTCCATCAAAGGCCAAGCTATCGCTGACCAATTGGCCGATGCACCTATTTTCGGGGATCAACCCTCTAATTTTTACTTTTCAGATGATTCGATTGCTACCCTTTCCCTAGATGAACCCCCATACCAAATGAAACTCTTCTTCGATGGTTCAAAGTGTAAGCGTGGGGGTGGGGTTGGTATTATCCTCATTCCACTTGAGGGTGAACCCATGCCTTTGTATTTCAAATTAGATTTTGAATGTGCCAACAATATTACCGAATACAAAGCACTTGTATTAGGTCTACAAGTCGCCTATGTCCTAGATGTCAAATCAATCAACATCTTTGGTGATTCTCAATTGGTCGTAAACCAAGTCAATGGTATGTACCAATGTCGTAATGAGATACTTCAAAAGTATAAACATCATGTAGACATACTTTTGACCACCTTTGATCGTTACACCCTTCAAACCATCCCACGTTTAACCAACAAGTTTGCAGATACCATGGCCTGCTTAGCTTCCCAAATACCCACTTCACCCATCGATTCTACAATCTTTTTCACCATACAAAAAATCCAATCACCTTCTTATTTACCTCATGATGTTTACTCAATCGAAACTACTACCCCTGACCTAAGTGACCTTCGGTATAAACAATACTCCGACTACCTTTCTCTCTCCATCTTACCTCTTGATCTCACCTGTAACAGACAACGCGCCTTCCTTAAAAGGGTCTCTTATTACGTCATTCTGGGGGGTCTCCTCTATAAGCACGGATTTGAGGGTATTCTCTTGTGATGTCTAACAAGTTCTGAAATTCCTTATACCATTAAGGAAGTTCATGATGGCATATGTGGAGGTCACTTCAGTGGCCTTGGTCTTGCTAAGTGTATTCTTCACCTGGGCTATTACTGGCTGACCCTTAACCATGATTGTTGCAACTGTGTAAAACATTATGTAAAATTCCAACAACATTCCAATCTTCATCATACACCCAGTCATGTCTTATAGGTCTCTCAAGACCTTTGGCCCTTTTCTCAATGGGGTTTGGCTCTTGTCAGAGAAATCAATCCTCATTCTTCTCAGCGCCATCAATGGATCATCACTACTACCGAATACTATACAAAATGGGTGGAAGCCATACCCCTCATCTCCACGAAAGCTGAGAAAATATGTGAGTTCATTAACCACCACATCATTTTTCATTTTGGTGTTCCTCATCACCTTATCATTGAAAATGGAAAACAATTCAAAAACAAAACATTGCAGAAACTTTGTGATGCCTTCGGCATTCAGCTTAGTTTCTCATCATCTTATTACCCACAAACCAATGGTCAAGCCGAATTCACTAACAAAACATTAAACAAAATTCTTATGAAAGTGGTTGACGATACTAGGAAGGATTGGAATACGTACATTCCTTTTTCCTTGTGGGCATACCATACTAGTATTTGCACTTCCACTGTGGCCATACCATTTTCTCTGGTTTACGGTACAGAAGCAGTCATGCCTCTTGAAGTCTAGATCCTCTCACTCCAAATTTCTCTCCATGACATGCTCAATGATGATGACTTTTGTCAGGACCATTTAGCATAGATAGAGTTATTAGATGAACATCACCTTAATGCTCTAGATCACCTTCAAGTTTACCAAAAACATATCAAACGTGCCTATAAAAAACGTGTCCATGAACGAACCTTCCAATTCGGTGACCTTATTTTGAAAGAAAATAAACAACTAACCAAAGTAGGAAAAAGTAAACGGGGAAAATTTTCTCCTAATTGGCTTGAACCATACATCATGACTCATACTTATGGATTAGGTGCTTACCGTTTATCATCACTTGATGATAAACTCAAACCTGAGCCCCTTAACACCTTGCATCTTCAACCATTCTATTTTTGACTTGTAGTCCTCCCTCACCTTTTATCTCTTTCCATGCTCATCCCTTGAGCGCTATTCACTTCATACACCTCACTAATGATTAAATAATAATCATGTGAGTACCTGTCACGTGTTATCTTCTCTTGAATATGTGTACCACAACGTTGCACATAGCATGATTCTCATGGATAATTTTCATCTACCTTTAGATGAGATCCCATGGTCATTTCACCTTGCCTTTTGAACAAGAGTCTTATTCTCCACCTTGGTCTTGTCCATGACTTCAAGACCTCACATGCGACCAAACTCCTTGAGTCAAAATTCTACTAAAAATATGATGAATCCCTCAAAAGGACATCTTCCTCTCGACAAATTGCTACTATAAATAGATTGCTCCCTAGAAGGACATCTATGTAAAGCTCTAAAACAAAAATAACAAAATAAAAAAATAAAAAATGAGAGCAACTGAACCTTCCCGCATCGATCATCTTCATGAAGACCTCAAGGAGTTAAATTTTATTCATCCCATATAGACTTCCCGCATTAATCAGTCTATTTCAACTATAAGTCAAAAAACTCAACCTTTTTGTCACGGACTTACCCATTGTGAGTTAGGTTCTCTTGCTCAAAACACATGCTACCTATACCATATGGAAAATTACCCACTTTTCACCCTTCAAACCATGCCCACTCTCATTTCCTACTACCTCAAGGGGACTTCTTGGAACTTAGACATTTGGTGATTATGTGACTACTTTTCACTGTAGAATAGTCCATCATGCAATGTCTTTAGGGTATTACGTTCATCACCTCTGCCAAGGTCTGATCTACTCAGTATGATCCTACCCAATCAGGTAGCTTTATTACCCACTCTTATCTTTTAACCATCTTTGTTTACGTTTTGATTACCTTATCCAGGACTTGGTCCTCCACACTTACTTTTGGGGTAATCTTCTTCTTTCACCACAATCACCCTCACCTACATAATTTTACCTATAATCTACCCACACCTAAAAAACCTAAACCCGCAACATACCCAAAAACCTGCCAACTCATTTTCATACCTCATTATATTTTTCCCTAGCTTATGGGAGAACTACATTGACCTGAGGTCCCTTTTTTCTAGGACTATGTAAGTAGCACTCCAAGGGCATGGCTCCCTTGGAGGTTAGCTCAGACATCCTCTACCCTAAACAATTCATCTTCCATGTGCCTCACATTATATCACACGTAACTTTGTTTCCCTTTTATACCCAAAATTGGAAATTAAACCACATACATAACAAGTTGTTTCATATTTTAAACATTATCACAGCATACATTTATTATGCCTACCATTTCTCTATCATCACTATGGTATAGATAGATTATACCAAATCTTAGATATGACCCATATTATCATTAATTGCATAAAATAATGAATCACCACTTCACCTAATTTTGACTTAACCATGCCTAAAAAACCTAACTCAACAATGCCTAATAAACCTGACTCAATCCATGCCTAAACTGACCTGACTCAACCATGCCTAAACCGACCTAACTCTATCCATGCCTAAACCAACCTAACTCAATCCATGCCTATAACCTGACTCAATACATGCCTATCACTTGACTCAACCATGCCTACACCAACCTGACTCGATCCATGCCTAAATTGACCTGACTCAAACCATGCCTACACTGACATGACTCAGTCCATGCCTAAACCAACCTAACTTCATCATGCCTAACTCACCTAATTTCCATCCATATCAACGCAAAAAATTCATATCTCATCAACACATCAAAAAATAAAATCATAGCATGTATCTCATCATATAAATCAATGTGTCTCTCAAATATACATGGCTATCTCATCATTTCCATCATCTCAAAAAATTTAGCACCCAGGATGATATACAATACAAAATGTCTTTAGCACACAGACTGGTATGTGATCAACAATACAACTATCTCTCGGCATGCAGGCCGGTATATAATCACATAATCACTATCATACATAAAAAAAATCAAGTGACCACATATCAGGCATCTCGACGGATGTCCTTCATCTCTGTATCACATGTACCCTCAGCCTCCTAGGTCCCTACTAGTGCTTCAACTAGATCTGGTCTCCGTGTACTGGTAGTCTCTGCTTGATCAGGCCTCAAAGCTCGCTGACCCCCTGTGCTCTCCACACCATGAGTGTGGGATCTTGTGCTCTCACTGGATGCCTATTGTGCCATATACTCTACATAGGATATGAAGTCTATCCCAGCTGCCATCAGCTGGTCCTGATAGTACCGAGCCTCACCTAGGGCATCCTATAGCCTAGACACAAGCACGGTCTGTGGTGATCCCATAGGTCTCGGCCCATGTACCTACCCTGCAGGACCCTGCCCCGCGCCTACTTGTGAACTGGGACCTGCTCCTGGTGCCTGTGGTGTTGCCCCTACCTTTGTGCATATATCTAGGCATGTAAGACCCCAATCTATGTTTGGGCTGTGGCCATCTAGCCCTCTAAACTCGCCACCTGAGCCTTTAAGGCTACCACATGACCATCCCTCTCCTCTCCATCTCCATCTCCTCCACCAGCCATCTAGGACTGCAGACTGGTCACCTGTATGTGTAGCTTTGCTACCTCTACCTTGGAGCCCTCTAGTTGTGTCTATAGTATACCCAATTGGGTAATGAGATTAGCTACATGTTCCTGTATATAATCTCTCTATAACATAATGGTAGCTAGATCCGGCTTCCCCAGTCTGGGTGGTATGGCTTGTAACTGAGTTGCCCACCATTGTCTGTACCTATCTGTACACCTGGCATCATTTATCCGTTTGTCCACTGGATGCTTCTCCTACCCTGTGAGAACTGTAGGATGTGGTAGAGGTAAGGGCCTTTCCATGTCATCTCTCTGGTACTATGGGAAGGGTAGAGGTATGTCCTATACTATCCTGAACTGCAGTCAGACTTTGTCTACTGGGATCATCTCTTCCTCCCCAACACAATGAACTTGTATCCATATCTCTAGCTACAGCTAAGCTATCTCCTCATGCATATGCCTATATGAGGGGAATCCCACATATTGCCTCCATATAATTTCCACTCTGGACAACCCCTCCAGTAACTACCAAAAATGGGCCACATCATGTGTCGGTCTCTCAAATCTCCGCTCTCCTATCACCGGCACCCATCACCTGTACCCCACCCACACAAATCATGTTGGTAATGCATCTTCTCAGGGCATCCCTATAGGACACACACAAACTATGTGCTCATATGCCCAGCAGTGCAGTAAAAATGTACAACACAAGATAAACTTGCGTAACCACCCATATGCCCACAACTCTCTATATAGCTACACCAGGAATGTCAGTGCCCAGGAAAAGTGGGTCTTATACACCATCATTTCATGGAGTACCCCCATTAGTGATCAGGGAAAGTGTCCACCCTCTACATCTAGTAGTGCATACCAGCACATTGCCTCCATCAATAGAACCACTAGCCTCATCTCCTCCAGAAGGGCTAGGTACATCTCTCCATAGCTCGAGCTGGTGCTATGGAATCTCAAATCGGCCATCCCCTCTCCAAAAATAGTCACAATCAGCTCCTCGAAGGCCTCGGAGGAGATATAATACAGCTTTACACCCAATATGGGTAACCGAAGAATCTAGAACATGTCCTCTGGGGTGATAGTCATCTCACATGTTGGCAAGTGGAACGTTTTGGTCGCGGTGTCCCATCTATCGATGAGCACAACCATAAAACTGGGCTACTGAAATACATGTATATAGTGAAAAACCCCACTCAATCCCACTACCTCCACATGCTTCAACTCCTCCGGGGTCGCTACACTGTGCACTATCACCAGTAGAGCTAGAACCCTGTCCCGCATATGTAGTTACACTCTCCCATACATCCAATATAAACAAAACATTAATTTACATGTATCATCCATAGTCAACCATTATCATTTTCCTATACCCTATTTTCACCCTACCCATCTCAACTACCTAGCCCAAATCACTTTTGGACCCTTGTTCCCAATAATCTGACCAGTACCAGTTCATCCTAACTGACCCCAGTCACCCCTTCACTGGCATCGGTCACATGTTTGGTGACCAATACTGGTTCACCCTTACCATCCCCGATTACCCCTTAACCGGCATCAGTCACCTATTTGGTGAACGATATCAGTTCCACCTAACTAACATTGGCCAACCTTTACCAACGCTGGTCATTGTCGCAGAAAATCCCATGATTTCCCAAAACCCTTCTCTCTAAAAAACCTCCCCCTGCCCCATTTACCCCACCTACAATGACCTAAACTACCCTTGGAGCTACACCCACCTCCCCTATCCCATTTATTACCCTCCCCATTCCTCCTTTTACCAAATATTTCCCCCCATTCCCAAATTTAATTTGTGCCCACCCACCAAACCGAAACAAAAACAACACCTAAACCAACACTAAAATAATCCTCTAATCTATCAAATCAACAACATAGAGTAGGACACTTACCTTGTCACACTGTCTTCATCTCGGTGACACATCTGGCAGTTGTACCGGTGGCCCACCTAATCCCTCTTCGACATTTTCCATCACCGAATAGCTACCCGCAACCTCTCACCAATCGAATCCCTCACAATGATCTTGTGGACCCGCTACTCACCAACCAATCATGGATCAATCACACCGCTAGGTCGTTGTTCCATTTCATCTGGAAACTTTTTCTCTTTTCTCTATTTTTTGTCATTTTCTCACTTCGTAAAATAACAAATGAATAATAAAAACCATGGATTTTTTTGTTTTTATAACAAACCCGACCTAACTGACGTTGGTTACCCTTGACCATAATTGGTTGTGTGCCCTACCTAACCATCATCAGTTTATCTATATCAATGTCGGTTCTCCTTGACCAACATTGGTCACCCTCACCTACACATTGCCCTATGTTTTACCCCTTTTCCCTACCCCTACCTCCTTTTTTTCCCCTCCCAACCTTCACCCTAATCATTTCCCCACCCCACCTTTACCCTACCCATTTACCTCACCTTTCCTGACCTCATCATTTACTCCCTCCCTTTTTCCTCCTTTAGGGACTCATTATTTTACCCCTACCTTGGCCTTACCTGTGTTGTGACCTAGATATTTGGACTTGGACCATCTCTAGTGACCTTTGACCTCATGTGTTCGCTATAAGTTACGGCATTGTTACCTGTGTTGTTGACCTAATGACCTTACCTAGCCTATTACCATGACTGTTTGTTCTGACCCTACCTTTGGTGTATCAGAACATACCTAAATGTTCCTACACCTAACCTATGTTGTGTTTCCTGACCATATCCTATACCTTGGATACCGTAATCACTTCAACCTTGTTTGGATAAACCTATCGACCTTAGACGATGTAGAGTTTTCCTAATCTTCAACCTAGTAGTGTGTTGTACTTTATATGTGTGTGTGCATTTGACTGTTGCTACCTTTGAACTTGACCAATTACCTAGATTAGCTGAGTAGACCTTTAACCCTTTTCCCCATTCCCCACCTTCCCCTTTCTCACATTTACCTTTTATCAAACCACTCACCTCTTCTACCTTCACCCTCGTCAGTTCTTGGTTTGAGGGGGATAACCTTCACCCACACATGGGGCAACCACATCTTATTTTTGTTAGCGTCACTTACCAATACAAGCTACATAATAAAAAGGGGAAACATTCAGACACTAAAATTAGGTCACACTCCCCTTTGGTTCCTCGACAAATAAGCACCCTTCATCACACTCACCTAGCCATGGCCCCCTTCACCTTACTAATATAAATTTAATTAATTAAATTAAATTAATTCATTATCCTCACTATATTTATTATTTAAATATCTTAATTTAAATAATATCCACATATACACTTCACCTAGACACCTCACCAAGCCAACTCACCCTAAAACCTATTCTTAGTAAGTTGTCATAACTAACTAAGACTTACTTAAACCCTAAAAATCAATGCCTACATTCTCTCTAACCACATTCTTGCATGCTTACAAGAAGCTCCCAGTCTAATCCATAGGTTAACGACACAAGATCTGAGGAAATCAAGAGGATCTCCCTAGTTTAGTAAACCTAGGAAATCTCACCTTGACCGACACCAGTTACCCCTAACCATCACCGGTTAAGTTGAAACTACTGTCAATTACCCTTTAACCTCAAAACAAAATTATTCTCAAGGTTGGCAAAAGGTTGAAAAATATTGTAAAATTTGGTGAACATTAGCACATTCTAGAGAGATATCACATCTTCTGAGAGTGAATTCTAGCTAGAACATGCATGCAAGGAAAGGGGTCAAGCATCTTTTCTTGCACAGCCATCCCAGTAATGATCTGATCTAACCAAGCCAAGAGGAATGTACATGCAGCCCATGTAGAATATTTCCTTCAATTGGTGGTCACCTGCAACCTTCAAAACCTCTCATTAGCACCTCCATCCCTCACTCACAGGCATCCAGGACCAGACCCAAGTAAGTAAACATTATATTTCTCTTGTTCATTCCATTTCATCATTATATTATCATCTTTTTTTTACCTATCCATCCATTGACCTCCTTAAACACACACCCCTCCATATACCCATTAAAACCTCACCAAATCCTACCTAAATCACCTAATACCTCATCCCATCCAACCAAATTCCTTTGTGCAATCACAAAGGAGACTTAAATCTTGTTCTATGGCATTCCTAGTTTTCCACAGTAATCGGCACCGGTTACACCCAACCGCCGTCGGTCACCCTTAACCAACATCGGTCTCTGTATTTACCCATACAACCCAAAATAGTGACCTATCCACCTAATTCCCTCTCACCCTCATTCACCTATGATCTACTTGAGATCTCTGTCAGACCTACAGAGACCTAGAACTAGTTATTTGACCTTCGGATCCTATTCGAACCTCATCTGTTAGATTAGATCTATTTCTTATTGTGTTTTAAGTGAGATACCTAAATCATTCCAAATTACAATAGGTTTTACCTTATTTACCATATTAAATTGTTTCAAATAGTGGACTAACAGCCATCTAGGAAGTATCACACTTCCCAGATCTAGCATACGCTAGGAAGTTCACTGCATATATTGTTTAACTTTTTTTGGCAGTCTTGCTTTGTATTACAGGTAGTTCCTCCTAGCCAAAAGGAAGCTCTCACAATCATCTGTGGATTTAGAAGTCATATGTGCATGATAATCCATCAACCACCATTTGAATAGGTATTCCTCCTACACCATTACCCTATATGTTTCGTCAATACTTCAAAGAAATGATCTATAATCAGGTGAAACAGTGAAATATATTCCTGTACGGATGGATTTTCAGGGTACCACCAAGTTCATATTACAAAGGAGGACCAGGAGAAGACGACTTTTTCCACTGTGTGGGGAAGTTTTGCATACAAGGTCATGCCCTTTGGGTTAAATAATGCGCCTGTTGTTTTCTCACACATAGTGGTGCAAGCACTCCAGGATTTCATACATAAGTTTCTTCAAGTCTTTTTGGATGATTAGACAGTGTATGGTCTAGTTAAGGACCATTGTGAAAATTTAAGGTTAATATTTGAGAGGTGTAGGAAGTTGAGGATATCCCTCAACATTAAAAAGTGTGTGTTTGCTACACCCTTTGGGACTTTATTAGGGCATATCATATGTAAGGAGGGCTTGCTGGTAGATCCCGCTAAAGTTGTAGTTATTATGGGGTTAGCGGATCCTACTAGCCAGAGCGCAGTGTGTAGATTCCTTGGGCATATGGGATATTACAAGAAATTCATTAAAGGATATGCCAAGATCGTTGCACCTTTAGAGGAGCTACTTAGACATAAAAGTGCTTCCATTGGGGAGAGGCGGAGCAAAGGGTGTTTGATACATTAAAAGATAGGATTGTCACCACACCTATATTACGTTTCCCCTCTTGGGATAAGCCCTTCCATGTCCATGTAGATGCCTTAGGGACCGCTATTGGAGTAGTGCTTGTACAGACAGGTGAAGGGATTGTTGATCATCCTCTATGTTTTGCAAGTAGGAAGCTGACACCAGCAGAGAATAACTATACCAAAACTGAGTGCGAGGCATTGTCAATGATCTACATGCTCTTCAAGTTTAGACAATATCAGCTGGCAACACCCTTTGTGTTTTACACCAACCACATGGCATTAAATTATTTGGTGAATAAACCTGTTCTACAAGGGCACATATGTTAGTGGGTGTTGTTGTTTCAAGATTTTGAATTCACCGTTATAGTGAAGCCTGGGAAAAGTAATTGTGGGCATGATCATCTGTCAAGAATTGATTCAGGGGAGGATGCACAGAGTATTGAGGAAACAATGCCAAACATGTAACTATTTAGGTTGTGACACGTGCCCTTGGATTTGGAAGAGATTGCAATATTTTTAAAGGAAGGTGTGGTGCTGGAAGGAATGAATACATAGGAGAAAAAGAAGTTGCCCATACTTGCCACGTCCTACATGTTAATTGGTGGAGACTTATACAAGTTGGGATGTGATGAAGATTTGTTTAGGTGTGTATTAGAGCATGAGCATCTATCCATCATGGAGGAAGCACACAGAGGAAGTGCGGGTGGGCATAATGCAAGGGATGCCACCATGCATAAAATATTAATGGCAGGTTTGTGGTGGGAAACCCTATACAAGGATTGTAAAGACTATTGTAAAGCGTATGACCATTGTCAGTTCATTGGCAAACCAGGAATGGGAGATAAAATGCCTTTGTGCCCTATCCCTAGTGCGGAGACTTTTGAAAACTGGGCAATAGAGTTTATAGGCCATATTGCACTAGTAGCGCGTAGGACTAGGTCACGTTATGTCAACACTTGTATAGATTATCTGACAAGGTGGGAAGAGGTAATCCTGACTAAAGATTACACAGAAGCCACAACGGCAAGATTCTTATGGGAGAACATTATCACAAGGTATGGATACCTGTTGAGTTTGACAAGCGATAGGGGTACTGTACGTCGGAAAAGCAACAGGAGAGTGTGATAATCAACAAGTGACTCTTCCACGTACCCAACCTCCCGAGGTCATGCTGAGACAGCTGGTGGGGGTAGAATATGCATGGGATGTAAACAAACTAGTTAGGCAGTCTAATGTCTTTGACACGCACTAGTGGAATTTGTGAATCTAAGGCAAAGAAGGCCCTTCTAACTTGGACTGGTGTGATAGATCGATCAGCGAGGATGACTGCTCGAAGGCTCCAATCAATATCGAGCTCTGGCGTGATTCGATCTATGGGCTGTGGAATACGTGGAAAATGACCTGGGATTGTTTCGTGTATGTCTCTTGATAAGGTCATATGGTGGATGATGAATACAATTGACTCTACGGATGGTTTTCTAGCCTAGTCCAGAATTCCCTAGTTTCGTTAGCCGCTATATCTAGTAAGGACAGTTGTTCGATGATGATAGGTGGAAGTGGAGTAGACTAAAATACTAGTGTGCGTAGGCCAGTGTCTATATCTAACTGACTTGTGGATTCGTTGGGCTATGGGATCTGTGGATCACAACCATAGACTCTTGGTTGTTGCGGTCCTGTTATGGTCATACGCGAGATCAAGTTCTAATCCCTAGTATCCAGTAATCGTATGCCTTTCTAGCTTCTACGTTTAGAACTAACAGTTGTGCGATCTTCTCAGAATACCTTACAGGCATTCTCGCAATCTGGATTCTTAAGCTAGTATCTATATCTACGAGGGTGTCTCCAGCGTCTGGCTGTGGAACTAAAGGATCACACCTGAATGTTTGTTCTCTTTCGAGCCCTTCTACAGTCATGTGGATATTTTCTAGGGTAATTTGTAGTTTGGCTGACTTGACCAAAACGCATGTGCTTGGTCATCTTCTATGTTTAATCCTCTTAATTGTGAACTGATCAGTTGTAAATCTGTGGTTGTTCGGAATACTTGTATCTTGATATTTTGGTCTAGGTCAACTATCGCTGTGACGAGATTTGGTTAAGGCACGATTGGCTCAAATATATATTCCCTGGGCTCTTGAGGTCCCGTGATTGTCATACGAAACAAAATGTAAATCTAACTGTAATGAAACAAATTCTAACTACGTGAAATAAATCTAACTGCATATAACTTTTATTCTTCTATGAAATATTCTAACAATTCTAAGAAAAACAAACTATTTTAAGCGTATCTAGAAATAATAACTAAACAATAATTTAAAACAGACAAGATAACCGAGTGTGGTTATTTTCCTGTGCGATTTGTAGAATTATTCTAAATAAAATAGCCTGTCTAATCTACCTGCAAGATTCTCGATCCTACCTCAGAAGTGAGGAGTGAATCATAGTTTCTCAGAAACTATCAATCCCCACAGCTTCCCTGGCAATATCGAGAATAAAATGAAATGAAATAAAGTGATTTAACTACTCTATTTGATATGAATCTGACTAGAACTTTGAAATTTAAAACCTGGACTCCGCAGAACAGTGGTGAATCTGATGGTGTATGTGATCTCGTCCCCTCAGTATGATCTTCTCGTTCTTTCGTGTTCACTTGGATCCAGAAAAGTGTGTAATGCTAGCACCGATAGGAGTATATTTTGGGACAAGGACAGCTCAGATTGCAGACCGAGAATGCGAGTAGGAGAGGGATAGCGCAAGAGTATAGAGCTTGGCTTATGCGATTCCTAGCGGAATTTTACTGTGAGTCATGCAATGTGAAGCGACCAGAACCTTTTACTATCCTATACGAAGAGAAAAACCTGCAACTTTAATGGCTTCCTAAGCTATTCCGTTCCAAAATAAAGACACTGCTTGCACAAGTTGGATATGTGGCTTACCAACAGCTGAATAATACTAACCAGGTATATAATGAATTGAACTAAGAACTCTAAGTCACAGTAAAACAAATCTACAGCAAAGAGGAATTCAGAGGTAAGCTTCTAACTGGATTGGATGGAGCAACAAAACTACCTGCACAAGATGGATCTGTGGCTTACCAACAGCTGAGCAATGCTAACCAAGTATGAAATAAACTATGCTATCAGTCCTAAGCAAGCTAACCAAAACACTAAAAATCAGAAGATTCTAACAAGAAAAAATGGTGACCAAAGCTCCAGCTCAAATTCTTCATCAAAACTCATACCATTTGCATGTACACAAACCATGCATTTATAGGAATTCCAACACTCAAAAACCAAAACCAAATTGAACTCCTAAACAATAAACAAAGGAAAAACACTGTTCCAGGGGACCAAAAACATTAATGCATGCTTAAGTCGGCAAAGAAAAGCTGGTAAATCATGATATTTCATGCGGGTCACATCAAAAGAGCGTTCTGGAAAATGCACACAGGACCGCCGCTCTGAGCAGGGTAGCAGTTACAGGACCGCCACCCTGAAGGGTGGCGGTTTCGTCACTGAAGGTCAAGAAGCCAAAGAAAGAGGGAAAAAAGGGGAAAGCAAAGGGTGCGGGGGCTAAGTGGGGCATGCGGGATGTTAACGCATGCTCGGAGGGATTTTCCGGATCCCGAACACCTTGCGAGGAGACCTGTATCATCATTGGGGCACTTGTTACACTGTTCTGGCAGTACAGTACCTTAAAATTTTGGGTACGTACATATTGCCCCCTCGGAGAAGTGTTTTAGCCATGAAGAGGCATAAAACGGTGGGTTCGAGTATGGCAGTCCCGAAATGGGGAGTTAGAAGCTATACCTTACACGTCTGTGTGTTGAAATGACGCCATTCCAAAATTTCTACTACCTGCAAAATGAAAAGAGAACTCAAGTGCAGATAGATACAATAATTTGGAAAACAAACACTAAAATAATAGGGAAAGAGAACGTACCATTTGTGCGGGGATAGAAACTTACCTCCAACAATGCTCCAAACCTGCGAAAAGGTCATTTTGAAACGAAACAGAATGATATATATATGAAAGTGGGCCCATTTTCCTATTCATTTGTGCGAGTTGATTTGATTGATTTTGAGCTCTGGGACCCACGGTGACGGTTTCTCATGTGAGTAGAGTCGAAATGTTCATAGCGAGATCGTGATCATGCCTCCACGAGCAGAATATCGACCTCAACGATCACAGGTTGGTTTTCTTCCATTTTGTGTTTTTTCCTCTTCAAATTTGAAATGGCAAATTCTTTGTAATGGGGGGGTTATTTTTGAAAATGTTAGGTTCAAAAGGTCCACCTAGGGGGGGCGCCTACTGGGTAGGCTTTGTTTTTAGTTAAAAAGGTCATTTTTTTCTCATTTTGGGCTTTTTAGGTTTAAAAACCCGTGCGGGTTTTCAGACCGCGACCGCCGCCCTGTTCAGGGCGGTGGTTACACGACCGCCGCCTTTAAGGCGGCGGTTACAAAACCACCCCCCTGCTCAGGGTGGCGGTTTTGCACAGAATACAAAAGAACTTAACTTTTGAGATTGCACTTGTATTTTTATCATTTCTATATGCTTTTATGACTCTCTCGATATTGATTAGATACTAACTTGCCCTGTTTTGTGTGTTTTGGTTGTATGCAGGCGAGAGTAGAGTATATCAGATGGAGCCGAGAGAGAGAGTGTGATTGGCTTTCGGGGGTATTAGATGCCCTTTCTCAGGATGAGGAGGATACATTACAGAGGGCCAGTATATTGCGTATATCGCGTGTGCCCCATGTCACACCGTCTAGTCACATTCTTTGTGACTTGTTCTCATATTGGGATGCAGATCGGAACACTTTCTGACTACCAGGGGTCTACAGTGAGTGGACCATCACTTTGGAGGATGTTTACCGTATCCTAGGGAACCCGATCATCGGGAGGAGACTCACACTGGAGACGACAGGGTCTCGAGCATAGATTGCACAGTGGGCAGGCTACATGGGGGATGCAGCCATCTCCACGGGGTCGAAGAAGGGAGTGAGAGTTCGATCCATTCCTTCTTTGCCCATCCCCGTATTTCGACAGGCTATCATGGGGATCCTTGCCTCGAGGCTTATCGGGGACAAGGGAGGAGATACTTTACTATATTTTTGGGCCCTCATCATTGCTCAGATAGAGGGGCATGGCCAGATATATGCCTGGGGTGCAGATATTTTGGGGACCACCTACCATGACTTATACAGGGTGGTCCGTTTGCAGGGATAGTCATTGAGCCACCCGACTCTAGTCATGAGTTGGGTGTACAAGCGTTTTATTCCTTACGGTAGAGGGGTAGAGGTGGCAGACCCAGGGGCTGTGAGGGCAGCTAGATGGTTAGATATGTCAGTGCTTAGAGCACCTCACCAGCCAGTTGCCTCCCTTACCACAACAGATATGGAGGTGACGCCGTATCGGCTTATGGCCGGCATATGGGGCGAGGAGACCCTTACATTAATCTCCTGCTCCACCACAGGGCAGCTTATCGACCACGTGGGATGGGTGGAGGTACACCCTTTTGGTAGAGTTCCTCAACAGTTCGGCCTTCCATATGCGGGCATGCTTCCCCCAGCGGCACTAGTTTATAGATCAGTCCGAGAGGCCAGAGGGGGGCCTAGAGGCCATGGTTGGACAGTGATCACTCCTGGCACTCCTATTGCAGCCAGGAGGGTAGTTCGGGCTAGAGCCGGTGCACCTCGGGCACCTTTGCTTCAGATTGCTGCGGGTCTTGCTTGTAGCAGTGATGACCCTATAGATATCGACTCCAATTCTGAGGAGCTTACAGAGGGAGGTTCGGAGGAGCAGACAGATGATAGCGATCCTGAGTGGCATGACACTCAGGATATTTTACAGCCAGAGAGGGCCGAGCAAAGTGTAGAGAGAGAGACTCTAGCTTCAGAGGAGCCACTCTCCCAGGGCCATGGTGGAGAGAATGAGTCAGTTGTGGGGTGACATGTTGCCCCTGCCACAGGAGTAGCTCCACAATCGGCAGCGGCATCCGTAGCTGGTGCCGGCCCCAGCGATCCATCTTGGAGGCCCGGTGATCCGAGTAAGTTATCCTCTTCTCCTTTCAATGTTTGTCTAACTTAGGATTTGTTTTAATTGCTGTCTCTCCTTGTGTTTGTATCTTGTATATTTTAGTCTCTTGCCTAGCTTCTAATTCGTTTTTCTTCTTTGTTTTGCAGAGACTGTTGACGAGTGGCGGGATCTAATCCGTAGGGTATGCACTGATTCTCTGATGATCCCTATGGATAAGACCCGTGCGGAGCTATCCGTAGATGTCGGGGAACCTTCAGCAGCCAGTAGGCATACTGACGTCTTCGCTCCCATTTGGCATGTGGCTAGGATGGTGTCGACTCTCCGTACAGAGTTGGCGGGCTATAGGATAGCCGAGCGTCTTATGAGGAGCCATTCTCATGGCGAGACCATGGCTGCTCCTCGAGACCTTGAGCCCTCCGTGCATTCAGAGCGCCGGCGTAGCCGGAGTCCTAGGCAAGGGCGCACCCTCGGAGGGGTCGCGTAGGGGTTGAGAGGCGACTTGGCCCTGCGTATTTTGTACTATAGATTCTTTTTTATATCACGGGCTCTTTGACCATTTTGACCATGCCTAGAGCATGATGGCATTGTATATAAACATTGATTATTTATATATATGCATTCATTTTTGGATCAAAACATTGTCACTCGTGTTTTCCCTTTCTGTTTCCAGCTTCCTCGTGTATACTACGATGTATGTTTTATATGCTTTCTAGAATGTATGCAATGGAAAACAGATGATGTAAGTGTTTTCTTTCTTTTTGTGTTTCATGATGCTGATGTATGATATTGTAAATATACTGTGATCTTAAATCTTAGTTTCTGTGAGTAAATTGGATACCTCATGTTTGTTTTGGCAAAGTGATGAAAATAACTAGTATGATGAACAGATTAACTTGCCCCACTCCTAACTCCACGCAACTAGTAGGATGTGAGGGCTCATCACCAAGAGTCAAGAAGGGTGCAAGTGTATGAAATTTGGTGAAACGATAGTGATGAAAGACAGACGAAGCTTTGGTGGAACCAAATTGAAAACTACAAGCTTACTCCACCCGAATGACTTCATAGTTTTGGGTGTAACTTGCTTTGCGGTTTATCCAGACTTAGACCCGTAGATGGCCACATAGTAGACAAAATCTGGTTTTTAGGATTTTTAACTCTTCTTGGAATTTTGAATATCTGATTCATTCATTTTTGACTCAAATTTTGAATTGTTTGTTTATGACCTTTTAACGTTTACTTTGTCTAGAGGACCCCCTACACCTTGCCCCATGCTACCTGTAAGAAGCATGGGTTTATCACCGTGGGCAAGGCATAGGTGAGTAAGGGAATTTCCATCCTTTCCCAACCCTACGTCACTAGTAAGAGACGCAAGCTCATCACCGAAGGTTGGTGGGGCAAGGAAATGTGTAAAATAAAATTTTCTGTTTAATCACTTCTTGACTTGTCTTTTCTGAGTAAAATGTCAGTATATGCTTATTTCCAAAGAGATGTGTATATGGGATAGATGTGACACCATGAAGCTTCTAGAACAGACCATAGGCAAGACACCAATCCTAAGAAGAAATCAAAGTGAGAACAAACTTGCAGATCTTGGTATGGTTACCGTTAAGACTTCGTCATGTTTGATTTTATTTGATAAAAGATTCTGAAATGATTGATGATATCGTGAAAATGGAGAGATATGATTAGAAAGTTTTGTGCCAATGACATCATGAGTTTGTAATGAATTGCTTTTGAGAATAGACTCCTTGATCACAATCTGTGTAAGAAACAAATGGACAAAATGATCCTAATTTATATGAAAATGCAATGTAGATAGCTATATAGGTAGCATTAGCTGCTTATGCGTAGAAACGTTTGAGGTGCAGGGAATTGACTATTTCACCAAACTCCTCGCCTTCTAACATACATAAGAGGTATGCACCATTTCCATAGTCCTTCCTGACTCGGTATGGGCCCAACCATTTGGGCCAGAACTTCCTTCCTTCGCCGGTCTTCTTGTCGATCCGGCTGTCTAGTCTTAGAACTAGATCACCTTCGTATATGTTGCGTTCATAGACCTTCTTGTTATACTTCCGGCACATTCGGTCAGCATAATCCCTATGCCACTGCTTATCATCTAACCTAGTTTCATCTAGGCTTTCTAGTTGGGAAAGACGTGCTTCTCTGTAAGCGTCTTCATCCAGAACTCCTTGTAGTGAAATGCGGAGACTAGGTATTTCGACCTCAAGCGGGAGAACTGCTTCTGCCCCAAATACTAGCGAGAAAGGAGTTGCTCCCGTTGGTGTTCTTATTGAGGTTCGGTGGGCCCACAAGGCCAGATATATCTTCAAATGCCAATCCCTCTTGTTTTCTTTCACTGTTTTAAGGAGAATGGCTTTCAGCGTTTTGTTTGTTGCTTCAGCCTGTCCGTTAGCTTGGGGATAATACAAGGAAGCTGTATGATGGCTTATTTTGAATTTACCGCATAGTTCGCGAACTTCTTCATTTTTGAAAGAAGTTCCATTATCAGAGATAATGATTTACGGGATATCGTACCTGCAAATGATTTGATTTAGAATGAACTTAGCGATCACCGAACCAGGTACGGTAGTAAGAGGCATGGCCTCCACCCATTTGGTAAAATATTCAGTGGCCGTGATAATAAAATTGTGGCCGTCTGTGGATGAGGGAGAGAATTTCCCTATTAAGTCTAGGCCCCATGTAGAAAAGGGCCATGGAGTAGCGATTGGTTGCAGAGCTTGTGCTGGCATGTGGATCTCGTGAGAGAATTCTTGGCACTTATGGCACTTGCGTGTGAACTCTATCACGTCATGTTCTAGAGTGGGCCAGAAATAGCCCATTCGATGTATTTTTTGAGTGGTGGCATGGCCACCGAAGTGGCCTCCACATATACCGCTGTGGGATTCATGGAGAATCCTCTTGGACTCTTCTGTGTCGATACATCTTAAGAGCATTCCATCGAATGCTTTTCGATAGAGCACCTGCTCTATGATGACATATTTAGCTACGATTATGCATAACTGCCTTCTTTGTTGCGGTGTAACTGCCTCTGGGTACGTATGGTCCATGATATAATTAATGATATCAGTGTACCAAGGGCACTCAGAGATAGTAGGTCGAGTTTTGATGTAGTATACGCATTCATCTGGAAAGTCTAAATCTACTAGATCGCCTCCGTCTAATGGGTTTTCAGCTAACCAATCCACGATGATTTGTCCTTTAACCGACTTCTGATTTACAAATGTTAATTCAAACTCTCCCATTAAGGTTATAAAATTTCCAGCTTTTTTGGACAAGGACCCTTGTGTGAGAAAAGTCCGTAAATGGTCCGTCTTTACCATGACCTTCATTTCTTGATTCAACATGTAATGTCTTAGGCGTTTAGTAGCAAAGACTATGGCAAGGCATTCTCATTCCGCCTACGTATAGCATGTTTCATAGTCGAGCAATGTTTGGCTAATGAAATAAATCACACGCTCTCTCTTGTCATCGTCTTCTTGGGCCAACATACAGGCCAGCGAGACATCGGTAGCCCGTGAGTATAGAATTAACGGGTGATCTAGCTTAGGTGGCATTAGCGTAGGTGGTGATAACAAGAAATTCTTAACTGCATCAAAAGCTTCATTGCAATCTTTAGTCCAATCAATGCTATAGTCCTTCTTGAGTAAATTGTTGATTGGATGAACGGCGAAGCTTAGATCCAGGATAAATCTCTGGATTGCACCCAGCTTTCCGAGAAATGATCTAATTCTAGATTCACTCGAAGGTGGGACCATTTTGAGGACAGCCCGAATTTTGGTTGGATCAACATCGATCCCTCATGACGATATGATGTAACCTAGGAGCTTTCCTCCTGTTACACCAAATACACATTTCTCTGGATTTAGCGTGACTCCGTATTCTATTAGACGTGAAAGAATGATGCTGAGTACTTTGGGATGGTCACAACACTTATTGTCCTTAGCCAACAAGTCATCTACGTAGGATTCCATGATTTTATGAATTAAATCATGAAATATATAAGTCATAGCCTGCTGGTATGTAGAACCAGCGTTTTTGAGACCGAAAGGCATGACAGCATAGCAATAGGTTCCCCAAGGAGTTATAAACGTGGTTTTAGCTTGATCTTGCTCAGATATTCTGATTTGGTTGTATCCTGAGAATCCATCCATGAGAGACAAGAGTTCAAAACCAGCTGTTGCATCAACAATAACGTCTATGGATGGTAATGGGAAGTCATCCTTAGGGCAAGCTTTGTTGATATCTCGAAAATCTATACAGATGCGTATCTTTCCGTTCTTCTTGAGAACAGGAACGATATTAGATACCCATTGGGAGTAGTCAACTGGCTTGATGAATCCTACCTGAAGGAGTTTTATTACTTCCTCTTTTACCATGAGAGCTACTTTGGGCTTCATGGGTCTTGATTTTTGTTTAATTGGCTTTGCATCTGATCTAGTGACGAGGTTGTGTACCGCAATGTGGGGTGCGACTCCCGTCATTTCCTTGTAATTAAATGCAAACACTTTCTGATGTTCTTTGAGAACCTGAGTATGTATTTCCACTTCTTCTGGGGTTAATGAAGAACCTAGTTTCAATATTCTTGGTTCATCCTCTGTCTTGATGTTGACATCGATTGTTTCTTCAATTAAAGAGGTGTTACCCTCTTCGAACTTAGGTGGTGTTGGTGGTAAATCTATATCATCCCCATTTTCTATTGTGTATATGCTAGGTTCCCTTTGTGAGGGAAGATCCGTTACGAGATTTCCGAAGTAGGAAGATGAATGCGGAATCAGGGATAAATCTAGCATATGATAGGAGAGATGTACTGCTGCATAGGCATTTAAGTAATCCAAAGTAGCCGCATCATTTCCAACATGGTCTAGGATGGTAGATCCACTTCCGCTTGAAAGAGGATTTGTCATTATTTTTATCAATGGTTCATCACGAATGGATACTGTGAAGTGAGTGTCTTCTAGCTCATTGCTTGGAGTGAAGCGTGATGCTGAGGTTGCTATTGAATCGGCGAGAAGATTTTTTTCTCGCGGGATTGCTTCAATGGATATGAAGTTAAACGCCTTGCTTAAATCTAATACAGCATTTTTGTAGAGTTGTAAATGTTCGGCTTTAGTTTCATATACTTCAGAAACCTGGTTTGTCACTAATTGCGAGTCTCCCAAGACTCTGATGTTATTAATACCAATTCTTTTGGCTAAGGTAAGGCCAAGGAGGAGGGCTTCGTACTCCGCGCTGTTGTTTGTGCATTCAAATTTTAACTTAAAAGAGAATGGGAGGACCTTCTCCTTGGGCGAGGTAAGAATTATACATGCCCCCGCTCCATAACAACATTTAGCTCCATCGAAATGGAGAGTCCAATACTTAGCCGAGAGTGTGAATGTTGGGGTATCTGCTGCATTTGCACACTCTACTTCTACCATACAGAGATCCTCTGCTGGCAAGGAACCAACACCTAGGGAAAATCCTATGCCTACTGAATCGAATGGTAAGAACATTGGTGAATCTTGTTCTATCAACTCAACGATTTTCGCAGTAGTCCCTAATGATACTGTTTCTTTAGTTTTACCTTTAGGGGTTGGAATTGTTTTGGCTATGCTAGTAGTTTCAAGATCTGTCGTAGGTATCAAATTTTCCTCTGGCTTTGGGTCAGAGGGTTTATTAAGTTGGTTTGTTGGCAATTCAAATTCTGAGTGCACCCCTGGTCTTTTCTTTAAATCAGCTAGGTGCAAATCGAAAGGTTTTGGATCGCCTTTGGCTACAAATACCTTTCCCAGATGCAAGAATCTTACTTCCTGAAATAGCGTGGAAGGGATTGCCTTCATTCGATGTATCCAAGGTCGGCCGAGGATCATATTATAGTTAGTTTCTTGATCTATAATATAAAATTCAGTCAAGATGGTTTTGGGCCCTAAGGTGACCGACAGTATTATAGTCCCTATTGAAGTGGCTTTAAGGCTATCATAGCCTCTCAAGGTGTTTCGTGTAGTGGAACAGTTCGTTTCTCCATATCCAAGTTTTTGGAGGAAAGAGAAAGGGACTATGTTAACTGCGGCCCCGTCGTCAACCATTGCCCGTTTTACATAGTTATTATAAACCCACACCTGTAAGTGTAAGGCTGGGTCTCCTCGGCGTGTGATCTCAGCATCTGTGGGCATTTTACTTATTTCGAAAATAGATTCGACATCCTTGTCCGGCTGCCCCGGAGGGTGGATGTCAAAATCTACGTGATTTACTTGTGTTTCAGGAGGTGGAGTGATGTTAATTAGATGGCCTAGACCTAATGCTTCTAAAAGAGCAGCTCTGTGAGGGGGAGAGTTCTTTAGCAAGTCCAAAAATGAAATGTGTGAAAAGGTCTTTGTTAGGTCACTAATTAAATCATAGGCACCGATAGGTTTTTCAATTATTTACTGACTCCTATCTGTTTCTAGCAGATGACTTGGACTTGGTTGAGAGAAATACTCTCATGTTCTTGTTATAGCTTCGATAGGTAGTTCAGTGTCTAATTCTACCAAACTAACTATATTAGGTCTTGGTTGAGCTCCCAACTGTGGCGCAACTGACATATTTAATGAAGTCGAAGCTTCATGATCATTGTTTCCCGTTATTGCACCTTTGTTTGTTCCGGTTGGATTCAGCCTATTGCCATCATGATTTGGGAGTGGATCGTTAAAGATCCTAAGGGGAGCATTCTGAGGGGAAACTGCCCCTGCGAGCGTATTTGGTTGTGATGAGACAAGATCTGCCAAAAACAAGTCTGTGAAGAACTATCTTTGTTCTTCTGGCAAACGTTGCATAAATTTATTGTAGTCATGGCACGTTCTAGTGTCGTGACCATGAATTTTATGGAAACCACAATAAGAATTGGGGTTATAATTCCCGTTTTGTTGGTTTGGTGTGTATTGTGGCCTAAAATTCCGATCAAACTGTTGCCTATTAGGACTAAAGTTTTGGAATTGTTGTTTTTGGTTTTGACCTTGGTTTTGGTAACCAAACAAGTTTTGGCTTGGCCCTTGCATGGGATTTCACCGTTGTTGTTGTTGTTGTTGTTGTGGATGGTTAAAATCCACTGTATTGACCGCTGGGGTAAAGTTGTTGTTTCGCTGATTGTTTGTTTGTGACGGAGTATTAACGACATTTACCCTCTTGGGTTGGTCGGTTACCCCATCCGTTGTTACCCCACGATTTTTGTTAAGGATTTTGGGTCCTTGATTGACATTTGTGGTAGTTGTAGTATTTTGAGTGGAGGTGATTAACCTCCCATTTGCTCCGTAAGTCTTACGACCACTATCTATTGTTGCTTGATCAATTCGCAGAGCGCTCTCAAGTACCTCATCATAAGTCCTTAGTGGGAACTTCTGGACTTCTTCCTTCACTTCTCTGCTGAGAGAATGAAGGAATAAATCGCATAGTTCCATCTGATCCATGTTTGGAGCACTTGCTGACGAATAAAGAACCGTACGCCACCTCTGGATGAAATGGGCGACAGATTCGTTGTGTTCTTGTTTGATATGTAAGAATTCCCTGATTCCTGTTCTCAATAGTTTGTTCATGTCAAAGGCTTTGATGAACTCTGACACGAGTTGTTTAAATGAATGTATGGAAGCTTCAGGTATTCTATAATACCAATCGAGAGCGATGCCTTCCAAGGTTTTGGGAAATATTTTAGCAACAACCCCATCCCAAGGGAGTAATTCTCGTATGGCTGTAGCGTAAGCTTTGATATGTGCGTTTGGATCTCCCTCACCCTTGAACTTGGGAAAATCAGGGAGAGGTCTTGGAAGCATGATGCTTCGTATGGTGAAATCTAAGGGTTCCTTTAGATATTTTGAATACGTCCCTATCGCATAGCTTTCGACCATTGATGGTGTTTGCTGAGGGAGTGGTGGGATAGGTTGTTGATACGGTGCAGCGTACGCGTTGGCAGGGGCATAGGGAGGTCCCTGCGTTTGAGCAAACATGCCAGGAGAGGAGAACATATCTCCTTGTGGTGATTTAGAGTACATGTTTAAATAGGACGGGGTATTGTCAAGGAATGGATTGTTTGACACTAGACCTGGAGGAATAGTGTTAGAGATGATAGGCCTTGTTGGCGTTTGCTGTGGATATTGAGGAGGCATGCCTAACGTGCCTACTCCTGTGAGGAGATCTACTTGGCCAGAGTGGTATGGAGGATTGGAACTTCCCGTTTGCATGAACGGAGAATTTTGATTTGCTTGAGCAAGTTCTAACCCTCTCACTCTTTCTACTAATGTTGAAATGACTTCATTTGGTGAAGCCACGGTACTTTACCTGAGTGGCGTTTGTTGTATACCCTGGTGTTGTATAGGCATGTGATAGCTTGTCATGAACTGATTGCTATCTTGCCAAGTTTCTCCAAGAATATTTCCTGTAGAGGTATTTTCTTGAAAAGAGGTCTCGGGTTGTACTTGTAAACTTCCTATAGGTGGGTACATACCCCGGGAGCGTTGTTCACTCCTAGGATAAGGTATTGATTGTCCATCGTCTAAGACCAGGTATGGATCTGATTGTCTACTAATATGTGGTCTGAGTAGTATTTGAGGAGACGAACCAGATTCTCCGGTAAACGTCATATTGTTTGAACCTGAAGGCTCTGTTTGTTGGGTTCGAGGGAGTTGATCTAACTCCTCGGTTTGAAGAGACAAACTATATCTGATTCTTGGGGTTTGTGTTGACAACTGATTAGTTGAATAGTTGTCGCCCCATACTGAGAGCGAGGGTGATGATTCCCTATTCTGTTGGGCGTAGTATGCCTCAAGACCCAGGAGGGGTCTGCCGTATGCATCAAATCCTGACATATTCGGGGGGTATATGAATACCCGCAGAATAATGGGAAAGAGCGAAGGTGAAAGAGAGAAGATGAAACTTCTCAAAGAGAAGGTGAAACAATTGTTTGTTTCACGTCGGGTTCACCAATTTTGTACGCCGGAAAAGTGACAGGCGAGCGTGAGAATCAACAAGTGACTCTTCCGCGTACCCGACCTCCCGAGGTCGTGCCGAGACAGCCGGTGGGGGTAGAATATGCGTGGGATGCAGACAAACTAGTTAGGTAGTCTAATGTCTTCGACACGCACTAGTGGAATTTGCGAATCTAAGGCAAAGAAGGCCCTTCTAACTTGGACTGGTGTGATAGATCGATCAGCGAGGATGACTGCTCGAAGGCTCCAATCAATATCGAGCTCTGGCGTGATTCGATCTATGGGTTGTGGAATACGTGGAAAATGACCTGGGATTGTTTCGTGTATGTCTCCTGATAAGGTCATATGGTGGATGATGAATACAATTGACTCTACGGATGATTTTCTGGCCTAGTCCAGAATTCCCTAGTTTCGTTAGCCGCTATATCTAGTAAGGACAGTTGTTCGATGATGATAGGTGGAAGTGGAGTGGACTGAAATACTAGTGTGCGTAGGCCAGTGTCTATATCTAACTGAATTGTGGATTCGTTGGGCTGTGGGATCTGTGGATCACAACCATAGACTCTTGGTTGTTGCGGTCCTGTTATGGTCATACGCGAGATCAAGTTCTAATCCCTAGTATCCAGTAATCGTATGCCTTTTCAGCTTCTACGTTTAGAACCAACAGTTGTGTGATCTTCTCATAATACCTTACAGGCGTTCTCACAATCTGGATTCTTAAGCTGGTATCTATATCTACGAGGGTGTCTCCAGCGTCTGGTTGTGGAACTAAAGGATCACACCCGAATGTTTGTTCTCTTTCGAGCCCTTCTACAGTCATGTGGATATTTTCTAGGGTAATCTGTAGTTTGGCTGACTTGACCAAAACGCATGTGCTTGGTCGTCTTCTATGTTTAATCCTCTTAACTGTGAACTGATCAGTTGTAAATCTGTGGTTGTTCGGAATACTTGTATCCTGAGATTTTGGTCTAGGTCAACTATCGCTGTGACGAGGTTTGGTTGAGGCACGATTGGCTCAAATATATATTCCCTGGGCTCTTGAGGTCCCGTGATTGTCATACGAAACAAAATGTAAATCTAACTGTAATGAAACAAATTCTAACTACGTGAAATAAATCTAACTGCATATAAATTTTATTCTTCTATGAAATATTCTAACAATTCTAAGAAAAACAAACTATTTTAAGCATATCTAGAAATAATAACTAAACAATAATTTAAAACAGACAAGATAACCGAGTGTGGTTATTTGCCTGTGTGATTTGTAGAATTATTCTAAATAAAATAGCCTGTCTAATCTACCTGCAAGATTCTCGATCCTACCTCAAAAGTGAGGAGTGAATCATAGTTTCTCAGAAACTATCAATCCCCACAGCTTCCCTGGCAATATCGAGAATAGAATGAAATGAAATAAAGCGATTTAACTACTCTATTTGATATGAATCTGACTAGAACTTTGAAATTTAAAACCTGGACTCCGCAGAACAGTGGCGAATCCGATGGTGTATGTGATCTCGTCCCCTCAGTATGATCTTCTCGTTCTTTTGTGTTCACTTGGATCCAGAAAAGCGTGTAATGCTAGCACCGATAGGAGTAGATTTTGGGACAAGGACAGCTCAGAATGCAGACCGAGAATGCGAGTAGGAGAGGGATAGCGCAAGAGTACAGAGCTTGGCTTATGCGATTCCTAGCGGGATTTTACTGCGAGTCATGCAACGTGAAGCGACCAGAACCTTTGACTATCCTATACGAAGAGCAAAACCTGCAACTTTAATGGCTTCCTAAGCTATTTCGTTCCAAAATAAAGACACTACTTGCACAAGTTGGATATGTGGCTTACCAACAGCTGAATAATACTAACCAGGTATATAATGAATTGAACTAAGAACTCTAAGTCACAGTAAAACAAATCTACAGCAAAGAGGAATTCAGAGGTAAGCTTCTAACTGGATTGGATGGAGCAACAACACTGCCTGCACAAGATGGGTCTGTGGCTTACCAACAGCTGAGCAATGCTAACCAAGTACGAAATAAACTATGCTATCAGTCCTAAGCAAGCTAACCAAAACACTAAAAATCAGAAGATTCTAACAAGAAAAAAATGGTGACCAAAGCTCCAGCTCAAATTCTTCATCAAAACTCAGACCATTTGCATGTACACAAACCATGCATTTATAGGAATTCCAACACTCAAAAACCAAAACCAAATTGAACTCCTAAACAATAAACAAAGGAAAAACACTGTTCCAGGGGACCAAAAACATTAATGCATGCTCAAGTCGGTAAAGAAAAGCTGGTAAATCGTGATATTTCACGCGGGTCGCGTCAAAAGAGCGTTCTGGAAAATGCGCACAGGACCGCTGCTCTGAGCAGGGCGGCGGTTACAGGACCGCCACCCTGTTCAGGGTGGTGGTCACGAGACCGCCGCCCTGCAGGGCGGCGGTTTCGTCACTGAAGGTCAAGAAGCCAAAGAAAGAGGGAAAAAAGGGGAAAACAAATTGCGTGGGGGCTAAGCAAGGCATGCGGGATGTTAACGCATACTCCGAGGGCTTTTTCGGATCCCGAACACCTTGCGAGGAGACCTGTATCATCATCGGGGCACTTGTTACACTATTCTGGCAGTACAGTACCTTACAATTTTGGGTACGTACAGGTACACATTTCTTGAATGAGATTGTGAGGATCCTATTATCAAAGTTCATGGTGGCTCATCACAATACTATGCCCTATCACCCACAAGAAAATGGAACCACGGAAGCATTCAACAAAATATTGAGTCATAGCTTGACCAAAATTTTTGATGTCAGAAGACAAGATTGGGATGACAAAGTATCAGTAGTATTGTGGATGTGTGCATGTATACTTTTCTTAATGCTAAATCAAATGAAACAAGAACTACCACCTAAAATAGTTCTACAATTTGGCTAAAACAAAGCATAAACACCATCATGATAAGAATTAAACAAGGGTTAGATACTAACATTCATCAATACAAACTTTGAAACTAACAATGCTAAATATCTAAACTCCTCTATTCTCTAACAAAAAATAAATGAATAGACCTAAGTAAGCTCCATGGCTATCAAAATAGTTGTCCTTAATGTTCCAAGACCCTAGGAATGGGGGCTAATCAAAGTTGGGCTACAAGACCCTTTTGACACCTCCCATATGACCCAAGAACTTTAAGAAATAGGCTTAACTCTTCAAGATGATGAACTCTCAAAAGGGCAAGGTGCAAGCCCTTAGTCTCTTTGCTATATGCTTTGCATTTGCTCTGTAAGGAGTTTAGGTGTAATTAAAAAGGTAGGTGGAGGGCTCTTTATATAGCCCAAAGGATAAAGGATTCAACACATTCTCATGAATGTGGGATAAAGGTAAAAAATGATTAGGAATGGATAAGGTTGCTTTATTAAAGGTAACTGTTATCCAAAATTCACCCCCCAAGGGTAATTTTGATAGCATGCATTAGAATATTCAAGTCCCAGGCAAATAGAAAGATTCAAGGTCTGAAATCATGTTTTGGGGGTTCCCTCAATTTCTCTCTAACCCTCCTGTCCAAGAAGAAAACCCCACGTTTAAAAATTATGTGAAAAAGTTGCAAAGAGCCAGGCTTGAGGCCGAAATACAGAGAAAATCGACTAAGGCAGCACTAGGGACAGTTGGGACGTCGGGGCCCGAATCGGCCGAAAAACCGCCAGACGGTCCGTGTAGCAAAGGGAAATCCGGTCCATGGGGACGCGTGGGACGCGAAAGGGAAAACTGGCTGAAGGTGAAAAAATTGACTAACTATTGTGTAGGCAGTTTGGGACGTCTGGGCCAAAAGTACGTGAAAGACGCGGATCGGCTAGTTTGGCACAAGTCAGTCTATTTCGGGCGGATCGAAGAGTTTTGTCCTAGGTAGTTTGGGACATCTGGGCCAAAAGTATGCAGAGGATGCGAATTGGCCGGTTCGGCCGAAACAGAGGACTCATTTTGGGACATCCGGGCCAAAAGTACACGGAGGACACGAACCGGCCGGTTCGGCTGAAATAGAGGACTCAGTTTGGGACGTCCGAGCCAAAAGTACGCGGAGGACGCGAACCGGCTGATGGAGCTGAGAGCGAATGGAATATTGCCACGTCTTCACCACAAATAGGAACAAGGAATCCCGAATCAGGCGGTTCAGAGAAATTTTTCCCAGATAGTTTGGGACATCCGAGCCAAAAGTACGCGTAGGATGTGAAAAGTTGAAAGAGCCGCCAACGAATCAGATGGTGCCACGTGTCCTAAGGAGCAGGGGAGTTCAGAGCTCAGGGAGAGTTTTGGAAACTTAGAAAAATTTTGGCCAAAAAATGAAAAGGTAAAGGTTTTCCCTGTGCCCCTGTTGACGAACCAAACGATGCCACGTGTCCCAAGTGGTGGGGCACGGGGGGAAAATGAAATTTTTTCCGAAGTGTTATAAAAAGTCAAAATTTTCAGAGGAAAACCTGAGGAAAGGGAAGGAGAGAGAATTGTGTAGCCAATCAACTCCTGACACATGTCGTCTAAGTGGCAGAGCACGGGAAAAAATTCAAAATCCGTTTTGGCCTGTTTTTTGCCCTAAATCTTCAGATCGCCATAACTTTCGATCCAAAGCTCAGATTTTCATGTTCTTTATATCAATAGAAAGCTCATATTTTCATGTTCTTTATATCGGGGTTATCCTCAGGAGGTTGCTGATTGTTATTACCAGCTTCTTCATCCTCCTCATTTCCCATCACCTGCTGTTCAAGTACAGCTAAACGATCTCTTGTCTCCAACAGGCCAGCAAGGATCTCATCAAGTTTTTGGGTTGTTGCCGCCCCTCCTTTAGGTGGAGCATTATTCGCAATGTTCCCCCTTGTTCTAACCATTTTCTGTTACAAGAAAATTCAGGTTTTCATCAGATTATGGACACAATAGGCCCAAGAGCTGCAACCTTCAGCTCTGATACCAAGATGTAACGTCCTCATTTTATACATTAGAACAAGTAAATTTTTTTTTTATAAATGCTTCCTGGTTCTAAATACATAATTTAGAACTCACAAATCAAGCAACCATTCTTATAACAGATAATCATATGCAGCTATAATGACTCGAAGTACCTCCGATCTATTCATTCCATGACTCGGTAATCTACCGATCTATTCATGTTTATTAAGAGTTGGCATTTTTATTTAACACATCACTCTTGCGGTTCTCTTCCCTAATCTGGGATTCAGAATGCTCTATCTAAGGAACCTATCTGAATAATTGTTACCATTATTCATCGGCATCTCATCCCTTAGACTAGGTGACTTAGGAAAACGTAATCAGCAGCTTGCGATACTTTGGCCAAAGATTTGAAACATGCTTATGTCTCGTATTCCTTGACGGCATACTCATCAATCTGGAATACATCCTTCACCCCATTCCTATGTTATGTAGAATGTCTTATACTGACTTCTGTCAGTCTCTCCTATCCCAAGTTATTCACTCAGAAACGGATTAGTAAGGTGACAACGTTATATGGATGCTCCCGAGGACTAGGGATATGCTGACATACTGGGTCAACCCTAGTTAAACCAGTGTGTCAAGATACCGCGAGTCTTCTAGGCAACCTTATAACGTGACCACATTCCTAATCAGTCCCAGAGTAACTCGTTCGAGTTTAAGGTGTAAATCTTAACGATCAATGCAAAGGGTGTCGTCATAAGTCACCTACATTGTTGTATCTTTGAGAAGATCCTAATCTTCTCAAAGGTACAACCCTGCAGTTGACTTGTGCCGTCAACCTTTAAATCCACCTCGAAAAGATCTACTTATTAATAAGTGTTATGCACGTTGATTTTAAATTATACTAAAAGACGTTCCCCTAATGTTAGCCTTTCCCGATCCCTGGGTTCCTCACCTAAGAATGACCTTTCTTAATAAAACCCATTACACAAGAGAAGTTATTAAGACTAGAGGTCCCATCAAGGAGTTCATAGAATATACATAATTCTATATCAACGAAATTGGACAATTAATATCATCCCTCACATGAGATTGCTAACCAAACCCTTTTAGGTTTATATCAGTTCACATAACTGAATTTATATCTTACTTGTTAATATCGAGATATAGTGATTAAGAATCCAATTAAACGTTGTCTTGACTTAGGTCAAGACTAGGAAGTAATATTTATTAGCTTGCTAACTTATTAGTCTAGGTATAAGTGTGATTTATTAAAGAAGGTCCTATTGGGTATTGTTGATCGGAAACTTAATTAATTAGCTTAGTGTAATTAATTAATGATGATATGAGGGAAAATGAGTATTTTTTGACGATATGTCATTGATTTGCGAGAAAGGGGATAATTAGCACAATTTAAGTATTTAAATTGCTTGGGCGTAATTATAGGTGTCTACATTTTCCCCTCTTTGGGGTGGCATAAGTGATGTCACTTAAAATATAGTAGACAGAAGAGATTTTGAAGGGATAGAAGAAAAATTAGTAGGAGGGAGAGATGCCCCCTCGAGTGTCGATGGGGTGATGAAGGAAGTTGATCAACGATCGAAAAATATGAGAAGTAGGCAGAAGACTGGGGATGAAGCAGGATGCCCTGAGGAGAGGGAGAATTAGGGGTGAAAGGGAAGTCGTGTAGAAGAAATATGGATGTGGGGAGATAAGAGCTTAACCTCTAGCCACTTATTTGTTTGGAACAAATTTGATGTCATCATATTGCCATAGGAACTACATCATCGGTCCTTATGAAAAATATAAGCATACGACAAAGGTAGAATGACATGAAAAGCCATACTATGAACAATTGTCCATTGCTGAAAGTACCAACTCCATGCAACATACAATAATGCAATGTAATACGAGAAGGAAACAAGCTCATATAACAGGGAAAACAAGTACGAATGCACATTTCTAACCCAACAACGATCAAGACAGTTGTACAAATGTTTTGTTATCAGTGCTGAAGAGATCCATAAGTTCGTGATTGACGAAAAGGGTTAAAAATGATGCCCCAAGCAAGGATACATGTAAGGGGAAATGAAAATGGACACGGGGTCCATGAAAAGCATTTGTGCGCAACGAAACAACACCAAGAAACCAAAAGTGGCCCAGAGTACAGACGAAGCAAGCAGCTAGCTTTTGTGAATGGTTGTGAATCTAATGATCCGTGAGTCGTATTAATTGGGGAAGATGTGAGACAAACCAACAGGATATGGAGAAAATACCATGTGCAAGACACAATTTTCAACCGTAAGAAGCAAGTTACCATTTTGTAGGGTGTTTTACTTTTTAGGAATTTTTTGAAAAATTTCGCCTTGTTTTTAGATTTTTTATATATATATATATATATATATATATATTTATAATATATATATATATATATATATATTGTTTTTGTTGTTTTCTTGAAACAATGTTCTATTGTTTTTGTGTTTTTCTCGAAACAATTTTCTATTGTTTTTGTGTTTTGTGAAACAATTTTCTATTGTTTTTGTGTTTTCTCAAAACAATGTTTCTATTGTTTTTGTGTTTTGTGAAACAATTTTCTATTGTTTTTGTGTTTTCTCAAAACAATGTTCTATTGTTTTTGTGTTTTCTCGAAACAATTTTCTATTGTTTTTGTGTTTTCTGAAACAATTTTCTATTGTTTTTGTGTTTTGTGAAACAATTTTCTATTGTTTTTGTGTTTTCTCAAAACAATGTTTCTATTGTTTTTGTGTTGTGTGAAACAATTTTCTATTGTTTGTGTGTTTTCTCAAAACAATGTTTCTATTGTTTTTGTGTTTTTCTCGAAACAATTTTCTATTGTTTTTGTGTTTTCTCAAAACAATGTTTCTAAAGCTATGTGTAGGTAACCAAGAAAGCATGGATGCCCCCAGCGTTAGGTGGGGAATATACAAGGACAGAAGCCACGTGCTTATGAACAAGAAGGTGAAGTCGTTGAGTTGCCCCCAGTGTAAGATGGGAAATAACGAAAGACCACGTACCTTACAAATGAATAGAAGAAGGCAAAGCCGGATCAAGGCTCGACTAGATGGTGTGCACAAGGAAACTCGAATGTAGAACCAGGTCTAGGACAAAGACAACTACCCTTCTAATACAGAATGCTTGTGAACAAAAAATCCTCCCGAGGCACCGGAAATCAGTTTTCACCCAAGGAATTGTCCAAAGTACCACAATTGCATGGTTTTCACTAGTGGATGACCTGTTTTCTCTTTTTCTTTTTCTGATTTTTTTTTTTTGATGTTTTTATTTTTTTTGTGATTTTTTTGACTTTCTTGTGCCATGTTTAGGCATAAAACCTCTTAAGATGCATGGCATTCATGGGCTCCCAGAGCTCATCACCATTGGGGTGAGCCAGTTTGTATGCCCTGGTGCCGTACTTGGAAACTATGACATAGGGTCCTAACCAGTGTGGTTCGAACTTCCCTTTCTTTTCTCGCTCTACTCTAGTGTTGAACTGGTTCTCCTTCATAACTAAATCATCCACCTCAAACTGGAAAGGGATGATTCTCTTGTTGTAGTTGCAGGAGATTCTGTGGTGATATACCTTTAGGTGATTAAGAGCACAAATGCGTCTCTCATCCAGGAGCTCTAACACAGCCAATCTTGCCACTCGATAATCTTCATCCTTATCTAAATAGTCCCGAAGAGAAATTCGCAGGGATGGGAGTTCAATCTCTAAAGGGATGATAGATTCTGTCCCGAACACTAGGGAATATGGCGTGGCACCCGTAGGAGTGCGAATTGATGTTCGGTAGGCCCAGAGAGCTGGGTGGATTTTTAGGAGCCAGTTTCGACCGGTTTTGCTAACCATCTTCTCCATTATCCTTACCAAAGTCTTGTTTGTTGCCTCAGCTTGTCCATTACCCTGAGGGTAATATGGCATGGACCATTTCAATCTGATTTGGAACCGTTGGCAAATACCTTTTACAATTTTGTTCTTAAATGACTTCCCATTATCTGTGATAATGGCTGCAGGGATACCATATCGGCAAATAATGTGATTCATGATGAATTTAGAAATCTGTGCTCTTGTGACATAGGTTAAAGGGATGGTCTCCACCCATTTTGTAAAGTATTTTGTAGCTGTTATGATATGTGTATGACCATCAGATGAGGTAGGATTAAGCTTCCCTATTAGATCAAGTCCCCACTTGGATAATGGCCACGAGGTAGTGATTGGTTGCAATGGTTGCGATGGAGCATGGATGAAATTTCCATACTTTTGGAAAAGCACACATTTTCTAACATAATTACAACAATCAGTTTCCATGGTGGGCTAATAGTAACCTACTCTTAATAGTTTCTTAGCCAAGACCATTCCATTTGTATGTGCTCTGCATACTCCTTCGTGTACTTCTTTAATTGCCTGGATTGACTCCGTCACATCCAGACAACATAACAGATTCCCATCATAGCCATGATGATAAAGTGTACCTCCTAAAAGGGTGTAATGGGCTATCTAGTGAATCAGGATTTGCTTTTCAGAATGGGAGATATTGGGAGGGAAAGTACTGTCCTTAAGATAGGTGAAAATGGGTTCGTACCACGGGGAATAGGGACCAACAAGCTCACAAGCTAGGAAAGATTCTGATACGTCATACGTGGGCTGGTGTAGATTTTCTATGAAAAATGGCATATCATTGTTCCCTGGCGGAATACGAAGCATAGATCCCATTGTTTCCATAGCATCTGCCGATCTGTTCTGCACTCTTGGGATCTACTCAAAGGTAATGCGCACAAAATACTCCTTCAGAGTTTCCACCAACTTCTTATAAGGTATGAGCTTGTCATCCTTAACTTTATACTCATCATTAACCTGTTTGATGATTAGCTGTGAATCACCTACAACCTTAACATGTTGAATATTCCACTTGATGGCTAGCTTCATCCCTGCAATGAGTGCTTCATATTCTGTAATGTTGTTCATGCAAGGGAAGGCCAGGTGGAAAACCTGCAGTATAGGATCACCCGAAGGAGTAATAAGGACCACTCTTGCACCTGAACCATGAAACGTAAAAGATCCATCAAAATGTATCTGCCATATGATAGATTCTTCAATGTAGAGCAAAGATGCATCTGGCAGATCTAGACTCAAAGGTTTTGTGCTTTGCAAAGGTGCTTCCGCTAGCTGGTCAGCAAGTACTTGTCCTTTAATTAATTTTCGATGGACAAATTCTATATCAAACTCACTGAGTAGAATGATCCAATTAGCCGTTCTACCTATGAGGGTGGGGTTGGATAACAAATACTTGAGTGGGTTGACCTTGGATATGAGCTTGGTCTTAGTATTTAGCAAGTAATGGCGAAGTTTCTGAAAGGTAAAAACAATGGCCAAGCAAGCCTTTTCAATCTGAGGATAATTACGTTCATAGGTGATGAGGGTACAACTCAGATAGTACACTGCTTTCTCTTTATGGCTAAGGTCATATTGGGCGAGCAGTGCACCAATAGCGTATTGCATAGGGGAAACATAGAGAAAAAGTGGTTCTCCCAGAGTGGCAGGCATGAGGACAGGTGGATTAGCCAGGTATTTTTTAAGAAAAGCAAAGGCTTGTTGTTGCTCAGGTCCCCAGATGAAAGCAATGTCCTTCTTAAGAAAATGAGTGAATGAGTGACATTTATTTGCAAGCTGGGAGATAAAGTGGCAAATGGCTTGAATTTTCCCTTGTAAGCTACGCAGTTGCTTGATATTCTCAGATGGAGGCATTTCTATGATGGCAGACACTTTAGTAGGGTCTACCTCAATACCTCATCTTGACATGATGAAGCCTAATAGTTTCCCAGATAGCACACCGAAGACACACTTCTTTGGATTTATCCTGACTTTGTTTTCACGCAGGCGTTCAAAGATATGCCACAAAATGATAGGATGATCCTCTCTTGTTTTGGACTTTCCTAGGATGTTGTCTACGTAGTCTTCCATGATGTCATGAATCATATCATGAAATATTATTGTCATGGCCCGCTGATAAGTTACTCCCACATTCTTAAGGCCAAATGGCATCACATGATAATAGAAGGTGCCCCAAGGAGTTGTGAAAGCTATTTTGTGTTGGTCTTCCTCAGCGATCTTAATTTGATTATAACCCAAAAATCCATCCATAAGTGATAGAATTTCATACCCTGCGGTTGAGTCAACAATCATGTCAATGTTGGGAAATGGAAAGTCATCTTTAGGGCAAGCTTTATTGATTTCCCTAAAATCTGTGCAAATTCAGATACCAATAGGTTTCTTCTGGACAGGAACAATGTTCAATATCCATTCAGAATAATCAATTGGCCTAATGAATCCTGCTGCAAGCAACCTTTCCAACTCTTCTTTAAATAACAAGGCCACTCTTGGGTGCATCTTTCGAAGATTCTGTTTGATAGGCTTAGCGTCTGCGTGCACAACCAGGTTATGCATGACCAAAGTTGGATCTAAGCCATGAATTTCTTTGTAAGACCATGCGAACACATCAATAAACTCTCGCAGTAGCATAGTGAATGTCTTTTGTTCTCTGGCTGAGAGGGATGCTCCCAATTTTACTATCTTGGGATCTTCTTTAGTACCAATATTGACATCAATGGTTTCTTCAACTAACAATTTTGATAAATCCTCCATACGCATGGGATCGGGAGGTAGGTTAAGATCTTCATCCAAGGATGTCTCTATGAGATTTTCATCCTTGGCGTGGTCATTTTGTTTGTCCTTTGATTTTCTTATTTGTTTATCAGCCAATGCCTCAAAGAGGTTTTCACTGTGTGACTTGGACTTCGATTTTTTCTGAGGCTTTTCTTTAGAACTCTTGCCCTCACTTTTCTTTAAATTTTGCTGACCATGAAGTTCAGCCTCCTCACCGAAGTAGGCGCAGGTGTCTAAGTTGATAAAGAAACCCTTCTTGTGATCTCCAATGGGAATTGTATCCCTTATGCCCATGAACTCTGCAATAGCCTCATCGTTCTCGAATAAATCTAGTTATAGGTGACGTTGTTGGTCCCATTCAACAAGGGAGGGGTATACAAGGTCAAGGGTTGGTTCAGTGGGGGTGATGGTTAGGACATCGTTATTCATGAAAAGGTTCATGGAGGCTAGATCCTCATATTGGCTACAACAAGAATTTGTATCGTTGTCTAGATAATCAGAGCTATCCTCATGCTCAGAACAAGTCACATCTTGATCATTGGGGTGTGCTCCACAAGGGCGAATCCCAATGCCATATCTTTCTATTTTGAAATGTGGAAGAGGGATTGGTTCTCTTTGTCCTTGTTCATTCCTCCCACATCCTAGGCCTTTGTAGCCCATGGAGTACATCATTCTGCTAGATTTTTCATATTCTGGGGTTTGATAACAAGATGGCTGAGTGTCCTCAGGGACCCAAGTAGTAGGTGGATCAAGTAATTTTTCCTCAGCTAACAAGCCTCCAGGTAGGAACGAGCCAATAGTGTGTTCCTCTCTAGGTCTCCTGAAGTGGTAGTTAGGTCGACCTCTAGTCTTAGGCGACAAGGAGAGGTCAGAAACCAAGAGCACTTGTTGTACATTATACTCCCCATAGCCATATTCCAAAATTTTCATCTCCCATGAATTAAATGGAGATGTTGAAGTAGATGCCCCATGAGTGCAAGAATTAAGAGAATTTGAATATACTCGATATTCCATGGCCTCAGAATGAAGAGGGATAGCTATATCTGTGGAGGGACATGCGTATGTACCCTTTCGTGCAAAGCTATTAAGAGCTCTACAATGAGAAAAGGGCTCTGAGTCTCCTGGTATTGTTACTGTATGTCCCTCATGCTTCAGCTTGATGCATTGATGAAATTTTGATGGCATTGCTTGCATGGCGTGGATCCATGGTCAGCCTAGAATCATATTATATGGAAGTTCCAAGTCTAAGACGTGAAACTTTGTCTGATGGCAAGTGGGGCCCACCGCCATTGGCAACGTAATGGTGCCTGCTGACTCTCTTTCCGCATTGTTGTATGTAGTGATAGTGATGATATGGGACTCAAGATCTTCTTCCGTATGTCCCAATTGTTTGAATAATTTAAGTGTGTAGATGTTCAATCCATATCCATTATCCACAAGCACCCATTTGATTTTCCTACGGGTAACAACTACCTCAATGTATAAGGGAAGATTATGTGTAGGATTCTTGGTAGGGACCTCCCTATGGTTGAAAGTGAGATGCTCACTTGGTGCAATATTTGCCACCGCGGTTTGAAGGTACGCAGGATTGACTTCTAAAGGCACTCCCGACCCCTGAAGAGTTTGATACAGGATGTCCTTATGTACATTGGAAATCTTGAGAAGGTCTAGAAATCTTAGCAGATGTCTTCTCAAGTTGTTCTAAAAGGTTATACTTACCAGTATGTGGGGTCGACAAAGAGGGGTCCGGAATTATGAGGCGGGTGCGCCTTGTTACCGCAGCACAGTCCTTTCCCTTAATCTATATGGTGTTGATGCAGTCAACAGGGGAGTGAATACATCTGATAAGTGAATTGTAATGATTGTTATCTCTCTTGGTATACAAGTAATTCACGACTTTATAGGTTTGGGATGACTCTCCCCAATCCAGTTTTTCCTTTTCTGACTTATCATGCTTGGGGAATGGTTCCTTATAAATCCCCATCTTCTCGTTAGGTGTTTGCATGTGGCTAGGATTATCCATCTCTATCTCCCCATTGTCAATGAGGTCTTGAATATAGTGGCGAAGTCCCAAACATTTATCTGTTTTATGACCTTTAACACGATGCATTTTGCATTATTCATGCTCCTTATACCATGAAGGTTTAGGAGCGTTGTCATCAAATGGCTGCATTGTAGGATAAGTCATCATGTGGGCTGCATCAAACTGTTTTAGTATGATGGAAAATGGCTCATTGAGGGAGGTGAATGTTCGTCACTTTGGTGGTGGTTGAATTGGGCCCTTGGTTAGTTTAAAAGGTTGACTAGTTTGGACTGTTTGAACATGTTTGAAATTAGTGATTCCGTCTCCCACCATGTTTTTGTTTTTGTTAAAGATCTTCGGCTTTTTAGCGGGTTTGACACTTTGGTTGTCTTTAGATTGGGTTTTGAGGGTGCCTTTGGCAATGAGAGCCTTTTCTATTTGAATCCCTTTCTCGATAACCTCTTCAAAGGTTTGGACACAATGCATTTGGAGGTGGAAAGCTATATCTGGGTTGAGATTAGGGACGAAAATACTGACCAACTACTTCTCAGGGAAAGCGCAAGGGAAGTGACTAGCTATCCCTCTTCATCATTGGAGGAAGCTAGCGAAGGTCTCATTTGGGCGTTGTTCTGTGCCGCACAAGTCTGCCATGGTGATGTCACTCTCTATGTTATACAAGAAATGATGTGTGAATCTTTCTGCCAATTCTGGCCAGGTGAAAATTGATCCTCATGGTAAGCGCGTAAACCATTCCAATGCTTGACCTTCGAGACTCTTAGGAAAAATTCTAATGAGGTAATTATCACTATAAGACACCTCTTGACATGGCAGGTAGAAATATTTAACATGATCCCTTGGGTCTCCCTTTCCTTTGTATTTGTCAAACTTTGGCATATCAAATTTCTTTGGAAAGGGTTGAAGGGTCATTTTCTTGTCAAAAGGATAGGGGCATAGTTCTTTGTATTGGTATTTCCTAATACTCCCTATATTTCTTTCTTATATGCTCGCAAGTGTTGCTTTCATAGATTGCACTTCTTGTGCTAGTAATTGTTCTTTAGTGGGAGAAGCGGGGATGTGTACACGATGATACCCTGTCTTCTTCTCCTTGGTTTTCTTGATGGAGTTCGTGGATCCTAAACTTAGGCTTTGACTTTTGAATGTTCTTGTTTGTGTCTTTCTGTACCTGGAAAGTAAGCAAAGCTAGTTGTCATCTTAGGTTACTGAGTTGTTATTGGATTGTGACTTGGTTTGTGTCTTCTTCTTCTAAAGGTTCTTCCTCTTCGTATTGTGGAGGTTCTTCCCCTGTCTCATGTTCTATCTTGTTTCTTCGTGGCACTTTGATGAGGGGTATTCTATGCCCTACCACTTTATCATTTTCTACGTAAGAAGTGGAAGCATGTCCACCTATTAAAATATCTTCCATATTGATAAGGGGGTGTTCTTCCTTAGTAGTGTCATTTGTAGGTAATATTGGTTCATTCTCAGTGGGAAATTTGACCCCTAATTCCATGACCCATGCCAAAACTCTATCTTTATTTCTAAGGATAAACTCATCTAGTAGAGTGGGGTCAAAATCAAAGTCTGCGTGTGGTGATTCTAATTCGTTTCCACTATGGTCAACCATTTCTTCTATTTCCTTTTCTGCAGAAAATAGTGGTCCTAGATCGTGTCTAATAAATGGGTTTGACCCTTGTTTGTTAGAGCTTTCCCAAGCTTGCACCTGTTGTTCCTCATATGTTTGTTTCTTTAAACCTAGACGCATCTTGGGAGTCATGTTTTCATGATAATTTTCACTAAGGTAAGTTTCATATTTGTTCAAAATTCAATGACTACCCCTAAGTGAAACACAAGATGTACGTGTTAAGAGTAAATTAACAGTGAAAATATTAATGTGATAGAAAGATAAAGTCACCAATGAAACAATCGTTTGGTATCAAAACTTAATCAAATGAAGTACTTCCTAGACTACGTTTCAAAGTAATTTGTGACGTCAGATGATTAACAAGATGTCTCCAGTTATGCCAAGTTCAAAGGAATGAACAAGACGTAAGTAAATACATGAAGTTAAATGCAATCTCCCAATCAAGATATATGATGAGCAAGCTCAAGTCTGATTAAGACCTATATCTCAAAAAGTGCCAATTACGATTTGTGAATGACACAACAATATCACCAAGATATGTTAATCCACTTTGCAAGAAAGTGAAGTATTGATATCGAGTTGTTATTGATATAACATGCACAAATGGTAGTGCCTATCACCTTTTGAAATTGAGGTAATAATAAAACCGAACAAAAAATTTATCAAAGTATAGCTAGGAATAGTTAAGAATGTGTGCAACGTAACTGTACAATATAGGTATTTATGTCGAGTTTACAAGAAACAAGACGTAAATATCAAAATTGTAATGATACGAGACAAACAAGCTAACTCCTCTATGGAAGTCCGCAGTGATGAACCACGCCTAACTACAATGATGATCTTGACGTGGGTATCAAGATCACAATGGCTACCAAATGACGTGAAAACACCTCCACTCACTTTAGACGTTTAACTAACCCAGCCGCAAACATGGATGTGCGTAAACGGACATAAAAGTGAGGGAAACAGTCGAATGGCAATGCAAAGGTAATCACACCTCTTTTGATCAACAAAGTGTCAAAAGAATATGAAGGAAATAAATAAAGAAAAAATGACAAAAAATGCTAGTCTCACTTTGACAGAGTTTTGCCTTGCCCTAAGGCAAGTAAAAACTAGGTGAAAGTAATACGTCACACGTTTCTCAAAAAGAAGGTTCACAACTCAACACTATTTTAAAGTGGTCAAAGTGGGCTCCTGACCAAAGTATATTCTCCTAGGTGGTTCTCTCACCCTAGGTGTTACAAAGTTTCCACGAGCGAGCGTGATTTACCCAAAAAGTCACACTGACTAGTTTGGGAGTATCTCGGCTTTACTTTACCCCCTTCAAGAACAATAGGAAACTAGTGCGTCTACGAGTACTATCATTGGGGTCGCCACAACAGACAACTTGTAACGCTATCTCACAAAGGAAACACTATTCAAGTAGGTAGTTTGGAGCACTTCCCGTTTCATCCACAAGGTTCCCTCTTGCGTGGACTACTTTGGGGTTCCTGGAACCACCCCCATTGTTGTAGCTTAAGGCGTTATGCCAAAGAGGTTATGTTCCAGTTGAGTGGAGAGGGACGTACCCTTTTCCAAAACTTGCAATACAGTGTTTTGAGTATGTTTTTCTTTTTATCTTGTTTAATTAGGTGTGGTTTGATTGAACACCTTTTGGTAACCTGTACAACAACTGTATTAGTAGTTTTTGATTTCGTTTTGATTCCTAATTTCTTTGACAAGCATTTTTAGGTCCTGCACTTAAGCGTTAGTAGTTCTCAAAGAAAATCATATTATTTAAAAGAGGATTAAGAGTTTCTTTTGATTCTCAAGATCATCGAAGGATGCAAGAGAAGAGCATACACAAAAAATAATCCAACTAAAAAGTAAAGAAAATCTTTTCAATCAATGAACCATACAAAATTCTTGATAAATGTTCATTCCTTTAAACCAAAAGTGAAAGATGAAGTTTCCAATTTACCAAATGTTATAAAATGAAGACTAAAGTTGCTTTTGATTCTCAAGATCACCCTAAGGTGCAAGAGAAGAGCATACACAAACTTTATCCCAACTATATAGAAATGGAAAACTTCAAATCAAAGGACCATTGAAAAATACTTTGTAAAAGGTTCATTCCCTTAAGCAAAATGAATAATCAAGTTTCCAAGTTTAATCCCAATGTTAACAAGATAGAGATCAAAGTTGTTTTTTATTCTCAAGATCACAAAAACCTGCAAGATAATAGCATACACACGCTTTGGTCTAAATCGAGTAAGCATGGAAATACAACATTCATTAAAACATTAGACATGTTAGAAAATGACCAGTTTTAAAATAACAGAAAAACCTGCAACTTCTGTAAGTATAAATCCCAAATTTATGTTTTCATTGCATATTTAACTTCAATACCTTTCCAACGTAAAAAAAAATGGAGTCATTTCAAGTTTGGGAGCAAAATTTATGGCCTTCGGAAGATGGGTTACGCATATGCTCTTATGCTCATGGGTGTGCACTTAACATGCACTCAAAAAATGTCAAAAAAAATGTCCCTTAATCTACAAAATGGGAAATTTTTTCCAACCAAGATTCAATTTTGACAACAACCTATCACATTAATATATGAATATAAGACTCAACGCTATCAAACATTAACATACATGCTCAAGAATTTAAGATTTTCAAGAAATTGACAAAACTAGCATGTAGAATGATGAAAAAGTAAGCTCTAAAAATGAAAACATGATGAAATCTTGAAATTTTCTCACCAACATTTAAATTTTGATAGCAACCCACCACATTAATATGTAAATAGAAGACTCGGCACTATCAAACACTAACCTACATGCTCAAGAATTGAAAATTTTCAAGAAATTGACAAAACTAGCATGTAAAATGTTGAAAAAGTAAGCTCTAAAAAATGAAAACATGATGAAATCTTGAAATTTTCTCACCAAGATTAAATTTTGACAGCAACCCACCACATTAATATGTAAATAGAAGACTCAACACTATCAAACACTAACCTACATGCTCAAGAATTTAAAATCTTCAAGAAATTGACAAAACTAGCATGTAGAATGTTGAAAAAGTAAGCTCTAAAAATGAAAACATGGAGAAATCTTGAAATTTTCCCCTCAATTCCAATTTTGACAGCACTTCACCTCCTTCATACCTACAAGGAAGACCCAACACATGCAAACTCAACAAAACATGTTAAGAAAAACAAGTTAGATCAACATGTGTAAAAGAGGGTTAGTAACCAAAAATAAAACTTAACTACAAAAACTTGAAATTAAGTGCAAAGGACAATGGAGTAAGTCCCACCGGGCGTGTACCAAATGTGTGCATGTATAATTTGCTTAATGCTAAATCAAATGAAGCAAGAACTACCACCTAAAATAGTTCTACAATTTAGCTAAAACAAAGCATAAACACCATCATGATAAGAATTAAACAAGGGTTAGATGCTAGCATTCATCAATACAAACTTTGAAACTAACAATGCTAAATATCTAAACTCCTCTATTCTCTAACAACAAATAAATGAATGGACCTAAGTAAGCTCCATGGCTATCAAAATAGTTGTCCTTAATGCTCCAAGAACCTAGGAATGGGGGCTAATCAAAGTTGGGCTACAAGACCCTTTTGACACCTCCCATATGACCCAAGCACTTTAAGAAAGAGGCTTAACTCTTCAAGATGATGAACTCTCAAAAGGGCAAGGTGCAAGCTCTTAGTCTCTTTGCTATATGCTTTGCATTTACTCTCTAAGGAAAGTTTAGGTGTAAGTAAAAAGGTAGGTGGAGGGCTCTTTATATAGCCCAAAGGATAAAGGATTCAACACATTCTCATGAATGTGGGATAAAGGTAAAACATGATTAGGAATGGATAAGGTTGCTTTATTAAAGGTAACCTTACTTTAGAAGGGTTTAATACATGTTTAGCAAGTCATGGGAGTTGGGGGTATTTTAATTAATCAAAGGTGATTAATTAATAGGTAGGTGTAAGCTTATAGAAGCCAATTAGAGGAATATTAGTGTGATTTAGGCTATTATAAGGGGATTAAATCAATTAAATATTGATTTATTGGTTAAATGGAAGGGAAAGCTAATTAATTAATAATAATTAATTAGTCTAGGTAGAAGGGGTGATTTATTAACGGAAGGTCGTTAATTAGGGTATTTGTTGGATAAGAAACTTAATTAATTAGCTTAGTGTAATTAATTAATGATGATATGAGGGAAAATGAGTGTTTTTGACGATATGTCGTTGATTTGCAAGAAAGGGGATAATTAGCACAATTTAAGTATTTAAATTGCTTGGGCGTAATTATAGGTGTCTACAGTGGACTTATAGGAAAATGTATAAAAGGATAAACAAATCCACACCATTTCAATTGTGTTTAGCATAGAATCTATTTTTCTAGTTGAATTTATGTTTCCTTCTCTGCGAATAGTGTGCGCAGGAGGGTTAGCTAATGAACAAGCACTGGAAGAAAGGATTGATGAGTTAATGAAGTTGGATGAGGGATGATCACTCGCCAGGTGGAGCCAAATAGCAGAAAAACAAAATTAGAAGGCTTGGAATGATCGCCACATTAGAAACAAGAAGTTTGAGGTTGGGAAAATGGTTTTATTATATGATTCCAGGTTTCTGTGCCACCCTGTGAAGTTAAAAGTCCATTGGTTGGGTCCTTACACAATCTCATACATCCTTGATTTGTGTGCATGCTAGTTACAAGCACTGGATGGGACGAAGTTGCCTAGACACTTCAATGGGAGTAGGCTGAAGCCCTACTATAAATAAGTCTTCTTCGATGTTTGTAAATAAGGTAGTTTTTCTAGTTAGTTTAGAAATTTCCTTTATGCATTCCCTTTCTTGTGTTTCCCTTTCGTGTTGTTATTTTGTTTTGCACCTTGGGTGCTGGTAACCTTATTACTACTTTAGAGAATTTGTGAGTGCACAGAGGACCGCACATCGTTTTAAGTGTGGGGTGGAGTAATGTGAAGGAGCACATGGTTAGAGTGCCAAGGAAGTGTATGTTAAAAAGACTTGTTGAATGGCCTGGTTGAAAGAGGTGTATGGAGAGAAAAGATGGAAGAAGGATGGTTGGTGTCAGGATAAAGCTACTTTTAGATCCCATGTACTAAGGAGGAGAAAGTGCATTAAGCAACATGAGGTAGGTGAGAGCAAAAATTAGGATAGAAGAAGTGCCTTCGGTGTGGGTTTTGCATGCATAATAGTCTACTTTTAGGTTGGATTGGTTACATGCCAGAAGGTTGGAGGAGTTTTTACACATGTTGGGCATGTGAGTGAAAGCGCTGAAGATGGGATTTGTTAGAAAAAACTGCATTAAATGAAAAAAGTATGGTGGCAGGTGAAGTAGCATTTAATGCTCAAAAAGGGAAAAGCTATAAGTAAAGGGTTGAGGCACTTTCATTTTCACTTCGTGAATAGAGAGAGAAGCAATTTTTGTATTTATTACAAACTAGGGCTTCTAGATTTGATCGTGTCAAGAAATATCTGAGAGGTTGAAGTGTGAGCATCTAGTTTGGATTTACAAACCACAAGGAAGGGGTTTCATAGGTGTGAGAAAAGTTGTGAGGAGGCACCATCTTGTGGAAGTTTTATCCTAGTTAGGGTTTGACAAACTAGGGCACGGGTTCAAGAGGATTTTCATCATAGGTTTGATATCTGAGGCTGGAAGAAGTGAAAGAGTAGAGTAACAAGAAGGGAGTGAAGTGATAGTAGGACCTCGACAATGGCACCCAAGAGAGTAAAGGGAAAGGGAAAGGCCAAGTAGCAAGAACCTCACATGAATATGAATGAAGAGTGGTATGTAGAGATGCAGTACCCAGATGGGGTAATGATAGGTAAGGAGTGGGAGTCCCACCTAAGGAACGTGCCTGTAAGTGACTATAGCCACAAAAAAACATGATAGAGAAGGAGATGGCACTAGAATTAGTGCACCCCACAAGTAAATGAACACCAGAGGGCTTGCCAATCTATGATGATGACGTGAAGGTCAAAATGGAGAAGGCAGGGTTACTGCAACTCTATGAGTTGCCTTATTTTGGAAAACTAGAGTGCCTATATCAATGGTTAATGTCATGGGTACACAAATAATACTTCCAGTTTGTAGGGTGTAAGATGCACGTCACTCCCTAGCTTATCTCTCACTTCACAGGCCTCATATGTGAAGGAGACAGCTTAGAGGATGACCTAGGTGACAATTAGGCAATTCAGGAAACCATCACCAAATATTTTTGCAAGAAGGGGTCAAGATACTACGACATCTCAGACATCAAGAACCCAGTGATGAAGATGGTTGCACAACTGGTAACAAATCTGAATGGCCAGGAGAGTTGGACCCAAGTCAACAATCCTTGGTTACAAGTTTGTAAAATAATTATAGAAGGCACCATATACAATATTTCTACTTACATCGCAAAGAATATTGTCAGTTACACGAAGGAGGGGGAAAGAATCCTCTTCGGAAACATCCTCCTAACCATTGTTTTTTTGGAGATTGGAGTGCCTGACACACCAAACAAGTTCATATGGGAGTACCCCACCGAGGATCCTTCACCCACAAAGAGATTCGAGAAGTATGCCTATGACACAATGAAAACACCCCACAAGGCACGACTGGAGAAATGGTATACGTGCCTGAGGAACGTGCGTTCAGGGAAGAGTGGAGGATCCCTGAACAACTCCCAGTGGCCACCAAAGGAGAAGCTGAATTTGTAGTTTATCAACATTTCTACCTGGGAAGGTTTAGGCTGATAGATGAGTCATGGAGCCCTTGGTGCAAGCTTTCCTTTCACTTCATAGCTCTATACTTCCAAGCGGGAGTAAACAGATTTAAGGATACAAAGAAGTTGAGGCTGGAACTAGGTAGTCTAGACCAAGAACATGGAGAGATGCGTAAAATATTAAACTACCCTGATGGCAAGCACACGAATGTAGAAAGGGACATGTCGCACGAGGTCTAGATGACAAGGCCAATAACACTTGCCCATTGCAGGAGGATCTGCCACATGCGTGTACCTCTGTATAAGACCTAAGTTTGAAAAGGGCACATACCTAGAGAATGAAGTCTCCATACCTGAGGATCCCATGGAGAGGAAGAAACCTATGCCCAAGAAGAGGGGAAGAGGAAAAAAGCACCAAGTGTGTAAACTAATCAAACATGTGAGCATGCCATCAATGAGTGCCAAGCCAAGCACTTACACACGTAGAAATAAGTCACTGGTGAAGGAAAAGATCCATAGAAGGAAGAGGCGCCTAGAACAACCCCTCACCAAGGAAGGAGTCACCTGAAGAGAAAGAAGAGAAGGTTAAGTCACCTATCAAGGAATCACCTCTCAGGAAAAAGTAGAGGATGGAAGAGGAAGTTGACTCAGAGGAGACCGACATTTTGGAGAAGTACATGGGTGAAAAGAGATGATGAGAGTGAAGAAGATGATAGTGAAGGAGGAAGGGAATGAGAAATATCATGAGCCACATGTGTTCAGCGTGTATGACTCAGGACAGGAGAGCAGGGAAGAGAATCAGAAGTTCATATTCACGCGGCACAAGAGTACACAAGATGAGGAAGGCACTGGAGACATGGGAAGGAATGAGGAGTTTGGAATAGGGAAAAGCAGGGAGCCATAAGTTTCACAAAGGAGTAGATCACTGAGGTGGTAGAGAGAGAAGAAAAGAAAATGCTTGAGGTCTTGGTAGACCAAGAGTTGGAGCGCAAGCGCTTACATAGTGCTTGAGGAAGGAGAGGAAAACATTGATAAGGAGCATGACAACATGGGAGGAGGTCCTGCTCTAACAATGAGTTTCCCCAAAGGTGCACGCTCAGGTAGGAGGGCCCTCATTATAGAGAAAAGACAAGTGATGGGCTACATTGATGACTCAAAGAAACTGCTACACACACAGTTGCAGAGCATTGTACCCACATAAAGGATTTTATCCATGGGGTCATTTGAAAAGGAGGGCACGTACCCCACGACAAAGAAGATGCTCTCTTGGGCATTTGAAAATCACATTGACGAGCCAGAATTTGAATTCTACCAAGGAGAAATCATAACAGTACCAGAGTCTAAAGGAGCCAATCCCTTGGTAAATGCCTAGGAACTCTCAGATGAGCAAGTCTATAATGTGCTCAAAAAGGTCGCGGTCGAGACAAAGGCTAGGATCTTCATGTGTAATGATAGGATAAGAGTGCTGGAGGGAAAGCTAGGGAAGAAGGAAGAGGAGCTGATTGAGAAGGCCCAGAGCTTGAAAGTAAGAGGAACTAATCATCACATAGCAGCTAAGGCGTGAGTTAAAATAAGAAAAGATAAAGGTGTAGTAAGTATATAATAAAATGGAGTCTATCAAGGGTGCCATCCTTTTAAAGCACCCAGACTTAGCGCCGCCCTGCACAGAAGTACTCATCTCACTCTGAAATGCTATAGAATATCTAACACGCGTCCTCACTATGGAGAGACAACCTTTGGCCCTGGAGTCTGCAGAGGAAGTGGTCATGTGCTTAAAGAAAGAGGAAATAGATTGAAGGTGGTAGCGCTCATTGCTGAGTATAGCAAGGTGCTTGTAGAGGTTAAATTCACTGCCCAATACTGAGGCTACATACGATACTTACGCAGATAGGGATAAGGTAGCAAGACACCTTGGTCACCACACATGAAGTGAGAGCTAAAGGAGTTCTAAGAGAAGAACAAGGGAAATAGGGAAGAAAGGGACAAAGGTTCTTGCCGAAGTAGAAAGAAAATATAAGGTGAATTGAAACTTTAAGGAGCTCAATCAAGGCCCAGTGGAAAGAACTATACCTTCATATTACCAGGAGGATGGACATGCTTGAAGACCTGGGAAAAGAGATAGAGAAGATTTTTGACACTTTTGGCACCCAAGGAAATTGGACCTAAGTTTTGACAAGGTGAGCACCCTGGTCGATGCAACCTTTGTTAGAAGGCACAGAGCGAGGTCGACATTTGGAACAAGCTGGAGCCAGAATTACAAAAGGATTTTCCCAGCTTTCTTAAATGATGCCCCCCCCATTCTTCATTATTCCCCTATTCTTTCATTCCTTTATTCTTTTAAAAAATGTAAGACTACACCTTGGTTCCTTTAGGGAAGCCTATCATCTTGGCTAAGTAGATTGTTTCTGCGGATGGAGAATAGGCATAGTGTGGGGTGATGTTGGAACCCTGCAATATTGACCTAGTATGAAGGTGCGTAGGCATGCAAGGTCCCAGTTATGGAATGGCACACAAGGAAAAAACATCGCAAGGAGGTTTAAGAGAAGGGTTTAAGGAAGCATGTAGCATGCGCAACACGTGAAGGACAGGCCAAGGGTTTAGGACTTAGTCAATTTGGATGTCCAGGAGTAGAACACATGAAAATCATGACCCAGTTGTGCACGTGGATAAGGTGTCAGCCTGGTGATAGGTTGGCCTAGGAAGGAGCATGCCTGTGATGGAAGCTTCTAGAAGAACATCATGAGAATAAAGTGGAAAGATCAGGCCTAGAGAAGCATGCTTGCATGGAGGACCACATTCAGACACTTGGCACTAGGATCTAAGGGTGCTGGATAGGATGGAGTTGGCAGTCCAGGAAAGCTATAAATACAAGCACCTGCAGAGAAAAAAAACACAGATAGATATACACATAGATATAGTATGGGTGGAGATCTTTGCAGAAATGCTATGAAGGACTCTGTTAGTTGGATAATTATATTCGGGAGAGAATGTATTAGGCATGGGATTGTAATTTTTCTTTTGGGAAGCTTAGTTACACTAAGTCCAGTGCATAATGCATGACTACGGTCTCGCTTCTCTGTGACACTCTGTAATGGTTTCATGGATGTAATGAGGTTACTGTTATAATATACATGAATATCAATGGTTGTGATGCATATTTCTCTCTTATGAATTCTCTTTCCTTTCATGCTAAGTATGAATGCTTGTATGTTTCTTTCTGTCACAATACGTGTTATAGATTCTGTTAAACTCTCGGTCTAAAGTGACTGTAAGGATTTAGAGGCCGTTCTGAGCCCTATGGTTCTTGTATGTCCTAACTTCCCTTATGAAATATCTTACACAAATCATAGATGATGTTTCCCACTAAACTCACATAAAGGAGAGACTCGGTACCCGTGTGTGCCTCAGGTGAGTGCCTAGCTTCCACTGGGTAATAGGCCAGCATGCATGGGGTTCCTTTATTTTCTAATAGGGATAAAAATAACTAGATTGATGTTAATTGATCCTTCAAAGTTTGAAATGCAGATTCACATTTTTCATTCCATATAAATTTCTTATCTTTTTTCTGCAATGAATTTATTGGTGTAGCAAATTTGGAAAAGTCTTTAACAAACTTCCTATAGTAACCAGCAAGACCCATGAAGCTTCTAACTTCATGTACATTCTTTGGTGTAGGCCACTTAGTTATAGCTACAATCTTATAGGGATCTACCGCTATTCCTTTCTTTCTTATAACATGACCCAAATAGTGCACTTCCATGTCATAGGAAGAACATTTAGACAACTTACCATACAACCGTCTCTTTCTCAAGATTTCCAAAACTATCTTCAAATGCTTATGGTGTTATTCAACGCTTTTAGATTATATGATAATATCATCCAAGAATACAAGAATTTTTTTTTCCAAGTATTCTTTTAAAATATTATTCATCAAATTCATAAAATCAGTAGGTGCATTTGTTAATCCAAAAGGCAAAACTATGAATTCATAATGCCCATACCTGGTTCTAAAAGTTGTTTTATGAATTTCTTCATCCTTTATTATTAACTGATGATATCCAATTCAAAGACCTATTATGGAATATATTGATGCACCATGCATCTCATCAAACAAATCATCAATTCTAGGAAGTGGATATTGGTTCTTAGTTGTTTCTTTGTTTAACATCCTATAATCGATACACAATCTAAGTGTTCCATATTTCTTTTTCACAAAGATTACCAGTGCTCCCCAAGGTGAGACACTCGATCTTATTAAACCCTTACACAAAAGTTCTTACAAATATGCCTTAAGCTCTAACAATTAAATGGTATTCATCCTACAAGGTGCCTAGGAAATAGGTTCGGTTCCTGGTTTGATCTCAATAGTGAATTCAAATTCCCATTTGGGTGGAAGACCTGGTAACTCTTTCGAAAACACATCACTAAATTTTCGTAACTGCGGATATATTTCCATGAAGTCACTACTTTCCTCTGTTGTTTCAAAAATTCTTATTGAATATAAGGTGCAGCCTTTTTTTTTGGCCTTTTTAAATTGCATTGCTAACAATTTCATAACCAAAATCTCACGTTTTACACCCTGGATGTCTTCTGTTTTCTACATATCATCCAAACAACTAATATGTTTTTCAAAATACTCAACCTTTTCCTTATGCTCAGCTAGCTAATTAACACCTATGATTACATCATAAGATCCTAAAGGAGCAACATAAAGGTCAACCTCATTGGAAAAATTAGGCAAGTCAAGGACTGCTCCAAAAAGACACATACTAACTGTGTGAACAACATTATTCCCATAATGTACATTTCATGATTTATCCATTTTTCTAGCTTTTCTTTTTAATTTTGATGCTAATTTAGTAGAAATAAAACATTTAGTAGCTCCAATATCAAAAATAGTAGTTACATGTATGCCAAATAACTTACCTGGAACCTTTATGGCTGTGACTTTCATTTCATCCTGTTTGTCAGCTACTGCAGCGTGTATCTTGTGTTGTTGATTACGGTCATCCTTATTCAAAGGACATTGATTTGCGTAATGATCCTTGGCATAATTTTAAAATCCTCCTACATGTCCCTTTTTAGGCTCAAATTTATTTCTAGCCTTAGGTTATCATTCTGACCTCCATAGGACTTATGTCTGTTATTATTGTTCTTGACAAAGTTATTTCACACATTAGCAATAGATTTATTCATTGTTGTTTTCTTGTTGTTTTCCATTACAAACTTATTTTTCATACCAAAATTCTTCCATGGTCCCTTCTTAGGTGCAAGATATGATGAAGCGTTTGGAATTTTCTTTCTAATTTCCTCTGTATGGGAAAAGATTGCTTTCAATTTTTGTTCCTGCCTTATGGATTTTTCAACTACCCATTCCATAGTGGTTTGGCTATGAACATCCACTTCACCACCTATAATGGGATTTAATCCCATGATAAAAAATTTTATCTTAAACTTCTCATCAGTTTGAAACTGAGGTACATACTTAAGGAGTTTAGTAAACTACTCCCAATACTCTATTACAGTTAATTTTCCTTGAGGTAAGTTCTAAAATTCAGTCATTTTCTGATCATAATAAAGTTGTGGCAGCCATCGTTGCCAAAAATAAATTTTAAATAGATCCCAAGTAATATTTTTTTTATCAATGTTTAACTCATCATTGCAGTTGTCCCACCAGGAAGATGCTTCATGGGAAAGCTGATATGCTCCTTATATTACCTTAGTTTCCTCTGAGATGTTCCTTATTGCAAAGTACTTCTCCATTTCACTAATCCAATTCTCAACTCCATCTCCTAATGTGGTTCCATCAAACTTAGGTGGACTTATTATTTTTATATCATTAGTGAGCTTAGGTGCCAACCTTTCCTTTTTATTTTCAGGTTGATCAGGTGATTTATTTCTATTATTTTTATCAACGCCCAAATTTCCAACATTAGCGTTGTCCACTGGAAGTGGCTAATTGTTATTACCAGCATCTTCTTCCTCCTCCTCATTTCCCATTACTTGTTATTCAAGTACAGAAAAATGATCTCTTGTGTCCAACAGGGAATCAAGGATATCATCGAGTTTTTGGGTAGTAACTACTTCTCCACCAGGTGGTGGGTTATTTATAGCATTTCCTCTTGTTCTAACAATTTTCTGTTAACAAGAAAATTTAAGTTTTATAATATTTATGGACACAATAGGTCCAAGATCTGCAACCTTCAGCTCTGATACCAAGATGTAACATTCCCATTTTAAGACTTTAGAAATAAGGGAAATATATATATATATATATATAAAATTTTCTTTGTTCTAAATAATCATAATTTAGAAAACACATTCCATGCCAATCAATCTCATAATAAATAACCATATGTAGTTGTAAATGAATCGGTGAACTAACGATCTCTCATGTTAACTCAATGTATCATATACTAGGTATACTTGGTTCGCTTACCCTATTCTGGGTATTGAGTGTTCTATTTAAGAGGCCTATTTGAATATTTTTTTACCAATACTCATATGATATCTCACTTCTTAAACTAGGTGACATAGGACAATGAAACTAGTAGCTTGTGATACTGTGACCAAATATTTTCACATATTGTTCATGTTTACTATTCCTAGATGACATACTCATCAAATGGAATACGTCCTTCACCCCATTCAGTTGTTATCTCTAATTGTCTTCAATGATTCCTGTCAGTCCACTTGTTCAAGGTTTAACCCTAACCCAGGTTAGCAACATAGTTTGGTATAGGGAACCAATCACGGTGAATAAGGGTACATATACATAGTCAATGGACCTAAGTTGATTGCATGTGTCTAGTTATCTTAAGTCATCATGAGTTACCCCTATACTAAATCATGTTCCTAGCCTGACCTAGAGTATAACTAAGATCAAGTCCAAGTTTATGTTGATCTAGATGATCCAATTCTGAAGGGTGTTACAACATGTCAACTGCAAAAATGTATCCTCATAAAGACCCAAGTCTTCATAAAGGTACAGTTCTACATTTGGCGTGTGCCAACATCTGACAAAATTACCCATCTCGATGTACATACCCAAATAAGAAGTTAATTACTCAATTATTATTTTTAATTAAGATTTAATTATAGTAACCTTGTTGAACCCTAATTTCTTTAGCCCTTAAGGTTGACATCTGCAGTTGAGTTGTTAATGTTTTGTAAAAACATCATGATTTATTTTTAATCATCAACTTATTATTTTAGGGTTAAGTTAATTAAAAAAGAAACAACGAACAAAAATAAGATTCACTTATTATACCCAACAATTCTTAGCATGTTTAAGTTCCAAAACACGTTCCATTATAATAGACTTCATTGAGATGAAGTTTGATTAATAAATGTACATAATGACCTTTCATTTTATTTACACCTATGAAGGTATTAGTCAAGAGGAATTTCACCTTCCCCTTTCTTGTTATGAATTAGGGTTCATTGTATCTTTTTACATTATACAAGACATCCTAATTAGTTTTCACTTTCATTAACATATTTTAATAAACCATAGTGACTTAGTTAAAATAACATCTATGCATGCCAAATTAATAATTTTCATTTCAATAAAGGTATATTCTATCTAATTCCCTTCCATATAACTTATTTAGGTCAAATTGAAAAGGATTCCAAACAGATAAGAATATGAGAAAATAAAGATAAGATTACAAATTCCCTTCACATAATGCACAAGGATAATGACACATCAAGTACAAGTAACTCTAAATATTTTTCCATTCATCTAAGTGAAATACACATTTTACAAGTCCATTCATTTCAGACATATTTCATGTCAAACAATATTAATAAGCCCAATTAAGAAATACAACTTTTCCTCTTACAAATACATTTCAATAGTGAATCATAATTCCTCATAAAAGATCCAGTATTTAGGTAAACAAATTAACATCGTAAAATATATTGTCTTCCTTTATCACTTACAAAGTCCATCTATTAAAATTTCTAGCACGGGTCATTTCATTGAACTGAGCATGATAAGTACTAAGCATTAAAATGACGTGCTTTCAACTAAATGTTTCATAAAAAGAACTCTGCTTTTATGAAACAATAAAGAAATATAGATAGATACATCATAAAGAAATAAAAATCATACAAGAAAGAACAAAGTGATTAACCACATTAACATTTAGTAAATATCATAATACAATCATCACTCTTCAGCCATTGATTTCATAATAAATTATATCAGATAAGTAGTATTTCATCCTAATTACTTATCTTATTCTTACTATAGACATTTATAGTTTATTTCTTTCTTCATTCAACCTAATTACTAATAAATCCACTTACTTTATTATTTCCTAAAAATAGAGTTATTCTAAGAAGAAAGGATCCATCATACACAACATTAACATGTTCCATCATAAAACACCTACAGCCAAGCTAATTCAAACTTCAAGAAAGATTTTAGGATGAGCCATCAACATCTTGAAGTAAGAGATTCCTATTTAAGGTACTACACCCTAATCCAAAGCCCAAGATAAATCCCAAGTTTTAGGTTAATCCTCAACATATTAGAAATAGGGTATGTATTATCCATTTATTTGCACCATACATTGGTCACACCTTACCAAAAATAGATTCCAATCAACACAAGTCAAAGAGAAGAAGTAAAGGATTATCTCCCAACTACTCACTCTGCAATCCCATTAAATAATACAACTGAACCGGTCATATCCTTAAACAAGATTAATTCAGGTGAGGAAAAATACAAATATAGAGAGAGAAACAACTTAGAAATTCCCTTAGAGTTCGAAGATAACATCCTTGCATTCCGCAACACAAAGAATAAAGAGAGAGAAGCATAAAATTCCCTTCAGATATTCAAAGACAACTGAAACATATCACTACCAAGAACCATTTTATTTCAACAATCATTGCAACACAAATAACATAATCGAAGTTGAAAATGTGTATATAGATATATGACAAAAACTAGCAAGTCAGGAACTGAAAAGAAAGTTTCCCATCAAATAATGAGAACAATCTTAGTACTACAGAGGCTATCACTGGAATTGATTAAACAAATACCTTCAATTAATACAAGTTTTAAAATAAATAAGAACAATAATTGAATATTAAATTCATTCCAATGTTAATAACATCCACTGAGAAGTTTTCTTATTTTCCTATCAGAGAGTGAAAGAGAGTAGTGATGGAGTAAAACACCCATCTGAGATTCAGAATTCTTTTCAAAAGAAAATACATAAAAATGAAGATATCAAATGCAAGTTTAACTGTCCCAACTTACCTTTAAGTTACCCCAGACTCCCTTCTTCATAGAAATCAAGGAACAACACATGAGTTTTGGAAGAGAGTTTTAGACTCTGAACCGATCTCAAGGAGAAACAACAAAAGTGACAAGACTCTAACCAGATGCTCAAAGTCGAGTCCAAAATAGAAGAGGAAACTATAACGTCCCTTCCTAATTCCCTAAGGTAGAAAATACTGATCTAATCAACAGTTTGAATTAGATATCACAACTCTTCAGTATCATAAAAAAATAAATTAAAGTGCAAGAAACCAGTAAATCCAACCAGATTAATCGATAATGGTAACTCCTGAAGCACAAAACCTTACCTCTATAAGGAATCAGAAAACAATTAGTAAGTCTTTCCACAATGGTGACAACAAAACTTAATAGCTTTACTTCCAGTCATATTTATATCGAGGGAGTTCATTCAGACCCCAATACCAGTTGGGTCTTTAACAATTCTTTTCAAACATAAAGTGAGAAAATGAAAACGTCATTATATAAATGCAAGCAGGAGCTAAACATGTCTTCTTGGAATATTACCCAGAGGAGAACAAACTAAAACTTAGCCTTTCTCAACATTGACATCTATTAATTAATTCATAGCAGACCAATGGGATTTCACTCAATCAAATCATATCAAGCTCAGAAAAATTAAGACTTGGTTACTATTATTTCTAACAAGATTGAATCCACAAAACTAATATTCCTAACAACCATATCAGCAAGGATCAAACAAGAGTAGCAAGAATCAAAAACAACTTCGCATAACTACAAAATATGTCACTCCTCTTATATTCTTCCAACAAATGAAAAGAAGTTTAACTCGAATATTTTTATCACATAGTGCATTCCTCTAACCATTTTGTATAGTCCATAGAATTATACCAGATTCAACAAAATTTAGTTCACACAATGGTTAAATCCAATTTTTTTCATTCTTCAAACAAAGGAACAAACCCAAATCATATCTCATTAAGAAGTAACCAGGAAGGTATAAATAGTGATAGAAAATACAAGCATAAATCAAAATACACATCATATATAAAAACCCATTTTTTTCCAAGAATAACATTCTTTTAATGAAGAAGTTTAGTAAACAGTAGAACAACTTAATGGGTAGAACCTATCATGCCTGATATAGCTTTTATCAATTTGCAGAAGATTTCCAGCCAAGCCTCCCACAATCTTTTCCTTTTTCCAAGCGATGTCAACAATTCCAAACTTCTTATTGCCTCTTATACTTCCACTGAATCAAAAATAGATCAGAGGTGGAAAAAAAACAAAGGATTGGAAATATAACTACTAGTTTGAAGAACCCAAAACCTCCATGTAGAGAAAAAATCGCAAAGAGAAAATTACCAAACAAACCCTCTAAAATTTGCTTTCATGTTTTCCAAGGCAGTTTATTCGCCATGACCAAGGCTCATTAATGCAAAGACATCCAACTCTCCTACCTAATTCGCCATGTCATTTTCATCCAAATTTCATGAGCTCCATTTCAAACTTTGCATGCATTTTTTAAATTTTTGAGATGATGATAGATAAGCATCCTTCTAGCTCCCAATGTCTCCACCAAAAATGGGTGTTTAGAGCTTATTAAATTCAAAATAAAATCTCTTAATACCTTAGAAACCATCACCATTGACTCACCACTTGCCGTGCAACCCTTAGTTACCCCTTAGCTTAGTATTAGTTTAGGTTAGATTGTCATTAGGTTAGGATTCAACCATAGTCCTAGGTACACATTATTTTCCTTAGGTTATTTCCAAATCCATAACCTTAAACATAACAACTTAGGTTAGGGTGTCACTTAAGAAATTTAGTAATAGGTAATAGGTAATAGGTAGGCCCTTATTACCTTATCTTAGAATCCACATGGATAGAACATTCCAACTATGGTTAAGGTATCCACCTTATAGTCCCGTGACAGGCCCTCGTTCTTATTACTACATTCAGTGTCTTAAAAATATTTATTAAGAAGCTCCAATCTTACCGATTATAGAAAGATGCAAATCAAGGACACCAAAACAAGAGTCCTGAAAATTATAACATAATAAAAATCAGCCCCTTACTACCTTCCATTTTAGAATGTCAGTTTATCATGTTGATCAATTAAGAAGAACTAAAGCATACCTTGGGTCAATGGAATGTATCTAAGGTTTTTCTGTTAACATAAGATAAGAATGAAAATGACAATACAATTCACTTCCTTTCAGAACATAGAGAAGAATGACTTCATTTTCAAGTAAACAAAGTCATAGCAAAATGAATCTCTGTACAGTAATATTTTATCCATTGGAAACATGATTTCCAACAGTTAAAAGGATAAACCTTCCTAAGAAATATCATATGTCTACGTTTGCAATTTCAAAAGGGAAAATAATCAAAGTAATAGTTTAGAAAATGATGTTATAACACAGTAGTTTTGAATGTTGTCCCATCTCATCCATCCAACCAATCAAATCCTTCTTCTAATATTTCTTTTGTTCAGGATTTCTAGTTCAAGAAGGAGAAATGAAAATATACTCCCATACAAGAACCCTACTCTTCAGTTTTAGAAAAAATTCAAAAATCCAGAATAGTCACTCTTCCACCCCTCAAACCACATACTAGTTTTGACCCCTCTCATCCTATGCCTGCATGGTACAAATAAAATTAATACTGAAACTATCATCTTGTTAAAGTTCATAGCGATGGTAACTGTATAAATTTTTAAAATATCATCCAAGAAATGTAAGATAATGGAGATCTCATCTTGGATAATCCTAATGCACCGGCTCATCAAAACCTTCACATCTTTAAGAAATCATTCCCAAATCACACCCCATAATCTAACCAAACTGGTAAAACCTCAAACAATGATTGTAACATTTGTGAGGTTCATGTTATTTTTTACATCATGCTAGCTCTTCTTACTCAATTTCCTCCTACTCCATTCATCGAGGAGATTCTTCCATGAACTCCTTCATCCAAAGAGGGACTTGTTTCATCTGCTCCTTTACCTAGAGAGGATTCTCCCTTATCTATTCCTTCACCCATGGAGGATTATACCATATCTGTCGATGCAATTTCCCCACTCACCTCTAAACCTAAAGAAAAACCCACATTACTTACTCTTCTACCCACGAGAGTTTCATGCTTACCTTCTTCTTCACCAAAAGATGAACTTATCACATCTAAATTTTCATCTCCCCTACCCACAAGGGATCCATTAGTAGTGTCTCTTCCTATTGGTGAATATTATCCATTGGATTTCAAGGATCTTGATTATTTTCTATCATCTCTTTTAGCCATAGATTCTAAATCCAACCATTTCCCTGTCTCACAAACATTATTTACAGGGATGATGCAGCCTAGAATTCACCAGATAACACCCTAGAATGCACTGAGACATCACTCAACATAGACTTAGTGCTTACCCAAAGATTACAAAGGTACCGGGTCCCTCTTTAGGGTTATTGTAGTAGGATATTAGCATGATGAAAGAAAGAAACATATATATCCATAACTAATCCTTCATTCTACAATGCATGCCATATTCAGATATATGAAAGAAAAAACTTAAACAATAATCATGATTGAATCAAGAACATGCACTACTCAATTACACACAGGAATGAAACTTAGGTTCAACCAATATCTTCCATCTATTAATAAAGATAGAAGCTCCATACAATAATGGAAATCTATACCGATGCGTGTATGGATCTAATACAGTAATCCAGTCATATGCACATATCTCTTTATGATTACCTCTTACACTCTGCATATACCTATATATCTCTCATCTCTCACTCTCTTATGTGATTCACTTCATATATATAGGGTGGGCAATTTCCCTTCACCACTTATCTATTCCAAAAATAGGCCACATGATACTAATAGCCACACGTCATTTACATGCATAGCCACACATGCAAGTGTGCTATCTATAGACCTCTTACAGTTAACTGAAGTGAAAATCCTATTCTTAGCTCGTCTCCATGCAAAATTGCTTCGATCTGATCCTCTAAAGATAGATAATGTGTGGCACGTAACGTCTTTGCCTCATTTATATGCTTCCACATGATCATCTTCTAAAAATAGGTCTTCATGCTCAAAATCAGTTAAGTCCTCGAAAGCTGAACTTCTCCCTCCACTGCATGGGTTCTTCATGTCCATATCACGCCCTTGAAATCCTGGCCTTCTCTTCCATTGTGGACTTCTTGTGTGAGCTCTAACAATTATTCTCTTATCAACATTACCCCACATTAATCTCGTTGTTATCCTCGATAATAGTTATCTCCAAAAACTAGAAGTAAAGGATAAAAGAATGGAAAGAATAAGAATGAAAGATTGTAGATGAATAAATGAGGTTTATGAGGCCAACATCCTTTGTATCAGTTTGAAGGATCAACTCTAGATACTCCTCCTTTATTTCAGCCTCTAAGGCCTACCACTCAGATGAATGCTTGTCTCTACCTTCTCTGGTATGTCCACAATAATAGACTCTAGTTCATCTTGGGTAATCTTCACCTTTTTCATTCTGCATAATACCAACATAATGTTGGACATTGTAGGTCATGTTTTCCTTACTAGAAGCATCCATCTTTTGTGCGATAAGTTTCCCAAGCTCATATCCAATCAAGTCTGTGTGTGGATCTTGTGTATGTTACTTCCAGGGCTTCGCACTTTTTCTTTACGAGTGTTAACCATTTCTGTGTGGCCCAAGGTATCATCCTTCATAGCTCTTTGGGACCTACATTATCTTCTTCTAGATTATTTACCCTTGATCAGCGCCTCTAGAGCTATGCATATATTTAAAGCATGATCTACCTTTCTTCAATTCTTCTTGGAGTGCTTGCAGTAGGCCTTTGTATGATGTAATCTTTTTCATCACTGTTGTAGCCTTAGCCCTTGTTTTGCCTCTTCTTCAGGATTCTTTGGTTTTGGCATGTATAGATTGTGTCCTCTTCTAAGTACCAAGTCCACCAAAGCTTTCCTACATAAGTATCAATGCTGAGGGGAATTGTTCTATGGTACCTTAGATTTCCAAGATGCGAGTGTAGCTCTTCATCACAGTGATCTCTAATGGCATCTGTCATGCCAATTAACACACTTCATTATTTTTCTATGCTCCAAGTCCTTTTCTTGGGTCAAGCGCACTATCACTACATCCTTCATCTTCAACTCCTCACACAACGCTCTTATTGTTACAGATCCTTGTCCATGTTTCTTCTTGTAACCTCAGTAGAAATCTTTACCAATGCATTGCTAACCTGTTCATCTGACATAACAATAGGCTTTAACTATTCATGATGTGTGGATTGAGGTGTCTTATTCATTCTTCTTGACACGCAAGACTCCTTCGCATACATCAAAATCAAGATTATCCATGTGGGTGTTCATTGACCATGAGATTTGATTTTTAGTATGAATGCAATCACCATATCCCCATCCATTAATTCCCATCCAAATAAATCCTTTTGTTTTACAGTGCTTTTGGAAACATGGGCGTAGATGATTTTTCCAGTTTCCTCTGCATAGCCCATGAGTGGTGCACTATGTTCCCCACTCATCCTCTTTGATTTAGGACCCCTTGGGAATTGTAGCTTCAAGGTTAGGAGCATCTCATCCCGTTGCACCTTGAGCAATCACATGCATGGATCTAGATGTTTCCTTCTCTCTTTCTTCTTTGTCCTTCATCTCTTCATCTTTTTTCTCTTCCTCATTCTTGTGTCTCGTCTTCTTGCTTGAGCATGGGGTATGAGATGCATGCTTGCTCTCCCCTAATTCCTTTGACTTCTTCATTCCAACTTAAACTTTCTTCTCCTCTTTAGCTCAGTGGTCTCCTTATGTGGAGAAATATGAATTGATTTTCTTTCCATGTTTGTGGGGTTCCACCTTGATTCCTTGTTCATCTAAAAACTTTCTTAAATCTATTATGCCCCCATGATTCAATCTTTGTATCTTCCTCTTCATCCTATCTCTGAGGTGGAGTGGTCATGTGTTATGACTCTTCTCTATAATATGGTTGCTTTCTTCTATGCTCCAAGCCTCCACTATCTTCACGCTCCTCTTCTTCATCCTCTACTTCAACAGTTTCTATGGGCCTTTGCACCGGTATGTTTTCCATTGTGTGCTTACCCTTCAGTGGCCGTAGGAGTGACGAATTCATTCTCTACATACTTATTATTCTCCATATTGGGCTTCAGCTGAGGATACTCTAATTCTTCCCCTATATCTACTATAGCCAAACTTATTGGCTTAATATTCAACACCTCCGAAATGAGCCTCTCAACATAGGCACGTTCTTCCTGGATACACATACTTCTTCCCTCAACGTGTGGTAGTTGCATTGTCTACCTTATCTTCATTGAATATCAGTCATCGCGTGTCTATGAATCTGTGAACAGATGCTTGGAAATACCTTGCAATGAATTCATAAGGAAATTTACACCAAGGGATCCAGAACTCCATCTCTCACTGGGAAGTGCACGTGAATGTAGAAATGTTGATATACAGACAAACTGGACTTATTTCCCCCACTACCAATGGTAGGTCCTTTGGGATGCTCCACTCTTCTTAAAATTTTGTGTGGAGCCTATCGTACCATTTCTTTTCCCTTTTCTTGACATCATTTTTCATGGACCCTTTACATAAGTAGTTGCTGAAACTTTCAGCTAGTGCCAACTTATTCTCCATGGGGTATTCTCATACCTTTTCCTTCAACCCATCTGGTACTCCAATTTCCATGAATACCAATGTTAGTAGAACAACCCCAAAGCTGATCTTCCCTCCTGTGCACACTTCCTTGACTATTTTCTCTACAATGTAGCCTATAATATTGTATACTGCTCCTTCTTACATCTTACATGCAATGTGTAACCACATAGTACTTACCGATGACCACCACTCCTGGTCGTTCAATTTTGTAACAAGGTGTGTTTTTACCTACACAACCAGAATAGTTCTTCAACTTTTCTATATCCATACCAGTGCAGACCCTTCAGGTACCCCAACTCTTGTCTGGTCTTTAAGATCATGGCTTTATTTGTGAGATCATTATTTATATCCTCTCCTGTGGCCTTCAATCCTATTACCATTGTTCTATATGAGTGGATGAGATTCTAACTCTACGTCCTTTAAAGTAGAAGAATCCTCAATGCACTTTCTATCATAAGCATCAGTACAATTTGGCTCATATGTATGGCTCAAAATTTTGTTGAAAGCCTCAGTAGTTCCAATTTCCTGAGGATGACCCTAGGGTGTAGTCTTATGAAGCTTCTGCAACCATACTAATCATCTAAACTAGGATTGTCATCTTCCATACATTTGTCATTCTCTAGTGAGAAGTGAATCGTACCCCCCTTCACTTGTTCTCTAAGGTCCTGTAAAGGTATTCACTTACATATCTCTTTCTGAAAGGTGAATCCCATTCATGGCCAATAATGAATTCTTCTAGCTATTGTATCTATCTATACAATCACTTTCATAGGTGCCATCTGCTTCCTACCTCAATGACCACCTGTGAGATAATATGTCTCCTCGTACAGCTAATTCTTGGGTGCCATTTTTACCTTGCAATCCATCTCCTCTTTAACTCTATGGCTGGTGAAATCAGGTCCTAGCTCAATTCAATCATGCTCTAGGTGGCAACTTCATGCCCTAACTCTATTCTATGACCTAGTTTCACTCAAACCTTCACTAACAATGGATCACAGCTCCTTTTCACATAGATCTATTTGTCAGTCTGGTTATCACAATGTCTCCCATCATAATCCTATCAAGTCAGGATCTTCTCACTAGCTGTTGTTAGCATCACATGTATAGTGGCACACCTGCAATACAACTGAATGTGCACATCCCATCCTTATTAATTTTTCAAATTATGCTTCATGATCTAGTACACAACAATGTAATGCTTCCAAATATCCTCTCATTCATAGACCAAATTCATTCATTCTATGTGGTACATCTTCGCGCCCTAGCTATAACCTTCTAGCACACCTTCCTACCCTCTGGTCATAGACTTCTCTTTATCACACACCCTTATGCCCGAGTACCTCATCACTACACCTTCTCCTGGTAGTTATCATGGCCTCTTCTTACCTCGCGTTATATTGTCGTTTCATTTATCTCCATCCTTGGTCACTTTTGAGAAGGAATCTTCTTTTGACTTAAATCACACCTGTAGCATCTTATTCCTTTCACCTTTCAATTCCCATAGTCTTTTACTTGGATAACTCCAACCACCCCACACTAAAATTATGTGCATTCCTCTGTGCATAAACATTCTTCACATAGTAATTAGATTCATGCACGCAAGTGCCCTTATTTACACAATAACAATAAATAAATTGACAAAGCATAACTAAAATGAAGGAAATACATTAAGGAAATACATAATTGAAAACCTAATCTAAATGGAAATACTACCTTATTTCAAACACCAAGAAGACTTATTTATAGTAGGGATTTAACCTACTCTAGTTAAAATAACTAGGTATCCATGATCCATCAAGTGCTTCTAACTAGAAAGAACCTGATTTAAGTATGTAAGTGATGACATACAGCCCCAACCAATATACTTTGAGCTTTCCTGGATGGTGCAAGAACTTAGAATCATAAAGAAGTACCATTTGTCCAACAACCAACTTTTTCTCCTTTATATTTCTGTCATGCCAAGGTGTGGCAATTTTTGTATATCCCTTTATGAATTTTCTATAATATCCGGTGTGACCTAAAAATCCACGCACCTCACTCTGACTAGTAGGTTATTCTGACCTAAAATGACTGCAACCTTAGCTAGATCAACACACAATCCTTCCTAATAGATTATGTGTCCTAATAGTAATCCAAAAGGTGTAGCAAATATGCACTTCTTGATGTTCAAAGAGATACTTAATTGTCTGTACCATTCAAAAATTAAGCGTAGATTGTCATAGTGATCCTTAACAAGCCCATATATTGTCCAATAATTGAGGTAGATATGTAAGAAGTTGTGAATAAAATCTTTGAATTCCTGAACAACTATGCATGAGAATACAACAGGCACATTTTTTAATCCAAAAGGCATCATAGTATAGGCAAAAATTCCCCATTCAATAGTAAAAATTTTCTTTTATTGATCCTCCTGAGCATTCCAAACTTGATGATACCTGGAAAACCCATTTGTGAATGAATATATTTTACGCCCTGCAACTCCTTCTAGTATTTCCTTAGTAAATGGCATAGGGAATGGGTCTGTTACACATGTAGCATTTAGCTCCCTATAGTCCACACATATTCAAATCCTACCATCCTTCTTGATACTGATTCTCATTGGACTAACCCATTCTGACTCATCAAGGGGCTTGATAATTCTAGATTTCAACATTTTATCAATTTCTTCTTTTACCTTTTCATGCAAATTAGGATTCATTCTGTAAGGTATCTTTCACACTAGACATGTACGTTCCTTAAGTTTTATCTTCATTTCCCCAAGTGATTCATGCACGCCTTTAAGTTCATGATACCCTCGTGGGAATAAGTCTTGATAATCCCTGGGTAACTCAATGATATTTTCCACTTCCAATTCTGACCAATAGTCTTCAATTATGACCTCCTTGGGCTCAGCCTCTGATCCTATATTGACCTTCTTTGTCTTCATTGGTTCATGGTATGCACATGTATCCTTATTTGCACTATCCAAAACCTCATGCGCCCCCTATGAATGGTCAATATCCAGGTTTTCAACTTCCTTATCATCTACGATGTGCACCATCTTTCCTTTTTCTTTCTCAAGGAAAGCATGTTCAAGCAATATGGAGTCTTCTCCTTCTTCTTCAAAACATGCACCTGATTCTGTCTTTCCAAATAATTCCTATATGATTTCCTTCACCTTTGAACTATCTCCCATGGTTAACCACTTGAAAAATATTAATGCCTCTTCTATTGGAGGTTGGGAATAAAAGTATTCAAAGGTATGGATCATTCCTGCTATCAGATTTTACCAGTTTCCAGTCTCTTGATGTAGTTCTGCGTATACATACCAAGCATGTGCACACCCTTGTAGAGTGGAATACAATTTATGCACCTAGAGTGAAGGTGGTAATGATTCCTATCTTGTTATTCAGAGTCTCTCACACTGTTGAATGTGGTGTTGAACAGGTTGATCACCATTATAAGTGAAAATGTATGTAGGTGCATTAATTCTTACAAACCTTATAGATAAGGTGATTATTATCTCCTTCCACTCCGTAAGATTATCTCTATGAACTACCCACCAGTGGGATGTTGTCTCGCATAAGATATATGCTAACATGTCTCTTCTCTTGACCTAGTCTATCCACTGTGCCTCCATGGATTTCAAACATACAGGAAGATCTTCTGCTCCTGTATACCAAGGTATTGTGTCACCTATCCATCGAACAAAAAAAAGTGCATTCTTGCATGCAACCACACTTTTTACCGCACATCCTAATAGTTCATATGTACCATGAGGCCGATTGTCACAAGCAATACTTGTAGTATCACTAATAGAGTGAGAATCCTCCCACTGTAGGATGCCTTCCTTTGATGGATCATTGACCTCTGGGTTCTGAATAACGCATACATAGATTATGTTTAAGTCCTCCTCACTAAGAGGCTCAACATATGGTGTAGAATTCCCATTTGTTAAAGGTATCACAACCCTTTCCTCTTTGTTCTCAAAGCTTATATACCCCTTATTGAATCTCAAATCAGCATTATTCACATAACACCAAGGGCATCCAAGCAAGGCTAGAAAATTGTCTACTTCTACAAGTGCTAATACCTCAAAATCCCCAGTGAATTTGGCCCCTTGTATGGTTATGGATGCATCCTTCAAAACTCTTATGGGAGTTGCCTTAGTCCTATTTTCCATAAACAACACAGTAGATTATGGTTGTAATGGAGGTCTCCCCATTTGTACCCATGCATCTAAAGTAAGCACATTGACTTCCACACCTGTATGAATCAAAATATTTCTCAATAGCTATCCATCTATAATAGCATTTAGAGTTATCTCTTTATCATAATAAATGTTATCAGGGGGAAGATTTGCATGTAGGATCTACCATTAATTCTCAGTGTTTTTGTGTGGAGTGTTCCCCTTTAATAAATTCCCTAATAATGGAATAATATTCTCTTGGCACAACATTTTACACACCTCTCTGATGTCATCAATATCAAAGGGGACCTTCCCTACTTATTTCTTCTATTCCATCTTTTTGGACCGCTCTTTTAAACATTGCATTTCACCTTGAATATTTCTAAGGACCTCCATGGTCTCTTGATAGACTTCCTTCTGATGGGTATGATCTGGGTACCTTACATGCAAAACATCCTTCTTAATGATTGTAGGATTCTGGTATGATGTCTCTCTTATACATGTTGCTTTAGCACGTGTGGTAATATTCATAGTTAAGGCCTCAAGTTCTGGTGCTATCTTGGGAATCCACTAGTTTTCTTCCACATGCTAGATTCTAAACATCCATGTGCCTTTGTTTTGCTACTTATGCTATATACTAAGATGCTCATATAAGTTTGGGCACTCCTTATAGCTATGATTCTTTCCATAGAAAGAACATGTAACATTCTAGGGACATTCACACCTATAATGATCAGGGGATCCACATGTATAGGACGTTCTTCAAGGAAAATCACTTCTTCCTCCACCATAGCCTCGTCCTTGATATCCACCTCGATATCCATGTCCTCTTCCATGACCTCCTGTAAAACAGCCCTCATTCCTGTCATAGTGCGGTTGATTATGATCTCAATCTTGGTGCTTGTTCTTGTCCTTAGAGTTATGTGTTACACTTATCTTTCATACCCTAATGTCTATAGCATCATGGATCTGACCAATCAATCGACAATCCTTAGTATCATGGGTCATGGATTTACAAATCTACAAAAGTAGGATACTTTCTTCCTTATCGTGCGCTGTAACAAAGGAAAGTGGATAGCATCATGATTAAAATGATAGATTTCACAGTCTAATAGTAATGAATGTATAGATATGTGAGGGCAGCTATCCTTGGTGTGATCTTCCACTTCATAATTTGTACACCAAATCCTTGAGCGGGTTTCATGGGCTGAATCCACTGATAGCTTCTCTACCCATTGTGCCATAGTTGCAATTTGTGCCTCTAAGAATGTACTAACGCTAGTGTCAATGCTCCCAACTACCTCATCATGTAAAGCTTCTTCCATTGCTTCATGCATATCAGTGTATGTCTTATGCAACAGTGCCATTATGAATGGTGTAATCAATCCTCAAACAAACCATTGTGCATGTTGGCTGGCATGAATATCATAATGCACCTTAGATAGAAGTGTCTTAAAATGGGCATCATACTTACGTACACTCTCAGTAGTGCCTTGCTTGATATCTTTGAGTGTGCTGATACTCTTCTACTCAAACTCTGGGATATAGAACTCTTTTAAGAAAGCATCCTTCAATGTTATATATTCCATGCAAGTTTGATTAGGGTCAAACTTCCTATACCAGCTGTGTACATGTCCTTGTAATGTAGTAGAAATTTGACTTTCCTTATGCTCAAAAGTCATGATCCCTTTCACGTGCCATAATATTTCACACATATGCACATTTTCATAAGCATCCTCTATACCTGTATACTCTAGGAGATGAAGAGACATCTCCATATAGATATTTTGTGGTTGTTGAAGGCCTTGACCACCTGATCCAAAACCTCTTGTGTTTCCTCTACCTCCAAAACCACCAGATCCACCAAAGCTAGAACCACTTATACCTCCTGATCCTCCACCTATAGCTGGAATAGGACCTGTAGATGTCCTCTCCTATGCTCTGACAGTAGTAATATACTAAACCCCTATAGTCTGTGAGGTAGTTCCACTTCCAAAGGTGAATCCAACATTTTGTGCTCTCATGTTTTGTGCAAATGATGTGCCTAAGAATGTTCCTCCAAATAATATTGAATCCATCTATCCTTCCATTGATGTACTTACTCCTTGACTTACTCCTTCTCTCCTACTTCCCAATTTATCTTGCTGGTTACTTTTCGTACTAGATACTGGAAAACCAAGTGCAAGGGCTAGGTCACCAGGTGGATTAAGATGCACGCTCGCAGCCCAGGTATTATTTGTTAGTGCACTTCTGTGTGATGCCAAGGGAGGATATCTATCATACTTTCCAAGATGGGGGAGTTTCTAATGCTCTGGCTCCACATGTTCTACGTGAGCTTCAAATCATTCACAAGCCATCTCTCTCCTCAATGCCATACTTTCTACAATGGTGCACTACTTCTCTATCTCCCTCTTGCACACCTTATTATACTTAACCCACCTTTCCTCTCTCTTCCTTTCTACCGGTAGGTCTGCCATCTTTCACCAAACCTGTTCCTACACTCGCACGTGGTGTATTTTAGTTAGCAATTGGTTTACTCTTTAGGTTTAAAGTTACCATCAATATCTTGATTGCTAGTGGAATACTTTGCAAGTATGATCCTCTAGGATACCAAAAAAACTAGAATTCAGCTACCTTCGGGCAAGAATACGTCAAAATTGAATATTCCAGAATATAACTATTTAGAACACCACGAAACCACTGAGTCTAGATCAGATCAACATAATAAAGGGCCTAAAATTCTTCTTGAGTCAAGACAAGTGCACGATACCTCCAATTCTACTTAGATGCATAAGTAATCAGCCACTCATATAATTCTACTGGAAAGATGGAAAAAAATATCTCATATAAGATGTCATAAAGAATATGTTCTACCCAAGTGCATTTGTTAAACTCAGATCCACTACAAAACCATTGTGCATATTCTTCCTTTAGGTCATGTATCCACTCCTCAATACTTGCTAGAGTTACCTCTCTACTGAGAGAATGAAGGAATAAATCACATAGTTCCATTTGGTCCATGTTTGGAGCACTTGCCGAAGAATAAACGACTGTATGCCATCTCTGGATGAAATGAGCAACAGATTCATTGTGTTCTTGCTTAATGTGCAAGAATTCCCTGATTCCCATTCTCAATAGCTTGTTCATGTCAAACACCTTGACGAACTCTAAAATGAGTTGTTTAAATGAATGGATGAAAGCTTCAAGTATTCTGTAATACCAATTGAGGGTGATGCCTTCTAAAGTTTTGGGGAATATTTTGGTAACAACCCCATCCCAAGGGAGTAGTTCTCAAATGTCTATGGCATAGGCCTTGATATGTGCATTCAGGTCTCCTTCCCCTTTGGATTTGGGTAAATTAGGAAGAGGTCTTAGAATCATGACACTTCATATAGTGAAGTCTAAGGGTTCTTTCAAATATTCAGAATAAGTCCCTATCACATAGGTTTCGACCATCGATGGTGCCTGCTGAAGGGGTGGAGGTGGGATGGGTTGTTGGTATGGCATGGCATATGCATTTGCAGGGGCATAAGGCAATCCCTGTGGTTGAGCAAACATGATGGGAGAAGAGAACATATCTCCTTGTGGAGATTTGGAATACATGTTTAGATATGGAGGAGTATTGCCCAGGAATGGATTATTTTGTACTAGACCGGGAGGAATCATATTTTCCACCAGAACGGTGTTAGAAATAGTGGTTCTAGTTGGCATTTTTTGTGAATACTGAGGAGGCATGCCCAACGTTCCTATTCCTGTGAGGAGGTCTAATTGGATAGGATGATGTGGAGGATTAGGAATTCCTACCTGCATGAATTGAGAATTTTGACTTGCTTGAGCAAGTTCTAACCCTCTAACTTTTTCTACTAAAGTTGAGATGACTTCATTTGGTGAAGTCAAAATATTTTTCTTTAGTGGAATTTGTTGTATATCCTAAGGTTGTATAGTCATGTGGTACCCTGCTACGAATTGATAATTTCCCTACTAAGTTTCACCGAGGGCATTTCCTATAGGTAGTGGCATGGAGGTGTTTTCTTGAAACGAGACCTTGAGTCATGCTTGTAAACTTTCTATAGGTGGGTACATACTTTGAGAACGTTGCTCATTCCTGGCATAATGCATGGAATGTTCATCATCTAAAAACAAGTATGGATCCGATTGTCTACTAATTTGTGGTCTAAGCAATACATGAGGAGATGAACCAGATTCTCTCGTAAACATCATGTTGTTCGAGCCTAAAGGCTCTAGGTGTTGCGTTTGAGCGAGCTGGTCCAACTCCTCTATTTGTAAATAAGAACTATATCTAGTCCTTGGAGGTGGAGTTTGTGTTGACAATTGGTTAGTAGAATAGTTATCACCCCATACTGAGAGCGAGGGTGATAATTGTCTATTCAGTTGATCATAGTATTCTTCAAGACCTAGGAGAGGTCTACCATATGCATCAAATCCTGACATATTTGGGGGGTATATGAATACCCATAGAATAATGGGAAAGAGCGAAGGTGGATGGAAAAAATATGACTCTAAATCAGAAGGTTGCGTGTTCGATTCACATTGGGTTCACAAATTTTGTACGATGGAAAAGTGGCAAGCGATCGTGGGAATTTACAAGTGACTCTTCCTCATACCCGACCTCCCGAGCTCGTGCCTAGACAGCCGGTGGGGATGGAATATACATGGGTTATGGAAAAACTAATTGGGAAATATTATGTCTTTGAAACGCACCAATGGAATCTGTGAATCTAAGGCAACGAAGGCCCTCCTAATTGAATTGGCATGATAGATCGGTTGGCGAGGATGACTGAACGAAGGCTCTAATCAATATTGAGATCTGGCGTGATCCAATCTATAGGTTGTGGGATACGGGGAAAATGACCTGGAATTGTTTCGTGTATGTCTCCATACATGGTCATAAGATTGATAATGGGTACAGTGGATTCTATGGTCGATTCTCCGGTCTAGTCCAGAAATCCTTAGCTTCATTAGCTACTATGTCTAACAAGGATAATTGTGTGATAATGGTTAGTGGAAGTGGAGTGGATCTAAATACTAATGTGTGTAAGCCAGCATCTACGTCTGATTGTCCTATGGACTCGTTCGATTGTGGGACCTGTGGATCACAACCATAGATTCATGGTTGTTGTGGACCTCCTATGGTCATATGCAGAATTAATCCCTAACTCCTAATATACAGTAGTCGTATGCCCTTTTGGCATCTATATTGAGAAATAATAGTTGTGCAATCTTCTTAGAGTGCGTGACAGGCATTCTAACAACCTGAATTCATAAGCTATTATCTATGTCAGTGAAAATGTCTCCTGCATCTGGCTTTGGGACCAAAGGATCACAATTGAACATTTTCTCTCTTTCAAGCCCTTTTATAGTCATGTGGGTATTTATCTAGGGTAACCTGTAGTTTGGTTGTTTTGACCACAATGTATGCACTTTTTCATCTTTTATGTTTAGTCCTCTCATTTGTGTACTAATTTCTTGTAGGTCTATTGTTACTTGGAAGACCTGAATTCTGAGATTCTAGTCTATATCAGTTATTGCTACAACAAGATTGGGCTAAGGCACTATTGGCTCGAATACATATTCTCTGGGCTCCCTAGGTCCCATGATTGTCATGTAAAAGGAAATGATGTAAATCTAACTAACGATAGAATAAACTAACTATGCAAGATATATCTATGTATATTCTTCTATTTTGTATGTTTGTTAAACTATTGAACAAATTTGAAAGAGTAATTATTTAATATATCTAGAAATTAACAACTAAACTAATAACGAAATTAAAACAAACAAAAGCAGCCAAGTGTAGCTACTCATCTGTGATGTTATGAATCTATTCTAAATAACTAGATAATTAATCTAATCTATTTGAAATACCCTCTATCCTACCTCAAAGTGAGGAGTGAATCATAGTTTCTCAAAAACTATCAATCCCCACAGCTTCCCCGGTAATATAAAAGTGAGATTAACTGAAATGAAATGATTGACTACTTTATTTTATATATTTTAAGTAGAACTTTGAAATCTTGAACCTAGATTCTGTAGAACAGTGGTGAATCCAGTTGTGTGTGGCTTTGTCCCCTCAGTGTGATCTCTTCATTCCTTCGTGCTCACGTGAATCCAGAAAATCATGTGATGTTAGCATCAACAGAAGTAGGTATTGGGATAGTGGTGGTTTAGGATGCAGACTAAATACAATTCAAGTAAGAGAGGGATAGCGTAAGAGAACAGAGCTTGGCTTATGTAATTCCTAGTGGGATTTATTGCGATTCATACAATATAAAATGTTCATAACCTAAAACTACCCTGTTTGACGAACAAAACATGAAACTTTAATGGATTCCTACTGAAAATTAAGCTTTCCTACTCAATTGATTATATGAAACAGTAAAAACACTAGCACAAGAAGATTATGTGGCTTCCTAACAGCTAAACAACACTAACCATGCACGCAACAAATAAAACGATGAATCCTAAGAAAAATTGAAAGACTAAGCTATTGAAATGAGAAATTGAGAGGTAAATTTGAGGGGCCATTTGCTTGAGCACAAGCTAGCTATTTATAGAATTCACATTTACCCAAAGGTGAAAACCAAATTGAACTCTTTAACCATAAACAATGTAAAAACACTATTCCAGGGAACCAGAATCATAAATACAAGCAAAGGTGGTGAAAAAAGCTGGTAAACGTTGAAATTTTACACGAGTCGCGTTAAAAAGAACATTCTTGAAAACACGTAAAGGACCACCACCCTAAGAAGGTGGCGGTTACAGGACCGCCACCCCACCTAAGCGGTGGTCATGAGACCACCACCCAGGTAGGGTGGTAGTTTTGTAACTAAAGACCAAAATGCAAAGAAAAAGAGGGGAGAAGAGGAAAAAAATCATGCAAGGGCTAAACGGGACATGTGGGATGTTAACGCATACTTTGAGAGCTTTTTTGGATCCCAAACACCTTGCGAGGAGACCTGTATCATCATTGGGGCACGTGTAACACTGTCCCAGTGGTGCAGTACCCTATAATTTTTGTTTTGTGCAGTTCCATGTGGGAACTCACTTCTTCCTCCATAATTACCACAACCACGGAATCCTCCATGAAATACCCTTCCACACGTACCTCTATCTGTGTGTGCCTCATAAAATCTACTTGCATCATAGCAAGGGACATCTACTCACATCATGGTCCCCATGAAAAATATCATAGCCTACTGTGATGGCGCGTACTATCTTCCCGAGGAAAGTATCCTTGACATGCTCCTCTACTTCACAATCAGTACACCACATTCAACTGTGAATCTCATGAACTGAGTTTGCAAACAAATTTTCCAGCTGGTTGGCCATAGCAGTGATTTAACCTTCAGAAATAGGCTAACACCAGTGTCAACACTCCTAACAACTTTAGCACGTAGGAAAGCTTCCAACGCCTCATGCGGGTCTGTGAAAGTTTAATAAGATAAAGCTCTTCTAAATGGGATTAACAACCCTCCAAAAAACCATTGAGCATGCTATGAAGCATGAATGTCATATGAAAAATTTCACAGGAGAGTATTAGACCATGTGTAATACTCCTACACACTCTCTGCCATTCCCTACTGAATCTCCTTGAGTGTACTGATGCTCTTCTATTAAAACTCAGGGATGTGGAATTCTGCTAGGAAGGCATTTTTCAATGTGGTGTAATATACCAATGTCTAATGGGGTTCATACTTCCTATGACAGTTATGCGTGTGCCCTTGCAACATTGTTACAAATTGAATAGCCTTCTATTATAGGGTTGTGATCCCCTTTACGCGCCATATAAAATCACACTTGTGAACATGCTTCAAAGCATCTTGCTTACCCATGTAATCTAGAAAATGTAACGACATATCAAAGAAGACTTGAAGAGGTGGCTAAGGCCCTTGTCCTCCCGATCCAGTCCCTTGTCTTCCTCCAGTGTTCCCTCCTCCACCGGATCCACTAGATCCACTAGGTCCTATGCCTCCGGATCCACTTGTTCCACCTCCAGATCCACCAGTTGCAGTAATGGGCCTGAAGTGGTCACACCTAGTGTCCTTGAAATCCAACTAAATTGTGTTCTAATTGTCTAGGAGATTGTGCCACTGCCAGTTGTGTGTCCCGCACCACTCCCCAACGCATTACCCAAGCCTTGTGTATTTTCTCCTTTTCCAAAAATTCTTATGAATACTGGAATAGTATGCACAACCATGGAATTAGGAAATGAAAAATTATATCTCCTGGGCACAAATCTATCACTTCCATTGGTACCAACTGGGTCAGCGATACTCATCCCTTGATCTAGAAAACCAAGCACCAGGGTTTGGCCACTAGGTGGGTTCAGATGTGCACCAACAACTCTTCTCTCTCTCTGTGACGAAATATCATCAAAAGCCAAAGGGGTCTCTCTTACGCACTTACCAAGATGGGGTAGCGCAAACTTCTCATGTTCCATGTCCTTTGTGTGAACCTCAAATCCTTCCCACAATTTCTGCCTCCATATATCCATCACACTTGCAACCTCGCATTGTCTAGAAATATCCCTTTCACATGCTTCACTATACTTGAGTCATCTCTCCTCCCTTTCTTTCTCAGTTGCAATATCTGCCATCTTCCTCCACCCTAGATTCCTAGCCTAGTGCCAAGAATGGTTTAGCTGACCATCGTAAATTCATCTAAACTCAAGGTAACAATCAAGATCTTCATTTCCAGAGGGATAACATGTAGATATGATCCTACAGGATCTTGTAGAAACTCAAACTCAGTAATTTTTGGATAAGAATATGTGGAAATAGCATATTCCATGGTGTAGCTAGGTAGCACTCCTTTCCACCAATGATCCACAACATAAGTCAACATCAGATCTACATCTTGCAGCATTTGGTACTCTTCTTGGGTCCACGTACGTGATCTATAATACCATCTTGATCTAGATGCATATACCAAGAGACATTCATACAGATCTACTGGGAAGAAATAGAAAAAAAATTCATATAAATCATGGCAGAGGTTCTCTTCTACCCATCTACATGCATCAAACTCAGGTCCAGTGTTGAATCTCTGAGTGAATTCATCCTCCATGCTCTTAAACCATGATTCAACACTTTCCAAAGTTAAATGTTCTGTCATCACTCATTGCACAGATCATGATGTATGTTATTTCCCACTACAAATTCAAAAAGAGGTCCCATAAATGGAACCAAGATGTACTCATTTTTACACCCACCAAAGAACAAGGGAACCCTATTCGTGCTGGCCTATCACCTAGCAGGTGTCGGGCACTTACTTGAGGCACGCGTGGGCACTGAGTCTCTCCTTTATGTGATCTTAGTGGGAAACATCACCTATGATAGGAATTTAAGGATAGTGAGAGGAAACGAGACATACAATCATCATGGAGCTCAGAACAGCTTCTAGACCAATGTATTCTATCCAGATAGAAAGATATTTTAATAGAATATAGGATTGAACCAAAAGAAAAAGGAAAATGCATAAGGATTCATACTTATTTTATAAACATACATGAAACAAAACTATGAAGATATGAGGATAGACCAAAATCATTAATGATCATATTCAAATAAGTTGGTAACCTCATTACATCCATTAGATTTACTACATAACACCACAATATGGAAAACTAAAGTCATACATAATAACTGGATCTACATTCCTTAGCTCTCAAAAGAAAATTATAATCCCAAGCCCCTTGATGCATCCTTCTCCTATATTTTATCTACCCAACCCAATATAATGTTAGGAAACTAATATTAATGTTTACATTATTTATGTATTCATTAAATACAAATGTTAGTAATTATATTATTGTTATACTAACAATAATATGTTGGTTGGAGTTGTTTTAACAACTCATATGATTTGAGTTGTGTATTGTTACGTGAGTAAAAATCACAACTAAATAGGAGATACTATAGGATTGAGTGGTTCCATAATAATAGGGAATCCTCTCCTATATATGTGTAATGGTGTTCGATTGAAGTAATAGAAGAAATATTATTTGTATGTGTGAAATTAATTATTCTTAGAATTATTTTGTGTGTGCAAGTTTGGTTCAAAGTCTATATTTGGTATCAGAGCGTTATGAAGAACACTATGGAATTGTGAAAATTGTAAGGGGCAGATCCGCTGCTAATTTTTGCCCCTGCATATGAAAGTTTCAAGATTTATGGTTATTTGCATCGTTGTCATTCTATGTATCCATGGTATCCAAGGTTGTAATGTAATCTGGATGGATCATAACGCATTTGGAGTTTTCTTTTGGAGTGTAACCCACCCCACAAGTGGAGGATCTTATACTTTCATGGAGTAGTTTAAAATTTTATTTTCTGTCGACTATTCATTTGGAATTCATTGCATTTGACGATGACATAGGATTATTGTTCCACTTTGAAGGAGCTCTGGTATTGTCACAGTTGTCAAGATCTATGCTCCATGCAAACTGTTATTTTAGAGTTTCATTTATTTCTGGAAACCCCCGTACTTGTCTCCTCTACAATTTATACAGATCAAGGATATTTTGATTCTATGGAATTAATAGTGTGTATTGATAAGATCTGTGAAATCTATCAAATATCTTACACCTACAATTTGGAAATTCACGGATTTTATGTTGTCTACATTTTCACAAAGTTTCTGATCTAAAACTGCTTAACCTAGCCGAATTCATGCATCGATTTTTTCCATCTACATTTGGAAGATCCTAGGCAGTGATTGTGCAAGAGATCAGTTTCAATGATTTAGTAGTGTTGACCAATCCAATTTCTCCTGACACACCTAGCATTGATAGAGATGACTGTATTCAAATGTAGATCTGTTACGCTTGTTCTGATCTAAGAAATAGGATGCAAACTATACAAAGCAACCTGGTTTGGTACGATCCGCACAGGGTATTTACAAAATTAGTGTATGTGCCACCAGTCATATTATTAATAGTTGTTTAAATAAGTCAATTAGATTTTGGGTCGAGTCATTTAGAATAATAATTTCATTTTATTTGTTTAGTTTTTTATGTCTCTCATTTTTTTAATATTTAGTCTCATTTTTAGGTTTGGTGTCCAATCCATAAGCGTATCATTAAAGTCTCGTCCAAAGGAAATGATAAAAAGAGTCGTGGTAATAAGGTCAAATTTTATTATTATCCATTTGTTACATTAGAAATTTTTATTTGAGTTGTCTTCAGCTTGTTTATTTATAGTCAAGTCTGTATATTAGTGATGTGTAATACATCATCCATCAAATTCTTTATATTTTGTATGTCTTTAGTTATTAACTCATTTTAAAAGTAATTCCATTTTATTACTTTTTAGTCAAGTCGAGTCTTCTTGTCCAAGTCAAAAGTGTTGTTTTTAAATTTTTAAATTGTCATTAGAATTTGTATAATTGTAAAAAGTCTATATTTGTATAAAATTAAAAATTAAAATTCCTTACGGACACATTTTTAGTGTTACCCGACGTCTGAAAAAAAGTAAAGTGTTTCACATTGCAGGAGGGAAGAAAAGAATAAACAATGTGGAAACAGTTGAGCTTCATATCCAAATCTGGCTGAGTTAGCAGCATGTTAATGGAGGATGGAGGCATCGGAGGCTGGAGGTCAGACAGTGACCTCTCGTAAGTCACCTACGACAGGGCCGCACAAAATGATTTGGTGGCACAGGTGTGCAGTGTGAGTACTTTTTTTTGAGTTTTGCAGTGTTCCAAATTCAGTTGTGTGGTGTGAATTTCATCTTGGTGTGATTCTTTTTCAGAGTTCCTGTTTTTTGTTAAATAAGTGAAATGTTCACATTGAGGGGGGAACATGATCAACATGATCCAATGTTCCATTTTCAATTTTTCAGTTGAGTATGTGGTTATTCTTATTTCCCCAAATGTAAAAATATAGTGCAGAACAAATAACACAGTCAAATGCAGCATCATGAGGCTTGATGAGGTAGAACAGTCAAATGTGTTCCTGTTTGTACCTAGGTTTGTGGTTAGCCTCTTGAAAACCATTGAAGGTTGTTCAGATGTGTTCCTGCTTGAGTTCCCACATTGCTAGGTCAGATGTGTTATCTAGAGTGACTGGTTGATAAGCAGATGATTCCTAAGCGTGTTCCCATCCTCATCGGTCAAATGTGTTCCCGACAGTGCTTGGTTGATAAGAAGTTGATGCGTTCCTTCTTCTACCTTCAGTTCAAGTGTGTGCCAAGATCATGAGCATGCAGAGGCAGAAAGCTACAAAGGAAGTGTGAAAGTTCTAATGTTACCATGTAAACATTAAGGGGGGGAATGTTAGGAAACTAATATTAATGTTTACATTATTTATGTATTCATTAAATATAAATGTTAGTAATTATATTATTGTTATACTAACAATAATATGTTGGTTGGAGTTGTTTTAACAACTCATATGATTTGAGTTGTGTATTGTTACGTGAGTAACAATCACAACTAAATAGGAGATACTATAGGATTGAGTGGTTCCATAATAATAGGGAATCCTCTCCTATATATGTGTAATGGTGTTCGATTGAAGTAATAGAAGAAATATTATTTGTATGTGTGAAATTAATTATTCTCAGAATTATTTTGTGTGTGCAAGTTTGGTTCAAAGTCTATATATAACTCCTCTCGGTGTTTCTCCAAAGCTCCGCTCTCTCCATTCCGATTTCCTCCTCTTATGGGCGCTTGTATTTATAGGCCTCTTGAACTGCCAACTCTTCTTTCTGAGGCATCAGATCCATCACCAAGTTTCCATATGTGGTCCTCCACAAGAGCATGCTCCTCCAGGTATGAGCTTTCCACTCCTTTCCATGATGGTTTTCTAGAATCTTCCATAGCAGGGCATATTCCTTCCTAGGCTAACCTGTCACTAGGCTAACACCTTATCCAATCGTCATGCGCATGTGGGTCATGTAGTGCCCACTTTCCTTTGACACTTTTATTTTTATCATGATATTGTAGACTCTATGATGGACATCCTTATAGTTTGGATTTAGTATGGTGTTAGATGTCAGATCCTGGATTATTGTTGACTCTGATTATATATGATGCATGGTGATTATTAGAGACACTCATATGTGGATGATGATATACTATTGACATGGATGTTTAATGGAAGTTATTCAAACATGTGATTTTGGATATTATGAGTAGATCTAGAAAATCAATATTTTATGATGTTGATATAGTTGTGGATTAAAAATGCAAATGATGTAGATGTTGCTTCGATGTTTTTGTGATTCATTTATATAGTTGGTTTTGTGATTTATTTTATATCACATAGGATGTTCTGATATGGTCACGAGGCCAAAGGAGGTATTTGTGTTTTGCAAGTTTAAAATATCACAACAAACATCGGGGGATTGGAGACCAACCACAATAGAATTCTAGGTGTTTTCGATAAGGTCACCATGGAAACTTGTTTTATTATGTTGTGTGTTATATTTAGTTAGGGGATCCCATGGGGTGGGGATTTCCTTATATGTGACCATGGGTTTGTGTATTTTATTAATGTGTTTCTTTTATTTATTGTTGTATGTATTTTATTTGTAATGTGTTATCTTCTTTTAATAAATTAATTGTGATAGATTAATGTGAGGAGATCATATATTTAAAATTTAAATAAATTAAATTGGGATATGGGAGAGTAATTATTAGAGTTTTTTAGCTGTTGTATTTAATTTGTAAGTGATGTGTAAGTTGTGTGAGCTTGTGTAAGGCTGTTTTTGGAGTAATTCGAATTTGTCTGTGGGGGCAGTTTTTCGAGGCTTGTGGGAAAAGTAAAACTTGTCCCATGCCTCTAAATTTAATCCACCAACCATACTAATGGTTGGAGATGTGATTTTTGACTTGTATAATGAATTTTATTCATCATGTTGCTTGTTTTGGATCACACTCTCGTACATTTCATTTAATTTGTTGTCCCTTGAGGTGTGGGCTCTTTTAAGTGTGCAAGTAACTTGTTATTTTTCACCCACCTCTTTATTGAGCCTTAGAGTTTGGATTTTGTCTTTGGTGTTTGAATGTGAGGATGTATGGTGTGGAATCCTACATGGATCCACATCATTCTCTTATTTCTCTCTTCTATATATTTCAAACTCTCTTCTTGTTTTGGGTTGTTGAACCTTTTTACATTCTTCCTTGGGGGCGCATTTTCTTGTGGGAGCTCTGATTTTTGAAGAAAGTTTTCGAGATAGATTTGCATGCTTGGGAGCTTGATATTTTGGGTTGTGTTTGGAATTTGAAGATTACTTTTTGGAGACCAAATAACCATGGAAAGGTTGGAATTTAACTCTCCTTTATTTCTATTTTTTTCTTCTTGTGTTGTGTGGAAAATGCATGTTTGTTTTATTTGTTGGTTGGTTAGGTAGACTAACTTAAAAAGGTATAGGAGAAGGCTATGGAGAATCCATGTGGTGGGGGCATAAGGAAATGCCATGGGAATTAGAATTTTGTCGAGGGAGTTTTGGTTTGGGATCCACCATGGAAAAGAAATAGCTTGCATTTCTTACTTTGGGGGGGCATAAGGAAATCTGTGGGGGGCATAGGGAGAGATTTGTGGGGGGCCTAAGGAAATGTGTGGGATGAATTATTTTGGCGGGTTGCTATTGGTGGATGCCCAATTCCCAATTGGCAGACATAAGTAGCTTCCCCCATAGGCCTTGCTCCTTTGGCTTGCAAGATCAAACCCGAGTTCTATTTTGAAATGTTTTTAAATGCAGTTGTGAACAGCTCTTTGTTTTGTGTTGCATTGTGTTTCAAAACAATGAAATGTGTACGTGAAATAATGTTTTGTTGTGGAAGATAGTTGTTGCCATGGTTGAATTACACCTTTGATTGTACTTTGGTTAGGGCTTGGGGGCCAATGATGAAGGAAGGCTTCTCCTTTCATTGGATATCTTGGTTGCATGGAGAGCGTTGCCTTTCCCCCTCTTTGTTGTTATCAATTTGGAGAAAAAATAAATGGAGCATGTTGTTGTTTTGGAGCCAAAAAAATGTACAGTTTGATAGTCCAATCACGTGATGACACATGGCAGCCTATGGCTTGGTGGAGGCATAGGATTATTTTTGACTTTGAACTTTTAAGTTGTTTGGAGTGAAAATCATTATCCTTCCCCGCCGCTCTGCGAATTCCTCACCCCTTTCCCGCTTTGCACCACGACTCGATTCGTATCCACCGGAGACCCACAGAGGCGTGGAAGAACTTTTTCCTTTGTACCCACATGATGGGAAAAAATTCCCCAAGCCACCCCACGACCCACCAACCCATTGTAGGTGCTTTCCCCATCTCTTGGCACGTGTCCCCCTAGGGGAAAATTTGACCTAAAAACTCTACCCGCTCATATCTTGAGTTCTGTAAGGAGTTAGGAGGACTTATTTATATCATCGGAAAGGTGAAAAAAATTCCTATCCATTGGGAATGGTTTAGGAAAATTTTGGAAGCACTAAGTATGAGAGAAATCCAGTTGAAACTATGAGCATGTTAGAGAGTGGGTATGAGGGTAAACTACTCCCTGAACCTAACTGAAACTTTTATCCCTAATTTTTGGACCTTGTGACCTCTGTGAATTGTTAATAAAAGAGAAGTTTTTTCTTGTGGATTTGAGTTATTCTAGAATATGTTAGTAGTAGTTGTTGTCTAGCAACCTGGTAGTAGACACTCCTAATCAAGTTCTGGGAGTGCGTAACTAAGACCTTACTCTGTTGATTTTAAATACGTATTCCTTTCTCACTGCAATTAAACCATTCTCTTGTCTTGATCTTGTGGAATTAAATACCTTGGGTATTTAATTGTTTTGGGTCCCTTAACCGTAAAATTTCTAATCAGGAAATATTTAGCTAAAATGTCAATGTAATCAGTAATTAAATTAATCCCTAGGGAGATTTGAGCTAGGTGTGGACTTATTGCTCTTGTTGATTTTTAATGTGGAATTAGTAATTATTATAATGGGAAAAGTTATCCGTTGAATTTAACTATCTTTGAGACTTTGGTCTTTAACTCCTAATCAAAAGAGAAAATTATTCCATAAATTTCTAGCTATACCTAGGTTGTTCATGGTTCTCAAGTAGGTAGTTTTAACCGGGCATCACACTTGGTATCAGAGTAGTGGTTCAAAATCTTGGGCCATTGGGAACACTAGAGAACTTGAGACATGAACTGTAAACCTAGCACAGTTTTGAATCTAAGAAAACAAACTTGTTTGATAATTGAAGAAGAAATAAGTATGAAGAAATATTATATTACTCTATTCATTTGAACTACCAGAATTAAAATGATAATAAAATAATAATAAGTTGTTTGAGTTGTTGTGCTTACTTAGTGACATTTTTTCTAAACCCGGGGTAACTAATAATGTTGGATTAAATTGATTTTTGGTGATCTTCTAGTATAATGGAAACTTGGTTCCCTTTTGAAAATGTGTTGTTTTGCAAGCCCTAAAACTTGATTTAATTGTATGATGCATTAAGCCCTTTGTTGAGAACCTTCCTTATTGGATTTGTTGGAATTATAAGTTATATGATGTGATCCTTATGATTGGACAGTAGTGGTTTTGTTATGGGTCGAGAAGAACTAATTAGAAGTTTTTTAGAGCTTCCTTCCTTGAGTGGTTAAGAAAGAGGGTCTGGTTGTCATTTCTCCATATTGTTACCCATATAAGAGGGTGAAATTTAATTATGGGTGTCGTCTAGGACCTGATCCCATGTATGTGTTCTTGGAACTAACCTCGAGGTAGATTACCCCTATTGGTGGCTATGAGAGGCTGCGCAGTGAATGTGGTGTTAAATTTTGTGTTTTATATTCGTAATATTATGTATTTTATCAAGGACCAACATCTTATTTTATGATTGGATTGAAGAAGCTCTAAGGATCTTTTATTTAATTATAATTCTTGCAAGAATTTTCAAACTTTGTAATGTGGCTAGTTAGCCACTTTTATTGATTGTCGATATTTCTTGGACTTTATTTGATTGATGACTCGGATCTCATGATGTTTTTGGCTACTTGGCTAAACGTTACGTGGTTTCCTTCTTGCATGTTGCTGAGTTGGTTCTATGCTTCATGTATAGTGACAATTGCCATATGGGGGTACACCCTGGGTGTCTTGAATGTCCTTTTAGGTGCTTAAATTTATGCCTTGGTTCTGGATGCACAGAACCTTGAGTGTGTCTAAGGTCTTAGAGTGACCCTTTTTGTTGCTTGACCTTGCTAGAAAGAAATTTTGTTGTGTAGTGTGGTCTAGAGGGTAGTTTGACAACAGTAGTGGTGATTCTATTTGAATCTGGTAAGAGCTTGACCCTCGTCAAAGTAGAAGTTTTTATTTTTGGGTTTTTAGATTTTGTTAGAATTGGATTGCCTTTGGTTGACTGTAAATGTTACTAGAAAAGTGTTTACTTTGATAGTGACTTTTCATCGATGGCATGTTAAATTGTATCTTGGGTTTTTGGTTGCATCATAGAAAGTTTTGACTAGTGGAATGTATGCATCTTGGTAATTATGGGTAGATTTAAGCCTTTCAAGAAGTGTGTTTATTTAAATGTACTTGTTGTACTCTCTTGACTTATAAATAAGTTTAACATTACCTTTAAATTCCTTTACTATGAATAACATTCTATGACCTATTAATCTTTGGGTTACTTGGAAACACTTATGGATGCTTTGGGTCTTTTGGACCTTTCTCTTAGAGATGTTAGTTTGGTAGATCTTAATAGTTAATCTAGATGGTGCTTATATTGCACTTCCTCTTTTTAAAAATGTAACTCTTGGCTGTTAATCTCATGATTTGGTAAATTATCTAGTTGCCCCATTCCATTTCATAACTTTTAGTGTGGATGTGGTTCCTTGGAGTACAGTTGCATTGTCATCTAGTTGCTTGGCTGGTGGTATCTTGTGGGGACATGAGTATTGATTAGAAAAACTTCTTTTTTTATTAGGGGAGTAAAATGTTACCATCCTAAACCAAAAAAAAAATGTAAAACCTTAATAGATTCGTAAAAGTAAGATTATACCTCTTTAATGAGCCTTTCTTGAAAATTTCTTATGAAACTTGTGGAGACCCACTAAGAATGTTTAATGATGCTTGAAATTATTTGGTGAATTTCCTTCCCATCAATATTTGATTGATAAGATGACTCGACAAAAACACCATAAAACTATAATTAAGGAGATTTGACCTTGGAACTTAACTGAAGCATAGAAAAAGGGAAGTGATCCTTATTATACCCTTGGAAGTTTAATAGAAGAAATAAAAACCATGTAGAAGAATAGAAAGGAAATATTTTCCATCCACCTTCCTTGCGAGTAAACTAAATGCTCTCTGCCTATACAAAATGGTGAGACATCATGCCCACCTTAGTGGTGCTCTTTATAACATAAATTGATGATGTCATAAAAGAAGGAAGTTTGTAACTAAGGAAGCATGAAAGGAATGTTATTATCAAGAAAATCTATAACTTTTGACTTAATAAGTTGATTTTTAAAATGGGTAAAATTTATGTGTATTGAGTGCAATATATAGTTGAACTTATAGTTTTTTTTCCTACCTGAAATTGTGAAACACCCAGTGGATAGTAAAGTGTTCTAGTTGCTTATTACTTCTTGTCCATGGATTTATGTGCCTTTATTGTGGGATTTTTGGGTCATCACACCCTTATCATCCCGTAGCTTGATGGATGTGAGTTGTGGTACTTTTGGATTGAGACTTATTTGTTGTTTAAGAAGAAACCTCTGTGCGTGTTGTCTTGTCCTTGGAAACCTAAGTTGTAATTTTAAGGAAACATATGTTAAGGATATAAGATAATTTGGGAAGTCTTCTTTTCTTCATATTTTCTTGGCTCACCTTGTTGTTGTAGCCCTTTTTCCCATTAGGATGGAAAGTGCTAGATGATGTTATTCAACCTTGGATTTGATTGGACCTCGTGTTACTTGCTCTTCTCCCTAGCAACCTTGAATGGTCCTTGGTGTTCCTTGTGCTCTCTTTATGGCTATTCTGAGCTTGAGTAGGAAATAAGATAGATAATCCCCATTGTGCTTTAATGTATGGTTCTTGAATTGATATGTTAGTTGCTAGGGGGGATATATATATATATTTCTTTTGCTATATGGTTGACTTCTTTAGATCTGGTTGGTATGGTGTGTTCGATTCTTAAAACAAAAGTGTAAAAATAATACTATAGGAAAACCTTGTGGTCTTGACTTTGCTTGCATCACCATGAAAAGTTAATTGTGCCCTCTTGAGTTATAGAAGTGCTTTCCTTGAATAGTTCCTTCATTGTAAATCTTTTTTTGATTTAGGTGTCCTTGTTGATTAACCTCATCTTGTGTGATCTCAATTTGTGGGACCTTGTGTAGACTTGTTTCTCATGCAAAATTGGTCACAGTTGATTTTGTTAGCCTTCTATGGACAATGAACCTTGAAATCATGGCTTAAATGTGTAGAAACCTTAACTTTTATTAATGTTGTATGTGTATCAGTCGGAAACTGTGTGGTCATCTCAAGATTATGAAAATTTTCCCTGTAATTCCCTTCCTTGGTGGTTACTCTTGATGATCTTTTGGGAACTCTTCTTGTTATATTGTTATGTGTTGTATCTTGTTTGATAGTGTAAAGTTACTCCTTAGATTCTTATCATCGTAGCCTTGCGTGCTGAAAGTTTAGAACTCATCCCTTGTAATCTCCCTTCTTTTGCTAAATTATATTGGACCAAACTAGAGTTCTGTAGACCCACACTTGTTGAAGCAAATAAATTGTAAAAAAGGGCATGATCCTTTCTCTATTGCATTGTTTCCACATCGGTTCTTGTGACTTCCAGGAGGAAGTCAAGTCTAAGGGGAGGGGGATGTAGTGTCAACTTTCCTTCGACACTTTTATTCTAATCATGATACTGTAGAATTTATGATGGACATCCTTATAGTTTGGATTTAGTATGTTGTTAGATGTTAGATCCTGGATTATTATTGAATCTGACTATATATGATGCATGGTGATTATTAGAGACACCCATATGTGGATGATGATATACTATTGACATGGCTTTTTAATGGAATTTATTCAGACATGTGATTTTGGATATTATGAGTAGATCTAAAAATGAATATTTTATGATGCTGATATAGTTGTGGATTAAAAATGCAAATGATGTAGTTGTTGCTTCGATGTTGTTTTGATTCATTTATATAGTTGGTTTTGTGATTTATTTTACATCACATTGGATGTCATTATATAGCCACGAGGCCGAAGGAGGTATTTGTGTTTTGTAGGTTTAAAATATCACAAAAAACATAAGGGGATTAGAAACCAACCACAATAGAATTCTAGGTGAATTTGATAAGGTCACAATGGAAACTTGTTTTATTGTGTTGTGTGTTGTATTTAGTTAGGGGATCCCATGGGGGGGGGATTTCCTTATATGTGACCATGGGTTTGTGTATTTTATTAATGTGTTTCTTTTATTTATTATTGTATGTATTTTATTTGTAATGTGTTATCTTCTTTTAATAAATTAATTGTGATTGATTAATGTGAGGAGATCATATGTTTAAAATTTAAATAAATTAAATTGGGATATGGGAAAGTAATTATTAGAGTTGTTGGTTGTATTTAATTTGTAAGTGATGTGTAAGTTGTGTAAGAGCTTTTTTGAGGCTATTTTTAGAGTAAGAAATACTCCACCTCCATGGCGATTCGAAGTTTTCCTTGGGGGCAATTTTTGGAGGCTTATGGGACAAATAAAACTTACCCATGCCTCTAAATTTAATCGACCAACCATACTAATGGTTGGAGATGTGATTTTTGACTTGTATGGTGAATTTTATTCATCATGTTGTTTGTTTTAGATTGCACTCTCTTACATTTCATTTAATTTGTTGTCCCTTGAGGTGTGGGCTCTTTTGAGTGTGTAAGTAACTTGTCATTTTTCACCCACCTCTTTATTGAGCCTTGGAGTTTGGAGTTTTTCTTTGGTGTTTGAATGTGAAGATGTATGATGTGGCATCCTACATGGATCCACATAATCCTCTTCTTTCCCTTTGAACTATATATTTGAAACTCTCTTCTTATTTTGGGTTGTTGAACCTTTTTTGCATTCTTCCTTGGGGGTGCATTTTCTTGTGGGAGCTATGGTTTTTGAAGAAAGTTTTGGAGATAGCTTTACATGCTTGGGAGCTTGTTGTTTTGGGCTGTGTTTGGAATTTGAAGCTTACTGTTTGGAGACCAAATAACCATAGAAAGGTAGGAATTTAAGTCTCTTTTATTTCTGTTATTTTCTTGTTGTGTTGTGTGGAAAATGCATGTTTGTTTTATTTGTTGGCTGGTTGGGTAGACTGCCTTAAGAAGGTGTAGGAGAAGTCTATGGGGAATCCATGTGGGGAGGTATAAGGAAATGCCATGGGCAGTAGAATTTTTTGGAGGGAGTTTGGGTTTGGGATCCACCATGGAAAATAAATAGCTTGCATTTCTTACTTTGGGGGGAGCATAAGGAAATATATGGGGGGCATAAGGAGGGATTTGTGGGGGCATAAGGAAATGTGTCAGATGAATTATTTTTGTGGGTTGTTATTGGTGGATGCCCAATTCCAAATTGGGAGGCATAAGTAGCTTCCCCCATAGGCCTTGCTCCTTTAGCTTGCAAGATCAAGCCTGAGTTTTTTTTTGAAATGTTTTTAAATGTAGTTGTGAACTATTGTTTGTTTTGTGTTACATTGTGTTTCAAAAAAAATAAATGTGTATGTGAAAGAATATTGTGTTGTGGAATCCATTTGTTGTCATGGTTGAACTACACCTTTGATTTTACATTGGTTGGGGATCGGGGGCCAATGATGAAGGAATGCTTCTCCTTTCATTAGATGTCTTGGTTGAGTGGAGAGCGTTGCCTTTCCCCCTCTTTGTTGTGATTAATTTAGAGAAAAATGAAATGGAGCATGTTGTTGTTTTGGAGCCAAATAAATGTATAGTTTAACAGTCCCTTCTTGTGAGCAAGATTATTGTACTCCTTCCCACTTTGAAGTGGATGATTTCTATAATTATTGTAAATGAGAAGTTGCTTGTATTGATGAGGAAATTTTGAAAGTGAAATGTGAAACCAAATGATAATTTTGTTAATTGCATTCAGGCAATAAATGATGTAAAGATGTTTCTCTTTTTGAAATCAATAAATGATTGTAATTCTATCTCTTGTTTACATTGTTGTAATTTAAATGGGAATATCTAATGGTAATTAAAGCTCTGTTTGATTGCAAGAAGAAGAAACACGTAGGTGGGAAGTATATTGTATTGTTTCTCCTTTGAATTATATTAAATTTGAAATCAAAACTTATAATTTAACATGGAAATGAATTGTTTAGAATCAAATGAATGTAATGGATTATTTTAGGTATTAAATACCATACCTATATGAAAAAACTGATAAATAACTCCTTCAAAGAAACTAATCAATGGCATTGTGTATAATTTTAAAACCGGAAAAAAGGAATGCAATCAAATTATACAGTTCATACCTGCACTTAAAAATCAACTTTAAAATGTTATAGATTAGTATGCTAAGACATTTAAGAATTCAAATTAATGAAGGAAACTTAAGAAGATAAATTGTTCATTTCAAATTTGGACACAATCCTTTCCAGGTCGTGTTCTATCATTTGTTGGACAAATTCCAAATTGGAATCAATTGAACAAAATTTAATTTCCTAAAAGACTCTAAACCATCCCTAAACTAATCCTTAATGTTTGTTTGACATGTTGAGTGAAGGAGGAGATCTAATTTAACCAAATTGAGAAGTTGAAAATTGCCAGTTCACTAATTATAAGCTTCCATATCCTTTTTGAAAAATTTACCCTTAAAAACATATCAAAAAGTAAAATTGATGTTTTTTTTGTCATAGAGGGCATTGAGAAATTTCCAGAAAGTCCTTATTTTCCCAAATCTGAGCTCCCTATCAAATTTTATGGCCATTTGAAGTTTCACTTCAATTTGGCCTTAAATATATATATATAATATAAATCTAATTGTTAAACCTGAATTTTTAACTTTGAAAAAATTTCCCTAAAAATTCCGTAGCCCCTTCCATCCCGCAACCAATCAAGACCTACCACATGGCACCTTGGAGGGGAAGACCAAATTTAAACTTGTTTTTTTTTGAAAATTTTACCTTGGGAAAATTTTCCCACTTTTCCCCGCATCCCCGCTAACCCACCGCCAATCACGTGCCAACATGTGGCTAGGTGGAAGCACGCGAGATATTTGGACTTATCACCTCTGTTCCCTTTTTGGAAAAAATTACCCTTTGTCCCCATGGCCCCACTCCAGTGTTGTGCCTTGGAATTTATCCTTTCGCGGACGCACGGGCCCTAGCATGACTTTTGATATTTTTTTTACCTTCTGGATAAATGCCTCGAGTTTTTCCACCTCCTGCGTCCAATCACGTGATGACACGTGGCAACCTATGGCTTGGTGGATGTACAGGATTATTTTTGACTTTGAATTTTTGAGTTGTTTGGGACAAAAATCATTATCCTTCCCCGCCGATCTGCCAATTCCTAACCCCTTTCCCACTTTGCGCAAGGACTCAACACATGTCCACCAGGGACCCGCAGAGGCACGGAAGAGTTTTTTCCTTTGTACCCATGCAATGGGAAAAATTCCCCAAGCCACCCTATAACCCGCCAACCCATTGTAGGTGCTTTCCCAACCTCTTGACACGTGTCCCCCTAGCGGAAAATTTTACCTAAAAACTCTATCTGCTCATATCTTGAGTTCTGTAAGGAGTTAGGAGGACTTCTTTATATCACTAGAAAGGTGAGAAAATTTCCTATCCATTGGGACTAGTTTAGAGAAATTTTTGAAGCACTAAGTATGAGAGAAATCCAGTTGAAACTATGATCATGTTAGAGAGTGGGTATGGGGGTAAATTAATCCCTGAACCTAACTGAAACTTCTAGCCTTAAGTTTTGGGCCTTCTGACCTCTGTGAATTGTTAATAAAAGAGAATTTTGTTATTGTGGATTTGAGTTGTTCTAGAATCTATTAGTAGTAGTTATTCCCTAGCAACCTAGTAGTAGACACTCCTAATAAAGTTCTAGGATTGGGTAAGTGAGACCTTACTCCGTTGATTTTAAATATGTATTCCTCTCTCACTGTAATTAAACCCTGCTCTTGTCTTGATCTTGTGGAATTAAATACTTTTGGTATTTAATTGTTTTGGTTCCTTTAACCATAATATTTCTAATCAAAAAATATTTAGCTAAAATGTCAATGTAATCAGTAATTAAATTAATCCCTAGGGAGATTTGAACTAGGTGTGGACTTATTCCTCTTGTTGCTTTTTAATGTGGAATTAGTAATTATTATAATGGGAAACGTTATCAGTTGAATTTAACTGTCTTTGAGGCTTTGGTCGTTAACTCCTAATCAAAACAGAAAATTATTCCATAATTTTCTAACTATACCTAGGTTGTTCATGGTTCTCAAGTAGGTAGTTTTAACCATGCATCACACTTGGTATCAGAGTAGTGGTTCAAAATTTTGAGCCATTGGGCACACTAGAGAACTGGAGACGTGAAATGTAAACCTAACACACCTTTGAATCTAAGAAAACAAACTTGTTTGAAATTTGAAGAAGAAATAAGTATGAAGAAATATTACATTACTCTGTTCATTTGAACTGCTAGAATTAAAATGATAATAAAATAATAATAAGTTGTTTGAGTTGTTGTGCTTGCTTAGTGACATTTTGTCTAAACCCGGGGTAACTAAGAATGTCAGATTAAATTGATTTTTGGTGAACTTCTAGTATAATGGAAACTTGGTTCCCTTTTGAAAATGTGTTGTTTTACAAGCCCTAAAACTTGATATAATTATATGATGCATTAAGCCCTTTGTTAATACCCTTCCTTATTGGATTTTTTGGAATGATTAGTTTTATGATGTGATCCTTGTGATTGGATAGTAGTGGTTGTGTTCTAGGTCAGGAAGAGCTAATTAGAATGTTTTTAGAGTTTCCTTCCTTGAGTGGTTAAGAAAGAGGGTCTGGTTGTCATTTTTCCATGTTGTTACCTGTATGAGAGGGTGGACACTAAGTCTGGGTGTCGTCTAGGACCTAATCCTGTGTATGTGTTCTTGGAACTAACCTCGACATAGAGTACCCCTATTAGTGGCCATGAGAGGCTGTGGAGTGAATGTGACTTAACTTTTGTGTTTTATATTCGTAATCTTGTGTATTTTATCAAGGACCAACGTCTTATTTTATGATTGGATTGAAGAAGCTCTAAGGATCTTTTATTTAATTATAATTCTTGCAAGAATTTTCAAACTTTGCAATGAAGATACTTAGCCACTTTTATTGATTGCTGATATTTCTTGGACTTTATTTGATTGATGACTCAGAGCTCATGATTTTTTTGGCTACTTGGCTAAATGTTACGTGGTTTCCTTCTTACATATTGTTGAGCTAGTTCTATGCTTCATGTATGGTGATAATTTCCATATGGGGGTACACCCTGGGTGTCTTGAATGTCATTTTAGGTGCTTAAATTAATGCCTTGGTTATGGATGCATGGAACCTTGAGTGTGTCTAAGGTCTTAGAGCGACCCTTTTTTTTTTGACCTTGCTAGAAAGAAAGTTTGTTGTGTAGTGTGGTCTAGAGGGCAATCTGACAGTGGTAGTGGTGATTCTATTTTAATCTGGTAAGAGCTTTACCCTCGTCGGAGTAGAAGTGTTTATTTATGGGATTTTAGATTTTGTTAGGATTGGATTTCCTTTGGTTGACTGTAAATGTTTCTATAAAAGACTTTATTTTGATAGTGACTTTTCATCGATGGCATGTTAAATTGTATCTTGGGTTCCTGGGTGCATCATAGAAAGTTTTGACTCATGGAATGTATGCATCTTGGTAATTATGGATAGATTTAATCCTTTTAGGAAGTGTGTTTATTTAAGTGTACTTGTTTTAATCTCTTTACTTATAAATAATTTAACCCTTACCTTAAATTCCTTTACTATGAATAACATTCTATGACCTATTAATCTTTAGGTTACTTGGAAACACTTATGGATGCTTTGGGTCTTTTGGACCTTTCTCTTAAAGATGTTAGTTTGGTAGATCTTAATAGTTAATCTAAATGGTGATTATATTGTACTTCCTCTTTTTAAAATTGTAACTCTTGGTTGTTAAGTTCATGATTTGGTAATTTTTTTGGTTGCCCCATTGCAATTGATGCCTTTTAGTGTGGATGTGGTTCCTTGGAGTATAATTGCATTGTCATCAAGTTGCTTGGTTGGTGGTATGTTGTGGGGACATGAGTATTGATTGGAAAACCTTCTTTGGTTATTAGGGGAGTAAAATGTTACCATCCTAAACCAAAATTTTTTTTGTTAAACCTTAATAGATTTGTAAAAGTAAGATTATACCTCTTTAATGAGCCTTTGTTGAAAATTTCTTATGAAACTTGTGGAGACCCACTAAGAATGTTTAATGATGCTTGAAATTATTCGGTGAATTTTTGAAATCTTTGTGTGATTCATGTTGGCTCATTGTTTCCTAGGTCTTATAGAAAAATTAATATTGTGTTTTCTATGGTGAATGTCTCTGGTTCCTTTAGAATCAAAATGTGGTGTGTTGATTTGTATCTCCTTCCCATAAAAGTAATTTTGTGATGTGTTTGAACCATCCTTCTCATAAAATTTTTATTGATAAGGAGACTCAACCAAAACACCATTAAACTATAATTAAGGATATTTGACCTTGGAACTTAACTGAAGAATAGAAAAAGGGAAGTGATCTTTGTTATACCCTCGGTAGATTAATAGAAGAAATAAAAACCATGTAGAAGAATAGAAAGGAAATATTTTCCATCCACCTTCCTTGCAAGTAAACTAAATGCTCTCTACCAATACAGAATGGTGAGACATCATGCACACCATAGTGGTGCTCTTTATAACATAAACTGATGATGCCATAATAGAAGGAAATTTGTAACTAAGGAAGCATGAAAGGAATGTTCTTATCAAGCAAAGCTATAAATTTTGACTTAATAAGTTGATTTTTAAAATGGGTAAAATTTATGTGTATTGAGTGTAATATATATTTGAACTTGTAGTTTAGTCACCTACCTAAAATTGTGAAACACCCAGTGGATAGTAATGTGTTCTAGTTGGTTATTACTTCTTGTCCATGGATGTATGTGCCTTTCTTGTGGGATTTTTGGGTCATCACACCCTTATCATCCCATAGCTCGACGGGTGTGAGTTGTGGTCCTTTTGGATTGAGACTTATCTTTTGTTTGAGAAGAAACCTCCGTGCGTGTTGTCTTGTCCTTGGAAACCTAAGTTGTTGTAATTTTAAGGCAAAATATGTTAAGGATATAAGATAATTTGGGAAGTCTTCTTTGCTTCATATTTTCTTGGGTTACCTTTTTGTTATAGCCATTTTTCCCATTAGGATGGAAAGTGCAGGATGGTGTTATTCACCCTTGTATTTGATTGGACCCCATGTTACTTTCTCTTCTCCCTAGCAACCTTGAATGGTCCTTTGTGTTCCTTGTGCTCTCTTTGTGGCTATTCTGAGCTTGAGTAGGAAATAAGATAGATAATCCCCATTGTGCTTTAATGTATGGTTCTTGAATTGATATGTTAGTTGCTAGGGGGGATATATATATATATATATATATATATATATATATATATATATATTTTGCTATATGGTTGACTTCTTTAGATCTGGTTGGTATGGTGTGTTCGATTCTTAAAACAAAAGTATAAAAATAAAACTATAGGAAAACCTTGTGGTCTTGACTTTGCTTACATTACCATGAAAATTTAATTGTGCCCTCTCAAGTTATAGAAGTGATTTCCTTGAATAGATCCTTAATTGTAAATTTTTTGATGATTTAGGCGTCCTTTTTTATTAACCTCATCTTGTGTGATCTCAATTTGTGGGACCTTGTGTAGACTTGTTTCTCGTGAAAAATTGGTCATAGCTGATTTTTCTAACCTTGTATGGAAAACGAACCTTGAAATCATGTCTTAAACATGTAGAAACCTTAAATTTTATTAATGTGGTATGTGTCTTAGTGGGAAACTGTGTGGTCATCTCAAGATTATGGAAAATTTCCCTATAATTCCCTCCCTTTGTGGTTACTCTTGATGATCTTTTGGGAAGTATTCTTGTTATATTGTTATGTGTTGTATCTTGTTTGATAGTGTAAAGTTACTCCTTAGATTATTATCATCGTAGCCTTGCATGCTGAAAGCTTAGAACTCATCCCTTACAATATCCCTTCTTCTGCTGGATTATATTGGACCAAACTAGAGTTCTATAGACCCGCACTTGTTGAAGCAAATAAATTCCAAAAAAGGGCATGATCCTTTCTCTATTGCATTGTTTCCACATCGGTTCTTGTGACTTCCAGGAGGAAGTCAAGTCTAAGGGGAGGGGGATGTAGTGCCCACTCTCCTTCGACACTTTTATTCTGATCATGATACTATAGACTTTATGATGGACATCCTTATAGTTTCAATTTAGTATGGTGTTACATGTCAGATCCTGGATTATTGTTGAATCTGATTATATATGATGCATGGTGATTATTAGAGACACTCATATGTGGATGATGATATAATATTGGAATGGATGTTTAATAGAAGTTATTTGTACATGTGATTTTGGATATTATGAGTAGATCTAGAAAATGAATATTTTATGATGCTGATATAGTTGTGGATTAAAAATGCAAATGATGTAGTCGTTTCTTTGATGTTGTTGTGATTCATTTATATAGTTGGTTTTTTTATTTATTTTATATCACGTTGGATGTTCTGATATGGCCACGAATCTGACAGATGTATTTTTGTTTTGTAGGTTTAAAATATCACAACAAACATCACGGGATTGGAGACTAACCACAATAGAATTCTAGGTGAATTTGATAAGGTCACCGTGGCAACTTGGTTTATTGTGTTGTGTGTTGTATTTATTTAGGGGACCCCATGGGGGGGATTTCCTTATATGTGACCATGGGTTTGTGTATTTTATTAATGTGTTTATTTTATTTATTGTTGCATGTATTTTTATTTGTAATGTGTTCTCTTCTTTTAATAAATTAATTGTGATAGATTAATGTCAGGAGATCATATGTTTAAAATTTAAATAAATTAAATTGGGATATGGGAAAGTAATTATTATATTTGTTGGATATTGTATTTAATTTGTAAGTGATGTGTAAGATCTTGTGTAAGGCTGTTTTTGGAGTAAGAAATACTCCACCTCCATGGAAATTCGAATTTTTCCTTGGGGGAAATTTTTGGAGGCTTGTGGGACAAGTAAAACTTATCCCATGCCTCTAAATTTAATCGAACAACCATACTAATGGTTGGAGATGTGACTTTTGACTTGTATGATGAATTTTATTCATCATGTTGCTTGTTTTGGATTTCACTCTCTTACATTTCATTTGATTTGTTTTCCCTTGAGGTGTGGGCTCTTTTGAGTCTGCAAGTAACTTGTCATTTTTCACCGACCTCTTTATTGAGCCTTGGAGTTTGGAGTTTTTCTTTGGTGTTTGAATGTGAAGATGTATGATGTGGCATCCTACATGGATTCACATCATCCTCTTCTTCCCTCTTCTATATATTTGAAACTCTCTTCTTATTTTGGGTTGTTGAACCTTTTTACATTCTTCCTTGGGGGCACATTTTCTTGTGGGAGCTCTTGTTTTTGAAGAAATGTTTTCAAATAGCTTTACATGCTTGGGATATTTCTATTTTGGACTTTGTTTGGCATTTGAAGTTTACTGTTTGTAGACCAAATAACCATGGAAAGGGAGTAATTTAACTCTCTTTTATTTATGTTATTTTCTTGCTGTGTTGTGTGGAAAATGTGTGTTTGTTTTATTTGTTGGCTATTTGGGTAGACAACCTTATGAAGGTGTAGGAGAAGGATATGGGGAATCCATGTGGGGCCATAAGGAAATGCCATGGGCATCAAAATTTTGTGGAGGGAGTTTGGGTTTGGGATCCACCATGGAAAATAAATATCTTGTATTTCTTACTTTTGGGGGGCATAAGGAAATCTGTGGGGGGGGGGCATAAGGAGGGATTTTTGGGGGGCATAAGAAAATGTGTGGGATGAATTATTGTGGCGGGTTTTTATTGGTGGATGCCCAATTCTCAATTAGGAGGCATAAGTAGCTTCCCTCATAGGCCTTTCTCCTTTGGCTTCCAAGATCAAGCTTGAGTTCTGTTTTTAAATGTTTTTAAATGTAGTTATGAACTACTCTTTGTTTTGTGTTGCATTGTGCTTCAAAAAAAAATGTGTACGTGAAAGAATGTTGTGTTGTGGAAGCCAGTTTTTTGATGGTTGAATTACACCTTTGATTGTACTTTGGTTAGGGCTCAGGAGCTAATGATGAAGGAAGGCTTCTCCTTTCATTGGATGTCTTGGTTTGGTGGAGAGAAATTCCTTTCCCCCTCTTTGTTGTGATCAATTTGGAGAAAAAATAAATGAAGCATATTTTTTTTTTGGAGCCAAAGAAATGTACAGTTTGACAGTCCCTTCTTGTGATAAAATTTATTGTATTCCTTCCCATTTTGAAGTGGATGGTTTGTATAATTATTGTAAATGAGAAGTTTCTTGTATTGATGAGGAAATTTTGAAAGTGAAATGTGAAATGTAAAGAGTTATATTCTCTTCTCTATTTTGAAAAAAGGAATGTGAAAGAGTGTTGTATATTTTGTAAATTGTATTTGAAACCAATTGAAAATTATGTTTATTACATTCAGGCATCGAATGATGTAAATATGTTTCTCTTTTTTAAATCAATAAATGATTGTAAGTCTATCTCTTATTTACATTGTTGTAATTGAAATGGGAATATCTAATGGTGATTGAAGCTTTGTTTCATTGCAAGAAGAAGAAACACATAGGTGGGAAGTATATTGTATATTTTCTCCTTTGAATTATAATAAATTTGAAATCAGAACTTGTAATTTAACATGGAAACAATTTTTTTACAATCAAATGAATGTAATGGATTAGTTTAGGTATTAAATACCATACTTATATGACAGAACTGATAAATAACTCCTTTAAAGAAACTGATCACTGACATTGTGTATAATTTTAAACCGGCAAAAAGGAATGCAATAAAATTATACAGTTCATACTTGCACTTAACAATCAACTTTAAAATGTTATAGATTAGTATGCTAAGACATTTAGGAATTCAAATTGACGAAGGAAACTTAAGAAGATAAATTGTTCATTTCAAATTTGGACACAATCCTTTCCGGGTCGTGTTCTGTCAATTGTTGGACAAATTCCAAAGTGGAATCAATTGAACAAAATTTACTTTCCTAAAAAAATCTAAACCCTCCCTAGACTAATCCTCCATGTTTGTTTGACATGTTGAGTGAAGGAGGAGATCTAATTTAACCAAATTGAGAAGTTGAAAATTACCAGTTCACTAATTATAAGTCTGCAGATCCTTTTTGAAAAATTTACCCTTAAAAACTTTTCAAAAAGTAAAATTGATGTTTTATGTGCAAAGAGGGCATCGAGATCTTTACAGAAAGTCCTTGTGTTCCCAAATTTGAGCTTCCTATCAAAATTTATGGCCATTTGAACTTTCACTTCAATTTGGCCTTCAAAAAAAAATATATAATATAAATCTAACTGTTAAACCTTAATTTTGTAGCTTTGGAAAAATTTCTATAAAAACTCCATAGCCCCTGCCATCTCACAACCAATCGAGACCTGTCATGTGGAACCTTGGAGGGTGGGACCAAATTTAAACTTGTCTTTTTGTGAAAATTTTACCTTGGGAAAATTTTCCCACTTTTCCCCGCATCCCCGCTAACTCGCGGCCAATCACGTGCTGACACGTGGCTAGGTGGAAGCACGGGAGATTTTTGAGCTTAGTGCCTTTGTTCCCTTTTTGGTGAAAATTCCCCTTTTTCCCCATGGCCCCGCTCCAGTGTTGTGCCTTGGAATTTATCCTTTCACAAATGCGCGGGCCCGTGCGTGCCTTTTGATATTTTTTTTCCCTTTTGGCTAAATGCCTTGATTTTTTCTGTCACCCGCGTCAAATCATGTGACGACAAATGGTAGCCTATGGCTTGGCGGAGGTACAAGATTTTTTTTGACTTTGAATTTTTGAGTTGTTTGGGGTAAAAATTGTTATCCTTCCCCGCCACTTCGCCAATTCCTCACCCCTTTCCCGTTTTGTGCCAAGACTAGACACGTGTCCACCAGGGACCCGTCAAGGTGCAAAAAGAACTTTTACCTTTGTACCCGCGTGATGGGAAAAAATTCCCCAAGCCACCCCGTGACCCGCCAACCCATTGTAGGTGCTTTCCCCACCTCTTGAAATGTGTCCCCTAGGGAAAAATTTGATCTAAAAACTCTGCTCACTCATATATTTAGTTTCTTAAGGAGTTACGAGGAATTCTTTATATCACCAAAAAGGTGAGAAAATTTCCTATCCATTGGGACTAGTTTAGGGAATTTTTTGAAGTGCTAAGTATGAGAGAAATCTATTTAAAACTCTGATCATGTTAGCGAGTGGGTATGGGAATAAATTACTCCCTAAACCTAACTGAAACTTCTAGCCCTAACTTTTGGACCTTGTGACCTCTGTGAATTGTTAATAAAAGAGAAGTTTGTTCTTATGGATTTGAGTTGTTCTGGAATCTGTTAGTGGTATTTTTTACCTAGCAACCTGGTAGTAAACACTCCTAATCAAGTTCTGGGAGTGGGTAACTGAGACCTTACTCTGTTGATTTTAAATATGTATTCCTTTCTCACTGCAATTAAACCCTTCTCTTCTCTTAATCTTGTGGAATTAAATACCTTGGGTATTTAATTGTTTTGGGTCCCTTAACCCTAATATTTCTAATTAGGAAATATTTAGCTAAAATTTCAATGTAATCAGTAATTAAATTAATCCCTAGGGAGATTTGAGCTAGGTGTGGACTTATTGCTCTTGTTTCTTTTTAATGTGGAATTAGTAATTATTATAATGGGAAAAGTTATCAATTGAATTTAACTGTCTTTGAGACTTTGGCCATTAACTCCTAATCAAAAAAGAAAATTATTCCATAATTTTCTAACTAAACCGAGGTTGTTCATGGTTCTCAAGTAGGTAGTTTTAACCGGGCATCACAGGTCATGCTTTTCTTGTGTCTTGCCCCATACACCAATTATGGCTAGGTCCCGAGAACTTGTTCTTCCGGTGTGTAACAATGTCCTTCTAAACCCTCCTAGAGCCCTTGTGCATGTTCTTCTTATGTTTCCATCCCTTAACTTAGGCCTTGCGATCCCATGCACCTTTTGGTACTTAGTCAATATTTTAGGGGCCCAACATGAATGCAATTTCTAGATCATGGAGAACTGTTATCACCCCTCCTAGTATGAATTTTACTTCTAATTTTCACACATTAAAAGACTATTCTCACACTCTCCTTTTCGAGTGTATCACAACTTTAATGTAGGCTTTGTTTTCATGTACTCTCTCTCCCTAGTCTCTTGGAAAGTTAGATTAGGATTAGATAGTTTTGCTTGCATTACAATAGAATGTGGTAGTTAGTTTAGGAACAAGAACCATCTTTCTCTGGAGATCTATCTCAAGTAAAAATTCCCACAACTTGGAGATAGTACCCATGTTATCCAATCACAGTGTGAGCTCAAGAACACACACTTATGCAAACCATAGGGTGTTATGATTTGGTGATAACACGTTCTTCTTTGATAAGAAGGGAAATGCGAGGATGTATTTTCCATAGCTTCTACCTTATGAGTTTTTATTCAGGAATGGTTACGATATTGTGGACTATAATTTTTGGATCAATATCGGGCATATCAGCATAGGACCAAGAAAAAATGTTGATATGGTCCCAGAGGAAAGAAGTAAAAGCTTCTTGTTCAATAGAATCTGAATAGTATCCTATCTTTTAGATGTGTGGGTCATCTTGAGTGTTAATATTGAATTTTATGGTCAATTCATTCAACATGGTTTGCGTCTCAGAAGGTAATGACCAGTAGGTGAGGATAGACTCATCATCTTGAGATTGAATGACGTTCATAGAAGGTGTATCATCATCAATCATGTTAGTATATATGAAGGGAAGAGAAGAGGGAGACTCGTCATTGCATTGATATGTCAAAGGTCCCAGGGAAATTTTGTTCAAAAAAAAAGTTAGGAGGAAAATATTTGGGATCTATGGACTCCGTTGGTGAAGGTGGTGATGTCTGTGAATGGGGTGGAGAAGGTTTTTCATCTTTAATGATGTCGATGAGGGCCTTCTTGGAAGATGGTAAAGCAAAGCCAATGCCACTGTGATCTTTGTGTTTATGGGTAGTACATGGGATGATGGTATAACGACATTGTTTGTAAAAACCAAAGCCAAAGCCTTTCCATGCGAAATGGTGAAGGAAAGTGTGGGTGAGGTGGCGATTAGTGAGAGATTGGATGTCAGATGAAAATTGTCATGTTTGGGATGGTGGTTTGGGTGAATAGGTGGAAGTATCAAGTCCCCCATATGTTAAGTTGGTGCGAAGGTGGGGAGGACCATAAGGTAAAATCTCTCTTATGTGATGGTCATAACGAGTATGTTGGCGTAGGTTTCCATACTCTTGCAGAGTGAGGAATGTGTTGATATTGTAGAGGTAATTATCCCTTAGAGTGAGGCATCGAAAAATACCCTCTAAGGGATCGGTAGTAGATATGTGGGAAGCGGGGATAGATGAATTACTAGGTGATTAGGAAGGAATGGTATTGGTTGGTTTGGAAGTAGATGGGCTAGTTGTAGAGATTGCGGTAGTAGTAGGAATAGAATATTTAGGTGTTGTGGAGGTGGAGGAAGCATTGGTGGATGGGGTTTTGGGTGAAGGAGAAGTGGGGGTAGTGGTAGATGTCTTAACTTGTACAAGGAAATCATTAGGTTGGTACAACATGTTACAAGTTTTGAATTGTGATGAGTCAGCTAGGATGGTATAGTTTTCCTTCATGTTCAAATTTTACATAGCGGTGTAAATTTGAAGGAACACAATCCATGACATGAATCCAGGGTCGGCCAAGAAACATGTTATACTAGAACTCCCTCTCTAAGACATAAAACAATTTGGGGATAGTGCGAGGGCCTACGTGAACATGAAGAATAATGGTGCCAAGAGTGAAAGTGATGGTGTTATTTGAAGGAATGTTCATTTTATTATATGTGTGTGAGAGGAGGATGTTGATGCTATCACCACCATCAATCATAACACGTCATACACATATATTATCGATATAGACAGAGATGAAAAGGGAGGGATCATGGTCATATAATTGGAGAGGTATAATCTCCTAATCATAGAAACTGAGGATAGCTACTTGATGAGTGGATGTGGGGGTAGAAGAAGGATATGATTTGGTAAGGAAGGCCACATGGTAAGGGGTGATAATGGAGGCCACTGGTGTGGGGTCGTTAAGTAAAACCTTAATGGATTACAAAACCTCCATAAGGGCTTGTCGATGAGATTCAGAGCTTTAGATGAGATTGTACAAATACATTTTTAGAGGGGATTGATGTAATTTTTTTTATCATCGTACGATGGGTGACCCCATAATAAATAGAGTATGCAGGTCCTCAAATGGTGATTTTGGGTATGGGTGAAGATGGTATATTGGGCACGTGATTGGTTGATAGGCTATTTTATTTTTCTTTTCCTTTGTCCTTTTGGGCATGAGTGGAAACTTGGATCATGTTAATTTGAGGGAAAGAGGTAGATGGAAAAGGTATGTCATGACTAGTATAATGACATGATGGGAAAAAACATAATGCGGGGTAAGAACCTTGAGAATATAGTAGGGCACACTAACATTTAGGAAGTGGTTTTTCCAACTCTATGATACGAACCATGTTGATCTCAAATTTTGGAGGTAGATAAAAGGGTTATGGGGGTGGAGATGGATGTCATTGAAGAAGAAAGGGATGATGGTTTGTGGTGATAGGTGAAGGTTGAACAGGTTCCTCATCAAGGAGATTTTCGTCGTCAAAATTTTCTTCTGGAGGACATAATTAGAGGAGAACATTTTTTAGAGCCTTACAACCTTCTACATCATGTCTTGGCACATGATGGTAGGCACAAATTTTAGTTTCATCAAACCCTTTTGGTTTGGGTTTGAGGGAGTTATAAATTCTAAGTGGCAGTAATGTGATGACTGAGGTCTCTAAGAGGTTGGCTAAAATGTTAGCGTAGGAACCCACCAATGGATCATACTTGGAAGTGAGTGTGAGTTTGGGTAAAGGTGTAGATAATTGTACTGGGTGAGGTGTTATAGGAGGGGGAATGGGTTGGACCACTGGTTTGGTAGTGGATATTATCTTAGGTTTTGATGGTATCCGCTTGGGTAAATGTGCAGTAGAAGAACTAGCGATGGCAGGTGTTGTTGACTTAACTACCTTGTTGGAGGGTAGTGGGTTATTTTCTTTCGGTTGCACCTTCTTGAGTAAAGGTGAGATGGGATTACGCAATGCAGAAGGGAAATAATATGGTGGAAGAGGATGGGTTATTGTATGTACCCAAAATTGTAAGGTATTGTACTCCCGGAATAGTGTAACAAGTGCCCCAATGATGATACAGGTCTCATCGCAAGGTGTTCGGGATTCATAAAAGCCCTCGGAGTATGCGTTAACATCACGCATGCCCCGCTTAGCCCCCGTGTCATTTGTTTTCCCATTTTCCCCTCTTTTCTTGGCCTTTTTCCCTTCAGTTACGAAACCGCCGCCCTGCCTAGGCGGCGGTCGAGCGGCGGTCCTGTAACCGCTGCCCTACTCAGAGCGGCAGTCCTGCACATGTTTTCCAGAAAGTGCTTTGATGTAACTCACGTAAAATATCAACGTTTCACCAGCTTTTCTTTACCGACTTGGGCTTGCATTTATATTTTTGGTCCCCTGGAATAGTGTTTGGCCATTGTTTATGGTTTTTAAAGTTCAGTTTGGTTTTGATCTTTGGGTGAATGAAAGATATAAATAAATGGTTTGTGCACAAGCAAATGGTATGTCCCTCATTCACTTTCAGGCTCTGATTTTCATAGTTCAGTCTTTTATTTTGTTTAGAAGCCATAGTTTTAATTCCTTGCATGCTTAGTTAGCATTGTTCAGCTGTTGGTAAGCCACATACCCATCTTGTGCAGGTAGTATTGTTATTTCACCCAATCCGGCCCTGAAGTTTGTCTCTGAATTTCTCTTTGCATTGGATTTATCTTTCATTTTGCTTACAATGCTTGGTTTAGTTCATTATATGTCTAGTTAGCATTATTCAACTGTTGGTAAGCCACATATCCAGCTTGTGCAAACGGTGTTATTGTTTTATCCAATCCATCGGAGTAGAATAGCTTAGGAAGCCATTAAAGTTGCAGGTTTTTCTCTTCAAACAGGATAGTTTCAGGTTCTGGTTGCTTTATGTTGCATGACTCGCAGTAAAATCCCGCTAGGAATTGCATAAGCCAAGCTCTGTACTCTTGCGCTATCCCTCTCCTACTCGCATTTTTAGTCTGCATTCTGAGCTGTCCTTGTCCCAATATATACTTCTGTCGATGCTAGCATTACAAGCTTTTCTAGATCCATGTGAACATGAAAGAACAAGGAGATCACACTGAGGGGACAAGATCACATACACCATCGAATTCGCCACTGTTCTGCAGAATCCAGGTTCTAGCTTTCAAATTTTTAGTTAGAATCATATCAAATAAAGTAGTTAAAATTTATTCATTTCAGTAGATTATATTCTTGATATTGCCAGGGAAGTTGTGGGGATTGATAGTTTCTGAGAAACTATGATTCACTCTTCACTTCTGAGGTAGGATCGAGAATTTCACAAATAGATTAAGCAAGTTATTTCATTATTTAGAATAAGTCTACAAATTGCACATGCAAATAACTACACTTGGTTATCTTGTTTGTTTTTAAATTGTTATTTAGTTGTTATTCCTAGATACGTTTAAATAGCTACTTTCCTTAAATTCTTAAAAAGTTTCTCAGAAAAATAGAAGTTATATATGTTTTAGTTTTATTCCACGTAGTTAGAATTTTCTTTATTACAGTTAGATTTACAGTTTATTTTGTATGACAATCACGGGACCTCGGGAGCCCAGGGAATACATATTTGAGCCAATCGTGCCTTAATCAAACCTCGTCACAGCAATAGTTTACATAGATAAAAATCTCAGAATACAAGTATTCCAAACAACAACACATTTACAACTGATCAGTTCTTAGTTGAGAGGGTTAAATATAGAAGACAACCAAGCACACACGTTTTGGTCAAATCAACCAAACTACAGATTACCCTAGGGAAACATTCACATGACTGTAGAAGGGTTCGAAAGAGAACAAACCTTTGGTTGTGATCCTTTCATCCCACAGCCAGGTGTAGGAGATACTCTCACAGACATAGATACTAGTTTAAGGATCCAGGTTACACGAACGCCTGTGATATATTATGAGAAAATCACGTAGTTATTGGTCCTAAACATAGAAGCTGAGAAAGCATATGATTACTGGATACTAGGAATCAGGACTTGATTTCGTATATGACCATAACAGGACCGCAACAACCAAGACTCTACGGTTGTGACCCACAAGTCCCACATCCTAACGAAACCATAAGTCAATCAGATATAAACACTGGCCTACGCACACTAGTATTCAAATCCACCCCGCTTCCACCCATCATCATCGAACAATTGTCCTTACTAGATATAGCGGCTAACGAAGCTAGAGAATTCTGGACTAGGCCAAAGAATCGTCTGTAGAGTCAATTGTTTCCACCATCCACCATATGACCTTATCTGGAGACATACACAAAACTATCCCAGGTCATTTCCCACGTATTCCACATCCCATAGATCGAATCACGCCAGAGCTCGATATTGATTAGAGCCTTTGAGCAGTCATCCTTGCCGATCGATCTATCACACCGGTCTAAGTTAGAAGGGCCTTCTTTGCCTTAGATTTGCAAATTCCACTAGTGCGTATCAAAGACATTAGATTTCCTAACTAGTTTGTCTACATCCCATGCATATTCCATCCCACTGGCTTTCTCAGCATGACCTCGGGAGGTCGGGTATGCGGAAGATTTACCTGTAGATTACCACGCTCGCTTGTCACTTTTCTGGCATACAAAATTTGTGAACCCGACGTGAAGCAAACAAAATTAGTGAAGCTGACGTAAACTTCCTACTTTCTCATTCAGAGTCATAGTATCACATGTTCTTTCACAAATCACCTTCGCTCCTTCCCATTATTCTGCGGGCATTCATATACCCCCCGAATATGTCAGGATTCGATGCATATGGCAGACCCCTCTTGGGTCTCGAGGCATACTATGCCCAACAAAACAAACAATCATAACCCTCACTCTCAGTATGGGGTGACAACTATTCAACTAATCAGTTGTCAACACAAACCCCAAGAAATAGATATAACTTGTCTTTTCAAACAGGGGAGTTAGATCAACCCCCTCGAACGCAACAAACAAATCCTTCAGGCTCGAATAATATGACGTTTACCAGAGAATCTGGTTCATCTCCTCAGATGCTACTTAGACCACAAATTAGTAGACAATCTGACCCATACCTAGTCTTAAATGATGAACAGTCAATACGTTATCCTAGGAGTGAACAACATTCTCGGGGTATGTACTCACCTATAGGAGGTTTACAAATACAACCCAAGATCTCTTTTCAAAGAAAAACCTCTATGCCACTGTATATAGGAAATACTCTTGGAGAAACTTGGCAAGATAGCGATCAGTTTATAGCAGGATATCACATGCCTATACAACACCAGGGTATACAACAAACGCCGCTCAAGAAAAGCACCGTGACTTCACCAAATGAAGTCATTTCAACATTAGTAGAAAAAGTGAGAGGGTTAGAACTTGCTCAAGCAAGTCAAAATCCTCAGTTCATGCAAACAGGAAGTTCCAATCCTCCATACCACTCTGGCCAAGTAGATCTCCTCACAGGAGTAGGCACGTTAGGCATGCCTCCTCAATATCCACAACAAACACCAACAAGGCCTGTCATCTCTAACATTATTTCTCCCGGTCTAGTATCAAACAACCCATTACTAGACAATATCCCGTCATACTTAAACATGTACTCCAAATCACCACAAGGAGATATTTTCTCCTCTCCCAACCTTTTTGCTCAAGCGCAGGGACTTCCCTATGCCCCTGCCAATGTATATGCTGTGCCATATCAACAACCTATCCCACCATCACTCCCTCAGCAAGCACCATTAATGGTCAAAAACTATGCGATAGGGACTTATTCAGAATATCTGAAAGAGCCCTTAGACTTCACCATACGAAGTGTCATGCTTCCAAGACCTCTTCCCGATTTAACCAAGTACAAAGGTGAGGGAGATCCAAACACGCATATCAAAGCTTACGCTACAGCCATACGTGAATTACTCCCTTGGGATGGGGTTGTTGCTAAAATATTCCCCAAAACGTTGGAAGGCATTGCTCTCAACTGGTATTATAGAATACCTGAAGCCTCCATCCATTCATTTAAATAGCTCGTATCAGAGTTCATTAAGGCGTTCAACATGAACAAACTGTTGAGAACAGGAATCAGGGAATTCTTGCACATCAAACAAGAACACAACGAATCTATCACCCATTTCATCCAGAGGTGGCGTACAGTTCTTTATTCTTCAGCAAGTGCTCCAAACATGGATCAGATGGAACTATGCGATTTATTCCTTCATCCTCTTAGCAAAGAGGTGAAGGAAGAAGTCCAGAAGTTCCCACTAAGAACTTACGATGAAGTACTTGAGAGCACTCTTCGAATAGACCAAGCAGCGATAGATAGTGCTTGTAAGACATATGGAGCAAACGGGAGGTTAATCACCTCCAGCCAGAACACTATAACTACCATGAATGTCAATCAAGGACCCAAAATCCTTAACAAAAATTAGGGTGTAACAACGGATGGAGTAACCGACCAGCCCAAGAGGGTAAATGTTGTCAATACTCCATCACAAACAAATAACCAACGAAACAACAACTTTACCCCGATAATCAATACAGTGGATTTTAACCATCCACAACAACAACAACAGTGAAATCCTATACAAGGGCCAAGCCAAAACTCATTTGGTTATCAAAACCAAAGCCAGAAACAAAAAATGCAAAATTTTAATCCTAATAGGCAACCGTTTGATCAGAATTTTAGGCCACAATATACACCAAACCAACAAAACAGGAATTACAATCCCAATTCTTATTGTGGTTTCCACAAAATTCAGGGTCATGATACTAGAACGTGTTGTGACTACAATAAATTCATGCAACGTTTTCCAGAAGAACAAAGACAGTTATTCACAGATTTGTTTTTGGCAGATCCCGTGTCATCACCACCAAATACACTCGTAGGGGCAGTTTCCCCTCAGAATGCTCCCCTCAAGATCTTCAATTATCCACTCCCAAATCATGATAGCAACAGGTTGAATCCAACTAGAACAAACAAAAGTGCAATGACAGGAAACAATGATCATGAAGCCTCGACTTCACTAAATCCATCAGTTGCGTCACAGTTGGGAAGTCAACCGAGACCCAAGATAGTCAGTTTGGTAGAATTAGATGCTGAACTACCTATCAAAGCTATAACAAGAACACAAAAATATTCCTCTCAACCGAGCCCAAGTCATCTTCCAGAAATAGATAAGAGTCAACAAATAGTAGAAAAACCCGTGGGTGCCTATGATTTAATTAGTGACCTAACAAAGACCTTCTCGCACATTTCATTTTTGGATTTACTAAAGAACTCTCCTCCTCACAGAGCTACTCTTTTAGAAGCATTAGGTCTAGGTCATCTAATTAACATCACTCCACCTCCTGAAACACAAGTAAATCACGTAGATTTTGATATCCACCCTCCAGGGCAGCCGGACAAGGATGTCAAATTCATATTCGAAATAAGTAAAATGCCTACAGATGCTGAGATTGCACGCCGAGGTGATCCAGCCTTACATTTACAAGTATGGGTTTATAATAACTATGTAAAATAGGCAATGGTTGACGATGGGGCCGCAATTAACATAGTCCCTTTCTCTTTCCTCCAAAAACTAGGATATGGGGAAACAAACTATTCCACCACTCGAAATACATTGAGAGGCTATGATAGCCTTAAAGCTACTTCGATAGGAACTATAATACTCCCGGTCACCTTAGGACCCAAAACAATCCTGACTGAGTTTTATATTATAGATCAGGAAACTAATTATAATATGATACTCGGCCGACCATGGATACACCGAATGAAGGAAATACCTTCTACGTTATTTCAAGAAGTAATATTCTTGCATCTAGGAAAGGTATTTGTAGCCAAAAGTGATCCAAAACCTTTCGATTTGCACCTAGCTGATTTAAAGAAAAGACCAAGTGTGCACTCAGAATTTGAACTTCCAACAAACCAACTTAATAAACCCACTAACCCAAAACCAGAGGAGAAGTTGGTACCTACAACAGATCTTGAAACTATCAGCATAGCCAAAACAACCCCAACCCCCAATGATAAGGCTAAAGAAACGGTATCATTAGGGACTACTGCAAAAATCGTTGAGTTAATAGAACAAGATTTACCAATGTTCTTACCATTTGATTCAGTAGGCATAGGATATTCCCTAGGTGTTGGTTCCCTTCTAGCAGAGGACCTTTGCATGGTAGAAGTAGAGTGCGCAAACACATCAAATGCCCCAACATCTATGCTCCTGGCTAAGTATTGGACTCTCCATTTTGACGGAGCTAAATTCTGTTATGGAGTGGGGGCAGGTATAATTCTTACTTCGCCCGAAGAGAAAGTCCTCCCATTTGCCTTTAAGTTAAACTTTGAATGCACAAATAACGGCACTGAGTACGAAGCCCTCCTCCTTGGCCTCACCTTAGCCAAGAGAATTGGTTTTGACAAAATCAGAGTCTTAGGAGACTCGCAATTAGTGGCAAACCAAGTTTTTGAGGTATATGAAACCAAAGCCGAATACTTGCAGCTTTACAAAAATGCCATATTAGATTTAAGCAAGGCATTTAACTTCATATCCATTGAAGCAATCCCGTGAGAGAAAAATCTTCTCGCTGATTCAATAGTAACTTCAGCATCACGTTTTACTCCAGGCAATGAGTTAGAAGATACCCATTTCACGGTGTCCATTCGTGATGAACCATTGATAAAAACAATGACAAATCCCCTTGCAAGCGGAAGTGAATCTACCACCCCAGACCATGTCGATAATAATATGGCCAATTTGGAATACTTAAACGCCTATGCGGCATTACATCTCTCCTATCATATGCTAGATTTGTCCTTAATTCCACATTCGTCTTCCTATTTCGGAAATCCCATGATGGATATCCCCTCACAAATAGAACCTAGTATATACGCAATATAAAATGGGGATGATTTGGATTTACCTCCAGCACCACCTGAGTTTGAAGAGGGTAACGCCTCTTTGATCGAAGAAACAATTGATGTCAACATCGGGACAGATGAAGAACCAAAAATCTTGAAATTAGGATCATCCTTAACCCCAGAAGAAGTGGAAATACATACGCGGATCCTCAAAGAACATCAGAAGGCATTTTCATTTAATTATAAGGAAATGATAGGAGTTACACCCCATATTGCGGTGCACAACCTCGTCACTAAATCAGATGCAAAGCCAGTTAAGCAAAAATCAAGACCTATGAAACCCAAGGTAGCTCTCATGGTAAAGGAAGAAGTAATAAAACTCCTTCAGGTAGGATTCATCAAACCAGTGGATTACTCCCAATGGGTATCTAACATTGTTCCCGTTCTCAAGAAGAATGGAAAGATACGCATTTGCATAGATTTTCAAGACATCAACAAAGCATGTCCTAAGGATGACTTCCCGTTGCCATCTATTGATGTCATTGTTGATGCAACAGCTGGGTTTGAACTTTTGTCTCTCATGGATGGATTCTCAGGATACAATCAAATCAAAATATCTGAGCAAGATCAAGCTAAAACTATGTGTATAACTCCTTAGGGAACCTATTGCTACGTTGTTATTCCATTCAGTCTCAAGAACATTGGTGCTATGTACCAGTGAGCTATGACATATATATTCCACGATTAAGTCATAAAATCATGGAATCCTACGTTGATGACTTATTGGCTAAGGCCAAGAAGCGTTGTGATCATCCGGAAGTACTCCGCATCATTCTTTCATGCCTAATAGAATACGAAGTCACACTAAACCCAGAGAAATGTGTCTTTGGCATAACAGGAGGAAAACTCCTAGGTTACATCATATCGTCATGGGGGATAGATGTTGATCCAACCAAAATTTGGGTTATCCTTGAAATGGTCACACCTGCGAGTGAATCTGGAATCAGATCATTTCTTAGAAAACTGGGTGCAATCCGAAGATTCATCCTAGACTTAAGCTTCATCGTTCATCCAATCAACAATTTACTCAAGAAATAATATAGCATTGATTGGTCCAAAGACTGTAATGAAGCCTTTGAATCAGTTAAGCGTTTCCTATTATCACCACCTACGCTAATGCCACCTAAGTTATATCACCCGTTAATTCTATATTCATGAGCTACCGGTGTCTCACTGGCCTGTATGTTGGCCCAAGAGGACGATGACAAGAAGGAACACGCGATTTATTTCATTAGCCAAACACTACTCGACTATGAAACATGCTATACACAGGCAGAATGAGAATGCCTTGCCATAGTCTTTGCTACTAAACGCCTAAGACATTATATGTTGAATCAAGAAATGAGGGTCATGGTAAAAATAGACCATTTACAAACTTTCCTCACACAAGGGTCATTGTTTAAAAAGGCTGGATGTTTTATAACCTTAATGGGAGAATTCGAATTAACGTTTGTAAATCAGAAGTTAGTTAAGGGACAAATCATTGCGGATTGGTTAGCTGACAACCCATTAGACGGAGGTGATTTAGTAGATTTAGACTTTCCAGATGAGTGCGTATACTACATCGAAGCCCAACCCTCTATCTCTGAGTGTCTTTGGTACACTGATATCATTAATTATATCATGGACCATATGTACCCAGAAGGAGTTACACCACAACAAAGAAGGCGGTTACGCATAATCGTAGCTAAATACATCATTATAGAGTAGGTTCTCTATCGAAAAACATTTGATGGAATGCTCCTAAGATGTGTCGACACGGAGGAATCCAAGAAGATTCTCCATGAATCTCACAGTGGAATATGTGGAGGCCACTTCGATGGCCATGCCACCACTCGAAAAATACACCGAATGGGCTATTTCTGGCCCACTCTAGAACATGACGAGATAGAGTTTGTACGCAGGTGTCATAAGTGCCAAGAATTCTCCCATGAGATTCATATGCTGGCACAAGCTCTACAACCAATCGCTACTCCATGGCCCTTTTCTACATGGGGTCTAGACTTAATAGGGAAGTTCTCTCCCTCATCCATAGATGGCCATAATTTCATAATCACGGCCACTGAATATTTTACCAAATGGGTAGAGGCTATGCCTCTTACCACTGTACCTGGTTCTGTAATCACCAAGTTCATTTTGAACCAAATCATTTGCAGGTACGGTATCCCACAAATCATTATCTTTGATAATGGAACTTCTTTTAAGAATGAAGAGGTTCGCGAACTATGCAACAAATTTAAGATAAGCCATCATACGGCTTCCTTGTATAATCCCCAAGCCAACGGACAGGCTGAAGTGACAAATAAGACACTGAAAGCCATTCTCCTTAAAACGGTAAAAGAAAAAAAATGAGATTGGAATTTGAAGTTATATCCGGCCTTGTGGGCCCACCGAACCTCAATAAGAACACCAACGGGAGCAACTCCTTTCTCGCTGGTATTTGGGCAGAAGCAGTTCTCCCACTTGAGGTCAAAATACCCAGTCTCTGCATTTCACTACAAGGGATTCTGGATGAAGACACTTACAGAGAAGTGCATCTTTCCCAACTAGAAAGCCTAGATGAAACTAGGTTAGATGCTAAACAACGACATAGAGCTTATGTTGACTGAATGTGCCGGTAGTATAACAAGAAGGTCTATGAACGTGACATATACGAAGGTGATCTAGTTCTAAGGCTAGAAAGCCGGATCGACAAGAATACCGGCGAAGGAAGGAAATTCCAGCCCAAATGGTTGGGCCCATACCGAGTCATGAAAGACTATGGAAATGGTGCTTACCTCTTATGTACGCTAGAAGGTGAGGAATTTGGTGAAACAGTCAATTCCCTACACCTCAAGCGGTTCTACGCATAAGCAACTAGCACTACTTGTATAATTATCTACATTGCATCTTCATATAGATTAAGATCATTTTGTCCACTTGTTTCTTACATAAATTGTGATCAAGGAATATATTCTCAAAGCAATTCATTACAAACTCATGATGTTGTTGGCATAAAACTCTTTAATCATACCTCTCCATCTTCATGTATCATTAAATCATCTCGGAATCTTTTATTAAATAAAGCTAGATATGACAAAGTCTTAACGGTAACCATACCAAGATCTGCAAGTTTATTCTCACTTTGATTTATTCTTAGGATAGGTGTCTTGCCTATGGTTTGTTCTAGAAGCTTCATGGTGTCACATCTATCCCTTATGTATATCTTTTTGGAAATAAGCACATACTGACATTTTACTCAAGAAAACAAGTCAACAAATGATTAAACAGAAAATTTTAATTTTACACATTTCCTTACCCCACCAACCTTCGGTGATGAGCTTGTGTCTCTTACTAGTGACATAGGGTTGGGAAAGGATGGAAATGCCCTTACTCGCCTATACCTTGCCCATGATGATAAACCCACGCTTCTTACTAGTAGCATGGGGCAAAGTACAGGGGGTCCTCTTGACAAAGCAAACGTTAAAAGTCATGAACAAACAATTCAAACTTTGAGTCAAAAATGAATGAATCAGATGTCCAAAATTCCAAGAGAGTTAAAATCCTAAAAAACCAGATTTTTTCTACTATGTGGCCATCTACGGATCTAAGTCTAGATAAATCGCAAAGTAAGTTACATTCTAAACTATGAAGTCACTCGGGTGGAGTAAACTTGTAGTTTCCTATTTGGTTCCACCAAAGCTTTGTCTGTCTTTCATCGCTATCATTTCAGCTACACCTCATAACTTGTGCCCTTTCTAGCTCTCAGTGAAGAGCCCTCGCATCTTACTAGTTGCGTGGAGTTAGGAGTGGGGCAAGTTTATATGTTCATCATACTGGTTATATTCATCACTTTGCAAAACAAACATGAGGTATCCAAAATTGCTTACGGAAGCTAAGATTCAAAATCACATTACATCTACATATATCAGCATCATGAAATACACAAAGGGAAACAAACATTTGCATCATCTGTTCTCCATTGCATACATTCTAAAAAGCATATAAATATACATCGTAGTATATACAAAGAAACTGGAAATAGAAAGGAAACCATGAGTGCCAAGATTTCGACCCAAAACGAATGCATATATATAAATGATCAACGTTTATATATAATGCCATCATGCACTAAGCATGGTCAAAATGCTCAAAGAGCCCGTGATATACAAAGAAATATACAATACAAAATACACGAGAGCCAAGTGGCCTCTCAATCCCTATGCGACCCCTCCGAAGGTGCACACCCATGCCTAGGACTCCGGCTACACCAGTGCTCTAAATGTATGGAGGGCTCAGGGTATCGAGGAGCAACTGCAGTCTCACCACGATAATGGCTCCTCATAAGGCGCTCAGCCATCCTATAGCCCGCTAGCTCGGTGTGAAGGGTCGACACCATCCTGGCCACGTGTCAGACAGGAGAAAAAACATCGGTATGCCTACCGGCTGCTGAAGGCTCCCCAGCATCCACAGAAAACTCCGCGCGGGTCCTATCCATGGGGATCATCAAGGAATCGGTACATACCCTGCGGATCAAATCCCGCCACTCATCAACAGTCTCTGCAAACAAACGAGAAAATGAATTAGAAACTAAGAAAGAAACTAAAAGATACAAAATAACAACTAAGGAGAGCCTAGAAATAAACATTAAAAGGGAGAAAGGGTAACTTACTTGGATCCCTAGGCCTCCAAGATGGGTCGCTAGGACCGGCACCTGCCGCGGATGCCACTACCGAGGCAGGGGCAACATGTCACCCTGTAACTGACTCATCCTCTCCACCATGGCCCTGAGAGAGTGGCTCCTTTGAAACTAGAGTGTCCTTCTCTGTGCTCTGCTCAGCCCTCTCTGCCTGCATAATATCTTGAGTGTCATGCCACTCAGGATCGCTGTCCTCGGTCTCCTCCTCTGACCCTCCCTCTATGAACTCCTCGGACTCGGATTCAATATCAATAGGGTCATCAATGCTATGAGCAAGACCCACGGCTATCTGAAGCAAAGGTGCCCGAGGTGCACCAGCTCTCCCTCTAGCATGAACTATCCTCCTAGCTGCAATAGGAATGCCAGGAGTAATCACTGTCCAACCTCGGCCTCTAGGCCCCCCTCTGGCCTCGCGAACTGATCTCTAAACTGGTGCCACTGGGGGAAGCATACCCACATATGGAAGACCAAACTACTGAGGAACTTAGCCAAAGGGTTGCACCTCCACTCGTCCCACTCGATCGATAAGATGCCCTGTGGTGGAGCAGGAAATCAAGGTAAGGGCCTCCTCACCCCATATACTGGCCATGGTTTGGTATGGTGTTGCCTCCATATCGGCGGTAGTCAGAGAAGCAATTGGCTGATGAGGTGCTCTAAGAACCGACATGTCTGTCCATCTGGCTGCCCTAAAAACTCCAGGATCTGCTACCTCCACACCCCTGCCATAAGGGATGAAGCACTCATAAACCCAACTCATGACTAGAGTCGGGTGGCTCAAAGACTACCCATGTAAATGGACCACCCTGTATAGATCATGGTAGGTGGTCCCAAGAATATCTGCTCCCCAAGCTTATATCCGGCCGTGGCCCTCTATCTGTGCAATAATGGGCCCCCAGCAGTATAATAACATGTCACCTCCCATGTCCCCGATCAATCTCTAGGAAAGGATCCCCATGATGGACTGGCAAAGTAAAAGGATAGGCAAAGAAGGAATGGATTGAACTCTCACCCCCTTCTTCGACCCCGTGGAGATGACTGCATCTCCCATATATGTTGCCCACTGTGAAATCTATGCCCGTGAGCCTGTTGTCTCTAATGAAAGTCACCTCCCGATGATCGGGACCCCCAGAAAGTGGTAGACGTCCTCTAATGTAATGGTCCACTCACCATGGACCCCTGACAATCAGAAGGTGTTCCGATCTGCATCCTAGTAAGAGAATAAGTCACAAAGGATGTGACTAGATGGTGCAACCTGGGGCACGTGTGATATGTGCAATATGTCGGCTCTCTGTAGTGTGTCCTCCTCATCCTATGAGAGGGCATCTAGTACCCCTGAGAGCCAATCACACTCTCTCTCTCTGCTCCATCTGATGTACTCCTCCCTCACCTGCATACACCCAAAAACACACAAAATAGAGCAAGTTAGCATCTAGGCAATGCTGAGAAAGTCATAAAAACACGTATAAATGCTAAAAATACAAGTGCAATCTCAAATATAAGTTCCTTTTGCATTCTGTGCAAAACCGCCGCCCTGATCAGGGAGGCGGTTTTGTAACCACCGTCTTAAAGGTGAAGGTCGTGTAACCACCACCCTGAACAGGGCGGCGGTCGTGTAACCGCCGCCCTGAATAGGGTGGCGATCGTGTAACCGCCACCCTGGCCAGGGTGGCGGTCGTGGTCTGAAAATCCACGTGGGTTTTTAATCTAAAAAAAGCCTAAAACATGCAAAAAATGACCATTTAACCTAAAAATGGAGCCTACCCAGTAGGCAGCCCCCCTAGATGGACCTTTTAACACTAGCATTTTCAAAAATGACCCCCCCATCACAACAAATTTAGCATTTCAAGTTTAAGGGGGGGAAAACACAAAATTGAAGAAAACCAACCTGTGATCTAGTGGGGCGGTGTTCCACACGTGGAGGCATGATCACTATCTCACTGCAGATGTTTTGACTATATTCATGCAAGAAACCATCACCGTGGCTCCCAGAGCTCAAAATCAATCAAATCAACTCTCACAAATGAATAGGAAAATGGGCCCACTTTCATATATATAGCGCCCTTATTCGTTTTAAATGACTTTTTCACAGGTTTGGAGCGCTGATGGAGGTAAGTTCCTATCCCCGCACAAATGGTACGTTCTCATTTCCCTATTGTTCTTAGCATTTATTTTCGAACTATTGTATCTATCTGCATTTGAGTTCTCTTTTCATTTTGCAGGTAGTGGGAATTTTGGATGACGTCACTTCAACACACGGACGTGTCAGGTATAACTTCTAACTTCCCATTTTGGGACTGCCATACTTGGACCAACTGTTTTACACCTCTTCATGGCTAAAACGCTTCTCTCTGAGTGGGCAATATGTACGTACCCAAAATTGTAAGGTATTGTACTACCGGAACAGTGTAACAAGTGCCCCAATGATGATACAGGTCTCCTCGCAAGGTGTTCAGGATCCAGAAAAGTCCTCGAAGTATGCGTTAACATCCTGCATGCCCTGCTTAGCCCCCACGTCCTTTGTTTTCCCCTTTTTCCCTCTTTTCTTGGCCTTTTTCCCTTCAGTTACGAAACCGCTGCCCTACCTGGGCGGCGATCGGGTGGCGGTCCTGTAACCGCCACCCTGCTCAGAGCGGCAGTCCTGCACGTGTTTTCCAGAAAGCATTTTGACGTGACTCACATAAAATACCAACGTCTCACCAACTTTTCTTTGCCGACTTGGGCTTGCATTTATGTTTTTGGTCCCCTGGAATAGTGTTTGGCCATTGTTTATGGTTTTTAGAGTTCAGTTTGGTTTTGATCTTTGGGTGAATGAAAGCTATAAATAAATGGTTTGTGCACAAGAAAATGGTCTGTCCCTCATTCACTTTCATGCTCTGATTTTCATAGTTCAGTCTTTTATTCTGTTTAGAAGCCATAGTTTTAATTCCTAGCATTGTTCAGCTGTTGGTAAGCCACATACCCATCTTGTCCAGGAAGTACTGTTATTTCACCCAATCCGGCCCTAAAGTTTGTCTCTGAATTTCTCTTTACATTGGATTTAGCTTTTATTTTGCTTACAGTGCTTGGTTTAGTTCATTATATGTCTAGTTAGCATTATTCAACTGTTGGTAAGCCACATATCCATCTTGTGCAAACGGTGTTATTGTTTTATCCAATCCATTGGAGTAGAATAGCTTATGAAGCCATTAAAGTTGCAGGTTTTTCTCTTCAAACAAGATAGTTTCAGGTTCTGGTCGCTTTATGTTGCATGACTCGCAGTAAAATCCCGCTAGGAATTACATAAGCCAAGCTCTGTACTCTTGCGCTATCCCTCTCCTACTCGCATTTTCAGTCTGCATTCTGAGCTATCCTTGTCCCAATATATACTTCTTTCGATGCTAGCATTACACGATTTTCTGGATCCATGTGAACATGAAAGAACAAGGAGATCACACTGAGGGGACAAGATCACATACACCATCGAATTCACCACTGTTCTACGGAATCCAGGTTCTAGCTTTCAAAGTTTTAGTTAGAATCATATCAAATAAAGTAGTTAAAATTGCTTCATTTCAGTAGATTCTATTCTCAATATTACCAGGGAAGCTATGGGGATTGATAGTTTCTGAGAAACTATGATTCACTCTTCACTTCTGAGGTAGGATCGAGAATTTCGCAAATAGATCAAGCAAGTTATTTCATTATTTAGAATAAGTCTACAAATCGCACAGGCAAATAACTACACTCGGTTATCTTGTTTGTTTTTAAATTTTTATTCAGTTGTTATTCCTAGATACGTTTAAATAGCTACTTTCCTTAAATTCTTAAAAGGTTTCTCAGAAAAATAGAAGTTATATATGTTTTAGTTTTATTCCACGTAGTTAGAATTTTCTTTATTACAGTTAGATTTATAGTTTATTTTGTATGACAATCACGGGACCTCGGGAGCCTAGGGAATACATATTTGAGCTAATCGTGCCTCAACCAAACCTCGTCACAGCAATAGTTGACATAGATAAAAATCTCAGAATACAAGTATTCCAAACAACAATAGATTTACAACTGATCAGTTCCTAGTTGAGAGGGTTAAATATAGAAGACGACCAAGCACACACGTTTTGGTCAAATCAACCAAACTACATATTACCCTAGGGAAACATTCACATGACTGTAGAAGGGTTCGAAAGAGAACAAACCTTTGGTTGTGATCCTTTCATCCCACAGCCAGGTGTAGGAGATACTCTCACAGACATAGATACTAGTTTAAGGATCCAGGTTGCACGAACGCCTGTGATATATTATGAGAAAATCACGTAGTTATTGGTCCTAAACATAGAAGCTGAGAAAGCATATGATTACTGGATACTAGGAATCAGGACTTGATTTCATATATGACCATAACAGGACTGCAACAACCAAGACTCTACGGTTGTGACCCACAAGTCCCACATCCTAACGAATCCATAAGTCAATCAGATATAAACACTGGCCTACACACACTAGTATTCCAATCCACCCCGCTTCCACCCATCATCATCTAACAATTGTCCTTACTAGATATAGCGGCTAACGAAGCTAGAGAATTCTGGACTTGGCCAAAGAATCGTCTATAGAGTCAATTGTTTCCACCATCCACCATATGACCTTATCTGGAGACATACATGAAACTATCCCAGGTCATTTCCCATGTATTCCATAGCCCATAGATCGAATCACGCCAGAGCTCGATATTGATTGGATCCTTCGAGAAGTCATCCTTGCCGATCGATCTATCACACCGGTCCAAGTTAGAAGGGCCTTCTTTGCCTTAGATTCACAAATTCCACTAGTGCGTATCGAAGACATTAGATTCCCTAACTAGTTTGTCTACATCCCACGCATATTCCATCCCACCAGCTATCTCGGCACGACCTCGGGAGGTCATGTATGCAGAAGAGTTACCTATAGATTACCACGCTCGCTTGTCGCTTTTCCGGGGTACAATTACCCATGGGGACAATAGATTTGTAGTGGAAGTTTTTGGTAGAGGCCAAGTGGATGGTATGGGTTGAAGTCGTATAGGAAAATTTTGGGTTATAGTAACTCGTTGAGGTATAGGTGCTAAGAAATGTATAGGTGAGGGCGAGGGTGTTTTTTATGATGGTAAATTGGATGTAACAAAGGATCGTGATGACAAGGTAGTTTTCTTAGCTTTCGATTAGCCTTAGGTAGGGGGATGTTTGGCCAAGGTTGATGAGTGAGTTCCTAGGATGGATGGAAGGCGCGAAGGTGACAAAGGCATGGTAGGTGAGACTTGTGTATGTGCCCTACAAGGTTGGGTCTTTCTTTTAGTTGGATAAGAAATTTTGGTGTGGGTTTGGGAAGACATGGCTAAATCCAACTTGATAGGTGGATGGGTAAGGTTTGACATCGACATGACACCAAGGGTAGTGATGGGTCTAGATGTGGATGAAGATTTAAGTGTGGGTAGATTTTATGGCCTATGTGTGGTTTTAGTCATAGGTAAAGGTCAAAAATAATAAGTCATTTCAACAGGCATGGTCAGGGTTGATCTAGTTTCTAGAAATACCTTTGGATAGATCATGGAGGTATCTGTAGGTGAAATTTGCATTTGAGTCAAAAAGGGGAGCCAAAGATGTCCCCAAAGTGTGGAATTATTAACGCAATCCAAGTAATTTGCCAGTCGTGAAAAAAGGACTATTGTAAGAGGAGATGTAGTTGGTTTAGTGGAAATCCCTGTAAAATATGTCTATGAGACATGGAATTGGTTAGCCTCGGACTCCATGGGTAAAAGAGCCAAGACTAGGTCAACGAGATCCTGGAATGTTGATGGAGGATTTTTCCCAATAGGTAGTTGTATATCTAAAGGATATCTCATGGGTAGGAGAGATGAAAGGTGAGGTGAGATAGATTTCTCTTTTGGTGGAGGAGAAAGTGATGAAGATTCTCCTACAAGTAGGAGAGTTAATATTTTTGTATGTTCGATAGGTTGCAAGGTAGATGGTGAAGTGACATCATCATAAACTTTTGACTCCCCCATGGGTAAAGGAGAGGAAGAGCTATGCTCCTCTGTGGGTAGAGGATATCATCTCATAATCTCCTCGATAGATGAAATAGGTGGAATTTGAGGAACGATCGGTACGATATCGAAAATAGTGTGGAATTCACAAACATTATTTTTGTTGGTTTAACGTTCACCATTTTTATTAGATGATGGTGTATGGTTAGGGAACATATTCTTAAAGATATGTAATTTTTTATTTTCTGGTGTGTTTGGGTTGTCCACAACGACAACTCCATTATCTAACATTTCTTGGACAATGTTCTTAAAATTTACGCAATTACTGTCACTATGGCATTTGACGCAAGCATAATTACAATAATCATGTTCCTTATACCACAAGGTAATAGGATGATTGGGATCAAAAACAATATGAGGTTTTATGGGGGGTAGTGCAATGGCTCTAGATTTAAGAAGCTTTTCCAAAACTGAAGAATAGGGCTCTCCAATCGGTGTGTACTTTTGTTGTTCCCACTGGAACTGAAAATTCTGAATAGGGGAAATATTGGAGGAAGTTTGGATTGATTAGATGGATGAGATGGACCAAATTTTAGAACTAATGTGTTGGCATATATTTTGGCTTTTGAATAATTTTTTTGGGGTTTTGAAGATGAATAAGAATCATTTAATTTGAACATTGCATTTTTGTTTCGTAATTAAATTTTCATTTCTTCAATGACATGAATTTCCAAATTTTGTGTCATGGTAAATGTTTCGTCGAAGGTATGGAAGGTTTATACCTATAGATTTTGTGAGATATGTCTAGCACAAGCTCTAGTGAACAACTCTATAAGTTCAGCTTGAGGTAACTGGAACATTAATTGGTTGATCATACTTTTCCAGCGAGCAAAAAAATCGGCGATAGATTCGTCGTCATACTTATATGTTGAATATAGGTCATTCATGATGAATTTTTTGACTACATTGATTGAGAAGTGGTCTAGGAATGCTTGAGCCACTTGGTTAAATGAGTAGATGGAATGTCTAGGTAAACTGATGTACCAATCTAAGGTAGGTCCTATTAGGGACATGTGGAATGTTCGTAGGAATAAAACATCATCATGGGTAATTAGATAGCACCCATGCTTGAATGACTGCAAGTTCTGTTGTGGGTCTTCTTTATTGTTGAAATAGTTGAACTTGGGCATTTCATAATGCAGGGGGTATGGGCGAATAGGAATAGATGGATGAATAGGATCATTACATATTTCATCATAATTAAGGAGTTACGAGGGCCAAAAACTAATACTTCTAATGTTTGCATCTTTTCCATCATAATTATAATGAGGTCATTGGTGGGTTGGGAGGAATGGGCACCTCTTGTAGTAAAGGGAGGTTGATGATGGGTGTATGATGTGGATGGAATCTCGGTACATGGGGGTTTTGAATATGAAATATGTGAAGGGGGGGATAAAAAAGGTGGAAGATACCCCGCATAAGTGATAGATGAGATTGGGGGTTGCTGGTGATGTGTGAAAATAAGTGGGGTATTCATAACGACTCTCGTGGTAATTGGTGGGAGAGACTGTGAGATGAAAAGAACTAGATTTTTATATGGGGTGTGGGTTGCCAACACCAAGGGTGGTTGTGATGAAACTAGTATATATGAGGAAAAGGGGTTAGATGGGGCCATGCTCAAGGTGGTTGGTGAATGAATGGTTGACACCATGGGTGCAATAAATGTCCTTGGAGAAATAGTTATAGCAGATGTGGGGCCTAGTTGAGATACCACAGGGGGTAAGGTAGATGAAGGAAATGTTGAGCTAGTGGTAGCTAACACAAAAGTGGGGGTGAGGGAAGGATGAATAGATACAAGCATGTTGTATACTAGTTTTCCTGAGGAGTCTTGGGTAGATGAGTGGTTAAGATCGTATTGTAAGGCTTTGGGATTTTGGTCAAGGAGTTTTGCGAACTCCTCGTCACTAGTAGAAATGGTGATAGGATGAGTCAGATACATAGGCGACATGATGGAAAGTGGTGATGGGTTAGGTGGGAGTGGCTGAAGACTAGCGTGAAATATAAGAGCGTTGGCTTGGTTGTGAGTCAACACCATGTGAATTAGCATGTATCAGGTTAACGGTATTATTTAGATGATATGGAGAACAATAGAAATGGAAAATAATAGAAACTAGTAGGTGGACTTAGTCAGTGTTTTAACTAAAAATCAAAACATAGAAACTGATGTCGGTGAAGGTGACCGATGGTGGTTAAAGGTAACCGAAAATGGTTACAGTAACTGATACTGATTACTATGGGAAAACACTAGTTTGAGAAAATGAAGCAGAATTGATGAAAATGAAATGGGGAAACTGTACTTGACAATGATATCAAAATTTTGGGAATATGACGATTTCCTGAGGACTACGAATAGAAAAGATAAGGTGATGAAAGTTGTTTGGGGTAAAATAACCAAAAGATTTGGTATCCGACACCGGTCAGGTAAACCATTGATGGTCAGATGGGAACCAATGATGGTCATTGGACCAACACCGATTACTATGAAATCTAAAGAAATAAAGAAATATGGATTTTGTGAATTAAATCATATGCAGAATCAACACAAAAGATATGAGGATGATAATATGAGGCCCTGACGCTCTCAGAAATAGTTGGAATACTCCAACTATGATGGTGGAGTGTGAAAGGAAGAATAAAATGAAGATACATAATCCTCACAACTCAAAATGCAATTCAAGAAGAAAGCTAATAAAAACACGTAATCCTATGGGTGAATTTTATGTTACTTTAGCTTATGTTATTTGAGACTAACTTGTGAATTCATAACATAGTTTTTTGGTTGGGAAGGCATCCTATGAAGAGGAAAATTCTAAAGGGGATGTTTTAGGTTATGTTTTGGTGGGGGCGGTCCTTTCTCTGAAGTATGACTAGAGAGAGACCAGCTAGCTGCCCACTATCAATCCTCTAATCGTGTGATCATTGATAGCTTCTTTTAGGTAAGGTGTTGTTTAAGAAGATGTGTGAATTTTGTATTTGTGTAGTTTGGCAAAGAGAGAGAAGAGAAAGTACTTTCTATGGTTAAATTATGTCAGCCATCAGTTGGGAATGACTTCCAGCGTATAAGTTGCCCTCAATTTTAAATGTGGGCTAATAATGTAGCATACAAGGATGAAATGCAACAAAATTTATAACCCAAATCGATAATTATATTTGATGTAGCAAATGATGAATAGGAGAGAGTATGATTTTCACTAATGTAGAAAGAAAGAAGAATTATTCTTTTTAAATGTACCAAAATAAATATTTCATTTAGGGCAATCAGAAAGGAGTAGATTACCGGAGAAGAATATTTAGTGAATAATGATTTAGAAAGGAAACACACAATATGCAACCTATATGAATAGAAAGGAATGAAAAAATGAGGGTCCCACAAGGCGTGCCAAAAATTTTCACCAATAAGTTACATACATATGAGAAAAATAGATAAGGTAAAGGTGAGGAGGAATACCTGTGAAATGAAGGAGGAAGGTAAAGTGTGCACATTCAAATTTCCTAATCCAGTGCTGATTGCAAGAAATTCCTTTTTACTAGGAGGAACTACCTATAAATGCAAAACAAGACCACAAAAATAATATTAAACAATATATGTCAGTGGATTGCCTAGTGTGTGCTAGATCTGGGAAGTGTAATACTCCCTAGATGGTTGTCAATCCACTATTTAATACAATTTAATGCAAGAAGTAACATAAAAAAAAATAGCATCCTAATGTAGTTGATATGATTTAGGTATCTCATTCAAATAAAATAAGAAACTCTAATCTAACATGAAAGGTTATGATCAGATCTGGAGGTTGGGTAGGTAGCCAAGGTGACTAGAACAAGTCAAGATTAGGTTTTTGGTGGTTCTGGGTTATTTGGGTGAAGGTTCTAAGGTTGGTTTTACAGGAAGAATTACTAGGTATAGAGATCGACATCGGTCAGGTATGATCGATGATAGTTGAAAGGGAAACTAATGATGGTTCAAGTTAACTGGCATCGGTAGAGGCACACTGGTAGAAACTCAATAAAATTTGGTTTTGGATGTTCTCTGTGATTGCACAGAGAATGGAAGAAGGATGGCTAGGTTGCCAAAAAATCTGAGAATTCTTAGAGACACCTAGGGTTGGATGTGGGGAGATAAAATGTTATGGATGGTCATATGGGTGGATTGATAGGAAGGTGAGAATGATAGGATACAAAGGAGAATAGGATTTAGAGGTGAAAGTTGAAGAAATGATTATCTAAATAAGTATATAATAATGCAGATCCAAATACACTTACTTTTATTTGTAGACCTTGTGGTTGGATGAGAGTGATGGTTGATCTATGAAACTGGTGGTTAGTTTCATGGTAGTGCTTCCCAAAATGTTACCGTGAATGCTAATGTCTTCCAATCAATCTTGGTTCCAGCTAGGGTGTGTCTCGATGTGTTAGAGGGATCTAGTTTGTTCTTGCATGCAGATATCTCTCTCTCCAAACTCAAATAATTCTTGCAACCTCTAGAACAAGGTTACCAAAATTAATATATGGTAACCAACGGCGGTCAAGGTGACCGGTATCGGTTACGGTGGGAAATCCTAGGTTTGTAAAAATAGCAAATCTTGGATATCTTTTTGGCTAGTTCTACCCATTTTTTCAATTCTAAAATGGTATTTTCCTCTTAAGTAAGTGGGCATGTTGTTAGATAAATAATAGGCATCTAATGTTAGGGCTAGAATAAGTCTCGGTTAGTTATGGTAAGTAGAAATTGGATCTTAGTTAAAAGAAACATTCTAAGAATATGTCCATGATGAGGTGTCTAGGCTATGTGGTTAGGTGAGGTGGTCAAGTGAGGATATTTATTAAATTAATTAAAGTAATTAATTTAATTAATCATGTGAACCTATGGGATTTGAATATGTAAGGTATGGTTTATTTAATTAATTGGGTTATAAGGGTGGTACGAACTTATTTTGGTGTCTACAGTACCTTTCCTACCATGGTTGAGTTTCATTAACTCACTGAGAGTTAAGGTAGAAAAACATCGAAACCCTAGTCTTTTTTCATTCTTGCAAGATCAAACTTGATATTGGTAAACTCTTTAGAAATTTCAAGCACCGTCGTTGTTGTTCTAGTTTGAAGCTTGTATTTGCTAAGGGAAACTATTGGTTTAGTCCTGTTTTGATGCCATTTCACTATATTGGTTGTAACATTCCCGTTTTAATACTTTAGAACAAGGATTTTTTTTACACGATTTATGTTCTCTGTTCTAAATACATATTTTAGAATACACATATCATAACAATTATTCTTATAACAGATAACCATATGCATCTGTAATGACTCGTTGTACCACTGATCTATTCATTCCATGACTCTATGAACTACTGATCTATTCATGTGTAACTTTGAGCTTGAAGTTTTCTACTGAACACTTCATGTTCATGGTTCTCTTACCCTATTCCGGGTTCTGAGTGTTCTACCCAAGGAACCTATCTGAATAATTTTTACCACTATTCATCGACATCATGATCGTTAGACTAGGTGACATAGGACAACATAATCAGCAGCTTGCAATACTTTGGCCAAAGATCTAGAACATACTGTTCATATTACTTATTCCTTGACGGTATACTCATCAATCCGGAATAAATCCTTCACCCCACTCCAATGTTATATAGAATGTCTTATACTGACTTCTGTCAGTCCCCCTTGTCCCAATTTTTCACTCTAGATCGGATTAACATCATAGTTCATGTTATAAAGATGCTCTTAAAGACTAGGGGTAAGTTGACATACTGGGTCAACCGAAGTTAACCCCATGTGTCAAGGTACCCTGAGTCTCAAAGGGCTATCTCATAACCTGACTATTGTCCTAACCAATCCTAGAGAAAAAATATTGATCAAGTCTCGGGTGTGTAAATCTTAATGATCAATGCAAAAGGGTGTTGCCACATGTCATCTACATTGTTGTATCCTCGAGAAGATCCTAATCTTCTCGAAGGTACAACCTTGAAATTGACGTGTGTCAACATCCCATGGAACAACCTCAGAAAGATGTACATTCCTCCAAGAATTTACTTACGTTAAGTTATATTTGGGTTACAGGTCCACATAATTAGGTAGCCTTCCCTAACCCCGAGTCTAACACTCTTTAAGTTACCTTTTTGTAATTAGGGTTCAATTTTACAAAAAGGGTTTTAATAAGTTTAAGATTGTTTCTTGGTTGTCGGTTGGTACCTAGAAACCCCCCCCTTCCAGCAAAATAGGCAACAACCATCTAAGTTTCCTCATTTAGAAAATGACTAAACCAAAAAAGGAAATGTAACAACCTTATAGGCTGAAACATATTATACTTAGTACCGTTAAGTCTTAATGATTTATAACCATATATAACTTTTATAATTAATGCATTACAAGAAGGGAAAATCCTCTTCCCATTCTAGTTACATTTTAGGGCATAGTTCACTCTCAACATTCCCTAAAAATGTAGTGATCTTATTTACAATTTTTAATCACAATCATAAGTTATAAAGAATCACTAATCATAAATGTAGTATTCAACCATATAGTTTACTATGGTTTTATTAAGAATTCATCAATATTCCATTGTAAAGAATAGTATGATTTCACACTCATTCATATAGATAATAAGACAATCATCCCAACAAAGTAAGTTACACAACCCACATAGATAATATCTCACTATTTCATTTATTCATTCATTTCCAAACCTATACAATTACAACTTATGCACTTTGGCATACTTTAAGACAATAGCCTTCAACAAAAGAGGTAACTTTCTTCCATAATACAGTTTGGAAATCAAATCATAATTCTTCATAAAGACCAATTTAGAACAGTCAATGCATCTTATCAGATTTTGTCTTCCTTTACCACTTATAATGACCATCTGCAAAAATTGCTAGCACGGGTCAGTTCAATGAACTGGGCATGATAAGCACTAATCCTTAAAAAAATTGCATTCCACTAATTGTTTCCATTAAACAATCCTATCATAATGACATCAATTTCTTCACACCTTCTATTTAAAGTAAAGCCAGTATAAAATTCCTAGTGCATTGTTAAGAACAAAATGGACAGAAGGAATAACCTATTATGCCTATCCTAAATTTAAATTATAATTGAATCCAATAATTACTTCACAATCCCAAATCATGATACACTCTAGGTTTTATTTCTACCAATTACAATATGACTTTATACCATAACTCAAGTTACAAGCATAATTTCAACTTAATCTATTTCGGATGATTCATCTTACACAAGAAAGTAAGAAGGGACAATCTGTATCTTAAGTACCTAACCATCTGAAAAATTGAGAACAATGTAAATCATGTTTTAATCAACTCTTGTTTAAAAACTAAACCATTTTAAGGTATACATCCAACATGTTCATATATAAGCAATTTGAGCAAAAGAATGGATTACTGCCACTTGCAAGTCCACCTAGCAAACTTCCCTTAACCTTATTATACTAATTTTCAATCAATGATAAGTATGCAAAACATTAGCTATAGGATTACCCTTTTACAAGAATATAACAAACTGAGTTCTAAATCAAGGTCTTAACACTGCTAATAAATGCAAGGAGTCTTCCAAGTTAAGATCTCACCACTTACTATTTCTTTCACTTAATTTTAACAGTCTTGTCATCCCATAACCATACTATTGAGTTCCTTATAGAATTCTATAGAAAATCACATTATCATTCCAAAAGAGAGTGTAAACAATTTCATATTTTTGAAACCCTTTAATAATTTTCCTTTTCAAATCAAAGGAAGAAAATAGATAAAATCAAAACACTATTATAATTAAGTTCAGAACTACATTAACTTCCAAGAAGTAATATACATTCTCTAGTCCAATCAGGGAAGGAGAAGATGAGTAATTCAAACACTTAAATTCAACCAATAGCTCAGGTCAAGTAGAGCCACCTTAAGAGTTTGCCAATAAATCCCTACAGGATCTACAACTATACATTCAACAAAATCCAATAACTTTTTTTTTAACATAAAACGTTACAAATGATCAAAACTCAGACTATAATCCTGATCTAATTAAATAGTCTACATTTCATCAACTACTCGAACCATTTGAGTTTAAGGTAAAGTTAGGGTAACTTCCCATTACCCTCATTCACCAATTGATCGAAAAATGAATCATTCTAACCGTTGCACTGTTTGGTTGCTATTTTATTTCAAGACACCAAACCAAAAATGCATGTACATAATTAATAATCAAATTCTAAATACAGATTCAACAATACTCAAAAGCCACCCTATTCATGCCATAGTATTGAATAATGCATTATCATTCAGAAATAAATAGACCTTTCAGTTACATTTAAAACATTTCAACCCTAATTCCAACTTCAAAGGGTATGCAATAGCTGAATGTTTATAAAACTTGTCGACATTGAAGTTTTTTTTTTTTAAAAAGAGTTTCCAACATCGTGTAATGCAGCCAAAAGAAATAGATTTCACAATCATCTCAAGGTAACATTAAACATAGTCATATCTTAACCAAAACATTAAACATACTTTCCATTAATGCTTTTCCAAGATTAACCACGAATTTGCCAGGGAAACAGAACTCATCCAAGTACATTTCCTCCTGTGCATAACCCTGTTCCTAATACTCATGATTAATTGCAAAAACAACAGTTAAACCATATACTACCTTACTCATAGTACCTACAAACATAAGAACATGCAAACCTATTTGAAATAAGAGGTACATGATTAAACCTCAAGCAACGTTTCCAAATCACGCAACTAAAATAGTCTAGTTTCACAGAGTACACCAACAATCCATCCACGAAATCAATTACCTAATTCCTTGAACATATACCTATTACAGTCAAAGTTCTTACGGTGAAGCAAACAATCAATTTTTCCAATCATAACTGAGACAGTAAGGAATTACCATAGTGTTTAAAACACATAATCATTTAAAATGTTTCTTTCCATGGAGCCAGTTTCTAATCTAAAAAATCAGTCAGATAAGAATTTATAGCACTTCTAAATGGATAGCAAAACTCCAAGTTTAATCCACAGCAAGGGAACAAGAATAATGAAGCAAGTTTCATTCAGGACCCAAAATTCCATGTTCAACCTAGAACCCCAAAATTTACATAAAACCCATATTCATTATTACCAGCCAAGCCAAAAATGCACATATATCATCAAATTAGAGTTGTTCTAATGAAAACATTCAAAGGAAAGCAAGATTTTAATAGTTAAGGCCTATCATTTCTGATAGTGTCACTAAAAAGTCGAAGAATACCTTTGGATGCACTCGCCCCTTCTCTTCTTTTTCCATGAAAGATTAAACAAAAAAATATTGCTACCTCCATGCCTTATATATTCCCCATGACACATAAGTAAATTTGAAACTTTAAAAATTTCCATACAACGAAGAGTAAACTGCTGGTTCGAAAGACCAGTGCTCATGCAGAGTGAAAAATGGAATGCATGAAAAACAAAACAACCAAGAAAAATTCCATTTTCATGCCTTCCAAAGCAATTCAAGCTCGAGAACCTATGCATATTAATTGCATTAAATTTCTTTCTCCCACCTATTTTCCATTACCACTGACCACCAAAATTGGTAAACTCCAGATTAAAATAAATAAAAGTTTCCATTTTTAGAGATGCTGCCACATAAGACCCCTCTTACCAAATTAACCTCCGCTAACCCTGGAAGCACTCCCTTTCCTTCATCCGTATCATTTCCTTAAATTCCATAGAAACCACCACACCAAAACTTGTGACCCTCCTTGGGTCCCTTTTCATAGCATTAGTTTAGGATAGGTTAGTGACTTAGGTTAGATCATAGGTAGACTTAGTCTTAATGCCATAGGATATAACATTAGTCACCCACCTTAGTATTAGGTTTAGATAACCCTTAGGAATATCAAGCACATAGTTTAGGACTAGGTTAGATTAATTAACCTTGCAACAATAGGTTATAGCTTAGGTTCAAAACTAATAACCTTACTGATTCTATTTTAGGTCCACTAGATATGATTAATCAGTATACAGAATTCAAACATAATAAAACATTCTCATATCAGATTCAGACTCTGCATAAAGTAAATTAACTTTAGATGAAAAACTTACACATCTTACCTGGCTTAAGGTCCAGGTCCTTTATGATGCTAAGATGACTAAAACTAGATTCTGATTGCAATGATCTGCCAGGATTAACCTCCGGAATCCAACAAAACTTTCATCAATGGACATATTTTATATGCAGGAGGTTTAAAAGAACTTGTACATTCAAAGTTCAGTCAGACTTAATAATTCATGGAATGTCATTACATAACTATTCATCTTGTTCATATAATTAAAACATTCCTTAGATCAATGCAACTGATCCAAGGATGAGTCATAGATATCGATAAATCCACAATCTTCCTGAAATCATATTGCACTCATATGCGAGGGATGAAAGAAAAAGAGTCCAAGCATATTCCAGTTCAATCAAAGATCTTAAGAGTAGGAAAAGACATAACCAAATCAAGCATGACTTCCCAAAACCAAAATAACATATCCCCATATGGGAAAATCACATATCAACACTTGAATGCAAAGGAGAAAGTAACAACAGTTCAGGGTGTTACATTGGTGGTTTCTGGGTGATTCGGTTTGGGCCACTCGGTGTTTGAGAAAATGAAGTTTTCATGTCATTAAAACTTGCATTTTGATCTCTCTAAGTTGATTACGAGTATTCCACAAATCCTACATCTGATTTAAACACATTTCTTAGAGTTTTGAGCATTATTACTTCAACCCAAATATGGGTCTCATGATTTTTTCTAGAGAGATTGCTGGTTGAAGCTAAGATTTTCTTTCAAGAATCATATCTATTTTATTTTAGCCAATCCTTGACTTTAATATGCATTGATAAATTCAAAAAAATTCTTCTTTCATGCTTATGTGTATGGCCATTGACTTCACATCTGTAAATGCAACTGGTTCATCATTCTTTCACTTTACACTTTTGAAAGTTGATAGACTTGATCCTTAAAACTGGTAAGTTTTTTCTTTACATTAAATTTATGCCATTTATGATTATAATTTGACAGCCATAGCTGACTTCAATTCATTCATTTTCTAACCTATTCTTGGGTTTTGGTCTATATTCATCATGGTTAACTCTCAAAAAAATTAAATCCTGGTAACTAGTTTCTATGATCTTTCTTGCTCTTGTCCCATTACTAAAGAAGATATCTATTTACTGGTAACTATTTACATCACTCATCTGTCATCTTTTAGCTAGGTAAGTCTCTAATTTTGAATATTTCTTCCTGGGTGTGCATCTCTTTTCAATTTTGAAAACCCCTATTTTATTTAATGTCTAGATATGGGACTTAAGTATATCATTCCCTTAAAATGACTTGGGGTTTTAGTTTTGAATGCCTTGCTACGAATTGAGTGTTACTTGAATCTCTTATTTCCTGAGTTTGAGATTTCATTCAAAGAATTACAGAGCTTGAAGTGCTTGTTGGATTTCTTTTTTGTTCTGGGATTAGCTAATTGTTATTGGTAATAGTTTCGGCTTTCCATTACTATAGCATCATTGACCCATTGTATAGATCTGGGTACTTATTCTACTAGTTCGTGACTGTGGGCTAATTTGTAACATGAGCTCAGTCATTAGAGTTTTTTTTCATGGTTTCCATCCTTTTATTCAACTTGTATGTGATGTTCAGATGTCAATATGGGCTTGAAACTCTCTGAAACTCTGTTACTTTATTACTCCTTCTCTGAGAGTTATGTTGCACTATTTTGATTCTTGTTGGAGCTTTTCGTTATACCATTTTTCTATTTCAAAGGCTTATTCTTTTATCTGAAACTTGTATAAATGTAGAGTAGCTAGAAGTGACATATCTTTCAAATTTAAAAGATATTTCTTTTGAACTTATGAATCTGGTCGTTCTTTCTTGATACGACCTACTGTTATTTTTATATAACTGCTAGATGGGATATTTTTGAAGTTGTGATATCTTTGGAAACTTACGACTAGACTAAAATCAGTCCTAAAATCATGGCTATGCATTGTTCATAGATTGAATTCTTTAGCTATGGAATGTAGAGATCTATATCATTGCTTTTACTTTTTTGGACTGAGATATGTTGTCATTTTACATTTTCCCCTTTAATTCAATGTATTTAAATGTCTTTAAAAATTAATCCACCTCATGTTCTATTGAGATTAATTTAAATCTTCGCCCTACTTATATATTCTGATACTAAGTCATTTTAGTTACTGGTTGTTATGCTAATAGAAAATTATACCCTAATTCCTTGATAATATTTTCTTTGTAAACTTGTGAAAAGAAATTGTATTCTTCTTTCTATGAAAATGTGTACACAATGGCGTTGTTATGTATATGGAATTGTAGTAGGGCTCACTTGACACTTTGGATAGCTATAATGATAAAAATATCCTTTTGGCACTTGATGACATTGATTGAAAATATTTCACTTTTGTTGTTCTGTTATATGATTCCCATTTATAGTTGGAAATATGCATTTTTCTTTGAAATCTCTTAGGTGAAGACTTGATGGGTTTTTGGATCTTGAAAACAACACTTGTAACTTAAATCGTGTCTTCCTTTTGATTCAAACTCTATAGCTTATATTCCTTTGATGACATGGATATTGGGAATTGTATTCTGAGTTTGATCAATAGAGTCCTTCATTTGAGTGATGGTAGAACTTGAACTGTATCCTGTAAAAACTTGGAGGATGTGACTAAATTTTGATACTTCTAAACTTCCTTTATGTCATGATGGAAACCATCATGGAAAACAATAGAAGCTTTTGGTCTAGAGTTCTATGCATTATTTCTTTTAAGCTTTCAAATATCCCTAATGGCTTCCACTAAGTTGTTCATACCATCTAGAAATCTATTTTATTGTTGATGAATTGTTCACAAAAATCAATTAATGGCATAAAGATTTGATCGCTTATCTATCAATGAGAACTAATAAAAAAAATCCATTTTTTCAATGTAGAATAATGGTAGCATTTTCCAATTGCACTTTTGGAAATATGTTTTTACTTTAGTTGACAGTTGATTGTAGTTTGTGTGCATTCCTATTTTTTCTTTTTATACACTTCATATCATCATTCTTCTCCTTTTCTAGGATATAGACCTGGTATTACAGAAGCTCCTTTCTGCCTATGATCTTCATGTAACAATTGTATTCTACATTCATTCAGCTTTGATTTGAAGTTGACTACAACATACTATAAAGTTTTCATATTCTTGGAAGCTTATAGATTTTTAATGTTTGATATTAATTGATGCATTCTTCATTTCTTCTACTTCGATATGGGCATTCAGTGTGTGGCTTATATTTGTAGTCTTAATGGATGGTTTTCTAGAAACCTGCAATTGTACTTAGTTTCCTTAAACACCTACCATGTAGATCTTGTATCAAAACCTTGTATCATGTCATTCTTCCTTTCACCTATAAAATCTGGAATGGTTTGAGAGCATTGAATGTGTCATTTATGTTCAACTATTTTTGACTAAAAATGATTCATTCTTTGGTGATTGAAAATCCAAAACTTGAACATCATCCTAGTGGGTATATGGTATGATCTTGTATGCATTCAGTGATGATTGAAAAGGGCTGCAATCTATATCAAGATCTTGTAATATCAATCTTTCTTCATAAGCTTGCTTAGTTGGAATTGATAAGTCATGTAAGGATATGTAAAATTCTATAGCTTTCTATTAAGAATTCATTTTTTTCTTATGTAGAAATATGAAAGCATTCATGTTTATGATCTTGTTTCATCCTTTTCCTTTGAATGGATTAATGCATTGGGTTTCTTACATCATTTATATTGCTGCAACATGATTTTATCTCTTTTTTTGAGTAAAACATGTCATTTTGTACCTTTTATGAATATCACAATTGTACTTTTAAATTCATGTATTTTTGTAATTGGAAGTATAAGGAGTTAATATAAAACCCTGAGCTTAGTATTGACACCATTTTCTTCTCTTTTCTAGGTATCATGATGTAATTTGTAAAGGATATCTTAGAGTAGCATCTTGAAAATAAAGGAATACCTCCTTAAGGAAATGAAGGGTTTCCTTTACCTCCTTACATTTTCAATTTCATAAGTATATGCATTACTTTTCCTCAATTATTTCTCACGGCTTGTGTGAGAAGATATGCACAGTTATTCCTGTATGAATTATTCTTTTGTAATGAGATGTATGTTTTTCCTTTCTATACTTTCTTCATTTGTATGGATAATAAATGAACTTATACAACTCAAAACACTTAAATAATTCATTTAATCATGGAAATAAAATAAAAAACAAGTTGTACCTTTTGATATTCATTGGAAATGCAAGTTGTTTTTAAAATTGCACCTTGTCCTTCAAACCTAAAACTCATTTACAGCTTAAGAACATCATATTTGATATATGTTGTCATTCATGCCTTCCTCAGGGCCTTACAATGGTCATTTACGGATGTGTACAGTTCTCACGAGGGTAACAAATGGAATGGTTGCATCTATGAGGCATGGCATTCTGTAACTACACCTGAGTTATAGTTTTGATCCAAATGTGACCTCCAAGACTATACAAAACAAAACAATTAAAATTGTATCCATTTATTAGATGGCTTCCCAAAACATAATAAAAATTCCAACCCATCCAAACTGAGAAACTTAAAATTCTCAGGTTGACCTTTCACATGGGGTGAGAAAAAATGTCAACATCTCTTAAGACTATTCTTCTCCAACTATGCCCTCTCAAAGAAATATTTGACAATGATGATCTTTTAAATGAGGACCTTATTCCACCTTCACATATCATCACACATCCTCATCTCTTACCTATTCAATGACCTTCATATCCACCTCCACAACCCATTTATCCCCTTCCAACATTTGAGATCAATATGGTCCGCATAAGAGAGCTAGCCAAACCTCCAACAAAATTCCAATGTTTGCATTGTTTTCAAAAAACTAGTATATGCCCTCACCATATTTTTGGCTATCCTATCGATACACCTATCATGACTCACTTTCTTCTTTACCAAAGATTAATATGGTTCAAATTTCCACTCGAGCCCAGAAGGAAAAAGGAAAGGATAAAACAAACAAATCATCCACTACTCTTTTACCCAATATTCTATATGCACCTGCACTAAAAATCACCATCTACGGACCCACATACCCTATTTCTGATGGGGATTCCCATCGTATAATGCTTAAATAGTTACACTAATCTCCTCTCAAACTTTCTTTGTATGACCTTGTCCAAACCTTTGAGTCTCATTGATAGGCCCTCATTGAGGTTCTACACTCTATTGAGGTTCTACCTAATGACCCTAATCCTATTGCATCCATTATCACTCCTCACCATGTGGCCTCTCTCACCACTCTGCCCCCTTCCTCTGGTCCCACTACCACTCATCAAGTAAACACTCTCATTTTCTTTGACGATGGGGTTTTAACCTCTCCAATTGGATGATCCCTATCTCACCCTATTTATTTCTATATACATTGATAATATATGAGTTCGACGCATTATGATCGATGGAGGTGCCAATATTAACATCATTTATTCCCATGCATATAACTAAATGCACATCCTTACCAACTGCATGTATAATAAACTAGTTATGTTATGTTCATTTAATGATGCCATGACTTCCACCCTTGGCACCATCATTCTCCCATTCATGTAAGCCCCCGTTCCATTCCTAAATTATTTTTTGTCTTAGAGAGGGAATTTCAGTACAACATGCTACTTTTTTGACCTTGGATTCACTCCATGGGTTGTGTTCCTTCAACCTTATACCATTGTTTAAAATTTGAACATAAAGAACATAATTATACCATTCTGGCTAACCCTCACCATTTAATACCTATAACATGTTTTATCGACCCAATGATGTCCTTATATTAGTTAAGGCATATACCACTACTACCACTTCTTCTTTAGCCATTGCCTCATCCACCAATGTTGCTGCTACATATTCCACAACTAACTCCTTTATTCCCACTACTGCCACAACTTCTGTAGCTGATCCATCAGCCAATCCATCTACTTCTCGAATAAATAATTCTTTTTCTTCCCAACTTTCAAGTGATTAATCCATTCCTGCTACCCACATATCAACTATTGATCCCTTAGAAGGTGTTTTTCAATGCCTCACTCTGGGGGAGTTCCGCCTTTATAACATTGACACATTCCTTACTCCTTAATAGTATGGTAAACTTAACCAACATCCCCACTATCATCACCACATAGGCAAGGTTTTCCCCTATGGTCTTCCTCACCTTCGCACAAATTGAAAGTATGTGGAACTTGATACTTCTACCTACTCGCTCAAGCCACCTTCCCAAACTTGACCATTTTCCTTCGACCTTCAATCTCTCACCAACTATTGCTTCGACCATACCTTCCTCCATTTTTGTGCTTGGAAGGGCTTTGGCTTTGGTTTCTTTGAACAAGGTTGTCATTTTTTCATTCCTTGCACCACTCATAATCATAAATACCATAGTGGTATTGGATTTTCCGAACCACCTTCTAGGAAGGCCAAATTTAAACTCATTGAGGATGATAAACATTCCCCATCCCATTCACCAACTTCCCCTCTCAACTTTTTTTTTCGTGAACATCATTTCCCTAGGACCTCTGATTTATCATCATGATGACAAGGCTCCCTCTTCTCTTTTCTTCCTGTATCTTGACATGATCAATGACAATACCCCTTCTATTAATGGCGTTCAATATCAGGACGATGAGCCTATTCTCACCTACCTTGGTACGGAAGATTATTATATTCACCAGTAATTACCTTCTAAGATGAAAACCATGTTAAATGAACTGACCATCGAAATCAATATTCACACTCAAGATGACCAGCACATTTGACAAATAGGCCAATCTTTAGATGTTGCTGAACAAGAAGCTTTCACTTCTTTCCTCTAGGATCATATCAATTCTTTTTCTTAGTCCTACACTGATATGCCTAGTATTGGCCCAAATATTGTGGTCCACAATATAGTAGCCATTCTCGATGCCAAAACCATGAAACAGAAGCTGTGAAAAATGCATCCTCACATTGCCCTTATTGTCAAAGAATAACTCCAGTGCCTTCTTTCAGTTTCCTTCATCCTACCCATTGATTATCCCCAATGGATCTCTAACATCATTTATGTCACAAAAGTGACAGGGGAACTCCACATTTTCATGGATTTCCATGACCTTAACTTAGCTTTCCCCAAAGATGACTTTCCTCTACCTAGTATTGACCAATTAGTTGATTTCACCACCATCCATGAGATGGTATCACTCATGTACGGTTTCTCAAGTTATAACCCAATATTACTTGCCCTAGAAGATCAACACAAAAAACCCTTAATCAATCCTTGGAGGACCTTATGTTATCGTGTCATGCCCTTTGGCCTTAAAATTCCAGTGTTACATATCAACGGGCTATGACTTGTATTTCTCATGACATCATGCATAGCATTTTGGAAGATTATGTTGGTGATATTCTTTCCAAATCTAAACATCAGGCCAAGCAAATTTTTATGCTTAAAGTTTTATTTGACCTTCTCATCAAATATTATGTTCACCTTCAACCTAAGAAGTGTGTCTTTGTTGTTCTCTCTGGAAATCTCCTTCAAAATTATACTAGTTGTGAACCAAGTTCATGGTATATACCCGTTTCGTAACAAGATAATTTAAAATTATAAGCATCATGTTGACATGATTTTGACTACCTTTGACCATTATGAACTTCAAACCAGCCCGCGTTCCACTAATAAATTTCTAGCCATCATGACATGTCTTTCTTCTCAAATCCCAACTTCACCCTCCGGCTAAAAAATCTTTATAATAGTACAAAGGTTGCACTCACCTTCTTATCTAATTTGAGATATCAACCTAGTAGGAAACATTGAAACTTACCCATGTGACCTTTATTATAAGAAGTTTGTTGACTATATTTCCCTTTCAATTCTACCTCTAGACCTTACTCGCAATGGACAATGAGCCTTTCTCAAAAATGTCCCTCGCTATGTCATCATGGGTGGTCTTCTCTTTAAACATGGCTTTGAAACTATCCTCTTACGATTCCTTACGAGTTATAAAATTTCATACACCATCAAGGAAGTACACAACGGGATTTATGGGGGTCACTTTCATGGCTTAGCTATCACTAAGTGCATCCTTCACCTAGGCTATTATTGGCCAACCCTAAACCGTGATTTTTGTGACTATGTCAAGCATTGTGTGAAGTTTCAGCAACATGTTAATCTTCGTCACACTGCTAATCACATGATACTTTTGTTCTTTCTCTCAATTGGGTTTGGATCTTGTCAGAGAGATCAACCCTCATTCTTCCTAATGTCATCAATAGATTATTACCACTACTGAATATTACACTAAATGGGTGGAAGCCATACCTCTTATTTCTAAAAAAGATGAGAAAATATGTGAATTCATCAATCATCACATCATTTTTTACTTTGGTATTCCTCACCACCTCATCACTAATAATGGAAAATGATCCAAAAACAAAACCCTATAGAAACTATGTGATGCCTTCGACATTAAACTCAGTTTTTCATCACCTTATTATCCTCAAAAAATTGGCCAAGTTGAATCAATTAACAAAACTATAAATACAATTCTTATGAAAGTGGTTAATGATACTGGAAAGGATTGGCACATGCACATTCCTTTTTCCTTATGGGCTTATCGCACTAGTATTCACACCTCAATTGTTTCCACACCTTTCTCTTTTTTCTATGGTACAGAGGTTTTCTTTCCTCTCGAAGTCCAAATTCCATATCTTCTTATCTCACTTACAGATATGATCAATGATGATGATTTTTTACAGGATCATTTGGCACATCTTGAGTTATTAGACGAATTTCGTCTAAATTCTCTCAATCACCTCCAAATCTACCAAAAATGTGTCAAACATTCCTACAATAAATGTGTCCAAGAATGAACCTTCTAGGTATGATACCTCGTCCTGAAAGAAAATAAACATGTAAAAAAGCAAAGAAAAGTAAACGGGGCAAGTTCACTCCTAATTAGCTAGGACCCTATATCATTACTCATTCCTATGGATTGGGTGCTTATCATTTATCTTCACTCAAAGGTAAACCCAAACCTGAGCCCCTCAATGCCTTGCATATTTGACCATTCTATTATTGAATCAAGTCATGTATCATCTTATTTATATTAAATACTTGTCCCTTTAGCAAATCCACCTTCCAATTACCTATTTTAAGGATTAATGATTAAACAAGAATCATGTGATTATCCGTCACCTTTCAGCCTTATCTTCAATATGAGTACCATGGCTCTACTCATGGCATGATTCTCATTGATACTTTTCATCATTTGAAATATTGAATCCCATGTTTGGTTGTCACTTAAAACCTTTGTTTCATAGCTAACCCCCGTGTGCTATGGTTTTTTCTTCATAAAAGAATCCTATACTTCTCTATAGTCTTGTCTATGACCTAAAAGTAAAAAAAACAATTCAAAAGTAATATACGAGATTTTCAAAGTCAAACTCCTTGAGTCAAACTTCTAGAAAAAAGATGAATCCCTCAAAAAGGACATCTATATTTCTATCTTGTTGCTATAAATAGACTGCTCCCTCGAAGGATAGCTATACATAGATAGCCATACTATACGTATTCTAGCAAAAAGGAATATTATTTCTGCAAAAATAAAATAAAAATATGTTGAAGCTTCCCACATCGATCAGCTTCACAAAGACCTCAAGGATATATTCTATTCATCCCACATATACTTCATGCATCAATCAGTCTATAAAACAAAAGAAAAAATAAAAATATAACTTTTTCATCATGGACTTGCTTATTTTGATCTTGGGTATCTTGCAGAAGAGGCATGTTGTCTCACACTAGGGTTATAATAAAACAACCTCTTTCACCTCATCATATTTCCTTTATAATCTTCTACCTACTCAAGGGACATGTCGTAAATGTGACATTTTTTTATCATTTGAACTTCTTCACCCTTAGAACAATCAATCATGCAATGCCTTTAGGGTCTTATGTTCATAAGACAATATTTGATATGATAGACTTGTAATGGTTGTTACCACTTAGATGGCTTTTTGTAACCTCTTACCATTCACATATTTTCTTACTTATTACTCATCCTTCATAGGACCATACCTTTGAAACCTACATTCTGGTAATTCCTCTTCCACAAAAATCACCCATATCTATTCAACATAGACAACAACCATGCCTATTCAACCTATACTCAACCATACCTATTCGACATATACTCAACCATGCCTACATGACCTAGACTCAACCATGCCTATTCAACCTATACTCAGCCATGCCTATTTGACCTATACTCAACCATCCCTAAATGACCTAGACTTACTCACGCCTAAAACCTACCAACCCATTCATCTCCTCTATCATATTATTCTCCATCCTATGAGAGAACTACATCGGCTTAAGGCCCCACTTCATCAGGGAAATGTAGGTAGAACTCTTAGGGCATGGGGCCCTTGGAGGTTATCTCAGCCACTTTTTCCCCTCACAAATTTTCCCCCTTTATATTCACATTTTATCCTATTTAGTTTCCATTTTACAAAAAACTGGGAAATTAATCTATCATAAAAACATACATACCTACCATTTTATAACATCAACCATATCATACATCAAGCATTTAACATTTCCATGATATCAAATACTTGTAAATTTATCCACAACATACATAAAATCCATATTTCCATAAGATCAGTAACTTGGAAATGACCTAGACTTTACCATGCCTATACCTAACCAGACCATGCCTATACTTGACTCCACCATGCATATACCTAACAAAACCATACCTCTACTTGACTCAACCATGCCTATACCTGACTCCATCATGCCTAGATGACCTAGAATCAATCATGCCTACCTCACCTAGTTCCCATGGTACACAATAAAAATGAAAATTAAAGAGAGAGTACATCATCCATCCAACAAACACCATAAACTATATAATGGGAGTGTCTGTGTATCAATACATATATACATAGATATAAATAACTCTCAATATCTCAAAACTATCATGCACAATCTCACAATATTTGGCACTTAGGCTAGTATATATAACAAAAAAAAAATGATAGTACAGTATTTGTTATGGATATCAATCACCGCCACCTGATGCCCTCCTCTATCCTTGTCAATCACCCTGTCAGCATCTCTCCACCCTCTTCTAGTTATTGCTTGATCTCCATCTCCTCCTCCTAGCCCTCTACTAGGCCCATTATTTGAGAGTTGGTAACCTCACCCTAACCCTTTATTTAGGTTTGATGACCCCCTATGATACCTGAGTTATGAGTCCTAGATCTAGTCCACTCACTAGCTTCCTAATGGGTTTTGTGCTCAGCGTAGGAGGACACATAAATGCCTATAGTCACTAGCTGGTCTCAATAGTAGCGAGTCTCATTTAGGTCACGCCTGAACCTCACCATATATATGGTTTGTGGTGGTACCATTAGCCTAGCTACCACCTGATAACTCTACCCTACCAAAAGAGGACACTATCCTAGTGTAGGATTCTTTGGTGGTACTTTTGTAGCTTCCTGAACCTATAAAGCCACAACCTGTGTCTGTGATGTGGCCAACTGGCCTTATAATCCAAACACTTGTGACTATAAGTAAGCTACCTACCCTCCATCCCCATCTCTACCCTGTGTAGGAGCCTATGCCTATGCTACTTGGGCCTGCAGGGTCATCACCTATGCCTATAACGTGGTCACATGTGTTTGTGCCCTTATCAGCTATCCCTACAACCCTATAATATGTGTTTGTAGATAATCCACCTACCCCTTTAATGCAACTCTCTTAACTATGATCATCACTAAATCTGGCTTCCCTGGCCTTGAAGGTGTCACTTGTAACTACGTTATCCACCACTACATGTAACCATCAGTGGTACATGCATCATCATTCCTCTTATCTGCTACCCTCTCCTGCTACCCAGTTGGATATGCTAGATGTGGTGGGGATGATGGTCTCTCCACATTATCTCTATGGTACAATGGAAAAGGCGGAGGCACATCTTGTTGGATCCTGAATTGTCGTCAGACTTTGTCCACAGGAATCATCTTGTGATCGTCGGCATGACTTCCCTGTATCCACCTAACTAGCTATAATCCATCTAACTTAGTTTTCATCCCTCTGTAAGATGGAAAAACTATATAAGATCTCCACAATATCTCAATGACTAATATGCCATCAAGCATTCATCTGTAATAGGTCACATCCCTCACCTCCTTTGCGACCCTAGGATGGGCTCCTACCGATACCCACCACCAAAAACCAACTCAGAATACTCCTCTGAATCAATCCTACCTTGGCATTTTGGCTGGCCATAGGAACACTATATGATCATATGCACAAGAATTTAATAAGAAATTACAACATATCCCAAACATGTGTATCCATAGATACACCCATATCCCTCTGTATAGTTGCACTAGAAATTTTAGTGCCCATGTAAAATGTACTTGTTGTTCTACCATATCCTCCAAAACACCCATCAACACTAGAGGAAACCAACAACCCTCTGAATCAAGGAGGGAAAAATAGGTAATCATGACCATTTTCAACACTGCCAAATGGGTCTCATTAGGATGTGCCACATACATATCTCTATACCTAACACTCGCACTATGGTATGTCAACTCTACCACAACATTGCCAAACATTGTACCCATGGGCTCCAATGCCTTGTCGGCTCCAATTTGATAGACCTTTTCCCCTATAATGGGTAACCTCAATAGCCTATATAAATTCCTCGAAGGTAATAGTCATCTCCTCAGTTGGTAAATGGAAGGTATTGGTGGTAGATTGATACAGCACACTACAAAATGCCAAGAGGCAAGGTTGCATTATAGTTTCAAATGGGAGGTTTTAACTCCACAAGTTCACCTGCCAAAGAGAAGAAGCGAGGGGCAAAACAAGAATGTCCAACCTTTAGAAAGAATCCCCTCCTTACAATCTATAGGAATAATGAGAGAGGGAAGAGAGAGGAAAACCAAATCTACCCCAACCACCCCAGGTTGTATTTAATTCATCTCATAATGATGGTAGGTGAGAACCTAGTGAACCCAAAAGTGGCGAACTGTATTTTGCATTTTTAAGAATTTTTTCTCATCCAATTAAATATATCTAGTCGTAGTTGGACATAGGACCTCGTAAGCTTTCCGAAAATTCCAACCTTGCATGAATCCGAGCTCCCAGTCAAAAGTTATGGCCATCTGAATATCTGCGCCAGGGTCTGCTTCCTGTCAGCGCTTAAAATGTTGCGCCTCTTAAAGGTGCGCCAAGGGCGCATTCATGTGTGTATCATCATCCTCTTCCATGCGTCAAGGGCACACCATTTACCCTATTGACACTTCATGTCATGCACCCATTCTGTGCACCTTGGGCGCACCATTTCCTCTGTCGACACTCCGTGTCGTGCGCCCATTCTGTGTGCCTTGGGCACACCATTTCCTCTGTCGACACTCCATGTCATGCACCCATTCTGTGTGCCTTGGGCACACCATTTCCTCTATCGACACTCCGTGTCATGCGCCCATTCTGTGCACCTTGGGCATGTCAGGGATTTGAGCTTCTTTGATTTCTCCATTCTCATGCTTGTCTATATCTACCCGGGGAAAAGATATATACAACAATTTGGCGACTCAATGGGATCACCTGCCTGCTAGGTAGAAGATCAGTGGCCTTTTAGCGATCCATTGGGCATGGAGTCATAAGAAATAACTCGAAACCAACCTGATATCTGATCCTGAACCTGATATTGCAACTCCTTCTTCGAGAGCACGCAAAACTATAGAAATTAACCTGAGAGCAACAAAACCTGTGCCGGAGCACTTAGGGAAACAGAAACCTAACTACCACAAGACAATGTGCATACACACTTAGAGGAATTGAAATCTAGGCTAATATTTACAAGGGTAAACCCTTTTCTTTTAGTAGCAATGTTTAAGATGGATTCTGTTAACTGGAATCGGGAATTCTCCTCCATCCAAAATAGACAATTGGAAGGCATTACTACTTTTAAAACCCGTGACCATGTAGGGGCCACTCCAAATGGCATCAAACTTGGAATGCCTTCCTATTTTTGCCCGATCTGCATCCCATTTCAGAACTAGGTCTCCTTCCTGGAAGGTCCTTGCTCTTGCTTTCTTATCAAACCATCTTTTTACTAAGGCCTGATCTTTCTCAATTGTTTGAACTTCATGTTCTCTAATTTCTTCCAATTCCATAAACTCTGCATACCTAGCCTCTATTGGTTCGAACTCAGCCAACTCCAACTACTTCATGAACTCCAATGTAGGCAGTTCTAATGATATAGGCAATACTGCCTCTTTTCCATAGACCAACTTGTAAGGGGAATTACCTGTAGACCTCTTTGGTGTTATTCTGTCAGCCCATAATGCTGATTTTAGCTTGGTATGCCATGTTCTTTGATTTTCATCCAGAGTCCTCCTGATGATTCTTAGCAAATTTTTGTTCGTAGACTCTGCCTGTCCATTACCCTGCAGGTAATAATTTGAAGAGGTGCTCAAATAGATTCCATTCTTGACAGCCCATTCTGTAATATTAGAACCTATAAATGCCAATGCATTGTCTGATATGATAGTGGCCGGCACACCGAACCTGGTCACTATTCCTTCATAAAATTTTAGTATGTTAGACTCATTTGCTTCCTTGAGCACTACTGCTTCGGTCCACTTGGTGAAATAGTCTGTTGCCGTGAGAATCCACTTGTGGCCTTGGCTTGAGTTTGGATTGATGACCTCAACAAATTCCAATCCCCATTACATAAATGGTTGGTCAACCAGAATTGGGTGTAATGGAAGCGCTGCTAGTCTTTCTTTGCCTGTGAAGAGTGCACATTTCCTACACTTTCTTATCCATGTATAGCAGTCACTGAACACTGTCAGCCAATAATACCATGCCTTGATTATCTTGAGAGCTGTTACTCGTGGGGAAAAATGTCCTCCAGAATCTCCATCGTGAAAATCTCGTAACACCCTCTCAATTTGGCCTGTCCCAATGCACCTCAATAGAACTCCATTGATGTCTTTCTTAAACAAAACACCACCAACAAGCACATATGGAATGGCTTGTAATTTGAAGTATCTCCTCTTTTCTTTTCTCATTTCTAGAGGGCATAGGCCTGTCTATAGGAAGTGTATCACATTCTGAGTCGAACAGGGAGTGGACACATCATCATTTTCTTGTTCTTGGTTATCCTGTAGTACCAAGACAACCTCTTTTTCATCACCTGCTTCAACTTGTTGACTCAAGGCTAGCTGCTCACATAGTCCCTTCCCACGTACTAGTTTGGTGACCTTGATCTCGATGTCATATTCCATGACACGAGTTATCCATCCTGCACTCTTCTCATTCAGATCCTTGTTTAGAAGGAAGTCCCTGACTCCCGCATGAGAGACCAATAATTGAATTTTTTTGTTTGAGACTAGGTGCTTGAATTTCTTTAAGCTCCTGATTACTGCAAGGACATGCTTTTCAATGAAAGAGTACCTAGTTTCGTATTCCTCCAAGCCTTGACTGAAGAAAGCAACTGGTTGTTCTAATCCTCCTTTGTTTTATTGTACCAGGATTGCAGAAATTGTGTCCCCACCACCAAAGGCATATAGCACGAAGTCCTTGGAGAAGTCTGGATTGACGAGAGTCGGAGCTTGAGATATAGCCTCTTTTATTGCCTCAAAACTTGCCTTGCCTTCAGATGTCCACTTAAATGCCATACTCTTCTTTAACATCAGCGTTATTGGCTTCACAAGAGCAGTAAAATTTGGAACAAATCTGCGGACAAAATTGATCCTTCCCAAAAAGCTTTGAAGAGCCTTCTTGTGACTTAGCAATGGCAATGCTCAAATTGCTTCAACTCTTTCTGGGTCAATCATCAATCCCTCCTTTGAAACAATATGGCCTAGAAGTTTTCCCTCGTGAGCCAAAAATATGCATTTTTTGGGATTCAATGATACCCCAAATCTTCTACACCTCTGAAATACTTGCCTCAAATGACAGAGGTGATCCACTGCATTTTTTGAGAATACAGTGATGTCGTCAAGATATATCAAAACTATTTTATTGATCAACCCCTTAAATGCCATATCCATTGCCCTTTGGAAAGTAGCCCCAGCATTTGATGGCCCAAATGGCATCTTCTTGTAGGCATAAGTCCCCCATTTGGTGGTGAAAGCCGTCTTGAATTGGTCATCTTCTTTCACCATTACCCGATTGTACCCTGAGTAGCCATCTAGGAGAGAGAATCTCTCTGAACCGGATACTACTTGCAATATTTGTTCCATTAAAGGAAGTGGGTAATGATCTTTGAGAGATGCTCTGTTTAGGTCTCGGAAATCCACACACAACCTGATTTCTCCACTCTTCTTCCTGATCGGAACCAAGTTTGCAACCCAACTTGAGTGCTTGATCGGGAATATAATTCTTGCCTCTATTAGCTTATTTAGCTCTTTCTTCATTAGAGGCTCAATGTGAGAGTTGACCGGTCTCTGCTTCTGCCTGATGGGCTTAGCATCTAGATCCAATTCTATGGTATGTTGTGCCAAATTTGGATCGAATCCTCTTAAGTCTTCATAGCTCCAAGAGAAGATATCTGGATATTCTTGGAAAAGCTGTATGAAATCTGATTTCTCCTGCTCAGTGGCCACTTTACCAATTTGAAGTATTTTTCCTTCCCTAACCGGAATTAGCTCTGAATCTTCTCTCTTGACCTGTATGTTAGCCTTTTCCTTACGGAACTGGTCTTTAGGGTTGAAGATAGACTCCAATGTTACCAAACCCTTAGGAAGCTTGTTTTTCCGCAGCTGTACTACTTGATCCCCATACTGCTGCTCTAATCTGTCCTGATTCCTAGCTGAAAATTCAGCCTCTTCTTGTAAGAAATTGACGATCTGTTGATCATTCTCAAACACTTTCCAGCTTGTGTTATTATCTGGAACTGCTGGCCTTACAATACATGGATATGTGGCTGTGTTTTTCCCCTTCTGATGTTTTCAACCACATCAAACGTTTCTCCAGCTGCTGCGAGCCTATCTATAACTTCATTTTTCTTCCTGGGTATGCACACAATGTTGAAAGCTTCGAAATCCTCAATGAGGTCCCATACCCTATTCTTGTAGCTCCTCAGCAAGTCGTTCTTTATAGCATGTTGTCCCCTAACTTGGTTGACAATCAACTCACTATCTCCAAACACCTGCAAGTTCTTTATGCCCCTTTTCCTGGCCCAATGAATTCCATGAATCAATGCTTCGTATTCAGCCGTGTTGTTCGAACAGGAAAACTGGAAATGAAAAGCTGAAAAATATTTGATGTCTTATGGTGAAATCAACATTGCACCACCTCCATCACCTTGTCTGCTTCTCGAACCATCGAAAAATAATTTCCAAACTTTGTTTTCATCATTTTGTTCAGGCTGAATGATGTCGGGAATGGGTGAATTTTCTTCGTGTATACAATACACACCCAATTCAGATTCTTCAATTTCCTTGTATGGGTAAAATTCATGACTCTTGTTTTCCCATTCATCCAAAGTTAAATAAGGAATTCCCTCAACCTTAGTACTTATTTCTAGATCACTTGAACACTCCTCCTGATCAAAAGTCGAGCAATTTGCATTGATAGGATTTGGTACATGAGGCTCAATATGGAAATTGGCAATTGGTTCTGACCTGATTGTTGCTTTGGCTCCATACCTTGTCCTAAAAATCATGTGTGACCAATCTGCAGATAAATATCCACTGATTTTTACAGTGAAGTCTCTTGATAGACACAATGCAAAGAGTGGCGAAAGGTCAATCACAGACACATCTTGCAGAATTGTAACATTAGGACAGGAATGTAGTGTTAGGCTTAACCCTTTGATGATCCCAACTGTTCCTACTGCCATTCCATCTAGTTACACTACTCCTTTCAGCACTGGCTCATACTTCAGACCCAGTTGATCCACTATTTTCTTTGGCATCACTGAACTACTTGCCCCTGAATCTATCATGCAGTTGTGTACCAAGTGGTTTCCAACAATCAACGAAACATAGAATGGTGGAGGCTTCAAATTTTTCCTTGTCTGGCCCCCATCATGTTGCACTGCATTAGTGAGAAATTTCTCATGTCCCTGGTTTGATACATTTGTGGCAAACCAATTGGCCATTGCAGCTTGCAATAAATCTCGTTGCCCTGGGATCGCAAGTGATTCCCACATGGAAATGTTCACACGTGTCTTCTTCATTTGATCGATGATGTTGAAAGGGGATGAATTGTCCTTTTTTTGTCCCCTACTTGACGCAACCTTTTCTGGAGCTTGAACAGGTGCATGTGTTGCTACAACAGGTACCTTAGGTTGATTTTGCACATTTGGAGCTGTGTTTTGTCTACTGACCCCTTGTTGTGTAGGAGTGAATTGAAAAACAACTAGATTACACGGTTGTCCCTCTCCTATATTTCTCTTCTTTGACCGTGTGTTGGCAGCCACGCCTTGAAAAGGCTGTTAGTTAACTCCATAGAAGTCCTCCATTTTCCAATTAGCCAATGTGGTTTCTGTTGGAGGTCCTTCTTGTTGCGTTTGTTGCTGTTGATTTTCCTCCTGGCTTGGCTCTTGAGGCACACTAATGGTTTACACCATCAAAGCCTGATTTAGTGCACCATTGAAACATGCTGACTGATTGTGAGGTAGATTGCAAGGGTAACACCAGTCGTACTCCTGTGCCATGTTATTTTGTGTCAGGACCAAGGCTCTTGAGGACGTCGTTGCATTTGGATCATATGGTCAAAATGGCCTGGCAACTTGAGGCTGTCCTTGGTTTTGGTTTCTATTTGCAGCCTGAGGTGGTGGTCTATTTTGTTGGTATGGGGGCCTAGCTTGGTATTGTGCTTGAGGCTGATACGGTCTAGCACTTTGAGCTTGTTGAGTCTTTTGATAGTCACAAGCTCATTTCCAAGGTTTTGTAATTGTTTCATGACCTCCTGCAATTCCTTTGAAGTATTTGAAGAATTCGACGCCTCATTATTGCTTTGATTTCTAGGAGTTGGAATGGGATTCAACTCTGGTTCTTGGCTGGTTGTAGGATTTCCCATGTCTGGATAGAGAGGCATTGGTGGCCTTGGTGCAAGCTTGCCATCTTGGATCAAACAGTTCTCTGCTCTGATAGCCATGTCGTAGGCCCCTGGCAGCGTTGTTCCTCCCATTGATTGGGTCATCATGGCTATGTCTGAATTTATAGCCTTTAAGAAATAAAGGAATGCTCCTTCGGCAGTTAGTCTAACGGCTATTGGAATCCTGTCCCATGTCCGTTGGAATCTGAAGTTGAAATCTATCATTTTTTCATTAGGAGCCCTTTTGATTGTTGTCAGCTGTTCCAATAAAGATAAATTGTCTGCCCTCTCCCCGAATTGGCTGCAAAGAGCTAAACAAAGTTGGTCCCAATTCGTAATAGACCCTGCTAATAGGCTCCTAAACCATTGTAAGGCCTTATCTTTGAAATATGAAGCCAACAGCTTGACCGCAAAATCCATTTCATTTATTTCGTGAATTACACATGCATTAGCAATATCGTGGATGTGATCAATAGGAGTAGTATGATTTTCTCCTGTGAAATAGGGTATGTTCTTTAGTGTTGCAACTGGAATTTGATTCTGAGAATTTAGGGCAAGTGGACTACTACCTGTGAAATTGACAAAGGGATTCAGTGGTAGATGTGCCATTATGATTGGCCTAAGAACCCTGGTCGATGCGAGAAAAGGCCTACCAGGTGGAGGTGTAGACAAAGTCCTGTTAGGTGGAGATGGTGATCTTTGTGGTCTTCTTCCTCTCCTTCCTCTACCTGGTGAAAGTTGCAAGTGGAAAAATAGCCCCTCTTCTCGAGTATTGGACCTGGTTTGAATTCTTCTCATATGCCTGGGAAACCTTTGCTGCTACACCGCTGAATTCTATCCACTTCGGAGTCGCCAGATGTGTTAGAAAAAATGAGCCTCAAAAGGCAGACTTTTGCCAAGTTACACACCAAACCTGACAATATTTAAAAATAGAATTTTGAAATACCTATATTTTTTGATATTTTAGAGTTTGGAATTTGATTTGGAATGACAGTCCCAAAAATCCAAAAATCCAAAAATCCCAGACTTTCCGAAAACCTGAAATCCAAAAATCAAAAACCATGAAATTTTGAAAGTCAAAATATCAAAAATCTAAGAATATCCTTTTGAAGATTATCCCACGATCTATCAACTAGTGAAATTTTGACTTGTTTCGAGCAAGTTTAGTCCTTGAAAATTGATTTCAAAGTTCAGCCCAGAAGGTGAAAATATGAAATTGTAAAACCTGCAATTTTTTTAAGTCTGAATTTCTTTGAAAGTTCCTTCAAATCGTTGGAACGACCTCTTGGTCCCACCGGGCATGCCAAAACTATTGATGGTGAATCGCAGCACCCCTGAATGTCTGCAACACGATGGGTTGAGACTCTTAGTACGATTGCATAACATGGAGCTTTTCCCAAGTGTGGGACCTTGCGAAATCGGAAAAGCTCTCTGGATGAAGGCCGGTTCCTATTCCTCTGTTCAGATGTACACGTAGAAGATGCAGAGGGTTTACTAAAAACCTAATCTAACTTGCCAAGGAGACAGGGGTAAGAAAATGCATAAAATAAAACCTAAACTACAAAGGTGATGCACCGAGGAATGAAGAACACCTGTCTTGCCAATAAACACAGACCATTAAAATGCAATGCAAGATCATACACAGATAGCTAGATTCATAGTGAAAGATCAGGGGGATGTAAAATGAATACAGAGAGTGTTGAGAATCATCCACAGACATGCATTAATTTTTTCCAAAGATTGATACAGCACACTGCAAAATGCCAAGAGGCAAGGTTGCATTACAATTTCAAATGGGAGGTTTTAACTCCACAAGTTCACCTGCCAAAGAGAAGAAGGGAGGGGAAAAACATGAATGTCCAACCTTTATAAAGAATCCCCTCCTTACAATTTATAGGAATAATGAGAGAGGGAAGAGAGAGGAAAACCAAATCTACCTCAACCACCCCAGGTTGTATTTAATTCATCTCATAATGATGGAGGTGAGAACCCAGCAAACCCAAAAGTGGCGAACTGTATTTTGAATTTTTAAGAATTTTTTCTTATCCAATTAAAGATATCCAGTTGTAGTTGGACATAGGACCTTGTAAGCTTTTCGAAAAGTCCAACCTTGCATGAATCCGAGCTCCCAGTCAAAAGTTATGGCCATCTGAATATCTGCGCCAGGGTCTACTTCCTGTCAGCGCTCAAAATGTTGCACCTCTTGAAGGTGCACCAAGGGCACATTCATGTGTGTGTCGTCATCCTCTTCCATGCGCCAAGGGTGCACCATTTACCCTGTTGACACTTTGTGTCATGCACCCAATCTGTGCGCCTTGGGCGCACCATTTCCTCTGTTGACACTTCGTGTCGTGTGCCCATTCTGTGTGCCTTGGGTGCACCATTTCCTCTGTCAACACTCCGTGTCATGCACCCATTCTATGCACCTTGGGTGCACCATTTCCTCTGTCGACACTCCATGTCGTGCACCCATTCTGTGCGCCTTGGGCATGTCAGGGATTTGAGCTTCTTTGATTTCTCCATTCTCCTGCTTGTCTATATCTACCTGGGGAAAAGATATATACAACACAATCATCTTGGATCAAAAGTATACAATGCGTGCATTCTACCTTCCACCATCACTTCACAGGTATTCCTCCTTAACCATTTTACCTTCTATTTGTTTCATCGTAGAAAGTGTAAAACTTATTGGTGAAAAAAATGGATATTGTGAACTTGCATGAGCTAACTGTTGGTATGGTCCAAACCTTTGATTATTTTTCTAATAAACCTCATGTACATGAAGCTCTATAGATTATGATGTGCATCACATTGGGGGATAGCACAAAAGTAGAAGAAATTATGCTTGAATTTCTTGGAGAACCTAATTCTAAGGTGCACTCAGATACAAATGAGACAAATAAAATAAAAATGAGTCATTCCTAGAAAGAGAAAGAAAAAGGAAATCTAGTGTACATGATTGATAATGGAGAGGTTGAAAATTTTGAAATTATTTATACATAAGGTGTGCAAAAGTAATGGACATAACATATGAAAGGCCCATGTGCACCATGTGCCCATGAAGACTAAGAAAGCTAATATTGGCGCATAGGATGCATCCAAGGAGGAAATCATTGGGGATTACTGGTCAGAACATGAGGTATTAAAGATCATTGAGATCTTGTGTGACTTTCAAAAAAAATTCCCACAAGGCTATCATTAGTTAAAGGGAGTGCACCCCTCACTAGGAGAGATGAAGATTAAGTTGAAAGAGGTTGCACATCTGGTTAGGAAGATGACTTAACAAATGAATCCTAACCTGCATGTGGAAGTGAGGGAGGAGATGTATAAAATGATTAAGTCTGGGATTATTTAACCTATTGAGGAATCTAAGTGGGTTAGTCCCATGGTAATCAATATCAAGAAAGATGGGAAGATCAGGATTTGTGTGGACTACAGAGAACTAAATGCTTAATGTATCATAGATATTTTTCCCACACCTTTCACTAAGGAAATCCTAGAAGGAGTTGTATGGTGTTAGATCTATTCCTTTACATATGGGTTCTCATGCTATCACTAGGTGCGCATCATGAAATAGGATCAGGAGAAAATAAATTTGATCACTAAATGGGGAAGTTTTACATATACAATTATGAATTTTGTACTAAAGAATGTGTCGACATTGTTTTCACGCATTGTTGTGAAGGATTTTCATGATTCCATTCATAATTTCTTACACATGTATTTAGATGATTGGATTGTTTATGGCCTATTTAAGGATCACTGTGATAATTTGAGGCTCATATTTGAGAGGTGCAGGTAGTTAAGTATCTCTTTAAACATTAAAAAATGTAAATTTTCTACACCATTTGGCACCTTTCTTGGACATATAATCTGTAAATAAGGATTATCAATGGATCCCACAAAGGTTGGAGTAATATTAGGGTTAGAGGAACCTACAAATCAAAGTGAAGGGTGCAAATTTTTGGGGCATACTGGCTACTACATGAAGTGTATTAAGGGATATGAAAATATTTCCATGCCCCTGGAAGAGTTGTTCAAGGAAAAAGGAAAACTTAATTGGGTGACATGCAACAATAGGCATTTGAAACACTGAAGGATAATCTTACCACTGCACCTATCTTGTGGTTTCCTTCATGGAAAAAACCCTTTCATGTGCATGTTGATGCTTTTTGCATGGTGATTGGTGCAGTATTAGTGTAGCCTAGTGATGGAAATATGGACCACCCCATATGCTTTGTAGGTAGGAAGTTAACACCAACAAAAAATAATTATACTACAACAGAGCATGAAGCTTTTTCTATGATCTATGTGCTCCAAAATTTTAGACAGTACTTGTTGGCTACTTAGTTTATCTTTTATACAAATCATATGACATTGAAATATTTGGTCAACAAGCCTATTTTGTAATGGCGCATCTATAGATGGATACTTATCTTTCAGTAGTTTGATTTCACGGTTGTAAAACTAGGCAAGAACAACTCAGGGCCTAATCACTTATCATGAATCAATTCTGGTGAGGATGCACATAGTATTGAGGAAACAATGCCTAATGTGTAGTTTTTTTAGGTTAAATCACATGTTAGATGACTTGGAAGACATAGCAATACTTTTGTGCACTAGAATCACACCAAAAAGCATGAAGATATTAGAGAAAATGTAACTTTCTATATGTGTGGCACCTTATCAACTAATTGGAGGTGACTTGTACAAAATTTGCAGAGATGAGGTCTTACACCAGTGCCTACTTGAACATGAGTGTGAGGCTATTATGGAGGAATATCATTGTGGGATATCAAGAGGAGATTATGTAGGTGATGCGACTGCGCACATGATCTTGATGGCTAGACTTTTGTGGGAAACTTTGTATAAGGATGTTAAGGCACATGTAAAGGCATGTGATCATTGTTAGCACATTAGAAAACCTGGAAATTGAGTTGAGATTCCCTATAGACTGATTTCAAGTGTAGAACCTTTTTAAAAGTGGGCCATTGAATTTTTAGGACCTATTACACCACCTGTGCACAATACTAGAGTGTGTTATGTAATCACTTGTACCGACTATTTGACAAGGTGGGAAGAGGAAGTGCCTACAAAAAATTTCACTGTGGACATAAAAAAAATATTCCTATGTGAAAACATAATTAGCAGTTATGGCTATCCATTAAGCTTGACTAGTGATAAAGGAACTCATTTCTTAAATTCGACAATTAGAATTTAGTTGGTAGATTTGATGGTGGCACATCATAAAACCACCCCATATCACCCTCAAGCTAATGGTATTGTAGAAGCTTTGAACAAGATCTTGGGCCAAATGTTAACAAAAATATGTGATGTTGGAAGAAAGGATTGGGATGATAAATTTTCATTCTTACTTTAGGCTTATAAGACCACTTATAAAATATTGAATAAGGCTAAACCCTTTCATTTGGTGTTTGGCATAGATGTAGTACTACTGGTGGAATTTTTTCTACCAACCTTGCATATTACATGCACATATCGATTAGATGATGATAAATATGTTAAGGATAACATAGATAAACTAATGCAATTCAATGATCAATGCACCATTGTGCATTGGATCTAGAAGACTGAGAAGGTGTGACAGAAGGCCTGGCATGACAGGCACATTAGGTGTAAGGAATTTGAAGTTAATAAGATGGTCCTTCTCTTTGAATCCAATTTTGTGCACCACCTAGGGAAGTTAAAGATATATTGGTTAGGCCCTTTTGTGGTAAAAATATATTTGAGTCATGCACATATCAATTACATGCGTTAGATGGCACCATCTTGTCCAGTTACTTCAATGGGAATAGGTTCAAGCCCTACTATAAATATGCTTCTTATTGTTTATAATAAGAAATTATTGCCACTTAGATTAGATTTCCTTTTCATTTTTTACTATCCAGTTGTTGTTTCTTTATTTTTCATTGAGTTGTAATAAGTGCACTAACACGTAGGAAGTTTATTACTCTTTACCAAGTTCGTACCTAGAGGACCACACATACATTTAGTGTGGGTTATACTAGGCACAAGTGCGTGAGAAATTTTAAACAAAGGTATGCACAGTAGTTGAATTTTGGGGTGTTGTTGGAAATGAGCGTTTAAGAAAGGGGAAAGGGTGTCACAAGTGTTAAGGATGATGGTGCTCATGAATAATTACTCAGAATGAAGACCATGCGAGTAAAAGGTCATGCAGTGTAATGAAAGTTAGGAAATTTTAGGATGAACTACTTGGTATTTGGCGCAAAGGATTATGTACTATGATGCAGAGAGGCACACGTGAGGAGGTCTATGGCATGGGAAGAAGTGAGCATGATAGAAGGTTATGACTATAGTGCACTGAAGAAAGTAGAGAAAAAAACATGGAAAATTATAAAAGCATAATTTAAAGTTGCAGTATGGTGATAGGTGATGATAATTTAATGTGAGAAAAATTAAAAAACCTATAAAATCAACATCAGGGAGAGTTCATTCTCACCTTACATTTTGAAGAACTTAGGAGTTTGCAAAGAGAGAATTGATGCGTTTTTATGAAAATTTAAGTGCAAACCTAAAGAATTGATTAAACTAGAGCAATTTATAACACATATGCATAGGAAAGATCCTTTAAAAGGAAATTTAAGGCTTAAGGGTGGAATGGAAGTTTATTTGTGATAAGAGAAGGGTTTACATAGTTCTTTGGCTAGGGTTTGCATAATAAGGAAACAAAATTGATTGAAGAAAACAAGGTAAGAAGGATATTCGGCATGGACAGTTGGAACTAAGGAATTATAGAAACCTAAGGCACCTAAGGGTAATAGTTCAAAAGTTGGGATTTTCACATGACATGACACCCAAGAAACCAGCAACTGTGTTGCCCAAGGTGAAGGGAAAGGGCAAAGTGAAGCCTGCGGTAGAGGATGTACAGGAATAGTGATATTCATAAATTCAATACCTATAAGGTGTAGTTATGTGGTAGGATTGGGTGTCCCATGTAAGGAAGATGATTGTTAGTGACTTCAACAATCACTTGGATTCAAATGAGCATGAAATAGAAAGTGTGTTGATTCAAAGATAAAATAAGAGGACCGCAAATGATAATCCCATCTATGATGTTGGGCCCCTGATATAGCTTCCAAATCTTAAAGGCGCATAGGCACACACAGTCAGAGGAAGCACGCAAGTGAAGGTGCACAAGGAAGAGTTTAAAAGGCTTCTTGAAGAACCAAGGATGCACACGTCGTGTGAAGAACAATTCGGGACTTAGCCATTTTCAACCTTTTGGACAGAACACATGAAGAACGTGTTTCATTTGGATAAGGTTCCAGCCTGGCGACAGGGTGTCCTGGAAGGAATATACCTTGTGATAGGAAGATCTAAAAATCTAATCATGACATGGAGAGGCATGCGCCTGGGGTGACCCACACCTTGACACTTGGGGCCAGATCTGAGGCTGCAGAGGAGTTTTTTAGAGCTTAGATGCCTATTTATATGCGTGCCCTTGGCAAAGAACATAGACACAGGGAAAGTAGCGAAGCTCTGCAGAATTACCGTGAGAACTATGGGATAATTGGGTAGATGATTCTAGGAAGGATGTAATGGGGAAATGGGGAATGCAAATTTTATTTTGTAAGCATACATGTATGGATCCAGATATGGCGCATGACTGTGGTCTGCCTCTCTGTGATGTTTTGGAGTAATACTATGAATGAATGTGATAAGGTTACCACTATGTTTATGTTAAGATCTCCTTCCTGTATTATCTACATGTTTCCACTATGCTTTTGATCTTGTATAATCATGAACCTTGCTTGAATGTTATTCTAATTATGGATTTACAACTTCCTGGTTCTAGTTAATTCTGTTGCACGCTTTGTTACTATTATGACTGAAGGGGTGTAGATGTCATCCTGAGCTCTATAGCTTCTTCATGTCTGTTAAATCACTAAGTCAGAATCATGAATTATGCCTTCCACTGAACTCACATAAAAGAGAGACTCGGCTCCCTCTCACACACCTCAAGTGAGCGCCCAGCGCCCATTGGGTGATAGCCCAATGTGCTTGAGGTTCCCTTGTTCTTAGTGGGGTGTAAAAATGACTACATCTTGGTTCCATTGCTGGGACCTCTTTTTGAAGTTGTAGTGGAACATGACATACATCATGATCTGTGCAAAAAGTGATGGCAGAGCATTTAATACTTGAAGGTGTTGAAGATTGGTTCAAAAGCACAGAGGATGAATTCACTCAGAGATTCAATACTGGACCTGGGTTTAACACACGAAGATGGGTGGAGGACACTCTTTATCATGAGTTGTATGAAACCTTATTCTATTGTTTCCTAGTAGAGTTATTTGAATGGCTCTCGGCTTATACATCTAGATCAGGGTGGTATTATAAGTCACACCCTTGGACCTAAGAAACATATTAAAACTTGCAATATGTTGATCTAACGTGGACCCATGCTATAGATCATTGTTAAGGGAGTATTGACTAGCTACACTCCAGAATATGCCATTTCCATGTATTCCTATCCAGAAGTTGTTGAGTTGAAGTTCATGTGAGAGCCCAAAGGATTATTTCTGCATGTTATCCCCCTGGCAATCAAAATCTTGATGGTAACCATGGGTTTAGAGGCATTTCCTATGGCCGGCTAAACCACTCTGAGCGCTTGGCGAGGAAGTTAGGTTGGGGAAAGATGGCTGATATAATAACTGAAAATGAAAGGGAGGAGAGATGGCTCAAGTATAATGAAGCACATGAAAGGGAGATCAATAGACCAGCACAGGATTACAAGGGGGTTATGGATCCAGACATGGTGGAAAGGAGTTGAGGTTCACGTAGAGGATGTGGAACTTGAATAGTCTATGATACCCCATCTTGGTAAGCATGGGAGAGAAAACCTTGCGGATTTTGATGAGAGTTCGTCATGTAGATAAATAAGATTCATTAGCATGCATCTGACCCCACCTAGTGACCAAACCTTGGCGCTTGGTTTGTTTGAATGAGGGAAAAGTACATTTGGTCCATTTGATATCGGTGGATGAAACCGATTGAACATCCAGAAGGTACAACTTCTCATTTGGGACTTCTATGGCTTCACACACTATTCCATAGTATTTGGTGGAATGTTTGGACAAGGCACATACCCAGTGGGTTTTGGAAGTGTGTTAGGAAGTGGTGGAGGAAATATGACTGGAAGTGGTGTTAGTTCACAAACTATTGACACGCAATTTAGTGGGATGACGCGAGAATTTAGCACGATGAACACAGGCCCTGTACTTAACATAGGAGGATCTGGAGGTGGAAGTGGTGGAGTTGGTGGCTTAGGATCTAGTGGATCCGATGGAGGAGGAAACACCGGAGGAAACCAAGGGACTAAATCAGGAGGACAAGGACCTCAGCCACCTCCACAAGTATTCTTCGAGATGTCTCTACACTTACCAGATTACAGTGGGATAGAATATGCCGCAGAGCACGTGCATAAGTGCAAGTTGTTATGGTGCACGAAAGGGGATCACGACCCAGGATCGAAAGGCCAGTCAATTTACGATGGCCTTGCAAGGAAGCATCGCATAGTTGGTATAGAAAGTATGACCCTCATCAAACTGTTGTGGATTATACCGCGCAGAAAAATGCATTCTTGGCGGAATTCCACATACCTAAGTTTGAACAGAAGAGCATCAGCTCTCTCAAAGAAATCTAGCAGGGAATGGTAGAGAGCGTGTGGGAATATGATGCGCACTTTAAAACTCTATTGTCTAAACTGGCTTATGATATCCACCCTTCACAACATGCTCAGTGGTTTTTCGAGAGGGTTGATCACACCCTTTAGGAGGGCTTTATCTCATAAAACATTCACGGACCCGCGTGAAGTGTTGGAAGATGCTTTACACTCTGAGGCAGTTGGTAGTGTTGACATTGGTGTTAGCCCATTTCTAGAGGCTTAGATTGCTGCCATGGCTAAGCAATTGGAGAAATTATCTGCCGAACACATCTCTAGAGATTCATAGTGGGATGTGGTGCATGGATTGTAATGTAGAAGGGCACACAAAGGATAATGGTGGGATATGTACTCAGAAGGTGGTACACACTGTAGCAGTAAACTGTGAAATATGTCACAAGGACCATGATGCAAGTAGGTGCCCCCTGTTGCAGTGCGGTGATCCATAAAATCATGTCTTGTTATTACAAGATATGTACCTCAACCACACATGACACCAAGGATTATAGATTGATTGACCAGATTCATGAGGCAATTGATCTTGGTGTGCACCAGACTAGAATTGCCAGTAGTTCCAAAGGAGATGAACATCGGTATGAAGAGCATAGAGATGGAGATGCATGTGGAAGAGGGTTTCATGGAGGATTTCATGGTCATGGTAACCACGAAGGAAGAAGTGAGTTCCCACGTGGAACATGCTTTAATTGTGGAGCCACAGACCATTATAAGCGCGAATGTCCAGATCTTCTACAATGCTCATGGTGTGGAAAAAAACATAAGTACGAAGAGTGCCCAGAGTTATACAAACATATGAGTCAGCAATACCAAAAGGATAAGGGTGTTGCCATGGTGAGTATTAAGAAGGCTAACTGGTAATGGCTCCCATGAGTAATACGTGAATCATAACTAGAGCCTATTATGGTAACAACAAGGGCAGAATCTGTGCGCGCAAGGGAAGAACCTAAAAAGAAACCTCTAGTTTCAATGGAATAAGTAGCACATGGGAAGTATCTAAATCTAGCTCACTAGAAAGAAGTCTACCAGGAAACCATGGACGTACTTCAAAGCTTACAAGGGGAGATCCAATGCTTAAAAGAGAAAACTAGAAAAGATGAGCAAAGAAGATCTGTAGAAACACCAAAAAATGACTTGGATGAGGTTAAGGAGGTGTGTAAACTACTGAGGTAGGAGAATGTTATTCCCCTGCTAGGAGCATGGTTGAGAGAAAAGGTTCCACGCACCAGGGAAGAGCACAAAAGGCAGATCCTATATGTAAATTTCCCACCTCACAGCCTTGATTATGACAAAGAGATTACCTTGAACGCAGTAGTGGATGGATGGTTGCTTAGCAACATCCTCATTGACACATGGTGCGGAGGTTAATGTTCTCACTCTGGATGCCTAGCATCAAATGGGAAGACCTACATTACAACCATCTTCAAATGTGTTGTATATGGAAAATAAGACAAAGGCAATGCCCATAGGTATCTTGAAGGATGCGGCCATTACCATTCAGGGGACTAGGTTCACTGGGGATTTTGAAGTCTTGGTGCTTTCCGAGGTAGATAATTTCCCATCTTTGCTTGGGCACCCATGGTGTTATAAGAATAATGCAGATCTCCGATTTAACAAGGGGTACATAATCTTTGAAAACAATAAAGAGAGGGTGATTATACCACTTTCTGATGGGAATTCGACCCCCTATACTGAACCCCTTGGAGAAGAGGTCCTAGACAAAATATATGTGTGCTCCATAAGAGATCCAGAGACCATCCACCCTACAGAAGGAGTCATCCAGTTTGATGATGCTCAATCTGTCAGTGATACTACCAGTATAGCATGTGATAATTGGGTGCATGGGACTTATGAATTGATTGGGTGACATCTGAAAGGATCAGTGACCAAGGTAACAATAGTATGTATAGTTTTGGCACCTAGGAGGAAAGGCAATAACCAAGTATTCTGGGGATGCATACCCTGAGGTATTTTTGAGAGAAATGGAAGCTCACTGGAGGGAGGCCGAGTGATGAGGTATGCTGAGTTATGTTTTGATAGGCACAATAGTAAGGTGGTGGGCTGCACATAGTGAAAACTTGTTGGAATGGCATGAAGTTAGAATTGCGCTCACTGTTCTGATTCTCAAAGAGCAACATACCCACCACTATCAAGGATTACAATGGCAATGGACCCACCTCTTCCCACATTCAAGGCATGTGAGAGGGTCTGGGGAGGAAGGCGCGGAAGCTTTACCACCCTCCCTTTGGGTGCACAAGTTGTATTCAACACTACAAGGATGTGCACGCATGCCTGGTACATCCATTCTGAAACATGACCACCAGACGGGAAATTGGCAAGGAGTTACAGCTGACCTGGTTCACACATTCAAGTACCAAAGTACCAAGATAACCAGTTGATGAGGTGTTATAGACTATCAACATGCCTCACTCTAGGGGATTGCACCATGGTGGAAGATAGATTAGTAAACTTACTTGGTGGACCTAGCTTGGAAGCGCGGTTTGAAGAGGAGGAACCAGAAGACCCACAATTTGAGTGCACGTATGCAACAAAGGAGAAAGGAAAGATGGTAAACATTATTGATGGAGAGGAGATGAAAGCTTGAATGTTGACCATTTGGTTGGAGCATGAGAAGTAGTTGACTATGCGGATGCATGTGCGGACACATACCATTAACCACTCAAAACACAAAAAGTTAACATCGGCTTAGAGAAGGAGCCCAAGGAAGCTATCATTAGGGACTACTGGTCGAACAAGGAAGTATCAAAGATCATCGATCTCTTGCACAAATTTGAGGATTTATTCTCACATGGATACCACGAGTTGAAAGGCATCCACCATTCATTGGGGGAAATGAGGATAAATTTGAAGGATGGTGTGTGCCTGGTTAGGAAGACGCCTTATAGGATGAATCCTAACATGCACGTAAGGGTTAAAGAAGAGCTAGAAAAAATGATAGCATCTGGTATCATTGAGGCTGTGGAGGAATCATAATGGATAATTCCAATGGTGATCAACATAAAGAAGGATGGGTGGATTAGGATATGTGTGGATTACAGGGAATTGAACACTGTTTGTATCATAGATCCTTTTCCCACCCCCTTCACTGAAGATATTTTGGAAGGAGTTGTTGGGTGTGAGGTCTATTCCTTTACGGATGGATTCTCGGGATATCACCAAGTAAGGATTGCCAAGGAAGACCAAGATAAGACAAATTTCACCACTGAGTGGGGAAGTTTTACATATACGGTCATGCCCTTTGGATTGAGGAATGCACCCATTGTATTTTTGTGCATAGTGGTACAAGCATTTCAGGACTTCATCCACAAATTCCTTTAGGTGTATTTGATGATTGGATAGTGTATGGGTTGGTCAGGGACCATTGTGATAACTTGAGATTGATGTTCAAAAGATTTCGGTAGTTGAGGATTTCCCTCAACATCAAGAAATGTATCTTTGCAACTCCTTTTGGAACGTTATTGGGGCATATCATATGCAAAGAGGGCTTACCGATGGATCCCGTGAAAGTTGTGGTTATTGTGGGGTTAGGGGAGCCTACCAGCCAAAGTGCCATGTGTGGATTTCTTGGAAACACTGGGTACTAAAAAAATTTCATTAAGAGATACACCAAGATCGCCGTGCCTTTGGAAATATTGCTCAAACACAAGAGTGCCTTTCAATGGGGAGAGGTGCAGTAGAGGGAATTTGACACTCTAAAATAAAGGCTTATCACCGCACCTATTCTATGATTCCCATCCTGGATAAACCTTTCCATGTCCACGTGGATTCCTCTGGTACATCAATGGGAGTCATTCTTGCTCAACTAGGAGAGGGGATTATTGATCATCCCTTGTGTTTTGCAAGTAGGAAGTTGACACTAGTAGAACAAAATTATAGAATGACCGAGCGTGAAGGCATTGTCAATGATCTACACGCTCCATAAATTTAGATAATATCTTCTGGCGACTCCCTTCATATTCTACACTGACCATATGGCCTTGAAGTATCTAGTAAACAAAGCAGTGTTACAAGGACACATATGTCGTTGGGTACTTTTATTTTAGGAATTTGAATTCAAAGTGGTGGTAAAACCGGGAAAGAACAATTGTGGGCCAGATCATTTATCCAGGATTGATTCAGGAGAGGACGCGCAAAGTATCAAGGAAACCATGTCAGACGTGTAACTATTTAGGTTGTGGTGCATGCCCTCAGAATTAGAATACATTTGTTATTTTTCTCAAGGAAGGTGTGGCACCCAAAGGGATGAATGCTCTGGAAAGAAAAAGGTTAGCCATGTGTGCCATGCCCTTCATGTTGATCAATGGAAATTTATATAAAATGGTTCGTGATGAGGTTTTTTTGCTGGTGTGTATTAGAACATGAACACGTGGCCATAATAGAAGAAGCTCATGGTGGGATTACTGGAGGACACTATGTGAGGAACGCAACCACGTGCAAGATCCTAGTCACCGGACTATGGTGGGAGATGATTCACCAGGATTGCATTGAGTTTTGCAAGGCCTGTGACCACTACCAGTGCCTTGGAAAACCTAGAAGAAGGGATGAGATGCCCTTGCGCCCCATTACCAGTGTGGAACCTTTTGAAAAATGGGCAATAGATTTTGTCAGACCAATCTCACCAGCTGCGCAAAGGACTAACTCGCTGTATATTATTACCTGTACTGATTATCTGACAAGGTGGGAAGAGGTTGTGCCCACTAAGGATTGCACCGTAGCCACGGCTGCTAGATTTTTTTATGGGAAAACATTATCAGCAGGTATGGGTGTCCATTAAATTTAACAAGTGATAGGGGCACTCACTTCTTAAATGAAACCGTCAGGATTCTATTGGTAGAATTCATGGTAGCCCATCATAAGACTACCCCCTATCACCCTCTAGGAAAATGGGAACTACAGAGGCATTTAACAAAATCCTTAGTCACACATTGACTAAGATATGTGATGTGGGTAGGCAGGATTGGGATGACAAGGTATCAGTAGTTCTTTGGGCATACAGAACAATGTATAAAAGGTTGAACAAGGCCACACCATTTCAACTAGTGTTTCGGTGCAGAGGCTATTTTACCGGTCAAATTCATGCTACCATCACTACGTATAGCACGTACACAGGAGGGGTTGGATGACGAGAAAGCACTGGATGAAAGAATTGATGAATTGATAAAGCTGGATGAAAGGTACTCACTAGTAAGATGGAGCCAAACAACTGAAAAAGCTAAGCAAAAGGCATGACATGACCGCCACATTAAGAACAAACAGTTTGAGGTTGGCCAGATGGTATTGCTATATGATTCAAAATTTCTATGCCATCCTAGAAATTTGAAGGTGCATTGGTTGGCTCCTTATGTAAAATCATACATCCTTGATTTGGGCGCGTTGCCAGTTATAAGCACTGGATGGAACAAAATTACCTAGACACTTCAATGGGAGTATGCTAAAGCCCTGCTATAAATAATTCTTCTTGGTGTTTGTAAAGAAGGTAATTTTTCCAGTTAGCTTAGAATTTCCTTTTATGCTTTTCCTTTCTTGTATTTCCCTTTCACGTTGTTGTTTTGTTTTGCACCTTGGGCACTAGATAACCTTATTACTTTTAAACTTATGAATGCGTACAGAAGACCGCGCATAAATTTAGTGTGGGGTGAGATGATAAAGGGAAGCATAGAGTTATTCTACCATGAGGATTGGGTTGGTAGACAATTTGAATTGGCCCTGTTGAAAAGATGCATTAGGAGAAAAGAAGGCAGATGGTTGGCAAAATAAGGCTACATTGGAAATCCACGTACAAGGAGAAAAAGTGCAAAAACATGAGGTAGGTGAAAGCAAGAATCATGAGGATGGAAGAGGTGCCTTTGGCGCTGGGTAACATACACACAAGAGTATCTTCTGTCAAGATGGATTATTTGCACATGTCAGAAGGTTGGAAACAAATTTTCATGCGCAAGGATTAGGTGTAGGGTGAAAGTAGTTTTCCCGCAAGGATCGGGTGCGAGGTGGAAAAAAATTTTGCACGTAAGGATTTGACACGTAAGGAAAAATGTTGAAGTCAGGTTTGTTTTAGAAACGCTGCATTTAAACATGGCCGTATGGTGGTAGGTAGCCTGGTCTTAAATGCGTAAAAGTGGAGAAAATCTATAAATACAAGAGTGGGCATTTCATTATTTTACTTTGCAAAAATAAGAAGAGTGATTTTCCTTTGAGAGCTAGGGTTTTGAAGACTGACTCGTGCGAAGTAAAATCCCAAAAAATTAAGCACAACCGGTCTGTTAAATATACAAACCAGTGTAGAAGTGATTCACGGGTGTTGGGAATGTTGTGAAGAAGCGTCATGAACAAAGGATAAAAGTATGAGATTAGGGTTTTTGTTTTAGGGCACAAGGCGCGTGGGGAAAACGTTCAAACAAAATCGCAAGTTAGCCTAGGAATGAAAGCAAGAGGTAAAATGATGGCCACAAAACTAGTTGATAAACCTACAGTACAATCTAAGAGGGGTAAGTGTAAAGGAAAAGAAAAGAAGAAAGAAGAAGAAATCCCCTTGGATACCAATGAAGAATGGTACTCAGAAACGTAGTACCTAGATGGGGTTTTGCTAGGGCAAGATTGGGAGTCCCACATCAGACATATGTCTTTGATTGACTACAATCACCGATCAAGCATAGTTGTGAAGGAAATGGCACTAGAGTTAGTGTGCCAAAAAAATAAATGAACACCTGAAGGGATGCCAATCTATAGTGACGTAGTCAAGGAGAAAATGGAGAAGGCAGGGCTTCTCCAGCTTTACGAGTTACCGTATTTCGGGAAGCCTAAGCACTTGTACCAAGGGCTGATGACGTGTGTGAATGAAGACTTCTACTTTGTGGGGCACAAAATGTGCATAACTCCCCAGTTAATTTCACACTTTACAGTCCTAAGATGTAAAGGGAACATGCTCCTAGATGACCTCCAGGATGAGGAGGAAATTAAAGAAACCATTACATCCCAGGAATATAAGAAGGGATCAAGGTACTACAACATCACAGATATCAGCAATCTAGTGATGAAGATGGCCGCGCACCTTGTCTCTAAGCTGAATGGGCAAGAAAGGTAGACCCAAGTGAGCAAGCCCTAGTTGAATGTCTACAGGAAGGTCACGGAAGGCACTGAATACAACATCTCCCAGTACATAGCAGACGAAATCATAAGCAACTCTGAGAATGAGGGAAAGATCCTTTTTGGAAACATCATGTTAACCATTTTGTTCTCAGAAATTGGGGTATCGGATGCATATGATAAGTTCATATGGGAATACCCCGATGAAAACCCTTTGCCCACGGATATATTCCAGAAATACACTTGTGAATCAATGACATGGGTACACAAGGCGTGCTTGGAAAAATGGTATACATGCCTCAGGAATGCATACAGGGCTGAATGGCGGATCTCAGAACAACTCCCCATGGTAACTGAAGGAGAAGTAGAGTTTGCGGTATACTAGCACTTTTACATTAGAAGATTCATCTTGGTGGATAGTAGTTGGAGTCCCTGGTGTAAAATCCCCTTCTCATTTACTGCCCAGTTTTTCCAAACAGGGGTAAACAGGTACAAGGAGTCGAAGAAATTGAATCTGGAATTGTCCACCCTTGAAAGTGAACACAGGAAAATGAGAAAGAAGCTGGTCTACCCGGGGAAGCGTGTGTATGTTGAAAGATACGTATTGCAAGATGTGAAAATTGTAAGGCCCATCACCTTACCTATTGTTGAGAGCGATGCTGCCAGGAGCTACCTTCGCATAAGGAAAAAGTTTGAGAAGGGCGCGTACATGGAAAATGAAATATCCATCCTGGACGACCCCATGGGAAGAAAGAATCTAGCACCAAAGCACAAGAAGAGGGAAGAAGAGGAAGAACAAGGGGTGGTGGAGAGGCAGAATGTAGGTACCATGGGGCTGAGTACCACCATCCCCTAAGGAGCCCTTAGATGAAGAAAAGACCACATCCTTGACCCCATAATTTTTTGCAAAGGAAGAAGAACAAGGAACGAAGGAACAAGAGTCTGAAGATACAGACGACCTGAACACTTATATAGGTGAGAAGGATGTTGATGAAGGGGAAGTGTTGGAAGTGAATCAGGAACTAGTTGATGTCAATGATTCAGAGGAAGGAGCAGAGGATACAAATGATGCTTTTAGCTTTGTAAGTAGGAAGGGCACCCAAGGGGAGGGAGGTGCGCAGAGCAAAGAAGGGAGCGAAGGGGAAATCACCAAGGATTAGGAAATTCCCAAGCTCTCCCAGGAGGAAATAGATGAAAAATAGATAAGGGAGGTGGAAAATATGATTGATGCCTTGGTCAATGAGGAGTTGGGGCACAGCACGGAGCTCTTGCTCGGTGAGTTCAAGAAAGAACAAAGGGAGAAGAGTGGAAGTAGCACAAAATGCCTAACTCTTTCAATGAATTTTCCAAAGGGCATGCACACGGGAAGTAAATGAGCGAAGGAAGGAAGATCATTGATGGGGTATGCTAATGACCCTAACAAATTTTTGTGCACGTGCTTCTAGAGTACCATGCCCACCAAGGAGCTCACTGCCATGGAGTCCTTCGATCCTAAGGGTGGATACCCACACACAAGGAAAATGCTATCATGGGTGTTCGACTCCCACATTGATGCGCCCAAATTCAAAGTTAACCAAGAGGCAATACTGGAGCTCTCCGAGACAAAGGGGGCCAACCCCCTCATAAATGCACAACACTTGTCAGATGAGAAAGTGTGTAATGTGCTCAATAAGGTCTCTGTGGAGGTAGAGGAAAGGCTCTTCTGCAGTAATGACAAGATTAAAGCCTTGGAGGACCTGTTGGAAAAGAGGAAGGAAGAAGTAGTTAAGATGACAAAGGAACTCAGCCTTGAATAGGTGATCAACACTCAACTACAATGGGATTTACAGGAGGAGAAAGATAAAGTGTGTGAAGTCTCCAAGAAGGTGGAGCTCATCTCCCAGGCTATTATCATGAAGCACCTAGACCTTAACCCTCCCGTGCAAAAGTATGGTTCCTCCCTGGAATGTCTTGAGGACTTGACTCAGATCCTCACCATGGAAAGGAATCCTTTGGCCTTGGAGTTGGCAGAGGATATAGCTACACATTTGGAGAAGGAGGATAAGCTGAAGGTAATCACACTCATAGCTGAATACAATAAGGTCCTGGCTGATGTAAGATTAGTTGTACAAACCGCAGGGGTCGCCTACGACCACTGCACAGATCAGGAAAAGGTGACAAGCATGCTACTTATAGACAATGAGGATGAGCTAAAAGAATTTAGGGAGAAGAACAAAGGCAATAAGGCAGAATGAGAAAATATTTTAGCCGACATAGAAAGAAAATCTAAAGCTATTGAGGCCCTTTGGGTCTCAATCAAAACATGGCTTAAAGAACTCTACAAGACCATTACAAGGAAGATGGATGCCTTGGAGGATCTTATGAAGGAACTAGAAACTGTGGTGGATACCATCACCACAAAGGGGGAAGGGTTAACCTTTGATGAGGTGAGTGCATTGGTCAGAAACCTTTGCAAAAGGGTGCAAGATGAGGTCAATGCGTGGGATATGCTGGAGGTAAACCTATGGAAAAATTTTCCCCTTCTACTTATTTAGGCAATTTTTTCCTTCTACTCTTTCTCTTCCTCTCCCCCCATTCTTTATTCTTTCCCTCCATTCTTTTCCAAGGAAAGGCCTTGCATTTTTGTACTGCATTCTTTGAAAAGGTTCCTGAGGGTGGAGAATAGGTGAAGTGTGGATATAGCATCCAAATCTTAAAGGTGCATAGGCACGCACGGCCAGAGGAAGCGCGCAAGTGAAGGCATGCAAGGTAGAATTCAAAAGGCTTCTTGGAGAACCAAGGACGCGTACGCTGCGTGAAGAAAAATTCGGGACTTAGCCATTTTCGGCCTTTTGGATAGAACACATGAAGAATGTGTTCTATTTGGATAAGGTTCCAGCCTAGCGACAAGGTGTCCTGGAAGGAATATACCTTACAATAGGAAGATCCAAAAATCTAATCATGACATGAAGAGGCATGTGCCTAGGGCAACCCACACCTTGACACTTGGGGCTAGATTTGAGGCTGCATAGGAGTTTGTTAGAGCTCAGATGCCTATTTATACATGTGCCCTTGGCAAAGAACAGAGACATAGGAAAAGTAGCAAAGCTCTGCAGAATTACCGCGAGAACTATGGGATAATTGGGTAGATGATTCTAGGAAGGATGTAATGGGGAAATGGTGAATGCAAATTTTATTTTTTAAGCATACATGTATGGATCCAGATATGGCACATGACTGTGGTCCACCTCTCTGTGATGTTTTAGAGTAATACTATGAATGAATGTGATAAGGTTACCACTATGTTTATGTTAAGATCTCCTTCCTGTATTATCTACATGTTTCCACTATGCTTTTGATCTTGTATAATCATGAGCTTTACCTGAATGTTAGTCTAATTATGGATTTACAACTTCCTGGTTCTAGTTAATTCTATTACACGCTTTGTTACTATTATGACTAAAGGGGTGTAGATGTCGTCCTAAGCTCTATAGCTTCTTCATGTTTGTTAAATCACTAAGTCAGAATCATGAATTATGCCTTCCAATGAACTCACATAAAATATAGACTCAGCTCCTTCTCACGTGCCTCAGGTGAGCGCCCAGTGCCCATTGGGTGATAGGCTGGCACGCATGAGGTTCCCTTGTTCTTAGTGGGGTGCAAAAATGACTACATATGATGATAAGGGATACAAATTTTTGAGCAGCATGGGAGCCCTTCAACTCTATGAGCTCCCCTATTTTGGTAAGCTTGAGCAACTATATCAATTTCTTATGTCATGATTCCATGAGAAATATTTCTATTTTAGGGGAAGGAGGATTTTCCTTACCGCACAACTAAACAAAAATGTTACTAGCCTCCGAAGCTCGGGCATAGAGATTGAAACTGATCTAGATGATGATGATTGGGTGAAGATATTTTTTTCCACCTTAAAGTATCAGTGAGGTCAGTGTGTAATTAAAATCACAAAACTAACTAACCCTATTGTTATAATGGCTGCATGACTAATTACAAAGTTGGGAGCACATGAATGGTGGACACAGCTGAACAAGAGATAGCTTCACATATCAAAGAAGATGGACAAGGGAACTTCTTGTAACCTTGTAGGATTTATTTCTTAGGAAATTATTTATGAATCATACGTTGGAGAGAAGATAACCTTTGGAGCTATCCTACTTTTTATTCTCTTCTCAAATATTGGGTGTCAGATGGACCAAGTGATAAAATGTGGAATTTTCCACTAGAACATAATTCGTCAGCGAAGATATTTTTTGAATACATTTTTGATGGTATTAAAAAAACATACAATTTAAGAGTGGACATGGGGTATAAAATAATGTATGATGTATTCGGACAAGAATGACACATCCTGAGTGAGTTTCCCTCAATTTTGGAAGGGAATGTTGACTTCACAATTTATCAACACTTCTTCCTTGGTAGATTTTATTTGAAATATGGAACAAAGGGTCCTTGATGTAAACCCCCATTTTATTTTATAACGTGGTACTTCTTGACATCGATGAACAAGTTCTCATTATCACACAAAATGAAGTTTGACATAAAACATTCATATTTTGAACACCCTATGCTACATAAAACATATGTATATCCTAGTAAGAGTGTGTATGTGGAAACAATGATATCAATACTAACTCCATTGCTTTGGTAGTTGGTAATCAGGAGGTTGTAAAAGTCTATATCTATTTGAATCTAAGGATTATTTATGGGAAGTATTTGGAGAATGATTTGAATCTAAGGGAAGACAAACAGTAAAAATGAAAATAACCCATGAAGAGACTCCTCCCCTTAGAGAATAAAAAGAAGAAGATAGTGACAAAGAGGAGTAGCACAAAGAGACTGGGAAATACGCAAGTATGTATGTTATAACCCCTAAGCTCGAGAAAAATCCATGTCCCAAAAATAAGATGCGTGTGAAGAAGAAACCCAAGGTGGTTTCAAGTGAAGGGAATGAGTCAGAAATGCCCGGAGAAGAAATACCTCATATATATCCTCTAATTCATACTCAGGAGGATTCAGAAGAGGAAGAGTGTGCTACGTGTCATGAAAAATAACTAGAGTTGAATAAAAAAGAAGAAGGGTTGGAGAATAATAATTAATAAGGCCATGGTTAGCCCCATGCAGAAGGCCCAACATGATAACATGAAGAAAAGGATTGCAATGTTGAGCATGATGACAAGTGCAATACTAGGCATGAAGTTGAGTGTGATGAAGAGGAAGAGAAGGAAGAAGAAGAGATAGGGGTAGGAGGGTCTCTTGTGTTGGAGATACTGATGAAACCCCGAGGAAAAGGAAGGAATAAAAATCATACCCCTCGGGTCCTATAATTCCATATATTGATGATCCTTCAAAGGTTTTTTATGCACGGTATTAGAATATAGTGGCCATAGAAGATCTCTTTTGTTGGTCATTCTTTGACAAAAATGAGGCCCTTCCACGAACCATAAATATTATCTCTTGGGCATACCAATCACATATGGAGGAGCCATATTTTGAGGTCGATGTATAGGCATTATCGAATACCAGGATCAAGTCAGCCCCATGAGAAGTTTTTCCCATGGTTGATGTGTAGATGCTTATAGATGAGAAGGCATGCAATGTGCTTAATAAATTGTTAGTGGAATTAGGGATCATAAGTTTTTAAAATGATTGCATGATAAAGAAATTGTGCAACAATTTAAAGGAGAGAGATAAAACCATTTCGCAGCTGAATAAGGAACTGAGAGAGGAGAAAGGGTTAATACGTGCAACTTATAAGAAGGTGTAAAGCATTGCAAATATTGTAAGTTTCATGTACCCTAGCATTGTCAAAAATGCTAAGGAGTAATATGAGAAAGGGTTTCATTACTTAGAGGACTTGACATGGATGCTCTCATATGAGTATAGGAAGATTAAGGGACCAATTGCTAAGGAGCTAGCCCCACATAAGAAAACTGACAGAGAGAAGGTTGAGGCTCATCTTTTACAATATAAGGAACTTGCTGCAGAAGCTACAAAGGCTACATGAAAGGTAGAGTTTTTTTTTTATCAGTTTCAATATTTTGAATAAGTAGTGATCATGCTAGTTGCAAATTAATAGGTAGAGTTGAAGGAGATCTAGGGAAGAATGAGGAATAATAGGGCCAAGAGGCAAAATTTATTAATAGAGGTGGAACAAAAAGGGATTATATATCACTTTTGAAGACCGTGCTCAAGGATATATTGAAAGAGAATTTTCTCTTGGTCATGCGCAGAATGGATGCATTGGATGATGTTGCCAAACAACTACACAAACTAGTTGTAGAATTGAATGGGAAGGTTTTTGCACCAGCTAGGTCAACTTAGGAGTTAGAAGGATGGAGATGGAGGGATTCGAGAAAGATAATAATTAAGGAGTTCCTAGTGACCCTTCCTCTAAGCCAAATGACTTTATTCCCTTATTCTTTGTTGTAATCCATATTCCTTCATTCTTTTATTGATCGCGACATTCTTTATTTGTGCACTCTTGGATGGGTTATTCATCGATTTAGTGTTGTCAAGGATAGACAACATACCTAGTGTGGGGTAATGTTGGTCAGGGGAAAATGCTAAGGATTAGGTTGGAAAACATGTAGAAGTGCGCATGTAAGGTTAAGGATGGCACATATGAGGGCACACATTGATAAAAATAGGGTTCTAAGTGGTATTGCACATACAAATAGAAAAGTTTAGGACTCGTCCATTATTTGAGGGCATGCTAAAAAATAGATTTGGAATATTGATCACACAAGGGATAAAAGTGGGATGACTTAACAATTGAAGAGATGTTATCTTTGGAGAAAGCACATGCAAATCTTGGATTAAAGCACATGCTTGGATTTGGTTATTTATAGGATTAAAGCAGAATATTCTTAGAAGATATATTATTAGTTATATGTAAAAGCATCCATGTATAGTACGCATTGCTATTTTTGGGCATGCCTTTTATTAGGAGAGTGCATGTGCGATGAAGGAAAATTCCCCACCCCTATAAATACTCGATGAATGGTTTCTTATTAAGAACCATGTATTCTTTTAGATTTATGTTGTTGTAGTTCAGATCAATGATTACACACATAGCTTGGTACGCTTATGTAATGATTAAGTGATAGTTTCCCTTTATGAGAATCAATGGATAATTTTGGTTGGATATTGATTGTTGATATGTATGAATATGGTGAGATAATAGTGTAATTGATCTTGATTATTGTTTAAATTTTTATGTTTCCTTATTATATGTTTTTCCAAACTGATGCGAATGAGTTGAATAAGTATGTATGAATGAACAATTGGTGAAGTAACATAGTAATTATGCATGCTAACATCTTGACAAGAAAACAAAAAGGAGAGGCTAGTAGCTACGCGTGCTTTGGGTGAGTGTTTAAGTATAGATGAATGGAGTGCCAATGCGCATAGCACTTGAAGTGAAAATAAATACTACACATGCCTCAAAAGAGGTGGCATTCAATGGGTTATATTACGCACATACTAATGACATGAACATAATTCAACACCTAGATATAAATTTATACATGGGAAAGATCGTCATAAAAAACTATATATATAAAAGCATTTAATTCACCCTAGTATAAAACCTTTGGCATGGAAAAAACCGTACTACACTACAGTATAGGATCGATGTTTCTATTATAGGGGAAGATTTACATGAAACTGAAATATTTTTCAAAAAAATTACATATGGCTAGAGACATCTGATATGGATTCATATACAAATGACACAATTCAAAGCATATATCACTACATAATACAGGGGGTGTGAGTACTTCATTCCATCTTCACTACATCATTTAGATGAAGTGTATGAGTGCATGATCCCTCTTCTTCTTTTTCAACATTCAAAATTTTCATATGTAGTATATAATATTTACAACACATGGTGCGGGAGTGAGATGCACTTCATTCCCTTTTAAATTATTGTTTTTAAATGTTTGTATCCAGATCTGTCTACAATGGTATAGTTCATGTGGTTAGATGATATTAAAGTGGTTATATACTCTATAATGTATTATTCCTTCCTCACTCTTTTTGCGGTAAAATATCATACTGGTTAGATACTTTCTAGGTTGTTTCTCCCTCGTTTGGGGGTTCTTTGGGACAAATTTCCCATGATACCTCTACTCTTGGTGTTGATTCAAGTGTACTATATTCCTATCCTAATTCATCTTCACCTTTGGAAAATGTTAGGATTAATCACCCCTAATCCTTCAACAACTCAACACATATTAGAATCTTAGAGAAGAACAAGAATGGTATTTATTCCTTTGGTAAATTGAATAGGTTAAATCCTTCTAAGATTTTTCTCTTTACTTAACTATGAAAAATTGAAATTTATAATTTATATACACTATTCACATTTGAGTTACAAGTAAATCTCTTTTATGGACATTGAGTACACTTTATGTTGAAGGTTTCATCATGGAGCATGATAACACCAAAGCAAAAACAACTTACGAGAAAAGCCAAAGTTTTTGTGAAAACTTAGGTATGTTTTTACTTTAACTATGAAATTTTCAATGTCACACTTAAAGGGAGTAAATGTGGACACCTAGATTTAGAAACTTATCTTTTTGAAATGAGAAGTTATGTTATTTTATACTATAATTTATGCTTGCATTTTAAGACTAATGAACATATCCTTATCTTTCCTACATTACTTTTTTATTCTACATATTGATATGCCATTCACTCACACAATTGTATTCATCCAAATTAGTATACCACTCATGTGCATCTTTCTCAGAATATCATTTGAACATCATTAATTGTCTATTTAAACCATACAAAATGGGGCTAGACTATACTATTCTAATGCAAGAAAAGATTAGATAAAATTAAAAAACCAAAAACAAAGCAATTGATTCCTAAATCTAATCTATTAAAAAAAACCTCAGATTGAGCTAGATGGAAAGAGGGAGAATATCATATACATGTACTTACCTACAAGTGGAAATCATCCTTCTTTGATAGCTTGGATGTTCTCAAATGGATAAATTGTTGATTGAACTTGATTGCTTTCTTCATATTTTAGAGACACTTGGGTAGAACCTCCCCTTGGATTTCTTGATGATTTCTTAATGACGATGATGAAGGATCGATTGTAGATGATGCATTGGATTAGGTGATAAAAATGGCATAGATTTGATATGGATTCTTAAGGTTAGCTCTCATGGAGGAGGAGAGTTTGATTTATAGCTTATGTATGGAGGATTCAATGGAGAATATTGAGCCAAGTTGGATTGAAAATCAAGGGTGGACGATGCATGAGAGTGGAGGATTCTCTACAATTAGACAAATCTAGATTTTAGGTGAACTCTCCATTGAATTCAAAATTCCATGGAGGGATAGTGCAGCATTCGATTTGAATATAAAAATTCAATGGAGGGATAAAGTTAGAGAGGCTTCTAGATTTAGAAGCCTCTAGATTTAGAGGTGGAGTAAATGATTAGATTAAGATTAGATTAGGTTAGATTAAATAAATATGATTAGGGATGTGATTTGATGGAAAGGCTATGTGTAGGGATGTGTAGAGTAGGTGGTAGGTGAGATGTAGGAATATTAAATTCCTATAAAATGTTAATGAAGAATTAAAATAGGATAATAGGCTATAATAATGGATTAATGAGATTAATGATAAAATGTTGGGATATTTGATAAATGATTAAAAGGGGAAATATGATAAAATGGAATGTTAGATAAATGATAAAGGGTTAATGTGATAAAATGGATTAATAATGATAATTAATCTTGTGATTAATTATTATATGGGTATGATGATGTTATTTGTGGGACAAATTAATCGTTATTAAGCATGTCGACATTTTGCCCCTCTTTGAAGCGTTATTGTGTAACAATGATAGTTCAAAGAAAAAGAAGAAAATATGATGGGATGGTGATATGATGCCCCCTCAAAGGGTTAGGCGGGGAGAAACGAGGCAAATAACCTCTCGATAAGAGGATAGGCCAAAGTTAGTATATGAGAGAGGATGAGAGGATGAGAATATTTGAGGATGTAGAGGATTAGGATGAGAGGATTAGAGGATTTGAGGATTTAGAGGATGAGGATAAGAGGGTAGAGGATTAGAAGAAGTATAAGATTAGAAGAGAGGAGAGCGGATTAGAAGAAGTAGAAGAGTGGGATATGAAAGGATTAGAAGAGTAGGATATGAGAGGACTAGAAGATATTAGGAGATCATAAAATTATAGGATTTGGATGTTGGATGCCCCATTCGATGATGTATGATAGCGACAAAGATTTAGGATTTAGATTAGAGGATATTAAATTTGAATATATTGGATTTTGAGATGTTGAAGATGTTGAGATGGCCTAGTCAATGATGTATGATAAGGGTGAAGATTTAGGATTTAGGATTTGGATATTTTGGATTTAGATTGGAATATTGATGATATAAGGATAAGTAGGTTTGATGAATCGAGTTTGTATGTGAAAATGAGAGGATGGTTTTTTTATCAAAGATGCCCCATACCAAGAGGGGATGAGGATTTTGGATGTTAGATGCGAGAGGATAAGATTTGGATGTGGATAGTGATTTATTGATTAAAGGATTGATTGTATGGGAGGATGAGGAGGTTAGATAGTTATTTAGATGATGATGAGTATTAGGTGTTGTGATGATAAGGGAGTGTGCTACCATAAAGTGTCCATTGATATCATCATTAGCAATTTTAATTGATGTGGCATAAAGCAAGATGACCAAGGTATAAAGACCATGATGACTGAATTTCCAAATACCCTCGTCCTCATATCATTGGACAGACTAATATTATGATGGTCCTCATATCATTAGACCAAAAACTTAGCCTCGTATCATTAGCCAAAATAGTAAATATATATGGTCCTCATATCATTGGACCATGAAAAATAAAAATAAAGAAAAGAGGCCTCATATCATGGGCCAAAATGTAAATTCAAACAAGTAAACAAACACACAAAAGCAAAAACATACACACTTTGCATTTTTGTATTTTATGGATTTTTGTAAATGTTTGATTTTGTAGATTTTGGATGTTTAGATTATTGGATTTTGGATTTTGGATTTTGGATGTTGGATTTTTGGATTTTGGATGTTATATGTTTAGATTATTGGATTTTGGATTTTGGATTTTGGATGTTGGATTTTTGGATTTTGGATGTTATATGTTTAGATTTTTGGATGTTTGGATTTTGTGATTTTGGATTGTGGGCATTTAGATTATTTGATGTTAGGATTTTGAGATTATGGATGGGATAGGTGATAGGGGATTGGAAGGAATGTAAGGTGGGATGTGAATTTCTCCTATGAGTCCCAAAGTGTGTTTGGGTAGGATGAAAGGGAAGGATTGAGGGAAATTGGGTAGGTTGGATAGGACAAGGAGAGGATGAGGATAGGATGAGGGTGGTTTGATGTTGGATGGTTGATAGGATTGAAGGATAGGTTGGATAAGATAGGGAATGGTTGATAAGTTAGGATGAAATGGGATGTGGGATGGGTGGGGGATGAGATGGGATGTGGGATGGGTGGGGGATGGGGAGGATGGAATATGATAATATATGCCCCCAAGTATAGGGAAGATGGATTGAGGGATAGATGTGGTGTGCCCCCAAGTGTAAAGTAGGGTCACGTGTGTGGATGGATGGATGGATTTGATTTGGGCCCCAAATGTATGGTGGGATGGGAAGTGAGGGGTATCTAAAATGGATAATGCCCCTAGCGGATGATAGTAAGATTTTCCCTAGTCATGATGATGACATTTTGAAAGGGACATGAGGAGGATGGGATGAAAATGAAAGGGTCGTCGTCTTCCCACAGATGTTTGATCCAAAAGGAAAAAGGATGTGGATGTGATGGATGGAAAATAATATACATGGTGACAAAAGATGAGCCTAATGACACATGTTGTAAGGAAAGATTTGGACTAAGACAAAAGTGTGACCAAGGTCTAAACAATATCTAGCAACATGCAAGCCTTATGTCTCTACGAGATCAAAGTGTGTGTGATTGTGATGGTTAACTACCACTTGAAGTGAATACTTAATGGGTAGTATGTAAAGACAAACTATCCAATGTATAGGGAGTGATTAAGTCAAGTAGGTTGATGGAAGGTGAATGGAAGGTTAAGTTGTGCATTTCTCCGCTGCTAGCCAAACATCCATAGCCCTGACAAAGATACATTTGATTCTTGTCACAACATTGCTCTACTGCCACCCAAGCATCCATAGTCGTGGTAAAGTTGTTTGAAACACCCCTAGAGAGAGTCTTGAGGTCGATTTTATTTGATATTTCTGAGTGTGATATGATTTTTGCTTAGGTGATATTTGGATTTTTTGCATGAAAGAGGTTCCACTCTCTTGAAGAACTCTCATAGGGGATTAAGAACACTAGTGGCTTGATGGGGGGTGGAAATTCCAGTAGTGATGATGACATTGGGGGTAGAGTGTCAAATGATGAACCCAAGGATATTCACCACAAGTTGATTAAATGTGTTAAAGTGTATGGATCTCGAGGAGGACAATGGTGCTTGAATGTTAGAGGTAATGATAGACCAAGGTCACACAATTGTAGAAGGTTGATTGTAGGTTTTATGATGATTGGATTTAGGATTTGGGGTTTTAGATTATGGTGGATTATTTGTATGAGTTTTGATGGTAGGAAGATGTGGGTCATGATGATTGATAAGGATTTGGAGGTTGGGGTTTGGGATGGTTGTGTGGGTTTAGGATTGGTGGCTAGATTAGCAAGGACATAAAGGAGGTTCTCTTAGTCCAGGTCAAAGTTGGTGAGGTGGTCAAATTCAATGTAATTGGATTGTGGGGATATTGGTTTATGTTGATTAGGTCATGGTGTGGTTTCAAATGATTTGGGTTCCTCAAGGAGGAGGTCAATGGGGTGAGTAGGGATCTTACGAAGAGGAATTTGTGAATGGGTTTGGTTAGGAGGTGATGGTTTAGGATGTGATTGGCTAATACATTATTTAATATTGGTTATTTGTTGATTGAGTTGTTGGATGATTTCTAGGATATCAGGATCAACTTGGGATAGTTGATTTGGATGACGAGGAGAGGATTGATTGAGATAGGATGCTAAGTTTGAGATTTTTTTGTTAGTGTGTGGGATAGTGTGTGGGATAAAGTGAGATGGTTGAATTTGATGAGTGGTGGATGACAGGGTAGCTTGGTTGATGGATTTAGAAAAGAGATAGGGGTTTGGATGTTGGTTTAGAAAGGATGGGGATTGAGGATCAAAGGTCATGGTTAGATAGGATGTGTGGGTGATTAGTTTTGGATTAGGACTTTTGTGATAAGATTAGGATGTGGATGTTGTTTGATTAAGGATGGTGATAGGATTATGGTCAGGATTGTTTGATTAAGGATGGATTATTATGATAATGTTTGATTAATTGAAATTTTAAGGTGATGGTATGGTTAAGGGTCTTCACAAACAAAGAAAAAACATGCAACACACACCCTAACTAGTCAAGTGGGTTTGCAATCAAACTATAGCTTGTTTTCAATACCACACAATGATGATGGTGCCATAAACCAGCTCTCCACCTATGTGCCAATGTGTGATCGGCTAGCGAGTGATCTTGGGAAGTGCAGCTTCCTTGCACTATAGTTCGATAAGTAGCCAAAAGGGATACCTATTCTAGGCTAATGAGCTCTCTAAGGGAGTCCCCGATATACCTTGCGGTACGTAGGGATCAATTCCATGTTGCAAGGATGTTGTTTGAGGTCTAGGTATTGGGATGTGGAGGCCCCTCACTTCACGCCGCTCTTAAAACAAGCAAGCGCTTAGTCAATAATGATAGCTCTCTAAGAATTTATATACCCCACCGAAACACAGGGTGTGTCTTCGTGTGTGGAGGTGAAGCCCACGGTCACAAGACCCCTAGACTACGGTAAGTGCATGGATGTCACTTCCATGTCACATTACCCCCTAAAAAAGAAAAAGGGAGGGAAGACTAGCCGATTTTCATCCTCAAGATCATCCTAGGACGTGAGAGGGGAGTATACATGGCGTTGTCTTTGGGTTTAAAATAAACAACATCATGAATTAAAAAAAAACAATGAATACACACAAAATAATGAAAACTGAAATTTATATGATGGGGGCCTTCAACAAGGGGACCTATAAGACAAAGGATTAGTAGTTGATTTTTAAACCCCGATGTTCTTGGACTGCTCGGGCTACAAGAAAAAGGTTAGCAGTTTTGATTTAATAAATATCTTGCAACCATAAATGTTAGGCAAAACTTATTTTTTGATCAAATACTAAAAATGGGAAAGTTTCCCCTTGTTTCTACAATGTTTCTGTCAAATAACATAATGTTAAGATTCTAGAAAATGTTGCAAAAAAGCAAAAAAAGTGTGATTAGTTGGTTAATAATTATGCAAAAAAAGGTTTTCAGAGCAAAGGCTCTACTGTAGGTCAAACACATTGTTTCAGGTCAAACGCGCTAAAGTGTTAGCACACGCGCAAATCCTACACAACACAAAGTTAGAATAACAAAAGTGCTATTATTGTATCACACACACACACACACACACACACACACACACACACACACACACACACACACACACACACACACACACTAAATTGTAAATGTATGCATTAAAGTTAACACATGTGCACTAATTCTACACAAGTAAAGCTCAGCAACACAAAAATGCCAATAGAGAAACAAAAGCACCAAACTATCAGCAAACACACTAATATATGAACAGACGCACTGATTTGGACATATAGTTTAAATAGGCCACAAATGTGCTAATATAGCTTACAAAAGCGTTGAACCACAATTGAACGTGCCAAGGATTTAACAAACACATTGAAGTATGTTCTTATAAGCACAAAGGTTAGAACTGTGTGCAGAAGCATTGTTTCATGGCATAGGTGTTGTTTTGTGTTGCATACACACTATTACAGGTTGTACGCATTGATATGGAACCAGGTCATGAAAAATCAAAAAAATTAGGCCAAATATTAAGGAAACTTTCTCAAATTTGCACAACTTGTTTCTAAAGGGTAATGTCTACTAAAAATCAATCAAATGTTTGGGGGGGTAAGTCCCATGGTGGGCACCAAAATGTAATGTGGAAAATGATTAGTGATGAAAATGCAAGAAAACTAGTAAATTGTTCTTCTATGCTAATATTCTCAAACAAAACCTTAGATAGACCAATAAATAGAAAGGAGGGAGAAGAAAAATACCTACACTTGCCTACAAGTTTCAAAGCTCCTCCATTGATGTGTTGGATTTTCTCAAATGGATGGATTGTTAAATTGGACTTGATTGTTTGCTTCATATTTTTGGAGACACATGGGCAGCACCTTCCCATTGGAGTAACTTGATTGCTAGATGCTTGATGAAGGATGGGTTGTAGATGGATTAGATGGATTGGGTGAACAAAGAGATTGCTATGGATTTTATATGAGACACCTTCCAAGGTTAGCTCTCATGAAGGAGGAGAGCTCGATTTGTAGCTTGTGGATGGAGAGAATGGAGGGCTAGAGATTGATCCGAGTACGATTGAAGGATTAATGATTGGAGGATTGCATGAGAGTGGATAATTCTCTAGGATTAAATAGAATGGAGAATTCTAGGAGAACTCTCCATTGAATTCAAAATTCCATGGAGGGATAGTGCACATCTATTCAAATATTTGAAAATGAGAGGAAATTCAATTGAGAGGCTTCTAGAAGGTTAGAGAGGCTTCTATATTTAGAGGTGGAGTAAATGATTAGATTAAGATTAGATTAGGTTAAATAAATATGATTAGGGATGTGATTTGATGGAAAGGCTAGGTGTAGGGATGTGTAGGTTAGGTGGTAGGTGAGATGTAGGAATATTAAATTCCTATAAATATTAATTGAGGATTAAAATAAGATAATATGATATAATAATGAAATAAAAGGATTTGGGATAAATGATGATAAAATGATAAATGGGTAAATATTATAAATGGATTAAATAATAATAATTAATCTTGTGATTAATTATTATATGGATGATGTTGGGATATTTGTGGGACATATTAGTCATAATTAAGCATGTTGACATTTTAGATGTCTACAAATACAATCTGATCAACCTATATGGTCATGCATCTTACTCTCCAATGAATATTTTCTCAAATTTAATATCTTTTATGGGTCATTCTTATCATATAGGTCAACCTTAATGTGATACCAAATATACGAAGCATATACAGATAACTATAATTTACTTAAGAACTTACATATCACTCTCAAGAGAACCTATTGCAAATTACAATCCAAAATTACTCAACGCTCTCTGAAATATTCTTAGAGAAACATCACATATTTTAGAATAGTCGCCGCAAAGGGTTAATTAACTCAAACTAGGTTCACGAGTCTAGCTTCCCCAAACAAAATCCTCCAAAGGCCCTAGAGAAAAGCCTCGACAAGAACAAGTCACACAAAACATTATAAAATGTCTTAAGGGATCAAGGAAAATCAATTTAGCATCTGAAGCACATCATATTATATCACTACTACGTAAGGTACATGACTGAATTCTATCTATAGTTATGCTTCTAAATCATTGTGTCAAGAGACATAAGGGCACAATAGGGGGTCAACTTATGTTTTCATACATTATTACACCTACACTAGTAAAACTACATGGAGCTTTTGCTTACTTGTACAAATTTACCTTAAGTATTTATTATATATAAAAAAACCTATTTAAGCATCAAATAGTGACCTAAGAAAGAAACATTGTTGTCTTCATGTTGCATACCACAACACATGAGGGAAAATCTATTATGCACATCTACATACAAGGGTTTCTATGGGAGAAAAGTATTATATCCCTCTATTGGTTTGGAAACACACGGAAAAATATTGGTTAAAGGTTTTAGATTACATGCACACTCACACAATGTACTAATAGAACTACATTAAGTCTAAAATGTAGTGCAGTGCTCGATGACTCACAAACAAGATGACAACCAAGACCAGTCTGATTTAATTATTTACATTTTTTAATTTATAACTAATGGTTTCTTGATGTTCTTGTAAAAAGTGAGGTTTTTTTTGTAGGTACATGTGTAAAAACTAGGGTTTATGGGAATTTGAAGACACAAAAGTATGACAAAGGTGATCACTAAGTGACACATGAATAATCATAGATATACCACTTAAAGGTCCAAAATAGTCCAATAGGATCATTTTGTGGGATCTGGTCATGTCCTTTTATATGGTGTTGCCGTGCAATGTGTGACAAAGAAATGGTTAAATTGGAAACCCTCAAAATTCTTCATAATTTCTATATCTAGTAATGACATAGTCAAAAGTTGATATAAACTAGCTAATTCATTTTTAAAATCCTATTCATACTTCCAATTACTTTATCAGTTTCACATGCTTGTGAATATCTTATTTTCCATTTTAGAATTGTAAATTATTTGATTATTATTTTCCCTATAACATATATTATTCAATCTTAATTAAATAAACTAGATTTAATCTCTTATAATTTATTTAGGGTTGATACATTTCTATAAACCTATTATTATTTGAACCCTTTACCTTGTTTATGGTGTAGATTGTTTATTCAGTAGTTAGGCCTTGTGATTTCCAACCCCCTAGTGGCTTTAGGGTTTTTTTGAATTGGGATAGATATGGATTATAATAATTCTTTGTAAAACCACAAGGGATACCATCCCTCTGATTAGGTCCATGCCGCTTGTGAGTTCAAAAAGAAGGTTTTGTTCACACCATACCTTGGTGTTTATGCGTCCACTATTTATTTTCTAGATGGCATGGCTTATGGTTATAACGATACATCACTTTATCTTATTCCTAAGTTGTAAAATACAATTCAATTTTCCACTCTTATTGTAACACTACATGTTATTACACCTTCTACCAAAGTCTCCTTAACTAGCTCTCTCTACCCATCTTAAAGGCACCTCATGAGATATTTCATATGAAGGACCTAGTTGACTCAATAGCTACCCCTAGCACTACTTACTTATTAGATCCCTATTATAATGTTGACATTAGTTATAAATATACATATAGTGATGGTGGTTGACTTAGTGAGGATTGAGCTCTGACATCATGTATTCTTGCCGAGTTGTCTAATTCTCATAAACACGGATGAAAGCATAGAAGAAGATTTACATAGAGATAAACATGGATAATAATATATTTCAATATCTAAAATCAAATGATACATTGGCTATTAAATAGCCATGGACAATAAACAAATCCTCTAGATAAATAGGAAGTAGATACAACAAGGAACCCGGAATAGACACAGGTAATAAAAAAACATTATATTATTGTTGTACTATAACTACTCACTAATAATAAATTAACGAGAGCACTAATGTATTTCTAACATTCCCCCTTAGTGCAAACATGGGGAAAACCTACATACTACATTGCACCTGACTTTGCGATCATGTGATTTTCCTTTGGATTATCACAAACCACAAGATAGTTTTCCATCGGTTGACTAAAAACCGAGAGTAAGGTGGTTTTCTAGTGGTTGACCATAAGCCACAAACTAGGGGTGAAGGCTTTAAAATGGTTTACCTACAACCATATCACGATGTTCCAGTGCATTCTTCGGCCCTCATCATAGTTGTTCTTTAGGAGATAACATTTTGGAAGCCATCACAGTGCAAACATAACAATCCACACATATAAAATGAAGCATTGTGTCATTTCCCCACCACAATGTGAATTTTATATAACACATTATTCTAAAAACACCACACACACTCACATACGTCACCAAATCAGTATGCACAACCTCGTTGGTGGTGACTGACGAGAGGTCACTGAATGACCTCCATCCTCCGTTGCCTCCAGCCTCTAGTGATAAGCTGCTAACTCAGTTAGATGTGATCATGAAGCTCAAAAAATAACCTCCACAATTTGGACGTCGCGCACAAGCGAAAATGTGTCCAATTATTGAAAAGTGAGGCAATTTTTTTTTTTACACATTTTTGAATTCAACTCATAATGACATGAAACGACAATGACTCTATTGACCACCAATTTTGACGACATAATTTTTTCGACTACAGCTTAGACTACTGACATAAAAGAATTCCAAATTGGACTTATGACAACCTTAATGAACCTATATAAGGAATATGTATAAATGACACTAATGTTTTTGATAACTAATCCAATTAAAGATTGGATTGTTCACTAAGTATCTATGCTTAACCTTTACAATAATATAAATGACCAGCACTATGATTTCACCACAATATAATAAATATTTGTACAATAAAAGACTATTTTTTAACTTTTATACAACCTCACTTAGATGAAAATGTGGGCTAAGTGCTTTGTGAGATGTCAGTAGAGACTTATAGGCGGTGGGATGCTCACGGTGAACTCAGTCACTACAAATAGACTATTAATCCGAACGTATTAGGAAGCATGACAGGTGTGTATACCAAATAGTGATCAATCCAATACTGAAATATTTGACATGCTCTATGTTAGCATAGAGGTGAGGAAATAACTCAGTGATGCACATCAATCATCGTTACAGGCACCAGGAGTGGGATCGAGCCAAGGTAAGTCTCAACTTAATGATCCGAAATGAATGATCGAAGGTCATGTGAATGCCAACATATAATTCCTAAATCTGGAGCTTAGTCTTCTTGTGGTTATTCGACGTCACTATTAGCCAGAAATAAATTGATACGCAATTCTAGTCTGATGCAACGTCCAATCTGATGCAAGTAATAAATTGATACAGAAATTACACCTCAAATAATTGCTGCAGACGAAAACAAAATCACTATAACTTATGAATATTGTATTCAACAGAAATATTTAAGGACTCTCATTGGAATCAATTGCTCTAAAACCGGATGAAAGCACAGAAGCATATTTACACATAGATAAACACGGATAAACAGGAAGTAGATACAACAAGGAACCCAAAATAGACATGGGTAATTAGAAACATTTATATTATTGGTGTACTATAACTACTCACTAACAATATATTAGCAAGAGCACTAATATATTTCTAACAAAAGGCACCTCATGAGATATTTCATATGAAGGACCTACTTGACTCAATAGCTACTCCTAGCACTATTTACTTATTAGAGCCCTATTATAATGTTGACATTAGTTATAAATATGCATATAGTGCTGGTGGTTGACTTAGTGAGGATCGATCTCTGACATTATGTATTCTTACCAAGTTGTCTAATTCTCATAGTCATGTATTGCCTTTTGATGTAGAATCCACTGAGGGTGTAGATTATTCCATTTCAAATGATGATGTCTTCTTTAGTGTATGGGCCTAACACATCTTCTAAAAACTAATGTTTTTACTTTCCTTCTTGATATTGACATGGATGATGATAGTGATGATGAACATTATTCTACTTCTATATATGGTGATGCACATAGTGATTGTGATATTTCATGTGATGGATAATGAAATTCCTAGCTTAGATGATGTGCTTATTTGTGACAATGTTCATGTTGTTTATGTTCCTAACAATAGTACTATTCGTACTGATGGTTATGTTCATAGAAATATTTTTATTCCTCATAATATTTCTATTCTTAGCAATGTTGTTTATTAAAAATGATGTTTATATGCATAGTGATATTATAACTAATGTTTATTCTATGCCTCTTATACAAGCCAATAATGTAAACTATTTTATATGTCTTAATGATTGTAACCACGACCCTTCCTCATGTGTCGATCATAGTGTCATTATTGCTGCTAAGCTTATTATTAATAACTTGGATGTACCTTTAGATCATATATACAAAATTAAATCACTAGTTCTTGATATTCCTAGACATGATGGCTTATTTTTTAAACCAAACATTATTCCCATGGCTACTTTAAATGGTAAAATATAACCCTTGAATTATCCTCTTATTTTTCATGTGACACCTTCCCAAGAGGTACTTTCTCTCTTACATGTGGCAGGTGATTTGTAACACAAAGTACATACTTTGACCCTAAAAAGTAAGGATTATTACACTACAAGTGATTATAACACTATACATGGAAACCCCATACAACATAAAACATTTCAATTATGCTTCCTTTGTAACTTCTACACGCCTAAATTTGGATCATACTATAGATCTACTATGGCTTTTAATAACAATGATAGGTTGACTTTAAAGGCTTTCCAACGGATTTTAACTCGAGATGCAATATATTGGTTTACCCACCTTCCTAATGGATCTATGAGCATGTTTTATAAATTGTAGAGACTCAAATTTGGTAATTTACCCTTTGACATTGTTGGTTTTGATAATGTACTATTACTAAGACAAACACACTCTTTTTATCCTCTATTAGTACATCTCGATGTCTCTTTCCTAACTTGTTTATTCACACAAATTGACATTTTTACATATTTTGAGATTTAAATACATTAAATTCTTTAAAAAAAACTCCACCTAATAGGATTTAACCTTCAATTTTCATGTTTTGTATCCATGTTCAAAAACGTCCACTTTGGTTGACTTGTGGAATCTGATCTTGACTGACTTGTACGGTTTTTGAATGACATATCCTCCATCTGACATTTCAATTTCATATCCCTATTTGGGTTGTTTAATCCCTTTAGGTTGGCCTTTCCATTATAAATCACTTTTGGAACCTTATATAAGGAAGTTAAACTCACCTCATTTACTAACCCAACATTCTCATGAACTCCTATTACAAATACTAGCAAAAAATGCACCCAAACCTCCCTAAATTTCATCAAATATTATGCACAATCATTAGGGAAACAATCGATATAGGTCTAAAGCACTTTATTAGGTCAAGGAGTCTAGCTTCTCCTATTTTCAAGCACTCAAACATCCTCATCTTAAGTATTAACAAGATCCAAAACACATTTCCAAGAATTTTCAATGAGGTTGCCAAATCATAGTTGCCTTCATTCAGATTTCACATCCTAGGTGGAAAACAACATATGATTTAAGGCCTCTTTGGATTAGTACGAATGTCGACAATGTAAAGATTATAATTTAACCCAACTAATGTTTGTTTTCTAGGGTCTCTTACCCATGGATAGGGTTTGAGATCTTACTCGGAATATTCTAAGGTCTTTGCAATAGGAGTGAAAAATAGGGTTTTTCAGCAACAAATACTTCTAATTAAGTGATAATGTCATAAATTTATAGAGCGGGATTCAAAGTAGGTTTAAAACCGTATAGTAGGTTCAAAACCATACAGACATTCCTGGATGATTTTCACAATCTTACATGAGGTTAGTTTCTAGCGAAAATTCTAGAAACAAAACACTTGAAAGTTTAGATCTCCCAGTTCTGGTAATTTACACACCTGTAAATGCATAGATATGTTTGTAATCATTTAAGAGCACTCATCTTCTTTGTGTTTTTGAGTTCATAGCACATTATATACGTTATTTTCAAGAATTAATGCATTTTTCTAATATTGCATAGCTAATGTTGGAAATTAATTAATTATAATAACCTCATGTACCTACCCTTTACATTCCTTTAGTGTATTTAACTCACTAACCTATTAAAGTTAACAAGGGTGTAAAACATCTAGTGAACCTAACTATTGAATTAAACATCATGCCCCAAACCCTAGTTTCTCTAAGGTTTATGTTTTCTTGTAAATATATGCCACTATCCCTTCTTAGTAATCTCGTATTATTTCAATTTTAATATGTGTCCTTCTTACATCCCTAAGGCATAGTGCTCAATTCACCAATCAACTCAATGAGCAGATCGAGATTTCACTTCTTGTTGGTAAGCGCTATTTCATCGTGGCTTCTTCTTCATTACCTACTTCAATCTCTATCATTGATCCTCCTATTTAGGATATCCCATTACATGACATTGAAATAAATAGAAAACATTCTTATGACTATAAAAATAGCAAGGACAATGTTATGGATCAAGACTAAGTTGAAATCTTATCTAAATTTCATGCTCAACTTTGTAAGAATCCTCATCACATTGAACCTATTATCAAAATCCATCTTGTTTCTAATATTTCTCATGATCGTAAAACTTATGAATAATTCCCTCTTGAGAGGTCCCAACTCTCTGCCACTTTGAAAACATCTATGGTGCCTACATCCTTGGGGGCACATAATCTTTCAATGCATAATGTATTTGTGCCTATTCTTGCAACCACTATTGTTACTACATCTCCTACATGCAATCATAATAGTTTTAGTGCTTTTTCATACATCACACAAGATCTTAAAACCCTTGTTCATACATTACAAGCTCAAATATTACAATTGCAACAAGGTGCATCTACCTCTCCTTACGATATGGATTCTACTTAGTTGTATCACAACCAACTTGCACTCAAAGTGGCTTACTATTATTTGGATCTTGGTTTTTTAACTCCTAAAATTCATATCTATGATGGCAAAGGTGACCTTGCATAATGTCTTAGATCATTTCATGTGGCTTGCACTGTTTACGCATCCTATGACATCTTACTTACCAATTTATTCCCTATAATCTTAATAAATTTTCATTATAATGGTTTTATAATCTCCCTACATGCTTTGTGTACTTATATAGGTATATTTTACACCTACAATAGACACATATAGAATTTCAAGCTCAGACATAGGTATACACGTGGTACAGGTACTCAAAAATAAAATCAAACATAAAAATTCCAAAATAATGCATGGGTTCAAAAACACACAACTTGGTCAAAACCATAAGAGACAGTCCTAACCTTTTCACACATAGTTTTTCCTAGGAGAAATTGTATCAACTTTCTCAAAATTTTCAAATTTCCACCTATAGGCACAATTTCTTCACACAAGGCACACAAACTACTTAACTCCTTCACCACAACACTTAGTTTCAGGGATCTTAGGGGCATGGTTCTCCTTTCTCCGTCAATATTTAAGTACATTAAAGTTGTTTTTTTGTTCTATTTTATCGTTTGGCATATGGGAAGGGCATGGGGGTACTCATTCTCTTTTCTACCATGGGTACTTATTTACAACATAGACCTAGATCCATCTGCAACAATGTGGTCTATGAAGTTAGGAAAGGTATCAAAGTGGTTAAGTTATTTGTAGGTAGTCCTTCCTTTTCTATTACATTCAAAAGGGGAATGTATCAGAGTTGTTGAATAAATTTGATTCTTTGTCTTCTTCCTTTACAAGATACTTCGGTACCTCACTCTTATTGTCTCTTTATTATCCATTATGTGTTAGGTTGCATGCACCCAACAACCTAGTTTCTCCTTAGCATAGTTAAGGATTTGTTGGTGAGAAAATTCGTCAGGTGGACAAACTTGTGGATTTCTTATCAACGCTCTGGGAATCTAAGTCCCTCTACTTAACTGGTGCAGTTGACGTATGTGCATGCGCATGAAAAGGTGAATTTCTGTGGTGGCCTTTTGACCGGGATTCCAAAAGGGGCACTCCACTGACCCTGCAGCAAATTCTTCCATATACCTTCAATATGGCTGACCTTCACATTAGTTAAGGCTTCAAAATCAGCTTCATGTTTATCTTCCATATTCATGGCTTGCATTAAAAGTTCCAGACTGATCTCAGGGTCCTTTTTTTCTTCCGTGGTTCTTAGCAGTCCTTGTATAGACATTTGTTTCAAACCTTTCACGGGCTCATCACAAGCTGATTTTTTCTCTCCATAGATGGCTTGACAGAGATCATCTTCATCCCGAAATTGGAATGAGAATGACTCCTCATCTTGAAAAAGCGTAAAGGCTGATTTTTCTTCATGAAAATCACTGAGAACCATTTCCTCTTCCTCATGGTCTACATCATTTGGTGATTCGGGGCTGCCCTCTTGTAACTCAAATCTCCTCGATGCTTCTTCAAAGTCCAAATATCTTTAGGAAGGCATGTCTGGACCTATCAAGGTGGGAATATCTTCTTCCTCCTTAGTTGTCACCAAGTGATTTATCCAGCTGGTATTTTGGTATGAAATGTTAGCTTCTGGGCTTCTAGATTTTTGCACAGTGTACCTCATTTTTTTCTCGAGAAGCAATTTCTCCATGTCTCACTTCACTAGTATGGTTGCAAAAGACCAATTCATCTGAATTTTTCCTCCCAACTCTCAGCAGAAATTTCTACTCAGCAACATTCCGAACGAGGCTGGGACATCTACTACCAAAATCATCACTGAAAATTTCTTGTCTTGAAATCTGGCGAGGCCACCTATGCATATTTAACCTTCCCTACAAGTGAGACCTTTTTTTATTCCAAAGAGTAACAAGAGCCACTAGGTGGAGTCATTGTAAGTTTAAGAGCCTTGGTGACCTTCAAAGGCATCACGTTGTTTGAGGCCCCAGAATCTATTATGCAATTGTTTAGTACATATTCTCCAACAAGAAGGGAGACATAGAAAGGTTCAACTTTATCAATCTTTGATGTACTCAGAGAAAGCGTTTTTTGTGAGGGAGGTGTAGGTGAGTTTTGTATCATGCCTTTAGAATTAGAAGTTACAACATTGGGTGTTAGACTACCACTCCTGATGTATCAGACGAACCTCTTGAATTGTTTAGGGTGAGTCCGCAAATATTCAATTTCGGTAATCTACACTTTGGCTTTGTTTGCATATTCTATGAAGTCAAAGGGAGCAGATGTGGACAAGGGGGGTGAAGGGACTGATTTTGGAGTGTGGATAGGTTTAGGAGTAGGATTTGATGTTTGAGGAATGGAGGGTATTTTAAAAGAAATACTAGGAGCTCTCATGGTATTAGATTTTGTAGGAGCAAATTTAGATTTATACTTGGAAGAGACATCAGAAAGCTTACTTGGGATTACGGGCATCTTCTTACTTGTTGCAGGGTCAGGCTCCAACAATGCAGACTTCATGGAAGATGGAAGTGGGGATCCTCGACTGATTATTTTATTTTTCGGAGTCGCCAGAGGAGGATCATCAACCTTCTTTTCTTTTGTAGCATTGAAAGGAGATGCTCTTTTCTCGGACTGAGAACGAGTGAATACCATGCATGAACAACTTGGTGCATCTTATTCATCTTCTTCATAAACTCTAGAATACTCAAAAAACCTGATTTGTGTATCGTTCTCAAACTCATCACTTTCTTGGAAATCGCCACCTTCTTGTTCAATCTCTTCTTCACTTTCTTGAAATCTGTAATTTACATTCATGGGTGGCTCCTCCAAGGAAAGTCCTTGGGGTGCTCCTACAATCTAATTTTTGTTGCTTATTTGAGAAGAAACTCGTTCAAATAATTCCCTCTTCAAAGAGGCCATCTCATTTGCCAACTTTTGCAGTGATGGATTAGTTCTCTCATCTTCAGGATGTCGGGCCTTTCTTTTTGATGGATTCTTCATCTTTCTAGAGAGGATGAGATCGTCATCCAATTCAATGGCCCTCCTTTGTGCTTCTACAATGTTCCTTGGTTGAACTCTTCATAGGAGAAATCCTACCTCCAATGATTGAGTGTTTATGAAGAATCTTTTGATATTGTTTTCAGATGGTGAATCCTATTCAGGTATCCTGCGCAGCAACCGTTCAAAACAAGCCATGAAGTCTCTCATGGTTTCATTTTCTCTTTTATTTATTTGATCCAACTACACCAAGAGGTCTTAACAATATCCAGTTGATTTAAATCTCTTTTTGAATGCATCCTTGATGTCATTCCAACCCGTGATGGACCCGGAAGGCAGGAGGTAAAACCATTCTACTACTTTTTCTTGGAGGGACTCCACGAACAATCTTACAACAACGTCTTCATGTTGGACACAAATAATTCCACATGATGCGTGAAAGCAATGATGTGTTCTTCCGGATGTTGTGTGTTGTCACCTTTGAACTTTGGAAAGTTCTTGCGGGAACCCGTTGGTATATTGTGAAGAGGGGGTTCAAGAGCAAGTGGGCCTTTATTCCTTCCCCATGGAACAATGGGTTGAGGTATTTCTTCTTTGTATACCATTGTTTCTTCTTCTTTTGCTTCAGCTCTTGCTTCTACGAATTCTTCTTCAAATTCTTCTTCTTCCAGGAAGTCGATGTTCAATGGTTGTTGAAAAATTACAAAATTTGAAGGATTTTGGATAGGATTACTAGGTGAACTTCCTGAAGAGCTAGATGAAGAGGAGGCTTGAGAGAAGAAATATGGATTATCTCTAATTGGTTCTTGCAAATTTTGCAAAGATTTGAAATTGAAATCAGAAACACCTCTCGACCTTCTCAACCTGGTGTATCTTCCTTCAGCCAGCTTTTGGAATCTTTTTCAGTCAAAATACGAAAGGCCACTATGGAATGTGAAAAGTCACGTGCAGAAATTAGCAGTGTATCTTTCAAAAATGGACTTTCTTGAACTCTCTTTTATGATTTTTTCAATATTTGATTTTTTTTTGAATTTTTGGGACCTTGCGGTCGTATTTTGGTTGCAGATGCTGCTAAAACTGCCCCACGGTGGGCGCCAAAAACTGTTGGCAAGAAAATTTGTTAGCTGGACAAACTTGTGGATTTCTTGCCAACACTCTAGGAATCTAAGTCCCTCTACTTAACCGATGCAGCTTCCATATGTGCATGCACATGAAAAGGTGAGTTTCTATGGTGGCCTTTTGACTGTGAATCCAACAGGGACACTCCACTGACCATGTGGAAAATGCTTGCATATACCTGCAAGAGATGACTTTGTCTGGAAGTGGGAAAGGGAGTGAGAATGGAGGTAGGAGAACTAATGTTGCAGGTAGAAAATCAGATTCCTGCACACACACTAATTAGAAACTTCATCACATGCATTTATGAGAAGAAACAACCCTATAAATGACAACAAGACCAAATAGAATTTGGTGAGAACAAAGTGTCATGAAATACCTTAGTCAAAGAAAGCTAGAAACTCCTTCTTGTATTGATGCTTGAACAAAAGTTGTACATAGTGTAGGAATGGAAGAAATTTGAGAGGGGAAGAGAGTACAAGAAAATGGCTATCTTCTTTGCTTTCTCTCAAGGTAGAATGCACTCCTGAGTCTACAAGATCAATTACCAACCCTTTGAAATGGGAATGGATTTACAATTTATAGAATAGAATATGACTCTTCATCTTCCTCATGACCTTTCAAATACCTTAATATGACTTAAGACTGTTCATATTCCACTTCAAATATTTAAGTCCCTTTTATAATAGCAAGGTGACTTAATGTACATTATGTTTCTAAAGTCTCTTAAGTCATATTAAAAGTACAAACCCCAACACGAAATTAGAATATTGGAAAGTGAGAGAAAGTTGGGGGAAAGATGAGAGAGAAAGAGGGGGAGAAGAAGAATAGGAGATGTCATTCCTGATGAAGTCCTTTGATCCTTGTTGATGGAAAGCTCCAAATACAGTGAAACTTTGAATCTTCAAACTCCTTGCACAATATGAAATTCCTCCTAATTATTGTTGTTGCAGACTCACAGCACCCCTGGATGTAGATCAGGCTTCTAGGTTGATGTTCAGGCATCCAGTGTGATTGCACAACATGGAATACTTTCTCCAAGCGTGGGACTTGTAAAGATGAGAAAATATTCTCTAGAGAAGGCTGGTTCCTATTCCTCTGTTCAGATGCACACAAAAAATGCAGAGGGTTTGCTAAAACCTAATCTAACTTGCCAAGGAGACAGGGTAAGAAAATGCATAGAATAAAACCTAAACTACAAAGGTGATGCACCGAGGAATGTCAGACACTCATTTTTCAAATTTAACATGGACCACATATATGCAATACAAACACCATGTGCAAGTAACCAAACTGCAATAAGAGATAAAAATGATAGCAATGAATACATGAGAGGGTTGAGAGTCAATCACAACACATATATTATTGCTCAAGAGTCGGTACAATACATTGCAGTGGCCAAGAGGCAAAAATACTGGCATTACAACCCATATGGGAGGTTTGAAAGCTCCACAAATTCTCTGGCAAGCGAGGGAATAAGGGAGGATGCAAAACAAAAAATGTCCGACCCCTTAAAGGAGCTCTTCTTACCATATATATCCAGAAATGAGAGAGGGAAGAGAGAGGAAATCCAGAATCTGCCCCAACCACTTCTTGGTAGCATTTAAAATCATCTCATTATGACAGAAGTGGCGGATCCTGGCAAAACAGCGGACTGTCTAACAGGAGCGGCGAGCTGTCTGCTGCATTAAAGTTGGTTGTTGAAGCATTACTTCTGTCTATCACCACACGTTATAGACATTTTCTTAATTTTATCCCTCCAAACTACACCAAAATGTGAGATTGATCCCAGAATCATGTAGAGAATTTCAACAGCTTTCCGTTGATATAAAGAACGTTGAAATCTGAGCTCTGGATCGAAAGATACGAAGGTCTAAAGATTTAGGGCACAAAACAGGCAAGAACAGGTTTTAAAACCTTTTCCCGCGCTCTTCCATCTGGACGACACGTGGAAAACCCTAATTCACTGAGTAATTCTCTCTCTCCACCTTTCCACGGGCTTTCCTTTGAAATTTCCTTGTGGGCCCTTAAACTTGGACACGTGGCACTGTTTCATTAGTTCAGGATTTTTGTTCAAAAATCGCCCCTTTGACCTTTGGACCTTTCTCCTTGTGACACGTGTCATGATCTGGTTGGTCCACAGGTCTGCTGGCTCTTTCACATCCACCACATATTTTTTCCCCAGATTTCCCAGTGCTTTATGGGACAGAATCCTCCGATCCACCCGAAATGGGCTTCCTCGTCCCTTTTCTGCCGGTGACGTGGCGTGATCTGATTGGCTTTCGGCTCCTTCGGCTATCCACGTCCCGTGCGTCCCTTTGTCCCACTTGTCCTTGTGCTGAAGTTTCCTATTTCAGCCGAACCAGCCGGTTCACATCCTTCACGTCCATTTGTCCCAAACGTCCAAGTGTTGTTTAGGAAAAATTCTTCCGGTTCACCCGATTCGGCCGGTTCGCGTTCCTTTGTCCCACATGTCCTAAAGCAGTTGGTCGATTTTCTTCTCCCTTCGGCTTGGTTAGCTTCTCGCGCCCTGCACATCCTTCTGGTCTGACTATCCCGGTGCTAAAGTTCTCTGTTTCAGGTGAACCGGCCAGTTCGCGTCCTTCGCGCACCCTTGTCCCGCTTGCTCCCGGTAAAGGACTTGGACAAATTTTCTTTCTTTCGGCTGATTCGGGCATTTCGCGTCCATTTGTCCTAGATGTCCCTTTTCTGTTTGGGCCGCCTGGAGGATTTTTGGCTGATCCGCGCCTTCCGCGTATAATTTTTCCAACTATCATAAAGGCGGCCTTGAGCAGGACTTAGCCAATTTTACGATTTTCTCCTGAATCAATCTACTTGCTTGGAACTGAAAACTCTGATGCATGTTATCAAATTAACTTTGGGCGGTGAAATTTGTATAACAATTTGGTGACTTTTTGGGGTCACCTGCCTACTAGGTAGAAGATCAGTGGCCTTTTTAGTGATCCATTGGGAATGGAGTCACAAGCAATAACCTGAAATGAACCTAATGCTGCAACTCCCTCTACGAGAGCACGCCGAACTGTAAAAAAAAAACTCAATCTAGGAGTGAAAAAACCTGCGCCAAAGCACTTAGGGAAACTAAAACCTAACTACAACAAGACAATGTGCATACGCACTTAGAGGAATTGAAATCTAGGCTAATATTTACAAGGGTGAACCTTTTATTTTCAATAGCAATGTTTGAGATAGATTCCATTTACTAGAATCTGCAGTTCTTCACCGTCCAATGAGGCCAATTGGAAAGCATTGTTGCTCTTGCACTTCGTGACCATGTATGGGCCACTCCAAATGGCATAAAATTTTGAATGCCTTCCCAGTTTTTCTCTATCCACATCCCATTTCAACACTAGATCTCCAATTTGAAAAGATCTATCTTTGGCCTTCCTATCAAAGGTCTTCTTGATCAAAGCTTGATCCTTTTCCATTACTTGGGATGCCTGATTTATGATCTCTTGCAGCTCCATCAACTCTGCATACCTCACCTCCATGGGCTCAAATTCAAGTAACTCTAGCTGCTTCATGATTTCCAATGTTGGCAACTCAAGTGACATGGGCAAGATTGCCTCTCTTCCATAGACAAGCCTGAATGGAGAGTTACTTGTGGATCTTTTGGGAGTGATCCTATCAGCCCATAAGGCTGATTTCAGCTTGGTATGCCAAGACCTCTGATTCTCATCAAGAGTTCTCCTAATGATCCTCAACAAGTTCTTGTTTGTAGACTCGGCCTGGCCATTACCCTGAGGGTAATAGTTCGATAAAGTGCTTAGGTAAATACCATTCTTGACAGCCCACTCAGTCACCTTAGATCCAATGAATGCCAATGCATTATCAGAGATTATTGTAGCAGGTACACCAAATCTAGTTGTTATTCCCTCATAAAAGTCTAAGATGCTAGACTCATTTGCCTCTTTGAGTGCTACTGCTTCTATCCATTTGGTGAAGTAGTCTGTGGCTGTCAAAATCCATTTATGCCCTTGGCTTGAATTGGGATTAATGACTCCAATGAAGTCCAAACCCCATTGCATGAATGTCTGGTCAACTGAGATTGGATGCAATGGAAGGGCAGCAAAATTCTCTTTTCCTATGAAAAATGCACAATTCTTACACCTCTTGATCCATGCGTAGCAATCACTGAAGATTTTAAACCAATAATAACCAGCCTTCATGATTTTTAGAGCTGTCACTCTTGGCGCAAAATGGCCACCAGCTGGTCCACCATGAAACTCTTCCAATACCCTTTGAATCTGACTTGTGCTAATGCATCTCAGCAGCACTCCATTTATATCTTTCTTGAACAAAACTCCATCAACAATGGCATACGGGACAGCCTGTAATCTGAAGTGTCTCCTTTGGGTCTTGTTCATCTCTAGGGGGCACTGGCCTATACCTAGGAAGTGCATAATACCTTGGGTCCAGCAAGGAATGGGGGAAGCATTGTCTTCTTCATGATTTCTGCTTGGCTCATGGCTGTCCTGGACTGTCAAAACAGCCTCTTCTTCATTGCATACTTCCTTTTGCTTCCCTAAAACCAATTGCTCACAAAGTCCTTTCCCTTTTACCAGCTTGGTGATCTTGATCTCAATGTCATACTCCATGACATGGGTGATCCAACCTGCTCTTTTCTCATTCAAATCCTTGTTGAGGAGGAAGTCCTTAACTCCAGCATGTGAGACCAGCAACTGGACCTTGTTGTTTGAGACTAAATGCTTGAATTTCATCAAGCTTCTGATTAATGCAAGTACATGCTTTTCAATAAAAGAGTACCTCACCTCGCAATCATCTAGGCTTTGGCTAAAAAAGGCAATCACTGCTCATCATTATCTTTGTTCTACTGTACCAGAATGGCAGAAATAGTGTCATCACCTCCAAATGCATAGAGGATGAAATCCTTGGAGAAGTCTGGGTTGATGAGAGTTGGTGCTTGAGAGATAGCTTCTTTGATTGCTTCAAAACTCTCCTTGCCTTCTGCTATCCACTTAAAATCCATGCTCTTCTTTAACATTTTGGTGATGGGCTTGACAAGGGCTGTAAAATCTGGGATGAACCTGCGGACAAAATTGATCCTTCCCAAGAAACTTTGAAGAGCCTTCTTGTGACTCGGCAATGGCAGTGCTCTTATGGCTTCAACCCTCTCTGGATCAATTTCCAGTCCCTCTTTCGAGACAACATGGCCAAGGAGCTTTCCTTCATGTGCAAGAAAGATGCACTTCTTGGGGTTCAAAGATACTCCGAACTTTCTACACCTCTGAAACACTTTCCTGAGGTGAAAGAGATGGTCTGCTGCATTCTTTGAGAAGATAGTGATATCATCTAGATATATCAGCACTATCTTATTGATCAAGCCTTTGAATTCCATGTCCATTTCCCTTTGAAAGGTAGCACCAGCGTTGGTCAACCCAAATGGCATCTTCTTGTAAGCATATGTGCCCCATTTAGTTGTGAAGGCTATCTTGAATTGGTCTTCTTCTTTCACCATCACCTGATTATACCCTGAGTAGCCATCTAGGAGAGAGAATCTCTCTGAACCGAATACTACTTGCAATATTTATTCCATTAAAGGAAGCGGGTAATGATCTTTGAGAGATGCTCTATTGAGGTCTTGGAAGTCCACACACAACCTGATTTCTCCACTTTTCTTCCTGACCGGAACTAAGTTAGCAACCCAGCTTGAGTGCTTGATCAGGAATATAATGCTTGCCTCTATTAGCTTATTTAGCTCTTTATTCATTAGAGGCTCAATGTGAGGGTTAATAGGTTTCTGCTTCTGCTTGATGGGCTTAGCATCTGGATCCAATTCTATGGTATGTTGTGCCAAATTCGGATTGAATCCTCTCAAGTCTTCATAGCTCCAAGTGAAGACATCTGGAAATTCTTGACAAAGTTGTATGAAATCTGATTTCTCCTGCTCAGTGGCCACTTTACCAATTTGAAGTGTTTTGCCTTCCCCAACTGGAATTGGCTCTGAATCTTCCCTCTTGACCTATATGTTAGCCTTTTCTTTACGAAACTAGTCGTTAGGGTTGAAGATAGACTCCAACGTTACTAAACCCTTGGGAAGCTTGTTTGTCCGCAGCTGCACTACTTGATCTCCATACTGCTGCTCTAGTCTGTCATGATTCCTAGCTGAGAATTCAACCTCTTCTTATAAAAAATTGATGATTTGTTGATCGTTTTCAAACACCTACCAGCTGGTGTTATTATCTGGAACTATTGGCCTCACAATCACATGGATATGTGGCTATGTTTTTTCCCTTTTGATGTTGTTAACCACATCAAACATTGCTCCAACTGCTGCGAGCCTATCCGTGGCTTCATTTTTCTGCCTGGGTATGGACACAATGTTGAAAGCTTCGAAATCCTCAATGAGGTCCTATACCCTATTCTTGTAGCTCCTCAGTAAGTTGTTATTTGTAGCATGTTGTCCTCTAACTTGGTTGACGATTAGCTCGCTATCCCCGAACACCTGCAAGTTATTTATCCCTTTTTCCTAGCCCAATGAAGTCCATGAATCAAGGCCTCATATTCAGCTGTGTTGTTTGAACAAGAAAACTGGAAACGAAAAGCTGAATAATATTTGATGCCTTGAGGTGAAACAAGCATGGCTCCACCTCCTGCACCTTGCCTACTCCTTGATCCATCAAAAAATAGCTGCCATACCTCATTGTCATCATTATGGCTTGGCTTGGTGATGCTAGGAACAGGTTGATTTTCTTCATGTATACAATAGACTCCCAGCTCAGATTCTTCTACTTCTTGATAGGGATCAAAAGCATGTATCTTGTTTGCCCATTCATCAATAGTTAGGTCCAGGATACTTCCAACCTTGGTGTCAGCCTCATCAGTACTAGGGTGATCTTCTTGATCAAATGCTGAGCAATTGGCATTAATCTGACTTGGAGTGTAAAGCTCAATATGGAAGTTTGCAATAGGTTCAGACCTAATTGTAGCCTTAGTTCCATACCTTGTTCTAAATAGCATGTGAGACCAATCAGCAGACAAATACCCCCCAATCTTGGCTGTGAAGTCCCTTGACAAGAAAAGGGCAAAGAGTGGTGGAAGGTCTATGATTGATATATCTTGTAAGACAACAACATTTGGACATGCATGCAAGGTAAGACTCAAGTTTTTAATCACTCCAAATGTTGCTATTGCTGTCCCATCCAATTGCACTACCCCTTTAGATATTACTTCATATTGGAGACCCAGCTGATCAGCTATTTGCTTGGGCATCACTGAGCTACTTGCCCTGGAATCAATCATGCAATTGTGTACTAGTTTATCCCCAATGGTTAATGAAACATAGAAAGGAGGGGGCTTCAACATTTTACCTTGTTGCCCTCCATGGCTTCCTTCAGGCTGGGCAACATTTGTAAGCACTTTGTCTTGCATCTGAACCTGCTGATTTGAAGTTGTCCAATCCTTCATGGTAGCTTGTAGCAGATCTCTTTGTCCTAGGATGGATAGGGATTCCCACATTGATATATTGATGTTAGTATTATTCATATGTTCAATGATACTGAATGGGAATGAAGTATCCTTTTGTTGTCCCTTGGTTTGTACACTTACTCCTTGTACGTGGGCAGCAATAGCTGGCATTTGAGTTGGCCTAGGGGTTGTTCTTAGCTGCCCTTGTGTATTTGAAACTGGACTCTGCTTGCCAATCATTTGTGGAGCCATGGAAGGTTATGGATTAGCTAGGGCTAATGGCTATTATTCTCCCAAACTTCTCCTCTTTGACCTTGTGTTGGCTACGACACCTTGAGAAACTACTTGATTCATGCCACAGAAATATTCTGCTTGCCAGTTCACCAACGTGGTGTCATTTGGAGCTGATTGCTGTTGGAATGTTTCTTGTTGTTGACTATTTCCTTGATTGCCCTTGCCCTCCACACCAATAGTTGTCACCATCAGTGCTTGATTGAGAGCACCATTGAAACACATGGATTGGTTATGAGGCTCGTTGCATGGAAAGCACCAGTCATATTCCTAAGCAATGTTGTTCTGTGTTGGTACTAATGCCTTAGAAGCAGATACAGCATTTGGATTATAGGGCTGGAATGATCTATTAGTGGGAGGCCTTGTTTGATTCACATTTGCAACTGGATTAGGTGGTCTTTGTGGTTGGTATGGCTGCCTATTAGGCTGAGCTTGACATTGATAGGAAGGTCTGAAACCTTGGGCTTTTTGCCTCTTAATAGTAACCAGCTCATTTCCCAAATTTTGCAACTGTTTCATGACCTCTTGGAGTTCATTTGAAGCACTTGGAGATGAAGTGGAAGCTTCATTTGAACTTTGATTTTTAGGAGTGGGAACAAGAGCCAAAGTGGGTGCTTGACTAGTGCTTGGATTTTCTAAGTTTGGATACAAGGGCATGGGAGGCCTAGGAGCCAGTTTACCAGCTTGAATAAGACAGTTTTCGGCTCTAATGGAAATGCTATAAGCCATAGGGATTGTTGTGCCTCCCATGGACTGAATTAACATAGAAATATCAGAATTCAAAGCTTTAAGGTAATATAGAAAAGCACCTTCTATTGTTGGCCTGATTGCCACTGGAATCCTATCCCAAGACCTTTGAAATCTGAAGTTGAAGTCAGTCAGCTGCTCATTGGGGGCTCTCTTGATAGTTGTCAGCTGCTCCAAAAGAGACAAGTTGTCTCCCTTCTCTCCAAATTGCTCATGAAGTGCAATACACAGCTGATTCCAGTTTGTGATAGAACCAGCTCCAAGGCTCCTAAACCATTGTAATGCTTTACCCTTGAAGGAAGATGCCAGTAACTTGACAGCCACTTGTATTTCATTGATTTCATCGATTGCACAAAGGTTAGAAATATCTTTAACATGATCACCTAGAGTAGTCTAATTTTCTCCGGTGAAGTAGGGAATGTTCTTCAAGGATGCAATAGGAACTGGATGCTGTGCATTGAGAGCAAGTGGGCTGCTGCCTATGAAGTTGACGTAGGTATTGTTCTAAGCCATTCTAATCGGTCTTAAAACCCTTGTATACTGAATGAAAGGCCTGTCAGGTGGAGGAGTTGAGAGAGTTCTGTTTGGTGGAGATGGAGACCTTTGAATCCTTCTTCCTCTTTGTCTTCTTCTTGGAGATAACTGCAGGTATTCAAATAGAACTTCTTCTCCAACTCTTGACCTTATGGTGATTCTTCTCATGAGTTTTCAGGCCTGCACTGCTGAAACTAGTTGATTCTTCCCCTTGGAGTCGCCATATATGCAAATAATAGCTCTTATAAGCAAGAAAACTACAGCAGATGCATATCAACTTTGCTACAATAAAAATGAGACCTCTAGTGTCCCACAGGGCGTGCCAAAACTGTTGTTGTAGACTCACAACACCCCTGGATGCAGATCAGGCTTCTAAGTTGATGTTCAGGCATCCAGTGTGATTACACAACATGGAATCCTTTCTCCAAGTGTGGGACTTGTAAAGATGAGAAAATATTCTCCAGAGAAGGCTGGTTCCTATTCCTCTGTTCAGATGCACACAAAAAATGCAGAGGGTTTGCTAAAACCTAATCTAACTTGCCAAGGAGACAGGGTAAGAAAATGCATAGAATAAAACCTAAACTACAAAGTTGATGCACCAAGGAATGTCAGACACTCATTTTGCAAATTTAACATAGACCACATAGATGCAATACAAACACCATGCGTAGGTAACCAAACTTCAATAAGAGATCAAAATGATAGCAATGAATACATGAGAGGGTTGAGAGTCAATCACAACACATATATTATTGCTCAAGAGTCGGTACAGTACATTGCAGTGGCCAAGAGGAAAAAATACTGGCATTACAACCCATATGGGAGGTTTGAAAGCTCCACAAATTCTCTGGCAAGTGAGGGAATAAGGGAGGATGCAAAAAAAAAAATGTCTGACCCCTTAAAGGAGCTCTTCTTACCATATATATCCAGAAATGAGAGAGCAAAGAGAGAGAAAATCCAGAATCTGCCCCAACCACTTCTTGGTAGCATTTAAAATCATCTCATTATGACAGAAGTGGTAGATCCTAGCAAAACAACGGACTTTCTAACAGGAGCGGCGAGCTATCTGCTGCATTAAAGTTGGTTGTTGAAGCATTACTTCTATCTATCACCACGCGTCAGAGACATTTTCTTAATTTTCTCCCTCCAAATTGCACCAAAATGCAAGATTGATCCTAGAATCATGTAGATAATTTCAACATCTTTCCGTTGATATAAAGAGCATGTAAATCCAAGATCTGGATCGAAAGATACAAAGGTCTAAAGATTTAGGGCACAAAACAGGCAAGAATAGGTTTTAAAACCTTTTCCCGCACTCTGCCATCTGGACGACACGTGGCAAGTCCTGATTCACTGAGTAATTCTCTCTCTCCACCTTTCTGCGGGCTTTCCTTTGAAATTTCCTTATGGGCCCTTAAACTTGGACACGTGGCACTGTTTCATTAGTTCGGGATTTTCATTCAAAAATTGCCCCTTTGACCTTTGGACCTTTCTCCTTGTGACACGTGTCATGATCTGGTTGGTCTGCAGGTCTTCCAGCTCTTTCGCATCCACCACATCTTTTTGCCCGAGATGTCCCAATGCTTCGTGAGACAGAATCCTCCGATCCACCCGAAATGGGCTTCCTCATCCCTTTTTTAGCGGTGACGTGGCATGATCTGATTAGCTTTCGGCTCCTTCGGCTATCCATATCCCGCACGTCCCTTTGTCCCACTTGTCCTTGTGCTGAAGTTTCCTATTTCGGCCAAACCAGCTGGTTCGTTTCCTTTGCATCCATTTGTCCCAAATGTCCCAATGCTGTCTGGGACAAATTCTTCCTGTTCGCCCGACTCGGCCGGTTCGCGTTCCTTTGTCCCACATGTCCTAAAGCAGTTGGTCGATTTTCTTCTCCCTTCGGCCGGGTCAGCTTCTCATGCCCTACAGGTCCTTCTGGTCCGACTGTCTCGGTGCTATAGTTCTCTGTTTCGGGAAAACTGGCCAGTTCGCGAGCTTCGCACACCCTTGTCCCGCTTGCTCCCGGTAAAGGACTTGGACAAATTTTCTTTCTTTCGGCTGATTCGGGCATTTTGCGTCCATTTGTCCTAGATGTCCCTTTTCTGTTTGGGCCACCTGGAGGATTTTTGGCCGATCCGCACCTTCCACGTATAATTGTTCCAACTGTCCCAAAGGCAGCCTTGAGCAGGACTTAGCCAATTTTACGATTTTCTCCTGAATCAATCTACTTGCTTGGAACTAAAAACTCTAATGCATGTCATCAAATTAACTCTGGGGGGTAAAATTTGTATAACAATTATCTCATGAATGCTCGCTAATTTGAATGAACTAAGGTGGATCTTGAATGACCTATGAAAAAATGACTAGGATGCTCCCGAACAATGATGTCCCCCTAAATTATTATCCTTGTACATCCCATTGTGCCAAAACTTCTCTTTGAGTGTAACTTACTATTTTTAGTAAGTGTGAAAAAGGTAACTCTCTCGATCCTTTGCTGAGTGTTGTGACCTTGATTCCCCTTTATCCCTACCTTCCTCACTCCTTTGGATCAAATTTCTATTTTTAGCAGGTGCTCGAGGGCCCACTTACTATTTTTAGTAAGTGCCAAAAATGTCCATTCTGGTGGATTCTCAGCTGTAGTTCACCTCTGATATCTTCATCTCCTTCGCAAGTTCTTCTGTTAATGACTTTCCCGAAATAGTAGTTCCTATGTAGTGGACCTGTTATTTTTATAAATTTGGCCTCTTGGAGTCGGATTGACGTGGAACAAATTTTTTTGATATGGGTTTTTTCCCAATATCATACCTTTGAAATTTTGGGCCCGCCCACATAATAATCCAAGAGATTTTAAAGTTTTAATTTTTGGAACTGGCAGTGCTTCTGGGTATGGCAGCCATTAATGGACCTCAAAATTGCATGTCTTGTTTTCTCCTCCATTTTCAAATAAAATTGTATTTTTGATGTGTTTTTTTTCTTCTGGTGCTTCACGTTCAATCTTACTTCAATCTGGCAACTGGTTTGACAGGAAATCCCACTTCTTTCTTCGTTGAGCCAGAAATGAGATTTCTTCATTTTGGATGCTTTCTCACACATGGGGGGAGTTTGAATGCGTCTTCTTGATGGTATTGGATAGATGAATGAATAGCAATAAATGGTTCATTTATTCGTGCACTGGTTTGCAAGCTTTGTTTAGATTTCCATTTTTTAGCTATGGGGATTTTGTTGTTCTTCGTTTCTCCTTAGCTTGATGAGGATTCATTTTGAGACATATGCATCACCATGGGAAAGTTATTTCAGTTCCTTTTTTGATCTGGTCTAAGCATTTGCAATAGTGGAGTGATGGTAGAATGTTGCAGAGGAAGAATGGAGGAAAGGAGTGTAAATAAAACTATTAGAAGTTAGAAGTAGGAAAAACAACACTTGGAATTTTTTTAAAAAGATGTGCACAGGTAGGGCTTGGGTGAATTTTTCCATGCTTGATGTCCCTGACCTCATGGATGTGAGGGACATCAATTTCCACAATGAGCAAGACGGTGATATGTGGCACTAGATCTAACGGCAGGGAATAGAGGAAAAAGCTTATTTGAAGCAATGGGAGCTAAAAGGAGATCACGTGGGTGTCCAAAAGACTCCTCCTAGGGTCTTGGTGCATTTTTCAAGGTTTTATGTCCCCCACCTTAGGTTTATAAGGTACATAAAATTCCACGGTGGTCCTGGAGCTGACACGTGGTGACCGATCCGACGACAGGGAATGCATGCTCCAAATAAGCACTTGAGGGCTGAACTGCCAAGTCTGGAGGTCATATGAGGGTCCCAAGGGTCACATGAGGGCTGGGAACATTTTCCAAGAGGTTATGTACCTGACCTCATGGACGTGGGGGACATGAAATCCCACCAGGCTCCTACTGCTGACACATGTCCTCTCGAAAAAATGACTAAGTCCTGAAGTGCCTTTGAGAGGGTAACATGGAATGCAGATAACTTGAGCTTCCAGTGGAATTTTTTGGTGAAATTTTATATGATCCTGACTTGAAATGGAATTTTTAATCCAATTATGTGTGTATCATGTCTTTACTCGATCATAAGATCCCTGAAAAATTGGATTTTTGATCTAGGACTCCACTTGTACATGAGAAAAATTGTCTTCCAATCATATGCTCCAAGGTGTTGTGAAAATAATTATTTCACCATCATGTAGGTATTGGAATCGTCTTTCCAAAGATGTTTTTTTTTACTTATAGATCCATCTAGAGCTCTCAGAATCTTCGTTTGAAGCCCAACAGTTGTTTTAGGCCTATGTACTGCCTAGGCTTGTGAACCCTATTTTCGTTCAGACTGCTCCAAGTCTTTTAGAAATTCCCAAAGCCTTCCAAAATCATTTCCATGATGTTATAAGGTCTTCCATTCACCTTTGTGTTGAATTTGGCCCTTTCTCTCTGCTCTAGGGGTTGATCCAATCCTGGGAAGGCCAACAATAGCCCTTCCCTATACTGTCAACAGATAACATTTTCAATGAACTCCTAAAATCACCTAAGGGGAATGAACAGAATTTCCTAAATCACCTAGGATACCATCATGGAATTGGTTGGGAATTCATTTATACTGACTAAATAGGTCCAGAGTTTCTTAGGAATGATAAAACATGAAAAATTTGGCATAGGGGTATAGTTTTCATGCTTGGAAATTGTCAATTTCCCTATTGCACATTCTCATGATAACATGATTGATCACCCTTAATCCTTAAGTAAGCTCAACATTCCAAATCTCCAAGTGTAGGACAAGAATGAGATATTCTCCCTTTGCTAAAAAAATAGGTTTGTTGGTGCTCGAAATTTTCTCGCCCCATTTGTGCCCTTGGAAATTTATTGATTTACGTCCTCTATCATTTTATCCTTCCCCATGTGGTGCTTGGATGGTCTTTTTTGTCATTTTTAGTCTTCCCCTGGGTCAAAGATCATGTGTGGGTCTGTATTTGTCTCATGGTTCCTTTGTTCCTCTTGAAAGGTCTATATTTTGGGTTCCCCAGGCTCTGTCCTTTCAAAAATTCACGTTTTCCCGTTCCCTCTATTGCCACAGTTGGAATTTGTGTTCTTGGCATTTCTACCTTGAAATACTTGAAGAAGAATGAGTTGATATGTCCATAAGGAATGTATTTGAGCCTTGTAACTTTCTAAACTCTCTGTCATTAAAGAAAAATTCATTTTCAGGCTCAAATGCTTGTGTTTCTATATTTTACGGTTTGACGAGCATTTTATCCTAGTCGAACTTGCATCTTTACATCTACAGGGGACATGGCACCTTTTGGTTAGACATGGCTCAGCTAAACACTTCAAAAATTCCATGAAAATCCTCATTTTTTAAAATGTGTCCACATTGAGGTACGACACTCATTTGAAGACCTACTTTTGGGATTTGCTTGGAGTAGCACTGGGAGGACACATGGAGGCTTCTGCTACTTGGCCTAGACTTAGACAAATTTTATGCAAATGGATACAATTTGGCGAAACAAGACATGTGGTGAGCTCGCACTCATTCAAGGTCTCTGCTTTAGGCACAATCTTGAAGTTGTGCCATGGAGACACATGGAGGAGCCGCACATGTTCGAAGACCGGCCCTTGAGTTTCATTCTAAAGAAGTGCCAGGCTGACACGTGGAGGCCTCCACTCACTTTGAATTTTACTTAGACATTTCAATGGTCAAAAGGAGATTGCCTTAGACCATGACACGTGTAAACTTCTACTGAACTTCAAGCATTCAGATAGACCTCACCGGAGCAGGACACATGGCGAGCCCGGACTCATTCAAGGTATCAAATTTTTGGGACCATCTCAAGGAGCGTCATGGTGACACGTGGAAATTTGAAAAGTCAAAGAGGTGGGGAGGTGGAACATCAGGGGCAACTTGGAAATTTTAACTTTTGTTAAATGTCATTTTCCATAAATATTGCAAACCAAAGGTGTTTCAAATATTCCACTTTTGGAGGGAAGACTTGAGGGGAAAAGTGAATGAGTGATAAAAAGTTATATATTGCATGAATTTTTCATGCAAATGGTCGGAAAAACTTATAATTTTCATGAGAAAATATGGGAAGAAGCCCATTCTCTGAGAAACCACCTAAGAACCATTTTAATTCCTTTTTGCATCAAATTTGTATCATGTTAGGTTGGTTGCAGATGTATAGCCACTAACAAGCTTTGAGATTGTTCTTATAGCATTCCCCTACTGATAAATTTGGTCATTCTGGATTATTTTGTGTTGTCTCTTGCTAAAATTTGTATTTACTTATGTTTCAGAATGTTTTCAATTTTTGTTTCTTGCTCCTGTTGCAATCTGGTGTTTGGAATTTCCTGTTGATCATGTAGATATAATTCTTGTAACAACTTAGTGGCATTTTCAATTCAAGAATTAGAAGAGCTTTCATATGATGAAGGGATAAACAAATTTAAATTCACTCTAATTTCTTTGATATATATTTGATTGTAAACCTTTGGGGGTACCTTAGGTATGATAGAATATAAATTTCTAAATACTTTGCTGATTCATTTAACTCAAGATTTTGTGATAAATCATTAGAGATTGTGTGGAAGAGTGTAGATTTGGGATTCCATTTGATGCACATATCCTGGTTGAAGCAACACCTTAACCTCTTTGAAGAATTTATGTTGTTTGAGTCTTTCAAGTTTTGCAAAGGTCCTCAAAGAAGTTGGCAAATTCTGGTTAGTCTTGTCTAAATATCTCCCAAAAAAATTTCATTCAAACTAACTCATCCTTGCCATAACTACCCCCTGCATTGCATTTTGTATCAACAAAAGAATACAATCCATTCACAAAAATGCACAAAGCATATCAGGATTTTATCATGTCTCTAGTAGCCTTAGCCTTTTCTTGAAAGCATTTCCATCATTTAGTAGTGACAACTCTTTTGAGTTTGAATAATGGATAATTGATCATGTTTTCCCAAGGCCATCTCTATACAATGTGCAAAGCATAGGGATATCTCCACCCCTTCATCAAAAAAAGGCTGCAATATAGGTTCTCTTACCTTGGTTGAAAGGCACAACCTATAATAGTGAGGATTAGATCAAAATCCTTTTGAGGTGTTACCCACTCCTTCAAATCTTGAGTGCTAAAAAGTCAGATAGAAGTGCTCCCCAGCTATAAATGACACACAAATCATTTATCTGCCTCTGAGTGTCTTGTGCAAATCCATGATGTTGCTTGAGTTGTGAAGGAGATTAAGTTTGGGTACCAACAGAATCACTATTTTCTATCTCTGATGATGAGGATTTCTCTTATAGTTATAATGACGAGAGTACTACTTAGGATTCCTCTCCTCCTCTCTGTAACCTTCCAGATAATTTTGACACTCATCCCTTCCCATTAGATATCAAGTAGTCTTGTTTCTATCCTTCTACCATCATTTCATCTACCTCCATTTTTCTTCCACTATGTTAGGACTTTTCCACTCCTCCTCCTTTATGCATTGATGATTCATACCTATTTAACATCAATCTTTTGGTTGTTGAGCCACCCTCTTAGGATGAGTATCTGTCATACCTTCATCATCTCTTCATAGTGCCTACTTGTGATGCAGTATAGGGATTTTCTCGTCCTTTTACAAGTGTTTTGGAGTATTCCTTCATCTCTTTTATTATGAGTGCCCCATATGGGACTCCTTTCACTTCCACTTTTACAGAGATCATCATTCATCCACCCTTTCTTGTGGATCCTCTTTTTGTTATTGTGGGTGTTGTTTCATTTCCTTCACTCCACTTGGGCATCCTTTCAATGGATGTTATTCTCTTAAACTATGAAATTTATACTTTCATGACATTACCTTTAGTTTATTTACACTCATTTGTTATACCTATGTCACATTCAAGTGGACCAGATTTAGATTTATTTGTACTGCTACCTTCAGCTTCCTTCACGGAGTGATTGGAATTCCAGTAATCCATATTTTTTCTTCCTAAGGGTCGAAACACTGATCAATGTGGTTGTATCCTCTTCATTCTATATGCTGATTATCATGTCATTAAAACTATTCTTTGAGAATTCCTAGAGTTGCAAAGTTAAGATCCGTTTATGGCTTCACATCTTCTTTGGTTCCTCTTATCTCCTTCCTCTCATCTCTTCTTCTTTTTAGAGATATTTCCATCTATACATGGGTACATTATTAGGCCTTAGTTTCTATGACCCCATTTGATAGATATTTCTTATATTTTTAGGGTAGTCTCTCCATCTCTTGTAAGTGGATTTTTTCCCACTTGGTTCTCCTCCATTACTTGATATCCTTTTTTTTCATGGGTACATCATCAGGATTAGCTTCTGGGACTCGTCTCTCATTTGTAACTTGTTTCCTCATCCTAATTCATGGTGAAAGGGGGTGTGTTGGTGTGTGTTGATTTCCTTTTCATCTTAAGCCATTGTTCACATCATTTGGTGAATCATCTCACTTGTGTGACATCATAAGTCTTTGGTGTCTTAGGGTGTATGAAAGATTCCATCATATAAATTAGTGTGTCATACAAGCCCAGTTACTTTCTATTTTAGGAATGTAACCCTTCTCCACTTATGGATGTATGATTTTCTTGCATTGGGAGTCACAAAAAAAATCCTATTTTTACCCATTTTTTAAGATTTATGAGCATATGAGCGAGACCTTTTATTTACATGCACATTTTATGGTTGAATTATTACTTCCTCATGCTTCTATTCGATTGTAACTTAGTTGACATACACGTTATCCTGCATGATCCTTATTCTTTCTATATCTATCAAGGAGGGATATGGGAAATCTTAATCATGCACACGGATATAATTTTTTGAAGACCATACTATAAGATTCACCAATGGTTGTGTAGTTACGTTGAGGTAGGGATCATTTAGAATCTAAAATATGTTTGGACATGGATTTTACAATAATGGTGTTTGTTGAGCCTTTAGATTTATCATTGTTATAAGAGTGTTTAAATGTGGACTTACATTTAGGTTTTTTTCAGATATGATTTTAAATTTACCATATTCAACGACGTGAAGTTCTAGTTTTTGGGCCATGGTAAAGGCTTCGTGAAATGTCCAGAAGGATTGTTGACAATATATGCTTAACATAAGATGGAGAAACTAAATCGATCAAATTATTTTGTGGGAGAGAAAAATATAGTTGGTTGATGATACCCCACAATATGGAGATTAAATTTGCAATAGATAATGGTTTAGATATCAATGATGGATATTTTTCAAGAAATGGTAATGGAGAAGTTTTCCAAGAATAATTTTGCAAGTTATGTGAAAGAGAAGAGAAAAATATTGTGGGATGTTATTATACCAATCAAGGGAAGGCCATGCTAAGGGACATAGGAAAATTCCTTAACATGGCATCGTGGTCTTGGACGATAAGATAGCATGCACGAGGGAAATATGTGATGTGTTTATGTGAGTACTTATTCCTATAAAATTTGATAAATTGTGGGAGTTCCTAGTGTGCGCAATGAGTCTTACAAGGTACTGATGGGTGTATAGGTTTATTAAAAATATTTTCATATGAAAGGGTTATCGTAGGGGGGACCCATAGTGGATTCTTCAAGGCTTACAATAATATTCATTAGTACAATAATATTCATTAGTACTTACAAGGAATTATTTTGAGGGTGGTTATTGTAGGTTTGAGGATGACCAGCTAGGTTGATTATAGATGTGTGGGTTCACTTTTTTATATAACTAAATTGGTACAAGGATATTATGATGAAGAGGGACACTTTTTTTGGATATTATAGGTGTGCTAAGAGACTAAGGTTTGTGAGGGGTTGAATGTATTGATAAGGAATAGGAGTGGAAGTGTTTATAAGATGTAATGAAATTTTTGGTATGTATTGAGAAGGGATGATGCTATATTGTGAGATAGGGGGTGGTGGATTCTTGCTATCAAATTGGATGAGTGATAGTGATGGAACTTGTAGTAATAGGATCTGTAGATGTAGGGATAGGAAATACTAGTTTCTAGATTGAGGGCATTGGTTTATATGATGGGATGAGTTTAGATATAGCCAAAGGGGTTATATTAAGAGGAATAACAATTGATCTTACAAGAGGTGGAGGAGAAGCATTGGAGGATTGTGGGATGGGATATAAAGGGAGATGTTGCAGTGTTTGGTTTATGTGGTTGATGAACTTGAATAATAAGTTTATGACGTAGATGGTTGTTGGTTAGATGTGTTTTGTGATGAGATAAAATTAAGATCAAAACTAGTGATAAGATCTAATGAAGCAGGGGCTGATGTTCTCAATTCACCAACATTGGAGTAGGGGTGAATTTATTAGATAACAAGATCATGATTAGAGTTAATAATCTAGGAAGGGTTGAAGGTGACGGTAGTAAATGGGGGGTATTTGTTATGTCTTTGGTTGTTAGAGTACACATCAGGAAGAAAGGTAAGCATTAAGGGCCACTAGGTTAGAATATATAATTTTTTTGGAAATCACCATGGGAATCACCACCATTTGAAGACACTATGTAAAGGACCTATGATGGATTTGGAATTAGACTATTTCAGGCCATGGAAAGTAAGGTACTAGATCCGTTAAATGCTAGAGTGGATTTGTTGATGATGTAAATCAGATCTAGACTGGTGTGTCAGATGTTGATCACCCCATTACATTTGGAATGTCAAAAAATTGAATGTGGAAGATTCAAGATTATAATAGGATGATGATGCTTCAATGATGGTTTTCACACTCATGTCAAGGAACAACATCTACTGTTTTGATAAGATGGGATTATTGCCAGCTTTTGTTAATACCATCGAAATAAGAACATCAATAAATGCAGAAAAATAAAAATGGTTTTTTAAATTGACAACTGTAAATAATTAAAACAACAAATTTAATTATTTTGAGTACTTAAGGGCATTGATGATAAAGAATTATGATGGAGGTATACCCTCTAAAGAAGATAGGTAGTTGCTTATGAATGTTGTGGTGGCCCAAGAGAAGGAGTATACCACAAGAAGTAAGGCTATCAAGGGATTTTGGCTTTAGGCCAAAAATAAAACCCCATTGCTTTCTAGTATCCCAAAAGAAGTTCTTAAGAAAGAAACATCTACTAAGAGCCATGTTGTCCCAAGTAAAAGTTATGCTTCACCCCATGCTCAAAATGTTAGAAACCTTGTACCATCTGATGAAATTTCCAGCCATATTTCTACTAATTTTTTGCCTAAATATATTCCCTATGACATTGCTCAAGTTCTGAGCCAAATCAAGGTCAGTGTTCCAATTTTTGAGCTGCTTAGAATTCCTGAGCACAAGAAGAGAGCACTTGAGTATTTGGGATTGAAAGAGGAGAAGGCTATTGTGAAGAGAAATGTGAATGTTGTTGAAGCTCCACTTGCTATTGCAGAGGTAGGAAAGACATCAGCATTGGAAGAATTTGGTGAACCACTGGAGGTCTATTTGGGAACATCCTTGGTTGAATCTTAGTTGAGTGTTGACCCTTTCTTCACAACTTTGATTATCAAGGACCGGTTGCTACATAATTGTATGTTTGACTCCGGGGCATCATGCAATGTCATGCCTTTGGAAGGTATGAATGAGTTAGATATCAAAGTAATAGCAGCATATAGCAAGTGTAATACCATGGATTCCAAGGAAGTGTCAGTTGTTAGGTGTGTCAAAGGTTTGGTGGTGTAACTTGCAGCATATCCGAGTAAGAATTTGAAACTTGATGTTGTAATTGTTGATTGCCCTGCCAAATGGGGTATGTTATTATCAAGAAAGTGGGTTGCAAGTGTTGGAGGGAGTGTCTAAATGGATATGTATTTTTCCACCATTCCCATTGAAGGAAGCCTTGTAAAATTATATGGAGAGAAGAAGATGTTGCATCTAATTGAGGATCCAAACAATGCTTCTTATGAAGTATTATTTGTTGATGTTGGTGTTGATAATTTTATTGGGTTTGTTGATGGTAAGGAGCACAAGATAGATCAGTCTATCTTGAAGAGGTAGGCTCACCATGGACCTTGCTATTTGATGGAGCTTCCTCCAAATTTGGAAATGGTGTTGGTGTTGTTTTAATCTCTCCAACCAAAGAGGAATTTGTTTTTTCTTTCAAACTTAACTTTGAATGCACCAATAACATAGCTGAGTATGAGGCATTACTATTAGGGCTGAGTATTGCTTGGAAGTATGGCGTAAAATATGTTTTTGTAAAAGGATATTCTGAGTTGGTTATCAAACAAGTTAGAAAACTATATGCAACAAAAAATCAGCGGTGAAACAATACAAACACGTAATTTGGGATTTGATTGAGATGTTTGATTCCTTCAAAAAATTTCAGCATGACAAAAGTTTAAATATGATTGTTGATAAGCTGGCAATGTTGGGTTCTAGATTTGACAATTGTACCATTTCTCCTTATTGTGAATATGATGTTGAGATACTCACTAGGCCTGCAGTCCCTGATAACATCAAACATTAGCAAGTGTTTGATGATGATGCTCAAGTTTAGAGGTTTTTGCAAAACCAAGGTGAGTTTTTGGATCAGCATATATATTTGGAACCAGTTGATGGAAAAGAAACCTTGTTTGGTAAGGATATCATTCAATTGAAGACTAACACCATCCCTAGAGGGCTAGTTGCTCTTGAGTCAAATTTTAAAAATGTTGATTGTGTAATCAATAGAAACATGTTTGCATCTAGAGATGTTGAATAGCATGACTTGGGAAAAAAGGAAAAACTAAGGAATATTTGGCTAGGGAGTGGTTTAAACAAGGAAGAAAAATAGTCCTACCTCCAATTGTTGAAATAATATCAAGACTGTTTAGCTTGGTTTTATTCCAAGCTGAAAGCATATAGAGAAGAATTATTCCAACATGAGTTCCCTCTTGAGAAAGATGCCAAACCATTCAGGCATAAGCAAAGGCCAATTAGCCCACTCCTTTCTGTCGAAATGCAAGAAGAATTGAAAAAGTTGAAGGATGGAGGAATCATTCAGCCCACAAGGTATTCTTCTTGGGTTACAAACTTGGTGCCAGTTAGAAAGAAAAATGGAGATATCAGAATTTGTGTGGGTTTCAAAAATCTAAACAGAGCATCAATAAAGGAAAACTATCCTTTACCAAACATTGATAACATGTTGCAATTAGTGACTGGTTCTGAGATGCTTTCTACTTTGGATGGTTTCTCCGATTATAACTAAGTTGTTGTCAAAGAATTGCAGAGGATTAAAATTGACTTTACTACTTCATGGGGAACATATGTTTTTGTCAGGATGCCCTTTGGTTTACTGAAAGTTTGAGCTACTTTTCAAAGGGCCATGGATGTTGCTTTTTATAGCTATATTAATGATTTTATTGTTGTTTATCAAGATGATATTACTATTTTTTCTAGCAAAAGAATTGACCACTTGCAACATTTGGAAAGAATGTTGATCAGATGTAGAGAATATGGCATTTCACTCAATCCAAAGAAGTGCCATTTTGGAGTGCAAAGAGAAAAACTACTTGGTCACATTGTGTCTAAATAAGGAGTTATGATTGATCCACAAAGGATAGAAGCTATCAGCAAGATACCGGTTCCAAAAACTAAGAAAGTAATCCAATACTTCTTTCATCAAATCAATTTCAGTAGAAGGTTTGTGTCTAATTTTGCTAACTTGACTCTCCCCATCACTTCCATATTGAAGAAGGACCAGAATATCAAGTAAGAAGAGGCTGCCCTTAAATATTTTGATGGAATCAAGGAATCATTGAAGCATGCTCTTGTTCTAGCAGCCCCAAATTACAAGAAAACTTTCCAAATCTTCTCCTTTGCTTCTGAGCAGACCATTGCATCTATTTTGTTGCAAAAGTATGATGATGTAGTTGAGAGGCCTATTTCCTTCTTTAGTAAGGCATTGCAAGTAGCTGAGTTAAAATACACAATCATGGAGAAGCAGGCCTTTGCATTGGTGAAAGCAACTAAGGTTTTTAGACCTTATATTTTGAGTTCCAAAGTTGTTGCTTATGTTCCTCACACAATGGTAAAAGATGTCTTATCAGAGATGGAGATTTCAAGAAAAATATGTAGGTGGGTTAAAAAATTGTAGGAGTATGATATGGACATTTAGACCATAAATCTAGTAAGAGGTTTCGGTCTTGCCAAGCTCAGGGCTAAAAGTAATTTGCAAAATGCTGAAGTAAATGAAGTAGAAGAAGAGAGGGCAGATATTCTTGAAAAATTGTTGAACTCTGAGTGGTACAAGGATGTAATCTATTATCTCAGACACCTATGCTGCCCTGGACATTTGAATAAAAATCAGAAAAGATACTCTCAAGATGGCTTCTCAAAAATATATCATTACAAACTTTGGGTTGGCTTGGAAGAACCCTGAGGGAATCCTCTTGAGATGTGTGACTGAAGATGAAGCTCCCAAAATAATTGCTGATTTCCATGGGGGAGTTTGTGGAGGACATTTTGCTGGGAGGGTTATTGCACACAAGATTTTGAGGGTTGGTTATTGGTGGACAACTCTTTTAAAGATGTAACTTAGTTGGTTAGAAGATGTGATAGTTGTCACCCTTTCTTTGGAAGAATGAAAGCTTCAGGCTCCCTTCCTTTACAGCCTATATCAATTGAAGCTCATTTCAAATAATGAGGGCTAGAATTCATTGGTGAAATCTATAATTCATCAAGTGTTGGACACAAATGGATTTTGGTAGCTACTAATTTCTTCACAAAATGGGTGGAAGCAATCCCCACTAGGAAGGCAATGCACCAAGTTGTAATGGACTTCATATTGAATCATATCATCTACAGATTTGGAGTGCCAGTCAAGATTGTTGCTGATAATGCCATGAGTTTCAGAGTTGGACTTTAGTGGCAATGTGTAAAGAGTATGGAATAAAGTTGACATATGCTTCTAACTAAAATCCATAAGGAAATGGACAGGTTGAGTCTAACAATAAAAATTTGTTGAAGATTATTAAAAGGACTTTGGAATTAAACAAGAAGAAGTGGGGTGAACAACTAAAGTTTGTTGTTTGGGCTGATAGGATCACTGTCAAAAGAGCTACTAGTAAAAGCCTGTTTGAATTGGTATATGGAACACAAGATTTGTTGCCCTTACATCTACAATTGTCTTGATTATAGTTTGTTTAACAACTTGAAGATCAAGAAATCAGTTCATATGAAGCAAGGATTAATCAAATTGTTGAACTTGATGAATCAAGAAGAGCATCCCATCAAAGGCATGTCAAATCTAGAGAGAGAATGAAGAAGTTGTTTGATAAGAAGGTAAACCCAAGAGCTTTCAGTATTGGAGATCTTGTGCTATTGTGGGATAGTAGGCATGAAGATAAGGGAAAGCATGGTAAATTTGATGCTTTGTACATGGTCCCATATTCAGTTGACATAAGAATTGGTGAGAATACTTTTTTACTCAAGGAACTGGATGGAGAATCACTTGAGCTGCCTGTTAATGGCATACATTTCAAGAACTGAAGTTTTCATATCACTTGTACAGTGTACAATTTTTGTTTCTGCTCTTTTTTTGTTGTTTTGGTTAGTTTTTGGTTTTCCTTTGTGTGTGGCAACCCTTTTTGTTGGTTTATCAGCCAGTTTTTTGGGTTTTTTGGCTTGTGAATTCATTTTCCCAATGGATATTTTGGCACTTGGTCTACTTTTGTTATTGTGGCACTCACAGGGAGTGCCCATCCCGAGTCAGAACCTGTGTTGGTGCTCAAAATTGTCTCACCCCATTTTTTCCCTTGGAAATTTATTGATTTACGACCTCTGTCATTTTATCCTTCCCCATGTGGTGCTTGGCTAGTCTTTGTTTCCATTTTTAGTCAACCCCTGGGTCAAAGATCATGTGTGGGTCTGTATTTTTCTCATGATTCCTTTGTTCCTCTAGAAAGGTCTGTATTTTGTGTTCCCCGGGCTCTGTCCTTTCAAAAATTCACTTTTTCCTGTTCCCTCTATTGCCACAATTGGAATTCATGTTCTTGAAATTTCTGCCTTAAAATAATTAAAGAAGAATGAGTTGATATGTCCCTGAGGAACGTATTTTAGCCTTGTAACTTTCTAAACTCTCTGTCATTAAAGAAAAATTCATTTTCAGGCTCAAATGCTCATGTTTCTATATTTTATAGTTTGACAGGTGTTTTCTCCCAGTTAAACTTAGATCTTTGCATCTACAAGGGACATGACACCTTTTGGTTGGATGCGGCTCGGCTAAACACTTCAAAAATTCCATGAAAAGCCTCAATTTTAAAAATATGTCCATGTGGAGGAACGACGCTCATTTGAAGACCTTCTTTTGAGATTTTCCTTGGAGTAGCATCGAGAGGACACGTGGAGGCTTATGCTACTTGGCTCAAACTTAGGAAAATTTTATGCAAATGGATATAGTTTGGTAGAACAGGACACATGGCAAGCTTGTGCTCATTCAGGGTCTCTACTTTGGGTGCCACCTTGAAGTTGTGCCATGGACACATGTGGAGGAACCACGCATGTTTGGGGACCGACCCTTGACTTTCATTCTAAAGAAGTGCCAGGCTAACATGTGGAGGCCTCCGCTCACTTTGCATTTTACTAAGACTTTTTAACGGCCAAAAGGAGATTGCCTCAGAGCATGACACATGGCACATTCCACTGAACTTCAAGCATTCAGACAAACCTTTCCGGAGTAGGACACGTGGTGAGCCCACGCTCATTCAAGGCATCAAATTTTTGGGACCATCTCAAGGAACGTTGTGGTAACACATGGCAATTTGAAAATTCAAAGAGGTGGGGAGGTGGACCATCAGGGGCAACTTGGAAATTTTACTTCTTGTATTCAAATGACTCAAAGTATAAAAAGAAAACCTGAGGGCCCGAGGGAAATAGTCAATGTTTTTCCCCAGCCAATGGCAGAGGTGCGGGCTAGTGGAGGAAATGTTAAAAAATTTCCTTCGTGAAATATGATTAAAATATGAAATGAGAAGTACCGCCCCTCAGCCAATCATATCAGGACACATGTCTTGCGAGAGGGCGGAGTCGCGGAGGAAAATTGAAAATGTTTCCTTTGTCTAAAATGATGCAAAATGTGTAAAATTGAGCCTCGACTCCATATCCAGTCATATTGTGCCATGCATCAAACCTAAATCGCAAAGGTGAAGTGGTGGAGGAAATCAAGAAATTTTGTAAATTTTATAAAAGTTTTAAAAAGGTAAAAAGTTTCCCCAAGGCCCATTTTTTTGGATCTGCCACGTGGAGGGCTCAGATTTAAAGATAAGAATAGATCGATGGTAGTTGTGCATTTCACCAATTTGGCCACTATTTGAGCTCCAATAAGTTTGAAGATGTGTTTTTTGCATCAATCTTCATCGAATTTTTTACCAATTCATGTCGTTTTGGCCTGTAGGGTCCAAATTGAACAAATTGGGAGCTCAATTTGTGAATCCAAATCACATTTCAAATGAATTTTACTCTGGTTCATAAAAAACATGAATTACTAGATCCAAAGTTACAGAGTAAAAATTGGGAAAGGAAAAGATGAAATAATGAAATGAAAGGGATCTACATGGATGAGAAATGAAAAACGTGCTTCCACTTTGAAGAATGATGAAAGTTTTGTAATGATTCACCTTTGAAAGAATAACTCACAACTTTTTGTGAGTTTGTTAAATGTCATTTTCTAGAAATATTACAAAGCAAAGGTGCTTCGAATATTCCACTTTTGGAGGGAAGATCTAAGGGGAAAAGTGAGTGAGTGATAAAAAATTAATATATTACATGAATTTGTCATGCAAATGGTCGGAGAAATTTAGAATTTTCATGGGAAAATCTGGGAAGAAGCCCATTCTCTGTGAAACCACCTAAGAACCATTTTAATTCATTTTTACATCAAATTTGTATCATGTTAGGTTGGTTGCAGAATGTATAGCCACTAACAAGCTCTAATATTTTTCTTATAACATTCCCCTGCTAATACATTTGGTCATTCTAGATTATTTTATGTTGTCTCTTGGTAAAATTTGCATTTACTTATGTTTCAGAATGTTTTCAATTTTTGTTTCTTGCTCCTATTGCAATTTGGTGTTTGGAATTTCCTTTTGATAATGTAGATCTAATTCTGGTAACATCTTAGTGGCATTTACAATTCCAAAATTAGAAGAGCTTTTATCTAATGAAGGGATAAAAAAATTTAAATTCACTCTGCTTTCCTTGATATAGATTTGATTGTAAACCTTTGGGGCTACCTTAGGTCTGATAGAATAGAAATTTCTAAATGCTTTGCTGATTCATTTAACTTAATATTTTGTGATAAATCATCAGAGATTGTGTGGAAGATTGTAGATATGGGTTTCCATTTGATGCACATATCCTGGTTAAAGGAACACCTTAACCTCTTTGAAGCATTTTTGTTGTCTGAGTCTTACAAGTTTTGCAAAGGTCCTCAAAGAAGTTGGCAAATTCTGGTTAGTCTTGTCTGAATATCTCCCACCCCAAAATTCATTTCAAATTAACTCATCCTACCTATAATAACCCTGCATTATATTTTGTGTCAACAAAAGAATAAAATCCATTTATAAAAATGCACAAAGCAAATAAGGATCATACCATGTCTTTAGTAGCCTTAGCCTTGTCTTGAAAGCATTTCCATCATTTAGTAGTGACATCTCTGTTGATTTTGAATAATGGGAAATTGATCATGTTTTCTCAAGGCCATCTCCATACAATTTGTACAGTACAAGGATATTTTCACCTCCTTCACAAAAAAGAGGCTACAATATAGGTTCTCTTACCTGGGTTGATAGGCACAACCTAAAATAGTGAGGATTATGTCAAATCCTTCCAAGGTGCTACCCAATTCTTCAAATCCTAAGTGCTAACAAGTCAGATAAATTGATTTCCTGGCTACAAAATGACATATAAACCATTTATCTGCCTCTGAGTGTCTTGTAAAATCCATGATGCTGCTCAAGTTGTGTAGGAGATTAAATCTGGGTACCAACAAGGTGTATTCCTTCCACGTTTTGCATCTCTTTATTTCACCTTATGAAAATGAAAATCTTACACGTTATATCTTAAATTTGAGTTAAAGTTCATTTCTCTACTATGGATATTGAATACACTTAATTTTGTAGGTTTCATCATGGAGCATGCCAAAACCAACGCAATCGGACAATGCAAAATAAACTTTGAGTGAAGAAAGTGTGTCTACAAACTGACATATATTTTCCTTTAAAAATGTATTTTTTGATTTTAAAAAAAATAAAATTATGTTAAACCATAATTACATAGACACAACGAAATGATAGAACAATAAAGTATAGATTTGGCCTAAGAAATAAGTAATTAAATTTGAAACCCTATGTGTAAGAGAATAGATAAAGTACTTAGTTGATTTTGTAATTAATATTGGGCTATTCCTGACTAAAGAACTGATAAACAGGAGGAGGAGAGTGTCACAAATGAAACCAAAAAAATGCATGACTATCATAAATGCCTAGACTTGGGCACATAGTTTAGGTTAGGGACATTTGGACGTTGTAAACTGCTTCTAGGATCCAATGATTGTGAAAATGGATAGAAATTGATTTCTTCTCTTTCATTTCGATGTCTCTACCCTTTTTTGTTGATTGCATAGAATTCACCTATAACCTTCAAAGAGAAAGAGTTCCTACAAAATCCCAAAACACATAAAATTCCTAAAAAGAAAAAGATGCAAATGGGAAGTCAGAATGACCCCGGCGATCACCCGACTGAGTGAACTTATGATATGAGTGTTGCACTACATTTTAGACTCCATGTAGTTATGTGTGTGTGAAGAATTGTACCCTAGGTGGCTCTTGTGGAAGATGCACTTAATAGAGAGAAATAGCTAAATGTACTAATGTAAGTAGATGTGTTCCTGGAAAAATGAACTTCCCCTCCTATGAAGTGTATGAAAATAAATGCATTCCCTTGTCCCTTAAGTGATAGCTAGATGGATTTTTTGATGCTCTTGAAATGCCTTTATATGCAACCTTAGGTGATAGTAATAGATTCTTAAACATTGGTCCTTTATTATGGTCACATAGCTTTGTTTTTTATATGATTACCTTGTTTGAATTTCATAATTAACCACTAAAATGCTGACCCATAAGAAAATAATATTCCCAACTACTAGAAGAGGCCTAGAAGAGGCAATTAGGTGTTAGGATTTAATAGAATCTAATGCGGAATAATTCCTCAGAATTGTAATAATAAGAAGTATGAATAGAAATTATAGAAATGAAATATGCAAAACATGAAGACAATATTTAACGTGGTTCACCCAATGTGGGCTACATCCACCAAGAACACTTGCTCATATTTTATTACAAGCCAACAGTCTTCACAATTACAATAACCAGATCTTGTTTGGAGCTGCACTCAACAAACCCTCCTGAATTCACACTTGACTTTACACACACTATTCACCTTCACAAAAACACTCATCTCAAACCTATTTTATGTCCATCTATATATAAGTACATCAATAGGTAGCCGAAGAGGTAGTTTTACAAAACAATGGGTACCGAAAAGTCATGGGCCCAAAACTAGCCCATAATGGTTACCCATTACCCATGGGTTAATAAACCACCCATGAAAATTTACTTCGAGGGCTTCACCCCATAACCCCCTTGACCCATTCACTGGTGATCGGGACCACCGTAAAAATATCCGAGTGTAACACATGGAAGGTGTACCAAACTCTAACATGAAAACAGGCTCCACAAACATAACAATGTCCCACTTGGAGGTTGATTTCCACTGAGCAAGCTTCTCAACCCTTAACTGTCATCCGAAAATGCCAACCAAAGATGAACATAGCTTTATTTTATCCCTTATTACCACCTTGGTCATCATGCCTGTAGGATTCTGACTAGTATGAATCTTCTCCAACTTCAACTTATCTTCCTCCAAAGTTGTCCTGATGAAGTGATATCTCAATTGTATATGCTTTGTCCTAGAATGGAAAGTAGAGTTCTTAGCTAAGTGAATAGCATTATGAATATCACTATATAGATTTACAACTTCATGCTTATGCCCCAACTCATCAAGAAATTTTTGTAGCCAAGACATCTCCTTGCTAGCTTCTGTAGCAGTAAGATACTCAGCCTCAGTGGTTGACAAAGCCACAACCTTTTGTAACCATGAAATCTAGCTCACTGATGTATCACCTACAATAAATACATAACCTGTTGTGTTCCTCCTACTGTCCAAATCTCTAGCCATATCTGAGTCAACATATCCACACAAAGTAGTGTCTGATCCACTGTAACACAAAACAGTACCCATGGTCCCTCTCAAATAATGAAATATCCACTTTACTGCCTACCAGTGCTCATTTCTTGGATCACTCATAAACCTACTCACTGCTCCCACTGCATGGGAAATATCTGGCCTAGTGCATACCATATCATACATCAAACTACCAACCGCTGATGAGTAAGGCACCTTGGACATCTGGTTTCTTTCCTGCTCTGTCTTGGGACACTAATCCTTTGATAACTTAAAATGGTCTGCCAAAGGAGTCCCAACCGGTTCAGCATCCGACATGTTAAACCTATCCAATACCTTTCTAATGTACTCTTCCTGAGATAAATTCAGCTTCCATTCCTTCCTATCTTGAGTTATCCTCATACCAAGGATTTGTCTGGCTGCCCCCAAATCCTTCATATTAAAGGATTCACTTAGTTGTTTCTTGAGTACTTTTATTTCCTACATGTTTTCACCTACAACCAACATGTCATCAACATAAAAACACAGGATAATATAAATTCCATCCTCAAATTTCTTTGTATACATGCAATGGTCAAAATGACATCTAATATAACCTTACTCCATCATGAAGCTATCAAAATTCTTATACCATTAACATGGACCTTGTTTTAGGCCTTACAAGCTCTTCTTTAGTTTGTGCACCATCTCCTCTTTACCTTTGACTTCGTATCCTTCTGGCTGCTACATATATAGCTCCTCCTTCAAATCACCATGGAGAAATGTAGTCTTTACATATAACTATTCTAAGTGCAAGTATTATGTTGCCACTATTCCAAGAACAGTTCTAATAGAAGTCATTTTTACTACAAGAGAAAAAATCTCATCAAAATCTATACCTTGTTTTTGTGCAAACCCCTTAACCACCAACCGGGCCTTATATATTTTCTTTCCTCCTTCTTCATCTTTAACTTTGTACACCCACTTGTTTTGCAATTCTCTTTTTCCTTCCAGTAGCTTCACCAAATCCCAAGTCTAGTTCTCCATAAGAGACTTATGCTCCTCATCCATGGCTTGCTCCCACTTCTTACTGACATTTACCTACATTGCTTCATCAAAGCTCTCTGGCTCTGCACTATTAGTGAGTAATAAATAATAAAGAGAAGGAGAAAAATTTTCAAGTTCTTTTCTTACCCTAGAAGACCTCCTCACTATAGGATTTTGGGGTTCCTGTTGAGTAGGTTCCTGAACTGATTCATGGGTCACTGTCCCATTTGGAAGATCCTCTACCACTACATATTCTTTCTTGGATTCTTCACTATTTTCCTGCAACTATTGTTATACATGACTTTCTCATTAAAGACCACATCCCTAGACTGAATGATTTTCTTGTCCTTAATACTCCAACATTTAAATCCAAAGTCATCACCACCATAACCAATAAAAGTGCATTTTTCTGATTTAGCCTCTAACTTGGTCCTATCATCCTTGTAAATATGAACAAACACCTCACATCCAAAGACTATAAGAAATGAGTAATCGACTTTCTTACCATACCAAGCCTCCTCAGGTATGCCTCCATCCAAGGCACTTGAGGGTCATCTGTTTATCAAGTACACAGTTGTGCTCACCGCTTCTACCCAAAAATAAAGATGCAGTCCTGCGTGTATCCTCATGCTCCTAGCATGTTCCATTATTGTTCTATTCATCCTTTCTGACACCCCATTCTGTTTCGGGGTTCCTAGAACTATTTTTTTCCTGTGGATTCCATTCTTAGAACAATAATCATCAAATTCATTGCTACAATACTCCCCTCCATTATCTGACCTGAGACATTTTAACTTAAGACCTGTTTCATTCTCTACCAAGGCTTTCCATTTAACAAAAGTATCAAATACATTAGATTTGTTTCTAATACAATAAACCCAAACTTTCCTTGTTGCATCATCAATAAAAGTAACATAATAACTTGAACCCCCAAGAGATGATACCTGAGCTGGCCCCCACACATCAGAATGTACCAGCTCTAACTTACTATCTTTCTTTGTCGGTCCAACCTTGAGAAACCTTACTCGCTTTTGTTTCCCATATATGCAGTTCTCACATAAATCCAAACATGTTTCTATATATCCAAGAAAAATATTCTTTATGATGTCCATGCCCTTATGGCTCATATGACCAAGCCTATAGTGCCATAATGTTATATCTACATCTAAAGCCACAACATTGTAATCATTAGTACTATCAGTGGTTAAATACAAGGTTCCAACCTTCTTACCTCTTTCCACCACAAGATCACCCTTGGTAACCTTCCAAGAGTCAGCTATAAATATCATAGTACAACCATCACTTCCCAATTGCCCCACCCATATCAAATTTCTCCTTAATGTAGGCACATGGCTAACATCCTTCAATAGCCATGTATTCCTATTCTACATCTTAACCTGAACAAAAAAATTTCCAACTATACTGCAAGGCTCATCATCACCAAGAAAAACATGCCCAAAATCCCCTTGAACATAATCAACAAAATAATGCCTATGTGGAGTAGCATGAAAAGAAGCCCTTGAATCTAAAACCCAAGATTCAATAATATTATGCAAAGAAAGAATCAAAGCATCCTGGCATACATTAACCGATGCCACATTTCCCTCCTTGTTTTTTTCTTGTTGTTTCTTCTTATCCCAAATCTCCCAACAATCCTTCTTTGCATGCCCAGACTTTCCACAATTCCAACATACAATCTTGCTCTTGGATTTTGACCTTGCCCGATCTTTTGATTTTCTACGGTTTCCTCTATTCTTCTTTCTCCCTCTAGTTTCCACTGTCAAAGAATTCCCTGAAGTAGAATATTCCCTGAAGATTTTTCTTTTCATTTCCTCACTTAGAATCACCCCTACAACATCCTCAAACTTCATCTTCGAGTTAGCTAGAACCGAGTTGCTTATCGCCATTATCAGGTTATTCCAACTCTCAGGTAAAGAGCATAGAATTAAAAAATCCCTAACTTCTTCATCAAATTCTATTGTAACTGAAGCTATAATATTCACAACCGTATTAAAATCATTTAAATGATCTGTTACTGAACTATTCTTAAACATCTTCATATTAAACAACTTTTTCATTAAAAATATCTTGTTAGAGGCAGAGGGTTTTTCATACAACTTCCCTAATGCATCAATTAGATTTTTTGTAGTCTTTTCCTTTGAAACATTAAATAATACCAAAGATGCAAGACACAGCCAGATCATTCCAAGTGCTTTCCGATCCAAAAAATACCATTCTGCATCTGTCATGCTTAAGGGTTTGTTCACCTTCTCAAACAACAGAGTATAAAGATCCTTCTGATAAAGGTAATCTTCCATCTGCATCTTCCAAAGACTAAAATTATGCCTATTGAATTTATCAACCCTTAATCTTCCATCATCTACCATAGCTCCCACTCAAGCTAAAAAACTTTCCCTACAATTCAACACTTCAACAAACCAAACCAAGATCTGATACTAATTGTTAGGAATTAATAGAATCTAATGCGGAATAATTCCTCAGAATCGCAATAATAAGAAGTATGAATAGAAATTACAGAAATGAAATATGCAAAACACGAAGACAATATTTAACGTGGTTCACCCAATGTGGGCTACATCCACCAAGAACACTTGCTCAGATTTTATTACAAGCCAATAGTCTTCACAATTACAATAACCAGATCTTGTTTGGAGCTGCACTTAACAAACCCTCCTGAATTTGCACTTGAATTCACACACACTATTCACCTTAAAAAAAACACTCATCTCAATCCTATTGTATGTCCATCTATATATAAGTACATCAATAGGTAGCCAAAGAGGTAGTTTTACAAAACAATGGGTACTGAAAAGCCATGGGCCCAAAACCAGCCCATAATGGCTACCCATTACCCATGGGTTAATAAACCACCCATAAAAAATTTATTCGGGGGCTTTACCCCTTGACCCGCTCACTGGCAAATGGGACTACCATAAAAATATCCAAGTTTAACACATGGAAGGTGTACCAAACTCTAACATGAAAATAGGCTCCACAAACATAACATTAGGATACAAAGAGGTTGGGGCACCCAGACGGGATGAGGGCATGCGAGCGCTAGTGTCCTGGCTAGGGGTTGGTGTTTAGACTTAGAAACATGAAGTATAGAAAGTCATACTGGGAAATAGGGGGTGTATTGCCAAGAAGGAAACCAAAAAGAAAGTAAAGAGGCCAAAGATAGTGGTCGATTATTACTTTTCTTGCTTATGAATCATACGAATAGTGGTATGTGATCAGGACCTAGAAATATACTCAAGTGCCTAATTTTAGTGTCTACATTTTCCCCAAATTTATGTTATAGAGAAAATGTTATATAACATAAAGTACATAAGAGATGCATACCTGATAACTATGTAGATAAAAGTAAAAAATCATGCTAAGGAGATAAGAAAAAACGTGGAGTGATAAAAATGAAGCATGGAAGCTAGAGAAGAGGAAGTGACCCTAGGGGTGAAATTAAACATGGAGTGTATATGTCTCGTTTTACCTATTGTCGATGTTTTTTTATGGTTTATGATGTGATTGTTTCTTCCCATAAGGATGGACTTGCAAAAGAGAAAATAAAAAGAGTAATCAAATAATTGTCTATGAAAAATTTGATCCAAACGTGTAAAAAGTATGTAAAAGTATGTAAAATGTGAAAAGGAACATGTGCACCTAATCCATAATGATTGGGAGGATAGAAATGATCCTAAAAATGTTGTATAAGAATGAATTTTTTGGGCGATCTCATTCCAAGTGCAAGTTTTTTGGGCAATCTCACACCACGACAAAAGAGTTTAGGGAGAAATTTATAGTGTTATTCTCCAACCTTTGACTATTTCCCAAATATTTATACACCACTACAAATGGTGTGATCCTTCTTTGATCAAGTTTGATCCAATGCAAAATAGAAAAAGGAGATAATATGCATGTTGATCGTTACAGGATTATGCATGTTCAATGAAAATCATTTTGTAACCTTCTATAAACTATGTCAATATAATAAAACCATTGTAACTACCCCCTACTCATAGGTTCCTATGAAGGGTCAAGAGTTCCCAGGCACTCATGTGTGTATCTGGATGTGGGTGTTTATGGTGTGTTGAAGACCCAAGTTAGGTTCTGGGTCCTTTCTAAGACTGTAGACTATGTTGATTATGTACTGATTTGTTTTATTGTAACTATGAACTCTTTTATGGGGCAGATGATTCAACCAATATATGCCCCCCTCATTTGGGGTGCATGTGACATTTCTAGGAGTATGTGGCCCTAAATATAGGATCGGAAGTTGATATGAAACTGGTGCCCTACAGGGGGAATGTGCTTGGTAAAAACCAAAGCACATGTAAACAAAGTGGCTAGGATACATATGCTAGTGCAAACAAGACAAATACACATATATAAGACAAAGTGTAATCTAGCAAGAAAGAAGACATGTAGACCATGAAAAGTGGATTCCAAACATGGGACATCGCTCACAATGTCACAAGACAACCAGTTCTGAAGTGACCAAAAACATACAATGTGAACACAAGACAAAGGTTGTAGCCCACAAATAGTGGCAAACAATGACAAACAGTGACAAGCAAAGAGTAACATACAACCATGGTAGAAAATAGTTCTTGCAAGGAAAAAAACTACACATGAAGCACATGTAACATGTTAAAATTATGTTAAAGTGTGTATGATCTGATATAGTAATGTGCTATTAAGAATATGAATTATTATAAAATGAAACAATGGCACCTATGATGTGTACAAAAATAGATGCCAATAAGAACCGTTGTGGGACTGGTAAGAGGTACAATGCTAATCATCCATGTTGTGTGTAATGATCTATGTAAAGTCTGCATTCACAACTAGAAGGAAAGTTAAAGCACATGTGTATATAGAAAATTAATGACATATGAAATATTCCTCTAACATAGTAAGAAAATTGTAACATGTGAGTATAAATAAGAAATAATAATATGTAACCAATATATGAAGTATAATGTGAGTGAGCAAGATGGAATTATATGCAATGTGAGTGTGATATGAGTAGCATTCCCACCAAGTGAATGTGTATGAATATGCATGAGATGAGGTTCATTTATAAATGACCCCTTTACAGTCGAGAATGAACCATATAACAAGAGCGTGTCATCTAGAAATGGTTTGAAGTGTGCACACTATAAATATATGATCGAAAAAGTGTAGAGAATAGAGATTGAGTGAGTGAGGTGAGGTTCATTTTAGTCCCATATTAGTCAAGTATGAACCATGGAACTAGAGTGCATAATAGGGTAGTTTGTTGTGATGAATTTATGCTGGACAGATGTGTCGTGAATGTGTTGAGTGCAAAAATTTTAGTGTGAATGATGTGAGGTTCATGTATGTAGTGATTCCAACAACAATCAAGTGTGAACTATAGTACAATATTTTTTCATCAGGTAATAATGATACAAATGTACCAATCTGTGTAAGACATGTGTGAAAGACTAGATGCGAATTAATAATTTAAATGGTAGATGTGCGAGACACCTGATAATGTTAGAAGGGGGGAGGATAATAAGCATGATGCCCCTAAGTGTATGTTGTGTAGAATAATCAAGTAACATCATCTAAGATATCATCGTTGTCATGGTAGAATTCAAATGGAGATGCGTCATAGACCTAGTAAGAAATAGTATGTGGTTGATCAAGTAAGGAGCCATTGTGGTGCAGATTATACATGACCATTTCATATTCTTCATTAGTGAAAGGTGGTAATGGGCATCCATGCACATACCATTGAGTATGATTTTTTGAATAGCTGAGAAATGATTCATTGCAAATAAAAATGCATTTGAAGGGCATGGGGAATGAAATGTTGATATGATTAGGATGTAAAGTGCTACTAATGTATTCAAACCATGATTGTCCAAGAGTAAGTGGAGAGAGGTAAGGAATATGCGTGACGAAGACTAACATATGAAATACTCAGAGGCCATAATTTTCAGGATGAGGGGGTGAATGAATATTTATTAACCTTATGAAATATTAGGTTAGCATTAATTAATATGTACAACATAAATGTGCACATAAAATTAAATAAATAACAACATAAAGTAAATGACATATTGACACGTCATGTAACATGGAAAACCCCTAATGGGGTTAAAAACCATAAAAATAAATATTTCCACTATATGAGAAACTATTACAACAAGTCTAGTAAATAACACATTGACCCAACATGTAACATGGAAAACCCCCAATGGGTTAAAACACCACGGAAAGAAATATTTGCACTATATGAGAAACTATTACAACCAGTCTAGTAAAAACTCCCTCCTCACTTCTACTCCATATTTTTACCAGGATCACCTGATATATTTGATATCCAAAATCTATATCCTGAATATGACCTATGGTCATCTTTAAATGACCCGAAGGGTTATGACCTTCTTAAGTGACGGGGCACACCTCCTCAGTTTAATGTTAGTTAATTAAATAACTAACCACCTAATATAAAATTTATATTTAAATAATAAGAATATAAGTTATTCTATATTATTTAAATATAAACTAAATATTATGATTCACTTAATATTATAGTTCTAACACTCTCCCTTAATATTAAGTGGGGATCTATATGCCAACATTACCTATTTGTACAACAGGATTTACAAATCTATAAACCCTAAAGGTTTAGGCTAGAATATGTATTTTTGAGACTAAATACCTCTTTTTCTCATGGAAAAACTCTTCTTATACCGCATCTTCTAGGATCCTTTTATAACACAAGGACCTCCTTTACAAAGAGATGCACACACTAGACTATATTTTTCTGTAAACTCTATCAGTTTACCAAAAACTCTATCAATTTACGTAGATCATACAATATATTTTTACAATGATTAAAAACAAAATAGAAGTATAGAAGAGAAGGAGTCAACAATCATCCGGTCATTAGGAGATGGAATTTCCATGCACACTCCCCCTCAATGGAAACTCTGAAAGGCCAAGAATTACACAAAAATTGTAAAACTTCGTAGCACATAATGGCTTCGTAAACATGTCTAAAACTTGATCTTCAGTAGGGTAGTACTAGAGATCTATATCACTATAGAGAACCTTCTCTCAAATAAAGTGCATATGTATCTCGATATGCTTTGTCTTTTTATGTTGAACTATATTTTTTAGCGAGCATAATGCAACTCTCTCTATCACACAGAAGAGGAGTATTTCCTTTAGTTTCCATGTACATATCTTCCAACATCCACTTCAGCCACATATATTCTTTGTTTGCTTACATTGCACTTTTATATTCTTCCAGAGTAGAAGAAATGGAAATGGTTGGCTTCTTTTTATTGCTCTAAGTAATGGCACCTACACCAAACTTGAATACATATCCATTTGTTGACTTGTGATCTATCACATCACCAACTTGGTTAGAATCAAAATATCCATATAAATATCATTGTTAGAAGAAATATAATGCAAACCAAAATTAATTGTGCCCTTAATATAACAAAAAAATAATTAACTTCCAGTGATCCTAATAAGGCTCCTCAATAAACCTTCAAGCAATCCCTACTGCATAAGCAATGTTAGGCCTAGTAATAGTTAGATAAATCAAACCACCTACAAGTTTCATGTATAAAGTATGATTAGATAAATTTCACATGCAGGTTTAGAATCAATTTTACATACAACTTCTATATGAATAGCAATTAGTTTACAATCAAGTATATTAAATCTTTTAAGTAAATTATTTACATATTGTGATTGATATACTACAATAGAATTTTTATCCTAAAATATAGCCATGCCCAAAAAATGATGCAATAATTCGAAGTCTATCATCTCAAAATATTGCATTCATTTTGCTTTAATTTTTGTAATTGAACTGTTAGAATTAATAGTGATAAGTAAATTATTAACATACAATACAATGATAATGATAGTTTTTTCTTCAATTTTAACAAATAAATTATTGTCAGATGAACAATTATAAAACCCAACTTAATTAAAAATATTGTTAATCTTTGCATACCAATCTCTAGGAGCTCATTTTAAACCATATAAAGATTTTTTAATTTACAAACATACATTTCTTTACCTGGTTCTTCAAATCCTTTAGGTTGGGTTATATATATTTCTTCTTTTAAATCACCATTCAAAAAGGAAATTTTAACATCCATTCGATGGATATACCAACCACATTGAGTCGCTAAGGTAAATGACCTAGGATGGGTTGTCTTTTTATTATTATCTTTGTTACTGGTTGTTACTTTCATCAATGTTGTTAGTTTATCTGTGTTTTTTGTTTATGTTAATTCCACTTTATGGGCACCGGAGAGCTCTTATTACTATGAATAGTTATATTATGGTTATTTTTGTTATTGTAATGTTGTTTTCTTCTCTCATGGAGAGTGTTCGATGTTCGGGGTAGGGTCCCCTCAACCCTTTTTTACCTCTAATAAAAAGTAATAAATATCCTTATTGTGCTCATTTTTACAACTAGTGCAAAGGTTTCAACGTAGTCGATACCGGGTTTTTGAGTAAACGCTCGAGCTACTAATATTTCTTTGAATTTATCTATACTACCATATGTTTTATATTTAATCTTGTATAGCCATCTAGATCCGAATATACTAAATTTTTCAAAAGGAGGGACTAACTCCCAAGTTTTATTTTTAATCAAGGAAGAATATTTAAATTTCATAGCATCTATCCATCTTTCGTCAAAAGAATCTTCTTCGAAAGATTGGGGTCTGGTTTCATACAATGTCATTAAGGAATGATATGTATGATGACTTTTAGTCATTTTTTGAAGGTTTCTAGGATTATATTTTTGAATAATAAACTCATCCCATCTAGGTATTTTAGTTATAGAGGAACTAGGAACTATCTCATTTTGAAATATAGGTTCAACACTAGTTTCTTCCTCATTTACATTATTTTCACAATTTTCAATTTCAATTTCATTAGAGTCATCATGAATAACAAAAACAAAAGAAGAAGAAGAATAAAAAAAGGTTTTTCTAAAATTTTAACATTATTTCTTTCTATAAATTATCTTTTTTATGGATCAAATATCCTGAGACCTTTAGTTTTGATACTATATCCTACAAAGATACAAGGAAAAGAGGTTTGAACAAGATTATTCTGTTTTGATTTCAGAATGAAGAGGGATGTTGGGCTAGAAAATATTCTTAAATGGGATAAACTTGGTTTTTAATTTGACCACTTTTCTAGAGGAGTGGAATTTATTAAGGCTTTAGTGGGAACTCTGTTCAAGATATGAAAACACTATTCATAGCTTCAGCCCAGAGGAATTTATGAACCTGTGTTGAATGCATCATGATTCTTGCCATTTCTAGAATGGTGCATTTTTTCCTTTCCAAAATCCCATTATGTTGAGAGGAATAGGGAGTAGTTAGTTCCCTTTGAATGCCACATTCGACACAAAATGATTCAAATTCCTTACTGATGTATTCTCCCCCATTATCAGTCCTAAGCCTCTTAATTTTATAACTAGAAGAGTTATCAACTAAAGCTTTAAATTATTTAAATTTTGACAAGACATCATATTTATTTTTAATGAAATAAGACCAAATCATATGATTGAAATCATCAATGAATGTGATAGCATACAGAGAACCATAAGAGATGTAACTTCTAGGGATCCTCGAACATCACTATGGACAAGTTCCAAAGGTTCAAAAGAATTATCGTTACGATGACTGTGAAAGGGGTTAGAAGATTGATTGCCATGTAAGCATCCTTCAAATGTTTCATGATTTTTGGAAATAGGTGGCAGATTAGTCACTAGGTTTAGTCGATACATGTCATACATTCTTCTGAAGTTGACATGACTTAGTCTCTTGTGTCACAATTGCATGTCACTTCTTTGATATGTTAAACAAGAAGTAGAAGGAAATCCATTAAACACATATAAACCATCTCTTTGAATGCCTTCAACTATAGTAACATTATGTTCATTTTTAATAAACCATTTATCTTTTAATAATTTTACACTATAGTTATTTTGAGTTAACTGAGAACAAGAAGAAAATTCATTTAACTTTAGGAACTAACAAAACATTGTTAATAAATTCATTTGAAAATTTTGCTTTACCCTAACCCTAAACATTGAGAATGGAATGATCACCCAAATATATTTGATCATTACACTCACTAAGTTTAGATAGGATATCAGATCTAAATTTCATGTGCCTAGAGGCACCACTGTCCAATATCCACTCATTTTCTTTTGCAATGAAAAAGGAAGCATACAAAACAATTACATTTGATTTTTTACTATTTTTCTTATTCTTGTTTTGGTTTTGTTTTTGGTTTTGGTCGGTCATATTTGTTACCCATTTGATTTTTGAAATTTGTTTTGTTATTTTTAAATTTACAATCCTATTTCTTTTGGCAAAAAATACCATAGTAACGATATTTACCATCAAATCTAACTCTTAGATTTCCAGGTTTATTGTCTTTGTTAGGAGGTTTAAAAGTTGGATTTTGATTTTTATTAAATCTAGAGGTTTTAACTTTTAATTTCTACGCAATAATTTCCTGAGTGGAATTCTCCTTATAATAAAAAAAATTGAAATTACTTTTTCTTCTTGTATGAGGAGAGCACTAAGGGTTTGCAAATCTAGAATGTCTTGTTCTATTTGATATTTAGAATTCAAAATTGAAATTAAATTTCTAAATTTCTCGTGAATATTCGAATGAATAATGAATTAAAGAAATTTATCTTGAATTAAATTACTGCCACATCCATCTATGACTTTATTTTTTTATTTTTTCTAAATAATTTATCACTTTTTCATCTCCCTTCTGAGATTTTTCATCATTTCTAAAATCAATTTGATGATTTTTGACAAACATTTACCTTCGTGCATTGATTCCAATTGAGCCCAAACCTCACTCAAACTGTCTTGATTCTTGATAAGAAGCAAAAAATCATCATGTACTCTTTGCATAATGATGGACATCGCCTCTTGAAATTTATTTTGATATGCAATGATGTTATTGTACGATGGAAAAGTGACAAGCGAGCATGGGAGTCTACAAGTAACTCTTCCTCGCACCCAACCTCCCGAAGTCGTGCCGAGATAGCCGGTGGGGATGGAATATGTATGGGATGCAGACAAACTAGTTAGGCAATCTAATGTCTTCAATACACACTAGTGAAATTTACAAATCTAAGGCAAAGAAGGCCCTCCTAACCTGAACTGGTGTGATAGATCAATCGGTAAGGATGACTACTCAAAGACTCCAATCAATATCGAGCTCTGGTGTGATTCGATCTATGGGTTGTGGAATATGTGGAAAATGACCTAGGATAGTTTCGTGTACATCTCCAGATAAGGTCATATGGTGGATGGTAAATATAGTTGACTCTATGGATGATTCTCTGGCCTAGTCCAAAACTCTCTAGCTTTGTTAGCTATTATATCTTGTAAGGATAACTATTAGATGATGATAGGTGGAAGTGGAGTGGATTTGAATACTAGTGTGCGTAGGCCAGTGCCTATGTCTGATTGACTTACGTATTCGTTGGGTTGCGGGATTTGTGGATTGCAACCGTAGACTCTCGGTTGTTGTGGTCTTGCTATGGTCATGTATGGAATCATTCCCTGATCTGTAGTATCCAATAGTCATATGCTTTCTCCACTTCTATGTTTAGCATCAATAACTGTGCGATCTTCTCAGAATATCATACAGGCGTTCGTGCAACCTGAATTCTTAGGTTGGTATCTATATTTGTAATAGTGTCTCATGCATCTGGCTGTGGGACCAAAGGATCGCAACCAAAGGTTTGTTCTCTTTCAACCCCTTCTAGAGTCATATGGATGTTACCTAGGGTAATCTGTAGTTTGGTTGATTCGACCAAAATGTGTGCACTTTGTCGTCTTCTATGTTTAATCTGCTCAACTGGGAATTGATTTGTTGCAAGCTTACCGTTGTTCGAAAGTCTTGTATCCTAAGATTTTGATCTATATCAGTTATTACTGGGATGAGATTGGGTTGGGGCATGATTGGCTCGAATATGTATTCCCTGGGATCCCTAGGTCCCGTGATTATCATACAAAAGTAACAATGTAAAATGAACTGTAGCAAAATAAGATTTAACTACGTTGAATATATCTATAGCATATATGATTTCTCTATTTTTGTATTTTCTGATGAACTTTTATTAAGGAATTTTTAAAAGAGCAATTATTTTAACATACCTAGAATTTTACAATTAATCTAATGATAAAATTAAAACAAACAAGATAATCGAGTGTAGTTATTTGTCTGTGTAATTTTGAACTTATTCTAAACAATGAAATAATTGACTTAATCTGTTTGCAAGGCTCTCGATCCTACCTCAAAAGTGAGGAGTGAATCATAGTTTCTCAGAAACTATCAATCCCCACAGCCTCCTTGGCAATATCGAGAGTAGAATTGACTGAAATAAAGTGATTGGCTACTTTATTTAATATGTTTCTAACTAGAACTTTGAAAGCTAGAACTTGGATTCTGCAGAATAGTGGCGAATCCAATGGTGTGTGTGATCTTGTCCCCTCAGTGTGATCTCCTCATTCCTTCCTGTCCACGTGGATCCAAAAAAGCGTGTAATGCTAGCATCAACAGAAGTAGATATTGGGACAAAGGCAGCTCAAGATACAGACTGAATACAATGTGAGTAGGAGAGGGATAGTGCAAGAGTACAGAGCTTGGCTTATGCAATTCCTAGTGGGATTTATTGCGAGTCATACAACATGAAATGTCCAAAACCTAAAACTATCCTGTTTGAAGAACAAAACCTGCAACTTTAATGGCTTCCTATTGGTAAACAGACTATCCTATTCCAATGGATTGGATGAAATAACAGCATTACTTGCACAAGATGGATATGTGGCTTACTAACAGTAAAACAATGCTAACTAAGCATTCTAAGAAAAATGAAAACTAAATCTATTGTAAAGAGAAATCAGAGAAAAATTTGAGGGGCCATTTGCTTGAGCACAAGCCAACTATTTATAGCATTTGCATTTACCCAAGGCAAAAACCAAATAGAACTCTTAAACTATAAATAATGGCAAAACACTATTCCAGGGAACCAGAATCATAAATGCAAGCTTATGGTGGTGAAAGAAAGCTGGTAAAATGTTGAAATTACGTGAGTCATGTTAAAAGAGCTTTCTGGAAAAACACGTAAAGGACCACCGCCCTAAGCAGGGCGGCGGTTTCGTCACTGAAGATAAAAAGGCCAAGAAAAGAGGGGAAAAGGGAAAAACAAAGCACGTGGGGGCTAAGCGGGGCATGAGGGATGTTAACGCACACTTGGAGATCTTTTCCGGATCCTGAACACCTTACAAGGAGACCTGTATCATCATTGGGGCACCTGTTACGTTATTTTGGTAGTATAGTACCTTACAATTTTGGGTACGTACATATTGCCCCCTCAGAGAAGTGTTTTAGCCATGAAGAGGTGTGAAACGGTGGGTCCAAGTATGGTGGTCCCGAAATGGGAAGTTAAAAGTTATACGTCATATGTCCGTGTGTTGAAATGACACCTTCCAAAATTCCTGCTACCTGCAAAATGAAAAGAGAACTCAAGTGAAGATAGACACAATAGTTTGGAAAATAAATGCTAAAACAATAGGAAATGAGAACGTACCATTTGTGCGGGGATAAGAACTTACCTCCGTCGGCGCTCCAAACCTGTGAAAAAGGAATTTAAAATGAATCAGGGTGCTATATATATGAAAGTGGGCCCATTTTCCTATTCATTTACGCAAGTTGATTCCATTGATTTTGAGCTCTGGAACCCACGGTGACGGTTTCTTGCGTGAGTAGAGTCAAAACGTCCATGACAGGATAGTGATCATGCCTCCATGAGTGGAACATCGACCCACGAGATCACAGGTTAGTTTTCTTCAATTTATCCCTTTTACCCCTTTAATTTTGAAATGCTAAAATATTTGTCGTGGGGGGGTAATATTTGAAAATGTTAGTGTTAAAAGGTTCATCTAAGGGGGGCGCCTACTGGGTAGGCCTTGTTTTACTTAAAATGGTCTTGTTTTGTCATTTTTTGGGCTTTTAAGGTTTAAAAACCCATGTGGGTTTTCAAGTCATGACTGCCGCCCTGCCCAGGGTGGAGGTTACACGACCGCCGCCCTGTTCAAGGTGGCGGTTACACGAATGCCACCCTTAAGGCGGTGGTTACAAAACCGCCTCTCTGCTCAGGGCCGCGGTTTTGCACAGAATGCCAAAAGAACATCTGTTTGAGATTGTTTTTGCATTTTTAGCATTTCTACGTGCTTTCATGATTTTTCCAGTATTATTTAGATGCTAACTTTCTCTATTTTATGTGTTTTTGGGTGTATGCAGGTGAGAGAGGAGTATATCCGGTGGAGCTAAGAGAGGGAGTTTGACTGGCTCCCAAGAGTATTGGATGCCCTTTCACAGGATGAGGAGGACACTCTCCAGAGGGCCGGGATACTATGCATCTCATGCGTGCCCCATGTTACACCATCCAGTCACGTTCTTTGTGACCTATTCTCCTATTGGGATGCTAATCGGAACACCTTTCGATTACCAGGGGTCCACGGTGAGTGGACCATTACTTTGGAGGATGTCTATCACATTCTGGGGGTCTCGATTATTGGGAGACGTCTCACCCTTGAGATAGTAGGTTCGCAGGCCCAGATAGCATAGTGGGCCACATACATGGGAGATGCAGTCATCTCCACGGGGTTGAAGAAGGGGGTTAGAGTTCAATCCATTCCTAGTTTTCCCATCCCCTTACTTTGCCAGGATATCATGGGGATCCTTGCCTCGAGACTGATCGGGGACAAGGGAGGAGATACATTGTTATATTGTTGGTCCCCCATTATTGCATAGATAGAGGGACATGGCCAGATATATTCCTAGGGAGAAGACATACTTGGGACCACCTACCATGATTTATATGGGGTAGTCCGTTTACAGGGGCAGTCCTTGAGCCACCCGACCCTAGTCATGAGTTAGGTCTTTGAGCACTTCATCCCCTACGGCAGAGGTGTAGAGGTGGAAAATCCTGGAGCTGTGAGGGCAGCTAGATGGAGAGATACATCGGTGCTCCAAGAATCTCATCAGCTAGTTTCTTCTCTGACTACTACCGATATGGAGGCCACACCATATCTGACTATGGTAGGTATATGGGGCAAGGAGACTCTTACTCTGATCTCCTGCTCCACCATAGGGAAGCTTATTGACAGAGTGGGGCGAGTGGAGATGCACCCCTTTGGTCGAGTTCCTTAGTAGTTTGGCCTACCCTATATGGGCATGCTTCCCCTAGTAGCGCCAGTATACAGATCAGTCCGAGAGGCCAGAGGGGGGCGTAGAGGCCAGGGTTGGACAATGGTTACTCCTGGCATTCCCATTGCGGCCAGGAGGGTAGTACGTGCCAGAGGGAGAGCCGGTGCGCCTCAGGCACCCTTGCTTCAGATTGCTGTGGGTCCTACCCATAGTAGCAATGACCCCATTGAGGTAGACTCTGAGTCTGACGAGTTTACAGGGGGAGAGACAGAGGAGGAGACCGAGGAGGACAGTGATCCTGAGTGGCATGACACTCACGATATCATACAGGCAGAGAGGGCTGAGCAGAGTGCAGAGAGAGTGACTTTGGTTTCAAAGGAGCCACTCTCCCAGGGCCATGGAGGGGAGGATGAGTCTGTTGTAGGGTGCTTCGTTGCTCCAGTCACAGGAGCAGCCCCTCAGTCAGCAGCAGCATCCGTGGCAAGTGCTAATCCTATAGATCCATCCTGGAGGCCTGGTGATCCGAGTAAGTTACCCTCTCTTTTTTTTTAATGTTTGTTTTTAGTTAGGATCTCCTTAGTTGTTATCTCTCCTTTTATTTTATCCTATATTTCTAATCTCTTGTTTGGTTTCTAATTTGTTTTCTCCTTTTTTTGTAGAGACCGCCGATGAGTGGCGAGACTTGATTCGCAGGGTATGTACTGATACCCTAATTATCCCCATAGAGAGGACCCACACAGAGCTTTCTGTGGATGTTGGGGAGCCCTCAGCAGCTAGTAGACATACTGACATCTTCACCCCAGTCTGGCATGTGGCCAGGATGGTATCGACTCTTCACACGGAGCTAGCGGGGTATAGGACGGCCAAGCGTTTGATGAGGAGTCATTCTCATGGTGAGACTTCGGCTGCCCCTCGGGATCCTGATCCCTCTGTGCACTCAGAGCGCTGGCATAGCCGGAGTCCTAGGTGTGGGCATGCACCTTCAGAGGGGTCTCGTAGGGATTGAGAAGCCACTTGGCTCTCCTAGATTTTGTATGATACATTCTTTTGTATATCCTGGGCTCTTTGAGTGTTTTGACCATGCTTAGTAGATGATTGCATTATACAGAAACTTTGATCATTTATATATATATATATATATATATATATTCTTTTTGGATCAAACCTTTGGCATTTATGGTTGTACTTCTTTTCTAGTTTCCTCACATAGATTACGATGTATTTATGCATGCTTTTTTGGAATGTATGCAATGGAGAACAAATGATGAAAATGTTTATTTTCCTTTTGTATTTCATGATGCTGATATATGATAATGTAGATATAATGTGATTTTGAATCTTAGTCTCTTTAAGCAATTTTTGATACTTCATATTTGTTTTGGAAAAGTGATGAATATAAACTGGTATAATGAGCAAATAAACCTGCCCCTACCCCCAACTCCACGCAACTAGTAAGATGCGAGGGCTCATCACCGAGAGTTGGGAAGGGCGTAAGTTATGAGATGTGGTGAAATGATATTGATGAAAGATAGATAAAGCTTTGGTGGAACCAAATTAGGATACCACAAGCCCACTCCACTCGAGTGACTTCATAGTTTTGGATGCAACTTGCTTTGTGGTTTATCCAGACTTAGATCCTTAGATGGCCACATAGTAGACAAAATCTGGGTTTTTAGGATTTTGAACTCTTTTGGAATTTTTGACATCTGATTCATTTGTTTTTTACTCAAAGACTTTGAGATTTGAATTGTTTGCTTATGACCTTTTGCATTTGTTTGTCAAGAGGACCCCCTACACTTTACCCCATGCTACCAGTAAGAAGCGTGGATTTATCACCGCGGAAAAAACATAAGCGAGTAAGGGAATTTTCATCCTTTCCTAACCCTACGTCACTAGTAAGATACACAAGCTTATCACCAAAGGTTGGTGGGGCAAGGAAATGTGTAAAATTAAAATTTTCTGTTTGATCAATATTTGACTTGTTTACTTGAGTAAAATGTCAGTATGTGCTTATTTCCAAAGAGATGTACATATGGGATAGATGTGACACCATGAAGCTTCTGGAACAGATCATAGGAAAGACACCTATCCTAAGAAGAAACCAAAAGTGAGAATAAACCTACAGATCTTGGCTTGGGTACCGTTAAGACTTTGTCATATCTAGCTTTACTTGATAAAATGATTCCGAGATAATTTGATGATATCGTGAAAATGGAGAGGTATGATTAGAGTGTTTATGCCAACAACATCATGAGTTTGTAATGAATTTCTTTGAGAACAAAATTCCTTGATCACAATTTGTGTATGAAACAAGCGGACATAATGATCTTAATCTATATGAAGATGCAATGTAGATGTAATTATAAATAGTGCTAGTTGTTTATGCGTAGAACCGCTTGAGGTGTAGGGAATTGACCATTTCACCAAATTCCTCACCTTCTAGCATACATAAGAGGTATGCACCATTTCCATAGTTCTTCATGACTCAGTATGGGCCCAACCATTTAGGCCGGAACTTCCTTCCTTCGCCGGTCTTCTTGTCGATCCGGCTGTCTAGCCTTAGAACTAGATCACCTTCATATATGTCGCGTTCATAGACTTTCTTGTTATACTGTCGGCACATCTGGTCAGCATAGGCTCTGTGCCGCTATTCAACATCTAACCTAGCTTCATCTAGGATTTCTAGTTGGGAGAGACGTGCTTCTCTGTAAGCATCTTCATCCAGAATACCTTGTAATGAAATACGGAGACTGGGTATTTCAACCTCAAGTGGGAGAACTGCCTCTGCCTCGAATACTAGTGAGAAAGGAGTTTCTCCCATTGGTGTTCTTATTGAGGTTCGATGGGCCCATAAGGCCGGATATAACTTCAAGTGCCAATCTCGTTTGTTTTCTTTCACAGTTTTAAGGAGAATGGCTTTTAGTGTTTTATTTTTTGCTTCAACCTGTCTGTTGGCTTATGGGTAATATGAGGAAGCTGTATGATGGATTATTTTAAATTTATTGCATAATTCGCAAACTTTTTCATTCTTAAAAGAAGTTCCATTATCTGAGATAATGATTTGTGGGATACCATACCTGCAAATGATTTGGTTCAAAATGAACTTGGCGATTACAGAACCCGGTACATTAGTAAGAGGAATAGCCTCTACCCACTTGGTAAAATATTCGGTGGCCATGATTATAAAATTATGGTTGTCTATAGATGAGGGAGAGAATTTCCCTATTAAATCTAGGCCCCATGTAGAAAAGGGCCATGGAGTCACGATTGGTTGTAGAGTTTGTGCCGGCATGTGGATCTCATGGGAGAACTCTTGGCACTTATGACACCTGCGTACAAACTCTACTGCATCGTGTTCTAGAGTGGGCCAGAAATAGCCCATTTGATGTATTTTACGAGAGGTGGCATGACCACCGAAGTGGCCTCCACACATTCCACTGTGATATTCATGGAGAATTTTCTTAGATTCTTTTGTGTCGACACATCTTAGAAGCATTCCATCGAATGCTTTTCGATAGAGCACTTGCTCTATAATGACGTATTTTGCTACGATAATGTGTAGTTGCCTTCTATGTTGTGGTGTAGCCCCTTCTGGATATGTATGGTCCATGATATAATTAATGATATTAGTGTACCAGGGACACTTAGAGATAGGAGGTCTGGTTTCAATGTAGTATACGCACTCATCTAGAAAATTCAAATCTACTAGATCGCCTCCATTTAATGGGTTGTCAGCTAACCAATCCATGATGATTTGTCCCTTAACAGATTTTTTATTTAAAAATGTTAATTCAAATTCTCCCATTAAGGTTATAAAACATCCAGCCTTCTTATACAAGGACCCTTGCATGAGAAAAGTTCGTAAATGGTCTATTTTTACCATGACCCTTGTTTCTTGATTTAGCATATAATGTCTTAAGCATTTGGTTGCAAAGACTATGGTGAGGCATTCTCATTCTGCTTGTGTATAACATGTTTCATAGTCAAGCAATGTTCAGCTAATGAAATAAATCACATGTTCTCTCTTGTCATCATCTTCTTGACCCAGCATATAGGCTAGCGAGACATTGGTAGCTCGCGAGTATAAAATTAACGAGCGATCTAGCTTAGGTGGCATTAGCGTAGGTGGTGACAACAAGAAATGCTTAACTACGTTAAAAACTTCATTGTAATCTTCAGTCCAATTAATACTGTAATCTTTCTTGAGTAAATTGTTGATTGGATGAATGGCGAAACTTAAGTCTAGGATGAATCTCCAGATTGCACCAAGCTTTCCGAGAAATGACCTGATTCCAGATTCATCCGAAGATGGGACCATTTCGAGGACAACCTGAATTTTGGTTGGGTCAACATCTATCCCTCATGATGATATGATGTAACCTAGGAGCTTCCCTCCTGTTACACCAAAGACGCATTTTTCTAGATTTAGCGTGACTCCGTATTCTATCAGACGCGAAAGAATGATGCGGAGTATTTCCAGATGGTCACAACGCTTCTTGGCCTTAGCCAACAAGTCATCTACGTAGGATTCCATGATCTTATGAATTAGATCATGAAATATATATGTCATAGCTCGCTGGTATGTAGCGCCAGCATTCTTGAGACCGAATGGTATAACAGCGTAGCAATAGGTTCCCCAAGGAGTTATAAACATCGTTTTAGTTTGATCTTGTTCAGATATTCTGATTTGATTGTATCCTGAGAATCCATCCATGAGAGATAAGAGTTCAAATCCAGCTATTGCATCAATAATGACGTCAATGGATGGTAACGGGAAGTCGTCTTTAGGACACGCTTTGTTAATGTCTAAGAAGTCTATGCAGATGCGTATCTTTCCATTTTTTTTAGAACGGGAACGATGTTAGATACCCATTGAGAGTAATCGACTGGTTTGATGAATCCTAATTGGAGGAGTTTCATTACCTCCTCTTTTACCATGAGAGCTACTTTGGGTTTCATTGGTCTTGACTTTTTTTTTACCGTCTTTGCATCAGATTTAGTGACGAGGTTATACACCGCAATGTAGGGTGCAACGCCTGTCATCTCCTTATAATTAAATGCAAAATCCTTCTGATGTTCCTTGAGGATTCGAGTGTGTATTTCTACTTCTTCTGGAGTTAACGAGGATCCTAACTTCAATATCCATGGTTCATCTTTTGTTCCGATGTTAACATCAATTGTTTCTTCGATTAAAGAGGCATTACCTTCTTCAAACTCAGGTGGGGCTGGAGGTAAGTCCAAATCATCCCCATTTTCTACTGTGTTTATGTTAGTCTCCATTTGTGAGGGAAGCTCCATCATGGGATTTCCAAAGTAGGAAGACGAATGTGGGATTAAGGACAAATCTATCATATAATAGGAGAGATGTAATGCTGCATAGGTGTTTAAGTAATTCAGAGTGGCCATATCACTATAAATGTGGTCTAGGATAGTAAATTTGTTTTCATTTTCATTTAAAAGAGAAATTTTCATTAATTTTATCAATGGTTCATCACGAAGGGATACTATGAAATGGGTATCCTCTAACTTACTGTTTGGAGTAAAACGTGATGCTAAAGTTGCTATTGAATCAGCAAGAATATTTTTCTCTCGCGAGATTGCTTCAATTGATATGAAGTCAAACTCCTTGCTTAAATTTAACACAGCTATTTTGTAAAGCTGTAAGTGCTCGACTTTGGTTTCATATATCTCAAAGACTTGGTTTGCTACCAATTGTGAGTCTCCTAGGACTATGATGTTATCAACACTGATTCTCTTAGCTAAGATGAGGCCAAGGAGGAGGGCTTCGTATTCAGCGCCGTTGTTTGTGCATTCAAAATTTAGTTTAAAGGCAAATGGTAGGACTTTCCCTTTAGTGGAAATAAAGATTACACCTGCCCCCGCTCCGTAACGACACCTAGCCCCATCAAAATAGAGATTCCAATATTTAGGTGGGAGTATAGATGTTGGGATATTTGTTATGTTAACATATTCTACTTCTACCATGCAGATATCTACCACTGGGAGAGAACTGACACCCAGGGAATATCCCATGCCTACAGAATCAAATGGTAAGAACATTGGTAGATCTTGTTCTATTAATTCAACGATTTTTGTAGTAGTTCCTAATGATACTATTTCTACAGTGTTAGCCTCACCTTTGCGGGTTGGGGTTGCCTTGGCTAGGCTCGTAGTTTCAAGATCTGTCATAGGTACCAACTTTTCTTTTGGTTTTGCATCGGTAGGTTTATTAAGTTGGTTTTTTGGGAGTTTAAACTCCAAGTGCATGCCTGGTCTTTTCTTTAAGTTAGCTAGGTGTACATCGAATGGTTTTGGATCACCTTTGGCCATAAATATCTTTCCTAAGTGTAAAAACCTTACTTCTTGAAATAGCGTAGAAGAGATTGCCTTCATGCGCTGTATCCAAGGTCGGCCAAGGATCATATTATAGTTAGTTTCCCGATATATAATATAAAACTCAGTCAAGATGGTTTTGGGTCCTAAGGTGACCGGTAATATTATAGTTCCAACCGAGGTGGCTTTAAGACTATCATAGCCCCTTAGTGTGTTTCGAGTTATGGAATAATTGGTTTCTCCATACCCTAGATTTTGAAGGAAAGAGAAGGGGACTATGTTAACTGCCACCCCATCGTCTATCATTACACGCTTTACATAGTTGTTATAAACCCATACTTACAAATGTAAGGCTGGATCACCTCGACCTGTGATCTTAGCATTTGTCGGCATTTTGTTTATGTCGAATATGAGGATGAACATCAAAGTCTATATGATTTACCTGTGTTTTAGGAGGTGGAGTGATGTTAATTAAATGGCCCAAACCTAATGCATCTAAAAGAGCAGCCCTGTGCGCAGGGGAATTTTTTAATAAATCCAAAAAGGAGATGTGCGAGAAGGTTTTTGTTAGGTCGTTAATTAAATCATAGGCACCCACAGGTTTTGTTATGATTTGTTGGATGTTATCCGTCTTTAGCAGGTGGATTGGACTTGGCTGAGAGAAATACTGTCACGTCCTTGTTAGAGCTTCGATGGGCAGTTCGGCATCTAACTCCACTAAAATGACTACCTTAGGCCATGGCTGAATTCCTAGTTATGGTGCAACTAATGGATTTAGCGAGGTTGAGGCTTCATGATCATTGTTTCCTATTATTACACTCTTGTTTTTCCTAGTTAGATTTAGCCTATTGTTATCGTGATTTGGGAGTGGATCATTAAAGATCTTCAGGGGTGCATTTTGAGGGGAAACTACCCAGGCTAAAAAGGTATTTGATGTTGGTGATGTAGGATCTACTAAGAACATATCCATGAAAAGTTGTCTTAGTCCATCTGGCAAGCGTTGCATGAATTTATTGTAGTCACGACACGTTCTAGTGTCATGGCCCCAAATTTTGTGGAAACCACAATACGAATTAGGATTGTAATTCCTAGTTTTTTGGTTTGGTGCGTATTGTGGCCAAAAATTTTGATCAAACTGTTGTCTATTAGGATTAAAATTTTGCATTTGTTGTCTTTGGTTTGAATTCTAGTTTTGGTATCTAGTTGAATTTTGGATCGGACCCTGTGTGGGATTTCACCATTGTTATTGTTGTTGTGGATGGTTAAAATCCACTGTATTGATTGTCAGGGTAAAGTTGTTGTTTCGTTGGTTGTTTATTTGTGATGGAGTATTGACAATATTTACCTTCTTAGGCTGGTCGGTCAATCCATCTGTTGTTACACCCCAATTTTTATTAAGGATTTTAGGTCCTTGATTGATGTTCATGGTAGTAGGATAAGTTATAGTGTTCTGGTTGGAGGTGACTAACCTCCCATTTTCTCCATATGTTTTGCATTCGCTATTAATTACTGTTTGATCTATTCGAAGAGCACTCTCAAGTACTTCATCGTAAGTTCTTAATGGGAACTTCTGGACTTCTTCCTTCACTTCTCTACTAAGAGAATGAAGGAATAAATCTCATAGTTCCATTTGATCCATGTTTGGAGCACTTGCTGAAGAATAAAGAACTGTACGCCACCTTTGGATGAAATGGGCGACAGATTCATTGTGTTCTTGCTTGATGTGTAAGAATTCCCTGATTCCTATCCTTAATAATTTGTTCATGTCAAAGGCCTTGATGAATTCTGACACGAGCTACTTAAACGAATGGATGGAAGCCTCAGGTATTTTACAATACCAATCGAGAGCGATGCCTTCCAAGGTTTTTGGGAATATCTTAGCAACAACCCCATCCCATGGGAGTAGTTCTCGAATGGCTGTAGCGTAAGCTTTGATATGTTCATTTGGATCTCCCTCACCTTTGTATTTGGGCAAGTCAGGAAGAGATCTTGGAAGCATGACGCTTCGTATGGTGAAATCTAAGGGTTCTTTCAAATATTCTGAATAAGTCCCTATCGCATAGGTTTTGACCATTGATGATGCTTGCTGAGGGAGCGGAGGTGGAATGGGTTGTTGATATGAGATAGCGTATACGTTGGTAGGGGTATAAGGAAACACTTGTGTTTGAGAAAACATGCTAGGAGAGGAGAACATATCCCCTTGTGGTGATTTGGAGTACATGTTTAAGTATGACGAGGTATTTTCCAGGAATGGATTGTTTTGTAATAGACCGGGAGGAACAGCGTTAGAGATGGTGGGTCTAGTTGGCATTTGTTGTGAATACTGAGGAGTCATGCCTAACATGCCTACTCCTGTGAGGAGGTCTACTTGGCTAGGAGGATTAGAATTTCCTGTTTGTATGAATTGAGAATGGTGATTTTCTTGAGAAAGTTCTAACCCTCTCACTTTTTCTTCTAATGTTGAAATGGCTTCATTTGGTGAAGTCACGATGTTTTTCCGTAGTGGCATTTGTTATATATCATGGTGTTGTATAGGCATGTGATATCCTGCTATGAACTGTTCACTGCCCTGCCAAGTTTCCCCGAGGGCATTTCCTATATGTAGTGGCATGGAGGTATTTTCTTGAAAAGAGACCTCGGGTTGTGTTTGTAAACCTCCTATAGGTGGGTACATACTTCGAGAATGTTGATCATTCCTGGCATAATGTACCAAATGTTCATCGTCTAAACCTCGGTATGAATCTGATTGTCTACTAATTTGTGGTCTAAGAAGCACCTGAAGAGATGAACCAGATTCTCCGGTGAACGTCATGTTATTCGAGCCTGAAGGCTCTTTTTGTTGCGTTTGAGCAAGCTGATCTAACTCCTCAGTTTGAAAAGATGAGTTATATCTGATCCTTGGAGTTTGTGTTGACAACTACTTGGTTGAGTAGTTATCACCCCATACTGAGAGTGAGGGTGATGATTGTCTATTTTTTTGGGCGTAGTATGCCTCAAGGCCCAAGAGGGGCCTGCCATATGCATCGAATCCTGACATATTCGGGGGGTATATGAATACCCATAGAATAATGGGAACGAGCGAAGGTGATGGTGAAAGCTAATGAGGTAGTAAAGATGAAAGAATCATTTTTAATTTGAAAGAACCAGTAGAAACCTAATTATAGACTAGAAAGTAGAAAGTTTCACGTCGGGTTCACCAATTTTGTACGATGGAAAAGTGACAAGAGAGCGTGGGAATCTACAAGTAACTCTTCCTCGCACCTGACCTCTCGAGGTCGTGCTGAGATAGCCGGTGGGGATGGAATATGTACGGGATGCAGACAAACTAGTTAGGCAATCTAATGTCTTCAATACGCACTAGTGGAATTTACAAATCTAAGGCAAAGAAGGCCCTCCTAACCTGAACTGGTGTGATAGATCGATCGGCAAGGATGACTGCTCGAAGGCTCCAATAAATATCGAGCTCTGGCGTGATTCAATCTATGGGTTATGGAATACATGGAAAATGACCTGGGATAGTTTTGTGTACGTCTCCGGATAAGGTCATATGCTGGATGGTAAATATAGTTGACTCTATGGATGATTCTCTGGCCTAGTCCATAACTCTCTCGCTTTGTTAGCTGTTATATCTTGTAAGGATAACTATTCGATGATGATAGGTGGAAGTGGAGTGGATTTGAATACTAGTGTGCGTAGGCCAGTGCCTATGTCTGATTGACTTACGGATTCGTTGGGTTACGGGATTTGTGGATCACAATGGTAGACTCTCGGTTATTGTGGTCCTGCTATGGTCATGTATGGAATCATTCCCTGATCTGTAGTATCCAATAGTCGTATGCTTTCTCCACTTCTATGTTTAGCATCAATAACTGTGTGATCTTCTCAGAATATCTTACAGGTGTTTGTGCAACCTGAATTCTTAGGCTGGTATCTATATCTGTAATAGTGTCTCCTACATCTGGCTGTGGGACCAAAGGATTGCAACCAAAGGTTTGTTCTCTTTCAACCCCTTCTACAGTCATATGGATGTTACCTAGGGTAATCTGTAGTTTGGTTGATTCGACCAAAATATGTGCGATTTGTCGTCTTCTATGTTTAATCTGCTCAACTGGGAATTGATTTGTTGCAAGCTTACCGTTGTTCAAAAGTCTTGTATCCTAAGATTTTGATCTATATCAGTTATTACTGTGATGATATTGTGCTGGGGCACGATTGGCTCGAATACGTATTCCCTGGGCTCCCTAGGTCCCGTGATTATCATACAAAAGTAACAATGTAAAATGAAATGTAGCAAAATAAGATTTAACTACGTTGAATATATCTATAGCATATATGATTTCTCTATTTTTGTATTTTCTGATGAACTTTTATTAAGGAATTTTTAAAAGAGAAATTATTTTAACATACCTAGAATTTGACAATTAATCTAATGATAAAATTAAAACAAACAAGATAATCGAGTGTAGTTATTTGTCTGTGCAATTTTGAACCTATTCTAAACAATGAAATAATTGACTTAATCTGTTTGCAAGGCTCTCAATCCTACCTCAGAAGTGAGAAGTGAATCATAGTTTCTCAGAAACTATCAATCCCCACAGCCTCCCTAGCAATATCGAGAGTAGAATTGGCTGAAATAAAGTGATTGGCTACTTTATTTAATATGTTTCTAACTATAACTTTGAAAGCTAGAACCTAGATTCTGCAGAACAGTGGCGAATCCAATGGTGTGTGTGATCTTGTCCCCTCAGTGTGATCTCCTCGTTCCTTCATGTCCACGTGGATCCAAAAAAGTGTGTAATGCTAACATCAACAGAAGTAGATATTGGGACAAAGGCAGCTCAAGATACAGACTGAATACAATGTGAGTAGGAGAGGGATAGTGCAAGAGTACAGAGCTTGGCTTATGCAATTCCTAGTGGGATTTATTGTGAGTCATGCAACATGAAACGTCCAAAACCTAAAACTATCCTGTTTGAAGAACAAAACCTGCAGCTTTAATGGCTTCCTATTGGTAAACAGACTATCCTATTCCAATGGATTGGATGAAATAACAGCATTACTTGCACAAGATGGATATGTGGCTTACTAACAGTAAAATAAACTAAGCATTCTAAGCAAAATGAAAACTAAATCTATTGCAAAGAGAAATCAGAGGCAAATTTGAGGGGCCATTTGCTTGAGCACAAGCCAACTATTTATAGCATTTGCATTTACCCAAGGTAAAAACCAAATAGAACTCTTGAACTATAAATAATGGCAAAACACTATTCCAGGGAACCTGAATCATAAATGCAAGCTTATGGCGGTGAAAGAAAGCTGGTAAAACATTGAAATTACGTGAGTCGTGTTAAAAGAGATTTCTAGAAAAATGCGTAAAGGACCACCGCCCTGAGCAGGGCGGCGGTTACAGGACCGCCACCCTGTTCAAGGCGGCAGTCACGAGACCGCTGCCCAGTCAGGGCGGCGGTTTCGTCACTGAAGAGAAAAAGGCCAGGAAAAGAGGGGAAAAGGGAAAAACAAAGCAAGCGGGGGCTAAGCGGGGCATGCGAGATGTTAACGCACACGTGGAGATCTTTTCTGGATCCCAAACACCTTGCGAGGAGACCTGTATCATCATTGGGGCACCTGTTACTTTATTTGGGCAGTATAGTACCTTACAATTTTGGGTACGTACAGTTATCCACATTTGTTTGTCTTCCGGTCAGAGCTCTTTCAGTTCCATTCACAACTATGCATAAGTTGCAAGCCATGAATTTTTCCTTCAATCAAATATTCCAAATGTTTTAATTGTTCTCATTCAACATCCGAGATTTATCAATTGAAAATTTATTAGACTCTATTTTGCGTAAATGGAAATAAATAATAAACAAGGATTATAATAAGAGTTTAATAGAAGTCTCCTTGTCGTATTTTTATCGTCGCAATCAAATACGAATCAGCATTATGCTAAAAAAGAGACCATATTAATTGGATATTATATACATGAATACTTTAGTATGATATCAAAAATAAATTGAAATGTGAGTGAATTTTTTTTAGTTTTCTAAGAAAATGACGACAACAATTAGTCGTCGTATCGTAAGAACATATCATTTTTTTAAAAATGATGTTGTTTTACTATTTTTCACAAAAATAAACTTTTATAATTATCTTATATTTTTGAAAAAAAGAAAACAATAATTCATATATATTTTTCAAAAAAAAAAATGGGTGTTCTTGCTCCTTATTGGGTATAAATTTCTATCAACTCAACCGAGTTTGGCTAGCCACCTCTATGAGGTTATCACCAAGTTAACTATATTCCATATATTATTTTCAATTGAATATAAATGCCAAACCATATTTATAGCCAATATTTCAAACTATGTAAATTAACCAAATTAATCATACATTTCCTTATTTTCCAACCAACCAAGCCACATATGCAACCACGGTCAAGCCACATATAGACCACAACACAACGAATAACTCAGGCTAGCCAAGTTGAGCCCTTAAGGCTCTCAAACAAAATGTGGTGGTGTGACATAAGTCACACAACCATACACATGCACATAGGCTTTTAAAGCCTTTAACATACCCATGTCGTCCCCATGTGGGAAAAAACATAGAATAAGAATAGGGGGCCCGCACAGGAGGGTGGTCACAGGGACACGTGAAGGCCATGTGGCACACGGATATATGGGGGATAAAAGTGCCCCCCCAATATATAAACTATGATTTTAATATAAGCTTCTTTTTTTATAGTACGCTGCATAGTTAGGTTCAGGAATAAGTAATATAGTTTTTTTAATAAAAAACTATATATTATATTTTAGGTTTTACATATATCTTTTATTATTTTTTATAAAACACCAGGAATTTTTAAAAACTATAGAAAATTTAAAAAAAATGTTTATATTGATTATAAACTATAGGTGCAAAAAAACTTTTACGGGGTTCCATACAAGACATGAGATAGTTTTTTAAAATTCAAAGTGAAAGTAATTATTTTTTATTACCAGGGGACAAGATGATCTAACTGACCAATAAGAAAATTTAAAAATCCTATTTTCTGGATTCTTGTCTCCTCTGTGAACTAGGTTTCACTTGAATTTTTTTACTTTCTCTTTTGATATCTCAAACTAACCTACACACTTTTACAAACTATAAAAGAATATTTCACAAAAAAATATTCAGACCTTACCTTTATCTCCCAACCCTTGTAATTCTTGAATTCCAATTTTTCACACGTGGTTGAAATATTCGATTGAATTTCCACTTGTGCACACCACATTCATTTCACCCATATGGAGAGGGAAGGGATGGTTAAATAGGATACAAACCAAATAACCACCTAACTTCCCAACCGTTGCAACATTAGAACATTAGAATTAAATTAGATTATTTAATTTGGCTCGGGTACCATATCAGGATGAGGGATGAATGAATATTTATTAACCTTATGAAATAGTAGGTTAGCATTAATAAATACGTACAACATAAATGTTCACATAAAAGTAAATAAATAACAACATAAAGTAAATAACACATTGAACCAACATGTAACATGGAAAACCCCTACTGGGTTAAAACACCACGGAAAGAAATATTTCCACTATATGAGAAAATATTACAACCAATCTAGTAAAAACTCCCTCCTTACTTCTACTCCATATTTTTACTAGGATCACCTGATATATTTGATATCCAAAATCTATATCCTGAATATGACCTATGGTAATATTCAAATCACCTGAAGGGTTATGACCTTCTTAAGTGACAGGGCACACCTCCCCAATTTAATGTTAGTTATATAAATAACTAACCACCTAATATAAAGTTTATATTTAAATAATAATAATAATAATATAAGTTATTATATATTATTTAAATATAAACTAAATATTATGATTCACTTAATATTATAATTCTAATAATAAGTAGTAGTAATGCAAAAATATTTGTGATACAAATGAGGAGAATGTGATGGAGGGATGATATCATCCAACGTGAATCCTCTCTGATCTAAGCCATCATGTGTGGATATAGTGTTAGAGTAAGTGGGGTCAAATGGAATGTGTGGTGAGTAAGTATTATTCATGAAAATAATGCATGTGAATGGAGGAATTGCAGATAGAGATTGCTCATGAGAAGACAATGAAGGTGGTATGACATCTGATGTATGGATAGACCCTTGATAAAGCACCATAGCATTAGTAAAAGGAGGGGGTGATACTGGAGTGGATGGAACAACGTCTAATGCACAAACGGTTCCCTCAAGTGGAGGAAATTTGTCTGGATAGTCCGTGTTTCGTGGATTAGCATCAGGATGGATAGTAGCAGAATTTGGAATAGGTAATGCAGTAGTTAGGTCTAGGTTGAAATATTGGAATGGGGTACTATCAACGGGAACTGAATATTCAAATCCTTCATGTAAGAATTTGAGGCACCAATTAATTGTAGAAGGAAATACTTGCATTTTATTAATCCGTGGTCTTTTGAGTAAGCAATTATATGAAACAAGGAAATCAGTAACAAAGAATATTGTAAGAATTTTTTTTGGCTCAACTATGAGAAGAAAAACAATAGTGTCAAGACATGGACGCATAGTAGAATCATATTTCGAGAGAGAAATAGATGTTGGGTTAAGATTGGATACAGAAAGGCCTATATTTTGAATTAATGATTGAGATCAAATCCATTGTTGACTAAATTTTGTTTAACACCCAAGTTATGGATGTATACTCGTATATAAAGAGGAGGATCATTTTCGTAAACAAAAATATTTTCAGCTATAGTAGATGGAAAAGTAAGTTACTGGGAAAATGCATTTACAAATGTCTGACAAATAATGTCCAGATGAGTAGTAGAAGGAATGTGAGTAGTAGCCAAGAGAGTAATGATTTTAGCTCTACACTCAGGCTTAGATATCTGAAAGGAACAATAACCAGATCATACCAAGCCAAGAACATAGATGCTAATCAAACACCATGATTAATAAGATGAAAGCAATTCGCCAGAATAAATTTACATAAACCTTTGCAAAAAAATGAGAAGCAATATCATATATTATTATGGAGCCCAATGCAATACATTGAGAATGGGCCTTGCTTAAATAGGAAAGGAATAACAATCTAAGAACCAGTCAAGGTCGTAGATCAAGCCATAAATCAAGGAAATAACTAGTCATCAAAGAACTAGTCAAGACCATAGATCAAGGAAAGAACTAGTCAATACAATAGATCAAGGAAAGAACTATACCTAACAACTAAATAATATCTCCTCATATCTAAAAGAAATATCCACACACATAAGTGGGTGAGAATAAATACAATAAAGGTAAATAAAGTACCTAGGTGAACATGAGCTAAGGTAAATACCTACTCAAACACCCCCCCCTCAAGTAAAGCTAGGGGCCAAAATAGAAGTGGCATGTCCACAGTATGAGTCCTGGAAACTAGGCCTGATGAGGTACTCATGTATAATAACTAGAAAAAGGGACACTGTAAGGTACCCAAAACCAGTAACAACAAAGTAAAGAGAGTAAAAACCCGCTCCAAGGCATCCCAAAAATCTCAGCTCAAAAAACTCATACAATGCTGAAGAAGTTTGGTTTGCACTATGGTCTGAATCCACTGCTCGATCACAAAACTCAAAAACAACTGACACTGGGTTTCACCAGAATAGCTCCATATAAGGAGATTATCAACGGAGTGATGTCGAAAGTGTAAAAAAAGAAACACCAAACATAATTCGACCAACTACTGCAAATAGGTGTGCCACGATCCAAGAACAATAACCAAAGAAACAAGGCAAGGACACAAACTCTATAGTGTCACGATCCAAGAAAAGCCAAGGTAACAAGGTAGGGACACAAAAAGGATCAACACCACACCCTCCCATACTACTGAATGGGTAGAGTGACACTAAAAATCTATATGAGTTGTCAAATCAACTACTCGAACACTAACAAACTAACACTAGGCTCCACCAGAATAGCTCCCCCAAAAGAGAGACTGTTAACATGCCAAAAGTGTCGAAAATACAGATATAAAATCTCTCAACAAACAAGAGAGATACACTACACCTGCTAAATAAAAATGCTGAAAACAAGAAACATCACAATGCATAAGGTATAGAAAGTGGAGCAAGAGGCCGAATGGAGGAGGAGCCATGCCTATAGATTCCTCTCAAAAAATTCCCATGTCTCCTCCACGAGTGATTAGATATCCATCCAAAATCAACACGAATGGATGAAGAATATACCTGCATATTACTTGGTGCAAAATGCATAATGGGTGCATGTAAAAGAACATCAAAATGTGTGTCAGGTTGATCATGTCTAGCAGCTGAAATCTCAAGTTTCTCAAGCCTGAGTAAAGGTGCAGAACACATGTGTTGCTCATGATCCTCAAAAACATTCGAGTGAACAAAAAAAGGAGCTTTGTCAATGTGTGATCCCAATGAAGTATCTACTCGAAAACCAATGTCATGACGAGAATTCCACTTAACATGTAGAATAGAGGGAAAAATACCCTGTGAATGTTTGTCAATGACTCCACTAGTGAGACACATAGAACAAAGCATGCGAGAACTGAATGCAATGGTATGTTTCTTAAAAAATCCATGTAGCTGAGTAGAAGTAGGATACACAACATGTGGTATTGTAATAGGCACAAATGTGGAAGAGCATGCAGTAATAAGCCTCATAGGTTTAGAAGCATCAAAAGTAGGTTCAAGCTCAAAGAATGGCAGATCAATGTCAGTGGGTACAAGAGAAACAACTACAAGTGGACTAGGAGCATGGATATAGCTGTCCACAATATGATGGTGATGTTGTAGGATAGCACGTTTGTTCTGCAGGGAGTGTATTATTGTATCCTTATCGTGAATGAGTGATTGTATAAGATAATTTCACTTCTTGAGTGATCTATTTTCTTCCACAAATTTTAAAATATCCTCTTGAATTCCACACACTTCAGAGAAAAGCATATCATTCTCATAATCCATGATAGGTACAAACTACAACTCCTAAAAGTTTAGGACATCGGGCTCAACCGAAATTGCATCCACAATTGATTACAACACTCCTCCATATTTGGAACTTTATAATTATAGTTCAAGTCTCAAAATAAATATTTCCAATGGAAAGAGCATGAAAAAACAAGCACTTTTGTAAAATCTGACACTCAAAACCGAGTTACCGATCAAAAGATACAAGCTTTTTAATATTTTGCTATGTTATTTATTTTAGGTGCCACTAAAACAAAATAAAATGTTGTTTCCTTCACCACACAAATAAAATTAAAGGGGCTTAAGTTAAGCACCTACTAGTATGAATCACAAGCTTTAAGCCCTCATATGACCATACCATATAACCAAGGGCTAAGGATTTTATAGACAGTGACCTTCATTTCCAAAAATAGCAACCTACGGATTTTCCCGAAATAGAAAAAAATATGCACAACATCTATGGACCCCTACCAAAAAAGGAAAGAACCGAAAACCTTCTTATGTGCAAACTGAGACAAATACGCCACAACAGAAAAATTACTCTATGTAGATCTTGAAAAACCAAACAGACCCTAAAAATAATCCCTTGATTTCTTTTCTAGTGGGCATGAATCTTGAGGCGAACCAGTGTGCTTCTCTGCAACAACAAAAAAACCACAAAAATGTCTGTCTACAAAAATGGCCAAGTTTACAGTCGATATTAGGGTTTTCATGCCTTCTGGATCTAATGGAAGCCTCTATTTTCCATAAAAAATCATGCAGTAACAACATACGACCAAATCTCAAATATATGAATATACACTGAATTTATTTACAAAATAAAACTTACAGACATATGTCAACAGCAATCTCCTACTCTAATAGCATGAAAGGAATGATAAGCAGATCGTACCAAGCCAAGAACACAGATGCTAATAAAACAACACGATCAATAAGATGAAAGAAATTCACCAGAATAACTTTACATAAACCTTTGCAAATAAATGAGAAGCAATATCATATATTATTATGGAGCCCAATGCAATACATTTAGAATGGGCCTTGCTTAAATAGGCAAGGAATAAAAATCTAAGAACCAGTCAAGGTCGTAGATCAAGCCATAAATCAAGGAAATAACTAGTCATCAAAGAACTATTCAAGACCATAGATTTATGAGAGAACTAGACATCAAGGATCTAGTCAATACCATAGAGCAAGGAATAAAAATCTAAGAACCAGTCAAGGTCGTAGATCAAGCCATAAATCAAGGAAATAACTAGTCATCAAAGAACTATTCAAGACCATAGATTTATGAGAGAACTAGACATCAAGGATCTAGTCAATACCATAGATCAAGGAAAGAACTAGTCAATACAATAGATCAAGGAAAGAACTATACCTAACAACTAGATAATATCTCCTCATATATAAATAAGATAAAAGAAATATCCACACACATAAGTGGGTGAGGATAAATACAATAAAGGTAAATAAAGTACCTAGATGAACATGAGCTAAGGTAAATACCTACTCTAACAATATCAATAAATCATGAAAAGAGATATCCATGATAAGAAGATGCACTAAGTGATAAAATTAAGACCCAAGAGTGTTGGAATGAGACGGGTTCACCGAATGATTTAACAAAAATAAAATTTATGCAAAACCCTAATTGTAAAGTCACAACGAAATGATAGAGAAATAAAGTACAGATCTAACCTAGGAAATAATCAATCAAATTTGAGACCCTAAGTTCAAGAGAATGGATAAAGTACTTATCTTATTTTGTAATCAATCTTGGGTTGTGTCAGACTAGAGAACATATAAGCAAGAGGTGGAGAGTATTGCAAAAAAACCTAGAAAAATATAGAATTGTCAGAAATGCCTAGACTAGGGCGCCTGGATCATGTCAAGGGTGCATGGGTGTTGTAGACTTCTAATAGGCACCCGTGACTGTGAAAATGGCTGGAAATTGATTAATTTTATTCCACTTACCTTTGTTTTTGATCACATATGTTTTGTAATATGCCCACAGAATTCACCTATTACTTGCAAAGAAAAATAGCACCTACAAAACCCCAAAACACATCAAATTCCTACAAATAAAAATATGAAAATGGGGATTCAGACTATCCTTAGAGGTCACTCAACTAAGTTAACTTACGATCTGAGCATTTCACTACATTTTAGACTCCATGTAGTTTTTATTATGGTCACATAGCCCTGTTTTAATTTCGTAATTAACTACTAAAAGGCTGACCCAAAAGAAAACAATATGACTTATGGCTACAAGAGGCCCAAAAGAGGCAAGAAAGATATAAAGAGGTCATGGATGCCCAAAGAGGACAAGGGCACTTGGGCACTAGCATCCTGGCTAGACACTGGTGTCTAGACATAGAAAATCTGAAGTATTGAAATTCAAACTGGGCAATAGGGTGTGTAAGGCCAATAAGGAAAACAAAAAGAAATAAAAGAGGCCAAAGATAGTGGTCAATGAGTATTTTTCTCTATTAGGAATCATACAAATAGTTGTATGTGATCATGACCTAGAAATATACCCAAGTGAGTGATTTTAGTGTCTATAGTTTTAATTTCATATTTAAAGAGGGGGAAAATGTAAACACTCAAATTTGGAAATTTACCCTTCAACACTACTGATTTTGAAAATGTATTCTTGCTAAGAAAAATGCACTCTTTTTATCCCCGTTCAATACATCTTAAGGTCTCTCATATAACTTTGTTATTCATATACATTGATATGTCAACATGTTATGAGAGTTAAATGCATAATATCCATAGAAAGACTCCACCTAATAATATGCAACCTTTAGTTTTCGTACTTTCCACCCCTGTTCAGAAACATCCAATTCGGTTGAATTGTGGAATTTGGTATTGATTGATTTTTGTGGTTTTGGACCAACATATCGTCTATCTGATATTTCAATTTCATATCCTTCATTGGGTAATTTAATCCCTTTGGGTTAGCCTTTTCATGATAATTCACCTTTAGATCCATATATAAGTAAGTTAAACTAGCCTCATTTAATAACATGGCATTCTCATGAATTCCTATTAAAAATACTAGCACTAAAGGCACCCAAGGATCCCTAAATCTCACCAACTCTTATGCATGATCATTAGGGTAGTAATCACTATAGGTTTGAAGCACTCTATGAGGTAAAGGAGTATAACTTCCCTCATCTGCAAGCACTCAAATGTCCTCATCTCAAGTATTAACAAGAGCAAAAACTCATTTATAAGAATTATCATGGATATTTTCAAATCATTTTTTCATTCATTCATATATCACATGCTAGGTGGACAATCACGTGTTTAAGGCCTCTTTGGAGTAGTACTAATGTTGATGGTGCAAGGATTGCACTTAACCCTAATGAATTTTTATTTCACAAGGTCTCCTACCTATGGGTAGGGTTTGAGATCTTACTCAGAATATTTAGAAGGATTCTTAACATGAGTGAAAACTAGGGTTTTCTAATGAAAAAAATTTCTAGGTAGGTGGCACTTTTAGAAAATTATAGAGAAATATTTAGAGTATGGTCAAAGTCATACATTAAGTGTAAGATCATATGGATGGTACTAACAAAGTTGTTTAGTCTTGCACCATGTCAGTTTCCAATCATAGTTCTATAAATGAAGCACTTGCAAGTTAAAATCTCTAAGTTCTAATAGTCTTCACACCTATAACTTCCTATATCCATCTATAACCAGCAAAGTGTACTCATCCTCTAGTTTTTTTGAGATGATAACATGTTATATACACTAGTTGCAATAAATAATACACTATTATTATATTTAAAAATTAATGTAGGAAATTAATTAATTAGAATAACCTCTTGTAGTTCCCCTTTTACATCCTTTTAATGTATTTAACTCACTTACCTATTAAATTTAACAAGGGTGTAAAATAAAAAAATTGAAGAATATTTTCTCATTCACTTTATCAATAATAAATATTCTAAAGTTACATATGAGTGTTTACCCTCTTTGCATCAAATCAAAACCAATCTAATCACTAACTATATATTACACTTTAAATCCAATATGTAAAAATTAATATATAATCTAGTGGAATTAGAACTACAATAATTCTTTTTTTAGGCATCACATTCTCAATTAAGGAAAAGTTATTATATGACACATGATTCATTTGTTGATCTTTGTTTACATGTTATTGATCTCAAGCACAAACATATTCCTACACATACCTCCACACATTCCTATGATGTTTCCTTTACTTCATCTACATAGCTCACATCTACCACTCTACATGATCTACATTCTCTTGTATACCTAATTAAAGTTTTACATTGTGATAATACTTTATATCACATTACACCTAAATCTATAGCTACTATGAAGCCTCCTCCACTTTCTAAATGTAAACCATTATGCTTTAACAAGTGTCTTGACCATTCATACAAAAATTTACTTACTCTAATTTATAAGTGATTGATTTTTATACCCTACACTATGCATCATCCTCTTCATTGGTTAGAATGTGAAAAAGAACAATCTTTTCGTAATTTCCATCGTATTAATGACCACCATGATAGTTATTGTTATGTGTTATATGAGAAAATTAAGTGGCTTGAAGAAAAAGGAATTATTTATTTCAGCACATGGCATGCTGGTAGATTTTATGATCCTTATGTGTGGATTTCACTAATACCTCAAAGTTTTTGTGTAATAGTTTGTTACATTTTGTATCAGGGAAATCACCCAGATTCGAGTCCTGGCATGGGTGTGAAAGTATCGAACAAGGGCAGAAGCCTTATAATTTTATTAATAATTAATCAAATCAAAAATACAAAGAATGTGTTGCAATTCTTATAGGAATTGAACATCTATGTGCAGAAAAATGTGATGTTGAAACAGTGCAACAATATACAATCTCGTGCACATATAATTGCAAATATATGGTTTTAAACAATATAACCATATAACAAATACAATAGAGACAAAAGACTTGTACGGGAATACTATTACCAATTACAAACAATAAATGGTTAATAACAACTTACCACTAATTAATAATTAACTAAGGTAAATGCATAATTAACCTAGGTAAACTAAGTTTTACCTAACATTCCCCCTATTAATTTTGCAGTGTCTCAAGGGATGAGGAGAGGAATTCTCTGAACAACTCAAATTTGTCACATGCAAGTGAATTTGTGAAGATATATGCATGTTGTTCAACTGTTAGACAAAACTAAAGTTGTATATTGTGTTTCAAGACATGCTCACGTATGAAATGTACTTGTACTTCAATGTGCTTTGTTCTTTCATGAAAAACTAGATTGCGAACAAGTTTGAGAACACCTTCATTGTCAACATACAAGGTGGTTGGTTTGTCATGTGGTATTCCAATTCCTTAAAGTATGCAACCTAGCCATATCATTTCATATACAACTTCTTCTGCATTAGGATATTAGGCTTCTATAGAAGAGTGAGAAACAAAGTATTGTTTCTTACCTCCCCATGATATCGGTCCAGATCCCAAAAATAACAAAAACCTTGAAGTGGATTTTATGTCATCAATTTTTCCTACATGATCTAAATCTGAATATCCTATCAAGAAGAAGTTTTCCTTCTTCTTGCATTCTAGACCAAGATCCATTGTTTCCTTGAGATATCTCAAGATGCGCCTTGCTGCCTTCCAATGACAAACTTTGGGTTCCTACACGAACATGGAAAGATAGCTAACTGCAAAGCTGATATCTGGTATAGTGTAGGTCAGGTAAATAAGATTCCCATCAACTACCGATATAGAGTTTTATTTACCACAGGAGATGGATCTGAATGAGATAAATGCAATTTGTTCTCCATAGGTGTAGCAATAGTGTGAAATCCATCATCCTGAATTTCTCGAGCATTGTCTTTATATACTTCAACTGAGAAAAAAATATGTGATTCTCCTTTTTCCATACTTCCAATCTAAGACAATAGTGCATCAGCCTGAGATCTTTCATGTCGAATGATCGGTTAAGATATTTCTTTGTTGCATTGATCATTTTCACTGAACTGTCAGTGATGACTTTAGGTTTATTGACTTAGACATACCACAGCCAAATGTGGTATCAAAGAATTCCTTCATGAGCTAGATATATGGGATCAAAATGGAGTTTGTAACAAAAGGCCATGTTGAGATGATATAGCTCAACTGCAATTGGTTGGTGTACGATTACCCAACTGCAACGATTTTTACAAGCCATACTCCCAACATGTACAAAAGACTGTATAGCTTTGTTTCTTGAAAAAAGTATGGAGATCCATCAAAAACTACTTGAAAGTGGATTCATGTAGTGCCCCATTAACTCTTCCCTCATCATTCTCATTTGTGTCAGCACCTGGAACTTTCCATGTCTAGTTGCGATGGACTTTACCAACTGCAAAACAACTATCTTGAATCTCTTGAGCAAAGATCATCCTGATCGTTTTGATCTTATTTGTGGTAGCAAATGTCTCCTCATAGTCAATGCCTTGTTTTTGTGGGTACCCATTTTCTACTAGTCTCGCTTTATACTTGTCTACTGGCCCCATTTTCTTTGTGACTTTGTTTTGAATATACTATCTACATCCAATGAGTTTCTTCCCTGGTGGAAGATCGACAAGCTATCCAATTGTTATTTTTCAGTCACTGAGTTGTATACTAAGCATCCATGGCATCTTTCCAAGATTTTGACTGTAGGGCTTCTCGGACTGTAGAGGGCTCATCAGATTTAATAACTCTACTCATTAAATAAAAGTTTGACATCTTCTTGTTGCTTTACTACGAGTACTGTGGTCCAGTTGTGGATGTATTCGGTGGACCATCCATTCTTGCATCTCAGTAGCATGCTAGTATACCACTCGGGCATACGTTGAACTTCTCCCATGGTTCATGGTTGTATCTGATCATCACCATCATCCCCATCATCACTTTCATCATCTGTGGGAATATCATCTTCTGTCTTTATAACTAGTGATAAATCTACATCAGGTGAGTCCGAAGGAGGAGTCTCTATGCTTCCTTCTTCTCAAAAAATTCAACATCTCTACTGGTGTAGACTTTCCTAGTCTTTGGATCCATCAATATGTACCCAAGATTCTCTTCATTGTACCCAATGAAGATTATTTTTTTATGATTTCATGTCCAATTTCTTTCTTATTCTTCTTGGGTATATGCATACTTGCTTTGCACCCAAATACTCTGAGGTTTGCAATAGATGGCTTCCTTTTTTAACATGCTTCTTGTGGCGTTACTCCATCAAGAGCGACTATGGGCAATCTATGTTAAAAAAATACATTATTGTCTTTGCTTTCTTCTACCTAGAAATGTCCTTGCTAGTCCAGAATTCATCAGATCATGCATCTACACCATTTCCATGATAGTACAATTTATTCTATCAACAACATCATTTTGTTGTGGTGTGTCTGGAGGAGGTATTCGTCGACGAATCCTCATGAGCTTGTAGGTAGGATCTTTGAACTCATCACTGGTGAAGTTCCCCCCCTCAATCTAAGTAGAGAGTATCTGATGTGATGACCAATTTTGATTCTCAACAGCAACATTGAACTTCTTGAAGTTTTTCAAAGCTTCACTTTTCTTGCGAAGACAAAATAATTGACGTTTTTCTCGAATATTCATCAACACAAAACAAGAAGTACTGAAATCCATAATGACTTGATTGCATCAGACCACAAATATCAGTATGAACCAGATCAATCTGTACCATGAGTTTGATAAGTAATCGTCTGGAATGAAGCTCTTATGTTGTTTTCCTGCTAGGAAGTTAGGACACTTGTCCTGTATCCTTCTGGAGAGATGGTAATACTTTTACAATATTTTGCCAAAAAAGTTTTTCAAGATACTTGAAGCTGATGTGACCAAGTCTCTGATGCCACAATTTTGCAAAGGTATAGTTCTTAGCCCCAAGTGTCTGAATCATTTCCGTGGACAAAACAAATATGGAACATGTGTCCCACATTAGAGGATTTTGCAACTATTTTTGAGTCTTGTGATTTTTCTCGAATTAAACACATTTTCTTTCTAGAATGACTTTCAAAGTCAATTTTCAAGTTGTGATCTAGGATTTGACTGACTGAAAAACATATTCTTTGTTAACCCAGGGACATATAGTACATATGACAATCTACAGTTTCATAAATCAAGGGGTAGAGAAATGTTCCCAATCCCTTAAACTATGTATAAAGAATTATCACCTATAGAAACATGGTTTTTCGAAGGCGTGTCCCTCATTAAAGTAAACCAGTATTTATTTCTTATCATTTGGTGATTGGATCCTAAATCAACATACCAAACATCACTAGATGATGTGGAGGGTTCACTTGAATGAGCATTGTACAAGTAGTCTCCAGTATCTAAATGTTCTTCTTACTCAACAATATTTCCTTATTGATGGGGTTTTATTTTCGAGTTACCTTTTTTCTTCCCTTGATTGTAGTTATAATTTCCCTTGTGATATTGATGGTGTTGAGGTCAATAGTTGTTTGATGATCCTTTCTTATAAGTATTATACCAATAATATTTCAACTCATGTCCTTTTTTGTAGATAGGAAATTTCTTCTTTTTTTTTGTCCCATTGATGTTGATTTTGATATTGGGACTTTTGATAGGAATGAGGTTTACCTTTTCCTTTTCCTTTCCATTTATGATGAGAAGAAAGTGCATGTTCCTCTTCATCATCTTTATTGCATATTGATTCCTCTTGTTGCAGTAGGTTTACCAGCTTATCAAAACTCACTGTCTGATCTGACAAGTTGAGTGTTGTCACAAAAATGTGGTATGAAGGAGGGAGTTCTCTCAAAACTATAGGAAAAAGAGCATCATCAGTTACCTCATCTCCTAGAGATATAAGTGAATCCCTAAACTGTACAACTCTTTGCAAGAAAGCTTCTATTTTTTCATTTTTTTAAACTTCAATGTGTGTAAATGACTCTGCAAATTCAGTATAACATTCTTGTTTTTTTCCTCGTACACTATGCTTAACTTATCCCATGCTTCTTTGGCCATTTTGGCATCTCAAAAGTGGGATTGCACATCTTCAAACACTACAAACAATATTATCAACTTGGCCTTCGAATTGGATCTATCAAACTATCTCTATTATGTTTTATTAGTTGCTGATCTGGTGACAGTACCATTCACAACAGCGTAAATCTCTTTAAACTCAAGTTGTTTCTTGATTTTTGTCTTCCATGTTGCATAGTTATTTCCTCTGAGAAGTTGTGAATCTGGACGAAATAAATTGGAGGAATTGGTACCCATTTTGTAGAATCCACTAACAAAGGATAAGGATCTTATCATTCTAGGTATACAGTCTCCCAATCTATATATTGCCAGTCTGATATACCAAACCTTTCTATATGCACGCCATTCTGATATACCCATCGGTACGTGGAAGGAGCTCGCCCTTTCGATATACTCGGAATTATATGAAAGAGGCATTGATGTATGTGAAATAATCTGATACATGGTACTATGATAGTACTGAAAGGGGTCTATGTGATTATTGACACCGGCTCAAAGAAATATCCTCATATGCATGCATAAATTTTCTATATACGCAGATATTTTCTCAGTCTATATTTAATTTGAGAAATTGTTCACAGACAGATGAGAGAACTCAAAGTGTGTGCATTGTGTCCTTATTACTCCCTATTGATTTAAATGTTTGATGCCTAGATGAAAGTGTTACAGCTATATTAGGCATTAAGTGCAGTAGTAGTCACGATGGATTTACCTGTAAGTTCTTCCAATAGGCACTATTTATATCGAATGCTACGAACGAGATCTGAAGATCTCGTAGGTGATACAGAACCAATTTTTTATTATTTTTGAGTAAAAATATTTTCCAGTTTTACAACAGTTACAATGGTTTGCGGTTGAATATGGTAACCTGTAAATTAGTACAATACACTAAAATATGCAATTTCATCTAGATTTTTGAAAAAGTTGAATGCCAGGCAAAAAAATCTTTTTCGGGGCCCTGGTGGCCTTTGGAGCTCAATATGGCTATCTGAGAAAAACACAGTAAAAAATATCTTAAAATGAATTTTTCAATCACCTTTCCTTTGGAAAAGGTTTCCCAAAATGAAAAAATATGTGAAATGGGAGAAAAAAATTACCTTGAAATTAGGGTTTTCTCCTCTAAATATGGGGTGGGATTTAGCGGGGACTAAGTAGTTTAGCATTGATTTAGGACTGCTAGATGTGGCAAGACTACCAAAAATATGCCGCTAAATTCCAATGTTTCAAAACTTGTTTTGGAGGTGGGGGTAGAACCTTGGACTTATTTCCCCCTAAACCCTTTGCACTATCCAACTCAACACTCTATGCGCTTGTTATATGAATTGAACAAATTTATATTTAAAAAATATGCTTGATATGATAACCTTTTGAAACTAGTCGAATAACCTATTAACCAGCTCGACGTGGTAGTGGAGAGGATCCACATGGCTATTTTTGGAGATAGTGGTGGATTTAGGATTTTCATTTTAAGTGGATCTAGACGCCTTTTAGCAACTATGAACATTTTCTACGATCATTGTTTTGTATTGAGTGCCTCTATTTTGATTGATCCATTGTTTGTTTTCATGATTTTTTTGGCTTTTGTGTAGGTTGCAAGGTCTTCATGGGCTTGATGTATTGATAAAATCTTGCTAAAAAAGTGAAACTTTCTGAGATCTTATGGCTTTAAGGCCCAGCTCAGTTGTTGGCAGTGTATAGTGGGCTTGGCCCATTTGATTGTGACTCTCCTGGAATGGGGAAAGGTTCAGGCCCAACTCAAATTGGCTTAGAGGATGGAACAAGGGTCTTTAAGTTTGCATAAGACCACAACCGTTACATTGTTAAGGGGCTCAAACCATTCTTGAAATTGATGGTGGGCATCCTGTTCAGTGTGAGTCGCCAATTACAACAGTGAACACAACTAATGTTTAGATACAAAGCCTCAAGACCTTCAAACAACACACCTTTTTGTGTTGGGCTCAACCAATGCAATGAATGACTCAGCTCGGTCTGAAACTCGAGGATCGGTGCAACATGCAAATGCACAACTAGATACCTTCAACACTTGGTCGCAATGCAAAATGGGGACCTCGTCACAGTTCCACTAATATCAACTTGCCAATGCAGAAGCTTGGTGTTTGGAAAAGTGCACAGCACAGTCAAGAGCTCGATGGAGAGCTTTGCAAATAGCTCAAGATCCTTCAAATATTCACTCTGCTAATTTATCAGAGACCAAATGCACCTCTAATTTTAGAGATAAAACCCCTAATCGTGGAAAAAGATTTTTTTTTAAGTTGATTTCTATAAACCAAAAAATGCTCCAGAAGTAATTTTTTCCTAGTGCAGGGGCACCAAGGCAAAAAAAAATCTTTTCTTTTACCTGGAGAATGACATGAGGTTTTGGGGATGCAGGGACAATCTAGGAAGTTTCTGGAGGCAACACTAGCTCTCCTGTGATGTGGTATTATTCTCCAAAAAAAACCTTCCTTCTTTAACCTCTCTCCAACCTGGCCAGGACCTTCAACTTGCTCTAGTACCAAATGAAAGTATCGAACAAGGGTGGAAGCCTGATACTTTTATTAATAATTAATCAAATAAAAAATACAATGAATGTGTTGTAATTCTTATAGGAATTGAACAGCCATGTGTAGACAAATGAGATGTTGAAACAATGCAACAATATACAATCTCATGCACATATAATTACAAAAATATGGTTTTAAACAATATAACCATATAACAAATAAAATAGAGACAAAATACTTGTACAGGAATACTATTCCCAATTACAAACAATAAATGGTTAATAACAACTTACCACTAATTAATAATTAACTAAGGTAAATGCATAATTAACCTAGGTAAACTAAGTTTTACCTAACAAGGTGGCTATGTCACCATTGCAGTGTTCGTCCAACACTCATATAAGGTAGGGTTTGGTCCCACTGTATGGATGGAAATATAGTTTGTGCTCCAGGCTACAGAAACATGGTGGATGTTATGATCCTTGTCTATGAATTTCACTAATACCTCAAGGTTTTGGTGTAACGGTTCATTACAATATATCTCCTTCACCTCCTCCAAGACATCAACCTTTAAAAACTTTAATCTTCAACAATGGTCCCTCCTCAAATAAGCTGACTTCGCAACCTCTTATAAAATTTGTCTCTATGAATGTGTAGACATAAAATCTATGCACTTGGGTACATTTCTAGGTCCTAAAGAACATTAATGTGTACATGATTCCTAATAAATAAAACTAGTATTTGACAAATTCTTTTGGGTGTTTTTATTTATCTCTTGCACTTTTATTGGCCTTATATATCTTACAACTCTTCTAATACTTGATTGATTTATCTTTTATGGCCTCAGACACTAGCTTCGAGTTAAGACAAAAATTCCCAAGTGCTCTTGACTTTATTTATCTTCTTCTTACTCTTTTGGGTCTCTTTTACTTATTGGTCACATTTTAAAATTTTGGGTTAGCATTCTAGCTATCAATTACAAAATTCAAATAATCGAATCATATATATACTTACTTATTTCTCTCAAATAAGGGGCCAAACACTATAATCATTAGTTATCATCACTTAAGGTTGCATAAAAGGAACAAGATCATTACAAGGACACATCTAGCACATACATATAAGCAATAAGGTATGCATGAATATGCATACATAACATAGGAGGGGAAGTTCATTTTATTCCATCTCACACATTTACACACTTGGATCAATCTAGATCTATCCCGCTATCATAGTGAAACTTGTATAAGAGAAACCCAGGGCATTATAACACACACATACATAAATAACTACATGGATTCTAAGATGTAGTGCATCATTCAATCATAAGATGACTCTTTAGGTAACTATCAGGGTTAGTTTGAATCCCCGTTATGCATCTTCTTTATTATGTTTGATGTGTTTTATAGGCATGTGCAACTAGTTATCTATTTTTTAAGGTTACAGGTATGAGTACAAAAATTGGAGAGAAACCAAAGTGATAAAATAGGATCAACAATGAAGATCTTCCAGCCTATAAAAGATCAAAACATGAGCATCTGGGTGGACACTATCACCCATGAACTCATGTCCTCCCATGGTCACTTCTATCATATGCATTCATGAGTCCTAAAACCATCAATGACCCTTAACAACACTCTTCCTAGTCTGTTAGCTTAAATCACTCCCAGGTTGCGTGAAATCAGCTAATTCACCTTCTCTCTCTCATTTGCTTAGGGTTTCATATTATTGCATGCTTTAATCTTGTGTCTTAATGTATTTTATCACTTGTATATCATTAATTATAGTAGTTACTCTGAAATTAAGTTTTAATTCCATTTAAATTAAATCATAATGGTGTTATTACTAATCATCCAGTATAAGAAGATAAAATCAAATAGGATGCAAATGAACAACATTTTTTAATACAAGATAATCATGTTAGTTATATATCTTCTTTGATAATGATAATACATCCATCTAGTGAATCAACTAATATGTCACATGTAATCCTTGACATTGTGTCTTGGAAATCAAGAGTGATCATGCATCCTTTATTCAAGTAGACTATTACGATTTCTCAACTTGTAGTTCGTCATGGTGATTATGTTAGAGTAGGTATTTACCTTAGCTCATGTTCACCTAGGTAATTTATTTACCTTTCTTGTATTCATTCTCACCAACTTATGTGTGTGGATATTTATTTTATCTTATTTAGATATTAGGGGGATATTATCTACTTTTTAGGTATAGTTCTTTCCTTGATCTATGGTATTGACTGGATCCTTGATGTCTATTTCTTTCCTAAATCTATGGTCTTGAATAGTTCTTTCCTTAATTTAGGGATTGATCTATGACCTTTAATTTTTCTTAGATTGTTATTCCTTTCCTATATAAGCAAGGTTCATTATCACTGTATTTCATTGAGTTCCATAATAATATATGTTATTGTTGCTCATTTGTTTGGAAAGGTTTTATTAAAGTTATTTCGGAAAATTACTTTTATCTTATTGATAGTGGTGTTTGATTAGGATCTGATTTCTTGGCTTTGTATGATCTGGTTATCATTCCTTTTAGAATATTCATATTTACTAAACATGACATCTATGCTTTACTAACTTGGAACCTCTGAAGATTATCCTTCCTTATTTCTTAAAAACATGTTTCCTCACACTTTATTTTTTCCTGTATTTTTTTGTGTCAAGACTTATTTCATTGTCTTTATCTACACTACAAATGTTAGTATGTGTTTTTATATTCTCTCACCCTAATCAATTTCACATAATTCAATCAACCATTTTTATTCAAATCAACTATTATATTGCACATGTATATTAAAACAAATTCTACATTGCTCAATCAACATCAAGACAATACGAATCATATCTAAACATACCATTAATCAAGAATTGATCCCACAGAGATACCATAGGTGCTCCAAAAAATTAACCCAAAACACACACATCATATGTTAAAAATGAAAATATAAGGAGGATCATGCCCTTCTCACTATATGTATGTATGTATGTATGTATGTATGTATATGTATGTATGTATGTATATATATGTATGTATGTATGTATATATATGTATGTATGTATGTATGTATATATATATATATATATATATATATATATATCATCGTTATCATCCTTTCTCAAAACCTCAATGATATTTTGAGAGCTTGAGGCCTTCTCTACATCTATGTGACCATGGGAACATGATCATGATATATATTGTTGCAACCACTCCTTTAGGATCCCTATCTCTTCCTTGGCCTCTACATATTGTTCATGCAAACTCATTAATATTGACACCATGTATTGCATAATTTTTGTCCCAAATGGAGGTTGGGTCCTCTATGTTATGTCTACTCATCTCCCATCCCTCTCACTCTATAAAATAATGCAAGTGACCATTTTCATGATAACTAGGTCAAACAGATAGGAAAAATCCCTGGTGACATCATTATCCCACTCTAACATCTCACTAACTAGAACATCACCAAGGATGTTCTTGGTCAAGGTCCTCATGGTTGCATTGACAACCATCATCTAATACACATCACTTGATAACACATATACATACTAGAGAAAAATAACTCAATATTTTCAAAATTTATCACATTAATTCGTTACAAGATACTATATACACAAATCACAAGATAGTTATTCTAAGTAATTATTACAGCTACGACATCATCTGCATGGGCATATCCCCCACTTACATTATCTTGTCCTGTGTGTGGGGGCATCTCTATGTTTTCTCCTCCTCTGAAAAATTATCCACCTCCTGGGATATTTATGATAACAAGAAACAATAAAACCCATTGAGATTCTATCCACCACTACTTATAAGTTCAATTACATACCACATCATTAATGACACTTATAATCACCATAGTGTCTGCCTCATTGACTAATGGGGAAATAGTTAATATGGTGTAAATCTCAATTGAATCCCATTTCTTAAAGTTGTGTGTATCAATCTCCTCCACACATATAGTGTTAGAGGCACATCCTATATTAAGCCAAACTAATGTGTCACACACTCATACTGGTAGATATACCATACTCTAGGATGTTGATCCTCTAAACACATCGTATGTCACACTTGTCGAAGCTCTACAACATCCTCTACTCATCCCCAAAAGTATTTTTAATATCTTCATGCAATCCCACTAGGGGTCAACCTATCTAATATAGCTCAATATAATGTGTTCTTTAGGCCTCACCTCTTAGGAATCACCCACCATGCTACAAATGTCTCCAAATGTGTCTAGTTAACCCTAAGACCTAAAATTATAAACACTACAATTCTATGCTCATATGCCCCTATGTGTAACAATCTCATTAATCTCACATCATCATTTTGTCTCTCTAAAGTAAACATGTACAAATCCTTGTATAAGTGGCCTATAATACACTTACTCTAAACATATTTGACACGGTCATACTCTATTGACTAACATGTCTATCAAAACTTGTATGGGATTGATACCTGACCACCATCTACTATGACAAAATATGATAACAATATTATAATAAACTTCTACAATCGTAGAACCCAATCTATCATAATTGAACTCAGGTCAGATCTACAAGGTTGTCTATCCCTAACTAAAATCTTCACATAATGTGAATTTGATATGGCACTTTTATGGGTAATACATGCACACTATCTCCCATTATTAGGAACCTCAAAATATAATATACTTACTCTATGGTCACAATCATCTCTCATGCAGGGATCCAAAATATGTAATTATTTATGTTCCACCACTAACACAATGTGGTGATCAGGTGCACATTTTGGGAAACTTCCCCTAATCTAGCTACATTTCATAAATTTACCCTTTCCAATGCGTCCCAACCATCCTCATTTAGGCCCATTACAAGAAATTTCTCCATATGGTGACTGTTAGAGCTTAAACTTGAACTTTTCCCAGATCATGTTGAACTGAGATGGGAAACAATGGGACTGTATCTAAGTTTTGGGACCTTGCACACTTGAGATAGACCTCCAGAGACTTTTGGTTCCTCTACATACTTCTACTACTACTACTCCTAATGTTGAAATGGAAATCCTAATATAAACATGTTAAGGGACCATGGATAGATGGATATGAGGAAAGGGAAAACTAATCTAATAGAGGTGATAGCACCAAAAAGAAAAGGGGGGTGAACATGATCAAGTTTGAGTGAAAAGTAAGGAAATGCATAGAGAGAGGATAGGCATGCGTATCACAGTCTAAAGTACATTTTTCTTTCATTCTCATGAAGCACAATTAGTAAATAAAATTCATGGACATGAGATGGTACCACTAACACACAATGCAAAGGAGAGGCAAGGATAAGCAATAAAATGGGTTAAGGCAGAGAGTTCCCACAAAACCAAACTTCTATTACTTCCAGAAGTATGCAATAAATTAAAATGGCATATGAGGTTGATATCCACATGCAGAGACAATTTCTAAAATCTTGCAACACAAAAATGCAAGGTAATGCCTAAATAATGCCTTTACAAAGTGAAGGAGTCCAACCCTTTATAATGAGCAATGTTCTTACATTTATAGAAGAATGAAGGGAAGAAGAAGAGGAGAAAGGAGGGAAAATCAGATTTGAATCTTCAACCACCAAAAATAGTCAATGAATGTCTGTAAATCCACCTGAAAAAATATCATATATGCTTCCCTACATCTTTTTGGTGTGTAAGAGAAGGAATGATGCAAGATTTCAATGAAATTCGGTGGTTAGGTCAATCATATTTTATATTAATGGATGGAAGTGTGTTTCCCTGTTTCTCTCCTACCTAATCCCACAAAAATTTGAACTTGAGTGATCTGTAGTGTAGCCCATGTCAATAACTATCCAATAAGACAAATAATGCCCAAATCTAATCCATGTAGTAATATTTATGGTGATATGAATTCTGTAGGTCGAATTGACACGTGGCACATGCATACTGGCTAGAGGAATCAGTGTATTCTTCATATGTTTTTTCATTTCTTCCAAGTGTCACACCTTGGTTTGTTATAAGGATTCAATTCCCAACTATCACATTATAACTGGTTATGTTTAGCACACTCAATTCTGATAGGTGCCACATGGCACAGTAACTGATGTAAAATAAGGCGTGAATGTACACGAAAGGGAGAAGTGTGGAAGAAGAAAGAGAAGGCACCCAAAATTAACACATGTGGGAGGAATGGGAACATACTTATAGGATATAAGTATGTAGGTAGGGAATGATCATATAGAAGGTGAAGCATGGTAGCGAGGAAGGGGGCACACAAGAATGCCAGGGACTTAACTAATTTGGGAAGTAAGTGTGAGGTGCACACAAAGGGTGCATGAACTATTGGGAGAAAGGTGAGTGCATAGGGTGTCTGCACAAGAGGAATAATGGAAGGAGATAGAAGAAAGAGAAGGAAAATGAAGGGAGTGCAAGAGGAAGACAATGCATGAGGTTGCGTGTGAAACTGCAACCAAGGAAATAGTGCCAAGGGGACAACTAAGGTGCGTGTAACCTGCAATATAGAACTCAAGAACCATATGTAAGTTGTCAGAATAACTAGAGGAGTTATTTTAGACAACAACAAACACCACAGAAATATTTGTGATGGACATATCTCTATAATCAAAAATCAATTAAAAAAATAGATCATTAATTGTCAAGTAAACCATTGAAAAAATCAAATAACACGTTAATACACAGCTATACGCCTATCTCATTCACTTTTTCACACATTAGGTTAGGACCGTACAAATGTAGTCATTATAATATGAATTTGGGTTGGAACTTTACATAAGTATGTGTTGCTAAGTATGAGTTCAAAAATGGACCATTCGGTCATACATACCATGGTGGACTCAAATTTGACAAAATTGTCAATTTTACAAAAATGCTGAAAATCACTACTATTTTGCAACAAAATCACAAGTTGTTTACACTTACTAGCTCATAATTTTTCTATACTTGAATTTCATCTTCCACCTATTTAAATCTCAAGTGTGAGGCATCTCTCTCTCTCTCTCTCTCTCTCTCTCTCTCTCTCTCTCTCTCTCCTCTCTCTCTCTCTCTCTCTCTCTCTCTCTCTCTCTCTCTCCAAAGGCATTATCACTCACAATAATAATGAAATAACTATTTGAATTTTCTACCACACTATTTATGGTAAAGGGTCCCTTTTGGGCCTATCATCACATATCATGACCAACCTCTACCGACTATTTAATATCTCAAATTTCTACACTCCATATCTCAGCCCCTATTTCTTTGATTTTTTCATCGTTTATGGCAATAAGATCGTTTTTTCCCCAAATTTTGTACTAAAATGTGATGATACTTCATTTAACCTATATTTGGGACATGTGACTCTTTATCTACAAAATTATATCCACTATATGCCTATCTGATGACTTTAGTTCTTACTTTCAAAGTCACTCTTTATCAAAAATTCAATACTCTTTTATTTTATTATATTAGAATTGGTCTCCCTTACATTGTCTCTACAAATCCAATACTCATCTATCAAGATGTAGTCTCAGTTTCACAGCAACTAAAAACTCAATACGCTCTTATAGAACATTAATCCATGGTTATTATATCATACACAGTCTCTCTTTCGCAACTACAATCTATACTTTCTCATTATACCAATTTACTTACTTTATTGGTCATTACTTCTATTATTTACACTCACAAACAACGTGATGTCACTCTAGTTTTTATTAATAATTCCTCTTACTCCCAACACTTTATTCAATTCTAATGACACAAGTTTAAAAATTTATCAACCCTTACTTTAGTCTCAAGTGATTCTATTTTTTATCATCCCTTCATTAAAAGGGAGGTAACTATATGGGTTTTCTATGCAATGTCATCCCCTCCTATACAAATCAATATGGAAACCTAAGGACCAAATAATCAACTCTAGATACAAAGATGCATGAACACTATGTTACTAGTGCATACAATGTTACATTTTTACAAATGTAGGGGTGAACACCTATCAAAATTACAAGCTATAAATAATATATTTATTATAGTACACTCATAGGATGCATAGTGACAACTTTGCATGGTTTATTTTTTCAAATCTTTTGGAACCTAGATTTATCGATAGTGGTGTGGTCTTGTAGTATGGGAAACATTATTTTGGCTAATTAGGACTCCCTATAAGACTCTTACCTTGGTGTTGGGACACACCCAATTCCTACCAAATTATCAAACACATATTGGGGATTGATCATCCCCAACTCTCCAAGTATGCTAAGTCAAATTTCCACATCTCAAAATACACCTCGTACATCTATTACACCCTTAGACAATTATAGAACACTACTCCCTATATCCGTATGGGTCACATAGGTGGGCCATGTTGTTCGTCACATTTTTTGTTACTCTATTGACACACTTAATATCTTCTTGTGCTTTAACACTATTACTACACTCTTTTTCTCCTTTAAACTAGTAATTTTTATTTACAATATAGAGGCGGTATAAATGTAGACACTAAATTTGACATAAAATATTCATTACATCATGCTTCTGTTAGCATAATTTAGCATAGGCATATTTATTGCATTTTATTGCATTGTATTTTATTTAATAATGTGCAACATGTGCACTCTAGTCTAGTGACTTGCATTCAATATTGTTATGTTGGATAGCATTCAATATTGGTATTAGTAGTAATTACATGTGCATGTGAGATGGGTCTTATCATCTCGTAGTTGGTGTCTGCTAGGGTGTCATGTCTATCTATATGAGGCTGTCTAATATCTATAAATATTACAGCTCTTGCATTGTAATGTAATCTGATTTCATGATCAATAATATTTGTGAGGCTTCTGTCCCTCTTTGGTCATTGCAATCTTATTCTATTCTATCATTTTGTATCTAAGCTATACCATTATTATCAGCTTCTGGAAAACTTTATATATTTGTTTACTAAACAACAATTAAAATTAGCCTTGGTGGCGCAAGTTCTTGTTTTTTCACTTTTGTATTGCTTGATTTCTCTTCTAAATTGTGAATAACTTGATTCCTCTTTATGTTTTTATGTTGTGTCACAAATATCTATGGAATTTGTAATTATTTTATTTACTTTTGGTGACTTTGGTCTAAAACTATACAAATTGATCAGGTCCATACTACGGTCTTGACTGAGATGTACGGTCTTGACCTTTTGTGATTTTTTGGTCCTTTCTTGCCATTAAGTATCTTAGTTACTCTTTTATCTCTTTCCTCTTATTTTTTTTGTTAGTTTTGTACTCCAACAAGATTAGAATTTCAAATTTATTTACTCCTATATGTATAATTTTGCCTTTAATATTTATAATTTGACAATAACTTAAGTACCAAATATTGGCCTAGGAAAGCAATATTATTATCTTCAGGCTGCATATCACAACACATGAGGGTATAAATCTATTTTACACATCTACATACAAGGGTTTATATGGGAGAAAAGTAGTATATCCCTCTATTGATGTGGAATCACAAGGAAAAAACTAGTTCAAAGGTTTTTCGATTGTATGCACACTCACACAACATACTAGGAGAAATAAATTTAGTCTAAAATGGAGTGTATCGCTTAGTGACTCACAAATGGAGTGACCATTGAGTTCAGTCTAACTCAAGTATTTACATCTTCTATTTTTATCTAATTAGTGCTCAAGGTTTTTTTTGGAAGACAATTTTGTTTGCAAGTACATGTGTGAAAATTAGGGACACATGTGAATTTGAAGACATAAAAAGGTGACACATGTGATCACTAAGTGGCATAGGGAAAAATGTAGTTCTACCACATACAAGTCCAAGATAGTAAATTAGGGTTAGTTTGTGGGATCTGGTCCTGATCTTTTGTACAGTCTTGTCCCTGCATAGTGTGAATAAGAAACAATTGATCTAAACACCTTTATAACTCTTCATACTTTCTAGATATGACAATGAAATAGTCATAAGTTGATCTAAATTAGCTAAGAAATTTTTAATACCCTAGTCTTACTTCCAATTTCTCTATCATTTTGACATGTTTGCAAATAACCTAGTTTTCATTATATAATGGTAAATGATTGTGTTATTCTTTTCCCTATAACATATAGTATTCAATCCTAATTAAAAATTAATTAGATTTTATCTCTTTTAATTAATTTAGGGTTGATATAGGAACTAAAAGGACCCAAAAGGCATGGGTTCCATTTTATGGAGAAGTGACCATTTGGTGTTGGGGCATCTAGGTTTACAAGATATCCTGTATAGATAAAAAATAGTTAGAGTAGTTTGTGTTACATTATGTTTTATTAGTGTTATGCTCAAATATCTTGTGTAAGGTTAGAGTTGTGTGCATGTCTATTACATAAGTTCAACTCTACTACACAAGATGTGCAAGTCTTACAAGGAATCACAAACATACGTGGAAAATACTAAATATTATGAGTATATTTTTGAAGTTACAGAACACTGAGAGTCTATTTTAAATATGACTAAGTCATATAATTAGGTCATTTAGGCCTTAACATCATATTATTCCCTCAATTTTATGAGTCTAATCAGGTGGCTTGTATGCATATATAAATAAAACTTGATTACCTTAGGGATGGATTTCAAATCATAGAGTGTGACGTTGTAGTGCCCACTTCCCTTTTGACACCTTTGGATGCTTATTTTGATATTGTTGTTTATGTTATGGATATTATTATGGTTTGATTTAGTATGATGTTAGCTATTTGATAATGGATTATTATGATCTTGATTTGGTTATGATACACGATGATTATTAGAGACACTCATATATGGATGAGGATATACTATTTGACATGTGATTTTGGATATTGTGACTAGACTTAGAAATGGACATTATATGATAATGATATAGTTGTGGATATAGATTATAAGTGATATTGTTAATTGCCTTGATGTGGTTGTGATTCATATGTATAGATGATTATGTGGTTTTATTTTTATCATGTTAGATGTTCTTATATGGCCATAAGGCCGAAGGAGGTATTTGTGTTTTTCAAGTTAAAAATCACAACAAACATCGGGGGATTGGAGACCAACCACAATGGAATTCTAGGTGAATTCGACAAGGTCACCATGGCAACTTGTTTTATTGTGTTGTGTTTGTTGTTGTTAGGGATTCCCATGGGGGTAATCACCTTTATATGTGACCATGGGTTTTGTGTAATTATTAATGTGGTTAATTTTTTATTACTGTTGTATGTATTTTATTAGTAATGTGTCCCTTTCTTTTATTTAATTAAAATTGTGGTAGATTAATGTGAGAAATCATATGGTTAAAATTTAAATAAATAAAATTGAGATATGGGAAAGTAATAATGGAAGTTTTTGGCTCTTTGTATTAAATATGTAAGGGATGTGTAAGTCATATTTTGGAGTATGAAACACTCCACCTCCTTGGAAATTCGAATTTTTCCTTGGGGGTTGTTTTTGGAGGCTTGTGGGACAAGTAAAACTTGTCCCATACCTCTCAATTTAATTTACCAGCCATACTTATGGTTGGAAGGGTGATTTTAGACTTTTATAATGCATTTTATTAATCATGTTGTATGTTTTAATTGCACTTTCTTGATGTTTTAAATTTGCAGTCCTTTGGGTTGTGGGCTTTTTGGAGTGTGCAAGTAAATTGTCATATTTTCACCCACCTCTTTATTGTGCTTGGGAGAATGAAATTTTGTCTTTTGTGTTGGAGTTGAGGATGTGTGATGTGGCATCCTACATGGATCCACATCATCCTCTTCTCTTCCCTCTTCTATAAAATTCAAACTCTTTTCTTGATTTGGGTTGTTGAATCATTTTTGCATGCTTCCTTGGGGTGAATTTTCTTGTGCTTGGAGCTCTTGCTCTTGGAAGGAGTTTGGAAGGATTTTCTTACTTGTTGGCTATTGTTTTGGGACTATGTTCTTGGCATTAAGAGTTTTCTGTTTAGAAACCGAAGCTACCATGGAGAGGTAGGAGCCTAGTTCCTCCTTTTGTTGTTATTTCTTTAGTGTTTGTATGAATGGTGTATGTGCTTTGTGTAATTGTTGGCTGGTTGAGTAGACTGCCATAGGGATGGTTTAGGAGAAGGCTATGGGGAATCCATGTGGGGGGGGAATAAGGAAATGTCAGTGGAATCATATTTGTGGAGGGAGTTTGGGTTTGGGATCTACCATGGAAAATAAATAGCATGTATTTCTTACTTTGTGGGGGGCATAAGGAAATCTGTGGGGGACATAAGGAGGGATTGTGGGGGGGCATAAGGATACGTGTGGTGAAAGTTATTGGTGGTTTGTTCTGGTGGATTCCCAATTCCCATTAGGAGGCATAAGTAGCTTCCCTAATAGTCCTTAGTCCTTCGGATTGCATGATCAAGCCTGAGTTATGTTTGAATGTTTGCAAATGCAGTTGTAAACTGTTGTTTTTGTTTGGACTATGTTTTATTTTGAATTATGCATGTTGAAAGAATGTTGTGTGTTTGTGGAATCCAATTATTGCCATGGGTTGAATCACACCTATTATTGTATTATGGTTGGGGCTTGGGGGCCAATGATGAAGGATGGCTTCTCCTTTCATTGGATGTATTGGTTGGGTAGAGAGCGTTGCCTTTCCCCCACTTTTGTTGTGATCAATTTGGAGGAAAAAGAAAATTTGCATGTTGTTGTTCTGGATCAGAAGAAGACATTTTTGCCATCCCCTTGTGAAATTTATTTCATTTGTAACCTTTCCCACTTTGAAGTGGATGAAATTGTAATATATTCATGAAGAAAAGATGTTGCAATTGGTTATGAAAGTTGTATATTTGAACTATGAAGGATGTTTATACTCTATTCTGTTATTGGAAAGAAAGAAATAGAATTTTGTTATTTGCATTCAAACATTGAAAGATGTAAATTTGTATAATGGAAGTCAATAAAGAATTGAAATATCTTCCCTCATATGCATTGTTGTGTCGAATTGGAATATCAATTTGTTATTAGAATCCCTATTTTGGAAAAAGAAAAAAAAAATAGAAGAAACACGTGAGATGTAATTGCATTATTTTGCCTCGTTTCAAAAATATGATTTTGGGAAAGATAGAAACTGGATTCTTATTTTTTAATGATTACTTGAAGAAGGAAAACACTTAAGTCTACCATGGTTTGAATTAAATGTTTCATTGTAAGGAAAAAAAGGGATAATTAGATATATGTTTGAAAAGAAGAAATGCACATGGAAATAATGCAGTATTTTGTATATTTGAAAATGTGTAAAATGGAATTCAGCATTACATTTTGAATTAGAATGGGTTGTGTAAAACAATTGAATGTATTATATTAGATTAGAAATGAAATACCACACTTGAATGATGAAATTGATATACAGATTTTCTAGAAATGGATCCCTGTTGTAAATTTAAAAATGACAAATAAATTTAATCAAAATGCATAGTTTGGGCCTGCACATAATAATTGTTGGACCCCTGGAATATTGGCCAAGTATGAAGGTGCATAGGTGCATAAGGTCCTAGTTATGAAAAGGCAGCGCAAGGCAAAAGCACGTGAGAGAAAGGTTTAAGAAAGCACATAGCACATGTGCGACACACGAAAAGGAGGCCCGGGACTTAGTCAAGTTGAGAACCCAGGGAAGAACACGTGAAAAATGTGATCGGTTGTGCATGTGGATAAGATGTCAGCCTGGTGATAGGCTGGCCTGGGAAAGAGCATGCCTTGGATGGAATATTCTAGAAGAACATCATGAGATAAAGTGGAAATCTCAAGCCTGGAGAAGCATGCTCACATGGACCACATTCAACACTTGGCACCAGATCTGAGGACACTAGAAGGTGAGTTGGTACTGTAGGAGAGTTATAAATACAAGTTCCTGTGGAGTATAAGAGAGACAAGGTTGAGATATAATGGGTTAGAGAGAGTGGGAATTGGAATATAGATCTAGAGAGTGAGTGGAGCTCTACAGAGATGCTGTGAGGTCTCTATTAATGGATAATTGCATCCTAGGAGAGAATGTCTTGGGCATGGAATTGTAATATTTATTTTGATAGCTTAGTTACACAAGTCCAATAATATACATGACTATGGTCTGTTGTCTATGACACTCTGTAATGAATCAATGAATGTAATGAGGTTACCGATATAATATATACATGAAATCCATGGTTCTAATGCATATTTTCTCCTCTTATAAGTTCTCTTTCCTTTCATGCTGTGTATGAATGCTTGTATAATTCTTTCTGTCATAATGCATGTTCTTAGATTCTATTTACAACACTCAGTCTAAAATGACTGCAAGGATCTAGAGGCCATTCTGAGCCCTATGGTTCTTGTATGTCTTAAAATTTTTACACTAATCACAGATGATGCTTCCCATTATACTCACATAAAAGAGAGACTCGGTTCCCGTGCGTGCCTCGGGTGAGTGCTCATTTTTCATTGGGTGATAGGCTGACGTGCATGGGGTTCCTTCCTTTTGTGACGAGAGTAAAAATGACTACATCTTGGTTCTGTTGCCGGGACCTCTTTTCAAAGTGGGATATAACATACATCATTATCTATGTAGTGAGGAATGACAGAGCGGTTAACATTGAAAAATGTTGAATCACGATTCAAGAGCACAGAGGATGAGTTTTCTCAGAGATTCAACACTGGACCTGATTTTAATGCACGTAGATGGGTAGAAGAGAACCTCTACCATGATCTATATGTGACCTTCTTCTATTACTTCCCAGTAGAACTATATGAATGGCTTTTATCCTATGCATCTAGATCAAGTTGGCATTATGGATCACATGTGTGGACCAAAGAAGACTACCAAGGGTTGCAGGATGTAGATCTGACATGGAACCGTGCTATAGATCATTGGTTGAGAAGAGTACTAGCTAGCTACACTCTGGAGTACACCATTTCTAAGTATTTTTTTCTAGAGGTTGATGAGTTTGAATTTCTGTGAGAACCTAGAGGAATGTTTTTACATGTTATTCCTATATCCATGAAGATATTAGTGGTTACCATGAGTTTAGAGGCACTCCCAATGGCTGGCTAAACCATTCTAAGCGTTGGGTAAGGGATCTTGGGTGGAGGAAGATGGAAGATATCATGACAGAGAAGGAGAGGGAAGAGAGATGGCTCAAGTATAGTGGAGCACATGAAAGGGAGATTGCTAGATGACGTGAGGCTACTAGTGTGATGGATCTATGGAGACAAAAGTTACGGGAAGGATTTGAGATTCATGTGGAGGACATAAAACCTAAGTAGTTTGTGCTACCCCATCTTGGAAATCACGTGAGGGAGACCCCTTAGGCTTCTGGTGATAGTTTGTCACACGAAGAAAGGAGATTCATTAGCACATAGCTTAAACCACCTAGTGACCAAGCCCTGATGCTTGGTTTTCCCAAACTAGGAAGAAGTGTTATTGACCCAGTTGATATCAGTGGAAGAGACAGATCTATGCCTAGGAGGTACAACTTTTTAGTTCCTTCTTCTATGGATGCACATATTCCAGTATTTGGAGGAGTCTTTGAACAAGGCACAAGTGTACAAGATTTTGGTCTCACATCAGGGAGTGGCATGGGATAAAGTAGTGGTAGTGGGGCACTATCACAGACTATTGGCATAGAGTTTAGTGGGACCATGGGGGCACTTTGCATAGTTCCTATATGCCCTATTGGACCTAGTGGTTCTGGTGGATCTGGAGGCATAGGACCTGGTGGGCCTGGTGGATCAAGCGTTAGAGGAAACAATAGAGGGAACCAAGGCTCAAGCTCAGGAGGATAGGGACCCTAGCCACCGCCTCAAGTATACTTTGAAATGTCTCTACATTTTCTAGATTACATAAGCATTAAGGATGATGCGGAACATGTTCACAAGTGTGAACTACTATGGTGCGCGAAGGGTATCACAACCACAAAATGGAAGGCTAGTCAGTTTATAACCACATTGCAAGGGTGCGTTCATAGTTGGTATAGGAAGTATGACCCTCATCAAATTATGGTGGACTATACTACCTTAAATAGTGCATTCTTGGTAGAGTTCCACATTCTTGAGTTTGAGTAGAAGATCATCAGCACTTTGAAGGAGATTCAACAAGGAATGGCAGAGAGTGTGCAAGAGTATGATGAACACTTTAAAACTCTCTTGTCTAAATTATCATATGATATTCATCCCTCTCAGCATGCACAATGGTTTGTTGGAGGATTAATCACCCCTTTTAGAAGGGCCTTGTCTCATAAAACCTTTACAGACCCGCGCAAAGCATTAGAAGTTTCCTTGCACATCAAGGCTATTGGTAGTATTGATACTGGTGTTAGCCCGTTCTTAGAGGCTCAGATTGCTACTATGGCCAAACAGTTGGAAAAATTATCTGCAAACACAGCCCATGAGACTCGTAGTGGTTTATGGTGCACAAATTGTGAAATAGAGGGACACGTTAAGGATAATTTCCCCCAGAGGATGGTACGCACTGTGACGGTGGATTGTGAAATTTTTCATGGGGACCATGATGCAAGTAGATGTCCCTTTCGACAATGTGAGATCAGGAAGAATGTATCTTGTTATTGCAAAATTTTCACCTCTACAACCATGATAATAAGGACTGTAGGCTCATTGATCATATCCATGAGGCCATTGATCATGGGGTGTGCCAAACTAGCATTGCCAGTGGTTCCAAGGAAAAATGATCACCATTATGAGGAGCGTGTAGAAAAAGGCACGCATGGAAGAGGTTTTCAAGGAGGATTTTTTGGTCGAGGTAACCATGGAGGAGGAAGGAGTGAGTTCCCATGCAGAACCTATTTCAACTATAGATCTACAAAACACTACAAGCGTGAGTGCCCAGACCTATTACAGTGCTCATGGTGCAGAAAGAAGAATAAGTATGAGGAGTGCTTGGAATTATTTGATCACATGAATCAGAAGCACCAGAAGGACAAGGGTGTTGTAATGGTCAGTATCAAGAAGGAAGACATACAGTGGATGCCTAGGGTAACACAGGATGGAGGTTTGGAACCTATCTTGGTAAAACCAAGGAAAGAAGCCGCGTGCATGAGAGAGGTGCCAAGATAGAAGACCCTGGTTATGAGGGAGGAGGTTGTTCATGGAAAATATCCAGACCCCACACATCAAAAGGAGATATATCAGGACACCATGGATGTTATTTGAAGTTTACAAAGGGAGATCTAGTGTCTAAAGAAGCAATCCAAGAGAGAGGAACAAGGAAGGAGAGTCGAGGTACAAAAGGATGACCTAGATGAGGTCAAGGAGGTGTGTAAAATGTTAAGGCAGGAGAATATCATTCCCTTACTAGGATCCTGGTTGAGAGAGAAGGTACCATGTGCTAGAGAAGAGTGCAAGAGACAGGTCTTGCACGTGAATTCCCCCTCACAACCTCGACTATGACAAGGAGATTACGTTGAATGCAGTTGTAGATGGATGGCTCCTCAGCAATATCCTCATTAACACAGGCATAGAGATTAATGTTCTGAGTTTGGATGCATGGCATCATATGGGAAGACCTACATTACAACCATCTTTGAATGTGTTGTATATGGAGAACAAGACTAAGGAAATTCCCATCAGTGTCTTGAAGGATGCATCTATTATTATTCAGGGAGCCAAGTTTATTAGGGACTTTGAAGTCTTGGCGCTCGCCAAGGTGAACAATTTCCCAACACTGCTTGGGCGCCCTTGGTGTTACAAGAACAATGTGGACCTTTGGTTCAACAAAGGGTACATCAGCTTCGAGAAAAAGGAGGAATGGGTTATTATACCCCTGGGTGATGGGAATTTGACACCCTATATTGAATCATTGGGAGAAGAATTTCTAAACAAAATTTATGTGCACTCAATCAGAGACCCTGAGATGATACACATTACTAACAGGGTTATCCAATTTGAAGATGTTCAGTCAGTGAGTGATACCACCAGTCTGGCATGTGATAATTGGGTGCATGGAACTTATGAATTAATGGGATGGCAGTTGAGAGGGTCGGTGACCAAGCTTACAAAGGTGCACATGATTAGATGCCTTGGAGGAAAATAACTACCCAAGTATTCAGGAGGAGCCTTCCCTGAGATCTTTTTACATGAGGTAGAAGCTCAGTGGAAGGATGAGAAGGAATGAAGGAAGATGTTAAGTTATGTCTTGCTTGGTATAGCAGCTTGGTGGTGGGCCACACAACAGGAGAGCCTTTTATAATAGCGCAAGGTAAGTATTGCTCTCTTTGTCAAATTTTCTAGGAGTAATGTACCCACCATCATCAAAGAGTACCATGGGAAGGAGCCCACCTCTTTCCATATCCAGGAGTGTGAATGGGTCAAGAGAGAAGGAGTGAAGGCTTTTCCACCATCCCTTTCAGTGCACAAGTTATATTCTACACTACATGGTTGTGCGCATACATGGTACATTCATTCGGAGACACGCCGCTAGATAAGGAATTGGCAAGACTTTACGGCTAAACTTATTCAAACCTTTGAATATCGAAGTACCAAGCCATCAGTTGATAAGGCCTTGCAGGGTATCAAGCGCCTTACCACAAGGGATATTGCCAGGACAAAAGATAGGTTGTTAGAATTACTAGGTGAACCAAGATTGGAGGTGCGCTTTGAAGAAGAAGAGGAAGCAGAAGAGTTACAGCTTGAGAGCGCATGTTTAGAAAAAGAGAAGGGAAATTTAGTATATGTGATTGATGGAGAGGAATCAGAAAGCTTAGATGTTATCCATTCTATAGGGACGTGCGAGGTAGTGGACAGTACAGATTCTCACATGTGTTTCTACCATGAGCCTTTAAAGACAAAGAAAGTTAACATCAGTTTAGGAGAAGAGCCTAAGGAAGCTATTATTAGAGATTACTGGATAGAGAAGGAAGTATCAAAGATCATTGATCTATTGCATGAATTTGAGAATTCATTCCTGTGTGGGTAACATGAGCTCAAAGGTTTTCACCATTCCTTAGAGGAAATGAAGATAAAACTGAAGGATGGTGTGCACCCAGTTAGGAAAAGGCCCTACCAGATGATTCCTAACTTGCGTGTGAAGGTCAAGGAGGAGATTGACAAAATGATAGCTTCTGGGATCATTGAGGTAGTGGAAGAATCAAAGTGGATAAGCCTGATGGTAATCAACATCAAGAAGGATGGGTCAATTACAATTTGTGTGGATTATAGGGAATTGAACGTAGTTTGTTTCATTGATCCATTTCTGACCCCCTTCACTGAAGAAATTTTGGAAGGATTCGTTGGGCACAAAATCTATTCCTTTACGAATGGATTTTCAGGGTACCACCAAGTCCGGATTGCAAAGGAAGACCAGGAGAAGAAAAATTTCACCATCGAGTGGGGAAGTTTTTCATATACAGTCATGCCCTTTGGGTTGAAGAATGTGTCTTCTATCTTTTCACGCATAGTGGTGCAAGAATTCCAGGACTTCATCCATAATTTTCTTCAGGTCTATTTGGATGATTGGACAATATATGGTCCGGTTAAAGACCATTGTGATAATTTGAGGTTCATGTTTGAGAGGTGTAGGCAGTTGAGGATATCCCTCAACATTAAGAAATGTGTTTTTGATACACCCTTTGGCACTTTATTGGTGCATATCATATGTAAGGAGGGCTTGCTGGTAGATCCTGCTAAGGTTGCAATCATTTTAGGGTTAAGGTAGCCTACTAGCTAGAGCGCAGTGCGTAGATTCCTTGGGCATATGGGCTATTATAGAAAATTCATTAAGGGATATGCCAAGATTGCCACACCATTAGAGGAGATGCTTAAACATAAAAGTTCCTTCCATTGGGGAGAGGTGCAGCAGAGGGCATTTGATACATTAAAATATAGGCTTATTACCATGCCTATTTTGCGGTTTCCCTCTTGGGATAAGCCCTTTCATGTTCATGTAGATGCCTTAAGGACCACCATTAGAGTAGTGCTTGCACAGCCATGTGAAGGGATTTTTTATCATCCTCTCTGTTTTGCAAGCAGGAAGCTGACACCAGTAGAGAAAAATTATACCATAACTAAGCGTGAGGCATTATCAATGATCTATGCGCTTTTCAAGTTTAGACAGTATCTATTGGTAACACCCTTTGTGTTCTACACTAACCACATGGAATTGAAGTATTTAGTGAACAATCCTATTCTACAAGGATGCATATGTCAATGGGTGTTATTGTTTCAAGAGTTTGAATTCACTGTTGTAGTGAAACCTAGAAAAAGAAATTATGGGCCTGATCATCTGTCAAGAATTGATTCTGGGGAGGACACTGAGGAGGTAATGCTAGATGTGCAATTATTTATATTGCGGCATGTGCCCTTGGATTTGGAAGATATTGCAATATTTTTAAAGGAGGGTGTGGCACCGGATGGAATGAATACATTGGAAAATAAGTAGTTGGCCATACACACCGGGCCCTACATGTTAATTAGTGGATACTTATACAAGTTGGGACATGATGAATTTTTATGCAGATGTGTCTTAGAGCATGAGCTCCTAACCATCATAGAGGAATCACATAGAGGAAGTGCGGGTGGGCATTATGTAGGTGATTCCACCGCGCACAAGATATTAATTGCAGGTTTGTGGTGGGAAACCTTATACAAAGATTGTATAGACTATTGTAAAGACTGTGACCATTTTCAATGCATTGGCAAACCAGGAAGGAGAGATGAAATGCCTTTGTGCCCTATTCCTAGCACGAAGCCTTTTGAAAAGTGGGTGATAGACTTTGTGGGACCTATTACACTAGTAGCACGTAGGACTGGGTCACGTTATTTCATCACTTGCATAGATTACTTGACAAGGTGGGCAGAGGTGGGCCCAACTAAAGACTGCATGGCAGCAATAGTGGCAAGATTCTTATGGGAAAAAATTATCACAAGGTATGGATGCCCGTTGAGTTTGACCGGTGATAGGGGTACATATTTCTTAAATGAAACCATGAGGATCCTATTATCAGAGTTCATGGTGGCTCATCACAAGACTAAGCCCTATCACCCACAAGAAAATGGAACTATGGAAGCATTAAACAAGATATTGAGTCATACCTTGACCAAAATTTGTAATGTCAGAAGACAAGATTGGGATGAAAAAGTATCGGCATTATTGTGGGCTTACAAGACAATGTATAAAAGGCTAAATAAAGCCACACAATTTCAATTGGTGTGTGGCACAGAAGTTGTTTTTCCGGTTGAATTTATGTTTCCTTATCTGGGAATAGCACGCACAAGAGGATTAGCTGATGAACAAGCAATGGAAGAAAGAATTGATGAGTTAATGAAACTAGATGAGAGATGATCACTCACCTGATGAAGCCAAACAATGGAAAAGGAAAAGAAAAAGGATTAACATGATTTCCATATTAGAAACAAGAAGTTTGAGGTTGGGAAGATGGTGTTATTATATGATTCTAATTTTTTGTGCCATCTTGGGAAGTTGAAAGTCCATTGGTTGGGTCCTTACACAATCTCGTACATCCTTGATTTGAACGCATGCTATTTACAAGAACTAGATGGGATGAGGTTTCCTAGACACTTCAATGGGAGTAGGCTGAAGCCCTACTATAAATAATTCTTCGTGGTGTGTGTAAATAAGGTAGTTTGTCCATTTAGTTCAGGAGCTTCCTTTATGCATTTTCCCTTTCTTGTGTTTCCTTTTGTGTTGTTGTTTTGTTTTGCGCCCTGGGCGCTGGTAACCTTATTACTATTTTTGGAGAATGTGTTAGTGCACAGAGGACCATGCATCACTTTAAGTGTGGGGTCGAGAAAAGTGAAGAAGCACATGATTAAAGTACCAAGGAAGTTGTGTTGAAAAGCCTTGTTGAGTAGTCGGGTTGAAAAAGGTATATAAAGAGGAAGATGGAAGAATGGTTGGTGTCAGGATAAAGCTACTTGTAGATCCCACATAGGATAAAGTGCATTAAAGAAACATGAGGTAGGGAAGAGAAAGAATTAGGATAGAAGAAGTGCCTTTGGTATGGGTTATGTGCATGCAAGAGTCTCCTGTCAGGTTGGATTGGTTACGTGCCAGAAGGTTGGAAGAGTTTTCACACAAGTTGGGTGCATAAGTGAAGGTGCTGAAGATGGGCTTTGTTTGAAAAAGCCACATTAAAATGAACAAAGTATGGTGGTAGTTGAAGTAGTATTTAATGTTCAGAAAAGAGAAAAACTATAAGTAAAGGGGTGGGGCACTCTCATTTTTTTACTTTGCGAAATAGAAGAGTTTGAGATATAAGCGAGTTCCATAAACTAGGGTTTTCAGATTCAATCAAGTGAAGGAATATCTGTGAGATTGAATCAGCCAGTTTGAGTTTGTGAACTAGAAGGGGTTACACAAGCGTGGAAAGAGTGAAGAGGCATTGTCTTGTGAATATTTTCATCCCAATTAGGGTTTGACAAACTAGGGAACGGGTTCAGAAGGGTTGTATCATGGATTTAAGATTGGAGGATTGGAAGAAGTAAGATAGAGTAACAAGGAGAGAATAGGAGTGATAAAAATACCTCGACCATGGCACCCAAGAAAGGAAAGGGAAAAGCCAAGGCTAAACAACCAGAACCCAAGGTAGACACAAATGAAGAATGGTATGCAGAGATGTAATACCCAGATGGGGTGAGGATGGGGAAGGAATGGGAATCCCACCTAAGAATTGTACCTTTTAGTGACTATAATCACCACATAAACACAATAGAAAAGGAAATGGCGTTGGAATTAGTACGCCCCACCAACAAACGAACACCTGATGGTTTTCCTATATATGATGATGATGTTAAGGTTAAAATGGAGAAGGCAAGGTTGTTTTAACTCTATGAGTTACCTTATTTTGGAAAGCCAGAGCACCTGTACCAGTGGTTGATGTCATGGGTGCACAAATATTACTTCCACTTTACAAGACACAAGATGCGCGTGACTCTCCAACTGATCTCACAATTTATAGGCCTCATATGTGAGGGAGATAGCTTAGAATATGACCTTGGTGACAAGGAGGCTATTCAAGAGACCATCACCGAGTATGCCTACAAGAAGGGGTCACGGTACTATGACATTTCAAACATCAAGGACCCCATAATGAAAATGGCCGTACATTTGGTGACTAAGTTGAATGGCCAGTAGAGGTGGATGTAGATCAAAAAATCTTGGCTACATGTCTACAAGAAGATTACAAAGGGAACCATATATAACCTATCTACGTGCATCACAGAGGAAATTGTTAGTTGTGTGAAGGAAGGGGATAGGATCCTCTTCGGCAACGTATTTCTCACCATTGTATTTGCAAAGATTGGGGTACCTGACACACTGGAAAAATTTGTATGGGAGTACCCCATTGAGGATCTTTCACCCACGAAGAGGTTCAAAAAATACACCTACGATACAATGAAAGCACCCCACAAGGTGAGGCTAGAGAAATGGTACACACACTTGAGAAACATGTTCAAGGCAGAGTGGAGAATCCCTAAACAACTCCCAGCGGCCACCGAGGGGGAAAGTCAAATTCGTAGATTACCAACACTACTACCTAGGTAGATTCAAGTTGATAGACGAATCATGGAGCCCTTGGTGCAAGCTTTCCTTCACATTCACTACTCAGTACTTCCAAGAGGGGGTGAAAATATTTAAGGAGTCAAAGAAGCTAAGGCTAGAGTTAGGTAGTCTTGACCAAGAACATAGGGAGATGAGGAAGAAGTTGAATTACCCCAGTGGTAAGCGCGCATATGTGGAAAAGTACGTGTCGCATGAGATTCAAATGATAAGGCCGATGACACTACCCATCGCTGGAGGATCTGTCACGCATGTGTACTTATGTATAAGGCCAAAATTTGAGAAGGGCACGTATCTAAAGAATGAATTCTCCATACCAAAGGATCCCATGGAGAGAAATAAGCCCACACCCAAGAAGAGGGGAAGAGAGGAAAAATTACCAAGTATGCAAACTGCTCAGATAGTGAGCATTCCATCAACAAGCGCTAATCCAAGCACTTACATATGGAGAAAGAAGTATCTAGTGAAGGAAAAGATGCCAGAGGTAGAGGTACCGAGGAAACCCATCACCAAGGAAGAATCTCTTGAGGAAGAAGAGAAGGTCAAATCCCCTAATCAAGAGCCACCTCTCAAGAAAAATCAGAGGGGGGATAAGGAAGCTGACTTGGAGGTGACCGACGGGTTGGAAAAATACTTGGGAGAGAGATAAGATGAGAGTGAGGGAGATGATGGCAAGGAAGAAGAGGCAGAGAAATACCAGGAGCCACATGTCTTTAGCATCTATGACTTGGAAGAGGAGAGTGGAGATGAAAAGTAGGAGTTCATATTCATGCATCTCAAGGGAATACAAGATGAGGAGGACACCAAAGACATTAAGGAGGATGACGAGGTTACCAGAGAAAATCAGGGAGCCATAAGTTTTACAAAGGATTAGACCACTGAGGTGGAAGAAATAGAAGCATAGAGAATGCTTGAGGTCCTGGTAGACAAAGAGTTGGAGTGCAGCGCGGACATAGTTCTGAAGGAGGGGAAGGAGGAGAACATAGAAAAATAACATGGCAGCCTGGGATGCCCCGCTCTTATAGTAAGCTTCCCCAAAGGTGTGTGCTCAGGAAGAAGAACTCTTGATGCAAAATAGAGACAAGTAATGGACTATGTTGATGACACAAAGAAGGTGTTATGCGTGTGATTCCAGAGCACTATACCCACAAAAAGGCTCATATCCATGGGGTCTTTTGAGAAATATGGTGCGTACCCCAGAACCAATAAGATGCTCTCTTGGGTGTTTGAGTCCCACGTTGATGAGCCAAACTTTGAAGTTTGCCAAGGAGCACTCATCACATTGTTAGAATCTAAGGGGGTCAATCCCTTATTGAATGCTCAAGATCTCTTAGATGAGCAAGTATTCAATGCACTAAACAAGGTCGTGGTTGAGACTGAGGCTAGATTATTCACATGTAATGATAGGATCAGAGTGTTGGAGGAAAAGTTAGGAAAGATGGAAGAAGAACTGGAAAAGAAGGCCAAGAGCTTGAAATAGGAAGAACTGATTAGCACACAATTAAGGTGTGATTTGAATGAAGAGAAGGTAAAGGTGTAGGAATTTTATAAGAAAATAGATTCTATCAAAGGTGCCATCCTCCTGAAGCACCCAGACTTAGCACCACCCGCACAAAAGTACTCGTCCCTCTTAGAGTGTATAGAAGATCTAATGCACGTCCTCACTATGGAGAGATGAACCTTGGCCCTAGAATCTACAGAGGAAGTGGCCACATTCTTGAAAGAGGAGGACATGTTGACAGTGGTAGCGCTCGTTGTCGAGTACACCCAAGTACTCATGGAGGTTAAGATCGTTGCCCAATCTGCAGAGGCCATATATGATACATGCACAGATAGAGATAAGGTGGTGAGCTTCTTGCTCACCACACTTGAAGTAGAACTAAAATAATTCCAAGAAAAGAATAAGGGGAACATGGTGGAGAGGGAAAAGGTTCTGGCCGAAGTAGAGAAGAAATTAGAGGTAATTCAAGCTTTAAGGATCTCAATTAAGGCATGGCTAAAGGAACTATAACCCCAGATTACTAGGAGGATGGATAAACTCGAGGACCTAGGCAAGGAGATGGAGCAGATTGTGGACATTTTGGGCACCCAGGGATTTGTCCTGAGTTTTGATGAAGTGAGCACCCTGGTGGGTGACCTGTGCCAGAAGACACACGGCGAGGTCGAAGTATGGAATAAGCTAGAGGAAATCCTTTGAAAATATTTTCCTAGCTTATTAAATTTATGTCCCCCCCATTATTCATCCTTTCCCTGATTATTTCATTCCTTATTCTTTTTAGTGTAATAATATTCATTGGTTCCCCAGAGAACAGGAATCTTGTTCAAGTAAAATGTTTATGAGGATGGAGAACAAGCGTAGTTTGGGGTGATGTTGGACCCCTGGAATATTGGCCAAGTATGAACATGCATAGGCATGCAGGGTCCCAGTTATGAAAAGGTGCGTAAGGAAAAAGCAGTGAGAGAAAGGTTTAAGAAAGAACATAGCACATGTAACACATGAAAATGAGGCTTGAGACTTAGTAAATTTTAGGGCCTAGGGTAGAACACATAAAAAGCGTGATCGGTTGCATGTGGATAAGATGTCAACCTGGCAATAAGCTGGCCCAGGAAGGAGCATACCTTGGATGGAATCTTCTATAAGAACATCATGAGATAAAGTGGAAAGCTCAGGCCTAAAGAAATATGTTCACATGGACCACGTTTGACACTTGGCACTAGATCTGAGGACGCTGGAAGGTGAGTTGGCAGTGTAGGAGAATTATAAATATAAGTTCCTATGGAGTAAAAGAGAGACAAGTTTGAGATATAGTGGGTTAGAGAGAGTGGGAATTGGAATATAGATCTAGAGAGTGAGTAGAGCTCTGTAGAGATGTTGCGAGGTCTCTGTTAATGGATAATTGCACCCAAGAGAGAATGTCTTGGGCATGGAGTTGTAATTTTTATTTTAATATCTTAGTTACACAAGTCTAATGATATGCATGACTACGGTCTTCTCTCTATGACACTCTGTAAAGAATCAATGAATGTAATGAGGTCACCGATATAATATATACATGAAATCAATGGTTCTAATGCATATTTTCTCTCTTATAGGTTCTCTTTCCTTTCATGCTATGAATGAATGCTTGTATAATTCTTTCTGTCATAATGCATGTTCTAGATTCTGTTAAAACACTCAGTCTGAAGTGACTGCAAGGATCTAGAGGCCGTTCTGAACCCTATGGTTCTTGTATGTCTTAAACTCTTACACTAATCATAGATGATGTTTCCCACTAAACTCATATAAAAGAGAGACGTGGTGGCTCATGCACGTGCCTTGGGTGAGCACTCAATTTTCACTGGGTGATAGGCCGACGCGCATGGGGTTCCTTCTTCTTGTGATGAGAGTAAAAATGAATACAATAATAAACTTGAAAATGTTAAAAGTTAGCTTGCTATATTTTCAAGGAACTCAAATTGATAGAAACACTTAAAGAAAAAAATTTAAACATTGCAAAATCGGGCCTAAACCTTTTCACAGTCGTTTTCTATCAATTGTTGGAAAAAAATTCAAATTGGAATCAATTGAGAAAATTTACCTTCCAAAAACATTTTAAATCCTTCCTAGAATAATCCTCCATGTCTATTTGGCATGTTGAGTGAAGGAGGAGATCAAATTGAACAAAAATTTATAAGTCAAAATTTACCAGTTGGTTGTTTAAAATCTTGCAGGTCGTTTTTGCAAAATTCACCCCTTGAACTTTATCAAAATGTAAAGTTTATGATTCCTTTGTAAAAAGGGCATCGAGATATTTCCATAAAATCCTCATTTTCCCAAAACTGAGCTTTCTAGAAAATTTTATGGCTCTCTGAAGTTTTTTTTCCTTGGCGGGAAAATTTAGGAGAATTTTCCCTAGCAGGCCCTCGGCCTGAAAAATTCCCTTTAAAAATCCTTCGAAAATTTTTGGGGAAATTTTTTTAAATTACCCCCGCCAGTCTGCTACCAACCAGAGGCTACCACATGGCAGCCTTGGGTGACAGAAAGGTGGTGAAACCCTCACAACCTTTTTCCTTTTGAAATTTTGGTTTTGGTAATTTTCTTTAAGGGATCCCTGCAGCCCCACACTCTCACCTTCACCTCGGTGTTATCCCCTCTGTGAACCCGTTGACCCACACGTGCCTTTTTCCCCTTGTCTCACCCTTGGTGAAATCTCCCGAACTCCTCCACCACCCCATCCTTCCCTCTCTCCTTCCCCGCATTGTTGGATGAGCGCAAGGTGTCCCTAGCGGACGCGTGGGCACGTGGGCACCAATTGGTTTTTCTCCCCTCCCTTTGGCAAAATTTTCCAACCTTCCCTGCGTGAGCTCGGAGCTTCACATGTGTCCCTGGAAGCATAGTGGAGGCATGGGTGCAAATGGGAATTTTCTCCCCATGCAAGAAAAATTCCAAACACCACCCCACGACCCACCAACCTAACAAAGGGTCTTCTTTCCCGCTCGACACGTGTCCCTTTTGAGAAAATTTGACCCCTAAGGGCCATTGGCCCATAACTGGAGTTTTACAAGGAGTTAGGAGTACTTCTTTATATCATTGGAAAGGTGAGAAAATTTCCTATCTAATGGAAATGATTTATGGAAATTTTTAATGTGTTAAGTGTGAGAAAAATCAATTTGAAACTCTGAGCCTGTTAGAGAGTGGGTATGGTGATAATTTACCCCCTGAACCTAATTGAAACTTCTAACCCTAAAATTTGGACCATGTGACCTCTGAAAATTATTAATAAATGAAAAGTATGTTCTATTAATTTAGACTTGTTACAGAGCCCATTAGTGTCAATTTTTGTCTTGTAATCTGGTTGAAGACACTTCTAATAAAAAAAAATTATTCCATAATTTTCCTGACTAAACATAGGTTGTTTCTTGGGTCTTAAGTGGGTTGTTTTAACGGGCATCACAGAAGTGAACATAACGCTCAAAGAAAAGTAATGAAGGTGTAAAAATGATGATTCTAATGATCTAACTTGACAAGAATTTATTGTTGGTGATTATTCTATGTGTGTTATTCTTTTGATTAATTGAATAAATCTCTTTTTAATTATTTCTTTCCAAAAAAAATTCAATTGTATATCTTTTATGTATTTTTCCACATATAATTATGAGGGTCACATTATATTAGGTTGATATTCCTTAAGCACCCTAATGTGGTCTATATCATTGGGTAGTAAAGAAAGCTTTAATTTTCTTGTGAGTGAAGGCATGAAAAATATTGATGGTTTTCCACATTTGCAAGTGTGGATAGAAAATCATTGCAGAAATATTTCAATAGGTGATAGTTGAGTAAAAGGTTTGAGGATTGAAAAATGAGCATTGGTGGTTTGCCCCATTAGTTATTCCAAGTAGAAAATTATTGTGGACATCTCCCAACAAAGTTATTGTTTCCTAAAGGTGTTAAGGAGTTTATAGGTCACATTTTTTTGGGGAAACACAATAAAACGTAAGATTAATGTTGTCTAAGGTCACATAGACTAGGGTGCTAGAGTTGAGGATATGGACGAATTGATGCAGGTTATGCAAACCCATTTGGAGATCATGGAATCCATACAACATTGAGGATGTTCTGTGGAAAATCACAGTAATGATGAGGAAAAAGAGGTTGCACAAGCCAAGGGACCATAGGATGGGATTTTACATGTAAATGGTAGGATGAGAAGTAGGCCTAGATTATTGTAGTATTATATAACCCAATGTAGATATGTGTGCTAACACTTCATCTAGAAAATTTTGGAATCTCACCTAAAGCATGCACTGCTACTAGGTCCCTCCTTTGTTTCCTTAGCAAGATGTTTGCATGCATTTTTTTTAATCATCACAACCATTCATACAAGAACATGCATCATGGCATAGTAAGATGTCAACACATATAATAAGTAAATCATTCATATGTGATGAATAATAATACCTGAATACCACTTGACCCTTGTTTAGACACAAATATATTTGCAATCCACAAGCAATTTTCCATTACAAGTATAATTTCTCATATAACTTAGGATCTAAATACATTACATCATGTGTTGAATCTGCACGCTCTCATACAAACTCTAGAACACGTATATCAAGAATACTCATAACATTGCATACAAAACCATAGAACTAGAACTCATTGGACTCAAGATCTAGTCTCTACAATATTTATCACCTATATTTATATGGTGGGGACTTTCCCTTCACCACTTACATGCACCTTCCTAATAGCATACGTGCGTATAATAGCTCACATGTTTTTTACAACTTGTGCTAATAATATATTAATCTAAATATACATCAAATATTGATGTCATCCTATCTCATCACACCCTTCTGACAACTTGATCTTTCAATATGACATTGACTCAATGTAGTAATACCTTAACTAAGTCACTCTAGTTCTTAATGACATCCACAAGCTTCACCTTAAATTTTTACAAGACCAACCCCATGTTTGTAACATTTATAAAGGTATAGAACTGGTAAAATAACATTGGGGAATATTTAATTCCATTACACAAACCTCTCATATGGATCAATAGGTCATTAGGTTCCACTTACAATTATAGTTAATCACTAGCTTGTACAACTAGGCTTGGTAGATCTAGGAATCAAATTTTTGGTATTTATCATTCCTTGAATTGCGTTCATAGAACCTTAACCACTGGTATAAATAAATTTTATTTTGCCTTAACACATGTATAAACCCTACTCACTAGCTCCCTTTGACAACAAATTGAAGAGACAAGATTAGACAATCTTGTCTTAGGCCTAGATTAGGACCATTTTTAGGGATAGTTGATTGAAAAGGAGCTTCACACACATGGTAGATCTTATGAAAATATTTAAAATGATTCAATACATAATTTCTAATATCCTTATCCCTTGAAATATTGATTTGACATCAATTTTTCAAAATTCTCTCCTTATCATGCTCAATGTCTTCCTCATATAATCCTGATAACTTATGCACACCATATACCCCTTCACACGTGCAATAGAGATCTGAAAATTTTCATGCTCATTTCTTTAGCTAGGGAAAATATGTCCTAAAAATTTAAATAAAATTGGTCAAATAAAACAATTTTTATAGGTTTCCCTAGTTTAGACCTGTCACCAAACAATGGCTTATAAAGACTTTCAAATTGACTATCAAGAACTAAAAAAAAATTGATGTTTTTGAAATCACTCCCTCTAGCTTTCTATTATGATAGTAGAGTATTTGGTGATGTTTTTTCTAACTTTATGGTTTTAGGCTTGATGCCTTGGTAGAAACCCGATGTACACAGTGAAGAAAACATGCAAATATGCAAAACAAAGATCTCTTCTCACTACAAAAACCTCATACTAGTTAATTCGCCTTAGAATTCATTTTACAAAGCATCCACCCATAAATCCTCGATCAAAAATTAGATATTTTAATAATTAAACCACTAGAATAACTCCTTAGGAAGCTCAACTAGCTCCTAAATCAACTAAATCTTCCCTACAAACTCAACCACATTCTAAACTAAGAAAATAGAATGATCTCGTCATGAGACAACTCAAAATTAATTTAAAAACCTTATTTTATGGTCTTCATGATATTATCAAGCTATGATAACTCACTTCCACCTAGTAAACCTCCCTTATTTAGTCAAACTTGAAAATTTACCACTCATTACAAAGAATTTCTCTTTCACTATTATAATACACATAAAAATTTGAATTCAAACACTAAGATAATGGAGGGGAAAAAATTATCCATAAATCCTAACCCACATGACCACCTAATAGGATTTCTCTCTCATGTAAAGCATGCTCCTGCATCAGATTACCCAGCTTGAAATTTTCCATAAGGTCTTGCTCATGAGTCTTCATCATTTCTTGTTCTTTTATCCTGTTGTTATTGCTCATGACTCTTCCATCTCTGTCACTTATGTATTCGAAAATTCATAATCTCAATGTTGGTATAAACTTCCTAACTTCATTAAATGGTAGCATTTTCCTCACTTGACATGCTCTTCAAATGAGAAACTTTATCTCTTTTTTCTAGTATTCATTCTTTCTTGAGATGTACATTCATATGGAAAAAACATATTAAAATAAAACACTTCTTCTCTGCGATCCTTACTCTATCCCTTTGCATAGATGCTCTCCTTTGTATTATCATAGAATTCATTATCATTTTCTTCATCCACTTGATTCAATCCTCCTTCTTCATCTTTTATTTCCTTCAAAACACCATTGCCTCTCCTATTATTCATGTCAAGACCATTTCTTAACTTCTTATCAAGTACCTTCAACCTAAGACCATCATCATTATGTTTTCCATTTCTCATGCTAAGGTTTTCCTTTGTTTCCTTAATTTTCCCATGTTTTTGAATTTGTCTCCTTAATCTATTTTTTATCTCTTCATTGGATGCCTTGACTCCTCTTTGAATTCTAGCTTCTAAGGGTTTTTTTGCAAGAATTTATCTTGCATTATCCCTATTTTACTGATTTTCTTTGAGTTTTCTTTTAGTTATCTCAACATGTTTGTTCAAATCTAAGTTTTCCTTGTGATATTCAACCCATTCTTGAATTTCATTCATGATTTTCAACTCTACACCTATGTATATTTGATTAATGGTTTCTCCCATGCCAGTATTCTTGTCAATGCACCAAGTAACACCCCTTAAACAACTCTTAATTTCTTATTTCATTGGGATTTTTGAGTTCTTTCTTTCAAGGACTGAAACTTTGTTACCTTTGATGAACCTTGTTTCATATTCTTTGTCTTAACTTCAATATCCTTGTCATTTATTGTATATTCATCCTTACATATCATTGTTTTGATGGTTTTCTTGACCTTCTTGAGGTTCTATGAGCTTTTTAGATAAATATTCTCTCATCAAGTCTACTATACACACTTTCAAGTCATTCTTGCCATCTATTGACCATGTATTATCCTCTTTACTTGTATGAATGTACTAAAAACTAAATTTACTATCACATAGTACACGGTTAATTTTAAGACCCCCCTCTAAATAATTACTATAGAATGGGTGGCGAATCTGACAAAAAGGCAATTCGGATTGTTTGTGAATGTAGGAAATTAGGGTTTCGTCACGGCGGTGAATGGAGGTATTTTTGTAATCACTGGTGCTAGACGTCTTTTTTTTGGTTTGTTCCCAGCCAACAAGTACATAATGTTACTAGACGACATGTATGGAATATTACTGAATGATAAGAAAAATGAGTCAATGCATGTCATAATTTATTTGTTATAGGCCCATGATAAAATTCACTTGTTCCCATATGGTAATATATTGTTACCAAAATATAACAAAATGTACTTGTTCCCAGACGGTAAAAATATTTTATCTTTCCCTTTACATTCCCATATGGTGACAACCTATTGTCTTTTGGTAACACACTTTCATTGAATTGATTTGTTCCTGGATGGCAGCTTGTAAGCTAAACATTGTCACCCGGGAACATAGTTTTTATTTCCATTTCACATTACTATTATATTCCTGGATGGAAATCAGTCACATGCTTTTGTTACCATTTTCCCATGATTTAATGATTTCATCCAGTAACATTGTTCATTTACCATCTGACATTGTAACCATGTTCCTGCACATCAAAATTTTCCTAAATGCGTGCTTCTATTGTCGTCTATTATTACAATCTTAGTTGACGTGTGGGAACTTTATAAGTTTATTGCAATGTCATACATCTTTACCTATTCCTCAAGCCACATGTCTTGTAGCCTCAAACTATAGGCCCTGGCCCATGGCCCTTTTCTTATCTATATATACCCATCTCCATTCATTTTTTCCCATTTTCACTTGCAGGTTTCTCTGAGATATAATTTTTCATAGAGTTCCAGCCTTCCACTACTATTGCAAATGGTTTTTTCTATGCTTCTCATCCACTTCTAGTATTATCTAGTAGCCACATGATTTTTTCTATGACCCTTGTATACATGTATCTTTCATTTTCCAACACCTCTTTTTTTCAAAGAATTAAAGCATCAAGTATTCAAGATTCAAGAATTGTGGCACCAATAAAAAATCCCATTAAAACAACTTCCTATGTTTACCAAAACATTTTGTATATGTAGTTACTACAACTGCTGAAGGACCATCAAATAATCAATAAATCTGATTGGATTGGTAGCTCAGGGTTCCATGGAGTTATTTACATTCCTCAAAATAAAAAAAACACGAGTTATTAAATAATTTAATGCAAATGTATAATAGTTTTGATGAAACTTTCACTATTGCATTACCATCTCACCAATTTGTCATCAGAATAACACCTGATGATATTCATCTTCTAATAGGACTACCCCATCAAAATGCATTGCTTGTAACCACCAAATCCATTCTAACTAATGAGAAAAAGAAATTTTTAGAGTCTCATTACGATCTTTATATTGAGGTTGAGGTTAATAATCCCTCCAAAAGAGGGATTAACGCATAATCTATCAAAGACCCCTTTCTCCTGGCCATGGTGGAATTTTTCTAGTCCCACATCGTGTTACAAGGAAGATACACTGAAATTCCTCAATGGGAACTATAGTACCTTATCCAAACCATTTTTGGTTTTAGATTTGATTGGTGCACATTTATTTCATCAAGGATTCATTCTGACCTTGACAGAGCCATAGTGAATCCTTTTGCAATTATGTATTCTTCTTTTTTTATATTATGAGGGTTTTTTATGGACTCAAATCAATAACTGTTCCAACTAATCTACACGAGAATATGGATAAACATGCAATAACTATGGACTGACAATTGGTGAGTATTTTTTTGAAAAATCATTCTATCTTGATTATTTTCAAAAAAAATAATTAAATCAATGCTTAAAAATATATATTTTGTAACTTTTTTTTCAACAGGTCAAAGCAAGTGAAACAATGGCTCGATGTAAGGTGGGAGTTCTTTCACATAACCCTATTTTTCCTAAGGTTTTTGGTGACCAAAAACCAATTTATTTTACCACAACCGATGATTTTATGGTTTTCACTAGCAGCCAACATTATAGAGGCATAATAGGAGCCAAATAGATGCACGGTTATATGGATTCATCCCACAGCCAAGATAGAATGTGTGTTATGGTCAATCTAGGTTTCAATTTGTCCATAATGCATAATCGTTTTAATTTTGATTGAATTTTTTTATAGACTAATGATAATTTGAATATTTGATTCTTAACAATGACATATTTCATAATCCTAATGTGCAGCCTTACCCATCACATCAACGACTCTGAGACACATGGTGTCTACTCATGTTAGTGCAGACACTACATACATACCTAAGAAAGAAGAGATTGAGTTTGCACAAGTTCATTGCCCTTCAAGTTATGGTACAAAGTAACTAATAAATACTAAATTATATATTATTTATATTTTTCTTTCTTTTAGGAATTTATCATTCTTTTTAATTGGTTTTTGTTAAATTTAGGTTTTACAGTGCCACCACCCCCTTTTCACCCAGTGCCAAAAAAATTTGATTACAGAAAAAAACATTTATAACATAAGAAATCTAGATTGATTTCATTCTTATTAATTTGAAGTTCTTGTTTTTCACTTTTTTGGCTTCGTAATTTCGACATACTGAATCTGATATTGTTAAAGTATTAATACTCACAGATATTTTTCAACTTCAATCTCAAAATTACCCCACCATCATGACCATTTCCACTTCTCTATCTCAATTCTTAATGATTACATTAGTTTGGCCTCCCCTTCTATCTTATGGTAGGGGAAAGAAGACCATGATCCTTGGAACGAGCAGGGGGATGATTATACAACTTTAGATTTCCCTAATTTTTCAATTAGTGACATACAGAGTTCCAGAGGCACTTTTGTTTTAAATAATATCAATATGGTTGAGGATTATATTGATTTTGATAGCATTTATGACATTTAAGTGGCAATGAAGCATACTGAATATCTCACTCAATCTGCACGTAAGGAGGTGCAAGTTCCACAACAACCATCCTCTTTAGATCCTCCTTTCTCAACTGGGCTAAAAAATTATGATGATGATGCGAAGACCAAATTTTCAGTAGATATCCTTATGTCTGATAATGTTATAGCCCTTATGATGGAAAATGTTATTCCTGGCATTAAGGAGTTGAATATTTATGAGATCGGAGTAAACTATCTAATAAAATAAATTAATGAAAGATACCATAATTTTGAACACAGAAAAAAAAAATTCATTGATTAAAAATGAACCAGTGATGATGGAGGCTTTACTTTCTCAAGCACAATCTAGTAATGCACTCAAAATTAATATTTACAATATTGGAAATGTTTTGACTATAATTCTTAATAGATTGGCTAATTTGAATTTCAAGGTGCAGTCTTACTACAATAAGTGGAATAGAGACAAGAAATTTATCACTATTATTAATGCAGAGAAAGACTTGGCCATGCTAAGTTCTCATATTTTTGTAGATACTAGATTATTATATATATATATTGTTTTCATTTATCTTCTTATAAATTCTAACTATGGGATTTTTAATTATAGAAAAAATACCATACTTTGAAGATGGAGGTGCAGGTATTAGATGAGCACCTGAAAAAAGTGAGAGAGAGATTCTGCGGGGAAATTGCTTTTAAGGAAAAACTTGTTCTGTTAAACAAGAAGAACAATACTTTATGGAGGATTGTAAAGGAGAGAATGTATTAGATCGAGATATTATTTGAATAAAAAAAACTTATTAGGATCCTTCTCTCCTTTCAGCAAGAGATTCAGCTAGCAAAGATATAAGAAATTTAGAAAATATTAATGCAGTTGTAAAATAATTAGTAGAGTCTAGTGTGATAAAATATAGTTCAAATGATTTCCATGTTATTGAGATTTTTCAAGGACAAGGGACAAAATAAACTTGAATTAAAACTATTGATGTAAATTATTTTATTTGAAAAATGAAATTTGAAAACATTATCTTTATGTGAAATCGTCAATCTTTTTATTTCTAACATGCTTGTTGTTGAATAAAAACTTTATATTTTTTCAAGCTTGTACATTTGATGAATAGTATACATGGATTCTAGAATCTGGATTTAAATTGTTCAATTTTTTTTATACATTTATGCACTCAATATTTAAAACTTTGATGTGCATGTTGTTGTCTGATTTTGATATTTGATTCATCATGTGAAGATTATCTCCAATAATCATGATTGGATATAGACTGCTATGTTTTTTATTAATTTTAATAATCATGATGGGATATATGGATTATAATATATTTGCAAACATGTGTTCCTATTGAATTGATAGTGAGAAATCAAAGATTGAACATACTTTCCTAGTAATGAACTTTAATTTTATTACATCATCAAGTTGTAGATTACAAAACTATCTACCATATGTTATTTCCAAATATTATAAAAAAATATAGAACGGATTTAAAATTTTCTAAAAATTATACATGCAATATATGTAAATGAAACAAAATATCAAGTCACAATATATATTTCAGAAAAATGAATACTTTCAACTGTCTAGTAGCTGAAACAACCTTATCCTTAATAGTCCATCACTTATTTTATATGTTGTAGATTCTGGTCAGACATATTCCAAGTCAATTTCACCATAATTAGAGACTCCATTGTTTTCTATCTAATTAATAGCTCTAATATCTGCAAGGTATGTCCATGTAACTATTGTTATTTCATATGGAAATGTGTCCACTCCATATCTTGAAACAGAGAGTCTTAAATAAATTTCCAAATTCTTGTCCAATATGTTGCAATTTTTTTATTTTACAATTGTAAGTGAACTAAATACCATTTCATCTTCAAACGACCCAAGAATCATTGTCTGTATGAGTTCATATAGTTTTAAGTATTCACTTATACTTTATATTAGAATGTTACTCTCATACAACTTTCTCTACAATAGTGTGATAAATTCTATTTTTGTTGGTTTAGTAAGAGTCTGATATTGATCAGTCATTGTAAATACAAAATTTTGTGACTATGATATGAGTAAATTTCTATCCAATATACCATTCAATTCCCCTCCATCAACATCTAAATATTTACAAAACTTCTCCATAACTACAGTCATAGATTTCTCAAAGTTTTTAGCTCTTTGTTCTTCACCCATCATCGGATTCCATAAATTTATATTTACAACTCCCATGGCCTCAAATAGATCACTATTTTAAAACACTCTTTGATCTCTGACGATAATGTTTTAGATATCTTCATCAAATTTTTCCATGTATCAGAAATTACAACATCAAAAAGAACACTTGTGACTAATACTTCCTAAATTTCAAAACCTACTACATAAGGATCTTTGTGGAAAGTGTGCATTGGAATATTTTTTCCATCTATTGAGATACAAATATGATCATTGATATTAAACTTCAAATAGTTGTTTAAATCGTTTATATTCATCAAAACTTTCCATCTACTAAAAAATGTCTTCTAAAACCAATCATGTGTGGAATATAAGTTATCCAAAATAATACAAACTTATTTCCTTAATTTTATAAAAGCAACAATATATATTGATCTTTCCTTAGCATGTTTCACCAAGTTGTTTATTTCCTTCAGTATTGGAAAAATACCACATAGAGTTAATAATTTCTCCAAATATTTCAAGTGATACAGTAGATATTTAGCCTTGTGAACTTTTTTATTATTCTTAAACATGTACCCTGTTAATGACCTATATTCCTCAAAAATCCTACAAGATGGATCATACAATGATATCAATCTTGTGTCAATGTCTTTCAGAAAATTATTACCATTTTTTATTCTAATAGAAAAACTCTTAAACTCCATATTTATTTTAGGACTACTTGACTTATATGAATACAAGTATTGTATAAGCTCCTCCACTTTAGAAATGTTTTAAAAATTACTTATAATTTTTTAAGTGAGTTTCATTTTGTGAGCCATGTAGTGAATAGGTATCATGTACAAGGATATGGTTGTTTGAAGGTGAATACAAATCCCATTTTTTTGAACCATCATGAAAATTGCACCATCAACTCCAACACAAATCCTCTTTGTAGATATTGAATGATCATCCATACCAATTATTTCCTTTAAATTTATTATAAAAATTTTGCAGAGGTTCTTAGAATTGTAGTTCTCCATAATTTTGTGTAGAGCTAGTAGATGATTTCCCCTTAAATGGTTATTGAAACTAAAATTGTAGACATGCATGCATACCCAAGATGTATTATCTATTGTTGTGACCTCATCAATCAACAATGCAATAAATGCATTTTTTACCTTCTCTCTCAAATTAGTGAGTTCAATTTCTACCATACACTTTGCCATTTCCCATGCATTGGTATATGACTAGTGTTTTGTTGGAATGTTTGGAAACCCATTAGATTGAAACAATATATTTTAATCAATGAGATCTAAAATTGGTTTACCATTTTTTATAATGTGAAATATTGTTTTGAATTGTATAAGTTTTTCCTGTAGGCTTGTATTAGTAGCTTTTACAAATTTATCCTTTATTGTTCCACCTTTCTCAATTAGGTCTTGAACATGTTTATGATGATTTTCATATTCTACTACATATCTCCTATGTAGACAATCTTCCTCAGTTTTCAATCTAGTTTTTCTTATAATTGTTCCATCATCCTTTTTTTTAGTCTCATATACTTTCCCACAATGCTTCTCTATTGTATCCAACTTCAATTACATTTTTTAGTCTCTACCTAATTTCCAGCTACTTATAGTACATCTACATTTTGTAGGAGTATCAGTACTGATTTCTGGTTCAACAGGTTTAATGAATGGATATTTGGTTGACCATTCAAATTTATAGGTCCTTCCTATAGTCCACTTCCCACTCTTACATTTCTTTTGTGTGTTTCTGGAATGTTTATTAGAAGTTTGAGTTGGATGGAAAACGGGATTATCATTACTGTCAATTTGAATTGAATTACTCTACGGATTTGAAATTTCATCTAGAATAAGGTCATTTATAGGGTTTTCTACATTCAAAATAATTTTCTTACAACATCCTTAAGTAAATCAAAAAATAAAGTAAAATTAACATAATAAGAGTCAAAATTATCTCTTGTCACTTGTCATATTGACTGAATGAAATATTTCAAAATTTCCATGTCACATTTTTTTCCTTAAGTTCTTTTCTCATTTGTAATAGGGGCCATCGTATGGGTGATTTGTAAGTCTCCACATGTGACAAAAATATAGAAGTTTCAAATAAGATCTATAAAATAAATGCAAGAATGAAAAAAATAAAGATCTTAAAATGGAATTGCAACACAACTTAATGATACTCTACGGTAACACAAACTAACACTATCAAACAACAACACAAATGAATATTTTTAAATGGTAAAACAAATACTATCAAATGACAACAAAAAATAATGTTACAGGATGGTAAAAAAACTACTGTTACCATCTGATAACATGTTTTTATTACCAGTTGACATTATGTAGTTACCTTGCCCCTTACAGCAATATGAATTAATATTGTCGTCTGGTAACAGTTTTACAAAAAAAATTGATAGAAAAATAGTTCACTTTTTCTCTTACCTCTTTTGCTTATTCCTTATTCTTTTTGTCTTACACTTTCATTTTTTGACAGGTTTATGAGTGGTTTCTTCTAAATTGGTCTCGCCCAAGCTATCCTCCTTATTTGATCTATTGACAATCCTTTGATCTTTACCTAGGTTTGTTACATCCTACTCTTTGGATCTCTTTACTCAACATACCCATGAGCTTCTACCTGCGATAAAATTTTCATTAACAAATTTAAAAAGATACATTAAATTCTCACCTTTTACCTTGTACATATTGTCTACACCAAGTCTGTTAAACCTTGGATTCTTTTCTTACTAGCTCCTCTTTGCTACTACATACATTCATACAACTGAATATCCTTTTCCAAATAACTCATCTAGGTTGTGATACAAAAAATTGATTCCATCCTATCTCAATAAATGCTTATGACAACTTGATCTTTCAATATGACCTTGACTCAATGTGTTAATACCTTAACTAAGTCATTTTAGTTCTCATTGACATCCACTATCTTTACCTTGGCTTTATACAACATTTTTTAGAGGTTGCCCTAGTTTGGGCTCATGGCCAAACAATGGCTTATAAAAACCTTCAAATTGACTTCAAGAACTAAAAATTTTGTGTTGTGTTTGAAATCACTCCCTCCAACTTTATGTTATGAGATTAGAGTATTTGGTGAATGTTTTTCTAACTTTATTGTTTTAGGCTTGCTTCCCTGATAGAAACCATATTTACACAATGAAGAAAACATGCAAATATGTAAAACAAAGATCTCTTCTCACTACCAAAATCTCATACCTTTTAATTCACATTAGAATTCATTTTACAAAGCATGCTCCCATAAATCCTTGATCCAAAATTGGATATTTTGCTAATTCAACCCCTAAACTAACTCTCTAAGAAGCTCAACTAGCTCTTAAATTGACTAACAAACTCAACCACATTCTAAACTAAGAAAATAGGATTATCTCATCCCGAGACAACTCACAATTCATTTAAAAACCTTATTTTATGGGATTCATGACCTTATCAAATTATGACAACTCACATCCACCTAGTGAGCCTCCCTTATTTGGTAAAACTTGATAGTTTACAACTCATTAAAAATCTTTTCACTTTCACTATTACAATACACACACACATTTGAATTTGAACACTGAGATAATGGAGGGAAAAAATATCCATCACTCCTAACCCACATGACCACCAAATATGATTTCTCTATCATGCAAAGGATTCTATTACATCAGATATTACATTCTTCAATCCTATTATCAGCTTGTTCCATGTGTGTTCTTTATATTTGTTATGTATGTGTTTTTCCTAATTATAGCTCCTTTGTGTGCATTCTAAGATATCCTACTTTTTTCTATTTTATACCTTGCTTGGACGCTACTCCAACTCTATTTTTTTATTTTTATCTATGTTCTATAAAAATCAGCTAAATCCTAAATCATGTATGCTCATACGCAAATCTTCACGCACTAACCATTCTTGCATGGACATGCCCCTTCACATACCCCTTGTTAGTAGACTCCAACCTCCACACATGGCTAGAACTTAGCCATTTTCACCGCTCAACATCACCCCAAACTAAGGTTATTTCCCGTCTTCAAAATTTTCAAAAACTAACTAATAAATACTACCACCATAATTGTCTAGAGCCAAGCTTAAGTTTAGAAATGAAACATCAAGGTCAAAGCTTAATAGAATGTTTCAATGGAAATCTACATGAATTAAATCATATAAACTACATACATTCTTACTACTTTTAATTTATTACTACAAGGATTGAACCTCTGAAGATAAAAAAAGAAATAAAATTGTATGTTGTTTGTTACTTCTTTGACGATGAAAGGATCTCTCTAACAATAGCTACAAGGTCATATTAGATATTCCTTTACTAACCAGCTTGAAGAAATGGCTGAAAATGAGGATCTAAGCTATTCGAATAATGGAGTAAGGCTCATATGTTTTATATGAGTAATGTTATTCAAAATATGGTGTAAATTTTACAGGAAGGAGCTTGGTCCTTTTTATAGGCTTTCCATTTGGGAAAGGCTTACAACTTGGTGCATGTGGGACTAATAAATAAAGCATAAAGTAACTCTTGGTTAATTAACCATATCTAGGTGAGTTAGCAACTGAGTTAACCTTTAGTTAGCACTTTATGGGAGTTGAAGGTGCATTCAATTAATCAATTAGATTAATTAATAGGCTAGAATAAACTTTTTAGGCCAATTAAAGGTGTTTGAAGAGAAATTTTATGAGATTAGAAGCATTTGAAAGTAGGATTTAGCCAATAAGAGGGTTTATTGATTAAATTCTTGTTAAAAAGGATTAATTAGCTAATTAATAGTTAATTATTGATTCAAAGAGGATTATAACTAACCAAGTGTTGTTAATTGGCATCCGGAATGTGATAGAATCTTAGTTAATTAATGAAGTTTCGTGAACTGACCAAATTAGATGGAAACATTAGTTAATTAGCGGAAATCACTAATTATAATGGAAATGGTGAGATAGAGGATAATTAGTACTACTTTAACATTAAAATTGTGGAAGTAGATTTTAGGTGTCTACATTTGCCTATCTTTGGGGTGGCATAAGTGATGTCACTACAAAGAAAGTAGACAAGCATAAACAAGAAAAAAAATTTAAAAAATTAGTAGAATGGAGGATGCCCCATTGAGTGTCGATGGGGTGATAGAAGAAGACAATCGACAATTGAAAATTAGGAAGGAAATAGATAGAAGAATCCAACTATAGGAAACCTTAAATAGTAATGAGAATTGATAAATGAAAGTGGGAATATCGTTTTACATCCATCTCATTCAATCAATAATTTTTTTTCATCACTTTTCTTAAATGGTCAACATCATCAGCCCTTAATAACATATACGCATGCGATAAAAGTGTAAAATAACATTGAAAGTTATAATACGAATAATTATTCATTGTTAAAAATGCTTAACTCCATGAAACATACATAATGTAATGTAATACAAGAAAGTAAAAGATGCTTATCTCTATGAAACATACACAATGTAATGTAATGTGAGAAAGTAAACAAGTACAAACACACATACTCAAATAAACAATGTTTAAGATAGTTGTACTAATGTTTTTGTTATCAAGCTTCAGATCCCGAATGTTCATGTTTAACGACAAGGGTTGAAAATGGTGCCCCAAGAAAGGATATTGTTAACCTTTTTTTCCCCCTCCCATGTAAAATGGATCGACCTACAGGTCTGGGAATTGATAGTTAATGGGATCATTTTGCAAGGAATTTCATGGCAAGCTGGTGAGCTACGGTGAGGTTTTAGAGCCATATATTTCTTGACACACATCAACCATGCATCAGCCACCATCTTCTTGACATGAATCTGCCACCTTTCATCTTATCATACGATAATGTACTTTCTTTTCAGGAAATAGAATCATCCTTAACATGTGTCAATGACCTTATTAACGGGAATCAATTGCTCCCTTCTTGACATGCATCAACTACTTCCTCCCTGACATGCGTCAGTTCCCTTGTCGACATGAGTCACCCATTACGTGTCAATTGTTTCTTCTTTATGTGCATCACCACTTTCCTCTTGTCATGCAAAAATGTACTTTATTATCACATGAAAAATCCCCTCCTCACACATCAATCTACCTTCCCCATCACCGTTGTGTATTAGTGTCACTTCCTGTCATGCTTCAACCACATTTTTCTTATGCACATCAACCTCCCCTTGATATCATGTGACAACATTTCTTCTTGTTGTGTGAAAATTAATTCCCTCATCAGCACTGAATCTTCCTGTTCTGTCAGGCATCAGCTAGTGGTTTCCATTAGAAAATAATAAGGAGTTTCAGATATGGCCAAGAATTAATGGTACCGTATAAGGTAGCTCAAAAATCAAATTAATGCGGTATGGCAACCATGTTTGTCGTGTAAGCAAAGTACCATCGGAAAGAGAACTAGTATGGTTTCACATACCTCTGTACGGGTAATTAATGAAAGATGTCAGTTGGTAGATCCTTTTCTCTATATATATGTCTTTTCTCCTTCATTTGGAGGGGGGAAGATTTCAAAATTGTAAAGGAACTCTGCCAAAATTGTTCCAACAATTTTGTGAGCTGCAGGCCTCAAATTTATGCATTTTTTGAAGGATTATTTCCTTGTGCCTAGATTGTAATAGATTGTGCATCATTTTAAGCAATAAAATTAGTTTTTTGTGGCTCTTCTTTCCGTAGCTTGATTTATATTGTATTTCTTGCCTTCTATTATATTTTGTAGGTATATTGTGCATACTTTGTTCCTTTATAGGGTTTAAATTTGTTGTGTTCCACGAGATTGGATGTTTGAATGCATTTTGGGACTATGGCACTTTGGCTTCCCTCTTCTTTCCCATTTCCCCCCACTATCACTCACTAGGAATATCTCTGGTCTTGTTTTGGTTATATCGCCTCCCTTAGTTTAGGATTTACATTTTATGTATTTCTCTCTCTCTGGTCCCTTGAAATTAATAGTTTAGGAATAGGTTAGCATTAGAATAGGTCAGGAACCATACATCTCTAGAGTTTTGTCTTAATCACAAGGGTACCACACCTTGATACAATCCCATGTTAGTCGAAAGTAGGGTTTCGTAATGTGCAAATCCTAAGGTCCTACTTTTTCGACATAACAATTTTGGCGCACCCGGTGGGAGTAAAAGTCAATATTTTCACTTTTTATCAAGATTGGGTGTGTGTCTTGGTGAATTTCTAGCCTTTATAGGCTTTGCATCAACACATCTGGTGACTTTTTCATTCAAATCCAGTGGTTTTAGCAGCCTAGGTTTATCAAGTTCATGAGAAGAGTGCAAACCTAGTCTAGAGCAAGAGAATAAGGTATCTTTGAATACTTGTAGTTATCTCCAAGTAGAGGAAGGAGAGGAAGAAGAGTAAAAAGGTCTCCATCTCTAAAAAATAGAACATTATGCACACCTCCACCTGGTAGACCCTTTCTTCAATCGACTAAGGTTCTTAGGCCACTCAGGATGGCTCATCAATAACCACCAAATCAGCCACCTCCAAACCCTTATGCAAATTTCATGGGTAGCAGTCCACGTTCCCTTAATGCATAAAATATAGTCTTGATAGCAGCATTAAAGAATATCCCGTACTTCATTAGAGAAAATCACACAACTCCCATCGACCAAATTCAAAACATTGGAAATTTTTTTTCTAAACATGAGATTGTTGAGATGGATGTTGTGATCAATTTTTTGGCTTCTTCTTTCAAAGGAAAAGTGTTGTAGATGTTCAAAGGCTTGGGAGCAGGATCAATTTTGCACAGCTCTATATGTGGCCATTTTGGGAAGAGGGCTGAAAACTTATCCCTTTTAGAGTAAATGACTATAATCAAAAGGGACCCAACTGAGAAGATGATAGACTTCAATTCCAGATTCCAAATAACATAGGAGAGGATCCCATTTGTAGTTAGACTAATATCAGAAGGTACATTTCTCTATTTTCTTATAGCTCTAAATTCTGATACATTTTTTATGATACAATCTATGGAAGGAATAACCCTACCATATGCCTATGACATAATCATTAGAGATGAGAATTTCCTAATTCAAGCCGATAAACTTTCACCTAGGCTACTTATGTCTCTCTATACAGATATGGGGAATCCTAATCCTAATCAAACACCTAAAATAACCCCTATCCCTAATCCAAGAAATCAAAGTTCAAATGAAGCATCCACTTCTTTTTCTATCCATTTAAATGAACTCTAGGAGTTTATGAAACTATTTTAAATATTAGGAAATGGGTTGGTAACTCTTAAGAGGCAATAAGCTCAAAATTCTAGACCTTATCAGCCTCATTTCCAACCGAATAAACCTCCATATCATCCAAACAAACCACATGTCCAAGCTGCTAACCAAAACCAAGGACAACCCCAAGTTGCAAAGCCATTCCAAGCATATAACCCTAATGTATTTTCAAAATCTAGGGCCTTGGTTCAAACTCAAAACAACATAGCATAAGAATATGAATGGTGTTTCCCATGCATCCAACTACACAATCAGGAAACATGTTTCAATGGTGATTGAAATCAAGCATTTCTGGTGACTACGGCGGGTGTTCCTCAAGAACAAAACAAAGAAGAAAGTCAGCAATGGGTAGCTAATCAGGAAGAACCTGCAAACAAAAAATCAATTGTGAATTGGCAAGCTGAGGATTTCTATGGAATAAATCAGTCCCCTTCTCAAAATGTGGCAGCCAACACAAGGTCTAAGACGAGGAATATATAGGAAGGGAATTCACCTAATATAAGTACTCCTTAGCCTTCTATCACACTTTGGGGTATTAACAATCCAAGCGCAGTCCTAAATGTTCAAAATCAACCCAAAATACCTTCTAAGACAGCTCAGGTATCGGTTGCGGTAGCCCATGTGCTAGAGAAATTCATTCCAAGTAAGGGACATCAGATGGATAATCCATATCCTTTTAACATTATTGATAAAATGAAGAAGACCAATGTAAGCATTTCTATGTGGGAATCGTTGAAAATTTTGGTTACAAGCAGCCATGGAGAATTGGTCAGCATCAAACGAGTTGTCCAAGAATCAAGATAAGGTTCTCACTAATATAGCTCCAAAAGAAGGAGTTCATGGAGGCTAGCAAGGTAAAAACATGAAGCCCCCTTCATTCTATATATCTTTTATTATTGGGAACAACCTTGTACATAATTACATGATTGACTCGTGGGATATAGATTTAGTAATGTCGAAACAGATTGCAGATCAGTTGGGCCTAAAATACAACCTGGTTTCCAAAGGAGTAGTACAGTTATATGGGATAGAAGTGATAACTATTGGGATCATAAAAGGTTTAAACCTCATATTACATGCATGTCCTAATGTCACAGTTCAACATGACATATCAGTGATTGACTTGCCACCACTCTTTGCATTGTGTTTGTCAAGATACTTCACCATAAAAATTGGAGGCTACTTATCATTTAATTGGTCACATATGCTCTTCAAAATAAGGTATGGAGCTAAGACTACCATATGGACTGAACCTATTGAAAATTTCCATATTGAGCCTCAAATACCAAGCCTAATCAATGCAAATTCCTAAGCCTTTGATCAAGAGGATTTCCCAAACACTCAGGAAGCAGATACCAAATTTGGGTACATCCTGAATTTCACTCTTGATGAATGGGAAAACAAAATACATGGATATGATCCATATAAGGAAATAGAGGAGGCTGAATTGGGAGTTTATTGTTTGCATGAGGAAAACACACCTCTTTCTAGCCTCACCAAATCGGATGATAAGGGTTATAATTAATTCTAGAAAATATTATTTGATGGCTCAAGGAGTAGGCAAGGTAGTGGAGGAAGAGAAAAGCTTTTATCACCACAAGGTATGAAGTATTACTCATCTTTCAGTTTTTAGTTTACTTTTTCAAACAATACAACTGAGTATCAAGCTTTGATACATGGATTAAATTTGGCAAGAAAGATGGATATACAAAACTTGCAAGTGTTTAGGGATAGTGAATTAGTTGTCAATCAATATAGGGGAAAATATGCTACTAAGAATGACCTGCTCAAAGCCTACAAGCATTGGGTATGGGATCAAATTGATGATTTTAAAGTGTTCAATATTCAAGCCATATCGAGGAAGACGAATGAGGCTACGGATAGGCTTGCGGAAATTGGAGCAACATTTGATGTGGTGGACAATATTAAAAGAGATAAAGTGTAGCCACATATTCATGTAATTATTAGGTCAGTTGTACTAAACAATAATATGAGATGGTAGGTATTTGAGAATGATCGACATATCATTAATTTCTTACATGAGGAGGTTGAGTTCTCGGTTAAAAATTAGGATAAATTGGAGCAATAGTATGGTGATCAAGTGGTTCAACTGAGGAAAAATAAGCTGCCAAAGGGTTTAGTGACTCTAGAGTCAATATTCAATCCCAATTATTAGTTCCGGAGGGAAAGAGAAAACATTCAGGTCAAATACAAGTATTCAGAGCCAATTTTAGTTGGAAAAGGAAAAACACTCCAAATTGGCAAGGTAAGCACTGATCAAGAAAAATCTTAATTTATACAACTTTGCCAAGAATTCTTAGACGTCTTTTCTTGGAGCTATGAGGATATGAGAGGGTTTAATCCATAATTGGCACAACACATCATTGAGATAGATCTAGAATCCAATCCCATTAGACAAAAGTAAAGACCGGTAAACCCTCACATTGAGCCTTTCATGAAGAAGGAATTGAACAAGAGGAAAGGATCATCTTCCTGATCAAACACTCTTCATGGGTAGTGAATCTTGTGCTAGTTACGAAGAAAATAGGGAAATCAGGTTATGTGTAGATTTCTGAGGCTTAAATAGGGCATCTCTCAAAGACCACTATCCACTTCCTTTCATGGAGAAAATTTTTCAAGTAGTAGATGGATTAGAAAGGTTTTCAATTTTAGATGGCTACTCGCACTACAATCAAATCATGGTGAAAGAGGAATACCAATTCAAGATAGCCTTCACTACGAAGTGGGGCACTTATGCCTATATAAAAATACCATTTGGAATGTCAAACGTTAGAGCAACATTTCAGCAAGCTATGGATATGGCATTAAAAGGACCAATCAATAAGATAGTTCTTACATATCTAGATGGCATTACTATATTCTCCAATAATGCAACAATTCACCTCTTTAACCTTAGACAATTATTCCATAGATGTAAGATATTTGGAGTGTCTTTGAATCCAAAAAAGTGCATATTCTTAGCTCATGAAGGCAAGCTCTTAGGCCACATCATGTCTAAAGAGGGGTTGGCAACTGATCTAGAATTTCAAAGAAATTCATGCATCTAGTATCAAATAACATAATTCATCTATTTCTTTCTTCATCCAAGGTCTTCAAAATTATGAGGTGAGATATTCATTCATTGAGAAGCATGTCCTTTCTGAGATTATAAGTTTAAAGAAATTCAGGAATCTAGTATCAAATAACAGAATTCATCTATTAGTGTCACATGCTAGTGTAAAAGATTTTCTTTTGAACAAGGACCTTAATGAAAAGAGATATGGTTGGATAACCAAGGTCATGGAGTATAATATTGATATAAATGTGACCAAATTAGTTAGGGGAAAAGGGTTGTGTGAGCAGCTAGCTTCTAACCAACATGTTGAATCAAGAGATTAGGAAGAATTTGTTATGGCATTGTAAGATAATAAAGAACATGTTACAAGTGGCATACCCATTCCTTGTTGCACTCAGGATATTATACATTTCCTTCAAATAGGTCAAAGTCCTCAAGGATTGAGTAATTTCAAAAGGAGGTATTTCAACCTTCATTGCATCCCATATGTTCTTGTACATAATATTTTGTTCAAAATGTATGTGAATGGTGTCCTCCTAAGGTGCGTCAAGATAGATCAGATAGAGAGGGTATTGCACAAGTTTCATGGTGGAGAAGCTAGTGCCATTTTTCCCCAAAAGTAATAGCTATTAGAATCATGAGGGCTAGTTATTACTAGCCTAATCTTTTCACTTATTTATGGATTTAGAAATACAAGTGTGCCTTCTTCACAGGTGGAGAGAAGATAGCAGCCCTCCCACTCCATCCTATCTTAGTTAAACAACCTTCCATGCAATGGGGGCTAGATTTTATTGGGATGATCAATCCAAGTTCCATCCTAGGTCAAAAATGGATTCTTACAGCCACAAACTACTTCACTAAATGGACATAAGCATTTGCACTTAAGGGAAGTAAATAAATATAGCAATTTAGATTTCTACACATACATTACAATAAGGTTTGTTGTTCCTTCCACTATAATATCAAATAATTCCCTTTCATTGGAGAAAAGATATCTAATTGGGCTGTTAGAAATGGCATTTATTTGAGAAATACTTCTAATTACTACCCCCAGGGTATCAGGAAAGCAGAGTCCACGAATAAGAACTTGTTGAGAATCATAAGAAGAGCCCTAGATGAGAATCATAGGACTTGACATACCAAATTGAAATCATCCTTTTGGGCTAATAGAATCACTCCCAAGAAGTGAACTAGTTATTCCCCTTTCAAGTTGGTTTATGGAAGGGAAGCAAGAATGTCAATATCCCTTGAATTACTATCTTTGGAGCTTATCAAGCAGTTGGAGTTGTTTGAGTTTCCATCTATGGAATTTAGGTATGCAGAGCTCATGGAGCTGGAAGAGCTAAGAAACCATGCCATAAAAATAATGGAGAAGGATCAAGCTCAAATCAAGATGATTTTTTACAAAAAGGCCAAAAATAAAAAATTTCAAGAAAGCAACCTGGTTCTGAAATGGGATGCAGAAAAATACAAACCAAGAAGGCACTCCAAGTTTGATGCAATATGGAGTGGCCCTTACTTGATTTCATGGTGCAAAGAAAATAATTCTTTCCAATTGACAAAGTTATATGGAGAATAATTATAGATCATATTCAATGTAATCTATCTAAATCCTTATTACTGATGGAAGTATCTTTCTTGTATATATTAGCTTAGAGTTTTTAATTCCTCCAAGTGTTTGCATCACATTATTTTTTTATAGTTAGGTTTTATTTCAGATAAGTACTTGTGCACTCTCTGCATGTTCCATTTGGGATATGTATGATTTTTTCATTTGTACATATTTTTTCTTTGTTATTGTTACACTTTACAGTTTTAGGAAGGGTCTAGTGATGAAGTAATGTCTCAACAGTGTTCTAGAGAAACAGGAGGTTTTGGACATTAGACCAATTTCAGAAATTAGAATGAATCCATGCCCAATGGATGTAAAATCACTTTTCTTTCAGATCTAGCAGACAGATCACCCCATAAGTCACCAATTTTTACCCATTTTTTTGCCCCCACTTATAAAATGGATTGACCTATAGGTATGGGCATTAATAGTTACAGCTCACCATGGTGAGGGTTTGGAGCCATATATTTCTTGATGCACGTCAACCACACATCATCCACCATCTTCTTGATGTGTTTCTATCACCTTTCCTCTTATTGTGCAACAACATACTTTCTTGGCGTGCAATAGTGTCCTCTTTGACAAGAGTCAACATAGTTTTTGATGTGTGTCAACCACTTCCTCCCTGACACGTGTCAACACCCTTGTTGACACCCATCAACTAATTCCTCCCTAACATGCGTTAGCACCCTTGTCAACGTGTGTCACTTGCTTCCTCCCCATCATGCGTCATCCATTTCTTCTTGATGTCTGTCACCACTTTCCTCTTGTCATGTGACAATGTACTTTCTTATCACATGACAACTCCCCTCCTCGCACATCGTTATAACTTCCCCATCATTGATTCCTTTTCATCACATGTCAGCGTCACTTCCTGTCACATGTCACCTACCTTTTGCTAATGTGTGTCAACCTCCCCTTTCTGTCACATGAAAAAAATTCTTCTTGTCATGCGACAAGTCATTCCCTTATCATCTGAGAATCTTCTTGTTCTATCAAGTGCCAGCTAGTGGTTTTCATTAGGAGACAAAAATGAGTTTCAGATATGGCCAGGCATTATTGGTACGGTGTAAGGTAGCTCAACAACCAGATTAATGACGTATGGAAACCATGTTCATCGTGTAATAAAAATACCATTGGAAAGTGAACTTGTATGGTTTCCCATACCTCCATATGCGTAATTAATGAAATATGTCAGTTGGTAGCTCCTTTTCTATATATATATATATATATATATGTATGTATATATATGTATATATATGTATATGTATATGTATGTATGTATGTATGTATGTATGTATTTTCCCCTTCATTTAGAGGGGGGAGATTTCAAAATTGTAAAGTAACACTGTAAAAATTGTTGCAGCACTTTTTTGAGCTACAGGCCTCAAATTTATGCATTTGGTGAAGGATTATTTCATTTTTCCTATATTATAATGGATTTTTCATCATTTTAAGAAATAAAATTAGTGTTTTGTGGCTCTTCTTGCCCTAGCTTGACTTATATTGCATTTCTTTCCTTCTATTATATTTTGTAGGTATATTGTGCATATTTTTTTCCTTTACAGGTTTCAAATTGTTTGTGATCCATGAGATTGTAGGTTTGAATGTGTTTTATGACTATGGCACTTTTTCTACCCTCTTCTTTCCCATTTCCCCCCATTTTCACTCACTAGGAATCTCTCTAGTCTGATTTTGGTGGTATTGTCTCCCTTAGTTTAGGATTTGCATTTTATGTATTTCTCTCTCTGGTCCCTTGGAATTGATAGTTTAGAAGTAGGTTAACATTAGAATAGGTCAGTTTCCAGCCTTCTTTGGAGTTTTTTCTCAATCACAAGGGTCCCACACCTTGAGATAATCCCATGTTAGTCGAAAGTAGGGTTTCATAATGTGTAAATCCTTGAGTGATACTTTTTTGACATAATAGATACATGCAAGGAGGATAATAGAGGACACAAGCACTCCCATGAAAAAGAATTCATGTACTATGAAACAACACCAGGTAACTCATTTCTACCAAGATAGTATAGACATATCAAGAAAACTGACTTTTTTTAATGGAGATAGATCAGAATGATCTGCGAGTCATTGCATGAAAATAAGAGAAAACAGAAGAAATATGATTTTGTAAGACAAATTTCAATGTTTGAGGAAAATGTATTTTAAATAGGCTTTAGCTGTGTGCATGTATTTTACCAATTTTTTGTAAAAAAACAAAAATTACAATTTTTTGCAAAAATTTTTTGTTTACAATTTTTTCGAAGTTTTGTAATTTTTAAATTTTCAGAGAGAAAAATGATTTAGAATAATGACGATATCATGGGGTATCACCAAATAATGCTGGAAAGAACCAATATGCCCCAGGTAGAAGAAAGGGTCATCGGGAAGCAACATCATGCCCTAGCATAGCAAAAATGGGCAAAAAATGATTATTTATTTAAAATAACCATTGCGATGAGTGCTATAAGAAATTGGAAGAAAATTTTATTTTCTAAGGCATTGAATGTGCTATTTAGCCTGCTCCGCAAAGGGGAGGTGTGTATGCGTGAAGAGTAACACAAGCATTTTTATAGGCACATATGCATGAATATGGGTGTGAAAGCGTTGAGATGGGTGCATATGTGCAAAGGTGCGCATAAGCGCTGATATGGGTGCATATGCACGAAGATGGGCATGTATGCGCGAAGATGGGTGCACAAGTTTTGAGATGGGAACGTAGGCACAACACTTGTCTTTGGTTCTAGTGTTTTTGATGTTTTTGAAACATATTTGAATGTTTTGGGAGTTTTGAAACATATTTGAATGTTTGTGAGATTTTCTATAATTTTTCTGAAGCTATGTATAGGAAACGAAGAAATGTGGATATACCCAGTAACAGATGGGATGCACAAGGTCAGAATGTCATGCGTATGTATAAGAAGGTGAATATTCAAAGTTTCCCCAGTGTGAGATGGGAATATACAAAGGCAAAATCTTCAAAGTGAAAAAGATAAGATCAAGGACAAGACAAATAGGTTCAATGTGATGATGAACACAATTCAATGAAGAGCTAAGCAAGAGCAAGGATTCCCCCAACGTGAGATATCCAAGAAACATTTGATAGAAAGAAGAAGAAGATATTTTTTGTGAAAGGGGACAAAAGTGCCTAAAATAATGGCAAAAAGACAATCTTATACACATGGATGTTCTAAATGAAGTATAATAACAATGAATGTTTTGAATGTATCTTAGAAGCCTCGTGAGGAAAAAGTGATTAGCCAAAGGCACAAATCGTGAGACAAGATACGGACTAAAATAAGAGTTTGAACAAGATCCAAAAAAAGACACTTGGTAACATACTAATCATGTTTACTTATTGATATCCAGTGTGTGCACATGGAAATTTATAACCTCTTGGAGGGAAGATGTGATAGATAACAAGTGAATACACCCTAGCCAATGTGTAGGAATGATTTATTTCCATTACTAGCTAATGTTTATAGCCTCGATAGAGATGCATTTAATTCTAATTGCAACATTTCTCTACTTCGAGTCAAGAATTCATAGCCTCGGTAGAGATATTGGAAATAACCCAAGAGAGAGTTATATATCAATTGCCTTTTTATTTTATCTTTGTGTTTTTTAATGATTCTAATTTACTTTCTTAAAATTTATTTCAGCTTTCTTTCTTTTTTTGACAGTCAGTTAAGAACCACTGGTGGCTTGATGGAAGGATATCGAAGTGATTGTGATGACGACATTGGCTAGTGTCAAAAAATAAATCCAAAATTTCTTCACAACAATTTTATTAGATGTTTATAGTAATAGGATCCCTATGAGGTCAGTTGTTCTTTAATTTATCAAGGTGATTAAAGACCAAGTTCAAATGGATACCATAGAGATAAATGTCACAAAATGTGTGTGAATAAACTAACCAAAATATCATCGAAGGGATGAAAATGGTGGATTCCTTGTAGAGGAATAAAAATAAGGGTAACAAATAACATCCATTTATATGCAATACCTGATTGTAATTTTTTATCTTTATACCTTTTATTTTTAATGTTTTCTCATTTTTTGTATTTTGTCTTTTGAAAAGGGACCGACAAGGTCACTCAACATGATAAGATCCAACAAAAATTTTATAGATTTCCTTGATAAGGAAGAGTAGGCATGTTTTCTTATCAAGAGTCATATTATCCCCGATCTTAATGACCATGGTGAGCTCATACTCAATAAATGATTGTGGCTTATCTTGAAATGTGGATTTTGCATACAAGGACTTAAGTTATCCATCCATAGGTTTATGCACTTTGTTTCATACTTAATGGTTGTGTTGGTGTGCATTTTTTAACCACGTTTGATTCTAAACTTTATAATCATTTGATTTGTTGGGATATTTCAATCTCTTGGAACTTTTTAGCTTAGCTTGATAAAGAAACTATTTGAGTTTCCTTTAAGTTAAGACATGACTTATCTGATCCCAACAAGTGGAAGAAGAGAGTGGATTAATAGGATTGATTTGAGAAGTGACAGTGGGCTTGCCACAATCATTGATAGAAAAAAAAATTATGGATGTAAAGGATACAGTCTAAGAATTTAGGAATATGGGCTACTAAAAGATGTCCCATAAACTTAAGATGCAGGGCTACTAGGATATGGCCCAAGTATAGAAGATGATGGGCTACCCTGAGGTGTCCCATAAATTGAAGATGATGAAGGGCTACTAGGATGTCACCTAATAATTGAATATGAGGGGATACTAGGACGTTCCCCCAGTATAGACTATGAGGGGCTACTAGGACATGGCCCCAAGATAGAATAAAATGGGCTATTAGGAGGTGAGCCATACATAACTTATAATGGACTACCTAGTGTTGGCCCACATTTAGAAGATGATGATGGGATTCCAAACGGTGACCCAAGGTGAGATTGTGAGTGAGGAATCATGATAGATAAAGAATGGTTGTGTGATAAGAAGATAGGCCTGGGCTTAATGATAGACCCAAGAAGTTCATCACATAATGAAGAATGAGAATATGGGAGAGTAAGAGGAGGATAAATTTTGATTATCCTAGGGTTTTCCTCTATTTCCTAATGAAATGAATCAACCTTGTAGTCATTTTTACCCATCTACTAACTTCTAACCCCATGTCCATCGTCCTATCACCCAGAAGACAATGGGTGCTCACTCGAGGCATGCATGGGTGCTGAGCCCCTCCTTTATGTGAGAATTACGAGAAGATATTCCATTGTTAGAGGATTAGTTGCAAAGAAGTGAATATTCATGTAAAATCACAACATGAGCTATCATATCCTTATACCCAAGAGTTTATTAATAATAGAAACATCATGGCATGAAATAAAAAGAGTAGATCTACCATAAAATATAAGGAAATAACACTAAGGCTCGCACCCCTGAACCATATATTCAGAATAGAGCCATATATTTATATTGATCATAGTCTCAACAACCACATTACATTCAAAAGGATCATATCCAACCAAGTGTATCAAGATAGCGATCTAACCCATATATCAAAGGTCCTAGCTATGATTTCTTTATTACAATAATTTTACAGAGCCATCCCTTAGACATGATAACATTCCTACAGTCCTTTACTGAGAACCCCAAATCATAGGGCTTCCTAGTATTCTTCACAGAGCTTCACTCTTCCCATGCTATATGTCTTGGTGTCACTCTTCATGCCTTCATGTTTATCTATGTGTCTTATTCTACCCAAGCATCTCTTCTTATAGGATCAACACCCACCGCCATACCTTTTGTTAGGAGCATATCTGATGTCAAGTGTCAATGTGGTCCTCCAATGATGCATGCTTATTCTGCTCCAAGCTCTCCACTTTCTATAATGATGTCTTCCTAGGAATATTCCATGCGTGGAATATTATTTCCTTGACCACCAAGTCTCCAGGCTGACACCTTATCCAATCAGCATGCCTAGTTGGGTCATGTTTTTCCTTAAGTGCTTATAGAATGCTTAATATGGCTAAGTCCTTAGACCTTTTGTATTGCCTTGTGTGCGTGCCTTGGTTTCTATTAAACCCTTCTTAACCCCTTGTCTTGCGTACTTCTCCCCGCGTACCCTTCTTTCTAATTATCATGCACACTCATGCGTCCTTTGGTACTTAGCTAACATTCAAGGACCAACATCACCCCACACTAAGCTTTTTCTCCGTCCTCAGAAAAATAGTAGTAAATAATGGAAGAATGAAGAATAGAAGAAATGAAAGAATCGAAGATCTTTCTATTGTTGCAAGAGGAGTGGGAACTCTTTCCTTATTATCACTTCTATCTTTTCCCAGGCATCCGCTTCACCCTATACCTACTGAAGTAGGTCACCCACTAGATCATTTACCTCCTCAAAACTTAGTTCATCACCCTTAGCATTCAACATATCTATAATTCCTTCTATCTGCTTGTTAAGGTCATCTAGCATGTATATTCTATGGGTTATTTGGGGATACAGCTCCTTAAGCCAATTTTTAATCGCCCCCATAAGGCTTCAATCGCTTCCATATTCTTTTCTACCTTAGCTAGGATCTTATCCCTCTCTTCCCTATTTCCTTTAATCTTCTCTTGGTATTCCTTCAGACCTACCTCATGTGTAGTAGCTAATATGCTTGCTACCCTGTCTCTATCATCACAATTATCATATATGGCCTCAGCCTTTCGTTTGGCGGTCTATTTAGTGGTAAGGAGCTTAGAATATCATGTCATTGTATCCCAGATATTCCACTTCTTTTCCTCTTTATGGTGCACCAGTGCCTCTTCTTTTGATTCTAGATCAAGCAGCCACCTCTCCATGGTAAGGATGTGGGTTTAGTCTTCCAAGGATTACAAGTTTGACTCGTATTTCTGCTAAAGTGGTGCTAGGTCTACGTGTTTCAAAGTGATGGCATCCATGATCATTTCAATCTTCTTATAAACCTCATGCACTTTCACCTTCTCCTCCCTTAGTTTGCACCTTAACAATGTACTAATCAGCTCTTCCTGCTTCAGATCCTTGCTCTTCGAAATGATTTCCTCCTTCTCTAGTTCTTCCTCTAGGAACCTTACCCTATCATTCCTTCCAAAGAGTCTCACATCAACCTCAACCGATACCTTGTTGAGGGTGTTGTAGACTTTCTCATCAAATAATTTTTTAGCATTTATCAGGGGGTTCACTCCCTTGGTCTTTGGTATTTTCATCAACGCTCCCTTTCTTACCTTTAACTTAAGCTCATCGACATGGGACTCAAAATACCAAGATAGCATCTTACTTGTTTGTGGGTATGCACCTTCTTATTCGAATGAATACCATGCAAGGAGTTAGTCTATAGGCACGGTACTTTGGAAGCACGTGCATAATACCTTATTGGATCATTGATATAACTCATTCCCTACTTTTGTGCCACTACCACACTTTTTCTTCCTGTGTGCATTTCCTTTGGAAATCTTTCCGCTAATCTAGGATTTCAGCCCATGCTCCCATACTCTTTTCCTACGATTTCCTCCTCTATCTCCTTGAGCACCTCATCAGCGTTGCACTCCACCTCTTACTCCACTAAATCCTTTATTATGCCCACTACTTCTCTTTCCATGGCCTCTTCTATCTGCTCTGTGATGAGGCTTGGGGTCCTTTAATCCTTTGTATTCACTTCATCACTATCCCCTTTTCCTTGAGCGCCTTCCTCTTCCCCATCCTTTTCTTCATTTACCTCATCCTCGAAGTCATGCATATCATACACAGGATGGTTCTAAGCATCTTCATACTCATCATCATCTCTCTCACCTCTTTAGGCCTCCATGCTTTCCATTCCTTCTAAGTTTTCCTTATCTACTACGTTTTTCTTCTTCCTAACTAGTGATTCTAATATAGGAGACTCTTCCTTCTCTTCTTCTTTAGCAGGTGACTCCTTCCTTGGAAATTCTTCATATGTGGGATGCTCTTCTTGCTCTAGCACATCTTTCTTATGTTATTTTTCCTTTTCCTTAATGGGGGACTTTTTCCTTCATGCATATGTACTTGGCTTCATGCTTGACTCCTACGTGCCCACAGATTATGTTCTTTGCACACTCAGTGCCTTCTTCTTTGGTGTCTCATCTCTTTCCCTCTTCCTTGGTGTGGCCTTCTTCTTCCCAATGGTGTCTTCTAGTATGGATACATCATTCTCCAAGTAGGCTTCCTTCTCATATTTGGGCCTGATCCATAGGTATATCCTCGTTACGGTCCTTCCAGCAATTGGCAGCGTTATAGGTTTTATTATGTGCACCTCATGGGAGATGTACTTCTCCACATAGGCATGATTTTTAGGGTATACCAGCTTCCTTCATAGGTCATGGTGGTCCTATTATACCTTGCTGAGGTTGAACCTTAGTCTTTGTGCCTCCTTGAATTCATTAACCCATACTTGGAAATATTACACAGTGAAAGAGAAAGGTAGTTTACACCACGGGCTCTTGGTCCCATCTATCAATGTGATTCTGCCATTGAATAAATGCAGGTATACATAAAACTTGGCTACTCCCTGTACTAACACTAGTAATTGTTCAGGTATTTTCCATTCATCCCTGAACGAGTCGTGCATCCAATTGTACCACTTCTTGAGGTGCACCTTGTGGGCAGCCGTCATGGTGTCACGAGTGTAATTTTCAAATCTCTTTGTGGGGGAAGGATCTTCATTTGGATATTCCCATACAAACTTCTCTGGCCCGTTGGGCACTCTAATTTATGAGAAAACGATGGTGAGGAGGACATTCCTAAACATGATCTTCTCTCCTTCGGGCGCAACACTGATGATTTCTTCTACACTAAAGGTAGATAGGTTATAGATGGTTCCTTCCAATTTTTTTTGGCACAAATTCAACCAGTCCTTATTTATCTGTGTCAACTATTCTTGTCCATTCAACTTGGATACCATGTGTGTGGCCATCCTCATCACTGGGTTAGAGATATATAAGTATATCAAAAGTAGCGCAAGACCCCTTTTTGTAATCATAAGTCATGGATTGATCTCCTTAATGGATTCCTTGTATCCTCCAAGTCATCATCTAGTGTCTCCTCTTTATAGAAAAGGCTAGTAAACTTAGATATTAGTTGAGGGGTTATGCGCATCCTTATGACACATGTAAGTTAGAAAGTGGTCCTTCGTGTATGCATGTAACATTAACCATTGGTATAGTCGCTCAGGTTTTCCAAATTAGGGCAACTCATAAAGTTGCGGTAACCCATCCTTCTCCAATTTTACCTTCACTTCATCATCATAGATTGACATCCCTTCTGGTGTCCTTTATTTTCTGTCAGGTGAACCATCGTTCCAATGTAATCTATTTCTTATGTGGTGCTTGTGTGATGGTTGTAATCACTCACTTCCATCTTCCTTACATGGGATACCCATTCCTTTCCGAGCAACAATGCCATTTGGGTATTACATCTCTACATACCACTCCTCATTGAAACTAGTGGTGGTACCGCCTATTTTCCCTTTGCAATTTCCATTCTTCAGTGAAATAGTTGCCTTCTTTGGTTTCATCTCCTTGTCAGGTTACTAATAACAAAGTCCTCCTTACTCATTTTCCTCACATTCTACTCAAAAAATTGTGGCTTACCTTCGTGAAAAATCCCCTTACTCTCGTGCCCTAGTTGCATAACCCTAACCTTGGAAAAATCATTCCTTCCATGAGACGATGTATGTTCTTACTGGTTAAAACCTTCCAACAACCCTATCCTCTATGCTTGTGTACCTGTTTTTCTACCCTAGTTTGACAAATCACACTAGTCACGCACTCGTATCTTTATCACACTATCCTATTCGCACAACTATTCTTCAAGGATGCCCTAGTTTGCAAGATATCTTTATTTATCACAAATGCAATGAAAGTAATAATGTATCCCAAACTTGTCCTTATAGCTTTTTCTTCTCACCTACTAGAAATAAATGCTATACCACCTACCAACAGTAATTTTGTAATAAAAGAGTGACTTTTCTACTAAATCCCATCTTTAAGTGCTCTTTTACCCCCATGCCCAATCCTACATGAAAAATAACTACAACCTTTTGGCATGTAAAGATCCTTACTACCTGAAGATCCTTGTGTGCGTGCTTGCAGCACCGAAGGCACTTCTTTTGTCCTTAACCCGATTGTTTCCCTCACCTACCTCATGTTATTCCTGCACTTCTCATCCTTTGTACGTGGTCTTCATAAAGCTATACCTGAACACCAAAATTCCTTATGTCCATATTTTCTACATGCATGCTCTTCCACACTACGTGCTTTTCATCCTTCAATCCGGGCCATTGAAACACAACTTCCACCATTAGCTTCCATTCTTATTTCACATTACTCTACCCCACACAAAAATAGATATACAATCCTCTGTGCATATACAACCTTTTGAAAATAATAAGTGGCTACTGGTGCACAAGGAGCATGTACAATAATAACCCAACAAGAAAGGAACAAAGCAACGAGAAAGGGAAACATAAGGAAAATAGATGCATAAAAGGAAATCCTAGGCTAAATGGAAATAATGCCTTATTTATAAATGCATGGAAGACTTATTTATTTAGGGCTTCAGCCTACTCCCATTGAAATGGGTTGGTAACCATATTCCATCAAGCAGCTTATAACTGGAAAATGCACCTGAATCAAGGATGGTACGAGAGGATATATGGTTATAACCAATGGAATTTTCAGTTTCCCAGAATGGCACAGAAAACTTGGAATCATATAAAAAAATCATTTTCCCAACCTTGAATTGTTTTTTTTTAATATGGCGATCATGCCATGCAATTTCTGTTCATGTGCCTTTTCAGTCTTCTGGCTCCATCTAGCAAGTGATCATCCTTTTGTAGTCTGGCTAGGTGTAAATACTCCATGAGCTCAAAAAATACTTGTTGAGGTCACCTGAGACCCTCTGTCCACCTGCAATCCATAGTGATGGTACCTTAATTTCAACTAGTAAAACAGCCTTTGTGTCACCTCAACCAACTAGAACCACTGTGGCCTTGTTCAATCTCTTATAGGTTGTGATGTATGCTCCCATAGACCGGATTTGATACCTCTAGATCCACCAGGTCCACCAGGTCCTCCCAGCATCGCAGATCCATCTCATGTCAGCATAGTAAAGGTCCTAAATTGCTCATGCCTAAATGCTCCCAATGTCTCAGTTGACATTTACGCTTATGAATGAGTTTGTGATAGTCTTATGATTGGCTACCATGATGTGTGTCCCACGTAACTCCTAGATTGTTTCGATACCCAAGCTTTGTGTAACACACTTTCACTAATCAAGCTTAAATGTCAGTCCATACCTATTGATTATGTCCTCCAATACATAGGAAATCCATACTAGTGCATACACCATAGATGTCACCAAGGTGAGAAATTATGGAATCTCCTACGTGATATAAATCCTGTCACTCCCACCGATACCAACTGTGCATAGCAATACTTATCATCTGTGATTCTGTAAGACTAACCACTAGGGGTTGGTCATATAGGGACATACTTCCCCATTCAGAGTAGGAAATAATTTACTTAGCTTTATGTTCATCCTGAGGTACTTTATTTACCTTTATTGAATAGATTTCACACCTCACCCACTTATGTGTGTGGATATTTCTTAGTATCTTAGGTTAGATATTAAGAGATTAATTACACATAGTTGCATTAGGTATAGTTCTTATCCTTGATCACATGGTCCTTGATCCTTCCATCCTTGATGTAATAGTTATCTCCGTAGGGATCTACCCATCTTGATTCCTCCAGTTCTTCAATGATGACTAAAGTTATCATACTTGTCTATCTCCTGGCTTGAATCTATGACCTGAATGATTTGGATTCTTAGATTGTTAAGGCCTCTACCTATTTAAGCACAGGCCCTCCTTTAACTTGAATGTAATTGCATCCTAAGGAGTGGTCCATACATTTAATATCATGATATCAACGTGCTCATTTGTCCTGCAAAGGTTTATGTAATAGTTCAATGATCTGGTGAAACCTGCTTTCATATTATTGATTGTGGTGTTTTGATTAGCATCCTTAGTGTTCCATGGGTTGGTATGATCTGGTTGTCATTCCTTTCATGGTATTAGAGCTGGAGATCATGCTGTTGGCATCCGTGCTGTAGGATTTGAAATCCTTAGCCCTTGGTCATATGGCATGGTCATATGTAGGGCTTAAATATTGTGATTAGCATACTAGTAGGTGCTTACCTTCAGCCCCCTTTACCATTTTATCTATATGGTGAAGGCAACAACAATTTCCTTTCTGTTTCTAGTGGCAGCTAAAATAAATAACAGAGCAAAATATTAAAATGCTTATAACTTTTGATTGATCAACTTGCAGTTTTGAGTGCCAGTTTCACTGAATAAGTGCTTGTTTTCTATCATGATCTTTCCATTAAAAATATTTCCAATTGTTGATGATCTAGCAATATAATTATAACACCCTATCCAAATATGGAGGAGTGTTGTAATCAGATACTGTGGAAACAATTTCAGATGAGGTCAACCGTCCTATAATCTTACTAGGAGTTCCTATTTGATGGCATCTATCATGGATTCTGAGATATGGTATGTACTTTTCTCTGAAGTGTGTGGACTTCAAGGTGGATATTACAAATCTTATTTGGACCCATAAGGATAGATGGACTCAAGGCCTAAAAATTCTCTTCTATCCATATTTCTCACATGATTAGACGTAAAATGAGGTGGGTTCCTTCCCATGGTAGTCTCATATTGCAGTAGGTGCATTGCTTCAAGAAAACCTAACATAAAATGTAATTCTCACTTTGTGCTACTCTAGAAGGCTATCACGATGTGTCACCTACCAATGTGTTGTGGTCCTAAGTAAGTTATATTTAAGCATCCCTCTTCTTTCAATCTCATTTTTCCATAGATCCTCCATTTCCCGTAAGAAATGATCAGGGTTGGCCCCTCCAGAGTAGCTTGACAACTTCTTCCCTCCCAGGCACTTGACTGAGCATGCCTTTATCACCCTTATAATAGAGCCTCTTAACTTTCTCCCAATTAACTCATAAGTCACATGCACCCAATTGTCAGATGCCACACTAGTTTTCTCACTCATGGACTAAGCATCTTCAAACTATATAACTCCCTCTATAGGGTGAATCACCTCAGGGTCCCTGATAGAGCCCACATAGATCTTGTTAAGAAATTCTTCTCCCAAGGGCTCAGTATAGGGTGTTGACTTCCCATCAGTTAAGGGTATGATGACTCGCTCTTCCTTGTTCTCAAAGCTTATGTATCCCTTATTGAACCTTAGGTCATCATTATTCTTATAACACCAAGAGTGCCCAAGTAATGATGGAAATTTTTCCACCTTGGCTAGCACCAAGACTTCGAAGTCCCCAGTGAACTTTTCCCCTTGGATAGTGATAGTAGAATCCTTCAAGACACCAATGGGAATTTCCTTTTTCTTGTTAACCATATACAACACATTCAAAAATTATTTTAATGGGGGCCTTCCCATTTTATTCCATGTTTCTAGAGTGAGAACATTGACTTCCATGCTTGCGTTAATAAAAATATTTCTCAGAAACCACCCATCTACAATAGCATTCAAGGATATATCCTTGCCATAATCAAGGATGTGGGGAGGAATATTGGAATGCAGAACCTTCCTCTTGCACCCTCCTCCAACACGCAGTACCTTCTCCCATAACCACTCTCCTAGCAAGGGGATGATATTCTCTTTCCTCAACATTTTACATAATTCTCTAACCTCATCCAGATCCTTCTGTGGAGCCTCAACATTCTTCCTTTTCTCTAACTATCTTGACTACTCTTTCAGGCACTAGATCTCTCCTTGTAGGCTTTGAATCACATCCATGGTTTCTTAAACACTTCTTTCTGATGAGTAGGGTTTGGATACTTTCCATGAACCACCTCTTCTATAATAACTAGTGGTCTTTGCCTTGGTACTTCCCTGGCGCATGTAGCCTCAGCTCACATCGTAACTATGCATGCATCCTTCTGGTCTGATGGGGGTCATACTTCTGGTACCAGCTATGCACGCATCCTTGCAACGTTGTTGCAAAATGACTTTCCTTCTTCTCTGGGGTAGTGATCCCCTTAGCACACCATAGAATTTCACACTTGTGTATATGTTCTACAACATCCTCAACACTATTTTAGTCTGGTAGGTGAAAAGACATCCTGAAAAATACTTGTTGAGGTGGTTGAGGTCCTTGTCTTCCTGATCTCAAAACCTTTATTTCCTCCAGTGTTACCTCCACCACTAGATTCACTAGATCCACCAGGTCTTATCCCTCCTAACCCACTAGATCCTCCAAATCCGCTAGGTCCACCAGGTCCTCCATATCCTATACCACCAGTTCCTCCTCCTGTAGCTGGTAAAGGGACTGAAGTGGTCATGCCTAGCATTCCCAACATCCCAATAAATTACGGGCCAATATTTTGTGATATTGCACCACTACCAAATTTGTGTCATGTGTCACTTCCAGACGTGATATCCAAGCCTTTTGTTCTCATAATTTTCCCAAAATTCATTCTAGACAATATTCCTCTAAACACACGAAATGATTGTGCAAACATAGATGTACCAAATGAGAAATTATATCTCCTAGGTGCAGATCGGTCACTCCCAGCAATACCAACTAGGTTAGCAATACTTATCTATTGATTTGGAAGACTAAGTGCTAGGGGTTTGTCACCAGATAGATTTAGATGCACGTCGATGGCTCTCCTTTCTCCAAGTGACTAACTCTCATCAAAATCTAAAGGGGTCTCTCTCCTATGCTTGCCAAGATGGGGTATCACAGAATTCTCATGCTCTACATCCTCTGTGTGAACCTAAATTCCTTCCCGCAACATCTAACTCTATAGATCCATCACTCTTGCAACCTCGTGTTGTCAAGAAAACTCCATTTCATGAGTTTCACTATACTTGAGTTGTCTCTCCTCTCTCTCCTTTTCAACCGCAAGGTCTATCATCTTCCTCCACCCTAGCTTCCTCACCCAGTGCTTAGAGAATCTTAGCCAGCTATAAGGAATGCTTCCAAACTTAGTGTAATGAGCAGGATCTTTATGGCTAAAGGGATAGCACACAAAAATTATCCTCTAGGTTCTTTCAACAACTCAAACTCAGTAACCTCATGAAAAGAATACGTAGAAATAGCATATTCCCAGGTCTAACTAGTCAGCACTTTCTTCTATCAATGATCAATAACATGCGTCCAACTTTAGAACAGCATCCTACAGCCTCTGAAGTTTAGATCAACATCCTACAGCCTCATATATTCCTCTTAGGTACAAAAGTGAGATCTATAGTACCATCTTGATCTAGATGCATACGTGGAAATCCATTCATACATCTCTACTGAAAAGTGACAAAATAAGGTCTCATATAGCTCATGATATAGGTTTTTTTTCTACCCATTTGCATGCATCAAACTCAGGTCCAATAATAAATATCTGAGAAAAATCATCCTCTGTGCTCTTAAACCATGATTTGAAACTGTTCAAGGTCAAGTGTTATGTCATAATGCATCATTCTCACAACAAATTCAAAAAGAGGTCCCAACAATGGAACCAATATTTAGTCATTTTTACCCATCTACTAACTTCTAACCCCATGCACACCATCCTGTCAGCCAGTGGACATTGGGCACTCACCCAAGGCACACATGGGCACCGAGCCCCTCCTTTATGTGATAATTATGAGAAGATATTGCCATTTTTAGAGGATTATTTACAGAGAAGTGAATATTCATGTAAAATCACAACATCATCTATCATATCCTTATACCCAAGAATTTAATAATAATAGAAACATCATGACATCAAATACAAAGATCGTATTTTCCATAAAATATAAGGAAATAATACTAACGTTTGCACCCCTAAACTAGATATTCAAAACAGAGCCATATATTTATATTGGTCATAGTCTTAGCAACCAAATTACATTCAAAAGGTTTGTATCAGACAAAATATATCAAGACAAGGATCTAACCCATATATCAAAGGTCCTAGTTATCTTTTCTTTATTACAAAAAAATTGCAGACCAATCCCTTAGACATGATAACATTCCTACGGTCATCTAATGAGAACCCTGACTCTTAGGGCCTCCTAGTGTTCTCCGAAGAGCTTCACTCTTCACATGTTATATGTCTTGGTGTCTCTCTCCATGCCTTCATTTCTATCTGTGTCTCTTCTTCTACCCGGGCATCTCTTCTTATAGGATCAACACCCACTGCCATGACTTTCTTTAGGAGCAAATCAAATTCTAAGTTTTAATGTGGTCCTCCAATGGTGCATGCTTATTCTTCTCTGAGCTCTCCAAATTCTATAATGATGTCTTCCTAGGAATATTCCATGCATGGAATATTTTTTCCTTGACCACCAAGTCTCCAGGTTTTCACCTTATCCACTCGTCATGCCTAGTTAGGTCATGTTTTTCCTCAAGTGCTTCCACAATGCTGAATATGGCTAATTCCTTAAACCTTGTGTATTTCCTTACACATGTACTTTGGTTTCTCTTAAACCCTTCTTAAACCCTTGTCCTACATGCTTATCCTTGTGCACCCTTCTTCTTATTGGTCCTGTGCACTCACATGCCCTTTGGTACTTAGCCAAAATTTGAGTCCCAATAAACCTATTTTTGAGGAATTTCATCATGTGACCCCACAAATTTTGTGATCGCTTCTTCATTATGAAATAAATCGATCGATATATGGTGTTTTTCTTCGACCATAGTAGGTTGATTAGAAGAAATGGGTCTAGCTTGTGTGGAAGATTAATTGATGGAATATGACTCGAGAGACGAAGTAGATTTGGATTTAGTTATCTCATGAGTGGAAGAATATGTAGATTTGGAAATTATTAATAGTGGATTTCCTAGAAGACAACATATTGTTTGGAAAAATAGAGGATTGCATAGAAAATCATCATATGATTGTGACATAGGAATCAACTTATATTATTCTGACGTAGGAGTTGACTGAGATGATTGTAACATGGGATTCAACTTAGATGATTGTGACATGGGCTTCATCTTAGATGATTGTGACGTAAGATTCGTTTTAGATGATTACGACTTATGCGTCATCTTAGATGACTGTGACATACGTGTTGTCTTAGATATCACCTAGATCTTCAACAGAGGAAGAGGTCATTGAGGTGGAAATTAAGGGAGGTCATGCAAAGAAAGGGAGTACTACAACTCAAGAGTTGAATCAAATTATTGCGACGTAGGAGTTAAGTTACAAGAATAGTTTAGATGAGAATCTTTAGAATACTTAGGGGAATTAAAAGAATCAGAATAATAGTTTGGATTGGAATCCTCAAAAGACCAAATGGAATCATAAGAATAGTTTGGATCAGAAGCATCCAAACCATACCACCAACTATGAGATGAAGGTGGGGAACAATTTGACTGAACGGGTTCTTTAACGTAAAGAACTAAACAAGGCTTAGCAATGATCAATTCCAAAAATTTCATTCCTTATTGTCATATATATAAGGAACCTTGTGATAATCAGTCATTATTTACGTTGTTAGTTACAAATTCCTAGACCTAGAAAGTGTGATGAAACTCCTTCACGATGAATAAATTTCTATGTCAATTTGATCAGCACAACGGAAACCAATTAGACATTTAGCAATACAAAGGACATAAAAGATACTCTTTCCAATGTTTAATTCGATTTAAGTGTTGCCTGATAGGAAAATGTTTTTGCTAAGGTTTTTACAAATGTGTACATGTATGACAATGAACCTAGGAAAAAAAAGGTGTTGGATCATGATTTTTGATGCCCCATCATTGTGATAGGAGTCATAAAATAATAGGTTTTCTCTAAGGTTGATTTACAATGGATCCTAGGACAAACCAAATAGTGTAATGACGTCAAATCGTTACAAAATAATGTCAATAAAAGAATGGGAATACATCTAAAGGAAATGTGCACTAAGAACTCCAATGAATAAGAATGAAACACTAATAAATAAGACAAGAAAAAGTAACAAGCAATTTAGGACTTTAAACAATCAAGACTATGATCTATCCATGAGAAAAGTTACTCTGTTTGTTTCTCTAAGTATAGTTTGGAAAATAGTGACAACATAATGTCACAAATTAGGTCAAGTTTATGCAATGAAGACCTAAGTAATAAAAATATGTTGGCATAAACTCCCAAAAAGATATGCTAAAAACAAATATTGGAAAAAAACAAATTCTAAGTTGTGAAAAAGGTGGCCACAAATGCGAGCATTGTAACAACACTATTTGGATACGTAAATCAAGCCTTGTAGACAAAGGCAAGATTTTTCGTATCAAAATGATGTCACTACAATGGTAATAAAGTAACGACATTCTCCAAAACATAAGTCAATTTTAGGATCAAAAACTAATTCTAAGTATAGCAAGAATTTTTTATTTATGAAAGTAGCGTAACAATACAACTTCGAAACTTAAATCAATTTTCCCAAGGAAAACAAGACATAAGTATCCAATTTGTAGTGATAAGATGCATGTAAACGTAACAACTTAAAGTAATTCAATGATGAGACTACCTAACTACAATGATAATGTGTCTCAATATGGATTTGAGACAAAGGGCCTACTAGAACATGACAACGTATCATTCACACTTTTAACACATGCATTTGACATTGCATCCTAGTCATGCAAGTAGACTACAAAAGTAGTGGACACAATTATTTCTAGTGGTATCCACGCATGTTGTTTTATTTTTTCCCAAAATGGGAAATAAGAATACAAACAAGTAAAACCAAGTGGTGATGAAACAAACTAAGTATAACTTTGGAAAATTTTCACCTTACCTTAAGGAAAGTGAAAAACTAAGAGAAAGTAACACGCCATAAGTTTTGTGATGAATATCACTAGGCCCCAACTTCAATGGAGTCTCCCCTTGTTTGAATAACAAAATTTTGACTTGAAAATAAGTTAGTGCTTCACAATGGTTCTTTAGAACATTATTTTTTGAGTCAGTCAAGTTAGCCATAAGACAAAATGGCTTCCTGTTTGTTTCTCTCAACTAGGTTGTCACAAACCATCTCTGCGAGCATAGTTTACCAAGGAAGCCACACTGACTAAACCTTGGAGTATCTCATCTTTACTTTACCCCCTTCAATAAAATGATAAATAAATGTGTTCAGTTGTATTTTCATTGGGGTCACGTGGAGAAAGTTTTGATGCTAATATCACAAGTGTGTACTAATTAAGTAGGTAAGCGAGTCACTTCCCATTTTTTCCACAAGGTTCCCTCTTACATGGACTACTTTGGGGTTCCTAGGAGCATCCCTCTTGTTATATTAAGGCTTATGCAAAAGGTATTTTCTCCTAGTTCAAAGTGGACAAGCCATAGCTCTTAACTGAAACCTACATATACAGTGTGTTGATTGATGTGTGGTGTGTTTTTTATCTTTCAAATTAGGAAATTTTTCTTAGACCACCATTTGACAACTTGCAACACATGTGTAGTTAGAGTTCTTTTAGATCCCAAGTCTTTGTCAAGCGTATATGGTCCTACAACGCAAACGTTAGTAATTATCCAAGAAAATAATATTATTTAAAAGAGGATCTAGTGTTATTTTTTATTCTCAAGATCATCCAAGGATGCAAGAGAAGATCATACACAAAAAATAATCTAACTAAAAAAGTAAAGGAAATCTTTACAATTAATTAACCATACAAAAAATTTGATACATGTCCATTCCCTTAAGCTAAAAATGAAACATAAATTTTCCCACTTACTATAATGTTAGTAAAAGAAGGTTTAAATATTATTCTAATTCTGAAGATCAAACAACACTGCAAGAGAAGATCATACACAAACTTTATCCCAAACTCATACAAAGCCTGGAAATAAAAGCATTCATCCAAACTTAAGAAAATTTGTTAGAAAACAAATAGTTTTATAATAAATTAAAACCCTAAATTTTTGTAACTTTAAACCCCAAATTTATGTTTCCATTTCATATTTATCTTCAATACCTTTCCAACGCAGAAAAAATGGAGTCATTTTGAGTTCGGGAGAAAAATTTATGGCCTCTTGAAGATCCTTGCATATGAAATGTTACGCATGCGTGCCCAGAATGGCATATGTTCCCAGAATAGCATATGCACACCTAGAATAGCATATGTGCACTTAGAATAGTGTATGCACATCCAGAATAGCATATGCATGCCTATGTTTAAAAAAAAAACAATAAGTGTTGTGCATGCATGCCCAAAATGGCATATGCACATGGAAATTTTGTAGATCACCAAAAAACATGACTTTTGGAAAAATTTCTCAAAAAGTTAGAAACTTTGTCAATTTTGATAAATTTTGATAGAACCTCACCTTCTTTGATCCTACAAAGAGCAAAAAAACAAAGCAATCCTGACTAAACTTGTTAAGAAACCTCATACTTATCTAAAAATGTAAAAGAGGGTTAGTAAATCAAAACTTTAAAACTAATCTAAAAATCTCGAAAATGAATGTAAAGGATAATGTAGTATCTCCCACCAGGCATGCCAAATGATAACACCACAAAATTTTGCAACAACTAACTAAAAAATAATACCACCATAATATTCTAGAGCCAAGCTTAAGTTTAGAAATGAAACATCAAGATCAAAGCTTAGTAGAGTGTATCAATGGAAATCTAAATGAATTAAATCATCTAAACTACATACATTATTACTATGTTTAATTGATTACTACAAGGATTGAACCTATGAAGATCAAAAATCGATCAAATTGTGTGTTGTTTTCTACTTCATTAAAGGTGAAAGGATCTCTCTGACAATGGCTAGAAGGCCATATTAGATATTCCTTTACTAACTAGCTTGAAGAAATGGCTACAAATGGGGATACAAGCTATTCCAACAATGGGGTAAGGCTCATATGTTTTATATGATTAATTTTATTCAAAACATGGTGTAAATTTTAGAGGAAGGAGCTTGGTCCTTTTTATAGGCTTTCCATTTGGGAAAGGCTTGCAACTTGCTGCATGTGGGACTAATGAATAAGGCATAAAGTAACTCTTGGTTAATTAACCATAGCTAGGTGAGTTAGAAAGTGAGTTAACCTTTAGTTATCACTTTTTGGGAGTTGATGGTGTATTTAATTAATTAATTAGATTAATTAATAGTCTAGAATAAGATTTTTTAGGCTAATTGGAGGTGTTTGAAGAGGAATTTGATGAGATTAGAAACATTTGAAAGTGGGAATTTTTTTTATAAAAGGTGAAAAAGGGTTGATGGGTCCCTATCCCATACAATAAAAAATCTCCATATGAGTAGATGAAAACATTACATGTCAAACAATAAGATATTATAAAAGTCCATAATGATAATCAGGCTCCACAGGAGAAAAAGTAAAAAGTGGTTAAACAACAACAATAGAAAAAACACATAGGAAACTAACAGCATCATAGAACTAACAGAAAAAAAGACACAGGATAATAAATAAACAACACCCCTCCCAAGATCACTTATTGGATTTTTCAAGCCCTTCCAGTACTTTTTCCCATTCCTTAGCCAGAGCATCTATGTTTCCAGCCAAAGACACCAAGTCGAGACCTTCAGGTGTCACCTTTCTTTTCTTTCCCTGATTTTCCACAAAACTATAGGCATTTGCGAGTTGACCCAGAGTCTATGGAGATGTTGCAGTGTTGATTTGACTGACCACACTCCACTCCATGTAGTTGTGAATAATAGCATGAATATGGTCCAAATCATTGGTTATGAAACCATAGTTAGCTTTTAGAATTTTGATCTCTCCACCATTCCAATTTTTAACAGCTTCCTCAACTTGTGCTTTCATCTTAAGCCAATCATTGAACAAGAACTGCAAAGAGGTCTTGGAAATCCTCATATATCCCTTAAGTTCTTCAATGTTTGCTGCCATCTTGGCCAGATGATTCTCCCCTTTCACAGGTCCAACATGCCCCATAGCCTCAAACTGTTGTTCCAATTGAACATTAACAGGAGCCTGAACATCCTGTTTACTAGATTCCCCTTTGGTATTCACCGGGACACTAGGAACCTACTTGAATTTCATCTCTCTCATATTCTGGGCTGCAAAAATTTCAATAACATCTTTATCCTCCTTCGAGTCACCTTCCTGAGATTCAAACTCATCACTCGAGTCTTCTTCCTCCGAATTCGAGTCAGCCCTATCCACATAAGCTTCTAGGGATTTAGTAAGGGAACTAGACTTATCAATATCTAGATTTTTTCTTTTGACAAGAGTGAGAATGAATCCTTGATGGAGCAGAATAGAAGACTGTTCTACTTTTAAAGCGAGAAATTGAAGCACTCAGAGAGTGAAAAAGAAAGTAGGGGAAGCTAAAATCATGGTCACACCAGAAGTGATTAAGCATAGGCAGGTGATAGGCATAAATGCATTTGTGACGAACCTCAAGAGTGAGAAATTGGATAAGGGTGAGAGACACACCATCAAAAGGTTTAGGTAAAAACATGCGAAGATAACTAAAAAAGTGGGGAGTGATATTTTTGTTACCTCTGAGAAATAGGTTCAGTTCGTCGGAGGCTTCTTTTTTGGGTTTATAGACCTCCCTCCTAATAGCAGGAAGACCCATCACTTTAGCAACCGAATCCACCAAGATCTCTATGTAAATCTCTTTAATTTCAATAATCACCCTTTTTTTAGTGGTTTTCCGAGCACTAGAAAAATATTTACTTAGATTTTCAAAATGGCCTTCGAAAATTTGAAGGAAGGGAAAAAACCCTTTCTCTCAAACATCGCCATGGCTTCATGCGTCACCCCTTCAAGGTATGTAGGTTTCATTCTAACCAGATCTCCTCCCATTTGACAACACATTATCCAGTTTGCTAAAGATCCAAATTTCTAGGTAGACAGAAGATTACACACAGACCCAAAGATATTACTTTTCCAGGCACGACCGGCAACAAAAACTTTCAAAAAACACAAGCAGATCCTCTCCCAGATATTCACATCATTCGAAATAAATGCCCACTATTCATACATCATATGAACATGATGACTTTGACACACCATGACCTAACATTATTTGATGACTTGTCCATTTAAGTCATTATGTAAGTGTGCTTGCACCTTGGAATCAAGAGCTTCAACTTCCTTGATAAGTGTCAACTCATTACAATTAACCCCCATGTTAGCAAAATAATCAGCAATAAGTTAGCCTCCCTATAGACATGCTTGAAAGTTATAATTTCAAACAAATTAGACATTTCCTTTAAACTCTTGATAGAGTTTGGGATGGAAATTGACGGAGCTCGTTTCCCAAAAATGTTGATGATAATGTTCATAGAGTCTCCTTCCACCTCCAATCTAACAAAATTGTATTGAAGAGCTATAAAAAACCCCCAAAAAATTGTCGCTACTTTGGCAACATGGTTTGTTTGAGTGCCAATATTGTGATGATACCCTAGAATAAATCTACCTTCAGAATCACGGAACACCCTGCCACAACTAGCTCTACCAGGGTTTCCTTTTGAGGTGCCATAAAAATTCAACTTAATTCACTCCTTGCCAGGTTTCTCCCATCCTTTAAGTTTAGGGTTTAGAATAGGAGTACTAGTAGTTGAGGGCCCCAACCCCCAATTTAAAGAAAATATAACTTCATTATGAAGGATAGTCTTCTTATGAGGGGCCAAATTAGAGAAATTAGCATGGATAGTATTAACACAAAAGGCTCCAACATTCTTGATCAAATCCTTCTTACCTTTGAAAATTCTTCTATTTCTCTCTTTCCAAATATCCCATGCTAAATGCATAATAGAAAAGGTCCATAAAAAATTTAATCCTTGGCTCCTAAAGGGACAAGACCATTGAGACCACAATTATTTAATGGAATCTAGGAAAATCCAGTTGATTTCAAAATGATTCAGAATAGTCTTTCTAACCAAGACTAGATAGGGACAATTGAGGAAAAGGTGTGAGGAGTCTTCACTTTCTCTTTCACACAGAACACACCTGTTAACCATGTGAAAATTTCTCTTGTTTAGGTTACTAACAGTAAGGATCTTATCATGGATAACCAACCACCAGAACATATTAATCTTGGGATTTAATTCTTTGACCCAAACTCTTCCCCAATTGAAGTTATCAGTTTCCCCAACATCAGAAAAGAAGTAATTATAGGCACTTTGAACCAAGAAGATTCTATTGTCCTCCTTTGACCAGTAAATACTTTCATCTTCTAAACTCTCCTTATTAACAATAACTCCTCTTAATTTTTTGTTGATAGAGGTAATCTCAATGCTGTTAGAACCTTCAAGTTCTATGGTTTTCCATTGGCCAAGGGGTTCATCAAAGTTGAAATAATCTCTAACTTTAGTCCCGTATTTGGCCATTGAATCTCTGTAGATCGTGGGATAAATGGCCTTAAGAGGAAGGTCCCCTAACCATTTATCCTCCCAAAATTTAATCATTCTCCCATTTCCAACCATCCATTTACTACCCTCAGAGACTAAGTGTTTTTCCCAGTTTATCGATTTCCAGAAAAAAGAAGAACCATTAGAGTCCTGGTTGCAGAAACACCATTCATTGGCAGAAAGAGTTGACCAATATTTTCCCCTGATAATAGATGTCCAAACACTATCTTCCTTGACTAGCCTCCACCTCATTTTGATAGCATTGCTTTATTCATTTTGGTCCAGTCTCTGATACCTAGACCTCCATGATTTTTTGGTGAGAAAACCTTTTCCCATGGAATAAGAGGAATTCTATCTTTTGGTTCTAAGCCACTCCATAGGAATATTTTTTGAATACTCTCCAACTTATTAGAAATAGAGGAAGGTAATCTATAAATAGACATTGAGTAAATAGGAAAATTCTGAATCGAGCATTTGAGGAGGACTGCCTTACCTGCTTGGGATAACAGTGAACCTTTCTAGCCTTTGAGTTTCTTAAGAAACTTATCGATCAAGAAATTCCATTCAACATTCTTAGGTTTTTCCGTTCCAATAAGCATGCCTAGGTACCTGGTTAGGAAGGTTTTAGTCACACAACCAAGAATTCCAGCTATTTTTTTCCATCTTCTTTCCAGAGTGTTGATAAAATAAATCGATATTTTCCCATAATTGATCAATTTTTCAGAAGCCTCCTCATAATCAATCATTATTTTTTTGAACTCAATATCCTCTGAGATAGTGGCTTCACCAAATAACATAGTGTCGTCAACAAAATTTTGGTGAGTAACATTAGTAAAGTTAACAATAAGAGAAATACCTCTAATTCTTTGTTCCAAGGAAGCCTTATTAAGAGCTCTACTGAGGGTCTCTGCCATGATTATGAATAGAAAGGGAGAAATAGGATCACCTTGTCTTAATGTATGCATGTTGTTAAAAAAACCATAAGGGGTCCCATTAATCAAGACTGAGAACTTAGCTATGGAAATACATGAATGAATCATCAACCTAAAGTCTTCACCAAAACCAAACCTAGTAATAAATTTTAGAAGAAAAGGCCATGAGACCCTATCATAGGCTTTCTCCATATCAAGTTTGATAAACATGGCTTCCTTTTTATTCTTCTTAACCATATAGAGGGTATCTTGAATAGTGACTATATTGTCATGGATATATCTTCCCATAACAAAACCTCCCTACTGGTTAAAAATGATGGAAGGCAGAACAGTTGAATTCTTAAAGAAAGGATTTTGGAACGCATTTTATAAACACAATTACATAGGCTAATAGGTATGAAATTCCTAAAATCCGTAGGATTATGATTCTTGGGAATTAAGGCAAGAAAGGTGTTGTTTAACTCTTGAAGCATATTTTTTTTCTTAAAGAATTATTGTATAGAATTACAAGTATATTCCTTAACTATCTCCCAAAAAGTTTGAAAAAAGAGAGCCAAAACCCATCCGGTCCTAGAGCTTTGTCTGGATTTAGATATTTCAACATAAATTCAATTTACTCCATAGAAGGGATTTTGGTGAGCATGATATTGTCAGATTCATTAATCAATTGAGGAATAAAATCCAGAAAGTGCTCTTCCTTAATACTGTTAAAAGAGCTAGCTGAAGACAGAAGCCTGCTGAAGAAGGAAATATCAACTTGTTGGATTTCCTTAGTGTCATTGATCTACTCACCCTCTTCCCCTTTAATACAGATAATTATATTAGTACTCCTCCTTTTTAAAGTTGAGATATGGAAAGAACTTCATGTTCTTGTCACCTTCTTTGAGCCATTGAACCCTAGATTTCTGTTTCCAAAAATTTTACTCCTTCAATAGAATGTTATGACAATCAACTAATAATTCCTTCTCTTTTTACTGTTTAAGATGAAATTTTTCATCATCCAGAGATTCCATATTAACTTGGAGGGATGAGATCTCATTAGCTAGAGACTATTTTTTCTCAAAAATATTTCTAAAACTTATTTTATTCCATCCTTTCAAATTTTTCTTAACATAAGAAATATTTTTAGCAATCCTGAACAAGGTTGTCTGTTTGATTTTCACATTCCACCAGCCCTTAACTAAATAAAAAATTTCCTCATCTTGAAGCCACATCTTCTCAAATCTGAAATGGACTCTTCTCATCTCTTTATCTTTGATTTGAAAGAGGATATGATTGTGATATGACCCAATGCAAGGGAGAGAGAAGATATCATATTCTTTATTCAACCATCCCCAGGAAGTCAAAGCTCTATCAAGTTTGACTTGAATCAACTAAGATCCTTTTCTTCTATTAGACCAATAAATATACTACCACATAGCTTAATATCCATGAGATTGTTAAGAGTTATGAAATCCTCAATATCTTCCATGCTCTCAGTTAAATCAATATTTCCTTCCTTCTTTTCTCTAGGACTCAAAGGGGTGTTGAAAATACCCAAAATCACCCATTCAGTCCCTTCTATATTTTTTTGAATTTTGAAAGATCAGCCCAGAGAATTTTTCTTCCACCTTTTTTATGAGGGGCATATGTATTAGATAAAATCTAAAATTCTTTAGAATTATTATCTTGAAATAACAAATCCATATGATTATTTCTACTAAGAAGCTTCATACCTTTGAGTTTTTCCTTGTTCCAAATAACTACCATTCCTCCCGTAGATCCATTCGAACTAACATAAAAAATAGTAATTTTTTTGGAATATCTACCATTAGCTTCTAAGAAGGGTCCTTCCTCCATCATGGTTTCCTACAGAGCTAAAATATCAAAATTGTGTGTCACCTCCAAATCTTTTATTAGCCTCCACTTAACAGGGTTATTCAACCCCCTTACATTCCATGAAATAATATTCATTTTACCACTTGGTTCTTAGTTCTTCTAAATCTCTGAAGATCGAGTTTAGATTGAGTTCCATCATCTATATCCTTTTGACTCTATTTTTTCCTTGCAACCTACTTGGAAGGTCTCCCTGAACTAGTTTTTTCTCTTTTGGTGTAGCCTCAGAAAGGCTCTCCTTTGTTGGAAGGATTTTTTAGAGATGAATCATTTTTCACTTTTTTGGGATCCACCTTATCCAATTTATTCGGTTCAGAGAGAAAATATTTTTGATTAGAAACAACTTCCTGGATAATGTTATGAATATTATTTACTTCCAGCTGATTTTCATTTCTTATTATCATATCATTATCAACACATTCCATCAACTTGTCAAAAGGATTAGAAAAAGGTTCCAAATATTAATCGAGGCTTCTTTCATCAATATTTTTTGGCAAGATATGCTCCTTGGTGACTTCCTTGAGAATATTATCTAACTTCTTTGAAGATAAAACTCTTTCATCTTGTACATAGAGATTTGCCTTCTAAAAATGGGGTTCAGATAAGGCTTTCTGTTGTATTCTTCTTATTCCTTACTTCCAAAAATCCCTCACCATCTATTATCTTAGGAGTCTGGATTTGATTCAAGTTAGATCTATCTCCATTATTCTCTATGATTTGAATACCTTTATTTGGATAAAAATCCTTGGGAGTGCTAGTAACCACATGAGCAGTTTCCTTTCCTTTATCCTGATCCTTGATATGCTTCTCCCAAAACACCTTTGACACCATCATCTTACACTTTTTCTTTTCATGCCCCCAACTATGGAATTTCTCACATCTTTGTGGGCAGTTTTCAAAATCTATCTTTTGTTCCCAGCAACCCAATCTAGAATGTAGAGAGATGGATTTAGGTAAATCCGAACCCATCAAAGAATAGAAGCAAAATCTTAAACAAAAAAATCTAGATTTAGTAAGCGTAGAATTATCCACAACAACAAAGGTACCAAGAGTATTTACAACTCCTTTAATAATATCCACATCCCATAGTTCTAAAGGTAGACCTGGAAGTCTCACCCAGATAGGGAACTGATTTATATTCTCTTTATCAAGTTGAACATTGGAGTCCATTTCCTTAAAAAGAGTCCAAGTTTTCCAAGGAACCAAGGTCCTTTGTTAAGGACCCTCTGAGGGTCTTTAGAGTTTTTGAAACTAAACAGAAAGAAACCATTAGTAAAGATGTAACATCCATATGCCCTTTGGGATTCCATTTCAAAATAGACCAAGATCTAATGGACTCAATGTTAGGCCTTCCACCTACCAATTTACCAATCAAGGCATTCTCCATTTTTCTTAAGTTCTGATCTATAATGATATTAGGAATATCTTGAATACTTTCATGTTTCATTCTGTTTAAGTTGAGGAATGATTCCTAATATTTTTTCCTTTCCAAAGTTCAATATATTCGCATACGATTTAGGGGACCCATCTTCCACATGAATCACACCCACAGGTAAAGTCACATATGTACATGTCTCCCTCAAAGACAAGTCTTGAGCATCTGTCTTCTCTGTTCTCTATTCTAAATAATCATAATTTAGAGCACACATTCCAAGTCAGTCAATCTCATAAAAAATAACCATATGTGGTTGTAATGACTCGATGAAACACTGATCTCTCATTTCATGACTCAGTATCATACCGATCTCTCATGTTAGCTTAATGATTTGTATACTAAGTAAACTTGGTTCTCTTACCCTTTTTGGGGTATTAAGTGTTCTGTTTAAGAGGCCCATCTGAATATTTGTTACCAATATTCATCTAAAATCCCACTTCTTAAACTAGGTGACATAGGACAATGCAACTAGTAGCTTGAGATACTTTAGCCAAATATTTACAACATACAGTTCATGTTTATATTCCTAGACGGCATACTCATCAAACAAAATGTCTTTCACCTCACTTCATCTGTTATCTAGAATGGTCTTCCCTAACTCTTGTCATTCCACTTGTTCAAGGTTTAACCCTAACCAATGTTAGCCACATATTTTAGTGTAGAGAACTACTCGCGGTGACTAAGGGTACATATACATACTCAATCGACCTAAGTCAATTACGTGTGTCTAGTTATCCTAAGTCATCATGAGTTTCCCCCAACACTAGATTATGCTTCTAATCTAACCTAGCGTATAAATATGATCAAGTCTGAGTTTATGTAGATATTGATGATTAAACTCTGAAGGGTGTTGTAACATGTCAACTGCAACACAGTATCCTCATGAAGACCCAATTTTTCATGAAGATAATGTCTTACAATTGGTGTGTGCCAACATTGGAATGATTTCATCCCATCTAGATGTACAAACCCAAGAAGTAAGTTAATTACTTAATTATTTTCCTTAATTTAAGGTTTAATTACAGCAACCCTACTGAACCACTAGTTCATTAACCAATAGGGTTACAAGCAATAACTGAATTTTAATTGTTTTGCATATACATCTGCCTCCAAACCCGTTTCCAAAGATTTGTTTATCATTCATTAAATTTCTAATTTATGATTCAATTTCATAGATAGATTCAGCTTACTCATAGTGTTGTTAACTTAATTAACTTATCCATGTCTTAACTTGTTTAAGTTCTAAATCAGATTCTTTTATAATAGACTTCATTGGGATGAAGTCTACTATTTTATATATATATATATATATATATATATATATATATATATATATTATTTTCATATATTTTATTCTGACTAAGGAATTATTCAAGAGGAAGCACAGCTTCCTCTTTCTAGAATAACAATAGGATTTAATTCCAAAAGGTCTTAAACAGACTACCTAACAGTGCAGAATATTTTCTTTTCTTTTCTAAATAAGAATTAAGGTTCATTTGGAACCTCCTGTCATTTCACAAGTTATCATCATGATTTTATTTACCCATTAACAACATTTTAGTAAAACCATAGTGATTTAATTGAATGACCAATCCTGAATGCCAACTTATTAAGTTACATTAATAAGAGGATAGCATATCTAGTACCTTTATCCTCTAGTTTGTTTTAAATAAATCCAAGAGGTTTCATTACAGATATACAAATAAAATAATAGAGATAAGCTTATCATTACCATTCCTAGAACATACAAAAATATGATACATCAATTACAGATAAACCCTCAAATTTTCCATTCATGAAAGTGGAATTCATTCATTATAAGTTCAAACACTTCATACATCTTTAGTGTCAAACAACATCAATAAGATCAATTAAAAAATACAAATTTCCTTTCTAACAAATACATTTCAATAATGATTCATATTTCATCATAAAAGATCTAGTCTCTTTGGTAAAAAAAAAGTAACATCATAAAATATATTGTCTCCTTTATCACTTAGGAAGTCCATCTACAAAAATTGCTAGCATGGGTCAGTTCATTGAACTAATCATGATAAGCACTAAGAATTAAAATGATGTGATTTTAACTTATTGTTTCATAAAGAGAAATTTGTTTTTATGAAACAGTTAAAGCATTACAGAAATACATATCATAAAGAAATACCAGTCATAAAAGAGAGAGAAATAAAGTGATAATCCATATCCTCACTAATAAAATATCGTGATATAATCATATTCATATTTCAACTAATGATTTCATGAAAAGAATTAAAACATTAATCTAGGTAAATAATAATTCACCAAAATCACAAACAACTTTTCTTTTACTAAATTTTTGTATGATTCATATCTTAATTATTTCCATCTAACCTGAGAAGATACTAACACTAACATCTCTTAGGAACATTTCTATATTAGATGGAACATTAATACATTTATCTCAGCATTATCTCACTTAAATTCATCCTAAAATATAAAATGCCAATCTCAATCAAACATTAGGATAAATTTAAGATGAACCAACAACACCTTTAGGAAAGAGTTTCTTAAAAAAAATCTATATCCTAAATTCATAGTCAAAAACCAACCTAAGATTAGGATTAGCATCAAACAGATTTGATAAAGGATGAATTCAATTGGGCATGCACTTGGAAATACATCACAAACAAGTACATCATTACCACAGTAAATTTCAAAGATAATAATGAAGGGATTTATCAACTAGTCACCAAGCCTATAATACTTCAATATATATTACAAACCAAATAGGTCAGCCCCCTCCTTAGAAGTGATACAGGTGCAATATGAAAAGAAAAGAGAAGGAGATTGTTCACTTTATATCCTAGTAAGAATATAATATAAGCAATTCTGGTCTTTCTTGTTTTCCATTTTAAATCCTGATAGAGGTTAGATCAAGTTTAGGATAGATAGTTGTCTCGAAATAGAGAGAACAAAGAAAAACATACATCTACCTTTCAGAATTCAAGGAGAATGGTTTTACAAATACCTTAACTCCCGAGACTGCAAGTAACCATCTCCTAAAAGATACAAAAGAAAAATGGAAAGAATAACCAAGGGGTAAGTTTACCCATTTTTCTTACCTCAGATCAAAAAGAGGAGATAATATTAAATAATGGAAAAGATGATGTCTCAATACTCATTCCAAAAACAAAGGTACTCTTTCCTAAGATTGAAAAATGACTAAAGAAAAATTTGATTTCCCAAGGCTGAGAAAATAATTAACTCCAACAACCATTGAATCCCAATGCACTAATCAAACTTACAATCTATAACAATCACTATAGCACAAAAGCTACAATCTGAAGTGATATTCCTTCTAAATAATGATTTCACCAATTCATAAAGCTATCCTAGTTTCCAAATAAAGAATACAGAGTAACATTTGAACAATATATCCTTTTTCGAGCAATGATTTACATTTCAAGGAGATAACACAGTAAGATTACCCATCCATTGATGGTGAACAAAAAAGGCAAGAAAAAGACCTAACAATCAAAAAATTCCAAAAAAACCAACTTATAACCATGTATCTTCACATTAAACACTAAAACAGACAACTGGGACAGGAGGAATGAAACTCAACCTAGATTCATAACTCAAGAGGGAGACAAATGAAACATCAGCATGACCACAAATTATGTGCATGAAGTTGAGTTCAGAAGAAATTCCAAACCCAAAAAAATTAAATTCTAGTTCCCTCCAATATTCATTCAAGCTTAGACATGAGTCGAATTATTCTACAGTTTTCATTATTTATCATGAGCTCATACAGTAGCAACTGCATCTCTGATTTAATTGAAAATAACAAGACATACATGGCAAGTCGAACCAAGAAGACAAAACAAAACCACCTTTTCCTCAAAACAGAGAGGATGCAACTGAATTCAACAAACTATCCCACTAATCACATGAGTAGGTTTAAACTAACCACCATGTAAAATAGATAGATTGCACTCGAGGTGTTTCATATAGGTTCAACATTAGACAAGTTAGCATCAAGATTTAACATAACTAAAACAGATGTACAAAATATTCAACATCATCTCAAGTTCAAATAGAATTTAAGCATGATTCATTCATTTTTCCAACATAGGGTACAAAACCTAGAACATATTTCCATCATAACAGTGAATCCATATAGAAAAATACAGTAAAAATACCAGCATCGAAAGAAATATCAAACATCATATAAAAACTCATTTTTTCCCCAAGAGAAGAGTTCTTTTAATGAAGACATTTAGGAAAAAGTAGAGCCTATTAATAGAGCTTCTTCCTGATTTGTAAAATATTTCCCAGCCGAGCCTTAATAGCCTCTTTTTCTCCATGTAACGTCAACCACCTCCACTCTTCCACTTCTTCTTATACTTTCATAGAGTCCAAGTTATCTCAAGAATGAAAAAATAATAGCAATATCCTAAATAGATATGATGGTTCGAAGAACCGAAAAACTCCATGCAGAGAAAAAACTTTGAATGAACTAAAGATCAAAACAACAATACCAAAACCCACCATGCATTTTTCCTAGGTGGTTTCTTTACCAAAAATGAAGTCAATTAATGTGAAGGATAACCAGTTCCCTCCTAATTCTCCATGCCACCGCCATCTATGTTTGGTGATACCTAAATTTCAAATTTTGCATGTAATTTCCATTCAGTGGTGATGCCAACTAGGCATCCACTAAACTCCCTGTACCTCTTCCAAAATTATCAGTCTGTAGTAATTAAAACCAAAATCAATTCCATTTAATGCCTTAAAAACTAATGCCACCAACCATGCCAATTGCTAAGTAGTCCATAGTTACCCCTTAGGTTAGCAATAGTTTAGGTTAGATTATTATTAGGTTAGAAAATCAACCTTAGTTCCTAAGTAAGTCTATAGTTACCTTAGTTTGCTTTTCAAACTTAATAAATATAGAACATACCAACTTAAGTTAGATCTAACCCTTAGACTAGGGTATCAACCTTAGTATTTTATTATTAGGTCCAATGTCCTTATATGCTATTCATATTATTAACATTAACAAGAAGACTCAGGCCTATCAATTAAAGCCTATTGCTAAACTAGGATCCTTGAAGAAGAGTCCTTCATAATTATAAACAAAACAAGGCTCAATCTAGCTTCACCTTCCATTTTCAAATGTCAAGACACCAAGATGAACAGGTAAGAAGAACTGAAGCATACCTTGGATCAATGGAATTAATCCAAGGTTTTTTTGTCAACACAAGATAAGTTATGAAAACAAAAATACAAGTTCATAATCTTTTTAAAAGTGAATTTAAGTTGTACAAAGATATGAATGGCCTCATTTTCAAGTAAGCATAAATCACAATAAAGTGAACCTTTTCAAAAAATAATGAATTATCCATTACAAACATGATTTCAAAAATTCATAAGAGTAAACCTTCCTAAGACAAATCACATGTCAACGTTTGCAATGTCAATAGTGGAAGTCATCACAGTAATAGCCATGTCAAAGATGTTATAGTTGTTCAAACCCTCATCGTCCTCCTCTACCTATTCACTTCTCCCACCCATCACAATATCCTCATCCTCCTCCTCAACTTGTTCGCTAAAGCAAGATTTATCCAATAAGAGGGTTTATTGATTAAATGTTTGTTAAAAGGCTTGATTAGCTAATTAATAGATAATTGTTGATTTGAAGAGGATTATAACTAATGAAGTGTCATTAATTGGCATCTGAAATGTGATAGAAGCTTAGTTAATTAAAAAAGTGTCATTAACTGACCAAATTAGAGGGAAACATTAGTTAATTAGTGGAAATCACTAATTATAATGGAAATGGTGAGATAGAGAATAATTGGTACCACTTTAGCATTAAAATTACATAAGCAGATTTTAGGTTTTTACACCACATGACCACCTAATAGGCTTTCTCTCTCATGCAAAGGATGCTCTTACATCAGATATTGCATTCTTCAATCCTAATATTATCTCACTCCATACTTGTTATTTATATTTTCTCTATATGTGATTTTCCTAATTATAGCTCCTTTGTGTGCATCCCAAGATATCTTGCATTTTTCTATTTTTATACCTTGTTTGGATGTTACTCCAACTCTCTTTTGTTATTTTTATCTGTGTTCTCGAAAAATCAACTAAGTCCCAAATCTTGTATGCTCATACGTGAACCTTCATGCGCTAACCATTCCTACATGTGTGTGCCCATTCGTGGACCCCTTGCGAGTAGACTCCAACCTCCACACATGGCTAGAACTTAGCCATTTTCACCACTCAACATCACCTCATAGTAAGGTTATTGCATGTCCTCAAAAAATATCTCATCACACTTATTTCTCCAATGAATGAATCATATAACCCAAAGAATATAGAATAAGGGCCAAAATTTTACGAATCCAAGAATAAAACATCACCAATGGCATGCATCAGAGATCAAGCCTTAGGTGGCTATATAAGCTCTAAGAACTCCTTTCTTAATATATTTACTAACTATTTCCACTTTGTGAGTTAATTTGTAGCCTTCCCTGGCATTTCCTCAACAATACTAGATACTTGGTCAAGAACCAATTCATCGGATTTCTCTTTAAGCTCATTCACCACCACGTCTAACTCCATGGTAACTCCTTCTATGGAATCTATTGTTTGCATTACCATGATTTGAAATTCCTTGATCCGTAATTCAAGAATATCTTTCATGGATTTTATTAACTCTCATTGCGTTGATTCCTCAATGAACTCACCTTATCCTCCCTTCTCTTATTTTGCATTTATTTTCTTCGGCTCATATCTAGTGCTACATCCTCTTCTTCTTCTTCAGGTTGTGGAGGGGTCTCTTCTTGTTTTCTTGTATGAATCTTAATGGTATTATTTTTGGGTTACTAAGGAATATGGGAGTCACATGCCTCAATATCCTTCCCATAATTCATATTATAGTGTAGGTTTATAAATACCCTGCATATCATGCTACCAAATGTTATGTTCATAATGGGACTGAGGTCTAGAGTATCGGGCTCCATTTTATCCAAGTACATATGCCTAGAAGCATATCCAATGGTCTCGCATAGGGTGTTCCAATCTGAATCCACCTTTTCTATGTCAAACCTCATCCTCCATGTGTTTTAAATTCTATTTACTGCGTATTTGAAATATTTTTTGGTGAATTCAAATGGTAATTGTTAGCACGGACCCATTTAACCATTGGTCATTATGAATCTAGAAAGGCTAAAGTGTTGCATAATTGTAAAATTTTCTTGTTGGCCTATTGCTCTAGGAAACTCCCTTGGCATACATCATTCATTTTCAAAGGTTGTGTGCATCCTCTTATACCACTTATCCATTCATTCCTTATAGGGATTGGTGATTGTGCCATCGCATGTGAAATCTATAAATTGTACTGCGGGGGATTATCTTTCACTGGATGAATCCACATGTTATATTTTGGCCCATCTGGGACACCAATCTCCTAGAATACTATCAACAACAAGATAGAACCCCAAGTTATATTGTCCCCTTAATCTGTCGGTGCATTGGCTTCTTCAATAATCCCATTGATAATGAACTATGTAATATTGTACTCAGTTTTGTGTGCTATTTTGTGTGAAATTTAAAGGAACTTCCTATTCACCTCTCCCCATCATTTTGAGGCACCAAGCTTGTAAATTATGAGTTGAGTTTCTACTCTAGTTGCAGGGTCAGAAATCTTCTCAACACTCATTACCTTATGCCCCCTATTATATTGTATTTTTGTAGCCAACTCCTTAATCTTTGTCTCATCTCACAAGTCTAGGTCCATGTCTTCACCAGTATCCCACAACCCTATTATTCTTACAATCAAGATAGTTGTGTTCCTCATCCTTCATCCTGCAAAGTAGAAATAATTTCATGTACTCATTATACTAGCCACTAGAAGATATGTGCAGGCCTTTCAAATAAGGGTATATCAAATAGATAGATGACCCCTACCTTCTCAAGACTCTTTCCTACCAATTCATCCATGATAGCTTGATCCTCTTTGGTCCTTGTTAGAAAATCTTGTAGCATATTATTTTTCAGGATGGCCTCATGTCTTGGTGCCCTATGATTATACTCACTAATATTACACTTTGTAAGTTGCGAGGTCCATTGTTTCTCCACAATTACCTCTAGTGGGTATTTAAATTTTGAGAACCAATTCTCAGGTAGTTCCTCTGGTTCCTTCTTTTTCTTTGGTTTCTTTCATGGTTCCATTTCTTATCCCCAAACTTTAATTGTAATCTTTACTGAATTTCACCCTAGGTACTGAGAGTGACTTATTTACTTAACCCTCAAAACTATATGCCATGCGTAGAATCTCCTAAGTTCTCATGTACCCTTCTTTCATACCCTAGCTACTTAATCTTCAAGCTCTATAAAGTCTAGATCCATGACTCTCAAGCTTCTGCAAACCCTATCTTCATAATCTTTGATTCTAAAAAACCTATCTCCACTTGTTTTTACCCCCATACCTTTCCTAAGCTTACACTTCTTCTACTAAAGGAGTTCCCAAACCTGAAGTCTTATGCACTCCTTTTTTGTTTGCTTTTACTGCTTGAATTACTTTATCACACTTATTCTCTTTGCACTTATTCATTCAAATGCTCAATCACACAAATATCTTCAAATGCAAGGTAAGAAATGAACTTTATTTTCCCCTTTTGATATATTTTCCGCACTTAATACTCCATCGACTCACTTGTTGGATTTAAAATAGGTTTTTACTTATTCCCGATTTTTTGTTTTAAAAACACTTTTCCTTTTTTGTTAGAAAAGAATTTTTTCTTTTCTTTTTGATTTTCCTTTCCCCACATGATTGTCATAACCTTCAAGCATGCCCCTACTTCCTATGCTACAATCTTCCTTATGTGTGCCTTTATACACCACACACCATCTTCCTCTGCACCACAAATCAAGTAGTCTATGTGGCTGCTACCTCCTTTGTGTTACACTGCATGAATCTCCATTTATATGGTTGTTAATCTAAGAAATAGCTATCCCAATGAGGACATGTTTTATTTTCACTCCATCATTTTCACCATTATTTTTCTTCAACATACATGTCTCACATTTATGCATACCTTGAACTAGCTCTAATAGTCATACCATCATTTCATATCCTCTTTTCTACGTGCGCACACCTATTTACCCCACACTAAAGTATGTGTGGTCCTCTACGCATCAACTAAATAAATAGTAATCATATCCGGCATGCAGACATGCTCATTACAAAAATACAAGAAAAAAAAACATGAAAAATAAATCAAATCTAATTGGAAATATTGTATTATTACAAACATAATAGAAACTTAATTATAGTAAGGTTTCAGCCTACTCCCATTGAAGTAACTGGGAAAGATGGTGTCATCCAACACTTGTAATTAACATGCACCTAATTCTAGTATATTTTTCACTACAAAGGGTCCTAACTAATGGACTTTCAACTTCTTTGGATGGCGTGTAAAATTGGAGTCATAAAGAAGTGCCATCTTTCCAATTGAAAAAGATGTGTTCTTGATGTGCCTATCATGTCAATCCTTTTTTCATGTCTTCTTTTTCTTCTAACTCCAATGCGTAATGGGTTGCCGCTCATCCAATTATATCAATTTTTTAATGTTCTCATCAATAGAGTGTTCATCATCCAATCCACCTGTGTGTGAAATACACATGGAGGGTAGCATAAATTCCACATGTAATGCATCCTATGTGCCAAAAACTAAATGAAATGGAGTGGCCTTATTCAACCATTTATAGGTTGTTCTATACACCCTAAGAATGGCTAATACCTTGTCATCCCAATTCTTTCTTGCAACAACACATATCTTCATTAAAGTTTGTCCGAAGATCTTGTGTAAAGCTTTAGCAGTGTCATTTTCCTGAGGATGATAAGGGGTAGTCTTATGGTGTTCCACCATAAAAATTTTCCAATAAAATTCTAATGGTCTCATTCAAGAAATGGGTCCCTCTATTATTGGTGATGCTTTATGGACATCTATACCTACTAATAGTATTTTCCCAAAGGAACCTTAATTTTTTCTTGTTAAATATTTTATAGGTGTAACCTTTTCCCACCTTGTTAGATAGTCGGTACATGTGATGATGTAATGCACCCCAATTTTGTGTGCGGGTGGTGCAATAGGTCCGACAAAATTAAGTACCCATTTTTCAAAAGGTTTTGTGTTTGTTATATGCCTCAATGGAATCTCATCTCTATTTTCAAGCTTCCCAATTCTTTGAAAATGATCACATGTTTTGGAAAAATCCTTGGTATCCTTGTATAATGTCTCCCACCATAAACTAGCTAAAACGATCTCATGCACGGTCTCATCTCCGGCATAATTCCCTCTGACAATTCCTCCATGTACTTCCCCCATAATAGTTGTGCACCCAAGCTCCAGAACACATTTGTGTAAGACCTCTTATTTCTCCATTTTTTATATGTCTCCTCCAATGAGTTGATATGGCACTCTCCCTATAGCAATTTATTTCATTTATAATATCTTCATTCCTTCTGGAAGAAGGCCAATACACAGAAACACTGATATATCTTCCAAATCTACTAGTGCGTAGTTCAATTTGAATATTTTTGCATCTATCATAGTGTCTTTAATTCTTTGTGTGTCCTCTCCAATGTTGATCCTAAAGAAGTGGTTAGGTCCCATGTTTCTATTGCTTTGTTTTATTATGGAGGTGAAATCAAACTCGTGAAAAATAAATATCCATCAGCATATGCGCCCTTGTAAAACTAGTTTTTTGACCAAGTATTTTAATACCATATGATATGTATAAAATATGAACAGTGTGGCCAATAAGTATTTTCTAAACTTATGGAGTACATAGATCATAGATAACACCTCACACTTTTTAGTTGTACAGTTATGCTCGTTCGATGCCAACTTCCTACTTACAAAAAAAATAGAGTGATCAACATTTCCTTCTCCATGTTACACCAAGACTACTCCAATTTCTAGACCAAAGGGATCACCATGGACATGGAAGGGCTTATTCCAAGAAGGAAATTGCAAGATGGGCACAGTAGTCAATATTTCCTTCAACATTTCAAAATATTTTATTGTATATCACCCTATTATAATTTCCTTTTATCCTTTACAAACTCTTCCAATGACACAGTAATTTTGGCATACCCTTTAATAAACTTTATATAATAGCCAGTGTGCCCGAATAAACTATAGACTTCACTCTGATTGGTTGGTTCTTCCAGCCCCAAAATCATTGTAATCTTAGCTAGATCTACCAACAATTTTTCCTTACAAATAATGTGGCCAAGCAGAATGCTAAAGGGGGTGGAAAAGATACATTTCTTAATGTTGAGAGAGATTCTTAACTACATGTATCTTTCAAACATGAGCCTCATATTATCATAGTGATCTTTCACCAGCCCATAAATGATCCAATCATCCAGATAGACTTGCAAAAACTTAGGGATGAATTCCTGTAATTCCTTAATAATGATGTGTAAGAATACCACTGGTGTATTCTTCAACCCAAAAGGCATGATAGTATATGAAAAAATTCCCCATTCAATGGAAAAGGTGGTATTTTATTGATCCTCATGCGTAATGCACACCTGATGGTACCCTAAAAACCCATTAGTAAAAGAATAGATTTCTTGCCCTACAACTCCTTCAAGGTTATCCTCTGTAAATGACATAGGAAAAGGATCTATGACACACAAAGTATTGAGTACCTTGTAGTCAACACATATCTTAATATTTCCATCCTTATTTATATCAACCACTATGGGACTAATCCACTCATATTTCTCAATTGGTTAAATGATTCTTGACTTAAGAATTTTGTTAATCTCCTCTTTTACCTTCACGCGCAAGTTCATATTCATCTTATAAGGCCTCTTTCGAACAAAATGAACTCCGTATTTAATTTTAATCTTCATCTCTCCCAAAGATGGATTCACACCCTTTAACTCATGATAACCTCTTAGGAATAAGTCCTAGAAATTGTGTAACTTAATGATTTTCATGACCTCTCGTTTTGACCAATAATCTCCAATGATAGCCTCCTTAGGCACATCTTTAGTTTCAATATTAACCTTTTTAGTTTTCATAGGGACATGGTATGTGCGCACCTTTTCATTTGTAGAATCCATTACTTCATTTACACCCTCTATATGGCTAATATTCAGGTTCTCTACTTCATCTTCATCAATGAGATAGACCATCTTCCCTTTTTCTTTATCTTTCCATGCAAGACCCAATAGTGTCTCTTCTGTCTCCAACACACCATCGTGTGCCTTAGTCTTAGGTTCTCCTAACATTTGAACCATAATTTCCTTTGTATTTACATTATCTCCTAGCATGATGTGCTTTATAATTTTCAAGGCCTCATGTACTAGTGGCTTAGTTGGAAAATAATCAAATGTATGAGTAATACCTTCATTCATGTTGTGCCAACTTACATCCTGTTGTTTTAACTTGGCATGGACATACCAAATTCATGTGCATCCGTGTAGAGTAGAATAGAACCTATGCACCCAAAGGGATAGTGGTATCACTTCTTGTCCACGTGCCCATTGTCTCTCAAAATTATGTATATGCACCATATCATGACTCTTCCCATCATACTCATGTATGATAGGGGGAACATTACTCCGAGTAAACCTTTTTTAAAAGGAAACTCTCACCTCACACCATCCCAATAGATTGTCTTTTTGTGTCACCCACCAGTGCACTATTGTTCCCCACAATGTATAGACTATCATACTTTGTCTATCTCTCTCATTCTTCCCCTTTTCTTCCATGGCACATAAGAAAAATTTAGGCTTTTCCTCTATAGTATACCTAGGTAACTAAGTTTTTCCCAAGTGCCTAATCATGCACAGCCTAATCGTCTAAGTGACTCTTCACTTGACCTCGTGACCTACTGTTTCATATGTGCCATGGGGCCAATTTTCACAAGCAATACTGGTAGTGTCACTGACAGAATGTGCATCTTCTCAATGAAGTATGTCATCTTTAGATGGTTCCACATTCTTAGGATCACACATTATTTGTGCATGAATCTGGTTAAGTTCCTCTTTACTCATAGGCTCAATGTAGGTCACAACCTTCACATCATTCAAGGGTATGACAATGCACTCCTTGTTCTCAAAACTGATATATCTTTTGTTGAAGCACATGTATGCATTATTTTCATAGCACCAAGAACATCCAAGCAGCACTGGAAAATTATCTTCCTCAACCAGTTCCAATACTTCAAAATCACTTGTGAATTTTTCTCCTTGAATAGTGATTAAATCATATTTGATTACACCAATGGGCATGTCCCTTGTTTTATTTTTCATATACAACTCATTGGAATATGGTTGTAATTGTGGTTTCCTTATCATACTTATGGTCCTTTGGTGTTAAATTTACATGAAGGATCTGGTGCTCTCATTCAGTTCCAATGTTCGATACCTTCTCATGTAACCATTCTCCTAGCAAGGGGATAATTTTCTCCTATCCTAGAATCCTTCACACTTCCTTCAAAGCATCTACATACCTCTATGAAAGCTCAATGATCTTTGTACATAACCTTTCACGCGCTTGTTCCTTTAGGCACTAATCTCACCCTGTAAATCCCTTATGATGCCCATGGTCTTGTTGTAAACATATTTCTAATGAGCCAAATCTAGATACTTAACATGTATAATCTTCTTCCTCTAGATAAAGGATTTTTATTTTAAAGGCTCACACGTGCACACTGCTTCAGCATGCGTAGTAACCAACACATGTTAGAGCTCTTTATCATCTATCTTTTTAGGTGCGCATTGTTCATTATTGATGAGATCTACCTTGATCATCCATGTGCTTTTTATGCCCCTAACATATGCTATTTATATGTCTAAGTGTGGTCTAACATATGACTTATATAACATTTATACTTATATTCATTAGTTACTTAGTCATTAGATATAAACTAATAATAATGAAGGGGTATGACCTTTCACAATCATACCTATATATATGGGTGAGTAATTCCTCCCCGTGAGTGTGAAGAGTGTGGGTTAGTGTCTTATTGTAAGACTTAGGAGGTTTCCCCCTTGATGCGGCTTAATAATATATTCTATATTGTGATATATCTACATTTATATTCAAGTGATTATATTCTATATGGTCTCTAAGCATTGCTTTCGGAAATTAATGGTGTTTTTTCTATATATCAAGAACATTTATGAATTTTCTAGATAGATTTTTATCATGTTTGGAGATACATATAATAAATATTTAGTAAAAAATTTATAATTTGTTTCTTTGTTTTGTCAAACTTATTGCATATATACTATTTTTCATAAAATCAATCTATAGGTCACATTTTTCAGAATTTTTCAAAGTTTTTTTAATTTTTGTAAATATTTTCAAAATTCCATATAGGTATATTCTTTACATTTTCAAATTTTAGGTCATGTACATTGAGAAATTTGTTGTTCAAATTTGGTCAAACAAGGAAAATTGAATTGTGTGAGGGTTGTCTCCTGTTATGGCATGTCCACAAACTAGAGGATGGGAAAAAATTCATACACACCATGGAACACTCCTTATAAAGATAAAATACAATCTAATTTTGAACTAGGAGGTTTTAGAAATCATAAGCACTGAGAGGGGGGTGAATCGGTGTAGATCAAAAATTTAGAGCATTTCAATTTCAAAGTTTATTTATTATGAGTAAGAGTTGTAACATGAACATATGATCAAGCAATTGCAAAAATATAATAATTCACAACACAAAATTTATAGTGGGAAACCCATAAAGGGAGAAAACCTACTTTGAAACCAAGGCTTTATTAGGAACATAAATTCCAAAGCATACAATGATATTGGTTTTGATGAGCACCCACTCAACCTATGAAGCACCCACTTCATAATATTCAAGAACCCACTTGAAGAAATATAAGCATCCACTTATCTAGTTTGGTAAGTTACAACTTCCAAGGAGCACCCACCCCCTATGACCTAAGCACCTACTTAGATAAATATTACAAAGAATTTGATCATACAGATCCTATGTTGCTTATACAATAGATTATGATCAATCTTCTCTTGTTCTCTTCATTCACTTTTCAAACTCATATTTTCATCACTCTCCTTACCTCTTTTTAGCTCTTCAAGTTTTCATTAGATCTGGTTTTCTGTTTCTCTTTAGAGATCTTTTATCAACCTCTTATTTAATCAGTAGATCTTCATTTGAAAACAATGTCTCCTCACTCTATAATAACCCTCTACTCGACTGCACCCTTACTCTATTTTTCAACAACTATATCATGCTTGAAATTTGACTTAAATAGACAAGTATAACTCATTTTCTGATTTATAATTTTTTTTCTTTTAAATTATCTTCACATGTACTTGTGATTTTTCTGTTACAAGATTTTTTCCTAAAGTAATCTTCAGTTACGCTATCTGACATTTACAAGATTTCCTCTTGACTTTCTGTTACTGATTTTTCTTAATAGACTTTCCGACTGAGACAAAATTTCTACCAAAAATTTCTCCTTCATTTTGGGATAAAACACTCTCATTCCTTTTGAAACCTTTTCACGATCTTCAAATAGAGCTACATTCAAAAATTCAGCCAATTTTATTTGTGAAATCTTGAGATTCGGTCACTTTTCCATTTTCACATTCACCACCATGGTCATCGACGGGCTTTCCATACATCAAAATTATTGACTTATTCCATCCTTATGTGTCACCATATGATTGTTTGAGGATATTTTCAATCATTCATGTAATTATCTATGTCACTTTCTCAATGTATTTCCAAGTGGTACCCTCTTCTTGTTCCACATGTTTCTATCTTCAGCCAACATATCTTATATCTCGAGTGTGTACCATTTGTGAAATTCTATCCAATGATTTTTAAGGCTTTTTGAATGTGAAGATTAAACCAATAAACCGGCTCCACGTACTCCTTAGGTGATAGTATTTTTCAAAGTCTTCATCTAATAAAGTTGCTCCATGTAGGTCAGTGCGAAGCTCGATCCAATAAAAAATCTCCACATATCTTTTTGTGGTGTCAGGCTTGTTAGTGTGAAGCTCGATCAAATAAAAATGCTCCACATGCCTTTGGTGTTGGTATTCTTCATCAATAAAATATCTCCACATAGCTTTAAGGTTTCAGGCTTGTCAGTGTGAAGCTTGAACCAATAGGATGGATTCACGCCTTCACAAAGTCAGGCCATTCTTAACCTCCACTGGCCACTATGACACATAGACTAATAGATTAGTTCCAAGTTCCTTCATGATATAAGACTAGTAAGAATGTGAACCATGAGCCAAACAGATAGCTCTAAGTACCTTTAAGGATTTTGACACTCATATTCATGTTAGATCTCGAAAAGCAAACCAATTAAGTGAATCCATGTATCTTTTTCTTCACAATTTGTTGGATGGACCCAAATCTTTTATTTAATCCAATTTTATCCATGCCACATGTCTATTGTACTTCATGATTTTACTTAAGCTGACTATTATTTAATCTTCCTCACCACGTGTATCACTCATCTTCAACTGTGTGTCGTATCCATCTTCAAATGTGTCTGTTGTCACAATTTGTAGATATTTGAGCAATCGTATCTTCCTCCAGAGAGCTCCAAATTACTCAAGATTGGTCTCGTTTGAAATATCTCACTGACTTATAAAAGATACATACCTTCACCATCACCAAAAACTCTTGTACAAGTAGGAATAAGATTTTCAATCCTTCTAACTGTTCAAGCCTATAGACATCAAGAGCTATCTTTGTAAGTACACATCTTGTCTCAACCTTTAAACCATATTTTAAACCATCTCTTTGATGTAGCTACACACACAAATCACTTCAAACTAGAACTAAAGAAATCATATTTGTATGCTTCAACATCCATATGCAGGACTACAGATCATCATTATTCTCACTCATAGACATTGAACCTTCATATTTCATCCCAGTTGTATAGTAATTCTAAGAACATCATATCTTCACTAAGACATACCCTAACATATACTTCACAAACCTCATATGCTTGTGCACAGGTCTAATACAATGCTTACAAATATTTTGAGAAGACACTACAAACCACTTCACCATTATCACCTTTTACTATCAATTCCACTTGACATCAATGACAACACGAATGACCAAGGTTCAACAAACTCCCCCTTTTTCATTAATGGTAACATACTTAGAAATTTTGATGGCATAAACATTTTCATACTTTGTTTCTAACAGATTAAGACACTCAACACCATGATCAATATGCAAATAAACTTTCCTCAAGAAGATCCCCTTAGATTATGTTTCTCTTTTGACTGAAAGGATACAATTAGCTGCAAAACCTTCTTCACACCTTTTTCCTTGGGATAGCAACTATATCTCCTTGTCCACAAGTTCCTCCTATGACAGTATTCCATCTTCTATAATTCTAATCAACAACAAATATGATCCAATTGACCTAATAGGAACCTCAATAGGGCTTCCTCTGAGCTGATAGACTCCATGATGGTATTTAATCTTGTCATACATCTATTTTCTACACCAAAACCATGCTCAAATCATCAAAACTTCCTCCATAGCTAGCACAAACATCATCAAATTTGGTTCCTATTGCTCAAGTAGCATGAGCTAGCAGAATAGATCCCCCTCATATGAGGACTTATTTAAAATTTGTAGGAGATGATATTGCATGAAGATGCTCCCTTGAGTTTCCTCATTACTCCTAATTCTTGTTAGGATCAGGAATGACCCCCAATTCATTTCTCAAGTGCTCAAATGTTTCTTTAGGTAGTGGTTTAGTCATTATATCAGCAATCTCTTATTTTGTACTTACATATTCTAGATTGATCTTCTTATCATTTACTTTCTCCCTCAAAAAATGAAATATGATAGGGTTTTTCTTTTCCTTGAGTGGGGCACAGGGTTCTTGGAGACACTAATAGCACTAGTACTATCACAAAGAAAAGGAATTGAGCGATCACATTTTACCTTGTAATCCTCCAATGTCTGTCTCATCTAAATAACTTGAGTAAAAAACATGGAAAATGCATTATACTCTACCTCGCATGTTGAAAGTGATATTGAAAATTTTTTATTTCTCAACCAAGATACCAGGAAATTCCTAACAAAGAAGGCCCCACCACTTGTACTTTTCCTATCATCAATATTTCCTTCCCAATCATCATCAGTGTATGCTTTTATGTTGAAATCATTTCTTTTAAGGTACCAAAGTCCATATTCCATTGTTCCCATGAGATATCTCAGTATCCTTTTGACTTCCTTGAAGTGTGTTTCCCTTGGATCTTCTTGAAATATCCCAACAAGACCAACAACTTGCATGATATCAGGTCTTGATGCAGTAGAGTAGAGAAGACTACCTATCATGGATCGATACAAGATTTTTTCCACCTTTGGTGAGTTTTCCTCCTTTCTTAGCTTGCATCCCACCTCCATTATAGTGCTTATAGGTTTTCACTCTTCCATCTTGAACCTTTTGAGCATTTCCTTGATATATTTGGTTTGAGATATGAATATGCCTTGATTTGATTAACTGATTTATAAGCCCTAAGAAGAATGAAATATCCCAAAGAATAGATATTTTGAATACTTATCTCATCACATAAAAAACATCTTGAGTCATCTTTTCATGATCCCCTCTAAATATGATATCATCCACATATACTATGAAAATTAGTAGATGATCTCCTTCTTCTTTAATGTAAATATTAATGTCAACCACACCTTTTCTAAAACCTTTCTCAATGAGGTATGTGTCCAGCCTAGTATACCAAACTCTAGGGGCTTCTTTGAGTCCATACAAATCCTTTTTTAACCTACACACATAGTCTTTACCTTCAGTTAGAGAGAATCCATCAAGTTTCTAAATATATACTTCCTCACTTAGATGGCAATTTAGGAAAGCACATTTAACGTCCATTTAGAAAACTCTGATTTTCTTATCAACAACATGGGTAAGTGCACCAAGTTGGGGGACAATTAAGTGGACATCAAATCCTGAATTTTACATTAAAAACAACAAAACATCAAATTTAGTCTGCCGCAGACTTGAACCATGCCGAAAAGTAAAAAATATATCATAAAAATGGTACCATTGCGTAGGGGAGACTATTAGCTTTGTAGAAATATTGATTTTAAAGTGAATAGAAGAGGATAAATATCATTTTATAATTTTTTACTAATAGTAGGTCTTTAAGACACTTTTTCCTGTGAATGTTTATGTCTACATTTAAGACTGCAAAATTTGTTTCACTTATTAGAATGTGATAAAACTTATACCATCCCAACCATGGTGAAATTATATACATGTTCAAAAAAAAATATTATTTGATTTCATTATTTTTTGATGAAGTTATGGCGGGCAAACGGAAAGTGCTCTGTTTTCTTTATGTTTTCATACCACTTTCACGGAAAAAATCATAAAAAATAAAATATTACTCAAAAAAATACAAAATAAAATCCATCCCAAGATATATAGTGGCATATAACTTCTCACCAAAGGAAAAAAATATATATTAATTTTTGGTCATCCAAATTGTGGGCAAATGGACTATAATCTTATCGGCGTTTTTAAAAAAAAATACCAAGTCATTGAATTTTGAGTGTTTAATATAGCTAATCTTGTCCATTTTTTACAAAAATTAGTATTTTAGAAACTAGATTCTAGATGCTATGATTCATATTGATATAATTTTGTCTAATTTTGAGTGTATGTATTGATAATAATCCCTACAAGTTGATATTATGTTGTTATTTGCAATATGATGTCCATGGATGACCCTATATTTGTCCATCAACTTCCTGCACTTACCCACATATGCTAAGAACAATTTGATTTTTTCCATCATTACCACTGGTGTAAAAGTTTCATCAAAATCAATTCTCTCCATTTGTGCATATCCTTCACATACAAGTCTTTCCTTGTTTCTTTTCACTTCACCTTTCTCATTCAATTTGTTTCTAAACACCCATTTTTTTCCTATTACATTCTTGTCTTTTGGCCTCGGTGCAAGATCCTAGATTTCATTATTTTCAATTTGGTCAAGCTCTTCATTCATTACATCCACCCAATGTTGATCCTTGCTAACTTCTGTCACATTCTTAGGATCTAGCATGGAGAAAAGGGTTGTTTCTTCATTATTTTGTTTATTTCTTAGCTTCCTTCTTATGAGAATACCTCCTTCTTTGATTTCTATGATCTAATTTTTTGGATGACCCCTCTTAACATTTCTTGAAGGTTTCTTGGTGTCTTATCTTTCTTCCACTTCTGGGTAAGTGCAGGAAGTTGATGGACAAATATAGGGTCATCCGTGGACATCATATTGCAAATAACAACATAATATCAACTTGTAGGGATTATTAGCAATACATACACTCAAAATTAGACAAAATTATATTAATATAAATCGTATCATCCGGAATCTAGTTTCTAAAATACTAATTTTTGTAAAAAATGGACAAGATTAGCTATATTAAACATTCAAAATTCAATGACTTGGTATTTTTTTTTTAAAACGCCGATAAGATTATAGTCCGTTTGCCCACAATTTGGATGACCAAAAATTGATATATATATTTTTCCTTTGGTGAGAATTTATATGCCACTATCTATCTTGGGATGGATTTTATTTTGTATTTTTTTGAGTAATATTTTATTTTTTATGATTTTTTCCGTGAAAGTGGTATGAAAACATAAAGAAAATAGAGCACTTTTCGTTTGCCCGCCATAACTTCATCAAAAAATATTGAAATCAAATAATTATTTTTTTTAACATGTATATAATTCCACCACAGTTGGGATGGTATAAGTTTTATCACATTCTGATAAGTGAAACAAATTTTACAGTCTTAAACATAGACATAAAAATTCACAGGAAAAAGTGTCTTAAAGACCTACTATTAGTAAAAAATTATAAAATGATACTTATCCTCTTCTATTCACTTTAAAATCAGTATTTCTACAAGGCTAATAGTCTCCCCTACGCAATGGTACCATTTTTATGACATATTTTTTACTTTTCAACATGGTTCAAGTCCGCGGAAGACTAAATTTGATGTTTTGTTGTTTTTAATGTAAAATTCAGGATTTGATGTCCACTTAATTGTCCCCCAACTTGGTGCACTTACCCTTCTTCCACTTTTATACATGTAGTTTCTACTTCTTCATCATCTTCTTGGTCTTCATGGTTTTCCTTAGGCTAATTTCTAGTCTTTGAAGGATAAGACTCATCAATCTTTACATTTGTGCTCTCAACCACCTTTTTTAGCATCTTATTGTAGAATTTATAGGCATCATTAACTGATGAATATCCAATAAATATACCCTCATCACACTTGGAGTCAAATTTTCCTAAGTTTTCTTCATCCCTCTTGATATAACTATAAATCTCGTTAAAACAACCCACTTGAGACCCAAGAACAACCTAGGATTAGTTAGGAAAATAAATTATGGAATATTTTTTTTTATTAAAAGAATCTCCAACCATGTTACAAGACAACAATTTTCACTAACAGGTTCCAGAACAAATCTAATCTACTAGAGTATACTTTTCTTTTATTAATAATTAATAAAGGTTATAAGGTCCAAAATTTAGGGTTAGAAGTTTTAATTGGGTTAAGAGGAAAAATTCCTCACCACACCCACCCTCTGAAAGGCTTAAATTTTCAACTTGATTTTTCTCACACTTAACACATTAAAAATTTCCCTAAATCACTCCCATTGGATAGGAAATTTTCTCACCTTTCCATTGATATAAATAAGTCCTCCTAACTCCTCATATTTTTCAAGTTATGGGCCGAAGGGCCTTGGGGTGAAAATTTTCCCCAAGGGCGGGCATGCAGGCCCAGGGGAGAAAATTTTCTCAAAGGGTGGGTTGGCGGGCCACGGGGAGACCTTTGTAAAAATTTTCCCATGTGGGGAAAAAATCACATTTGTGCCCGTGCTCCCACAGGTTCACAAAGGGCACGTGGCACTCCCTGAGGCAGCGTGGGGAAAAACAAGGAAAGGCGGGGTGGCGGGAGACATTTTGCAAATTCTCCTATGTGGGTGAAAATTCAGCTCTGCACCCACACTCTCGTGAGTCTGTAAGGACATGTTGTGTCTCCTAAGCCAATGTAGGGAAAGTGGGGTGGCGAGGAGAAAATTTACTTAAAGCCCCGAAGCGCTAAGAGGGTACAGAGACCCGCACCTCCGCCAGCACCTCACGATGCCACGTGGTATCCCTTGATTGGTTGCGGGCTGGCGGAACAGTGGGAAAAACCTAGAAAATTTTCCAAAAATTTTCCAAGTCATGAAAGACAAAAAGGAACCTGTTCCTCCACCGATGCCTCATGATGCCATGTGGCATCACCTAATTCGTTGCGGGCCAGCGGGGAAAACTTGGAAACTAAGTTCAAAGAGGATCCTCCCCTCCGCTATCACCTCATGGTACCACATGGCAGCCTCTGATTGGTTGTGGATTGGTAGGCTGGTGGAGAAAAATTTTAAAAGTTTCCCAAAAAATTTCCAAAGTGCCTAAGGGAAAAATTTGGGCTGTGGGCCTGCCAAGGAAATTTTTCCCAAAATTTTAATGCCAAGTGAAGAAAACTTTAGAAGGCCAAAACTTTTGATAAAGAGCTTGGTTTGGGTCAAACAAGAACTTTATGGAAATCTCTCGAAATCCTCTTTACATGGAGCTCATTAATGTTTGCTTTTGATAAAGTTTAAGGGGTAAATTTTAAGAAAACAACATGCAGGATTTTATAGTGCGAACTGGTAAATTTTCACTTGTTAGATCTATTCAATTTCATCTTCTTCCTCTCTCAACATGTCAAATAGACATGGGGGATTGTTCTTAGATGAATTTAGGATAGATTGCAAGGTTTAATTTGTTTGATTGAGGCTTAATTTAAAATTTCCAACATTCAACAGAAAAATGACTGCAAAATGACAGTAAAACAGTTCTAGCCGATTTTACTAAGTTTTCTAAGAAATTTTATTGAGTATTAATGTCCATGAATTTTTTTAGAGCCTACCACTTCAATTTGATTATTTAATTTTTTATTTTATTATTTCCGGTTCGAACTGTGTGTTTTTGGTTTAGATAATTTCTAGGTTGAAATTACAAATAACAAGGATCAAATTTTAAAGGATCTATTTTCCATTTTCATCTTATAAGTATTAAAATTCATTCCAATTCCAATATAACACATTTTAGTTTATTCAAACAAACCATTTGAGACCAAAATGCAATTCTGATTTGCAAAAGACAAAATATTGTATTTTTCTCACACGCATTTCTTTCTTTCAAACAGAGATTCCAATACATTGAAATGATCATATACAATACTAAAATGAAATTAGAGAAAATCATTACATTCATTTTTTGGTTACAATAGAAAACTTTACAACTTCTTTCTTTTATTCCTTCCAAAAATCATTTATTGACACAGGGCAGAATAATACATTTTCTTTTCACGTGTTACACATTTCCAATCTCAAAACAGGGACTTCCTAGTGCATGATAAACACAAATTTCCAATTAAATAATATCATATGAAAAAGGTAAACACTTCCAATAATTCCAATTAAACTCATACAACCTCCTTTCCATTTGATTTCAAAGTACAGTACACAAAACGGTATCATTCTTTCACATTCTTTCCAAAACATCATACAAAGTATAACTCTTTTAAATTTCCAATTTCCACTTGCATTTAGTACAAAATATTTCCATTACAAACATTTACAAGGTCATCCACTTCAAGTGGGAAAGGTTACAATGATATTTCATTTCACAAGGGATTATCAAACTATCTTTTCTCATCTCTAGAACAGCAACATTGATTCTTCTCTTTCTTCCAATTTCGATCACAACAAAGTAGGGGAAAGGCAACACTCTCCACCCAACCAACACATCCAATGAAAGGAGAATCCATCCTTCTTCATTTTCCCTCGAGCCCTAAACATAATGCAATAAAATATGTGATCCAACTCATGGCAACAACAGGCTTCCACAAAACATACACACAACATTTTCACAATAAAACAAAGTCCAAAACAGAATGTAGTTTTTTTTTTTACATCTACAATAACACATGACAAGAAATACTAAGGATTAACCAAGAAAGCCAAAGGAGAAATAACTATGGCGGATGCTTCTTATGCCTCCCAAATGGGGAAATGGTTATCACCACCTGAGCTACATACCGTAAAAAATAGTATATCAAAACCCTGACATTCCTTATGCCTCCCGAAGTACCCCTTATTCCTCACATTTCATTATACCTCCACAACGTCTTATAGTACCCCATAATGAGTAAAGAAATTCAATCTATTTCTTTGTAAGGTGGAACCCAAATCCAAACTCCCTCCACCCTTATACCTCCCTAAAACACACTTGTGTCTCCCAAATAATAAACCCCATAGTCTTCTCCTACACCATTCCTAGGCCATCTACCCACAACCCAGAATAATATCAAACATACCAGCATTTACATATTTAAAAAAGGGAAAAGAAGAATATTTCCAAGAGCCAAGATCTTACCTCTCCATGATGGATTTTGTTCCAAATTCAAAACAGCAAGCTCCTTCCAATCCAAGAAATCAAAAAATAAACCCAATACAAGCATGCAACAATCTTCCAAAAACTTCTCCAAGAAATATCTCCCAAAACAACAAGAAAATTCTCCCAAAGGAAGTCTCCCAAAAGTGAAGCAACCCAAAACAAGACAAGGAATTCAAATTTTATAGAGGAGTGAAGATAAGAGGATGAGGTGGATCCATGTAGGATGCCACATCACACATCCTCAACCCAAAACACAAAATCAACTTCATTATCTAGTGCATAATAAATATGAGGGTGGATAATATGACACATTTACTTACACACTCAAACAATTCCATACCTCATAAGGACTGAAATTAAATTAAGTAAGAAAATTCCAATTACAACATTCAACTTGACTTGTAAAAATGCATTAAAAAGGTCTAAATTTAACCCCCCACCCATAAGAAAGGTTGGTATGTAAATTTAGAGGTATGGGACAAGTTTAACTTGTCCCACAAGCCTCCAAAATCAGCCTCCAAGGAAAAATTCGAATTTCCAAGAAGGTGGAGTGTTTCACACTCAAAAGTTAACTTGCACATCACTCACATAATACTTACACATTACTTACACATTCTTACAACACTTTAAAACATGGACAACAACTCTATTAATTACATTCTTATGACATAATTTTAATTAATTAACTAAACAGTATGATTACTCACAATATTTACACACCATTTAATAATTAATGAAAGGGTAAAAGCATCACAAAATAAACACATGAAAACATAACAAAGGGACCAAAAATAAAAGAAATACATAAAATCCCTTGGTCACATTTAAAGGTGATCCCCCCCATGGGAATCCCTAACACTAACAAACACACACACAAACAAAACTAGTTGCCATGGTGACCTTGTTGAATTCATATAGACTTCCAATGTGCTTGGTCTCCAATCTCCTGATGTTTGTTGTGATATTTTAACCTGCAAAACACAAATACCACCTTCGGCCTTGTGGCCATATCAGAACGTCTGAAATAATATAAATATAATTAAATTTCCAAAATCATCTAGATATATGAATCACAACAACATCAAAGCAATCTAACAATATCATTATAGTTTTATCAACAGATATAGCATCATCGAATAATTTTCCATTTCTAGGGCTACTCACAATATCCAAATATCACAAGTCCAAACAACATCTATCATATAACCAAGTCCAACAGTATAACATCATCAACATATAAATTTTCTCTAATAATCATCATGCATCATATAAGAATCAAAGTCAACAATAATCTATGATCAAATATCTAACATCATACTAAATCAAAACTATAATAATGTCCATAATATAGCCGAAAGTGTCATGATCAGTATCAAAAGGTGTCAAAGGGAAGTGGGCACTACATCCCCCTCCCCTTAGACTCGACTTCCTTCTAGAAGTCACTAGAACAAATGTGGAAACTAAACTCATAATAAAGTAGCATCCTCCCATGTAGCTGCAGTCTCATCATATCTGTCCCACTACACCCGAACCTGATCAACCTCTCTACCTCGAAGGCCCAAGGTCCTGCAATCTAGGATGCAAATGGGCTCCACCATCACCTACCCCTGATCCTGCACCTGCAATGATGTCTAATCTAACACATGAGAAGGATCTGCAACATATCTCTTAAGAACTGAAACATGAAACACATCATGTATGTTAGACAAGCTAGGTGGTAATGCTAGACAGTAAGCCAAAGGTCTAATAGGCTCCAAGATCTCAAAAGGACCCACAAATCTAGGAGCTAACTTAGAACCTTTTCCATAATGGATAGGGCTCTTATGTGGCCTGACATCAAGGAAAACCTTCACATCCACATCAAAACTATGGTCGGTCCTATGATGATCCGCATACTTCTTCTTCCTGTCATGTGCCTCCTGTAGTCTTTGTCTGATCAATACCACCTACTACTCCATGTCCTGCAACAAAGCTAGTCCAAGAGAAACCCTGTCCTCTAGCCTATCCCAGCTAAGAGGTGTCCTACACTCTCTACCATACAAATCCTGAAAAGGAGCCATGCCTATAGAACTCTGAAAACTATTATTGTAGTAAAACTCCACCAAGTATAGGTACTCCTCCCATCTAGACTGTTGATCCATCACATACATCCTGAGCATGTCCTCTAAAATATGATTCACCCGCTCAGTCTATCCATCTATCTTAGGGTGATATGTTGTGCTGAAATTGATCTTCATCCCGAGGGCATGCTGCATGGTAGTCTAAAAATGGGAAGTGTACAAAGGATTACAGTCACTAATGATCTTCTGCGGAATCCCATGCAACCTGATGATCTCATCCAAATATACATGTGCCACTACTCTAGCTGTATAAGTGGTCTTCACCAGAGAAAAGTGAGCCACTTTTGTCAATTTATCAACCATGACCATGATGGCATCATGGTGATATTTCGACATCGGTAGCCCAACAATGAAATCCATGGAAATGGTGTCCCACTTCCATTCTGGTATAGCATGAGGAAAGAGAAGGCTAGCTAGATGTTGATGCTTGACCTTAACTCTCTGGCACTCTAAACATCATGACATGAACTGGGCCACATCTCTCCTAATTCCTCTCCAATGATATAACTGTCTCAAGGTGGCGTGCATCTTCTTCACCCCAGGATGGGTTGAATAGGGTGCACGATGTGCCTACTTCAAGCCTCCATCTCTGGGAACATAAATCCAGCCTCTATGCCTGAGAAGACCATCTGCCTCTAAATAAAAACCATCAAACTTCCCCTCAAGGGGTCTCTGAGACTTAATCTCTACTCGAACTGTAATGTAGAAGTTGTCAAGAGGAAGCTGCTAAAGAATCCTACTCCACAAATCTGTGCTCACTGAGGTGGCCATAGCCACATGTCTCCATCTACTGAGAGCATCTGCCACCACATTATCCTTCCCTTTCACATGCTCTATCTCCATATCATACTCACAAAGCAACTCCATCCAATGCCACTGATGAGCATTGAGATTGGGTTGCGTGAAGAGATGGTGAAGACTCAGGTGATCTATCCTAAGTGTGAATCTCTGACCAAGAAGAAAGTGTCTCCATCAAACCAAGGCATGCACAACTACCACAAGATCAAGATCATGAGTTAGATAATTAAGCTCGTAATCTTTGAGTTTGTGAGACTCAAAAGCCACTACTCTGACCTCCTACATCAACCCGCCTCCAAGCCCTATTAAAGAAGCATCTGTGTAAATGAAAAACTCACCCTGTGGATCACTGCAAGAATAGGTCTTATAGTGAGACATTCCTTCAGTGTAGTAAAGGATTTCTTGCATTTTTTCAACCAAAAAAACTTCTTACCTTTCCTCTGAAGGGAAGTGATGGGGTGTGCAATCCGAGAGAAGTCCTGAACAAATCTCTGGTAGTAACCTACTAATCCCATGAAGCTGCACACCTCAGTCACCAGTAGTGGGTGCTAGCCAATCCATAATAGATCTAATATTGGAATTATCGATGGTGATACCTTCCCCATAAATGATGTGACCCAAATACTGCACCTCTTGAAATAATGCACACTTCTCCAAGTTCCCAAAAAGTTGCTGCTCCTGAAGACACTGAAGAACCTGGCAAAGGTGCCCCTCGTGCTCCTCATGTGTACGTGAGTAAATAAAAATGTCATCAAGGAAGATGAGCATGAAGCAATCTAAGAAGGTCCTAAATACCCCATTCATCAAACTCATAAACACTATGGGGGCATTAGTCAAACCAAAAGGCACCACTGTGAACTCATAGTGGCCATATCTCATATGGAAAGTGGTCTTATGAATGTCCACCTCCAAAATCCTCATCTGATGGTAACCTGACTTAAGATCAATCTTAGAGAAAACCATGGCTCCCTTCATCTGATCAAACAAAACATCAATGCATGGAAGGGGATAATGATTATTGATGGTTACTTTGTTCAGCTGGTGGTAATCAATACACAACCACAAGGATCCATCCTTCTTCTTCACAAAGATCACCGGTGCACCCCAAGGGGATACACTAGGATGGATAAGGCCTTTCTCCAAAAGGCCCTCAAGCTACAACTTGAGCTCACAGAGCTCTGGTGTGGTCATCTGATAAGGTGCTCATGAGATAGGCTCTACTCCTAGAACCAAGTCTATATGAAAATCAATCTCACATGGGGGTGGTAACCCCGGTAGCTCCCCCAGAAAGACATCTCAAACTCTCTCAAAACAGGGTGATTGTCTAGTGATGGTCCACTAGACCCATCCTCTAATCTGTCACTAACTATAACAGCATACATCTGGCAACCCCATCGTACACACCACTTAAGCTGCATAACAGAGATGGTGTGAATAGAAACAAGTCTCCTAACCCCCGAAATCACTGACTCAACTCCCAAATCATCTGCACAAGATATAATCTTGTGGTAATAATCCACTCTAGCCTTGTGTGCAGACAACCAATCCATACCCAAGATGACTCCATAAGATCCCAAAGGAAGGATACAGAGATCTGTGGTAGTGGTGAAAGGTCCCAAATCCACCACACACTCCTTAACTAAGGATTCTATAGAGATCTTGGCTCCAGAAGCCATCTCAACATCCCAACTATGACCCTACCTAACTACCACCAACTTGCATCGCTCTACTAAAGATGGTGCAATGAAAGAATCAGAAGAACCAGAATCAAACAAGATGGAGGTAGGAATACCACCAATGCTACCTGTAGTCTCAATAACTGTACTCTGATGCTCTGTCTGATGGTTCTTGACTGCTACATACATCCTATGACTGCACCCCATATCACCGAAAGTAGGCTCTGAGATCTATGTCTTACCCTTGTCGTTAGGGTTTTGTGGGAAATCTCTCAAAAAATGTCCAGTAACACCACAACCAAAATAACCACCTGATCCTCTCCCCTATGTAGTAGGTCCAGTTGGTACTCTGGAGGTCTATGGTGTGGATCCTGATGATCCAACTATGGTCTACTGAGGTCTCTACTAGCAAGCTCCTGCTGAGTGAGCTCTCTAGGCACCCTATGTCCTGATGGGACCCCTAGGAGGAGGCCCCATACTCTGACCTCTCTATGCATCAAATATCTGAGGAGGTCTATAAGGTGGGTGGGACTGTTGTTTTTGCTGCTATTGGGGTCTAAAAGATGAATGTGTTGAACCATGTCCACCATGAGGAAGAGGTATTGATCCCCTCAATCTGTTGTCCTACATCTACTGTATACGGCTCTAGACTCAGTCTCTAGAATACTGGGTCTTTTCCTGAGTATCATCTGGTATATAGGCCTTCTCGATGGCCTCATCTAATGTCTGTGGACAATGGATCCACACTACACCTCCAATGTCTAGATTCAGGCCCCAGATGAACCTGTGGATCTGTACCTACTCATCCTGCATGTACTCAACATACTGGAGTAGATCTAGAAATCTACTCTCATACTCAGCCACTGTAAGAGATGCCTATCAGAGGTCATGAAACTCATCTATCCACTCTTGTATGAACCTCTGTGACAAATATCTACTCTAGAAATGATCCTCAAAGAGCTCCCAGGTAATTTTATCATAATCAACATGGAGCTTCTGCTCCTCTTTCCTCCACCAGACACCAGCTCCATCCCTCAGTAGATGGATTGAAACATGAGCTTTTGTGTTACTAGAACAAGGATAGAGCTTGAAGTATCCACTCAAGCTCACCAACCAGGCCTCTTCCTGAAATCCACCTATGCCACCAGAATAATGTGATGGTCAAAGCTTCAGGATCTCCCTGATGTGATCTGCAGCTGTGGTCTGATGGCCTCTAGGTCTCTCTACATGCTCATCCCTAAGCCTAGGGCTCCGAGACCTCTCTCTATGCTCTGAAACTTGGTCACCCTATCCCCTCTATGGTGACTCTACCCTAGCTAACTCTGCATGGGAGTTCTCTCCTCCATGCTCCTCGCTAGGTCGAGGAGATACCTGACCCTCAATGGAAGGGACTTTGTCATGTCTGGCTGCATGTCCTCCTACTGATCCTCCATGTAGAGCGGCATTAACATCCTAAAGAGTCTACAAAATCTAGGGTAGGATGGCTGCTACAGCATGATCTAGTGGTGGTTTGGTGGTAAGTCTAGGTCTATGTGAAAATTCCCCTTGTCTCATCTGTGCCTCCTGCACAGACCAAGGTGAGAGTTAGTTCATTTTTCTAAGTTTTATTCAATTCCCATGTTTACTAGAATATGCAATTTCTAAACTAAGTTGTTTTCTAGATTTAAAAGTGTGCTAGGTTTAAGTTTCATGTCTCCAAGTTTTCTAGTGTGCCCAATGGTCCAAGATTTTGAACCACTTCTCTGATACCAAGTGTAACGCCCATTAAAACAACCCACTTGAGACCCAAGAACAACCTAGGATTAGTTAGGAAAATTATGGAATAATTTTTTTTTATTAAAAGAATCTACAACCATGTTACAAGACAACAGTTGTCACTAACAGGTTCTGGAACAATTCTAATCTACTAGAGTATACTTTTCTTTTATTAATAATTATAGAGGTCATAAGGTCCAAAATTTAGGGTTAGAAGTTTCAATTAGGTTCAGAGGGAAAATTCCTCACCATACCCACCCTCTGACAGGATTAAAGTTTCAACTTGATTTTTCTTACACTTAACACATTCAAAATTTCCCTAAATAAATCCCATTAGATAGGAAATTTCCTCACCTTTCAATTGATATAAATAAGTCCTCCTAATTCCTCATATTTTTCAAGTTATGGTCCGATGGGCCTTGGGGTGAAAATTTTCCCCAAGGGCGGGCTTGCGGGCCCAGGGGAGAAAATTTTCCCAAAGGGTGGGTTAGTCGGCCGCGGGGAGACCTTTGTAAAAAATTTCCCATGTGGGGGAAAAATCACATTTGCACCCACGCTCCCACGGTTCTACAAAGGACACGTGGCACTCCCTAAGGCAGTGCGGGAAAAACGAGGAAAGGCGGGGTGGTGGGAGACATTTTGTAAATTCTCCCATGCGAGTGAAAATTCAGCTCTACGCCCATGCTCCTGGGAGTCCGCAAGCACATGTGGTTTCTCCTAAACCAATGTGGGGAAGGTGGGATGGCGGGGAGAAAATTAACTTAAAGCCCCAAAGGGCTAAGAGGGTACAGAGACTCATGCCTCCATCGGCACCTCGCGATGCCATGTGATAGCCCCTAATTGGCTTCGGGCCGGTAGAACAAAGGGAAAAACCTAGAAAAATTTCTAAAAAATTTCCAAGTCATGAAAGACAAAAAGGAACCTGTTCCTCCACCGATGCCTCGTGATACCACGTGGCATCACCTGATTGGTTGCAGGCCGGCGGGGAAAACTTGGAAAATTTTCCCAAAATTTTCCGAAAACGCTAAGTTCAAAGAGGATCTGCCCCTCCACTATCACCTCATGGTGCCACATGGCAACCTCTAATTGGTTGCAGGCCAGTGGGGTGGTGGATAATATTTTGAAAATTTTCCCAAAAAAATTCCTAAGCCCCAAGGGAAAAATTTGGGCCACAGGCCCGCCAAGGAAATTTTTCCCAAAATTTTAACACCAAGTGAAGAAAACTTCAGAAGGCCATAATTTTTGATAGAGAGCTCAATTTGTGGAAAATGAGGACTTTCTGGAAATCTCTCGACGTCCTCTTTGCACAGAGCTCATTTATTTTTGTTTTTGATAAATTTTAAGGTGTCAATTTTTAAAAAATGGCCTGCAGGATTTTATAGTGCGAAATGGTAAATTTTAACTTGTTAGATCTGTTCAATTTGATCTTCTTCCTCTCTCAACATGTCAAATATACATGGGGGGGTTGTTCTTAGATTAATTTAGGATATATTTCAAGGGTTAATTTGTTTGATTGAGGCTTAATTTGAAATTTCCAACATTTGACAGAAAAATGACTGCAAAATGACAGTAAAATGGTTCCAGCCGATTTTACTAAGTTTTCTAAGAAATTTTCTTGAGTATTAATGTCCAGATGAATTCATTTAGAGCCTACCACTTCAATTTAATTATTTAATTTTTTATTTTATTATTGCAGGTTTGAACTGTGCATTTTTGGTTTAGATAATTGCTAGTTTGAAATTACAAATAACAAGGATCAAATTTTAAAGGATCTATTTGCCATTTTCATCTTCTAAGTATTAAAATTCATTCCAATTCCAATCTAACACATTTTAGTTGATTCAAACAAACCATTCAAGACCAAAATGCAATTCTGATTTCCAATTTTACACATTTCCAAAAGACAAAATACTGTATTTTTCTCACACGCATTTCTTCCTTTCAAACAGAGATTCCAATACATTGAAATGATCAAATTCAATACTACAATGCAATTTGAGAAAATAATTACATTCATTTGTTGGTTCCAATAGGTAACTTTACAACTTATTTGTTTTATTCCTTCCAAAAATCATTTATTGACATAGGGCAAAATAATACATTTTCTTTTCATGTGTTGTACATTTCCACTTTCAAAACAGGGTCTTCCTAGTACATGATAAACAAAAATTTCCAATTGAATAATATCATATGAACAAGATAAACACTTCCAATAATTCCAATGAAACTCATAAAACCTCCTTTCCATTTTATTTCAAAGTATAGTATACAAAACAATATCATGCTTTCACATTCTTTGCAAAATAGCATACAAAGTATAACTCTTTTACATTTCCAATTTCCACTTGCAGTCAGTACAACATCTTTCCATTACAAACATTTACAAGGTCATCCACTTCAAGTGGGAAAGGTTACAATGAGATTTCATTTCACAAGGGACTGTCAAACTATCTTTTCTCAGCTCTAGAACAACAACATGCATTCTTCTCTTTCTTCCAATTTTGATCACAACAAAGGCAAGGGAAAGGCAATGCTCTCCACCCAACCAAGACATCCAATGAAAGGAGAATCCATCCTTCTTCATTGGCCCCTGAGCCCCAACCACAATGCAATAAAATATGTGATCCAACTCATGGCAACAACAGGCTTCCACAAAACATACACACAACATTTTCACAGTAAAACACAGTCCAAAACATAAATGTAGTTTTTTTACAACTACAATAACACATGACAAGCAATACTAAGGCTTCACCAAGTAAGCCAAAGGAGAAAGAACTATGGGGGATGCTTCTTATACCTCCCAAATGGGGAAATGGGTATCACCACCTGAGTTACAAACTACCAAAAATAGTATATCAAAACCCTGACATTCCTTATGTCTACCCAAGCACCCCTTATTTCTCACATTTCCTTATGTCTCCCCAACCTCTTATGGAACCCCATAACGAGTAAAGAAATGTAAGCTATTTATTTGTAGGTGGAACCCAAATCCCAACTCCCTCCACCATTATACCTCCCTAAAACACACTTGTGCCTCCCACATGATAAACCCCATAGTCTTCTCCTACACCATTCCTAGGCCATCTACCCACAGCCCACAACAATAACAAACATACCAGCATTTACATATTCAAAAAAGGGAAAAGAAGAGTATTTCCAAGAGCCAAGCTCTTACCTCTCCATGATGGATTTTGTTCCAAGTTCAAAACAACAAGCTCCTTCCAATGCAAGCAATCCAAAAATCAACCCAATACAAGTATGCAACAATCTTCCAAAAAAATCTCCAAGCAAGAGCTCCCAAAACAACAAGAAAATTCACCCAAAAGAAGTCTCCCAAAAGTGAAGCAACCCAAAACAAGACAAGGAATTCAAATTTTATAGAAGAGGGAAGAGAAGAGGATGAGGTGGATCCATGTAGGATGCCACATCACACATCCTCAACCCCAAACACAAAGTCAACTTCATTCTCCAATGCATAATAAATAGGTGGGTGAATAATATGACATATTTACTTACACACTCAAACAAGTCCATACCCCATAAGGACTGAAATTAAATTATGTAAGAAAAGTGCAATTACAACATTCAACTTGACTTGTAAAAATGCATTAAAAAGGTCTAAATTTAACCCTCCAACCATAGGAAAGGTTGGTATGTAAATTTAAGAGGTATGGGACAAGTTTAACTTGTCCCACAAGCCTCCAAAATCAGCCTCTAAGGACAAATTCGAATTTCCAAGAAGGTGGAGTGTTTCACACTCAAAAGTTAACTTACACATCACTTACATAATACTTACATATTACTTACACATTCTTACAACACTTTAAAACATGGCCAAAAACTCTATTAATTACATTCTTATGACATCTTTTAATTAATTAACTAAACAATATGATTACTCACAATATTTACACACCATTTAATAATTAATGAAAGGGTAAAAGCATCACAAAATAAACACATGAAAACATAACAAAGGGACCAAAAATAAAAGAAATACATAAAATCCCTTGGTCACATTTAAAGGTGATCCCCCCCATGGGAATCCCTAACACTAACAAACACACACACAAACAAAACTAGTTGCCATGGTGACCTTGTTGAATTCATCTAGAATTCCAATGTGGTTGGTCTCCAATCCCCCGATGTTTGTTGTGATATTTTAACCTGCAAAACACAAATACCTCCTTCAGCCTTGTGGCCATATCAGAACGTCCAAAATAATATAAATATAATTAAATTTCCAAAATCATCTAGATATATGAATCACAACAACATCAAAGCAATCTAACAATATCATTATAGTTTTATCAACAGATATCATCATCCAATAATTTTCCATTTCTAGGGCTACTCACAATATCCAAATATCACAAGTCCGAACAACATCTATCATATAACCATGTCCAACAATATAACATCATCAACATATAAAGTGTCTCTAATAATCATCATGCATCATATAAGAATCAAAGTCAACAATAATCCATGATCAAATATCTAACATCATACTAAATCAAAACTATAATAATGTCCATAATATAGCCGACAGTGTCATGATCAGTATCAAAAGGTGTCAAAGGGAATTGAGCACTATAATAACATTTTCTTCCAAAGACTCTTATGCATTTCACATTGGTTTTCCTTCCTTTCCAAATCTCATAAGGTGTCTTGTTGTTGTTCACTCTCAATTTAGATTTGTTTAGAATGTAGACAGTTGTACAAAATTCCTCTCTCTAAAAACCATTAGGATGTCTTCATTCATTCAACATAATTCTATACATTTCTTGCATATTCATATTCTTTCTTTCAACCTCCCCATTTGGCTGAGGTGTCCTAGAGTCTGAGAATTTCCTTTGAATCCCATGTTCTTCACAATATTTATCAAATTCATTTAAACAAAATTCTCCACCCCTGTTTGATCTCAAACATTTTATTTTGGTGTTTTTCTCACTCTCCACGAGTCCCTTGAAGGATTTGAATCTATTCGAGGCTTATAATTTGTGCTTCAAACAAGATACCCATGTCATCCTAGTTAATTCATCTATTACAAGCATGAAATACACATCTCTTTGTATACTTTAATTCCTAGTCAGTCCACAAAGATCTGTATGAATAAGCTCCAAAGTTTTAGTAGTGGAATACTCCTTGGACTTGAATGATCTTCTTGTTTGTTTTCCATGTAGAGAAGATTTGTAAAAAAATTCTGTTGGTTTTACAATTTTTTACATGTGTCTAGCACCATCTTTTGCACTTAATTTCATAATATTTTCAAATCTTATATGTCCCAATCTCATGTGCTACAACCAGCTATCATCAAGTTTAATTGTAAATAATTTCTCTTTATTTATTTCCTTAAGAACATACATGTCTATTCTTCATCGTTTTATATCTTTCTACTTTCTTCCCTGATCTTACCATTAATAATTTCACACTCATTTTTCATGAAATATCAGTTTTGTAACCTCTTCTTACACATTTGAATCACACTCAAAATATTATGCTTGGAGACCTTCAACATATAGGAAATTTTTCAGTGATTTGTTTTTCCATTATCAAGACTTAGAGTTCCTTTTCCCAAAATGTTTTCTGGGATTATTGTCACCAAACCTAACAGCTCCTAATGCATAATTTGATAAAGAGATAAATTTTCTTTTGTCAAATATCATATGACTAGATCAACCACTATCCAAATACTAGATCTTGTCCTTCATCTTGTATCGTGAAAAGTAGTCTCTACAATCATACCAGATTATTTCCCTTTGTTGGATTCTTCCTTCACAATGTTCATCTATTTTATTTCATTTAGGAGGTCCTTGATCACACATCATAGCTATATGACTAGTCTTGTGGCACTTGTAGCAAACAAAGTTATAATTCATTCTTAGTGCTTTTGTGAGCTGTAGTTTCTTCCATATCCACTAGACATATTCTTCTACATTTATCATCTTTGTGTCCAAAAATGTTACATGAAAATTAATAACCATAGAAAGAGTGTGAGTTCCTCATAGCATAGGTGATTTTAGGAGAATTTTTCTTTCTCTTAGACATTTTTGGTGGTTTCTTTCTTTGTGATCTTAAGAGGTTCTTGGTGTAGAATTGTCCTCCTTCTTATTTATCTAGTTTAGACTTCTTTGCATTATTCCTTGAAACATATTCCATGATTTTTCATTAGTATCCCTCTGGGTGCTTAGTATATTAGTCAGGACATTTGAGCTCTTTTATATATTCTCATACATCTTGAGTTTGCTATTCATTTGTTCGAATTCAGTCTTTAGATGCTCTGAATTAGACTTTCAAGTTCAAGCTTTCATCCTCCTTTTCCTTGTGGGATTGAGATATATTTTCAAGATGAGATTGAAGTTATCTTTGAGTTCATTTATCTCTATTCCTTCTTTTTGACTTTAAATTCTTTCAAAAATATGAATATTTTCTTCATAATCTTTCAAAGCGCATCTCAACTTTTGGTTCGGTCATCTACACAATTCTAACTCTTCAAGAGCACATATAAGTTCATCTTCTAGGTTCATAGTTTATTCTTCTTCATCAGATTCTTCATAATCAACTATATTATTTCCTTTGGTGTCTGCATTTCTAATAGAGATATCCAAATGGCCATAAACAAGATATTCATAATGAGTTTCATCACCCTCATTTTCCAGAGCTACTTGAAGTTACTTGATCCAGATTCACATGAATTTTCCTTTGAGTATAAGTTCTCTCTTGTTCTTGAAAAACTGTATTCTTACCATCTTTCTTCTTGTAGTTCAACTTTAGTCTTGTTATGTTTTTTGACCCTCTTCACCATGTTCAGACTGAGTTTCCTTGTTCTTGTTCCAGACTTGTAGCACCAAATTGACCTACTTTTCCACAATCTAAAGCATTTGAATGGAAGTATTACCTTTTTACCTACCTTGATCCTCTACTTAGCCATCTCACAAACATTGCTTCAATATTCTCATCATCTTCTATCATCCTTCAAATCTTATTTCTTATTTTTCTTTCTTGGATTGAGTCTATTTATTAGATTCAAATGCATACTTACTTTCTTAGTAGACTTAGTCTCCAACGTGTCCTCATTTTATATGCTGATAAGATACTATGTAATTAATCCAATGTTAAGGTTTTTATGTCCTTAGATTCCTCAACAGCTGATACCTTTGCATCATCTACTTAAGAGTTATATATCTTAGGACCTTTTGGATTATGAATAGATGTCTTCTTTCTTCTCATCGTACACCTCTGATCATGTTGATCACTTCATCCTCTCGCTTTGCATGTAGCATTCAATAATCTCATCCTCTTTCATCTTTAGACTCTCAAAATGAGCTCTGTAGGTCTGTAAATTTTGCTGAGCTTGACCTTTTCATTTGATTTATAAATAAATTGAATCTTAGATCCAAATATCCTTGGCTATGGTATAGTGCATTACCTTCATGAATTCAATTTCATTCAATCCAAAAAGGATGGACATTCATGGATCTTGAATCAATTTCATATGATGCCTTGTCTGCTATGGAGAGTAATTGGAGTGGTTGGAGGGGTGTATCCTTTTTTAAGACACTTTCCCATATATCAAAACCAAGTGACATGTAAGATAAGTCTTCATTTTTATCACTCTAGAATGCATAATTTTTTCTATTAAAGAGAGGTGATCTAGACATTGATAATCCACCTTGTGCTTGATCGGTTTCCATGATTATCAAGAAATGATCTCCTTGAAGATCTTAAGTTTCCACCATAAGGATGTCACTTATCATACCAATTGTCAGAAATCACAAGCACTGAGAGGGGGGGTGAATCAGTGCATATTAAAACTTTAAACCAATTCTAAATTTCAAAGTTACTTGATAATGGGACAATATCTGTAACATGAATTTCTAATCAAGCATCATGACACAAGATGATAGAATAAGTCGTAACACAAAATTTATAGTGGGAAACCCATAAAGGGATAAAACCCAAATTGAAACTAAGGCTTTATTAGGAACTCCAATTCCAAAGCTTACAATAGTTCTAGTTTTGTTGAGCACCAAATTCAAAATCTCCAAGCACCCACTTGAAGAAAGATAAACACCCACTCATCTAGTTTAGCAAGTTGTAAATTTCAAGGAGCACCGACCCCCTATGATCTAAGTACTCACTTAGAAATATATTACAAACAATTTGATCATATAAGTCCTATATTACTTAGACAATTGATTATGATCAATTTTCTATTGCTCTTATTACTTAATATTTCAAACTCAGATATCCAACACTCTCTGCATCTCTCTTTCAATCCTTCATGAAATTATCTTATCTGATTTGTTTTTCTGGATATCTTCTTTTATCAACAAATCTTCATTTGAATAATTATGTTTGTTCCTCTCTCTGCAACCCCTTCAGCTCAACTAATCACTTTTACTATTTTCAACCCAATATGATATTAAATTTTTTTCTTAAATATATAAGCATAACTAATTTTTATGACTCATGATTTTTCTATTTTTAATGCACTAGTTTTTTGCTTAAATAGATAAGCATAACTACTTTTCCCGAATGATGTTGTTTCTATTTTTAATGCACTGGTTTTTAACAGACTTTCTCAAATGAGATAAAATTATGTTACATATTTCTCCTCCATTTTGAGATGAAACAACCTTATTCATTTTTCAACACTTAAATGATCCTCTAACAGAGCTATGTTTTAAAATTCAGACAATTTTATTTGTGTAATCTTGAGATTCGATCAATTTTTTTTAATTTAATAGTCACCACCATGGTCATCGATGGGCTTGTTAAACGTCAAAACTATTTACTTGTTTCAGCCTTGTATGTTACCATATGATTTCTTGAGTATATTTCCAACCGTCTGTGTAATTAGCCATGTCATTTTCTCCACGTGTTGTTAAGTGGCACCCTCTGCTTGGTCCACTTATTTCTGTCTTCAAATGGCATTTTTTCTATCTCGATTATATACCATTTGTGACATTTTCCAATGATAAGGATCCATATACTTTGCATTTTTTAGGATTTTGGAATGTGAACCAATCAACTGGCTCCATCTACTCCTTAGATGACAATTTTGCTCAGAGTTTTCTTCCAATAAAATAGCTCCACATATCTCTCTATGTGTCAGGCTTGTCAATGCAAAGCTCAATCCAATAAAACAAATTCAAATTCCTTTGGTGTTAGTATTATTCATCAATAAAAATAGTACCATGTAGCTTTGAGGTTTTGGGCTTGATAGTGCGAAGCTTAAACCAATAGGAAGGCTCTACACCTTCGCAAATTTAGAAAAATATTAAAATCTAATGACCATAGTGAAACATAATCAAATAGGTAAGCTCCATGTGCCTCTTTGATATAAGACTAGTTAGAATGTGAACCTTGAGCCAATAACATAAATCCATGTGCCTTTGTGCTTTCATCATTGTCAAAATGCAAAGCTTTAACCAACCATATATCTTTATGTAACTCTATGGTATCAGACTTATTAGTTTACGATGCTTAAACCAATAGAACCACTCCACATTCTTTCGCAATGCCAAATTTCTCTTAATCCATTTCTAACTAATGTAACACATGATCTAATGGGTAATATCCACACTTATTTGCATTTTTAGGCTCTATGTTAGATTTATATCAAATATTGAAAAGCAATCCAATCAAGTGGCTCTACATAGTTTTTTTGTAAAACTATTGGATAGACCCAGAGATTTTATTTAATCCAATTTTATCCATACCACATGTCATTGGGGATTCATGAGTTAAGTTGACTGGTCTTTAATCTTCTCAACACAATTATTATCCATATATGGCCTCTTGTTTCTTCTTCCTCTTCAACCACGTGTCCCTGATATTGACTGTGTTTGTTTGCTATCATTTGACACTTCCTAAAAAACTTTGAATAACCGTATCTTCCTCCAGAGAGGTCCAAATTTCTCAAAATTGGACTTGTTCGAAAGATCTCACTAAGTTATAAAATATACATACCTTTACCATTGCCAATTATTGTGTATGATTAGAAATAAGGTTTTTGAATCTTCAGTGTAAGTTGATTTAACTATTTGAGCATGCAAACATGAAGAGCTATCTATATAATTATACATCTTGTCTCAACTTCTACCCCATGATTTAAACCATATCTTTGATGCAACTTGACATATACTCAAACTATCTTCTTTACTTTGAGTGTGTTTCCTTGAGGAAATTCTTCTTTCCTTTGAGTGCATTTCCTTGAGGACCTTCCTCACACATTTTTCTATCAATACAACTTGACATCAATGACAACACCAATGACCAGGGTTCAACAGGAGGTACTTCCATCATGAGGGACATGCAAGTTGCTTTCACAAAAACAAATCAACAATTATATGAGCTTGATAAAATACTCGATCAAATTTTTCATTTTCAAAAGATCTCAATAAAGCATCCACGTGTATCCAATAGTCAAGGTGAAAATCTTATGGTTGTTGAAGAACAATTTATTATGGTACCTGATGACATGGAATATGCCATAATGGGTCATGTTAATTATAACTCCTATTTGACAAGTCCACGTATTCAAAAGGTTGAACCAAATATGGATGAAGAATGGAAAACAATGGTTTAGGATGAATCCGTTGAATACAATACACTTAACGTGTAATCCTATGACAAGTTTTTAGTAACTGTAGATATGGAAACTAAATTTAATCCTAGTTTAGGTGTTAAAAAATTATTATATGTGGAATAAGTACAAAATATACAACCAAAACTTCAAGACATCAATAAAAACCATGTGCAATTTGTTATGGGCCAATGTAATGATAACTTTATATGGAAAATGCCTACTAATGAAAGATGCAATCATTCCATATTTGAGATGATTGAGATACAACATACACATTTTGGATGTCAAAACCTTCAATATAGTGGTTATGGAGGTCATTCCATTGGAATTTCCACTACCTCCTCGAAAAACATTTGCCACCTTAATAATGTTTAATGGCCAAAGTTTTGTGTTTTTCATGAGAAAATGGATAATGCACATTTTTTAATCAAAACACAAGATATGTCTTCAAATGTGAAAGTACCACCCACCATAATCTTCATAGCACTAAAGTTACTTACCCAAACTTAGCTTAAGAGGTTACAAATAAAGGTGATCACAGTTGATCTCATCAAATAACAATGCCAAATATACAAGGAGGTGTAATGGGTGGACAACGGTTGAGTACATGTTTTTCCACTACTAACCAAACATCGAGGATGACATTTTTTTGAAGGAAAGTAGCATGTTGTGCCCCTAACATATACCATTTATATGTCTAATTTTGGACTAACATATGGCTTATATAACATTTATACGTATATTCATTAGTTACTTAGTCATTAGGTATAAACTAATAATGATGAAGAGGTATGACCTATCACAATCATACCTATATATGTGGGTGAGTAATTCTTCCCCATGAGTGTGAAGAGTGTGAGTTAGTGTCTTATTGTAAGACCTAGGATGTTTCCCCCTTGAAGTGGCTTAATAATATATTATATATTCTAATATATCTACATTTATATTCAAGTAATTCCATTCTAGCATCGTTGTCCTTTTTGTTGTTCTTGCACATGTGGCATAGAGATTAGGGAAATATTCAACCTTATGTGGCTTTCTGCATTATGCATATACCTAATTCTTAGGACACTCATGCTAATAATGATCTCAAGAACCACAAGTATAACATGTCCCACGCATGAATCTTCCTCTACAACCAAGACCTCTGCTCAGATATCCACCTCAGAACCCACCATCTCCATTATTGCGCCCTTCATTAGGTTGGGTTTCTTACACCTAAGAGCTACTGACCATAGTGTTTTTTGTAATCCAGTCTCACATGCCTCATGATAGTTGGTCAGAAGGTATTCAGTTGTATCATGGGTTTGTGCATCACAAATCTTGCAGTACATAGAGATTTTATTTTGTGTTGCACACTGTAAGAGGGGGAAATTCCAGACATCATTATTCTTATGGAAAATCTCACAAGATTGTAACAATGCACACACATTCCTAGATAGATAATTATCCTTCGTATGCCCTTACATGTCATAATCGGTACACGATAACCCACTACATGTCTCATGTGCTGAATTGGCATATAGTTTTTCCAATTGTTTAGCTATACATATTATTTGTGCCTCAAGAAAAGGTCTCAATCCAATGTCTACACTCCTATCTGCTTCTATGCACATAGTTTCTTCTAAAGACTCGTATGGATCAATAAATGTTTTATGTGATAGGGCCCTTCGAAACAAGGTCAACAAGCCTCCACTAAACCATTGTGCATGTTGGATCTGATGGATATCATAAGATAGTTTAAACAATAAAGTCTTAAACCGTGCATTATACTCCCTCACACTTTCAGATAAACCCTGCTTGATATCCTTTTGCACACATATACTTTGTTGCTCAAACTCATGAATGTGGAATTCATCCAAAAATGTAGCATGCAGCACATCTGTTAGGAAATATATATTAGTGTGTACTTTATTGTGTTAGTAATTAAATATTAGAATAATTACGGAAGTGATTTTTCTTATGTAAACAATATTTTATTATAAATGAGTTGTTAAAACAACTCATATTATTAGATAGTGTATTGTTACGAGAGTAAAAATTACACCTTGTTAAGAGATTAGTTAGTTGATCAATATCCATGATTATAGGAATATATTTCCTATAAATTTGTATGTTCCTGAATAGATAAATATAGAGAAGCTTTAAATTATTATTTCATATTCTTGCATAAATCTTGTTCTTTCAAAACTGCATAAGTTCACCAAAAGTCTGCCAACAATCCAGAAAACCCAGCTAATTTTTAGGAAAAAATACATTACTTCCAACATCACTGCCTTTGATCTCATCACCCTCATCACCCTTTTCATTCATGTCTTCCTCCAGATCGTCATCATAACTACTGATGCATAAATTGAAATTCCTCCTTTTAGTGCCTTCCTCCATCCCTTCCAACCTATCACTCAGCTTTTTGACCTGATATTCTAGCTCCATAACCTTTTGTTTGGACTTCACCTAGGCTGAGACAATTTTCTTAGAGACATTAATGACATCCAACATGGTTTCCCTTTGACTAACATTGGTTTCCTCCATCACCTTAAGCACCCCCTCTGAATACTGAACCTTTCTACTCCACTCCTGGAAACCCTTAAAATTACCATCCCAACCCCTCTTTCTCGAGGTGCTCACATCACCATGACTTTTCTCACTCTTTTCTTTTTTAGAATCCTTCCCCACATTTTTACATATCCCAACCTTCATCTTAGTAAGGAATTCTGTAAAAGTTAGATCATCCTCTTCCACATTATCTTTCAAAGAAGAATTTAGAATAGGTTTCCCATTTTCAAACAACAAAAAGATGATCCCTTCATGCAAAGGCATATCTACCTTCTCCTGCTAGAATGTCATCAAATAATTTATCAAAGACATAAATAGAAAGGAAGGAATGCTCACCATGACCTTGTGGTGAAACATATTCAGAAGGGTAATATGATGAGTATAGATTTTTCAGTATTTTCCTTCCAGAGTGATATACTTCATGATTGGAAGGAAAACTTCTATCCATATTCCTGAGATACATGACCTGGAAATACCATCAGTAACGAAAGAGCACTTTTCCTTACCCATGAAGAACAGCTCAATTTCATGCTCTCTGTGGGTTTTATCCTTAAATATTTTGAGCTTGTCCATTTTCATCTCTGTCACAAGGGAAATGGTGGACTCTTAAACCTCAATTTCCATACCTCTAACCTTGAACTTTCCCTCTTTCCAAGATTTTCCAAAATCCTTTGACAGGAAAGGGTCGTGACCATGTAATTTAGCAATGAAATTACTGAAACCCCCAATCTTAAGTTTTTTCCACAAATGTTTATTAAAAGCTTCAATGTTCTAGCTAATTGGTTCAACCCTGATTCTATCACCACCCATCTTCACAAAACCAAACTTCCCATGTTTGCTACCACTTCTCAAATTCATACCCCCTTTCACACCAATAGAAACCAAGGAATACAACTTATTATGTAAGTTGTCATGGACCTGGAGCTCACTCATGCCAGCATCATCAAACTTAGTTCCCTCTATCTCTAATAATGGTTTCATTAAGTTATGTGTTTAAATCATCTCCTTTACACCAAATCTTATAATCATTGCTAATAGTTTTGTAATTATCCATCTTATCTGTACACTTATTCCCTTGATGCAAAGTATGATTATAATAAACCTTTACAAAATATTTTAAATTTTCCTTAACATCATTGAGGATATTTATTAAGGGCCAATTAATGGAACCCTAATTGTTAAGAGAATTAATAATTATGATTTGTGGTTTGTGGTAAACCAATAGCAAAACCACCATTCTTATTTTTTGGTAATCCATTCGCAAAACCATCACTTTGTGGTTTTTGGTAAACCAATTACAAAACGACCATTCTCAATTTTTGGTCGACCATTTACAAAATCATCCTTGAGGTTTGTGATTATCCTGTGAAAATCACTAGATCATGAGCAAGTGTAACTAAAAAGGTAGGTTTTCCCCATGTTTGCACTAAGGGGGGGAATGTTAGGAAATATATATTAGTGTGTACTTTATTATGTTAGTAATTAAATATTAGAATAATTACAAAATTTATTATTCTCATGTAAACAATATTTTATTAGAAATGAGTTATTAAAAAAACTTATATTATTAGATAATGTAATGTTACGAGAGTAACAATTACACCTTGTTAAGAGATTAGTTGGTTGATCAATCTCCATGATTATAGGAATATATTTCCTATAAATTTGTATGTTCCTGAATAGAGAAATAAAAATAAGCTTTACATTATTATGTCATATTCTTGTATAAATCTTGTTCATCCACTTTAACATCATAATCCACCACAGTATGATGTGGATCATACTTTTTATACCAGCTGTGTGCACACCCTTGAAGTGTAGTGGAAAACTGACTTACCTTTCTATCAGGGGTTGGTATGCCCTTATTTATCCATAACAATTCACACTTGTGCACATGCTTATCTGCATCCTCCACACCTCGGTACTCTAGAAAGTGAAGAGATGTCTCAAAGAAAACTTGAGGTGTTTGATTATTTGTTTATTGAAGTGGTGTTTGTGATGGATGTTCTTGTGGTTGCGGTCATTATCTTGGGATGGGGTTAGATCCTGAACCTAAAATTCCACCAGTATTTCCTCCATACAGTGGTTTTCTTGAATCTCATGAGCCTCTTATCATGACCTATGGTCCTGTAGATAAACTTCCTTGCATCCCAGTGGTTATGCTAAACTATAAACCAACCATCTATGTTATAGTTTCTCCTATAGGATTTCTTGCAATGGGTTGTGCACCATCACTCTCTCCTGATGATGTGCCTATGAAAATACCTCCAAAATTACTTATTTCAAATACTAGCACCTATTTTGTTACCATGTATGAATCCTTAATATATTACACCTCTTGAGAGGTAACTAAAATATGTCTACATGTATCTCCTCCCAAACATGGAGATCCTCCTTGCTCACCTTCATTATGATGTTATTCTATAACCACCTCTAGATTTGGAACACCTTGCACAAGGGAAAGGTGGCCAAGGTGGGTCAAATGCATGCACATGGGTCTCATTCTCTCCTCAGACTCACTCTCATCAGATTTCGATGGGGTCTCTCTACTACAGTTTCCAAATGTCAGGAGGACATGATATTTTGGTCCCTCACCTTATGTAGGGATCTCATCCCTTATTCCAGTCATCATGCTTCTCGACCTCAACACCTCATCAACTTCCCATTATCACTCATCATTATACTTGAGTTTTATTTCCTCTCTTTTCCTTTCTTCCACCAAGGTTGTCATCATCCTTCCTAAACTTGCTTCTTCCTACCCTTTTTCACGGTGAGTTTTATATCATCATAGGTAGGTTCTTCATTCCTATTTTAACCATCAAGATCTTGATAGGTAAAGGTTTCATACATAAATAGGATCCTCTTGGCTTGCACAAAAACCAAAACTCTACTTCTTTTAGACACTAGTATGTTGAAATTTCATATTCCAAGATATAGTTTTGCAACACACCTTCCCACCACCAATCTACAACTTTATTCCACAACTCATCTGATTCAGAGAGTGTTTAGTAGTCTTCCTATCTCCAACCTTGCTTCCTTCCTAATTGGACACCTCTGTTAGCCGTGTAAGCTACCAACCACTAGTATAAATCTACTAGGAAGAAGCTGAAGAATGTCTCATAGAGGTAGTCATAAATATTATCTTCCACCCACTTTCACGTATTAAAGTCAAGTCCAGTTTTTTATCTATGTGCAAAAGCATTGATCATCTTCTATCCAACTTTCAATATTCTCCAAAGATAGTTGAAATAGCTTTTGCATACAACATCCTAGTAGGAAGATTGAAAAGAGGTCCTGGAAATGGAACCAAAATGTAGTCTTATAATACCCAATGTAGTTATGCATGTTGGCACTTCATCTAGACAAGTTTGGAATCTCACCCGAAGCATGTGCAACCACCAGGTCCCTCCTTTTTTTCTTATCAAGATGTTAGCATGCATTTTTTTAACCGTCAAAACCATTCATACAAGAAGATACATCATGGCATAGTAATATGGAAACACATATAATAAGGAAATCAATCATACATAATGACTAACAAGATTTGAATACCAATTAACCCTTGTTCAGACACAAAGATCTTTACAATCCACAAGCAATTATCAATTACAAGCATAATTTATCATATAACTTAGGATTTGAATACAGTGTAATACATTACATCAATGCACTAAACCCACGCACTCTCATACAAACTCCATAACAAATATATCAAGAATAATCACAACCCTGCATAAAAAACCGTAGAAATAGAACTCATTTGACTCAAGAACTAGTATCTACAAGATGTATCACCTATATTTATAGGGTGGGGACTTTCCCTTCACCACTTACATGTACCTTCCTAATAATAGACGTGCTTACAATATCTTGAATTCTTTTTACAACTTTTTTTGATAATAGATTAAGCTAAATATACATCAAATCTTACATGCTTCAATCCTATTATTAGCCTGATCCATGTGTCTTCTTTATCTTTTCTCTACATGTGTTTTTCCTAATTATAGTTCCTTTGTGAGTGTCCCAAGATAACCTGCTTTTTTTTATTGTATACCTTGTTTGGATGGCACTCTAAATCTCTTTTGCTAGTTTTAGTTGTATTCTAGAAAATCGGCTAAGTCCCAAATCATATATGTGTAAACACAAAATTATGAACTTTACACATAGTTTGGCCCAGTCTTATACTACTATTTAGAAGGTTCTCAAGTGTACAAAGTACTAATTAATCCCACCTTTTGGACATATTTATTTTATATTTTATTTCATAGTTCCCATGTATTTTCCAACACTTATCCACCCATTTCGCAACTAGCCCAACATTATAGCCCTAAATTAGGGTGTCCCATCCTATATTGGGGTGGCCCAGGGTGCCTCAGTCCCACCTCGAGTGCCCCGATCTATATAAACCCCCTTTCATTCCTTTTAGGGTCGTTTTTAGTTGTTGGTCATATTTATCTTTTTCTTAGTCGACCTTGTCAGGATTAATTATGAAATTAATTTTGAGCCCTATAAATATAAAGTTATAATATCTTAATGAGGGTCATAGGTCATACCATTACACACTACTATCACTCCATATAGGGTTGCATCCATTGCATCCTTGCATCCACATAGTGGCATGCATCAAGGCTAGGAGATTTTCATCACACACACTTCATAGGGGGAGGGATTCTATTCTATTCCATGCACACATGTTATTTACATTTTCTATAGTTACTATTGCTCGCTACTTCACAAAGTGCAACTGGCACGAGAGCACCTAGGGCACGACATGCACACACACACTAGAACTACATCTGGGTCTGAAATGTAGTGCAGCACTCAGTGATAAGTCCACTAGCTTGGCGGCTGAGGTCAGTCTAACCCAGTAATTTACATATTTTATTTTTCTAGGGTTTGATACTTCTCTTTACATTGCAGGTCATTTTCTAGCTCATCTGATAAATCCAATGATGACAAACAGAGAAGGTTCGGAACCAACTTGTGACCATACCATTTACAGGTTTCGAGCATTTACAGTGTTTAGAGCACCCAGATTGCAGACCAGACAACTTTGGGGTGCCCTAGTAAATTCCCAGGATCCCCAATCACTTCAGATCCCTCAAATCTATCCTTCGTAGGGTCCCTCAGTATTCATCTGCACTTCCAAGTTTTATTCTCAGACCTGCAACAACCTACGACATTCACTACCAATCAACTAAGCTTTTTTCTCTCCCTTCTCTTGCACATTTAGGGTTTCATTTTATTTAGCATAATTATTTACATCTACTTTACTGTTATTTACTACATTTATACAACGTTTTAGTCCTCCTAATTAGATTAACTAGGATTACCACTTCCTCCCATTTCATTTTCCAATTTTAGTTAATCATTTTGGTGAACCTGACATCTCCTTCTACCACCTTCTACGGTTTTTTCTTCCCATCCTTTTCCTCCATGTCATCCCCTTCCCAGGTCATGGCCCCATCTCCGCATTTTACCTCTACACCTACCAATATCACTAACGTAGTTACCACTACCTCCAACTTTATGTGTGTGCATACCCAATTGTCCCCTCGCTTTGTCACACCTTTACCTGACCCATCCATCAATTTTGTTACTACCTGCCACACCTACATTACTCTACCCATTAATCCACCTATTTTGTTATCTCCACCGGTCATACCTGCCACTTCATCAACTACTTCCAAAGGTTATGATATTATTGGACCAGCTCAATGAATACACCCACTAAAATATCAGTTTACGACCTCTTGTGCACTACGCCAGATTGCCTAACCACACTCGAGGCTACCCTTCATGTTAGTCATGTTGAACGTGACCACTCTACTGAATATTTTTCCCATCTCATTCAATATCTTTGTATTTTTCCTCATTTTGTCTCCTTTACAGATAGTGGCATATCACCCACCACCAAAAATAACCCTTGTACCCCATTGGTCATTACTATTTTCATTAGTAATGCTTGTATCAAGTGTGTCTTTATTGACAATGGGTCCACCATTAACTTGTGTGTCCATTATCTCTTACACTAAATAGGTATCAATGATAGTCTCATCTCCTGTACCTCCACTCTCATATGTGGTTATGACTCATCCACTCACACATGTCTTGGCACTATATCCCTCCATATTCGTGTTGGACCTAAAATATTTCTTACTGATCTCTACGTCCTCAATGATTCTTTTAAATTTAATATCCTCTTAGGTAGACCTTCAATCCACGTCATAAAAGTTTTACCCTCTACCATAGATCAATGTGTGACATTCCTTCATGATGGTTATGAACATATTGTTACCACTGACCCGGAACCATTCAAATATTATAGCATTGATCATGTGAGTTATATGCCTATCCCACCACCTCAAATTATTCCGTATGCTAACCTAGATAAATATGATGTCATTCAATCTAGTGTACCCACCTCCAATATTCCTACCATTCCTTCTCCTACTATATCTACTCACTCTTCAACCATTATTTTTCCCACTGTATTTATCCCTACTAGTGCACCTACCTCCACTTCCCCTAACGTCAATTCTCCTTTCATCTCCACTCGCTCCTCGGCTATTATTTCACCCATTGTTTTTGTCCCTGCTCATACTCCACCTCCACCACCCTCTCCTCCTACCCCACCTCTAAATGTCCTCAATAGCACTACCCAAAAAAATGATGCACACACTGATGTTTCCACCGAGTCTCATGAAGAGGTTGATGTTATAGAACTCACTGATGAATCATTACAAAAGCTTGATTTTACTCCTCTCAGCATGGAAAATTCTTATTTTGATGAAACATTTATCATTGATGGCCCAGGTGAGTATTGATTCAAAAAACATCCATCCACTAATGTCATGGTCCTATATAAGGGCTATATTAACAATTTCAATGCAGTTTCATTTTCCTCTCCACAAGAAGTAGTTTTGCGACCCCCTTTCACCTACACTATATATATCAATATATCAATGGGACATTTTGGGAACCCATTCCTCTTGATCTTTATAGCTCTGATACTATTTGTACACATGATTTCTTACCCAGGTTTGGCATGACGCTTAATGACATCTTTCCACCCTTATATTCACCACATCTTTATTACGGTTACTTTCATATTACAGCAACTTATGGCTTACAGTTTTTTCACTCGACAGTATTTGTTGCATGCACTACCCATGGGTTTCCATTTATACCTAGACGATCTTGGCTTGATTATATCAGTGGCACACTCAACCTACTTCACTCCTCACTCTCCTTCCCTATGCCTTTTGGCACTATTTCCATTTCTAGTGATTCTTCTCCTACATATGTACCTAACATTTTACATTGGTGTGCTCATGGTTGTCCACCAATTGCTTTTACAGATGAAGAATATGTGATGAATGTTTATCTCCTTCGTCGTAATGCATCTTTATACCCAATCTGCCTCATTCTATAGCCTACCAAGTTTCCAATGCAGATCCTGTCGGTTTCGATCAAAACAATGATGATTTGCTTGATGGCATTTCATAGTCACCTTTTTCACATTATCACTCAGTGGGGCATAGACACTCTACATCCCCCCCATCCTCATCCTAGCATAATTGAATTTCCCTTTCCTTTGATCCCTTACATATAGGTATATTTATCACACATTATCACACCCTCGTTACCCGATGATGCACTCTTGTGCTTCGGTTCACACTAGACTTTGAGGGATTACCATTACACTGAACCCCACACATTACATGCTAGGTTATACACATTTACATTCTATCATCATTTCTATACATATCCTACATCCTACATTATCCTACACATACCTCATCTATTAGACATTTCTACATCATCTATCTCACACATGCTACATTAGTCATCATCTTATCTATGTCTAGTTTTGCATCATGTTCTTTCATTCCTATATTTACACCAGGTCCCATTATCTATAGGTATAGCTTTACATCTCATCACTACATATTTTATCTACACCTATCACCACAACATACATCATCTACATACCTATAACATCTCTATTCTACACACTACACAAGGTTCCATTACACATGAGTCTAGTTTTACATGTCATCCTTAAAAATTCTATTTCTATCTACACACTTGTTACATTTCACACATTGCACATTTGGCTATACACATTACACATTCCTACACTTCTTTCCTCCACCATTCAGCATTTACATACCCTACTGGCTGTTGGTCATTCTACTACGTTGTTTTCCATGTGTTCCACTAATCACCACCCTATGATGCACTCTAGTTCCTTGGTTCATACTCGACTGACAAGGGTTTACCAATCAAATGGACCTTACCTACATGTGACATGTCATCACACCACATTCATTGAACTAGTGACCAACACTCTAGGCTATATCATCACCCACACTCATCATCACATACCTTAGTGGTATACACCTTAAGTTAAATCACCACTCCCTTCAGTCATTCTACATTATACTATCACATTCTATCATCACGTATTACATTATCCTTTTATCAATTCCAAATTATTCTATTACATTATCATTCCTTCTATCATCATGTAGTGGTATACACCTTAGGTTAAATCACCACTCCCTTCACCATTTCTAGTTATTCTATCATTCTATCATTCTCTCATCCATATATACTATTTCATTTTATCATCATATAGTGGTATACACCTTAGGTTAAATCACCACTCTCTTTAACAATTTCTCATTATCCTCTTACCATAAACCATTTATATCACGTACATTCTATTACCTATCCATTACATCATTCTATTACATCATCATATTCCATCCTACTCATCACTTAGTGGTATATGCTTTACACATACATCACCACCACATTTTTACTTATCACGTCATGGTCCACACTTAGTGCTAAACCACCACCTTCTGCTATCCACCATATACTCATATACGCTCCATCCAACTTCATCACCCATTTCGTAATGACATACACAATTGGTTAAATCATCAACTTCTTATTCCATCATGAAGTGATATATGCTTAGGGCTAAATCATCACTCACACCTCCCCCACGTCATGGTATACACTTACGCTATAGGGTCCATGCACACCTTTCTAATCGATGTAATCCCATACATTTATCTTATAGTGATATAAGTTTAGGGATACATCATCACTCTTCCATTCAACAAGTCATGGTATACGCTTAGGATTTAGGGTCCACGTGCATCTTTCCATATATCTCATTCCCATACACTCATTCTATAGTGATATACGCTTACGGATAAATAATCACTCCTCTATTAAAAAAAAAATTGATATAAACTTTAGCTATATGGTTCACACACATCTCTCCCCATGTCACATTTTATCACCACTACACAAACACAAGCATCATTGTGTGTTAGACACAACCAATAATACTCGACCATTTCCCGATGACACACTCTCATTTATGGTTCATTCCTGACTGCTGAGGGGGAAACCAAAATGAACCTCACTGTATACACTTCCATACACTTGGGGGGCACATTGCTCCTATCATTCCATCTTGCATTCCATTCCATCCATCTGTAGCATATTTCATTATCTGAGGTGTATTTACTCTTTTTTACTAGTGTTTTTCATGCTCACTTTATTACAAATGTTATTTTATTTTCTTATATGTCATTATCATACACACATGTGTGTTCATGCCTTTATTTAGTGTGATCACAAATATAGGACATTTACACATGGCATGGATGCTCAACTTCTAATCTTACTATATTGGTCGTTGGGGGCATCCACATACACCTCATACAGGTGTTATTGTTTCATTTTGTACTTAAAATCTTATACACACTTTGACATATTTCTTATCACTCTAACATGCTAATGGGTGTTCCTTATGTAGCACTTTTTTTGTAAGATTACATGTCTCTATGACTACCTCTTTGTTTCTACTTGTTTTCTTTGTTTTCCTTTATATGTGGGATTTTCCCTTTGCTTGTGTGCACACTTGTCTATTGTTTGCAACCATGATGGCCTTGTGTGTCTTGTGACATCATGAGTGATGTCCCATGTTTGTAACTTGCTTTGTGTAGTCTTCTTGTTGTTTCTTGTGTGTTTACACTATTGTGCTTGATAGTTTTTCTACATTGTCTGTGTATTTTACACTTATTGCATGCATGTGTTTTTGGACTAACACTTGTATTGGCTAGCCATCCCCTTTTGTGTGTGCCTTGGTATCTACTAAGCGTGTTCCATTTCCCCCTACAGGGAAGAGTTATACAAGTTAGAGTGTGTTTGGTCCTCTTTTGGGGCTGCATTCTCCTTCCAGGGTCATCACATGCACCCCCAAAGAGGGGGGGTATCATTAAGGGTTTTCTACTAACACAGTATATTTAATAGTGAGTGAGTTTAGACCAGTCTACAAACTCCATACATAGCGGCCTTAATAGGAAATGGTGTCCTTTAGAAATTTTGTGGAATGGTTACAGGCTCAGGGGTTACAATGGGTATGCCTCTCTACACTTCTCCGTCCAGTGGTGTCAGATCACCCAAAAAACAAGGACAATACAGAGATATCTTCAACAAATTTTAGTAGAAGCAGTTAGAGTTGGAGGACACAGAGCATTTCCTCCCTACACTTCTTCAGCCAGGGTGGCATGAGATTGCCTGAAAAACTCCCAACAATACAAGATATCCTTTTACGACCTTTTTTCTCGACATGGATCAGGTGCACATGTTCCATTTACACTTTTTCTAGAATATTTTACATTTACGTACTTTACATGTGTATTTTACACATTATTTTTACATACATACATATTTGACTACTTGATCATTTTCTCCTTGCAGGTCCTCCATATGAGAAATAAGAAGTCAAATTGGGGGCAACAACAATGACGACGATGACAAAAAAATAGCAACAACACACCATGATAGTACTTTCCATACTAACCATACAGGTACATTACACACCACAACAACTACACATGCGTTCCACCCTAGGTTCACTCTCATCACTTTTTATGTGCATTTTTCATCTTTAGAATCCACGCTCCTCCACATTTTTGTTTTTGTCATTCCACGCTTGAGTCTAGTCCATCGGCACATCTTCTTCTACACTCTACATGGATATCAGGTACACATCTCTATCTACTTTATGTTATTGAGATTTCCAAACATAAAGTGGGGGAAAAATGTAGACACAAAATTATGCACTTTAGACATAATTTGGCCCGGTCTTATACTGATATTTAGAAGGTTCTCAAGTGTACAAAGTACTAATTAATCCCACCTTTTGGCCATCTTTATTTTATATTTTATTTCATAGTTCCCATGTATTTTCTAACACTTATCCACCCATTTCGCAATCGCCTTGACATTCTAGCCCTAAATCAGGGTACCCTAGCCTATATTAGGGTGCCCTAGTCCCACCCTAGGTGCCCTGATCTATGCAAAACCCCTTTCATTTATTTTTTGGTCATTTCTAGTTGTTGGTCATCTTTATCTTTTTCTTAGTCAGCCTTGTCGAGATTAATTACAAAATTAATCTTGATATCCCAATAAATATAAATTTATAAACCCTTAATGAGGGTCATAGGTCATATCATTACACACTACTATCACTCCATCTAGGGCTACATCCATTACATCATTTGCATCCACATAGTGTCATGTATCAAGGCTAGGAGATATGCATCACACACTCTTCATGAGGGGAGGGATTCTATTCTATTCCATGCACACATGCTATTTACATTTTCTATAGTTACTATAACTCGCTACTTCACAAAGTGCGACTGACACGAGAGCACCTAGGGCATGACATGCACACACTCACTAGAACTACATCCAGGTCTGAAATGTAGTGCAGCACTCAGTGATAAGTCCACTAGCTTGGCGACTGAGGTCATTCTGACCCATTCATTTACATCTCTTATTTTTCTAGGGTTTGATACTTCTCTTTGCATTGCAGGTCATTTTACATCTCATCCAACAGATCCAGTATGACAAATAAGGAAGGTATGGAACCAACTTGCGACCATACCAGTTGTAGGTTTTGAGCATTTACAGTGTTCAAAATTCTCAGATTACATACCAGGGCTCCCTAGGACATGCCCAAGTGCCCCAGTCACTTCATATTCCTCATATCTATCCTTTACAGGGTCCCTGTGTGTTTGTCTGCACTTCCAAGTTTTATTCTTAGACCTGTGACATTCATTTCCAATCAGCTAAGATCTTTTCTCTTCCTTATCTTACACATATAGGGTTTCATTTTATTTATCATAATTATTTACATATACTTTATTGTTATTTACTTCATTTATACAAAATTTTAGTCCTCCTAATTAGATTAACTAGGATTACCACTTCCTTACATTTTGTACCAATTTTAGTTAATCAGTATGCTCATGTGTGAATATTCACATGCTGACCCTTCTTGCATGTATGTGCCCCTTTACGAACCCCTTGCACATAGTATCCAAGCTCCGTGCATGGATAACACTTAGCCATTTTAACCACTCAACAATTAAACACCCCAAGTTATTATAGTAGTTTAGAACCAATAAATCTTCTGGATTAGATAATGGAGCTTCAGAAATATTTTGAGTATCAATATATGGAAGATCCGAGGAAATTAAAAATTTTATGCATGAAGTTGAAGAGTAATGCATGTATGTGGTGGGAGCATATTTAGGTATACATAGTGCTAAGAGGTAAGTAAAATATCAAGACATGAGATATGATGGTTACAAAGTTGAAGGATAATTTATTGTTTATAGATTACTAGCAAGTAATTTGTTTAACAAGCTACAAAAGTTTTGATATAGAGATCTTAGTGTGAAAGAATAAATATAAGAGTTTTACTTACTCACAATTTGAGCAAGAAACATAATGGATGATTTGAATAAGATATACATGTATATGAATGGGTTACTAATTGCACTCAAAGATGAGTTTGGAATGATTCAAGTGCATTTAATAAAGGAGGCCTCTCAATATGCATTGAAGGTGTAAGAGAAGGTGATGCATAAGCAACATAACAGTGCACAAGGAAAAGGAAACACCATGCGAAGACTTAAAAAAAGGGGAGAAAAGGGAAAATTTATGCATTATAAAGGTTAGGATAGTTCAATGCCACATAATGAATAAATAACTAGGAGATGAGGAAATAATGTAGAGACCAAAATTGGGTCACACTCCCCTTGGCCCCCCGTTGAATAACCAACTCAAACATATACACCTAACCATGGCCCCTTCCACCCCACATTAATATTAATTTAATTAACTTAATTAAATTAATACCCATCCTCACAATATTCATTAGTTAATTATTTTAATTAAGCTAAATTTTTACCTCACCTAGCTACCTCACCCTAGACCTATTCATGGCATGTTTCCATAATTAACTAAGACTTGGTCCCACTTACCATAATGAGCTAATACTTAGTTCAACCCTAAAATCAATGCCTATTATCCCTCTAACCACCTTCCCACTCATAAAAACATAACGTCTGTTCTGATCCATGGATAAAGGAACGAAAATTATCCAAAGGATGCAAGATCTGTCATTTTTAGTAAACCTAGGGAATCCCACCTTAACTGACGCCAGTCATCCCTAAACTGGTGCCAGTCAACTAGGAACCGTCGCTAATTACCATTTATTCACCTTAGAAACCTTGTTTTTGGGGTTGGCACATTCTGATATTGGAGAGAGATGAGAAGAGAGTTGCATACAAGTAGAACTAGAGTCTTTTTCACGCACCCAAACATCCACAGCTAGCATCAGGACAGATCCATAGGTATTGCACTCACGGAAGCATTCCAGGAAGCACTACCATGGTACCAACAACCATTCTTCTGATGAAATTTTATCACCATTTAGCCATCAAACCTACATCATAGTAAGTGTACCTTCTACCAGCATAGTTTATTTCATTATAATAGCCTTTATTATTTATGTTCTAAGTTTATAATTTACATATTCGTTTCCAATCCCCTACCTGCTTGTAGACTCATCCATTTCTCTACCCACACCACTAAATCACCTAGTATCACCTGTTATACACCTCTGAGTATACCTAAGACCTTTACAGACCTCCCTATCCACCCTTCCATCTCTGTTTAGCTTCAATTCAATCCCCACAATTAGATCTCATTGAGTTCCTTTCACCCCGACCCTATCGACACTGGTTACCCATGACTGTCGTTGGTTTTGTCTAAACCATCATCAGTTACACTAGACCGATATCAATCTCTATGTTACATACCTTTTTCCAATAACATAACCAAACAACCTTCTACCAAGTAACTAAACAACCCAGAACCTAACCTTGACCAGTCCCAGTACCTTGACGGTTACCTCACACTTCAAATCCAACTATAGCCTAGCCTGTTATGATTGAATTTTCTTATTGTACTTAAATGAGATACCCAAATCATATAACTACAATAGTAATTTTATTATCTCTTTCATTAAGTTGTTTTAAACAATGGATTGACAGCCTTCTAGGGAGTATCACACTTCCCGGATCTAGCACACACTAGGCAGTCCACTGTCATATATTGTTAAAATCTTCTTCGGTGGTCTTGTTTTCTATTTCAAGTAGTTCCTCCTAGCCAAAAATAAGCTCTCACAATCAGCATCGGATCAAGAAGTCAAAACATGCGCATCAACCTCCAAACCAATATAATAGGTATTCCTCCTTGGCCCATACCCTTATCTATTTGGTCTCAAAACATAAAGAAAATGGTGAAACAAATACATATAGGGGGAGAGGATCCTTTCGATGCATATTCAATTACACATGTTATTATTGGTTTGTGTGACTTTCCTCATCATCACTCGAGGTCTTATCTACCTCACATGGTGAGTCATCTCACTTAGGTGAGATCATAGGTCATAGGAATTATATGACATATGGTATATTTCATCATATAATTTTTTATTTTCATATGTGTCAGTGGTGTCATAGGAGTTACGTTTCCTTTTAGAATCGTAAATCCTCTTTCCCCCATGGAGGGAATGATTTTCCAAGCATGGAAATTACACAGCACTCCCATATGTACACTTATTTTGATCAATGAGAATGAGTATACCTATTCTTTCATGCATGACTTTTCTTGTTGTTTGATTACAATTGATAATTACTTGGAGCATTCATGTAATAATTGGAGTGCAACCTTTTCCATGTGTATGGGGTTCTATTTTGATCCTCGTAGAATAATATCACATGGTATCAGAGTAGTTTGATAAACGTGCACTCATTTTTACCTAGTTAAATATTTCTGGTTTCATTTTTTGTGCTTCTCATGTAATTTTTTCATCATCTTTGGAATCTTACTAACCATTTTTAATAGTTTCATTTTTGGAGTTTGTGTTATTTTCAAGTTTTTTGCATGTGTATTTTTCAAGTGTTTCTCTGCCAAATTTAACTAGCTGCACCTAACTTTGGAGGAAAAACAATTTAGAGGTATTTATGGTGCTGGATTATTTAAACTTTAAATTTTTAAAATTTAAAATTTGTGTTCAAAATTTTCTCCCTATTCTTGGTCATCTATTGGTTCCTTGTTTTCTATTTTCCCTATTTCCTACTTTCTCCATCTCCCTGCTTGGATAAGCCCCTATAGATCTCAGCAAGCTCTTCCTTCTCCCTGGTGAGTTAGTTATTTTAACTAGGAGAGTTTTTATTTTACATTTCCATTGGTTTCGATTTGACGAGTTGGTTTACCCCAACAAGTTATATTTCCATGTTGATGAGTTGGGTTAGGCTATTTGTATGAGACTTGAGTTGGGCTATTTTGGCTGCGATTTGTGTTTTAACTTAGCGATTAGTTTCTTGCTCAATCCTTCATCCTTATGTTAGGTCTATGCCTCACTCTACCTGTGTTGATTGCATTCACCTTGTTTTCCCCTAGCTTGTTCACCTCAACCCATCCCTATTTTTATGTGTTTGGCTCACTCGTGCACCTGTTCTTCTCACCCCATCCTTGTTTATGCTCAACCCTGTATTGTTAGCTCATCTTGATCCCTGTCTATCTTGGCTTCAGCATTCCACCCCTTCCTAGGTGCTTAGCTTTGTGGCACTAATGCTTACCTCAACCATTCAAAGTCTCTCTCAAGCTCTCTAACCTACCTCGTTGAACCTTGCCAAGCATTTCTTGCTCATCGTCAAAGCTTATCCTAACTCATCTTGCGTCAACTTGGCCTACTCTCTTGATCCCAATGTTGACCTTACCGTGCCCCACATAGAGCCTCCCTATCCTCCTTTGACCACCTCCTCCCACCTTCTGGTCCTTCATTTTTAAAAATCTCAGTTTTCCTTTAAAGTTTTTTTTAAAAAATATTTATGTTAATAGTTTTTAAACCATTCGAAGCATTGTTTTTTAAAACATAGGTTTTAATAATTTAAGTAAGGTCTTTTAAATTAATTAAAGGAAGGGTTTTTTTATTAAAGTTTGGAAATATTTTTATTGGGAGGTGTATTTAGTTAATTTAGTGTTATTTTTCATATTTTTTTAATTTTGTTTTAATCATTATTTTAAATGATAATAATTTGGAAAATTAAAAGTGTGAAATATAGCATTATTAGACTTTTCTTATCTCTAATTTTATGTGGAGGTGTGTAGCTTCCTTGGGGCCCTCTTTTTCTTTCTAGGATTTATTTCTTGCATCTTTGAGGCTTCTGTACTTGTTTCAAGTCATCTTTTTCATTGTATTTCTCCTTTTATTGCTTATGGGATAGTGAGCGTGTCTGCCACAACCTTGTAAAAATGGGGGTTTCTATTCCAATGTGAGACACTATTTCTCACACATAACTTGTTTTTTCCTCCATTTTCTTATTTTCACCTTTTTTGTGATTCCTTGCGGTGTCAAACTGCCACGATCACTAAAACTTGATTGTGATCTCCACACTTGTGCATTATTACGTTGATTGCAAGGTGAGTGACTGAATGTTTCACAATGCACATTCACACCTGATTGTAATAAAATCACTAAAATATAAAGTGTCACAAATATGGGTAAACATATTGTTCTAGGGTGTGTGTGCTTTTTTCCTTCTACATTCCTTCTTTCTCTCTCTTTGCGATGGATGTTATTTTTTTCCTTTTCTCACATTGTTTGATTTATTTGAGTGGAGATCAAAAATGGTAATGAAACTAAAGGGTAAATGGTTATTTCACATCACCATGGGAGCTAATACTAAACTTGATGATGATCCCAAAAAAATCTAAGTAACTGAATTGATGTGACGAAGCCTTGGGTCTTCTATATATGTTTGTTTCTCCTGACTTGGACTTCCACATTGAGTTTTCTTATACACCCAATGGAACCTATAAAACTATTGATGATATGTTCAAAAAACAATATGATGTGAGAGTGTATGAGTTGGAAATAAAATTGTTAGGATTAAATCCTAGTGACTTTTTTAACGTACACACCTTCTTCTCAAAGTTCGTCCACACTAGATTGCTCTTAAAGTAATGTAAAGTTGAGAAAATGATGCCCAATTGATATTGTCAATTCTTTATATGTTAGGTCCAAAATACTCCATCTTCATTTCAACTTTCCATGCCACAAAATCCACTCTAGGAAGTACTTGGAAAATGCCCTCATTTGACAGTTTTTGGTCCTAACTTATTCAAGAATAGGACAAATTCATTCAAATGGGGATTCTCAAATCCAAGTCACAGGACCTTGTAGTAAGTAATGGTAAGGGAAATGATAAGAAACCTAAAAATAATAAAGATAAAAAGGACCAACCTAAGAAGGACATCAAGACTGACCAATCCCAAACCAAAGCTAACACAAAGGCTTCTGAGTTTTAAACCTAAAGAAAAGAAGGAAAAGTGTAAGTGCTCTTATTGCAAGAATTCTGGCCATGAAGAGCATATCAATGCATGAGAAAAAAAATAGATCACCTCATCTCATTTACTTGAGAAAAATAACATAGGTTTTATTGAGTCGATCAAACAAAATGCTTCTGAAGGTTGAGAGTATTAGAAAGAAAAGGAGTATCAATATGAGAAGAAGAGATGAAATGACACTTATAGCTAGAGTAGCTCCTTCGTCGACGTGGATCATTGATTTTGGTGCCTCACACCACATGGGCTCTTCGCATGTTGAGTTATATCCAACATCAGAGCCATGTGACATGTCCTCAATCACCTTGGGTGATGATATTACAATGCCAGTTTTCTGGTAGGGGATCAGTAGAGATGAACGAGTGGAATCATTTAACCAAGTGTTGAGTGTTCCCAATCTCTCTACCAATATCCTATTGGATTTTACCAAATCACTTATCTAGGTGAAGGAATGTGATTGGAATTTGGTCCTAACTTGATGATTATACATGAGCTTCACTCTAACTCCACAGTGGCTAAGGGAAAGGCAGATCACCATTTACGGTTGTATACCTACTCCCACTTTACTTCTGATTTAACATCCTACTGCCTTGCTCACTCATGCAGATGATGTTAGTAAGCTATGATATGTGATTTTTTGGTCCATCTTAACTATTATTACCTTGATCAATTGAACCAAAAATGAAATGGTCAATGGGTTACCTCGCATAAAAGTTTATAAGGGTCCTTGTGAGGGTTGTGCCCTTAGAGAAGCACCCCAAAGATAGTTTTGGAAAAGGAAAATCATGGAGAGATAATTGTCTTTTGGATCTTGCTCATAGTGACATTTCTGGCCCATTCCCATAGCCTTCATTTACTAGATCTCTCTACATGTACTAAGCTTTCATTGATGATTTTTTGTGCTACACTTGGGTGTACTTTCTTAAAACATAAAGTATGAAGCTTTTCAATCGACTTTCGGGACTTTAAGGTTCTTGCTGAGAAACAAGCTGAATGGTACCTATCAAGATTATTTGAACTGAAAAATGGATATAAGTACGCAAACAATAATTTTTGAATGACTATATGTACCTCCGAAGGGATTACTTTGCAAATGCACAATTAGTTGTACAAACCTTCACAAAATGGAGTTACAGAATGAAAGAACCAAACACTTAAGGTGATGGCCACTTGTATGGTTCACTTGAAATCTCATTCCTCTACAGTATTGAGTTTAAAGTAGTGAACTGTACTTACTATGCATTAAGAACCACATTCCACACAAGGCCATAAGAGGGATGGCACCCTTTGAAGCCTGGTTTGGACACAAAACCTAATGTAGAGAACTTTCATGTCTTCAAATCCAATGTTATGGCCCAAATTCCTAAAAAGAGATGTAAGGCCTATGGAACCACAATCTCGGACCTTGCATATTTTGTAGGGTATCATGATTGCATGAAGGGATATCGATTATTGAACCTTACTACTCATCAAATTGAATATTGAGAGAAGTGTGATGTTTGATGATTCATCGTCGACTTCTACTTCTCCACCCTCCTGGATTCATTCCCCTCTCTGACATTGATTTTTGATTATCTTTCAAATGATGAGTCATGGTGGGATAGCATCCTCCTACCTGATCCTCTTCCTAATCCACTTGGTACTTATGCTCATCCCAACCATCTTATATTTCAGAGTCTTCCGATTCTGACTAGTAGTGACAATGATGACTATGTCCCTTCTCACTCGAGTGAAGAATCTACATATTATGATCCTAAATCACCTCTTGGTCCTCGTTAGGCTAGGAATATTACAAAGCACTATAGAATGGATTAGGTATCCTTCAAATGAGAGACAGGTTCTTTCAGAGTTCACTAGACCCCACTCCTTTGCCTCTACTTTCTACCCTTAGTCTTTCTGAGAGACTTCTCGGATTCCTAAGTGGGATTCTACCATATATGAGGAGTTTTCCCCACTCATAAAGAATAATACTTGGGATCTCACCCCTCTTCCAAAAGGAAGAAAAATTGTTTGGTGTAAGTGGTTTTACCAAACAAAGTATGGTGTCGATGGAGACATTGAAAATTTCAAAGTGTGATTTATAGCTACGAGTTTTTCCCAAGTAGCTAGGGTTGATTATTAACAAACCTTTGTTCATGTTATGAAGATGAATTCCATTCGAATGACCCTCAGCATCACTATCATGAACATATGGTAATTCCACTAGATGCATGTTAAGAGTGCCTTCCTTTATGGGGACCTAGAGGAAGATATCTATATGGAAAAATCCCTAGGTTATTTCCATGATTCCTCCCTCATTTTAAGTTTAAAAAGTCTCTCTATGGCCTTAAACAAGCCCCTTGGGATTAGTATGCCAAGATGGACTCCATTCTACTTGTATTAAGGTTCATTCAATTTCATTTTGACCCTAATTTTTAGATTGTGCAATATGATGACTCCATGTTCATCCTCATTTTGTATGTTGATGAATTGTTGATTATGGGAAGTTCTTCCTTGATCATCGATTCTGTGAATATTTCCTTTGCAGACAATTTCTCCATGACTAACTTGGGTTTTCCTCATTACTTTCTTGGGATACATATTTCACAATCTGACTCAAGAATTGTAATTTTGCAACCTAAGTATGCCCTTCATTTTCTATCCATATTTCACATGTCTAATTATAAACATTCTCTTGTTCATTTCCTTTCCAGGGTTAAGTTGTTTTTTGATTTCTCTGCTCTTATGGTTGATGGTACCGTACCCCTTATCACTAATTATTGGGGAGCTTGATCTATCTAATTGAAACTTGACCAAATATTTCATATGTGTTTGGGATCATATCCAAATTTATGCAGGAGCCTCATGAATTACATTGGAAATAAGTGAAGTGGATCCTTCACTATGTTTATGGCACTCATACCAATGGATTTCACTACTTAGTAGGGACAGAGATTGATCTTGTTGGTTTTATCAATTCTTATTGGTTTGGTGATCTCGATCATCAGAAATATACCTCGGGCTACATTTTATCTCTTGGTTTGGGTCCTGTCAATTGGTTGAGAAATAAGTAGAATGCAATTATGATATATTTTATAGAGGCAAATTACAAGGGAGAAATGAACACTACCATGGAATTTATTCAATTACAATATATTCTGATAAAGTTTGGTATTCACTTTTAGTGACCTACTATCATTTAATATGAAAACATGAGAACCATCTTGATTTTCCAAAATTTGGTTTAGCATCATCAGATGAAGCACATTGAGATATACATGAACTTCATATGGGAGCTAATTCATGGATACATCATCGATTTGTAGTATTGTCAGACTTCTTATTAGGTTGTAGACATATTTACTAATCCCTTCACTAAATCCAAGTTCCTTCACTTTTTCTCTATTCTTGGGGTGATGTATTTTGTATTCACCCATATTCTTCAAGTTTTCTAGTCCTCTTCTCCTCTTCTTCGTTTCTAGAAAGATGACATTTTTACATGGGTACCTTATCAGGCCTTTAGTTTTTGGGCCCCATATAACACATATTTCTTAGTTTTGTAGGGTAGTTCTCTTTCTATTTCTGACTTACCATGACCTCTACCTTAGCTTCGATTAAGGAGGGTGTTGATATGTGTGAATTTCCCCATCATCACTCAGAGTCTTTTCCACCTCACATGGTGAGTCATCTCACTTAGGTGAGATCATATGACATAGAAGTTATATGACACATGGTAGATTTCATCATATAACTTATCATTGTCATATGCATCAGTGGCATCATAAGAGTTACATTTCCTTTTGGAACCATAACTCATATTTCCCTCATGGAGGGAATGATTGTCTAGGCATGGGAGTTACATAACACACTCACATATGTACCTTTCTTTTGTTAAATGAGATTGAGTAGACATATTCTTTCATGCATGATTCTCCTTATTGTTTGATTACACTTATTGATTACTTGGAGCATTCATGTCACCATTAGAGTGTAACCTCTTTGGTGTGTGTGGGGTTTCATCTTGATCCTTGCAGAACAATCTCATAGTTATAGATGTGGAGAAATATTACATTGAGCTTTTGAGTTCCCGTACACCCAAAGTGATGGTAAGAGGGGCAATGTGATTTCATAGTTTTATAAAAGTTAGATGTCAAGATGTGGAGAGGACCTACATATGGGAAAATTTTTGATGCTTAAGTGCATATTGTTGAAACCAATAAAAGAGGAGTTTGGTCTTCCATGGGGGAAGAATTTTTTTTAATGACACGTATGTTAGGAGGAAAAGTTTATTAATTGATAGTGGAAAGTGTAAACACCAATATTTTGGCTACGTAATAGACTTTAGATAAGTTTGGGTTGAAAAGAATCAAGCATCCTAATCCATATAAAGTGTCATGGTTGTGGAAGGGACACCATCTTTTGGTGACTGAGAATTTTTTGGTCAAGTTTTAGATAGGGAGATATGAAGATGGAGATATGGATGCATTTCATGTGCTACTTGGAAGGATTTGGAAATTTGATTGGAATACAAAACATAATGGTCATCTAATAACTACAATGTACTAAAGGACCCAAATTAGTACATTGTAAATGCAATTAAGGATAAGGTTGAAGGATTAAAACAAGTATGTAAGGTTTTACAGCTATCTAGGAAGTAAATATAAAGTGTGGTGAAGCAAACTAGTTAATATTTACATTATTAGTAAAGCCCGTGTAAAAGAGAGCATAAACGTGACAATGGAATCAATGTCACAATAAGTGAAATAAATGTTGGGAGATTTTATGGAAATATTCTTAAGTGATTTTCCTAAAGGGATACCATCTATGAGGAATATAAGTCACCGTATGGATTTTATCCTAAGATCGATTTTTCCCTATAAGGAATCATACGAGATGATGCCAAAAGAAAATGTAGAGATATAGAGGTAAGTTCAAGAGTTTTCAAATAAATGCTTGATCAGAGAGAATTTTATCATGTTTATAATTCTATAGGTTCTGGCATTAAATAAGGGTGGTGAATGGCACATGTATACAAATTCTAGAGCCACCAACAATATCATCATCAAATATTGATTTCTATTGTCTCACATGGATGACATCATGGATTGTTGGCACAAGGTATTTTCATAAGATTGGTTTGAAGAACAGATATTATCAAATTCACATAAGAGAAAATGATAAATGCAATATTATATTTAAGATGTAAGAAGGATTGTTTGAATGGATTGTGATACCATTTTGTATTGATAAATGCACAGAGTACTTTCACAAGGTTTATGAATGAAGTTTTGAAACCATTTTTGGGCCAAGTTGGTGATTGAGTAATTGGATGACATTCTTATATTTAGTAGGATGTGTGAAGAGTATTTATTACATGAAAATTATGTGTTACAATAGTTACATGAAGATAAGTTATTGATTAATTTAAAGAAATTTAGTTTTATGCAGGAGGAGCTTATATATTTGGGATTGGGGATTTCCTAAAGAGGCTTATAGATGGATCTAGAGATGGTTTTCATAATAGTGCAATGGCCATCATCAAGGAGTGATTTTTAAGCACTCAATTTTCATGAGTTAACTTGTAACCACATGTTCATCAAGAATTTTAGTGAAATGTGTGCACCTATTGTATAGTCCATTTAAGGAGATAATAAGGGTTGATTTTTGGAGCTCAAGCATGGAAAGAATTTTTGAAGAGTTAAATAATAAGGTGGATTGATAATAGGTGTTGGCACTAGATGATTTTATGAAGGTATTCTAAGTTGATTATATTGTTACTGGGGTAGTCATTGGTGTAATGTTGAATCAAGGGGGAAGGCCAATAACTTATTTTAGTGAGAAGGTATGTGATGAAAGGAAGAATTATAATGTGTATGATCAAGAGTTATATGTAGTTGTGTAAATTCTCGAGAAGTGGAGGTAATAGTTACTACCAAAGGGATTTGTGCTATTTAATAATCATCAAGTGTTGCAATTTATAAACAGTCAATAGAAATTTAATCTGAGGCATATGAAGTGGGTAGAATACCTATAGAGATACACTTTTTTATTGAAGTGTGGGAGTGGAAATGTTGTCACCTTGAACTGCACCATTTAGAGAGTAGTGTGGAAACTCTCCATTCAATTGTAAAAATGGAAACACTCTTAGGTTTTGGGTGACCTGTATGTTGGAGTGAGTCCCTAGATAGGGTTGTCTCCCCTAGTGTAAAACCTAAGACTAATTTCTACTCCTAAGACTACTCTACTCAACAAAATTGACAAGGAAAAGGGAGGGGAAATAAAGGAAAAAGTGAAAATATGGTGATACACCAGAAAGTTTGAGGATATTTGAATTGTTTAAACCACATAGATGGACCATGAGAACCATACACAACTCGCAATGAATTTGTTAACAAAAAATTGTTTCAGAGAAAGGTTTACAGATGTGACTGAATAAAGAAGGGAAACAAATGGATTTTGAAGGCAATTTGATAAGATCCACAATAAGATTATGCAAAAAAACTTGGCTAAACACAATCTATGACTTGTAAATTAACATAAAATTATGTAAGGGCATTGAAATTAAACTATAACCAAGGATAAACAAGTATCACAGTATATAATTAGTTTAAATACATAAAATTGCACAAAACACGGGTTGTGAGAAGGTAAAAATGGCTCCTTTATTGTTTCAAGAGGTGAAATAAGTACAAATAATCACTCATGACTCCTACCCTCCCACTCAGAATGCAAAACAAACTCCATTATTGAATAGAATGTGCAAAGATCCCTTTTACAATGAATTATGTGATTTTTATAGAAATTTGAGAGAGAATAAGGAGAAAACACATACATGCAATTCTGGATCTAAAAATGGAAAAAATGTGAATGGCATGTATAAAAAGTGTTGATTAAACCAAAACGCACGGTAAAAATACAAAACGTGTATGAAAATAACCAAAATGCATTCCCATAAAAGTAAAATGTGTTTTAAATATATATATGCTCAGTTGCATGTTGTGTTTCCAAAATTATCAACTTATGCATGCTCCAATGAATTCCTCTCGCATGCTATGATCTTGTTTTAGCTTTTAGATTCCCAAAAAATAGATTTTTGATTGAAAATAAAGATAAAAATAAATTTTTGGTAGTCCCTTTGTGTCGCGAATTGTATATACCTAAATTTTTATGCTTTCTATTTTCATACATGTTACTGACAATTTCTCTTTCCAAGTTAGAGGTTGTTAATGCATATATTTCTAGGTTTTGATGCCTTAAGGGGCTTGTTCTAGGATAGGGTAATGGTTATTCATATAACCATTGGGTTAGAGATGATACATGGAGAGAGAACAGCTTTTGGTCCCATTTATGTATTTCTTTTTCTCTTATCTTCATACTTTTCCCCTTATTCGTCCAACATCTATCTTTCTTGTGACCCTATTCCTTATGTCTTGCAGTATCCTTGTGTTCCATGACACTTTGCATCTCCCTTTTGCATTTTCACCTTTGTATGACGCCATTACCTTTGGCCAATTGCATTAGTGTAACTTTAAAACCCTGGCTGACACCTTCACTCACGGGAGATGGCATCAATATAAATCCCCTAGCCCTCATTTTCCCATAAAGAGAATCATATCATATCAACATGAACGTGCCATTAGGTTTTCTCTCTTGCACCAAATTTCACTTGCTCACTTAGCTTCTGGATTTCTTACATCTTGACTCTTAGCTTAGAGATTATTCTTGTTTGGATTGGTTTTATTTCACTTTTGGGTCATCCATAGTGAGCTAGGACTAGATTGTTTCCCCTTCTCTATTAGAAATTTATTCTCTCTTGGTGTATAGTCCTTTGGGAAATATATTCATCAACGACCGCCTGCAATAGGTAAGTACTCTAACCAATATTGTCATTTTTTGTAGAGTAGTTCCTTACATTTGATACATACTTTATGTTAGCTGAGTATTTTATGCACATGCTAGGTTATCATATTGTATTTTATTTCCTTTCATGTTACATGCTTTACTTCAGTTAGCATAGATATTGCATGCTTATTTTCTCTAAAATCTCCCCCATAATGTTGATACCTTCTTAGGGTTCCTTCTTCTTCTTCCACCTAGGGCCTTAGAAACCTTAGGATATCTCAGTGTAAGGGTTAATTCCCTTAGGTTATGTGATTATAGCCATTCCTATACCTCATTTAATTTTATCCATTTTTGTTTTGGTCTCAATGTGTCCTTTACTTGTTGCCTCAAATATCATGGTTTAATGGATGATTAGAGTGCACGGTGTCTAGACACATTTTTGCCTATTATACATCCTTGGTAAACCTGATGTGAATCTTTCTTTTGTCCCTTATGATCAAGAAAAACTCATTAAAAGCATCCAAAATAATTTTTGTCTTGTTTTAGTCTTTAAAATTTTCATAAACCCAAAAAATTAATTTTCCCAAACATCATTGACACTGTGTCATTTCTATGCAAGGTCGATCATGTCTGTCCTTTCCAAGCTTCCTAACAGATGTATTTGGCCCCTATGAATTTACGAGGGTGATTTTTTTATAGCTCATTCTTATAAGCTTCTTATGGGTCATATCAACACTCCATCATGGAGTATCTTGGCCTAGGGATTTCTAATTCTGGTGAACATTCATCTTCATAAATTAATCATCCAAAATCTATCTTTCCTTTCTACTCAAACTGTTGTGTGATAGGAGCTAATAGGAAAAATTACAACACCCACAATAACAACATCTTAGGTGATGAACAGGAAGATATTAAGATTGAGGAAACCTCTTATCTCCCACCTGAGATTCATAAATTCCTTGATAAATTCCCTCAATATAAAGGGGAAAATGAGTCAGTAATACAGAAACACCTTCTTGACTTTTTAGCTGAGAAACTTGATAACATAATGGATAGTGGGAAGGCTACCATAGTAGGCTCATCTAAAAATTCCTCTTGATATGATCCCACTAATCTTATTCTTCATCCCATAGATAATATGAGTCAGAAACAAATTTTTGCCACAACCCAACTCCTTCAAATGCAAGCCAATATGGTCCAAATGGTTAATCATCTTAACTTGGACCCTGAGGGTGTGATTCCCATGCCCTTCCCTAATGGTCCTAATGGTCCTAATAGGGCACCTATTTCTCAACCTTGCATGCACAACAAGGTCTTGTGGGCATTCCAACAATATCCTTTAGCACCTTGCATTGCTAGCATGGATATTGGAGGTGTTGCCCCTTATATCTCATATGACGGGTCAACCGATCCTACCTTAAACATTAAGGCCTTTGGAAAAATTTATAAATAATGGATCAAAGTTAATTCTCATGCACCATTAAAATCCTATATAATAATCTTACTAGATATGCCTTGGACTAGCATCACACATTACCCCCTAACTCCATAGTGGAGCTAAAATATCTAGTAATAGCCTTAGTTGATGATTATTAATATCATAACTTACTTGAAAAAAAACATCAATGTTTTCTTTAACTACAAAAAATATGATAATTAATTAGCTCAATCATTCATCAAGAATTTAATTACCTTATCTACTAAGGCGGAACACACTATGCTAAATGATAGCCTTTTCTAACTCTTCCTTTGAGCCCTATAACCTCACCTTCAATATAAGGTTAGGTATTTTACTCTTACTTCCCTTGACAAATATTTTGAACAAGCTAGATAATAAGATTATCTCATGAGGGAATTTGAGAAGGTTCCTCCTAAGACTCAAGCACATAAACAAATACAAATCCTTCAAAATTCAAAGAAAAATAATGCCACAGACGATGGGATCTCAGATACCCTTCCTCTTATGGTTTCTAAAAATAGGAATGTATTTGCTATTGATAAAAATGATAATAATAATAATAAGAACTAACTCACATATTATTATCCATTAACCAAGTATGACTTGCAAAATTTTATTGCCAAACCATTTAGTTAGATCCTTGATCCTTCTAAAAATATCCCACAATGGCATGATGAAAGAAAAAAATTGGTGGCACGCTAATTAGGACCATTCTCATGAGAATTTCCATGCCCTTTGCACGGCTACTATCACTTTATTTTTAGGCCCTAAATTTGACCATGAAACCATCTCTAGAGATCGTTTGACTGAAGCAGTCAAGGCTTAGGATGCTCAAAGGAAAAAAGATCGTCCTAATGTAATTAATCAAGATAATGAAGAGCTTAAGGTTTTCTCTGACCCTATTCCTAACCATAGCTCTGGTGAAATCTCTAAGAAACCAAAAAATGCCATAACAAAATTGGTTGATCCTGACTATCCCCTTGAGAACACAATAGTTATAAATGATGTGAGGCATGTAATTGCATATGTACATCCTAAATAACCTCTTATTTTCATACTCTTAACTTACGTGAAGGAAAAATTATCTCTGTGGGAAAACTCAAATATCATGATCAAGCTCCATCATCTTCTAATCAATTTCAAATAAAATCAACTTTCAAGCCATCTAATAAACCTATTGAAGAAAAATCTACTATCAACATTGTCTCTACTCTTGAAAATCTTTAATGGAAACCTCCCAAGCATAGATTCATGAAATTGCCTTATGTTCCGCATATTTTATTACTGCAACTTATTGAGAGCAATATTATTACGCTTCCTCCTCCACTTAATCTTGATCCATCTCACCCTAAAGGCCAAAATTATAACAAACAAAATAGATGTGACTATCATGAATGTATTGGGCATTCCACTAATCAAGGTTTCAAACTCAGGCATCTCATTTGAGATATTATAGATAACAATATAATTGAGATCCTTGAGCCTTTGGCATCTACGTCAGTCAATGAAAATGAAAATCTAAAAATCTTTAATGATCCTCTCCTAAACATGACATGAAATTTGTTGACTCTTCTATTAATCATACATATTGTTCAGTGCCTCCTCCTTCATCAAGGGCTCTTGATTTCCTATTTTCTCACGTTGATGCATCTTGACCATTCATTGCATTTTATGATCACGATTATCATGTTACATTATATTCCAATATATTGCATATCAAATCTTCTATTGGATATCATGTTATCTATAATACAATGATCGATCTATAAATTCATATGGGCATGTTCTCTATTGTGTTATACCTTGATTCATTAGTGTTTTCATTGATGTTAAGTGGCTTTGATGGAAAAGGAGTGAGTGTTGAAGTGAGGCTCTGTAAGGGACATGAATTTTGATTGGTAGTGTCTCATCAGTGGTGTATTGAGTACTCAGGTTGATCTCGGGATGAATTCAAGATGTTGCAGACTTAAATAGTGAGTTTGATTTCCCACTAAATACATAATTCAGGTTGGTATGCTTGGATTAGTGGTTATACGGGTCAAATATGATGATATTAGCATGGGACAAATCTCTTAAAGTGTGTTCCAGGTCATTTGGTGGAAGTTGTAGTTCAAAATGGCCCATTTAGGCCTGTTTCTAGAGCCTAATGACATGTGAGAAGTTGGAATAGGCCATGTAAATATCATTTAAGCATGGGAGAAGCCTAGTAATGTTGTCTAGGGCATGTGTGAGTAACAACAAGGATTTTTTAACTCCTGGAGGTAGATTTCAAAATTCACCAAAACTAGCCCTAAGGATTGGATAGGTTTCAATATTACATTTATAATTATGGCTAAATAACTCATGTATCATTTATATGTGTTTCTTATTGTGCTTCATGCCAAATTTCATCAAGTTCTAGAGAGGTATGTGAAAGTTGTGTTAGTTTCTCTAAAACTGGTTCATTAAGAAATGAAAAATGAGTTGTCTGCATTCTTAACTTCCAAGAAAAAAATTTGATCCTTCTTTGAATAAATCATAGAAGGAATTTTTGAAAATCACTCCAAGCCTGAAGTTTTGCAAAAGGTTTAAGGAAAACTGGCTAAGAATCAAGAAAGTTATGAACATTTTTCTAATAAGTTACTTCTCCTTCCAGGAATCCTCTTGAAGTGGTACACACAAAATGAACAGTTTGTCCTCAAAATGGATTTTCATGTTGATAGAACTACTCAGAAGAGTAAAAGGACTTCTCTAGGTGAGAATGGTGAAAAAAAAATTCTCATAAGTATCTAGTCCATACATGTATGTCTTCGTTTAAATAATTTGAGGTGTATAGTGCAAACTGAAAGTGTCAAGATGCATCTCTTGTTGTTGTGAAGGTATGAAAAGCACTCTCACATTACAATGAAGATTCTTTAGAAATATTAGTGAATTGGTTATATAATGTTACTCAAATTTTCTTTCCTTTCACCAATTTTTTTTCTATGAGATTACAAGTATACTCCCAAGATGCATCAAGCGGCTAAGGGTCACTAATAGAGTCTACAGGGGTGTTCTAATCATGATTGAAGTATTGTATCAGTGATATAAAACAAAAGAGTTCATAAAATTATTTCATCAACCTTGACAAGTTGCAAAAGATTCTAATTTGGGATATAAGATCAGGGTGTGTTTCAAGGAGAGTAAGGGTTCGAAGGAGTACTTCATATGGAAATTTTTGTTGCTTTAAGAAGCCTTAATGATTATAAAGTTGTCCTTAGTGCTTTGTAAATATTATGTCTCAGTCATGACTAATTTTTTTTAATTTTAAGCATCACTGAGAAGGTTTAGTATCAAAAATTGGTTGTAAATGAAAAGTGAATCACAATATAAGAAAGACTTAGCATCAACATTTGACTATGAAAATGTCAAATATGGTGAGAAACTATGAACCTACATGTGTATAAGATCCTCTTAAGGTTAAAAGATCTATTTTTGATGGTGTAATAGGTCTTCAAGCAATTCTGACGACATAAAGGTATGGTTTGAGTTACCATAAGAACCTACAGGTTTCTCTGTCAAGAAAGTATCATGTCTTGCGTATGGATGCAAGAGGACCTATCTAACATTTTTGTAGGATGTAATTTACCCCAATTAGATCATTTGGGCTAGGTATTGATACCCCATCAAACTAAATGCAATTGATGCTTGCTAAGAAGGCCTCTGACACTAGTTATGTACTATTTTTTTATGTGCTAGGAATAATTTGAAATGTTCCAAACTATTGTTATACATGGTAAAGATTTAGAACACTACTTCAATTCCAAAAGAGGTGAAATCTTCAATTTTCATCAAGAAATCATTAATAAATCTATTTTTTTGGAGTCTCAAGCTGCTACAGTGGTAAAACCCATATTCTAGGGTTTAGAAGAGGTTTTTATTCGAATATCAAGTTTCTTCCATTGAAAAATCAAGAAAACTTAGAGATATATATGTATATGGTTTATGAGACTATTGCAAAATGAATTTATTGAATTATTCAAAGATTAGTTAAGTTGTTAATGACATTTTTGTGAAGAATTTCAAAGAACTGTATGCAGAAGTAAAAATCATTGTTTTGATGTATTGTCTTTGTCGTAAATGATCAAATTCCTCATACAATGTTTTGAAATGACTTGGGAGAAGTCTACTAATTAAGGGATGGTTTTATTTTTGATTAAAAATGCAATTTCTTCATGACAAGGGTCTTGTGATTTATCTACAAGTACTGTGCAGGTTGTTCAAATTTCCCCAAATGTAAAATTCAATATGATAAGTAACTAAAAACCTCTTACAAAGATATTAATTTCTAATGCGTGTATCATGAAGCATCAAGGATATTTTTTGGTGTCTTTAAAGCTCATAATTTCCTTGCAGTGATGGAATTGTTCAACTAAGTGTAGTACTTTTGTCACAGTTGATAGTTTGAGTAAATTCTTCTTCAAGAAAGTGATGTAATGACTTGTTTCTCTCAAGTTGATATCAAAGGATGTTTAACATGATGGTTCATCATGATCCTTTGAGTATTCAGCAGTTTTTTATTAAATAATGATATATCTTCCATTAGAATACATGAGTCTAGATGCTTTTTTCTTCTTCTGAAGTAAGAGATCCATGAGCCTATCTAGCTCGAGTTAAACAAGGTCTAGGAGAATCTAAAAGGTTTCTTTATCAGTTACATGCTTGAATGGACTCTAGGAGAAGATTAAGAAACCTATCTCGAACCATAAATGCCAATAATGTTAATATGAAGAGACTAATATGGCTCCAACAGTGAAAATTAGTCTAAGGCATGAAAAATAAAAAGTTAATGGGCAAGATAAAAAGTTAGTAGATGGTGTTAAAAATTAAGATGCTTTAGTCTTGCATTTGATTGATGAAGCTAAAATGTTGAAGCACACATCTAAGAAATGAAATATAAGATATAGATTAATTTTTAAGTTAGAAAATAATGATGAAGAGATCTTAAATAAATCTTCTTTTGAGTGTGGATCAGGTGTAATAGGAAGATGAAAATAATGATAGTTATATAGTATAGTGAAGTAACTTTCAGAATAAAAAATGAAATAAAAGACTACATGCAGGGGAATAGCATATGAATTTTATCCATACATGTGAAAGGGTGTGAAAGAAGATAGAGAAGAAGAGGAGGATACTTTTTACAAGTGAGTAATTATCTAATTATCTCATGGTGCACAAATATATATAAAGGGAGATAGCCTAAAAAAATAATGAAGAACAGATGGACATGGTTGACTGAGAAAACATGAGAACTTTGACCAAAAGTCTAGGGAGATGAATACATATTGCAAATTTTTAAATAATGCATAGTAAAATATGTAGGGTATTGTGTGATAATAGTATGGAAAGACATTGAATATAGTGGGAATTAAGAAAATTGTGCAATTTAGTGAGTTAGAGAAGCTAAAATGAATTATGCCTCAATTTTGGTTTTGAATCAATAAGACACCAAACTAAAAAATAATCAAGAGGGCTTGAAGAACAAAGTAGACTGATGTTTGAATACAATAAATATTTTTCAAGTAATGAAGAAGAAAAAATGATGAAATCTGATTGTCATTCAAAATTCAAGTTTGAGCATGTAATTTGGAAACCTGTTAGGAGTTTGAAGGAGTAAGTCTCAAAATTAATAACTCAAGTTAAAACCATAAAAATATCATCCTTGAAATCACATTAAAATTATGGAGAGCTTGAAAGTGTAGCTATAATAAGTTTCATAAAGTGATTGTGGGTGTGAAAATAGGCATGCATAGCTAAGAACATTTGTTTAGCATGGAACAAGGAAAATAGTGATTTGGGGGCAAAATTGATAAGCAGAAGTTGAGTAGTAAAGTGTATAAATATAGTGTCACTATCAATTATATGAGACAAAATTTTCAGTGTGACAGAGATATTGAAAAAATATAAGTAGCATCTTATCATATAGGGGGTTGTAGCCTCCTTGTAAGTAGTAGCTTACTAAACATCAGTTATAGCTGGTTAAATTATAAGAGGTTGAAGCCTCCAGACTGAGTAGTATCTTAGTCAAACTTTGGAGTTTCATCTCTAGGTTGAGTAGAATCTCAACCATGAAATCAATGTAGCTAATAAAGGGCAATTTGGTCCTAATCCTAGTTCTTTGTTTCAGTGGTTTTTTTCCCATTTTGGGTTTCCCACATTAAAATTGATGTCTCTGTGTGTACTTCCTTGTTAATTGCTTGTGTGTGGTTTTATGTGTTAATCATAGATAATTTGAGAATGTAAATTTGAGAAGACATTGATTCACCCCCCCTCTCATTGTCCAAGTTTCCAACAATTGGTGTCAGAGTGTGGTCATCCTAAATTGATCCTAATAGCTTGGAGGTGATATTGAAGACCCAAGTATGGGTACATCAGTAGAGTTAGTGTTGAAAAAGAGGTATGAAATTTATCAAGATCGTATAAATGAGTTAAAAATAGAAATCAAGCTCAATGAAGTCAACCATTGATAAGAAATAAATGAGATGGCTTCATTTATTGAAAAAGTGTCAAAGGATTTGAGAGACAAAGAAAATTATTGTCGTAAATTTTAAGAGGAACTAAATACCCTGACTATTGAGTTGGTATAGGTTACTAGCCAGTTTGAAATATTGCAAAGAAAACAAATACATTCTAGTGAAATGGAGCATGAGATATGTCAAGCATCTATTCAATCCAAGAATGAAGAATATAAAAAATTAAATGCAAATCTAAAACCCTCGAAAAGGAACTACAACAAGAAAGTCAAAGGGAATTGAAGGTAGAATCAATTCATGTATCTTTCAAGGAAGCTTATAGAATAAGAAGAACATCATATAGCGTAAGAAGATCATTAGGTAGGAAAATGCAAGAATATTCTCAAGTAAGTTTAATGGAATCTAATTTTCATGCAATATTTTTGGGCATGGGGATAGGGACTACATGAGTAAATTTGATAAAGAGTGCCCTTGGAGAACTTGAAGTATTAAATATGAGAAGAATATAGTGTGTTTTAATTGCAAAGGAAAAGGTCACCTAGCCAAGTACTATCTAGAAGATCTAGTAAGTCAGTTTTGGGACAAGAATCAGGTTGTTTGCTTCACTAGCCATGGAAAAGGGAATTTTTCCAAACATTGTCATGAACCACCTAGGTTAACCTAAAAACTCAATGCATTCTAGAGACAAAACAAAAGAATATTTAGAGAAAATAAAATCACTAAGAATGAGACCAAATCAGCCATGGTTAAGAGAGATACAAGAAAGAAGAAAGAAAAATGGATATATAAGGTCAAGGAAGCAAAATTAGAAGATGATATAGAAAATAATGATAATAATCTATAAAGAGAAGATGTTTAAGACACACGACATTATAAAATAGTCACAAGAAAATCAAGTATAGACAAGACATCAGTAGGTGATGGAAAATACAACAATAAGGAAGAGAACTGTAGTGCAAAATAATTTATTCCTCAAGCAGTGTTAGAACAAGTGCATTAGCCATAACATGTGTGCTTATGAGGTGCTCAATCAGAAATTGAGAACTCAAGTGATGAGTTTGGTTCACCAAGGAATAAATCTTAGAATACTAACAAGAAGACAAGCACAAGGAAAGATAAAATTGAGTCATCATGTTGTTATGATTACTTTATCTTGTTCTAAGGTAATATGACAAGATGGTATGCCTTCTCTAGGCTTCTTAAAGGTATGCACTAGCAAGAGGAAGCATGGTTTGGGTGTTATCAGTCTTCCATCCAAGTGTCTTTCACAATAAGTTAGGAGAATGATTCAAAGAATGTTCCTAAGTCAAAGTTTCCAATTTTTGTAGTTTCTATGCATGTTTTTTCTTGCTTCATGTTCAAGTTCTAGTACTAGTTGAAGTATTTGAGTGTCCTCTTGAACAGGGATTAAGATAGAGTTTTATTAATAATCCTTAGTTATTGCATTTTTCTTCTTAATTTTTTCTAGAGTATCTTTAAGCAAGAAAGGGATCCAAGAGAATATAGAATTTGAAAGAGACTATATTGAGTTATATGTTTGTTACAAGTCTGATTATGTCTTGTGAAAAAGTAACATTTCTTAGTGAAGTGAATGATTAAATCTTGTGTGTACACAAGGAATCAAAGTATGTATAGTTAAGTCATTGTGTCAAATCTTTGAATCATAGCAAAAGAAGAAGTAAATTTGTCTCTGTCCAGATAGGAATAAGTGAGATAAATGTCAAATTCATATATGTGTTGTCAAGTCTCTAGGAGGTACTCAAATTGTATATCTCTAACCTCAAAGTAAATCACACTAACATATTTTGATAATGTCATCAGTGATGAAGGTGAAGCCATGTGAAGTCATTATCTGTTCCCATCCTCCAGGATATAAAATTGATAAGAATTTATGTGAAAAATCAAGAGATCTGGTATTAAATGAGAAAAACAAGTTGTCTCATACATTTAAGAGTGTCATAGTCCTTGAAGGCTTGTGGTTATTCAAAGAGGTCATAGAGTTGAACAATTTAAAGTGTTGCAGGCATAACAGTTGAAGAGTTACCTCAAAAGATTGAAGAGAAATCTCAGTCATCTTAAAGGATCAAAATTTGAAGAGTTATTTCAGAAGATATCAATACCCAAGGCAGTACTCAAGTGTAAAATTTAAATACTAAGGTATAGTGGTTGTATATGGTCTATGGAGATGATCCGCAAGGTGTAAAAAATATTCAATAAATTAATGAAATCGATATGAACATGACTATGTTCATAATTTTGTGGCAATGTGCTAGTTGAAAAGAAGGCTTCATCAGTTTGGAAATGAGCTTTACAAGGTAAATGACATTAGTCATAGTTTTTACATGAGCAATAAGGTATGTGGAGGAGTCTTGAACATGAACTATGGAAGTATAGACAAATGAAAAGAGAGAAAATTTAAGAATATGCAAAGTTGAGAAAGAAACAAGTAAGCAAGGTAAGTGATGAAAAATATGTATTCTCAGTTACAATCTGACTATATAATCCCGGGGGAAGTAAATATAAGAGGATTGAGCGTGATGAAGTTATTCAATTATGCACTAAAAGGGTGTCTTAGGGGTAGCTCATTTTTTTAAAGACAGAGTGAATATGATAAGCAATCAAGAAGCTAGGAAAGGCAAGGTGGTGAGATAGGTCAATTTCCTTCAAATGAAGAGTGTTTGTGTTCAGGGGAGCTTGGTTCAATAAAGTAGAGATCACTCAAGGTTGGTATAGGATATAATGAAAGAGAAAACACAGTCTTAAGGGGAGCTTGTGGACAAGTAAGTTTGTTTTTCTCATGCTTAATTGTCTTTTGTTGTCATTGTTTCATGACAAGTGGATAAGAACCCTTTGTCATGGATGTAAAAGTGGGAGAGAGTGTTATCAGAAACTAGTAAGGGTGATGTGAGTTGATGTGTGTTTTCCATCAAAGGTTTCTAAGTATGTTTCTATCAATGATAAAGGGGGAGATTTTTAGACCCTGGGTCATTGGTGTTGTCATTGATATCAAGTGGAATTGATGGAAAAGGAGTGAGTAGTGAATTGAGGCTCTATAAGGGACATGAATGTTGATTGGTAGTGTCTCATCAGTGGTGTATTGAGCACTCAAGTTGATCTCATGATGGATTCAGGATGTTGCAAACTTAACTAGTGAGGTGGATTACCCACTAAAGGTATAATATAGGTTGGTATTCTTGGATAATATGTTATACATGTCACATATGATGATATTAACATGGGAAAGAGCTCTTAGATTGTGTTCCATGTCATTTGGTGGAAGTTATAATTGAAACTAGTCCATTTAGGCATGCTTCTAGAGCCTGATGAGGTGTGAGAGGTTGGTACAGGTCATGGAAAGATCATGTAAGCATTGGATAATCCTATTAATGTTTTCTATGGCATGTGTGAGAAACAAAAAGGATTTTTTTAACTCCTAGAGGTAGATTTCAAAATTTACCAAAGTTGGCCCTAAGGATTAGCAGTGCACGCTCATGAAAATGAGATAGGTTTTAATATTACATGCATAATTATGGCTAAATAACTCATTTATCATTTATATGGATGTATTATGGTGCTTCATGCCAAATTTCATCAACTTCTGAAGAGGTGTGTGAAAGTTGTATGAGTTTCTCTAAAACCGGTTCATTGAGAAATGAAAAATGAGTTATCTAGCTTCTTAGCATCTAAGAAAAAAATTTGATCATCCTTCGAATAAATAATAGAAGGAATTTTTGAAAAGAACTCCAAGTCTAAAGTTTTTCAAAAGGTTTGAGGAAAATTGGCTGAGAATCAAGAAAGTTATGAACGTTTTTCTAACAAGTTACTTCTCCTTCCAGGAATCTTCTTAAAGCGGTAGACATAAAATGAATAGTTTGTCCTCAAAATGGATTTTACATGTAGAAGTGTAAAAGGACTTCTCTAGGTGAGAATGGTGAAATTTTTGTTTCTCATAAGTATATAGTATGTACATTTAAATAATTTTAGGTGTATAGTGCAAACTGAAAGTGTCAAGATGCATCTCTTTTTGTTGTGAAGGTATGAAAAGCACTCTCAAGTTATAATGAAGATTCTTGAGAAATATTAGTGAATGGGTTATATAATGTTAGTCAAATTTTCTTTCCTTTCACCAATTTTTTTTCTTTGAGATTACAAGTATACTCCCAAGATGCATCAAGCAGCTAAGGGTCACTAATAAAGTCTACACGGGTGTGCTAATCATGATTGAAGTATTGTATCAGTGTTATAGAAAAAAAGAGTTCATAAAATGATTTCATCAACCTTGACAAGTTCCAAAATATTTTGATTTGGGATATAATATCAGGGTGTGTTTCAAGGAGAGTAAGGGTTCCAAGGAGTGCTTCATATGGAAAGGTTTGTGGCTTTAATAAGCCTTAATGATTATAAATTTGTCCTTAGTGCTTTGTAAATATTATTTCTCAGTCATGACTAATTTTTTTCATTTTCAAATGTCAAAAATTATTTTAAGCATCATTGAGAAGGTCTAGTATTAGGAGTTGGTTGTAAGTGCAATGTGCATCACAATATAAGAAAGACTTAGCATCAACATTTGACTATGAAAAGGTCAAATATGGTGAGAAACTATGAAGATATAGGTGTACAACATCCTCTTGAGGTTAAAATAGCTATTTTTGATGGTGTAACAGGTCTTCAAGCAATTTTGAGGACAAAAAGGTATGGTTTGAGTTACCATAAAACCTATAGGTTTCTTTGTCAAGAAAGTCTCATGTCTTGTGTATGGATGCAAGAGGACCTATATAACATTTTTTTAGGATGGAATTTACCTCAATTAGATCATTTGGGCTAGGTACTGATACCCCGTCAAACTAAATGCAACTGATGTTTTCTAAGAATCCCTCTTTCACTAGTTGTGTACTATTTTTTTTTGTGCTGGGAATAATTTGAAATGTTCTAGAATATTGTTATGCATGACAAAGATGTAGAACACTAATTCAAGTCCAAAGGATGTGGAATCTTCAACTTCATTAATAAATCATGAAGAAATCTATTATTTTGGAGTCTTATGTTGTTACAGTGGTATCACCCTTGTTCTAGGGTTTAGAAGAGGTTTTTACTTGAATATAGATTTTCTTCCATTGAAAAATCAAGAAAATTTAGAGATATCTATGTCTATGGTTTATGATACTATTGCAAAAGGAATTTCTTGAATTTTTCAAAGATTGGTTAAGTTTCTAATGACATTTTTGTGAAGAATTTCAAAGAACTATAAGCAGAGGAAAAAATCAAAGTTTTTATGTATTTTCTTTGTCGTAAATGACCAAATTCCTCATACAAAGGTTTGAAATGACTTAGGAGAAGTCTAAGAATGAAGGGATGGTTTTTTCTTGGATTGAAAATGTAATTTCTTCATAATAGGGGTCTTGTGATTCATCTACAAGTACTGGGTAGGTTGTTCAAATTACCCCAAATGTAAAATTCATGATGATAAGTAACTGAAAACCTCTTACAAAGATATTAATTTCTAATGTGTGTATAAGGAAGCTGTTATCCAAAATAAGCCCCTGCTTATTTTGGCTAACTTTCCTTTATCCTTCCTTCTTTTTTGCCTCAGTCAAATTTTTCCACTTTTAAGAATCTTAAAATTATCTGGAAATGGCTTCATCAGATAGAGAATTTTCTCACCTTTCCAGAAAGGTAAAATTTTCCTTCTAACTCCTTGTATTTTGCAAGTTATGGCTCGGTGGAGTTTTTGAGGGAAATTTTCCCTAGGAAGGCCCGCAACCTATAGGAATGCACCACATGGTAGGGTGAAATGGCAGGTCAGCGGAAGTAAGTTGGAAAAATTTCCAAAGAGTGGGTGGGGGTGCAAAGGAAAAATTTTTCCTGTGGACCCACGGAGGAAAAGAAATGGCTTGAGGCCCGCGCCTAATGAGGAGGTGCCACGTGGCGGCGGAGGTCAGACAGGTGGGTGTAAGTTGAAAAAATTTCCAAAAATGGCACAAAGGAAAAAAAAATCCTAGAAGCCCCGCATTGAATGAAAGTGTGCCACATGTCCATGAGGGTGGCAGGAGTTGGAGGGGCGGAGTAAATTTTGGCTTTTTGCCAAAATAGTAAAGGGCGCAAAGGAAAAACCTTGGTGCAAAAGCCCGCAAAGGAGGAAAAGAAATTTTCAAAGGCCCGCGGACCAACTGGAGGACTACATGTGTCCAGTCCTGGAAAGGGTCAAAGGTGCAGAAGGATTTGGTGAAATTTTTGCAAAGTGGTCAAAATGGCGCAAAGGAAAATTTTTGCCTGGAAGCCCGTGGAGGAAATAAAATTGTTTAAGGCCCGCCCAAATCAAAGTGTGCCACGTGGTAATGGAGCACCGGGGCGCAGAGAAATTTTGGAAAAAAATTTCAAAATTCAAATAGGGTAAAATGGCCATTTGAACCCACACATGTATGAGGAAGCACCATGTGGTAGCAGGGCATCGGGGCGCGGAGTTTTTTGGGGAATTTTTCCCAATTTCAAAAAAAGGGGAAAAAAATTAGGTTTTGGCCCACCAACCTAATTTTTGCCCCAGTTTTTTCCTAAATATTTACAAGGGCATATCTTTCGGTCCAGAGCTCAATTTTTCTTAATTTTGGTGTCATTGGAAATCTATTGAAGTCCTCTACACGAGGAATCTTCAATTTTATTTTTTAGTGGAGTTTAGTGAGAAAAAATGAAAAAACACCTTTAACATGGGGAAAAGAGCAAAACCGACATTCAACCACCATTTTTAATGTAGTATGGTTTCCATTCTTCTCCAGCATGGTAAAAAATCTTGGGGAATGAACTTTTAAGGGTACCCATGCTATTTTGATGGATCTAGTTGGTGGTTGAATCATTCATTTCAATTTTCCCGTGTTTCTCCTTCTTGATCTCTGTTTTTTATTGTTAAAGCCAGATTTGGCTCTTTTGTAAGGGGTTGGACATTTTTTATGTTTTGTAAGCTCCCCCCTTCACCCTGGCAAGTGAATTTTTGGAATATCAAACCTTTTTTTAGGACTGCAACATGTTTTTTACCTCCTTGATGTTGTAATGCACTGTATTTAAAAATGGAAATGACAATGCAAGCTCTGTGAATGAATTTTCAATCCTTTCTTGTGTTGTTTGCTCTATCTTGATCCTTCATTACAATTTTAGCAATTTTTGCATGATTTGTATTGCATTTTTTATAATCTATGTCATTCTGTAGAAATAGATGTTCACCACTCCTTGGGTGTATCACCTTGTAAGTTTAGTTTTATCTTCTTTTCTTTCTATCCTTGTCTCTTTGGAAGAAATAGAATAGAATTTTTTGTTAAACCTCTAAAAATTTAATGTATTCATTAGATTAGAGGAACCATCCTTCAATCTAGAGATTTTTTTCCCATTTTTGCAAGTCCCACACTTGGGGAAAAGATTCCATGTTGTGCAATCACACTAAATGACCTAATTCTCACTTGCAGATCTGAAGGTCATTTAGGGGGTGCTATGAATTTTCACTAATGGTTTTGGCATGCCCGGTGGGACCTTAGAGGTCTTAATCTTCATTACAAAAAAGTTTATGTGCATTTGTTGTAAGTTCCTTTCTTAAAAGAGCCCTGATTTACACATCTGGAAACTCCAAAGGGATAAAATCAACTGGTTTCAGTAGTCCAAGTCTGAAGATTCATGAGAAGGATCCAAACAAGATCAAGGGCTATAGAATAGGGATTGTTTGAGTAGCTATAATTATCCCCAGGAAGAAGAGAGAGGGGAAGAAGAACTCAAAGGTCTCCATCTCCACCAAACAAAACTCTATCAACTCCTCCACCTGGTAGACCTTTCACCCAATCAACAAGGGTTCTCAGGCCAATCAGAATGGCTCAACCCAACCCTTATATCAACTTCACTGGTAGCAGCCCACTTGTTCTCAATGCACAAAACACAATTCCAGTTGCAGCATTGAAGAACATCCCATACTTTACTGGGGAAAATCAGACCACTCTTGGTGATCATGTCAAAGACATTGCTAATGTTTGTGTAATCCATGAGATTGTTGAGATGTAAATTGCTATCAAATATTTGGCATCTTCATTCAAAGGGAAAGCCTTGCAATGGTTCAAGAGCCTTGGGGTAGGCTCTATCCAAAATTGGAACCAATTGTGCATAGATCTCCATTATCAGTTTGGAGAAAAGGGAGATAATTTGTCTCTATTGGAACAATTGAGAAGTATCAAGCGAGCTCCCAATGAGCAGCTAACATACTTCAATTTTAGATTTCAAAGGACATGGGATAGAATCCCAGTGATAGTGTTTTCTTATACTATCTCAAATCTTTAAATTCTGATATTTCTATGTTAATCCAATCCATGGGAGGTGCAAATATACCTGAAGCTTATAGAATCACCATTAGGGCTGAGAATTGTTTGATCCAAGCTGGTAAACTGGTGCCTAGGCCTCATATGACCTTATATCCAAACTTGGAAATCCCATGCACTAGTCAAGCACCTACTTTAGCTCCTATTCCCACTCCTAGAAATCAGAATTCAAATGAAACTTCTACTTCATCCTCTAGTGCCTCAAATAAACTTCAAGAAGTCATGAAACAATTACAAAATTTAGGCAATGAGCTGGTTACACTCAAGAGGTAGCAAGAAAAAAGTTTTAGATCTTCTTATCAGTCTCAAACTCAGCCTAAAAGGCAACTGTATCAGCCTAATAGGCCACCCAACCCAGAAGAAAATCAAAATCAAGTAAGGCCTCCTACCAACAGACCGTTTCTGCCCTATAACCCCAATGTTGTATCTACCTCTAAAGCCTTAGTGCCAGTGAAAAATAATATAGCTCAAGAGTATGATTGGTGTTTCCCATGCAATGAACCTCACAACCAGTATATGTGCTTCAATGGTGCTTTGAACCAAGATTTGATGGTGACAAAAATTGGCGTAGAGAGTGAGGTGAGTCAAGAAGCAAACCAACAACAAGGAACATCTCAGCAAAATATAACTCCAAATGAGACTACACTTGTGAATTGGTAGGCTGAAGATTTTTGTGGTATGAATCAAACAATTTCTCAGAATGTAGTAGCTAACACATAGTCAAAGTGGAGGAATATTGGTGAAGGGCAATCATTAGCTCCAGGTGATCCATAACCTTCCATCACTCCACAAAGTGTTGGCAAGCAAAATGTAGTTCTAAATGTGCAAGGACAGCCCAAGCCACCTTCTAGACCAGCTCAAACACCAACTGTTGCAGCCCATGTACAAGAAAAGAATGTGCAGGCTAAGGGGAAAAAAAGATATGTTTCATCCCCATTTAACATCATTGAACAAATAAAGAAGAAAAATGTGAATATATCTATGTTGGAATCACTATCCATCCTAGGCCAAAGGGATCTACTACAAGTTGCCATGAAGAATTGGTCAACGTTAAATCATAAAGCTCATATGCAAGAGAAGGTACTCACAAATGTTGCTCAGCCTGAGAGGAATCTTGGAGGATAGCAAGGTAAAGTTTTGAATCCCCCTCCATTCTATGTTTCATTGATCATTGGGGATAAACTAGTACACAATTATATGATTGATTCTGGGGCAAGTAGTTCTATGATGCCCAAGAAAATAGCTAATCAGGTGGGCCTTCAATATGAATTCATATCCAAAGGGGTGGTGCAACTAGATGGGACAGAAGTAACAACAGTAGGGGTAATTAAATATTTGAGCCTCACTTTTCATGCATGCCCCAATGTCATTGTTTTGCAAGATGTGTCAGTGATAGATTTACCACCACTTTTTGCCCTATGTTTGTCAAGGTATTTCACAGCTAGAATTGGAGGCTATTTATCTGTTGATTGGTCACACATGTTGTTTCAGACCAGATATGGAACTAAGGCCACAATCAGGTTGGAACCTATTGCAAATTTTCGTATTGAGCCTCATACTCCAAGCCCAATCAATGCCAACTGTTCAACATTTGATCAAGAGGTTTATCCTAGCATAGATGAAGATTACACCAAAGTTGGAAGCATCCTAGATTTGACTCTTGATGAATGGGCAAGAAAGGTACATGCTTTTGATCCCTACAAGTAAATAGAAGAATCTGAACTAGGAGTTTATTGCATGCATGAAGAAAATCAGCCTATTCCTAGCATCACCAAGCCAGACCATAAAGATGACAATGAGGTATGGTAGCTGTTCTTTGATGGATCAAGAAGTAGAAAAGGTGCAGGGGGGAGCTATGCTTGTTTCACCTCAAGGAATTAAGTATTATTCAGCTTTTAGATTTCAGTTTGCATGTTCTAACAACACTGCTGAATATGAAGCTTTGATACATGGATTGCATTGGTCAAGAAAGAGAGGTATCAAAAACTTACAAGTCTTTGGTGAAAGTGAGCTGATTGTTAATCAAGTTAAAGGGAAGCTCACTACCAAGAATGATTTCCTCAAGAGTTATAATAATAGGGTGTGGGACCTCATTAAGGATTTTGAAGGCTTTGGCATCAACTCCATCCCTAGGAAAGAAAACCAAGCTGCCGATAGCCTTGCAGTAGTTGGAGCAGCCTTTGATGTTGTGGAGAGTATCACAAAAGAAAAAGTGTAGCCAAACATTCATGTGATTGTAAGGCCATAAATGCCAAACAATAATGTAAGTTGGCAAGTGTTTGAAAGTGACCAAAAAATCATCAATTTCTTGCAAGAAGAAGCTGAGTTCTCGGCCAAAAATTAGGAGAAGTTAGAATAGCAGTATGGTGATCAAGTGGTACAGTTGAGAACCAACAAACTACCAAAAGGACTTGTCACTTTGGAGTCCATCTTTAATCCTAATTATCAATTTAGGAAGGAGAAAGCAAACATCCAAGTCAAAGGAGAAGATTCAGTGCCCATCTCAATGGGAGAAGGAAAATCACTTCAAATTCATAAAGTGACAACCAAGCAAGAAAGGTATGAGTTCATGCAACTTTGCCAAGAGTTCCCAGATATATTTTCTTGGAGCTATGAAGACTTGAGAGGTTTCAATCCCAAGCTAGCTCAAAACATGATTGAATTATATCCAAGTGTTAAACCCATCAGGAAAAAACAAAGACCGATCAATCCACACATGGAGCTTCTCATGAAGAAGAAATTGAATAAGTTAATAGAGGCAAGTATCATATTTCCCATCAAGCATTCAAGTTGGGTTGCAAAATTTGTTCTACTTAGAAAGAAGAGTGGAGAAATCAGATTGTGTGTATACTTTAGCTATTTGAATAGAGCATCCCTTAAGGATCATTATCCACTTCCTTCTATGGATCATATTTTGCAATTTGTTCCTGGCTCTGAGAGGTTTTCATTGCTAGATGGTTATTCAAGGTATAATCAGATCATGGTAAAGGAAGATGATCAATTCAAAACAGCCTTCACCACCAAATGGGGAACCTATGCATATAGAAAAATGCCATTTGGGTTGTCTAACGCCAGAGCTACCTTCCAAAGGGCAATGGATATGGCGTTCAAGGGATTGATCAAAAAAATAGTGCTGATATACTTAGATGATATTACTATATTTTCTAAAAGTGAAACAAATCATCTCTTTCATTTGAGACAAGTGTTCCAAAGATGTAGAATATTTGGAGTATCCTTGAATCCCAAAAAATGTATTTTCCTAGATCATGAAGAAAAGCTCCTAGGCCACATTATTTCCAAAGAGGGATTAGCAATTGATCCAGAGAGGGTTGAAGAAATAAAAGCACTGTCATTACTGAGTCACAAGAAGGACCTTCAAATTTTCTTGGGAAGAATCAATTTTGTTTGAAGGTTTGTTCCAGACTTTGCAGCCCTTGTCAAGCCAATAACTATGATGTTGAAGAAAAGTATGGCTTTCAAATGGATAGTTGAAGGTAAGGCAAGTTTTGAGGCAATCAAAGAGGCTATCTCACAAGCTCTAACTCTCATTAACCCAGATTTCTCTAAATATTTTATCCTTTATGCATTTGGCGGTGATGATACAATTTCTACAATTTTAGTACAACAGAACAAAGAAAATGTAGAGCAGCAATTGTCTTCTTTAGCCAAAGGTTGGAGGACTATGAGGTGAGGTATTCCTTCATTGAGAAGCATGTTCTTGCAGAGATTAGGAGATTGAAGAAATTTAAGCATCTAGTTTCAAAAAACAAGATTCAACTGTTGGTTTCTCATGTGGGAGTTAAGGACTTCCTCCTCAACAAAGACCTAAATGAAAAATGTGCAGGGTGGATTACTCGTGTCATGGAGTATGACATTGAGATCAAAGTCACCAAGATGGTCTGAGGAAAGGGATTTTGTGAGCAGCTAGTCTTGAGAAAATCAATGGAAGCAAGCAATGGGAAGGATGTTGTTTTGGTGTTGCAAGACAACCAAGAACAAAGAGGTGTTCAAGAAGAGAATGGTGGTATGCTCACTCCTTGCTAGACCCAAGACATAATGCACTTCTTACAAACAGGCCTATGCCCTCCAGAGATGAAAAAAACCAAGAGAAGACACTTCAGATTGCAGGCTATTCCATATGCACTTGTTGATGGTGTCTTGTTCAAAAAGGATATAAATGGAGTGCTGCTGAGATGCATTGGGACAAATCAAATTAAGAGAATGTTAGAAGAGTTCCATGGTGGATCAGTTGGGGGTCATTTTTCTCCAAGAGTGACAGCCCTCAAGATTATGAAGGTTGGCTATTATTGGCCCAAGGTGTTTAGTGATTGTTATGCATGGATCAAGAGGTGCAAAAATTGTGCATTCTTTATAGGAAAGGAAAGATTAGTAGCTCTTCCATTGCACCCAATTTCAGTTGACCAGCCATTCACGCAATGGGGTTTGGACTTCATTGGATTCATTAACCCAAACTCAAGCCAAGGACACAAGTGGATTTTAAAAGCAATAGACTACTTCACCAAATGGACTGAGGCAATGGCACTCAAAGAGGCAAACGAATCTAGCATTCTAGACTTCTATGAGGGGATAGTAACTAGATTTGGTATACTTGCCACTATAATATCAAATAATGTATTGGCATTCATAGGATCAAATGTAATTGAACGGGCTGTTAAGAATGGGACCTACCTAAGCACTTCATCAAATTATTACCCTCAAGGTAATGGCAAAGCTGAGTCTACCAACAAGAACCTATTAAAGATCATCAAGAGGAATCTTGATGAAAATCAGAGGACTTGGCACACTAAACTTAAATCATCCTTATGTGATGATAGGATAACTCCCAAGAGATCCACCAGTAACTCTCCATTTAGACTTATTTATGGAAGAGAGGAAATCTTGCCTATGTCACTTGAGTTGCCAACATTGGAACTCATGAAGAAATTGGAATTGTTGGAGTTTGAACCCATGGAGGTTAGATATGCAGAATTGATGGAACTCCAAGAAATCAGAGAGCATGCAGCCCAAACAATGGAGAAGGACCAAGCCTTGATCAAGAGAACCTTTGATAGGAAAGCTAAGGCTAGAACCTTCCAAGTTGGAGATTTAGTGTTGAAATGGGATACAGGCCAAGTAAAGCCAGGAAGGAATTCAAAGTTTGATGCCATTTCGAGTGGCCCCTACATGGTCACAAAATGTAAAAACAGCAATTCCTTCCAATTGTCTACATTGGATTGTGAAGAACTGCAGATTCTAGTTAATGGAATTCATCTAAAGCATTGCTACTAGAAGGGAAACTCCTCACCTTGTACATATTAGCTTATATTTTCATTCCTCCAAGTGCTTGTGCACATTGTTTTGTTGTATCTTAGTTTTACATTTCCCTAAGTGCTTTGGCACAAGCTTTGTTGTCCCAAGGATGCATCTTTGCATGCCATGTTCCAGATCAAGTAATGTTCTACTCTCACAATCTTCTTTCTAGAAATTTTCTAATGAGTTGAGAGCACCAAGTAGTTAAGTTGATGATTCCATTGCCTATGGATTGCTTTAGGCAGCTGGTCACTTCATCCATTAGGTAGATGATCCCTCTGAGTCACCAAATTGTTATCCAAAATAAGTCCCTGCTTATTTTGCTAACTTTCCTTCATCCTTCCTTTTTTTTTGCCTCAGTCAATTTTTTTACTTTTCAGGCACTCAAAATTATTTGGAAATGGCTTCATCAGATAGAGAATTTTCTCACCTTTCCAGAAAGGTAAAATTTTCCTTCTAACTCCTTGTATTTTGCAAGTTATGGCTCGGCGGAGTTTTTGAGGGAAATTTTCCCTAGGAAGGCCCACATCTAATAGGAATGTGCCACATGGCAGGGTGGAATGGCGGGTTAGCAAAGGTAAGTTGGAAAAATTGTTAAAGAGTTGGTGGGGGTGCAAAGGAAAAAAATTTCCCATAGGGCCATGGAGGAAAATAAATGGATTGAGGCCCACACCTAATGAGGAGGTGCCATGTGGCAGCAGAGGTCAGACAAGCGGGGGTAAGTTGAAAAAAATTCCAAAAATGGCACAAAGGAAAAAAAAATCCTAGAAGCCCCGCATTGAATGAAAGTGTGCCATGTGTCCATGAGGGTGGTAGGAGTTGGAGGGGTGGAGTAAATTTTGGCTTTTTGCCAAAATAGTAAAGGGCGCAAAGGAAAAATCTTTGCCCGAAAGCCCGCGGAGGAGGAAAAGAAATTTGCAAAGGCCCGCAGACCAACTGGAGGATGACACGTGTCTAGTCATGGCAAGGGTTAGAGGCATAGAAGGATTTGGTGAAATTTTCCCAAAGTGGTCAAACTGGCGCAAAGGAAAATTTTCACCCGGAAGGCCGTGGAGGAAATAAAATTGTTTAAGGCCCGTGCCAAATCAAAGTATGCCACGTGGCAGTGAAGTGATGGGGCGCGGAGAAATTTTGGAATTTTTTCCAAAATTTAAAAAGGGTAAAATGGCCATTTGAACCTGTGGATGAATGAGGAAGTTCTGCATGGCAGCGGAGTGGTGGGGTGCAGCACTTTTTGGGGAATTTTTCCCAAATTCAAAAAAAGGGGAAAAATTTTAGGTTTCAGCCCGCCGACCCTATTTTTGCCCCATTTTTGCCCTAAATCTTCAGATGGGCATATCTTTCGATCCAAAGCTCAGTTTTTCTTGATTTGTTGTCTTTGGAAGGATATTTAAGTCCTTTAAACGATGGAATCTTCAATTTTGTTTTTTGGTGGAGTTTAGTGAGAAAAAAATGAAAAAACGCCTTTGGCATGGGGAAAAGAGTAGAATCGGCATTCAACAACCATTTTTAATGTAGTATGGCTTACATTCTTCTCTAGCATGGTCAAAAATCTTGGGGAATAAAATTTTAAGGGTACCCATGCTATTTTGATGGATCTAGTTGGTGGTTGAATCATTCATTTCAATTTTCTTGTGTTTCTCCTTCCTGAACTCAATTTTTTTATTATTAAAGCCAGATTTGGCTCTTTTGTAAGGGATTGGACATTTTTTATGTTCTGTAGGCTCCCTCCTTCACCCTGGCAAGTGAATTTTTGGAATATCAAACCTTTTTTTGGGACTGCAACATGTTTTTTACCTCCTTGATGTTGTAATGCACTTTATTTTAAAATGGAAATGACAATGCAAGCTCTGTGAATGAATTTTCAATCCTTTCTTGTGTTGTTTGCTCTATCTTGATCCTTCATTACAATTTTAGCAATTTGTGCATGATTTGTGTTACATTTTTTATAATCTATGTCAATCTGTAGAAATAGATGTTCACCACTCCTTTGGTGTATCACCTTGTTAGTTTAGTTTTATCTTCTTTTCTTTCTATCCTTGTCTCCTTGGAAGAATTAGAGTAGGATTTTGAGTTAAACCTCTACAAATTTAATGTATTCATTTGATCAAAGGATTAGAGGAACCATCCTTCAATCTAGAGAGTTTTTTCCCATTTTTGCAAGTCCCACACTTGGGGAAAAGATTCCATGTTGTGCAATCACCCTAAATGACCCAAGTCTCACTTGCAGATTTGAAGGTCATTTAGGGGGTGCTATAAATTTTCACTAACAGTTTTTACATGCCCGATGGGACCTTACAGGTCTTCATTTTTATTACAACAAAGATTATGTGCATTTGATGTAATTTCCTTGCTTAAAAAAAGCTCTGATTTGCACATCTGGCAACTCCAAAGGGATAAAATCAACTGGTTTCAGTAGTCCAAGTATGAAGATTCATGAGAAGGATCCAATCAAGGTCAAGGGCCAAAGAATAGGGATTTTTTGAGTATATGTAATTATCCCTAGGAAGAAGAGAGAGGGGAAGAAGAATTCAAAGGTCTCCATCTCCACCAAACAAAACTCTATCAACTCCTCCACCTGGTAGACCTTTCACCCAATCAACAAGGGTTCTCAGGCCAATCAGAATGGCACAACCCAACCCTTATGTCAACTTCACTGGTAGCAACCCACTTGTTCTCAATGCACAAAACCCAGTTCCAGTTGTAGCATTGAAGAACATCCCATACTTTACTGGGGAAAATCATACCACTCTTGGTGATCATGTCAAAGACATTGCTAATGTTTGTGTAATCCATGAGATTTTTGAGATGTAAATTTCTATCAAATTGTTGGCATCTTCATTCAAAGGGAAACCTTGCAATGGTTCATGAGCCTTGGGGTAGGATCTATCCAAAATTGGAACCAATTGTGCATAGCTCTCCATTATCATTTTGGAGAAAAGGGAGATAATTTGTCTCTATTGGAACAACTAAAAACTATCAAGAGAGCTCCCAATGAGCAGCTAAAAGACTTCAATTTCAGATTTCAAAGGACATGGGATAGAATCCTAGTGATAGTAAGGCCAACAGCTGAAGGTGCTTTCTTATACTATCTCAAAGCTTTAAATTCTGATGTTTCTATGTTAATCCAATCCATGAGAGGTGCAAATATACCTGAAGCTTATAGCATCACCATTAGGGTTGAGAATTGTTTGATCCAAGCTGGTAAACTGGTGCCTAGGCCTCCTATGCCCTTATATCCAAACTTGAAAAGCCCAAGCACTAGTCAAGCACCTACTTTAGCTCCTATTCCCACTCCTAGAAATCAGCATTCAAATGAAACTTCTACTTCATCCTCTAGTGCTTCAAATGAACTTCAAGAAGTCATGAAACAATTACAAAATTTAGGAAATGAGCCGGTTACACTCAAGAGGTAGCAAGCCGAAACTTTTAGACCTTCTTATCAGTTTCAAACTTAGCCTAATAGGCAACCGTATTAGCCTAATAGCTCATCCAACCTAGCTGCAAAACAAAATCAAGTAAGACCTTTTTCCAACAGACCTTTTCTACCCTATAACCCCAATGTTGCATCTACCTAGAAAGCCTTAGTACCAGTGAAAAATAATATAGCTCAAGAGTATGATTGGTGTTTCCCATGCAATGAACCTCACAACCATTCTATGTGCTTTAATGGTACTTTGAACCAAGATTTGATGGTGAAAAAAATTGGCGTAGAGAGTGAGGTGAGTCAAGAAGCAAACCAACAACAAGGAACATCTCAGCAAAATACAACTCCAAATGAGACTACACTTGTGAATTTGCAAGCTGAAGATTTTTGTGGTATGAATCAAACAATTTCTTAGAATGTAGCAGCTAACACATGGTCAAATTGGAGGAATATTGGTGAAGGTCAGTCATTAGCTCTAGGTGATCCATAAACTTCCATCACTCCACAAAGTGTTGGCAAGCAAAATGCAGTTCCAAATGTGCAAGCATAGCCCAAGCCACCTTCTAGACCAGCTCAAATGCCAACTGTTACAGCCCATGTACAAGAAACAAATGTGCAAGCTAAGGGGCAACAAAGATATGTTTCATCCCCATTTAACATCATTGAACAAATGAAGAAGACAAATTTGAATATATCTATGTGGGAATCACTATCCATCCCAGGCTAAAGGGATCTACTACAAGCTGCCATGAAGAATTGGTCAACTTCAAATCAGCAAGCTCATATGCAAGAGAAGGTACTCACAAATGTTGCTCAGCCTAAGGGGAAGCTTGGAGGACAGCAAGGTAAAGTTTTGAAGCCCCCTCCATTCTTTGTTTCATTGATCATTGGGGATTAACTAGTACACAATTGTATGATTGATTTTGGGGCAAGTAGTTCTGTGATGCCCAAGCAAATTGCTGATCAGTTGGGCCTCCAATATGAATTCATATCCAAAGGGGTGGTGCAACTAGATGGGACAGCAGTAACAATAGTAGGGGTAATTAAATATTTGAGCCTCACTTTACATGCATGCCCCAATGTCACTGTTTTGTAAGATGTGTCAGTGATAGATTTACCACCACTTTTTGCCCTATGTTTGTTAAGGGATTTCATAGCTAGAATTGGAGGCTATTTATCTGCTGATTGGTCACACATGTTGTTTCAGACCAAATATGGAACTAAGGCCACAATCAGGTCCAAACCTATTGCAAAATTTCACATTGAGCCTCATACTCCAAGCCCAATCAATGCCAACTGTTCAACATTTGATCAAGAGGATTATCCAGGCACAGATGAAGATGACACCAAAGTTGGAAGCATCCTAGATTTGAATCTTGATGAATGGGCAAGCAAGGTACATGCTTTTAATCCCTACAAGGAAATATTGGAACTTGAACTAGGAGTTTATTACATGCATGAAGAAAATCAGCTATTCCTAGCATCACCAAGCTAGACCATAAAGATGACAATGAGGTATGGCAGCTATTCTTTGATGGATCAAGAAGTAGACAAGGTGTAGTGGGGGAGCTATGCTTATTTCACCTCAAGGCATTAAGTATTATTCAGCTTTTAGATTTTAGTTTGCATGTTCTAACAACACTGCTGAATATGAAGCTTTGATACACAGATTGCATTGGTCAAGAAAGAGAGGTATCAAAAACTTACAAGTCTTTGGTGACAGTGAGCTGATTGTTAATCAAGTTAAATGGCAGCACACTACCAAGAATGATCTCCTCAAGAGTTATAAGAATAGGGTGTGGGACCTCATTGAGTGTTTTGAAGGCTTTGGCATCAACTCCATCCCTAGGAGAGAAAAGCAAACTGCTTATAGGCTTACAGCAGTTTCAGCAGCCTTTGATTTTGTGGAGAGTATCAAGGAATATAAATTGTAGCCAAACATTCATGTGATTATAAGGCCATTAGTACCAGACAATAATGTAAGTTGGCAAGTGTTTGAAAGTGACCAACAAATCATCAATTTCTTACAAGAAGAAGCTGAGTTTTCAGCCAAGAATGAGGAAAAGTTTAAACAGCAAAAGGGTGATCAAGTGGTACAGTTGAGAACCTACAAACTTCCAAAAGGACTTGTCACTTTGGAGTCCATATTTAATCCTAATGATCAATTTAAGAAGGAGAAAGAAAACATCCAAGTCAGGGGAGAAGATTCAGTGCCCATCTTGGTGGGAGAAGGCAAATCACTTCAAATTGGTAAAGTGGCAACCACACAAGAAAGGCATGAGTTCATGCAACTTTGCCAAGAGTTCCCAGATATATTTTCTTGGAGCTATGAAGACTTGAGAGGTTTTAATCCCAAGCTAGCTCAACACATGATATAATTAGATCTAAGTGCTAAACCCATCAATCAAAAAGAAAGACCGGTCAATCCACACACTGAGCCTCTCATAAAGAAGGAATTGAATAAGTTGATAGAGGAAAGTATCATATTTCCCATCAAGCATTCAAGTTGGGTTGCAAACTTTGTTCCATTTAGAAAGAAGAGTGGAGAAATCATATTGTGTGTATACTTTATCAATTACATGCTAGAATGGACTCTATGAGAAGATCAAGACACCTGGCTCAAACCATAAATTCCAAGAATGTGAATATCAAGATACATATATGGCTCAAACAATGAAAATTAATCTAAGGCATGAAAAATAAAAATTTAGTGGGCAAGATAAAAAGTTAGTGGATGGTGTACAAAAGGAAGATGGTTTAGTATTGCATTTGATTGATGAAGCTAGAATGTTGAAGAACACGTCTATGAAAGGACACAAAATATATAGATGAAAGCTGAAGTTAAAAAATAATGATGTTTAGAGATTGAAGAAAGTTTATTTTCAATGTGGATTCAAGTGTGATAGAAAGATGAAAATAATGGTATTTATATATTACAGTGAAGTAACTTACAGAGTAAAAAAATGAAATCCAAGACTACATGCAAGGGAGTAGCATATGAAGTGTATTTGTACATGTGAAAGGGAGTGAGCTAATATAGAGAAGAAAAGGTAGAGACTTTTGGCAAGTGAGTAATTATTTCATGGTTCTACAATATATACAAAGGGAGATAGCCTAAGAAAATACTGAAGAACAAATAGGAATGGTTGACTGAGAGAACATGAGAACTATGAAAAAAATTCCAAGGAGATGAACACATATTGAAAAATTTTAAATGATACATAGTAAAATATGCAAGGTATTGTGTGATAATATAAAGGAAAGACATTGAATATAGTGGGAATTTAGGAAATTGTGCAAGTTAGTGAGTTAGAGAAGCTAAAATGAGTAATGCCTCAGTTTTGGTTTTGAATCAATAAGATACTAAACTAAACAATATTGAAGAGGGAATTAATAAAATAGCATAGCGTTGTTTTAATACAATAAAACTTTGTCAAGTAATGAAGAAGAAAAATTGACGAAATTTGACTGTCATTCAAAGTTCAAGTTTGACCATGTTATGTGGAAACATGTTAGGAGTTTGGAGGAGTAAGTCTCATAATGAAGAACTTAGGGAAAACCATAAGAATATCATCCTTCAAATCATAGTCAAATGATGGAGAGATTGAAATTGTAACTAGAATAAGTTTCATGAAGTGATTGTGGGTGTGAAAATAGGATTGCATAGCTGAGAACATTTGTTTAACAGGGAACCAGGAAAATAGTGGTTTGGGGGAAAAACTGATAAGCCGAAGTTGAGTAAAAACGTGTGCAAATCTAGTGTCACTATCAGTTGTATGAGACAATAGTTTCAGTGTGATAGAGATATTGAAAAATTATAAGTAACAGCTTAGCATATAGGGGGTTGTAGCCTCCTTGTAAGTAGTAGCTTACTAAGGATTAGTTATAGTTGGTTAAATTATAGGGGGTTGAAGCCTCCAGACTAAGTCTTAGGTTAGTCAAACTTAGGAGTTACATCTCCAGGTTGAGTAGAATGTCAACCATGAAATCAAGGTAACTGATATAGGGCAATTTGGTCCTAATCCTAATTATTGGTTTCAGTGGTTTTTTCCCAGTTTGGGTTTACCACATTAAAATTGATGTCTCTATGGGTACTTCCTTGTTAATTTTTTTGGTGTGTTTTTATGTGCTAATCATAGCTAATTTGATAAATTAAATTTGAGATGACACTGATTCACCCCCCTCTTAGTTTCCAAGTTTCTAACAATTGGTGTTAGAGCGTGGTCATCCTGAATTTAGCATGGTCATCTTGATTCACCTCCTTGGTCTCCTTCACATAGGTGCATGTCGCCTCCTTTTTCTTCTTCACATAGGTGCTCATCACCTCCTATTATTCCTTCACATGTACATTATTAGTCTCATTCATCCCTTATATCGGTGTATGGTCACACGACTTTATCTCTGTAAGCATCGGGTAGAGGACCCTTACCCTTCACTTTTTTTGGACATCTTACTCACCGTCATACACTCGGGTGTATCATGCTTACTCCCCCCTCTTATCATCATCAAGTGTCTTTCATTTTTACTATCACGCTCCATGCTCTACATCTAGTCTTTCTCATTCATCATACATACATTGACACACCTCTTATATCGTCATTACCCTATGACACACTCTTATGTTAAGGGTCACACTTGATTGTTGAGGGCATACTACATTCATGAACCTCACACACTACACATTTCAAAATTCATGATACATCTTCCTAGTATTCTATTCTCACACAACATATTACCCTATGACACACTTTATTTCCATGGTTCATACTTGACTACTAAGGATCTAAATCCTAAATGAACCTCACCACATTCACACTCTTTACGCTTTTTACTTCATTGATATATCTATCTAGCATAAACATTTCAAAAAAATTCATACATGAACCTCATCTCATACATTCTCATCCACATACACTTGTGGGGAATGATGCTCTTATCACATTCACATTGCATACCATTCCATATCATTCATACACAACATATTGCATATCTTGGTTGCATCTATTCTTACTTGTTTATACTTAAATATACACTTTGCTTACTATGTTAGTTGGATATTATGTATGTCATTATCTTTTCTATATACAAATGTGTGTTCACTTGTTCTCTAGTTGTGAATGTATTCTTGTTATAGATCCTCGCGTACAACATTTATGCTTAGCATTATACCTCTTAGTAGTCCCACCAAGGCTCCTAGGGTCATCTACTTTCTTACACACTACAGGTGTTATTGTTTCATTTTATACTACATGTTATTCTTACTAGCACACTACTATATCGATATATACACATCTTGACAAAAAAAATTATCTTTCTAACATGCTAACAAGTGCTTCATGTGTAGCATTATCTTTCTAGGAACTATTTTCCACCATGGTTTTTTGTTACTTTGATGTATATTGTTTTCAATTTTCTTTCATTATATGTCATTTTTTAGGGCTATGCCTTATGTGTTGTTTGATCATTACTTATATGTTTTTGGACGCTTCAGCCCTGATTGTCTTATGACATTATGAGCGATGTCCCAGGTTTGCAACCCACTTTTCTTAGTCTACATTGTCTTCTTACTTGTTATATTACACTTTGTATTCTATATGCATACTTGTCTTGATTGCACTAACACATGTTACTAGCCACTTTTCATGTGCCTTGGTTTCTACCATGCACATTTCCCTCCCCCCTGTAGGGTATTAGTTTCAAATCAGCATATGGTCCTCTCCTTTTGGCCGCATCCTCCTACCAACGTTGCATGTACCCCAAATGAGGGGGGCATACATTTGGTGAATTATTCACCCCATACAATAGCTCATAGCTTCAGTACAAGCCTACATAGTATAGGAACATAATAGAGTTACACTCATAGAATGGCCCAAATTCTAACTCGGTTCCTTAGTTTAGTACAACCACCAACGCCCAAATATAAACACTAGCTCTTGGGTGCTCCTGACCTTTCCTAGGCACCTATGACCAAGGGGAAATTATAATTAATTTCTTAGATTGACACAATCAATAACATTTTAGTGAGAAGATTTCATAATATAGGAACAGTCCTCCAGCAATCAAAATGAATTATATCTCCTTTTTGTACTTGGATCGAACTAAAACAACACTGAACAAAGAAGGATCACACTATCTGCAATGGTGTATAAATTCGGTAAGTAGTCAGGGATGGATAATAACACTAGACCTTTCTCCCCAACACTCTTCTGTCATGGTGTGAGATCACCCAAAAAACTCATACTTGATGTGAGATTGCCCAAAAAACTCGTTCTTAGCATGAGATTACCCAAAAACTCGCACTTGGCATTAGATCACCCAAAGAAATCGTTCTTAGCATGAGATCACCCAAAAACTTGCTCTTGGCATGAGATCACCTAAAAAGTTTCTCTTTTACAGAATTTTCAAAACATTTTCTATCCTTTTTACTCGTTACAGATCAAGTGCACACTTTCCTTTTTACACCTTTTTACACTTTTTTACATACTTATGCAAACTTTTTCATATACACATATTTGACTACTTCTTTTCTCTTCTTTTGTAGGGTTCATCCTTAACACGCAACAAGAAGCAGCACTTCATCAAGCTATAACAACAATAGGTATAACACGGTACAACTCATACACTTCACCCCTAGGGTCACTTCCTCTTCCTTAGCTTCCACGCTTCATTTTTTTATCACTCCATGATTTTTCTTATCTCTCCAGCATGTTTTTTCCATCGATCTTCATAGTTATCAGGTATGCATCTCTTATCTAGTTTATGTTATCAAGTATTCACTTAACAACATAAAGTGGGGGAAAATTTAGACGCAAAATCACGCACTTGTGTACATTTCTAGTTCCTAATCTTATACCACTATTCATATGATTCCTAAGCAAGAAAAATAGTAATTGACAACTATCTTTTGCCTTTTTCTGTGTTTCTTATTTTCTATTTGGCCTTTTAAACTGTACAACCTAGTCTGATATTCATTGTTTTGTCTTTCTTGACTCTGGACACCAGTGCCCAAGGGCCCCCGTCCCCTCTGGGCACCCCTAACCTCTTTGTATGTTACTCACCCCTTTTTGTCATTTTTATTTTTTAGGCATCTTATTTCCTTATGGGTCGGCCTTCTAGTTCTCAATTGTGAAATTCAAACAAGGAAATCATATAAATACAAAGCTATGTGACCATAATAAAGGAACAAGCTCTAAGCATCCATTATCATCTCCTATGGTTTCATCTAAATGCATCTAAGAGCATTAAAGGCATTCATCTAGCACTTATATAAGGGACAAGGGGCTGAATTTTTTGCATACACACATAGGATGGGAAGTTCATTTTTTCATCCACACATCTACTTACATTGGTACATCTAGCTATTGTTTGTTATTACATGCACTTATAGCTTTCCTAGACTACCAACCCATCCTCCAATTTCCTCAGATCCGGTTCCAAATGTCTGAATGTGGTCCTCCATGTGAGAATGCTTCTCCACGCCTGACCTCTCCACCGTATTCCATGATGTTCTTCTAGAAGATTCCATCACAAGCATGCTCCATCCTGGGCCAACCTGTCGCCAAGCTAGCATCTTATCCATGCGGAACAGGGTCATGCTTTTCATGTGTTCTACTCTAGATGTCCAAAATGACTAATTCTTGATCCTTTCATGCGTTGCGCGTGCTACATGCTTTTTTATACCCTTCTCTTGTGTGCTTTTTCCTTGCACGCCATTCCATAACTGGTACCTTGCACACCTACATGCCTTCATACTTGGCCAATATTCAGGGGGTCCAACATCACCCCACACTACACCTATTCTCCGTTCACAGAAACAATCTAATTATCCAAGAATGTAGGCTTTCTTAAAGAACCAAGGTGTATTCTGAAATTTTGTACAAGAATAAAGGAATGAAAGAATAGGGTAAGAATGAAGAATAAGGAGGCATCAATTCAGCAAGCTAGGAAAATCCCTCCGTAAGTCTCCCTCCAGCTTGTTCCAAATGTCGACCTCACTCTGTGCCTTCTGACAGAGGTCACTGACTAGGATGCTCACCTTGTCAAAATTCGGGCCAATTCCTTAGGCACCCAAAGTGTCCACAATCTTCTCAATCTCCTTGCCTAGGTCTTCAAGTGTTTCCATCCTCCTGGTAATCTGAGGATATAGTTCTTTCATTCGGGCCTTGATTGAGCTCCTTAAAGCTTCAATCGCCTCAGATTTTCTTTCCACTTCGGCAAGAACCTTGTCCCTTTCTGCCCTGTTTCCCTTGTTCTTCTCCTGGAATTCCTTCAACTCTGCTTCAAATGTGGTGACCAAGGAGCTTGCTACCTTATCCCTGTCTGCACAGGTATCGTATGTGGCCTCAGCAGATTGGGTAGTGACTTTAACTTCCACAAGCACCTAGTTGTACTCCATAACAAACACTACTACCTTCAATTTATCTTCCTCCTTTAAGTGTGCGACCATTTCTTATGCAGACTCCAGGGCCAAAGGTTTTCTCTCCATAGTGAGGATGTGTGTTAGATCTTCTATACATTCCAGAAGGGATGAGCATTTTTTTGTGAGTGGTGCTAATTCTAGGTGCTTTAAATGGATGGTGCCCTTGATAGACTCCATTTTCTTGTATACTTCCAGCACCTTTATCTTTTCTTCTTTTAACTCATGCCTTAGTTGTGCACTGATTAGTTCTTCCTGCTTCAAGCTCTGGGTCTTCTCCACCAGCTCCTCCTCTTTCTCCCCTAGTTTCTCCTCCAGTACTCTTATCCTATCATTTTGCACGAAGATCCTAGCCTCTATCTTTACCGCGACCTTATTGAGCGTGTTACAAACTTACTCATCCGAGATTTCCTGGGCATTCACCAAGGGATTGGCTCCCCTAGAATGGTACTGTGATGATCGCTCCTTGGTAGACTTTGAATTCTGGCTCATCAATGTGGGACTCAAATGCCCAAGAGAGCATCTTCTTCATTCTGGGGTATGTTCCCTTCTCAAATGACCCCATGGCTAAAATCCTTTCTGTGGGTACCATGCTCTAGAACCACGCGTGTAGTACCTTCTTAGATTCATTGATGTAGCCCATTACTTGTCTTTATTCTATATCAAGGGCCCTCCTACCTGATCGTGTGCCTTTAAGGAAACTCACTATTAGAGTGGGACCTTCTCCCATGCTACCATGCTCCTTATCAGTGTTTTCCTCTCATTCCTCCAGCACTATGTCAGTGTTGCACTCAAACTCTTGGTCTACCAGGCCTTTGAGCATTCTCTTTGCTTCTCTCTCTACCACCTCAGTGATCTACTCTTTTTTGAAATTTATAGCTCCCTACTTCTCCCTGGAAACCTCCTCATTCCCCTCCATGTCTTTGGTGCCTTCCTCATCCTATGTACTCTTGCACTACATGAATACGAACTCTTTCTTATCTTCTCTACTCTCCTCTCCTACGTCATACACGCTGAACACATGTGGCTCCTGATCTTTCTCATGATCTTCCTCCTTGCTCTCATCTTCTTCACTCTCACCTTCTCTTTTCCCCATGTACTTTTCCAAGCTGTCGATCTCCTTCGAGTTAGCTTCCTCTTCCACCCTCTACTTCTTCTTGAGAGGTGTCTCCTTGATGGGGGATTCGGCCTCTTCTTCTTCCTCAAGCGACTCTTCCTTGATGAGTAGTTTCCTAGGTGCCTCCACTTCTGGTGTCTTTTCCTTCATCGGGGACTACTTACTCCGCATGTAAGTGCTTGGCTTGGCACTTGTTGTGTGCATGCTTAGTGTCTAAGAAGTCTATCCATTTGGTGTTTTATCTTCTCTTCCCATCTTCTTGGGTGCGGGCTTCTTCCTCTCCATGGGATCCTCAAGTATGGAGACTTTATTCTCTAGGTACGTGCCCTTTTCAAACTTTGGCCTTATACGTAGGTACACGTACGCTGCGGATCCTCCTGTAATGGGTAGTGTTATCGGCCATGTCATCTGGACCTCGTGTGACACATACCTTTCCACGTACGCACACTTGTCGCCAGGATAGTTTAATCTCTTCTGCATCTCTCAATGCTCCTGGTCTAGACTACCTAGTTCTAGCCTCAACTTATTTGATTCCTTAAATCTGTTTACTCACTCTTGGAAGTATTGAGTATTGAATGTGACAGGAAGTTTGCACCAAGGGCTCCATGCCTCATCTATCAGTTTGAACCTGCCTAGGAAAAAATGTTGATTGATAGCAAACTCAGCTTCCCCTTCAATGGCTGCTAGGATTTGTTCAAGGATTATCCACTCTACCTTGAACGTGTTCCTCAATCGCGTATACCATTTCTCCAGTCATGCCTTGTGGGGTGTCATCATTGTGTCACAGGCATACTTCTCAAATATCTTATTAGGAGAAGGATCCTAGATGGGGTACTCCCAAAAAAACTTGTCTGGTGCATCAGGCACTCCAATATCTGAAAATACAATGGTCAAGAGGATGTTTCTGAAGAGGATTTTGTCCCCCTCCTTCATGTAACTAACAATTTCCTCTGCAATGTAAGCAGACAAGTTGTATATAGTTCCTTCTACAATTTTTCTTTAAACATGTAGCCAAGGCTTATTGTTCTAGGTCCATCTCTCCTAGCCATTCAGCTTTGTTACCAGGTGCATGGCCATTTTCATCACGGGGTCCTTGATGTATGAAATGTCATAATACTGTGACCCCTTCTTACAGGCATATTCATTTATGGTCTCCTAAATTGCCTCCTTGTCACTCAGGTCATCCTCCAAGTTGTTTCCTTCACATATAAGGCCTGTGAAGTGAGAGATAAGCTGGGGATTGATGTGCATCTTGCACCCTACAAAGTGGAAGTAATCCTCATGTACCCGTGACATTAACCATTGACACATGCACTCTAGTTTTCCAAAATAACGCAACTCATAGAGTTGAGTAATCATGTCTTCTCCATTTTGACCTTCACATCATCATTTTAGATCGGCAATCCCTCTGGTGTTCATTTACTTGTGGGGTGTACTAATTCTGGTGCCATATCCTTCTTTATCATGTTTTTTCGGTGGTTATAATCACTTACAAGCACATTTCTCAGGTGGTATTCCCACTCCTTACCCATCATCACCCCATCTAGGTATTACATCTTTGCATACCATTCTTCATTTGTGTTCACATCATATTCTTGTTTTTTGGCCTTGCCCTTGACCTTTCCTTTCTTGGGTGCCATTTTCGAGGTCTTCTTATCACTCCACTCCCTCCTTTTTACTCTGTCCTACTTCTTCCAATCTCTGGTCTCAAATCCATGATATAAATCTCTTGAACCCGTGCCCTAGTTTGTCAAACCCTAACTGGGATCAAAATTCCACAAGACAGCGCCTCCTCACAACTCTTTTCACACCCGTGTAACCCCTTCATTCTGGTTTGCAAACTCAAACTAGTTGCTCATGCTTCAATCTCGCAGATCTTTCTTCACACGATCAAATCTGGAAACACTAGTTTATAAAACTCACTCTTTTCTCTATTTTGCAAAGTGAAAATGAAAGTGCCTTAACCCTTTACTTATAGTTTTTTCTCTTTTTGAACATTAAATGCTACTTCATCTACCACCGTAATTTTTTCATTTAATACAACTTTTTCAAATAAATCTTGTCTTCAATGATTTCACTCATGCGCCCAACCTACACAAAAACTCCTCCAACCTTCTAGCACGCAACCAATCCAACATGACAGGAGACTCTTGCATGCGCGTAACCTGTGCCAAAGGCTCTTCTATCCTGATTCTTGCTCTCGCCTACCTCATGTTGCTTAAATGTGCATTCTCCTCCTTAGTACATGGGATATACAAGTAGCTCTTATCTTGGCACCAACCATTCTTCTTCCATATTTTCTCCTCATACACCTCTTTCAACTGAGCCATTCAACAGGGATTTTCAACACAACTTTCTTGGCACTCTAATCATGCGCTCCTTCACATTTATCCAACCCAGACTTAAAATAATGTGTGTTCCTCTACGCACTCACAAATTCTCCAAAATAGAAATAAGGTTACTGGTGCCCAAGGTGCAAAACAAAACAGCAACGTGAAAGGGAAACACAAGAAAGGAAAATACATAAAGGAAACTTCTAAACTAACTGGAAAAACTACCTTATTTACAAACACCAAGAAGACTTATTTACAATAGGGCTTCAGCCTACTCCCATTAAAGTGTCTAGGAAACTTCATCGCATCCAACACTTGTAACTAGCATGGGCCCGAACCAAGGATGTACGAGATTATGTAAGGACCCAGCCAATGGACTTTCAACTTCCCAGGATGACACGGAAACTTAGAATCATATAGTAACACCATCTGCCCAACCTCAAACTTCTTGTTTCTAATGTGGTGATCATGCCAAGCCTTTTGTTTTTCTTTTTCTGTTGTTTGGCTTCACCTGGTGAGTGATCGTCTCTCATCCAGCTTCATTAACTCATCAATTATTTCTTCCAGCACTTGTTCATCGGCTAACCCTCCTGTGCATGTTATTCACAGAGAAGGTAACATAAATTCAATTGGTAAAATAGCTTCCATGCCAAACACCAACTGAAAAGGTGTGGCTTTGTTCAGCCTTTTATAAATTATCATATAAGCCCATAATACTATTGATACTTTGTCATCCCAATCTTGTCTTCTGACATCACAAATTTTGGTCAGGGTATGACTCAGTATTTTGTTGAAAGCTTCCACGGTTCCATTTACTTGTGGGTGATAGGGTGTAGTCTTGTGATGAGCTACCATGAACTCTGATAATAGGATCCTCATGGTATCATTCAAGAAATGCGTACCCCTATCGCTGGTCAAACTCAACGGGCATCCATAACTCATGATAATGTTCTCCCATAAGAACCTTACCATTGTTGTTGCTATGTAATCATTAGTAGGAGTTGCCTCTACCCACCTTTTTAGATAATCAATGCAAGTGATGACATAACGTGACCCAATCCTACGCATTGATGGCATGATGGGTCCTACAAAATCTATTGCCCATTTTTCAAAAGGCTTCACGTTAGGGATAGGGAACAAAGGCATTTCATCTCTCTTTCTTGGTTTTCCAAGGTGTTGACAATGGTCCCATGCTTTACAATAGTCTCTATAATCCTTTTACAGAGTTTTCCACCAAAAACCTACCATTAATATCTTACGTGCGGTGGCATCACCTACATAATGCCCACCCGCACTCCCTCTGTGTGCTTCCTCCATGATGGCTAGGTGATCATGCTCTAATACACACCTGCACAAAACTTCATCACGTCCCAACTTATATAAGTCTCCATTGATTAACATATAGGGTGTGGCGCATATGGCCAACTACTTTTTCTCTAAAGTCTTCATTCCTTCTGGTGCCACACCTTCCTTCAAAAATATTGCAATCTCTTCCAAGTCCAAGGGTGTGCACCGCAACCTAAATAGTTGTGTGTCTGGCATTGTTTCCTCAATAATCTGTGCATCCTCCCCTGAATCAATTCTTGACAGATGCTCAAGCCCACAATTGATTTTTCCAAGTTTTACTACAATGGTGAATTCAAATTCTTGAAATAACAACCCCCACCGACATATACACCCTTGTTGGACAGGATTGTTCACCAAATATTTTAATTCCATGTGATCGGTGTAAAACACAAAGGGTGTTGCTAGCAGATACTATCTAAAATTGAAAAGCACGTAGATCATTGACAATACCTCATGCTCATTTGTGGTATAATTCTAATCTGTTGGTGTCAACTTCCTGCATGCAAAACATAGAGGATGATCAACAATCCCTCACCTGGTTGTGCAAGAATTGCTCTAATGGCAGTCCCTGAGGCATCTACATGGACATGAAAGGGCTAGTCCCAAGAGGGAAAACATAAAATAGGCACAGTGATAATCCTATCTTTTAATGTATCAAATGCCCTTTGTTGCACCTCTCCCCAATGGAATTCACTTTTATGTCTAATCAGCTCCTCTAAAGGCACGGCGATATTGTTATATCCCTTGATAAATTTCCTGTAATAGTTCATATGCCCAAGGAATCCACGCATTATGCTCTGGCTAGTAGGCTTCCTTAACCCCATAATAACTACAACTTTAGCAGGATCTACCAGCAAACCCTCCTTACATATTATATGCCCCAATAAAGTCCCAAAGGGTGTAGCAAACACACATTTCTTAATGTTGAGGGATATCCTCAACTGCCTACACATCTCAAAGTTTAACCTTAAATTGTCACAATGGTCTTTAACCAAACCATACACTGTCTAATCATCAAAATAGACATGAAGAAACTTATGGATGAAGTCTTGGAATGCTTGCACCACCATGCACAAAAAGAAAGCAGATGTATTCTTCAACCCAAAGGGCATGACCATGTATGCAAAAATTCCCCACTCGGTGGTGAAGGTTGTCTTCCCTTGGTCCTCCTTTATAATTCAAACTTGGTGGTACCCTAAAAATCCATCCGTAAAGGAATATATTTCATGTCCAATGACTCCTTCCAAAATTTCTTCAGTGAAGGGGGTCAGAAAGGGATCAATGACACAAACTATGTTCAATTCCCTATAATCCACATAGATCCTAATCTGCCCATCCTTCTTGATGTTGATTACCATCAGACTTATCCACTTTGATTCCTCCACTACCTCAATGATCCCAGAAGCTACCATTTTGTTTATCTCGTCTTTAACCTTCACATGCAAATTGGGATTCACCCAGTAGGGTCTTTTCCTAACAAATCACACACCATCCTTCAGTTTTATCTTCATCTCCCCCAAGGAATGGTGAACACCTTTGAGCTCATAGTACCCGTCTGGGAATAATTCCTCAAATTCACGCAATAGATCAATGATCTTAGATACTTCCTTCTCTAACTAGTAATCTCCAATAATAGCTTCCATAGGTTCTTCTCCTAAATCGATGTTAACCTTCTTCATCTTTAAGGGCTCATGGTAGGTGTGCACGTGGGTATCTACATTGTCTACTACCTCGCACATCCCTACAGAATGGCTAACATCTAAGCTTTATGATTCCTCTCCATCAATCACATACACCATCTTTCCTTTTTATTTTTCCAAACATGTGCTCTCAAGATATAGATCTTCTGTTTCCTCTACTTCTTCAAAGCGCGCCCCCAATCTTGGTTCACCTAGTAATTCCAACAAACTATCTTCTGTTCTGGAACTCTCCCCCTTGGTAAGGTGCTTGATACCCTACAAGGCCTTATCAACTGATGGTTTGGTACTTTGATACTCAAATTTTTGAATAAGGTCATCCGTGAGATCTTTCCAATTCCTTGTCTAGCGGCGTGTCTCTGAATGAATATACCATGCACGTGTGTAACCCTGCAGTGTAGAATACAACTTGTGCACCTAGAGGGATGGTTGCAAAGATTATATGCCTTCTCTCTAGACCCATTCACAATCCTATATGTGGAAAGAGGTGAGCTCCTTCCCATGGCACTCCTTGATGATGGTGGGTATATTGCTCCTAGAAAATCTGACAGAGAGATCAATTATTACCTCGCGCCACTTTAAAAGGATCTCCTGATGTGTAGCCCACCACCGCGCTGCTATGCTGAGCAAGACATAACTTAACATCCCCCTCCATTCCTTCTCATCCTTCCACTAAGCTTCCACCTCCTGCAGAAAGATCTCTGGGAAGGCTCCTCCTGTATTCTTTGGCAGTTCTTTTCCTCTAAGGCACCTAACCATGCATGCCTTTGTTACCTTGGTCACTGACCCTCTCAACTGTCATCCCATTAATTCATAAGTCCCATGTGCCAAATTGTCACATGCCATACTTGTGGTATCACTCACTGACTGAGCATCTTCAAACTTGATAACCTCATTAGTATGGTGTATCATCTTAGGGTTTCTGATTGAGCACACATATATCCTATCCAGAACTTCTTCCCCAAACAGTTCAATATAGAGTGCCAACTTCCCATCAGCTAGGGGTATAATGACCCATTCCTCTTTGTTCTCAAAGTTGATGTACCCTTTGTTGAACTGAAGGTCCACATTGTTCTTGTAGCACCAAGGGCACCAATGTAGTTCTGGGAAATTGTCTGCCTCGACGAGCGCCAAGACTTCAAAGTCCCCAGTAAACTTGGCTCACTGGATAGTAATAGCTACATATTTTAAGACACCGATGGGCATTGCCTTAGTCTTTTTTTCCATATATAGCACATTTGAAGATGGTTGTAATGTGGTTCTTCCCATCTAATGTCATGCATCCAAAGTTAGAACATTAACCTCTACACATGTGTCAATGAGGATGTTGCTGAGGAGCCATCCATCTACAACTACATTCAACGTAATCTCCTTATCATAGTTGAGGCTGTGAGGAGGAAGGTTCACATGCAATACCTTTCTCTCACATTCTCCTCCGACGCGTGGTACCTTCTCTCTCAACCATGATCCTAGTAAGGGAATGATATTCTCCTGCCTTAACATTTTACACACCTCCTTGACCTCATCCAAGTCATCCTTTTGCACGTCGACCCTCCTTCATTATTTCTCCTTCCTGGATTTCTCCTTTAGACATTGGATCTCCCCTTATAAGCTTTGAATAACATTCATGGTTTCCTGATATATCTCCTTTTGATGTGCGGGATCTGGATACTTTCCATGAATGACTTCCTCCCTTGAAACCAAGTTCTTCTGTCTTGGTACCTCTCTTGCATGTGTGGCTTCTGTCCTTGTTGTTACCAAGATAAGATCTAAACCTGTATCCCGTGCTACCCGAGGCATCCATTGTATGTCTTCCTTCTTGATACTGACCATTGCAGTGCCCTTGTCCTTCCGGTGCTGCAGATTCATATGCTCAAACAATTCCGGGCACTCCTCATACTTATGTTTTTTTTTGCATCACGAGTACTACAATAGGTTTGGGCATTCCTATTTGTAATGTTCTATAGATCCACAGTTGAAATAGGTTTCGTATGGTAACTGTTATCCAAAATTCACCCCCTAGAGTAAATTTTGCTAACATGCATTGAATTCTCAAGCCCCAAGCAAATTGATTGATTCAGGGCAAAAAAATCATGTTCCCAGGGTCCCCTCAGATTTTTTTTTAACTCTCCTGTCCAGGTTGAAAAGAGAAAGTTCTGAGAAAAGGTGAAAAAGTTGCAAAAGCAAGCTTGGGCCAGAAAAAATCATGAAAAATGTCTAAGTCCTATTCCTCGCAACAGTTGGGACGTGAGGGACATCTAGGTGCGAATCGGCTGAAAGGCAGCCAGGCAGTATGCAGAGCAAAGGAACATCCGGGCCGTTGGGACACGTGGGACTCAGAAAGCCGGTTCGGCCAAAGGAGAAGAAAATCGACCAATTGCTTTGGGACATCCGGGACAAGAAGACGCGAAGGATGCGAACCGGCCGGTTCAGCCGAAACGGTAAACTTTCACACTGGGATAGTTGGGACAAAGGGATGCGTGGGACGCAGATAGCTGAAGGAGCCAAAATCCAATCAAGCAATGCCACATCATTAGCGGAATGAGGGACAAGGAAGCCCATTTCGGGCGGATCGGAGGTTTTTTGTCCCAAACAGTCTTGGGACATCCTGGATAAAAAGACGCGGGAGACGTGAAAGAGTCGGCAAACCCACGGACCAACCAAATCATGACACATGTCACAAGGAGAAAAGTCCAAAAGTTCAAAGGGTGAGGTTTCAAGCACTAACCCAAGCCAATAAAAAGAGGACATGTGTCCAATGAGGAAGGGAAGCTCGGAGCCCGGGAAGGAGTTAGAGAGTTTAGCAAGAGTTTTGGCTGAAAATCTAAAAGCAAAGGTCTTCCCCGCACCCCTGTCGACCAATCAATGCATGCCACGTGTCGTCCAGGTGGCAGAGCGCGGGAAAGATTTTCAAAACACATCTTCGCCTGTTTTGTGCCCTAAATCTTCAGATCTCCATATCTTTTGGTCTAGATCTCGGATTTGCACATTCTTTATATCAACGGAAAGCTGGTGAGATTCTCTACATGATTCCGAGGTCAATGTTGCATTTTGGTTTAGTTTGGAGAGAGAAAATTGAGAAAATGTCTCTTACACGTGGTAATGCCAGAAGTGACGCTTCAACAACCAGCTTTAATACAACAGACAGTTCACCGCTTCTGTTAGACAGTCTGTTGTTTTGCTGGGATTCGCCACTTCTACCATAATGAAATGAGTTAAATGCAAGAAATAAGTGGTTGGGGTAAATCTGACCTTCCTCTCTCTTCCCTCTCTCATTCTTCCTATATATTGTAAAGAGGGGCTTCTTTCAAAAGGTCGGACATTTTTTGTTTTGATCCTCCCTTCTCCCCTTTATCAGGCGAATTTGTAGAGTTCGAACCTCCCCATTTAGAACTGTAATGCGACTCTACCTCTTGGAATTTTGTAGTGTATTGTATCAATCTTTGGAGCAAGTAATGCATGTCTGTGGATGATTCTCAACCCTCTCTATGTTCATTTGCATCCTTCTGATCTTTCACTACGAATTTTGTTATCTGTGCATGATCTTGCATCACATTTGAATGGTCTGTGTTTATTGGCAAGATAGATGTTCTTCATTCCTCGGTGCATCACCTATGTTAGCATAGGTTTATTTTTTATGCATCTCCTTACCCTGTCTCCTTGGCAGATTAGATTAGACTTTGAGTGAACCCTCTGCATTTTTCGTGTGCATCTGAATAGAGTAATAGGAACCAGCATTCTCTGGAGATTCCTTTCTCATTCTTGCAAGTCCCACACTTGGAGAAAGGATTCAATGTTTTGCAATCACACTGGATGCCTAAAGATCAATTTAGAAACCTGATTTGCATCCAGGGCTGTTGTGATTTTGCATTAACAGTTTTGGCACGCCCGGTGGGACCCTATAGGTCTCATTTTTATTGCAGCAAGGTTGATGTGCGTCTGCTACAATTTTCTTTCTTATAAGAGCTATTATTTGCATATATGACGACTCCAAGGGGAAGAACCAACTGGTTCCAAGCTTAGGCCTGAAAACTCATGAGAAGAATCACCACAAGGTCAAGAGTTGGAGAAGAAGAAGTGCTGTTTGAATACCTGCAATTATCTCCAAGAAGAAGGCAAAGAGGAAGAAGCGATTCAAAGGTCTCCATCTCCACCAAATAGAACTCTCTCAACTCCTCCACCTGGTAGGCCTTTCATTCAGTCAACAAGGGTTTTAAGACCAATTAGAATGGCTCAGAACAACCCCTACGTCAACTTCACAGGAAGCATCCCACTTGCTCTCAATGCATAACATCCAGTTCCTATTACAGCCTTGAAGAACATTCCCTACTTCACTAGAGAAAATCAGACTACTCCAGGTGATCATGTTAAAGATATTACTAACCTTTGTGCAATTCATGAAATCAATGAAATGTAAGTGGCTGTCAAGTTACTAGCATCTTCCTTCAAGGGTAAAGCATTGCAATGGTTTAGGATCCTTGGAGCTGGTTCTATCACAAACTGGAATCAGCTGTGTATTGCACTTCATGAGCAATTTGGAGAGAAGGGAGACAACTTGTCTCTTTTGGAGTAGCTGACAACCATTAAGAGGGCTCCTAATGAGCAGCTGACCGATTTCAACTTCAGATTTCAAAAAAATTGGGAGAGGATTCCAGTGGTAGTCAGGACAACAACAGAAGGTGCTTTTCTCTATTATCTCAAAGCTCTAAATTCTGATATTTCTATGTTAATTCAGTCCATGGGAGGCATAACTATCCCTATGGCTTATAGCATTGCCATTAGGGCTGAAAATTGTTTAATCCAAGCTGGAAAACTTGCCCCTAGACCTCCCATGCCATTGTTTCCAAGTTTAGAGAGCCCAAACACCCATCAAGCACCTAATTTGGCTCCTTCTCCCACTCCTAGAAATCAGAGTTCAAATGAAGCTTCCACTTCATCTCCAAGTGCCCCAAATGAGCTTCAAGAGGTCGTGAAGCAATTGCAAAACCTAGGCAATGAGTTGGTTACTCTCAAGAGGTAGCAGGCCCAAGGTTTTAGAACTTCTTATCAACCTCAAGACTCAGCCTATTAGGCAGCCATACCAACCACAAAGGCCACCTAATCCTGCTGCAAATATGAATCAAACAAGGCCTCTTGCCAATAGACCATTCCAGCCCTATAATCCAAATGCCATATCTACCTCTAAGGCATTAGTGCCAACACAGAACAACATTGCTCAGGAATATGATTGGTGCTTTCCATGCAACGAGCCTCATAACCAATGCATGTGTTTCAATGGTGCTCTCAATCAAGCATTGATGGTGACAACTACTGGATTGGGGGGCGAGGGTAGTCAAGGAAACAACCAACAACAAGAAACATTCCAACAACAATCAGCCCCAAATGACACCGCATTAGTGAATTAGCAAGTAGAGGATTTTTGTGGCATGAATCAAATACCCTCTCAAAGTGTTACAGCCAACACAAGGTCAAAGAGGAGAAATTTGGGTGAAGAACAGCCATTAGCCCCAAGTAATTCACAACCCTCTACCACTCCACAAGCCGCTGGGAAACAAAATGTAGTTCCAAACACGCAAGGGGCACCTAAAACAACCCCTAGGCCAACCCAAATGCTAGTTGCTGCTACCCACATGCAAGGAGTGAATGTGTAAACCAAGGGACAATAAAGGGATACTTCATCTCCATTCAGTATCATTGATCAGATGAAGAAGACAAACGTCAATATATCAATGTGGGAATCCCTATCTATCCCAGGCCAAACAGATCTACTGCAAGCTGCCATGAAGGACTGGATAACTTCGAATAAGAAAGATGCAAGACAAAGTTCTTACGAATGCTGCCCAGCCTGAGGGAAATCATGGACGACAACAAGGTAAAATGTTGAAGCCCCCTCCTTTCTATGTTTCATTAATCATTGGAAATCAGCTAGTACATAATTGCATGATAGACTCCGGGGTAAGTAGCTTTGTAATGCCTAAAAAGATAGCTGATTAGCTAGGGCTCCAGTATGAAATAACATCTAAATGGGTAGTGCAGCTAGATGGGACAGCAATAGCAACAGTTGGAGTGATTAGAAATTTGAGTCTTACCTTGCACTCATGTCCAAATGTTGTTGTTTTACAAGATGTATCAATCATATACCTTCCACCACTCTTTTCCCTTTGCTTGTCAAGGGAATTCACAGCCAAGATTGGGGGGTATTTGTCTACTGATTGGTCACACATGCTATTAAGAACAAGATATGGAACTAAGGCCACAATCAGATCCGAACCTATTGAAAACTTCCATATTGAGCCTTACACTCCAAGTCAGATTAATGCCAATTGCTCAGCATTTGATCAAGAAGATCACCCCAGCACTGACGAAGCTGACACTAAGGTTGGGAGCATCCTGGATCTAACTCTGGATGAATGGGCAAACAAGATACATGATTTTGATCCCTATCAAGAAGTAGAAGAATCTGACGCTAGGAGTTTATTGTTTACATGAAGAGAATCACCTCTCCCCAGCATCACCAAGCCAAGATCATAAAGACAAGAATGAAGTATGGAAATTGTTCTTTGATGGGTCAAGGAGTAGACAAGGTGCAGGAGGAGGGGCTATGCTCATTTCACCACAAGGTATAAAGTATTACTCAGCCTTCCGTTTTCAGTTTTCTTGCTCAAACAATACAGCTGAGTATGAAGCCTTAATTCATGGACTGCACTAGGCAATGAAGAAAGGCATCAGGAATTTACAAGTATTTGGTGATAGTGAGCTGATTGTAAACCAAGTCAAAGGAAAAAAATGCTGCCAAAAATGATCTATTGAAGAACTGCAAAAATCAGGTATGGGATCTTATTGAAGATCTTGAAGCTTTTAGCATCAATTCCATCCCAAGAAAAAAGAATGAAGCTACTGACAGGCTAGCAGCAATTGGGGCTACGTTTGATGTTGTAGAAAGTACCAAAAGTGAGAAATATCAGCCGCATATCAAATTGGTTGTGAGACCAGCTATTCTGGATAACAATACAAGTTGGCCAGTCTCGAGAATGATCAGTAGATTATTAATTTCCTACAAGAAGAAGCTGAGTTCTCCGCCAGGAATCAAGACAAGCTGCATCAGCAGTATGGTGACCAAGTGGTGCAGCTGAGAACTAACAAATTACCAAAAGGCCTCATAACCTTAGAGTTAATCTTCAACCTGAATGATCAGTTCCGGAAGGAGAAAGTGAACATTCAAGTAAAGGGTGAAGATTCAGAGCCTATTTTAGTGGAAGAAGGCAAGACATTACAAATTGGCAAAGTAAGTACTCCACAAGAGAAATCTGATTTTGTTCACCTTTGTCAAGAGTTCCCAGATTTCTTTGGTTGGACTTACAAAGATCTAAGAGGTTTCAACCCAAAGTTGGCACAACATACTATTGAGTTGGATCCAGAATCCAAGCCTGTCAGGCAAAAGCAAAGGCCAGTGAATCCCCATATTGAACCTCTCATGAGAAAAGAGTTAAGCAAGCTTATTGAGGCCAGTATCATCTTCCCCATCAAAAACTCAAGTTGGGTTGCAAACTTGGTGCCAGTGAGAAAAAGAAATGGAGAAATCAGACTATGTGTTGACTTCAGAGACTTGAATAGAGCCTCCCTCAAGGACCATTACCCACTCCCTTCCATGGAGCAAATATTGCAAGTTGTAGCTGGTTCAGAAAGGTTCTCACTACTTGATGGCTACTCAAGCTACAATCAAATTATGGTGAAGGGAGAAGACCAATTCAAGACATCCTTCACAACCAAATGGGGCACATATGCTTACAGGAAAATGCCATTTGGGTTGTCCAACGCTGGTGCCACCTTTCAAAGGGAAATGGACATGGCATTCAAAGGTTTGATTAACAATGTGGTGCTGATCTACCTTGATGATATCACTATTTTTTCAAAGAATACAACAGACCACCTCTCTCATTTGAGACAAGTCTTCATGAGGTGTAGGAGATTTGGAGTGTCTTTGAATCCTAAGAAGTGCATCTTTCTTGCACATGAAGGAAAGTTGCTTGGCCATATTATCTCCAAAGAAGGATTAGCAATTGATCTAGAAAGAGTTGAAGCCATAAGAGCACTACCACTGCCAAGCCACAAGAAAGCCCTTCAGAGTTTCGTGGGAAGGATAAACTTTTTTCGGAGGTTTGTCCCAGATTTTGTAGCCCTTGTCAAGCCCATCACCAAAATGTTAAAGAAGAGCATGGATTTTAAGTGGACAATAGAAGGAAAGGAGAGTTTTGAAGCAATCAAAGAAGCTATCTCTCAAGCACCAACTCTCATCAACCCAGAATTCTCCAAGGATTTCATCCTCTATGCATTTGGAGGCGATGACACTATTTCTGCCATTCTGGTATAGCAAAACAAAGAAGGATTAGAACAACTAGTTGCTTTCTTCAGTCAAGGCTTGGAGGAATGTGAAACTAGGTACTCTTTCATTGAAAAGCATGTACTTGCAGTAATCAGAAGCTTGAAGAAATTCAAGCATTTAGTCTCAAACAACAAGGTCCAGCTATTCGTGTCTCATGCTGGTGTCAAGGACTTTCTCCTAAACAAGGATTTAAATGAGAAGAGGGTAGGTTGGATCACTCGGGTGATGGAATATGATATTGAAATCAGAGTAACCAAACTGGTTCATGGAAAAGGTTTGTGTGAGCATCTCGCTTCCAAACAACCAGACGGCTCAGAAGGTGAAGAAGATGTTGTCTTGGTACTACATGATGGTCAAGAATAGGAAAATGATGATGTGCCCACTCCCTGTTGGACCTATGCCCTCCAGAGATAAGAAAGACCCAAAAGAGACACTTTAGGTTGCAGGCTATTCCGTATGCCATTGTTGATGGAGTTTTGTTCAAGAAAGATGTGAATGGAGTGCTGCTGAGATGCATTAGCACAAATCAGATTCAAAGGGTGTTGGAAGATTTTCATGGTGGACAAGCTGGTGGCCATTTTGCACCAAGAGTGACAGCTCTAAAAATCATGAAGGCTGGTTATTATTGGCCTAAAATCTTCAGTGATTTCTATGCATGGATCAAGAGGTGTAAGAATTGTGCATTCTTCACAGGAAAAGAGAGACTTGCTGCCCTCCCATTACATCCAATCTTAGTTAACCAACCATTCATGCAATGGGGTTTGGACTTCATCGGAGTCATTAATCCCATTTCAATCCAAGGGCACAAATAGATTTTGATAGTCACAGACTACTTCACCAAATGGACAGAAGCAGTAGCACTCAAAGAGGAAAATGAGTCTAGCATCTTAGAATTTTATGAGGGAATAACGACCAGATTTGATGTACCTACTACAATAATCTCTGATAATGCATTGGCATTCATTGCATCTAGGGTGACTAAGTGGGCTGTCAAGAATGGTATTTACCTAAGCACTTCATCAAACTATTATCCTCAGGGTAATGGCCAGGCCGAGTCTACAAACAAGAACTTGTTGAGGATCATTAGGAGAACTCTTGATGAAAATCAGAGGTCTTGGCATACCAAACTAAAATCAGCCTTATGGGCTGATAGGATAACTCCCAAAAGATCCACAGGTAACTCTCCATTCAGGCTTGTCTACGGAAGAGAGGAAATCTTTCCCATGTCACTTGAGTTGCCAACATTGGAACTCATGAAGCAGCTAGAGTTGCTAGAGTTTGAGCCCATGGAGGTGAGGTATGCAGAGTTGATGGAGCTACAAGAGATCAGAAATCAGGCATCCCAAGCAATGGAAAAGGATCAAGCTTTGATCAAGAAGACCTTTGATAGGAATGCCAAAGATAGATCTTTTCGAGTTGGAGATCTAGTGTTGAAATGGGATGTGGAGAGAGAAAAATCGGGAAGGCATTCAAAATTTGATGCCATTTGGAGTGGCCCATACATGGTCACAAAGTGCACGGACAATAATGCTTTCTAATTGGCCTCATTGGATGGTGAAGAACTGTAGATTCCAGTCAATGGAATCTATCTCAAGCATTGCTTCTAGAGGGAAGTTCACTACCTCTGTAAATATTAGATTAGATTTTATTTCCTCCAAGTGCTTGTGCACATTGTTTTGCTATAGGTTAGTTTTGTTTTCCCTAAGTGCTTTGGCACAGCTTGCTGTCCATGGAGATGTTTTGCAGTCTTTTCTCCCATTAGGTGATATTCCATCTTCCTCCTTACATATTCTAAGTCAATTGGGATTATAAACTGAATGTTTGATAACTCCATGCCCAATGGACTGTTTTAGGCTACTGGTCTTTTCACCTAGCAGGCAAGTACCCCCACTGAGTCGCCAATTGTTCTCCAAAATACACCCCCCAGAGTAAATTTTGATAACATGCATTGAATTCTCAAGCCCCAGGTAAATTGATTGATTCAGGGAAAAAAATCATGTTCCCAGGGTCCCCTCAGATTTAAACTCTCCTGTCCAGGTTGAAAAGAGCAAGTTCTGAGAAAAGGTGAAAAAGTTGCAAAAGTAAGCTTGGTCTATAAAAAATCATGAAAAATGTCTAAGTCCTAGTCCTCGCAACAGTCGGGACATGAGGGACATCTGGGCGCGAATCGGCCGAAAGGCTGCCAGGCAGTCTACAGAGCAAAGTAACGTCCAGGCCATCGGGATGCGTGGGACGAGGAAAGCTGGTTTGGCCGAAGGAGAAGAAAATTGACCAATTTCTTTGGGACATTTGGGATAAGAAGACGCAAAGGATGCGAACCAGCCGGTTTGGCCGAAACGGGGAACTTTTACACTGGGACAGTTGGGACAAAGGGACATGTGGGACGCGGATAGCCAAAGGAGCTGAAAGCCAATCAAGCAACGCCACGTCATCGGCCGAATGAGGGACAAGGAAGCCCATTTCGGGTGGATCGGAGGTTTTTTGTCCCAAATAGTCTTGGGACATCCGGGACAAAAAGACGCGGGAGATGCGAAAGAGCCGGCAGACCCACGGACCAACCAAATCATGACACGTGTCACAAGGAGAAAATTCCAAAAGTTCAAAGGGTGAGGTTTCAAGCACTAACTCGAGCCAATAAAAAGAGGACACGTGTCTAATGAGGAAGGGAAGCTCGAAGCCCGGGAAGGAGTTAGAGAGTTTAGCAAGATTTTTGGCCGAAAAGATAAAATCAAAGGTCTGCCCCGCACCCCTGTCAACCAAATAATGTATGCCACGTGTCGTCCAGGTGGCAGAGCGTGGGAAATATTTTCAAAACACATCTTCGCCTGTTTTGTGCCCTAAATCTTCAGATCTCCATATCTTTTGGTCCAGATGTTGGATTTGCATGTTCTTTATATCAATGGAAAGCTAGTGAGATTCCCTACATGATTCCAGGGTCAATCTTGCATTTTGGTTCAGTTTGGAGAGAGAAAATTGAGAAAACGTCTCTGATGCATGGTAATGCCAGAAGTGACGCTTTAACAACCAGCTTTAATGCAACAGACAGTTCCCCACTTCTGTTAGATAGTCCGCCATTTTGCCGGGATTCGCCACTTCTACCATAATGAAATGAGTTAAATGCAAGAAAGAAGTGGTTGGGGTAGATCTGACCTTCCTCTCTCTTCCCTCTCTCATTCTTCCTATATATTGTAAAGAGGGGATTCTTTCAAAAGGTCAGACATTTTCTGTTTTGCTCCTCCCTTCTCCCCTTTATCAGGAAAATTTGTGGATTTTGAACCTCCCCATTTGGAACTGTAATGCGACTCTGCCTCTTGGCATTTTGTAGTGTATTGTATCAATCTTTGGAGCAAGTAATACATGTCTATGGATGATTCTCAACCCTCTCTGTGTTCATTTACATCCTTCTAATCTTTCACTGTGAATTTTGTTATCTGTGCATGATCTTGCATCACATTTGAATGGTCTATGTTTATTGGTAAGATAGATATTATTCATTCCTTGGTGCATCACCTCTGTTAGCGTAGGTTTATTTTTTATGCATCTCCTTACCATGTCTCCTTGGCAAATTAGATTAGACTTTGAGTGAACCCTCTGCATTTTTCGTGTGCATCTGAACAGAGGAATAGGAACCAACCTTCTCTGGAGATTCCTTTCTCATTCTTGCAAGTCCCACACTTAGAGAAAGGATTCAATGTTATGCAATCACACTGGATGCCTGAAGATCAACTTAGAAACCTGATTTTCATCCAGGGGTGCTATGAGTTCGCATCAACAGTAACTCGTTCCATCCTCCTCCATGGTTACCATGACCATGGAATCCTCCTCGAAAACCTCTTCCACATGCACCTCCATCTGTGCACTCCTCATAATAGTGATCGTCGCCCTTGGAGTTAATTGCAATGTTGGTTTAGTGCACCCCATGATCGATGGCCTCATGGATTTGATCAATTAGTCTACATTGCTTAGTATCATGGGTTGTAGAAGTGAAAATCTTACAATAACAAGATAAATTCTTCCTAATTGTGTGCTGCAGCAAGGGGCATATACTTACATCATGGTCCCCATGACAAATCTCACACTCTACCACCACATCGTGTACTGTCCTTTAGGGGAAATTATCCTTATCATGCCCCTCTATCTCATAATCTATGCACCACAAACCACTTTGAGTTTCATGGGTTGAGTTCATAGACAATTTTTCCAACTTCTTGGCCATAATAATAATCTAAGCCTCTAAGAATGGGCTAATGTCAGTATCAACACTACCAACAGCCTCAGTGCGTAGGGAAGCCTCCAATGCCTCACGCAGGTCTGTAAAGTTTTATGAGACAAGGCCCTTCTAAAAGGGGTGATCAATCCTCCAAAAAACCACTGTGCATGTTGTGAAGGATGAATATCATATGATAGTTTAGACAAGAGAGTCTTAAAGTGTGCATTATACTCCTGCACACTCTCTGTCATTTTTTTTTAATCTCCTTCAAAGTGTTGTTGCTCTTCTACTCAAACTCGAGAATGTGGAACTCTACCAAGAATGCATTCTTTAAGGTAGTATAATCCACTACTGTCTGATGAGGTTCATACTTGCTATACCAGCTATGTGTGTGCCCTTGCAACGTGGTTACAAACTGACTAGCCTTCCATTCTGGTGTTATGACACCCTTCGCATGCCATAGCAGTTCACACTTGTGAACATGTTCTGCAGCATCCTCAGTACCTCTATAAATGGGAAAATGTAGCGACATTTCAAAGAAAACTTGTGGGGGTGGTTGGGGTCCAAATCCTCCTCTGTCAAATCCTTAGTTTCCACCTATGTTTCCTCCACCACCTGATCCACCAGGTCCACCAAGTCCTGAACCACTAGATCCACAAGGCCCACCAGGTCCTGAACCACCAGATCCACCAGACCCACTAGCTCCTACTCCACCTGAACCACCAGATCCACCAGGCCCACCAAGTCCTTAAGTGGTCGTGTCAAGGGTTCCCACAGTTCTACTGAGCTGTGTGCCTATGGTCTATGACAATGCCCTACTGCCAATAGTATACCCCGTGCCACTTCCAGATGTGATACCAAACACTTGTGTGCCTATACCTTGCCTAAAAATTCCTAACACTGGGTTGGTGTTTACAGCCATAGAAGTACCAAATGAAAAATTATACCTCATGGGTGTAGAACGATCACATCCAATGTAATCAACTAGATTAGCAATATTATCCCCCTGATCTATAAAACCAAGTGCCAGGATCCGGTCACTGGGTGGGATCAGATGTGTGCCAACGGTTCTTATTTCTCCACGCGATGAACTCTCATCAAAAGTCGAAGGGGTTTCTTTCACACACTTGCCAAGATGGGGTGACACAAACTGCTCAGGCTCCACGTCCTCAGTGTGAACCTAAAAACCTTCCTAAAATGTCTACCACCATACATCCATCACACCTGTAACCTCACGTCATCTATAAATCTCCCTTTCATGTGCTTCACCATACTTCAGTCATCTCTCCTCCCTTTCTTTCTTTGCCACAACATCTGCCATCTTCCTCCACCTTAGCTTCCTCACCCAGTGCTCAGATTGGTTTAGCCGGCCATTGGGAAAGCCTCTAAAATCATGGTAATCATCAAGATCTTCAAAGCTAGAGGGACAGCACGTAAAAACAATCCTCTAGGCTCCCTCAGAAACTCAAACTTAGCAACCTCCGGATAAGAATATGTATAAATGGCATACTCCAGAGTGTAACTAGCCAATACGCCTTTCCACCAATGATCCACAGCATGGTTCCACGTCAGATCTATATCTCGTAGCCTTTGGTACTCTTCTTGGGTCCACACATGTGATCTATAATGCCAGCTTGATCTAGATGCATAGGCTGAGAGCCATTCATACAATTCCACATGGAAACAACAGAAAAAAAATTCATATAGATCATGGTAGAGATTCTCTTCTACCCATCTACGTGCATTAAACCCAGGTCTAGTGTTGAATCTCTAAGTAAATTCATCCTCCGTGCTCTTGAACCATGATTCAACATTTTCCAATGTTAAATGCTCTGTCATTACTCATTACTTAGATCATGATGTATGTTAAATCCCACTATAACTTCAAAAAGAGGTCCCAGTAACAGAACCAAGATGTAGCCATTTTTACTCCTATCACAAAATAAAGAAACCCCATGAGTGTCGGCCTATCACCCAGCAAAAACTGGGTGCTCACTCGAGGCACGCGCGAGTACTGAGTCTCTCTTTTATGTGAGTTTAGTGGGAAACATCATCTATGATTAGTGTAAGAGATTTCAGAGGGGAAGACATACAAGAACCATAGGGCTCAAAAAGGCCTCTAGATCCTTGTAGTCACTTCAAATTGGGTGCTTAACAGAATCCATAGCATGTATTGTGATAGAAAGAAACATAAAAGCATTCATACTTAGCATGAAAGGAAAGAGAACTCATAAGAGAGAAATATGCATTAGAACTATTGATATTCATGTATATATTATAACAGGTAACCTTATTACATCCATGAAACCATTATAGAGGGTCATAGAGAAGCAGACCGTAATCATGCATTACACTAGACATAATGTAACTACGCTTCCAAAAGAAAATTTACAACCCCTAGGCCTAATGCATTCTCTCCCAAATACAAGCATTCACTGATAGAGTTCATGCAGCATTTCTGCAGAGCTCCGCTCACTCTCTATATGTCTATGTTTATGTGTATATGTATCTATGTGTTTTTGTCTCTACAGATGCTCGTATTTATAGCTTTCCTGGACTTCCAACCCATCCTCCAACGTCCTTAGATCTAGTGCCAAGTTTCCGAATGTGGTCCTCCATGCAAGCATGCTTCTCCAAGCCTAAGCTCTCCACCTTATTCCATGATGTTCTTTTGGAAGATTCCATCACAAGCATGCTCCATCCTAGGCCAAAAAGCAAAGCTAAATCTACCATTAACATTATGATTAGAGCTTAAAGGAAACTAGTTATTTTACATAAACATGAATTAAATCACCTAATGCTAACCATTCCTACTCTATTAATGTATGATTACTTCTAAACATGAGCCTCTTTAGATCATGAGTAATCAAATCTATGTGTTTGATCTCTAAAGAGAGGGAAGGATCTCACCAAGAAATGGCTACAAGGCCAAGCTTGGATCTTCCTTTCTACTCAACAATGGTAGAATGGATGCAAAGATGAATTAGTTATTCCATATAATGGAGAAAGCTTTTATCATAAGATTATATGATAATACTAGAAAAATTATGGTGTAAGGTGTGAAGGATGTAGGAGGGTCCTTTATATAGCTTTCCTATTTGGGAGAAGCTTGAATCCCAATGAATGTGGGATAAAGGATAAAGTAGATTTAGACTTGTTAAGCTTGATTAGAGGAATTAACAAGTGATTAACAACTCATGGGAGTTGGAGATGATTTAATTAATCAACTAGGATTAATTAATAGGCTAGAATAATATTTTTAGGCTATTTGGAAGTGATTTAGGAGGAATTTGATATGATTTGAAGCATTTGAAAGAGGGATTTAGCCAATAAAAGGGTTTATTGATTAAATACATTGTTAAAAAGGCTTAATTAACTCATAATAGTTAATTAATCAATTGGAAGAGGATTATAACTAACGAAGTGTCAGTTAATTGGCATCCGGAATGTGATAAAGGCTAGTTAATTAACAAAGTGTCATTAATTGACCAAAATAGAGGGAAATATTAGTTAATTAGTAGGAAATCACTAATTATAATGGAAATGATAGGAAAGAGGATAGTTAGTACAATTTTAGCAATAAAACTATGTAAGCAGATTTTAGGTGTCTACATTTTCCCCTCTTTGGGGTGGTGTAAGTGATGCCACTTCAAAGATAGTAGACAATTATAAACAAGTAAATTTTGAAGAGAAATTAGTAGAATGAAGGATTCCCCCTTGAGTGTCGATGGGGTGATAGAAGAGGTCGATCGATGATCAAAAATATGAAGGAAACAAATAGAAGAAACAAGGTGGGGAGAGAGAGATAAAAATGATCCCTATTGCCCCAAGTATTTTGGAAGAAAATTGATAGTGATAAGATATGATAGTGAAGAATATGGAAATAGATTTTTACATCCAACTCATTCAATAAACAACTTTGTTTCATCACTTTTCTCATATGATCTACATCATCGACTCTTATTAAAATATACACATACAAAAAAGTGTAAAATAACATGAAAATCTATAATACTAACATTTGTTCATTGCTAAAACACTAACTCAATGCAACATACATAACGTAATGTAATATGAGAAAGTAAACAAGATAACCTAACAGGGAAACAAGTACAAACACACATACTCAAACAAACAATGTTCAAGACAGTTGCACCAATGTTTTTGTTATCAAGCTTCAGTTCCCAAATGTTTGAGTTAATGACAAGGGTTAAAAATGAAACCCCAAGAAAGGATACATGTGAGGTGAATAAATGGAGGACACAGGGGTCCTATGAAAAATTAATCATGCACTATGAAACAGTACCAAGCAACTTGTTTGTGTAAGGGAGTACAAACATAGTAAGCAAACCAACTTTGTTAATAGAGGTAGATCTAGATGATATGCAAGTTTTTTGAGAAAAAATGAGGACCAAAGAAATATGTTTTGTAGGAAAAATTTTAATGTTTGAGGATGATGCATCTGATACAAGCTTCAGCTATGTGCATGTTTTTTACCAATTTTTGAAAAAAAAATTGAAATTTTACAATGTTTTGGATTTTTTTATTTTTATTGAAAAAAATGAAATTTTACAATTTTTTGGATTTTTGTGTTTTTTAATTTTTAGGAAGAAAATTATCTAGAAGAATGATAATGTATGTGTACATCACCAAAAAAACACTATGAAGCAAAAATATGCCCCAGGTATAAGAAAAGGGCGCTGAGAAGCAAAAATATGCCCCAATGTAGCGAAAAATGGTAAAAAATGATTATTTAATAAAAATAATCATCGCGACTAGTTTTAGAAGAATATAGAAGAATCATGAAGGTCATCTAGCCTCCTTGGGGGTGAGAAAAATGATGAATTAGGGGAAAATGACTATAAATAGCAAGGTAAGAGAGGTAAAATCCATCACATGAGTTATTTGTTACCTACCCTTTTGAGTTTTAGCAAGGTCTTTTCTTTGAAATTTGATAAAGATGGCACAAAAGGTGAGGCATGGAAACCATGCAAATCGATTTCAAGAGTACATGAGGCCTCCTATGCAGACTTTGCACTGATATGTAAACCAAAAATATTTAATTTTAAGTGTATTTATTAGCATTTATTTCTAGGGGAAAATGTGTGGGTTGACACTAGCACAAGCCCTAGGTTACGCTAGCATAACTAGGGTTGTGCTAGTGCAAAGGGTGTTGCATGCTAGCATAAAATGGGTAAGTTAGGCATAGAATAGGTTTTAGGCTTAGGTTAGGGTTGCACTGTGTAGCAAAATGAATAAGCTAGCATGACAAGGGCATTAGGTTAGCGCTGGCTTGCACTAGTGTAAGAATGAACAAGTTAGCGTAGAAAGGCATGTGCTAGTGCATGCTTGTGCTAGTGTTGAATGGTTTATGCTAGTGTAAATAGGCTTGCGCTAGCGCAACACTTAGGGCTTAGAAAAAAAATTAGAAGAAATTTTTAGATTTTTAGAAAAATATAGAAATGAATAGAAGAATTCTGAAGCAATTAGAACATCTTAGGAAGAAAATAGTAGAAGAAATGATGTTAATCATGTGTTGTGCAATCTTGCAGGTGAGATCGTAAAACTTGGATGTACATGAGTGACATGGGCACCTTAGAGCCTATGAGTATACATTCACATGGTGAGAGAATATTTTCTTGACTGTGGCCTTAGAAGCCACATGTATCAAGTATATTACACAGTTGCCTCATATCACACTAGATCATGCCCTCCTTACTGCCTTAGCAAAGAGATGGATGAGTGAGAGCCAGAATTTTAGACTTTGACTGGCGTGAGATGATGGTCACCTTAGAGGATGTGTGGTGGATCCTCTAAGTTCCAATCCAGGGGAGCCTTGTCACTATGACAACATCCATGTATCCAGATTCTAGATTGTATATGGGACATGGTTTTACATTGGGACATACCCTGAAAGGGTATGAAAATAGTCCTCTATATATGTTTTACAGATAAATAGATTGTGTGTATTCCTATATACATGATGGCTCTTTTCAACAGCTACTCTCTTCCTGATAAGATGGGTACACACTTCCCGCTTGGATTGACAAGAGTTATATGCAGACTTATGGATGGTGAGGTATTTTATTGGGGTCAGTGTATACTTGGCCCACATGTACTTTGACCTACATTTGATAGCATACGAGACCTAAGGAACATGGGACCATCTACATTATTACAGATCTGGGCCTGGGACCACATTGCTATTAGTCACCCACATGGAGTGTTATGAGTTAGGGCTCCAGATGAGCCATTTTGCATGGGTTGAGAGCCAATGGGTGAGGATATTCACTCGCACATGAGTGATATAACATATTATAGGTGAGCATTTGATGACTTGCATCTCTGTATGATCACTTGGTGACCATATAGACTATATCAGTGGAGAGAGGATGTCATAGAGCTTAGCATTGTGGAGGTGGACCACTTCATTATATGTAGTCACAATCATATCACTGAGTGGTATAGGGTTGACCAAGTACAATAGCAGTTAGGCCATGTTTAGGGCATTCTGGGTGATGATATGTGGTATGCACACAAAGCATGAGATCCTTTTGAATTTAGAACTCAAATTAGATAAGTGGTGAGCCCATGATATCTTCATAGGTGTTGCCCCATAGCCATGGGTAGCACGACCTCAGATTGTAGACCCTGGGACCACATCATATTATGGTCCTTGGTATGCCACAGTACTTCCCCTATGGATTACCATACCACAGGCAATCATAAATGCAGGCATAGGCACAGCAGCTCAAGGCTTACAGATTTGGGCCTTCAGAGATCAAACTAGATTAGGGCAAGATGAGGTCAAGGAAAGAGTAGGAGCATAGGGTCTAGCCTAACAACAAGTTCTAGTGGTATAGGTTCCATTGCAGCCACAGTTTCCTCCTCCACAGGTTCCTCCATAGTAGTATATACCACCACAGCCACAGCCATAGCCTCATCTGCAGTTGAAGCCACAGGTTTAGATACCTATGGTACAAATAGGTAATACAACAAGTTATTATACAGGTGTCAGCCTCACTACCTCTAGTAGTGATTCCACATAGGGTAGTAAGTGTGGATGGAGGAGATGGATGGGGGTCTCCACCACATATTCAAGTAGGTGGAGGATGGGGTTTACCTCCTAGACCACCGCAGAGATCCCCCTAGATAAATTGACCAGGGTACATGAGATCAACCTACCTTGAGGCAACAACTACAATAGGTCACAACTGAGAGGGATAATTATTGGTCAGAGGACTGAGTGATGTCACAAGTTGACATAGCATGGTTGAATTCAGAAGGTCAGGAATATGTGGCTAGACTGATAGGAGAGCACTACGTGCTCTAGCATGCGGTCGTAGTAGTAGGTGCTCAAGACTTAGTCTTTGATTTTTCCACAGCCACCGGTGAGGTTTGCCTATTACAAAGTATTATATCATGGGGCCATTTTAGAGGGATAGAGGGCCATACACTTTAGTTAGATGGCTAGTATCTGGTCCAAATTCAAATCTTACAAGCCATCTAGGTTGGCTAGGTCAATACATATGCCATCACCTCAGCATGGAGTTTCATCACAACAGATGTTGCCACCACAAGGTCCATCTCAATAGATGCCTCCACATGGCTCCTGGTTAGGAAGTCTGAGTCAGTAATGAGGTAGTCTTGGTGTGAGTGAGAGTCATGGTTGACTCTCTTATTGATGTATTTATTTTTTATGTATGCCTCATGATGAAGGCACATTTTTGATCGGATGTATATGTATTTTTTTTTATTATGCCTCGAGATGAAGGCACATTTTTAATCCATGCCCATGATGGCCTATATTGTATCTGATGTATATCAAGACACATTTTGTACATGGACATTGATTTTTGATATGGATATATGATGATGGACTTTTTATTTTATCGCATTTTGTGTTTATGAGATAACATGTTTAGCCCATGTTTTTATTATGGTCTAGGATGAGGGGGGATAAAGATATTTCCTCTTTCCCCTCTTTGATGATATTATATGATGTTAGATTAGCATACATGTGTAATTTTCATTTGTATGATGATGTAGCTTAGCATTTATTGATATGTGATGATGTTTAGATGTGATGATAGATGATACCGATGATGATATGATAACAAACTGTACAAGCAAACAAGACAAGCACAAGTTAATCAAATCTAATCAAAACAACACAACTATATACAAGCATGCAAGATAAAAATGAACCCAATGCACTCCAAACATAGATTAAAGTAACACTTAATCTAAGAAATAAAATGAATCCAATTTAAAGCACACAATATGAAAAGGAAAACCAACAAAACTATGTACAACCAAACAACTAAAGTAAGCAAACTACTACTTTGTTTTTGTGGGACAATTTTGAAATGTTTTGCACTATTTTTGGTATTATCTCAAGACAATGTTATATTGTTTTTGAGTTTTCTATGAGACATATTTGAATGTTTTGATTTTTCCAACTAAACACATTTGAATGTTTTGGGATTTTCAAAAGTTATATGAATGTTTTTACGATTTTCTAGAAGTTTTCCAAAGCTATGTGCAAGAAAACAAAGAAACATGGATGCCCCCAGCGATAGATGGGATGTACAAGGGTAGAATGCCACACATATGTGCAAGAAGTGATGATTCAAAGTTTCCCCCAGCATTAGATGGGAATGTACAAAGGAAAACTCTTCACATACAGAAGTAGGATCAGCCAGATCAAGGCCAAGAGGGATAGGCTCAAAAGTATCTCAGACATAGGAAAAGACTAGCTTAGGATAAATCCATCGTAATCCTAGATATGAGATGCTTGTGAAAAATGGACCCTCCAATGGCACCAAAAACCAGTTTTCACCAAAGGACTTGTCCAAAGTGCCACAATTGCATGGTTTTCACACTTGGATGCATTGATTTCTCTTTACTTTTTCTGATTTTATATTTTTTTGTTGATTTTTTGATATTTGAGGGACCCCATACTTAAGCATAGAAATTCTTGAGATGCATGGCATTCATGGGTTCCCTAAGTTCATCACCATCAAATTCAGCAAGCTTGTATGCACCTGAACCAAATTTAGTGACCACAACATATGGCCCTAACTAGTTAGGCTCAAACTTGCCTTTCTTTTCACATGATCCTTGGTGGTATTGAACTGATTTTCCTTTAGAACAAGGTCTCCTACCTCAAATTAGCGAGGTATAATTTTTTTTTATAACCTTGACGCACTCAATTCTGATACACTTTGAGGTGATCAAGGGCATGAAGGTACTTCTCATCCAATAGCTCTAGCTCTGCTAGCCAAGCCACTTTGTAGTCCTCCTCTTTATCCAAGTAATCTCTTAGCTCTATGTGCAAAGAGGGGAGCTCAATCTCAAGGGGTAATATGGATTCTATGTGCCGAAAACTAGGGAATATGGAGTAGCACCAGTAGGGGTGCCAATGGATGTTCTGTAAGCCCAGAGGGCTATATGAATCTACAAATGCCAATTACAGCCAATTTTATTCACCATCTTCTCCATAATATGAACAAGGGTTTTATTTGAGGCTTCATCCTTCCCATTACCTTGAGGGTAATAGGGGGTTGAATACTTGAGTCGGATTTGAAAGCGTTGACACAACACCTTCACAATTTTGTTCTTGAATGACTTACCATTGTCAGCTACAATGGAAGAGGGGATGTCATACCAGAAAATGATATGGTTCATTATGAATTTGGATATCTATGCACCAGTGACATAGGTGAGAGGAACAACCTCTACCCACTTCATGAAGTACTCAGTGGTAGTAATAATGAACATATGGCCATCAAAAGATGTAGGGGTAAGCTTACCGATGAGATCGAGTCCCCACTTTGAAAAAGGCCATGGTGTGGTAATAGGTTGTAATGATTACACCAGCGCATGTATCAAGTTGCCATATTTTCTGACATATCAAACATTTCTTTACATACTTACAACAATCAGTCTCCATGGTAGGCCAATAATAGCCTACTCTTAGTATCTTTTTAGCCAAGACTATCCCACTTATATGGGCTCCACAGATGCCTTCGTGCACCTCCTTAACCACTAAGATAGATTCATCCAAGTTAAGACAACGCAACATATTCCCATCATAGCCTCTACAATAGAGAGTTCCCCCAAGTAAGGTGTAGTGGGCTATGCGCTGGATAAGGTTTATTTTATCAGAATGGGAAATTTCTGGAGGGAAGGTTCCATCATGAAGGTAATTGAATATGTCAAGGTACCATGGGGAATGGAGACCAATAACTTCACCTACCAAACAGGACTCTGACATGTCGTACGCTGGTGTAGTTAAGTGCTTGATAAAGAAAGTCATATCATTTTTCCCAGGTGGGATGCATAACAAAGAACCACTATAGCCATAACATCCACTGCTTGATTATGTCCTCTAGGGATCTACTCGAATGTGATTTGTATAAATAATTATTTCAATGTATCTACTAGTTTCTTGTAAGGAATGAGCTTCTCATCCTTAACCTTGTATTCATCAGTAAATTATTTGATGATTAACATGGAATCACCAATTACATTGATCTACTTGATATCCCAACGTATAGCTATTTTCAACCCTGTAATAAGAGCTTCATATTCCACTATGTTGTTGGTACATGGGAAACCAAGTCTAAATAGTTGTGGAATCAAGTCTCCTGATGGAGTAATGAGCACAACTCCTGCTCCTGAACCATGGAAAGTAAAGGATCCATCAAAATACATCTACCATGTAATGGATTCCTCAAGGTACATTGTAGAAGCATCTGGAAGTTCTAGACTCAATGGTTCAATACCTGGAAAAGGGGCTTCAACTAGTTGATCTACCAACACCTTCCCTTTAATTGATTTCTTGATGGACGTACTCAATATCAAATTCACTAAGTAGGATGATCCAATTGGCCATCCTTCCTGTAAGTGCAGGAGGTTTTGATAACAAGTATTTCAATGGGTCAACTTTTGATATGAGCTTGGTCTTATTATTCAGCAAATAATGATGAAGTTTTTGAAAATAAAAAATGACAGCCAAACAATCCTTCTCAATCTACGGGTAGTTGAGCTCGTAAGCAATCAACATATGACTAAGGTAGTAAACAAATTTTTCTTTCTACTCTATATCATATTGGGCCAACAGTGCACCAATTACAAATTGAGTAGCATAAATGTACAGTAGCAGTGGTTTTCCTGTAGTAGGTGGCATTAGAACAGGGGTTTGGACAAATATTCCTTAAGAAAATAAAACACTTGTTGTTGTTCTAGACCCCAGTGAAAGTCAACATCTTTTTTCAGAAGATGTGTTAATGAGTGGCACTTGTCTATGCGAGATGGGAGATGAATCTTCTGATTGCTTGAATGTTCCCTTGTAGACTACGCAGTTGTTTGATGTTCTTAGGAGGGGGAATTTATGTTATGGTAGTAACCTTTGTAGGATCTACTTCAATTCCTCTCCTTGAAACAATAAACCCTAACATTTTTCCTGATAGCACGCCGAAGACACATTTCTTTGGGTTGAGTCTGACCTTATAATCTCTAAGATGCTGAAAGATGCACCGTAAGATAGTTGGGTGATCTTATCTAGTCCTAGATTTACCCAAGATGTCATCCACATAGTCTTCCATTATGTCATTGAGCATATCATGAAATATGACAGTCATATCCCATTGATATGTTGCGCCTACATTCTTGAGGCCGAAAGGCATGACTTGATAGTATAATTTCCCCCATGGGGTTGTAAAATTTGTCTTATGTTGATCTTCCTCAGTAATTTTAATCTGATTATACCCTGAAAATACATCCATGAGTGATAACATTTCATAACTAGTTGTTGAGTCAACAATCATGTCAATGTTAGGAAGAGGGAAGTTGTCCTTAGGATAAGCTTTATTTATATCTCTGAAATATATATAGATTCTAATACCAATGGGTTTCTTTTATATAGGGACTATGTTTGAAATCCACTCTAAATAATCAATAGGCCTGATGAAGCCTACTGCCAATAATTTCTCCAGCTCTTCTTTTACCAATAAGGTGACGTGAGGATGCATCTTTCTGAGATTTTGTTTTATAGGCTTTGCCTCTTTGTGCACAACTAGGTTATGCACTACTAATGTCAGATCTAACCCTGACATGTCCACATAGGACCAAGCAAAGATATCTAAAAATTCATGCAAAAGCAACACAAAGGTCTTCTGTTCTTGGGCTGAGAGCGAAGCTCCCAACTTGACCATTCTAGGTATTTCCTTTGTACCAATGTTTACATCTATGGTCTCCTCCACAAGCAACTTGGATTCTTCCTCCATGCATGTAGGATCAAGGGGGGAGATTGAGATCTTCTTCTTCTAAGGACGTCTCAATGATATTTTCACCCTTAGGCTGGTCAACTTATTTGTCCACTGATTTTTCTTTTTGTTTGTCCATCAATGCCTCAAAAAGGTTTTCACTGTAGGACTTGGAATTATTATTTTTGCAAGGCTTCTCTATGGAAATTTTTCCCTTTCTTATTTTTTACTTAGATGACCATAAAACTCAGCTTCCTCCCCAAAATATGCACATGCATCAAGGTTGATGGAGAATCCCTTCTTATGATCACCAACTGGAATGCATCACAAAGACCCATAAACTCACCAATAGCTTCGTCATTTTCAAAGAAGTCGATTGGTGCGCGTTGTTGTTGGTCCCAGTTAACAAGTGATGGGTAGACAAGGTCTAATGTTAGAATGGTAGGGGATATGATAGGGGTTATAGTCAAGATAGTTGTGTCAGAAAATAGGTTCGTGGAGGCAAGGTCTTCATAAAGACTACATCAAGAATCTATTTCACTTTCATATTTGGATGAACTATCTTCATGCTCAAAATAGGTAGCATCAACCTCTGTTTGAATGGATCCATAGGTTCAAACACCAATACCATACTTACAAACCTTGTGATGTGGTATCGAAAGAGCTTCCCGCATACCTTGTTCATTTATGTCGCAGCCATATCCTTTGTATCCCATAACATACATCATTTTATTTGGGATAACATATTTGGGTGATTGATAGCATGGGTACATCTCATCATCCAAAGGTTGGGATACAATATTGTTAAGAAACTTTTCATCTTCTAATAGGCCACTAGGAGTAAAATTGTTTATGTTACAATTTTCTCTGGACCGTTGATATTTGTGGCTAGGCCTACCCCATGTTTTGGGTGATAGGGGGAGCTTGGAAACTAAAAGGGCATGTTGGAGATCATATTCTCCACATCCATTTGCAAACAACTTTCATCTCCCATGAAGCAAAGGGAGAAATAATGTAGAAGCACCATTATCATCAATAGATAAGGTATTTGGATCAACTCATGAGGTGAGAGCCTTCGATTGAATTGGAATGGCCATCTCCATAGAAGTACATTCATAAGTGGTGGGAAAATAACCCGAAAATTATCTATAATGAGAAAAGGGTTGAGAATCCTCCTAAATAGTGATGGTTTACCCTTCGTGATATAAATTCAAGCACTGATGATACGTAGAAGGTACAACCTACACAGTGTGAATCCATGGGTGACTGAGTAGTATGTTGTAAGGAAGCTCCAAGTCTAAAACATGGAACTTAGTATCATGAGTAGTAGGCCCTACTCCCAGCAAGAAAGTTGATCATGTTGATTCATTCTTCATTGTCATACGCCTTGATGGTAATGACCTTAGTTTCTAGATCAGTCTTAGTGCGACCTAGTTGTCGAACCAATTTCAAAGTACAAATATTCAAACCTGATCCATCATCCACAAGCACCCTTTTTATCTTCTTACGATTGATAATGACCTCAATGTGTAAGGGTAAGTTATGGGTAGGATCCTCTTCAAGAATATCTTCATGACTAAAGGTTATGTGCTCCATTGGATAATCTACATGACCATGGCTTGGAAGCGTGTAGGGTCAATATCAACTGACACTCCTGACCCCTGTAATGTTTTACAAAGGATGTCCTTGTGAACATTAGATATTTTGAGAAGATCTAAGATCAAAATCTTAGCAGTAGTTTTCTCAAGTTTCTCTAAAACATCATAATGACTATCCTGAGGGGTAGACAAAGGAGGTTCTGAGATAACAAGGTGAACACATGTTGTGTTTCCATGATGCACGCCTTCATTTTAATCTTAATGGTGTTGATATCCTTAAAAGGTGGGTTAACACAACCAATTAGGGCATCAAAAGGATTATTCATTTTTGTACAACATAGTTGGCATTTTTGGTTTGGGATGACTGTCCTTGATCTAAATTTTCCTTTCCTTTGTTATTCTTGGGGAAAGGTTCTTTATAAATTCCCAAGTTTGCATTGCCAGATTTACTAGGGGTAGAGAAATCCATTTCCACATCACCACTATCAATTAAGTCCTGGATGAAGTGTTTCAACTTCAAACACTTATCATTTTTGTGACCCCTAACACGATGAAACCCACAATATTCATTTTCTCTAAACCATGATGGCTTAGGTGCATCATCTCCATAGGGTATAGTTTCTGGGTATTTAACCATGTTGACCACCTCTAACTATTTTAATATCAATGACATAGAGTCAAATAGAGGGGTGAAAGCACGATGTTTATACTCAGGGGTTAGAGGTCCCTTAGCAAGTTTCAAAGGAGCATGGTTTTGAACAACATGTACTCATTTAGATTCCATTATACCATCACCTATGATGTTTTTATTTTTGTTTGGAATGAACTTTGGTTTTTTGTTAGGATTTGAATTGTGATTATCACGTGAGAAGGGTTTTAAAGTCCCTTTTGCTAACAATGTTTTTTTCAATTTGACTACCTTTTTCTATGACCTCTTCAAATGTGTTTCCACAATGCATCTGCAAGTGGAAAGTAATCTCAGGGTGTAAGTTAGGTACAAATATGCTAACCAGTTATTTCTCTGGTATGGAGAAAGGGAAGTGACTAGCTAAGCCCTCACCATCTTTGTAAGAAACTAGCAAAGCTTTCATTATTCTGTTATTTCACATTGCACAAATCTATCATGGTAACGTCATTTTCCATGTTAAAGGAGAAGTGATGCACAAAATGTTCTGCTAATTCCAGCCATGTAGAAATGGACCTTTAGGTATATGTAAAAACCATTCGAGTGCTTGACCCCCTAGACTCCATGGGAAAAGGTGAATGAGATAATTATCACTAAAAGTGACCTCTTGACATGCCATGTAAAAGTATTTAATGTGGTCTCTTAGATCACCTTTTCCCTTGTATTTTTCAAACTTGGGACAATCAAAGTGATGAGGGAAAGGTACTTACAACATAGCCTTGTCAAAGGGATATGGGAATAGCTCCTCAAACTGATACTTTTTACTATGGCCTACATTGCCTTCTTGTAAAGCAGTAAGGGAATTCTTCATGGATAACCACTCTTGGTCGAAGAGTTTCCCCTGTGTAGGTGGTGTTGGCCTATATAAGTGGTTAAGTCTAGTTGTTTCACCTCCTTTATTATATGTGTATAACTCCTCATACGACTCTTTATGTTTTTCCTGATGGGGAGTTTTGGTATAGAACTAATGATATGAAGCTCTAGGTTTTTCTTTTCTAGGAGTCTTTTTTGGTTCCTTATTAACATGTGAAGCCAAGCTTACCAATTGGCGAGTAAGAGCTTGTAGTTTTTGTTCTAAGGTAACCTTTTAGGTTGGTATCTCTTCTTGATTCTCAAAAGGAGGAGGTTGTTCATGATTAGCATGTTCTTCATGATCCTCACAATGAATTTTGACAATGGGGATGTGATATCCTCCATCATTTTGAGAAGGCACTTCTTCCTCATTCCATTGGCCAGAAGTAGAAGCATGTCCTGGGTTTAGGATTTCATCAATGTTCCATGGAGGATGCTCTACTTATTCCTCTATATGAACCATGTTGGTAAGGAGAGAGGGATCAAACGTAGGTGGAAACTTGGCCCCTAACTCTACAACATGCATAAGAACCTCATGTCTATTTTGAAACAAGAATTTGTCTATTTGGGTGGGACTAAATTCAAATTCCACCTGAGGAGAATTATCCTCACCACCACTATGATCAACCATGGTGTTATCTTCAAAAAGAGGATTTATCTTATCATTTACAAAGGGGTTTGACCCTAATTTTTGATGCCCCATCCTTGTGATAGGAGGCATAATAAGAAAGGTTTTACTAAGGTTGATTTAAAATGGACCCTAGGAAAAACCAAGTAGCGTAACGACGTCAAATCATCACAAAGAATGTCAAATAATAAATGGAAACAAATCCAAAGGATCAAGGCAATATGAACCAAGGACACCAAAGAATAAATAATGACACACTAATAAGGTATTGTATAACAAGAAGTATCTAGGACAAAACAATCAAGTACAAGACTATGATCCAATCACAAGAATAACTACTCCCTATGTTCTCAAAGATAGGTTTGGTACAAATAATGACAACACAATATCAACACTTAGGTCAATTTTAGAATAAACAAGACCTAAATACTAAGAAGGTGTTGATGTGACTCCAAACAAGGTATACTAAAACAAGTTTAGATACAAACAAAGTCCAAGTCTTTGAAAATGGAGGCTACAAATGCGAGCAATGCAACAACACTATTTGGACACATTAATCAAGCTTTGTAGAAAAATTAAGATTTTAGTATCAAAATGATGTTACCACAATGTGAGAAGTGTAACGATGACACTTTCCAAAACTCAAGGCAATGTTGGGATCAAAACTAAGTCTAAGTATATCAAGAAGTTGTTATTTATGTGAGCAGTGTAACAATACAACTTAGAGACTTAGATCAAGTTTCACAAAGGAAACAAGATGTAAGTATCACAATTGTATTGATATAATGTGGGCAGCGTAACAACTCAAAGGAATTCAATGATAAGACAACCTAGCTACAATTATAATGAGTCTCAATATGGGTGTGAGACAAAGGGCCTACTAGAACATGAAGATGTACCATTCACACTTTCAACACTCACATTTTGGCATTGCAACCTAGTCATGTGAGTAGAATACAAAAGTGGTGGACACAATTATTTCTAGCGGTATCCACGTATGTATGCTTTCTTTTTTCCCAAATGGGAAACAAGAAAACAAAGGAGTAGACCAAGTGGTGATGAAAAATACTTAGCCTAACTTTGGCAGAGTTTCACCTTGTCTTAGGACAAGGTAGAAACTAGGACAAAGTAATGCCTTGTAAGTTTCATGATGAATAACACATGGCTCAAACTTCAATGGACTCTCCCCTTGTTCGAATAACAAGGTTTTGACTCCAAAATAAGTTCTTGCTTTGTGAGAGCTCAATAGAACATGATGGATAAATTCAAGTTGGCCCCAATGCCAAATAGCTTCCTAAAGATTTCACTCCTACCTCTGCGAGTGCGGTTTGTAAAGAAAATCCCTATAGGAGTATTCAATGAGTATATCATCTTTACTTTACCCTCTTTGATATAATGAGCAATAAAGTATGTTCAGTTGTATCTCATCAGGTTGCTTGAAGATAATTTTGATGCTAAAATCATAAAGGTGTAGTAGTTAAGTGGGTATATGGGGCACTTCATGTTTCATCCACCAGTTCTCTCAAGGTGTGAACTATTTTGGGGTTCCTGTGGTAATCCCACAATGATTTTTATGGATTATGCCAATATAAGTTTCCCCCAATTTAAATTGGATGAACCGTAGCTCTTAATTGAAGCCTGTAATTACAATTTGTTGAATAAAGTGGTGTATTTTTAATCTTTTGATTAAAATGTGGTTTGGTAGACCATTAGAAACCTGTAACACACATGTAGTTAGATTTTTTTAGATCCCAAGTCTTTGAAAAACGTTAGGTCCTGTGCACAAAAGATTTAGTAATTTCCAATAGAAAGTGAACCAAAGTTGTTTTTGATTCTCAAGATTGTCCAAGGATGCAAGAGAAGAGCATACACAATAATTTGATTCAACTAGATAAACACAAAGGAAAACTTAAATCAAATGAACTTTAAACAATGCTTGATAAATTGTTTATTCCCTTAAGCAAAAAATGAAAGATTAATTTTCCAATTAACCAAATGCTATAAAAATGAAAACTAAAGTTGTTTTTTATTCTCAAGATCACCATAAGGTGTAAGAGAAGAGTATACACAAACTTTATCCTAACTTAAGAAAAACATGGAAACATTACATTCATTAAAGCTTGACAACATGTTATAAATCTTATTATAAATGTTAAAACCTACAAAACAAAGTTAATAAAATAGTAGAGATATCAAAAATCAGAATCTGGAAACATAAAAAACTAATCCAAAATTTTACACAGCACACTAGCACAAGCCTAACAATAGTAGCACACGTCTATGAATGGTAGTGCAAACCTATGCACAGTAGCGCAAATATACTGACAAAAACACAAGGGTACTAGTAAAAACACATGTCTGAGACATAAAACATAAACAATGTTACACTAGTGCAGGAAGAGAGACACTAGTGAAAGCCTAACAATGGTAGCATAGGCCTAACACATAGAACAAATCTTCAACACAAAACAGCAAAAATCAAGTCAACGGTAATGCAGGTCAAGATACGTCAGCACAAGCATAGCAATGGTAGTGAAATCCCAACAATGGTAACACAAGCCTCTGAATGCTAACGCAATCCTAATAACGTTAACACAAGGGTACTTCACGCTAACACAAGGTGCCTGTGTATCATCAAAACATAGGTTTTGATAAGAAAAAATGTCAAAAAATCTCAAAACTTTACCAATTTTATCCAAATTTGGCAGCACCTCACCTCATTATTCCTACAAAGAGCACTAAAACAAAGTAACCTTAACCAAACTAGTTAAGAAACTCCATATTTATCTAAAATTGCTAAAAATAGGGTTAGTAAACCAAAATTTGAAATTAATCTACAAAAACTTGAGATTAATGCAAAAGACCATGGAATAATTCCCACCGGGTGTGCCAAATGTGTTCATGTTAAATTTTCTAAGCTAATTGAAAGAAACTAACACCTTGTAGTTTCAAAGCAAAGATATATCTACCATTAACATTATGATTAGAGCTTAAAGGAAACTAGTTATTTTTCATAAACATGAATTAAATCACCTAATGCTAACCATTCCTACTCTATTAATATATGATTACTTCTAAACATGAGCCTCTTTAGATAATGAGTGATCAAATCTATGTGTTTGATCTCAAAAAGAGAAGGAAGGATCTCACCAAGAAATGGTTATAAGGCCAAGCTTAGATCTTCCTTTCAACTCAACAATGGTAGAATGGATGCAAAGATGAAGTAGTTATTCCATATAATAGAGAAGGCTCTTATCATAAGATTATATGATAATACTAAAAAAAGTATGGTGTAAGGTGTGAAGGATGTAGGAGGGTCCTTTATATAGCTTTCTTATTTGGGAGAAGCTTGAATCCCAATGAATGTGGGATAAAGGATAAAGTATATTTAGACTTGTTAATCTTGATTAGTGGAATTAACAAGTGATTAGCAACTCATGGGAGTTGGGGTTGATTTAATTAATCAACTAGGATTAATTAATAGGCTAGAATAATCTTTGTATGCTATTTGGAAGTGATTTAGGAAGAATTTGATATGATTTTAAGTCTTTTCTCTAATTTTCGAAGCATTTGAAATATGGATTTAGCCAATAAAAGGGTTTATTGATTAAATGCATTTGTAAAAAGCTTAATTAACTCATAATATTTCATTAATCAATTGGAAGAGAATTATAACTAACGAAATGTCGTTAATCGGCATCTGGAATGTGATAAAGGCTAGTTAATTAACAAAGTTTCTTAAATTGACCAAAATAGAGGGAAACATTAGTTAATTTGTGGAAATCACTAATTATAATGGAAATGATAGGAAAGAAGATAGTTATACAATTTCATCAATAAAACTATGTAAGTGGATTTTAGGTGTCTACAGTAGGTTACATGCAAATACAGCGATCATCAAGCAACATACAAGTGACTAACGGAGAAGGTTAGTGACCACCTTGTGACATAAGAGTGAGGGTATTCTGATTTCTTTTAGCGCATTAACAAGAGTTTTTTATTTATGTCTCTAAAACACAATAGGCACCCTAAACCAATCTCAATTGCCTTAGATTTGGATTGATTCTGCATAGTTAAAAAAAATTATAGGTGTGGTTATGACAGTCTCCAAATAATTAGTTCATTAGTTTTCCTAATCCAATAACACTGGGAGAGGTATTATTCATTAAGTGAGTACTAATGATAAAAATTACCTCGATTAAACATTAGAATATAATTATCATTCAAACTGATTACTTGCATTCAGGATATTATGTTCAATATAGAAGATTACAATATATAGATATGATAGTCTCCTGACAATAGGAGGAGTCAATCATGATCTCCTAGAGTCTTTCTATCTCACACAAATCATCTCTAACAAATTTCTAGTATCATTGTCAGACCATGTGATCTATGAGTTGTATATGACAACTCATTATTGCACACACATAGATTTGATCTAATGTTCACAAGGGAGACTAGAATGCTATTCCTAACAACTGGAGAAGTTGTGTCATTTACTTGATGATAACCACTCTGTGAACTTTTGAAAAGACCATAATATATGCAGAAAGTAACTACAACTGCCCCATGGTCATAGGAATCCAGGAATGTACTTTTCATCTCTCACTCTAAGCACTTTTTTCTTTCATTGAACTAAGGACCCAATGTATAAATCCAATACATTTTATGCATCTGTAAGCGATGCTCTATTATTGTAAAAATCTAGGCCATTACTTATTCTCTATAGATAAATGTTGTCATAGGGTAATTGATTCACCTAATGTATTTCAACTGTACATTTGGAGTGTACAAAGTACACTTTTAAACATTTAGGAGGATGCGGCAACAAATAGTCAACATGTGATAAGATACCCTAGACCATTCATTACAAGTAATATGTTCTAGGGGGAGGGTGTTAAAAATATCAATGTTGTAGTGTGAAGGTCATAGAACTTTTTTGTAAGTGATCCTATTATCTAGGAGAATAGAACATGTGTCATAATCAAATGGGTCAGTTACATTATTTTAAATCAAATTATGAGTGGGTGAGTACCAATAATTTGAGTTTGCATCATTATAAGCATATTCAAGATCTAAAATGATTTTAAAAAAAACCTATTTATTGAGGGGATATAATCAAGGTTTTAAAATGAAAACAAAAAATGAAGACCTTAATTACCACATAATAGTGCAAGAGATACAACATCTAAGGGAAAATAAACTAGAACGTGTATATGACAAGTGTAAAATCTCTTCAAATTAAATATCCTAATTATACCTTACTAAAGAGACAGGGTACCTTATTTTATATTTTTAATAAAAAATAATAATAAATCCAAGCCCATGTCTTCCCTCTACCATCCTCAACTTTGCTTCTCTTGATGCAACAATTATATTATAATCTTATAGTGAAAATTCCATCTATGGTACCCAAAATTGTATCATGTGGTACTTGTCAATAATCATTTAAAATTTATCTTGGTGTTTGCATGTTTACACATTCATTGAATCCTACTCAAATCCTATAGTTTAAGTCCACTAGGTCAAGACGTTTTTCACTTAGCACCTTTGGAATCAAGGAACATCATATAGAACACATCTTCAAACTCTCAATAATCCTATTCATATCTCATATCATATTCCATCCTAAGCATAGAAAATTTTTCCATCGCAAGACGTGATTGAGTGAAAACGTTTCTTCAGCCTAACAAATCTATTTGAATCCAACAAATCTATCTATTGTACTTGTATGGTCACATTTTCAAATTCATGAGTCACCTTGTCTTATCAGTTAAGCAGGAAATCATTAACACATGCACCCTAACCTATCATGGGTATCTTGGGATCTTGATATCAAATAACTCTCTAAGAAAGTATTTGAGCCCAATTATTGAAGCATATCTCCCTTAAATCACATGAAAGAAATCTATGTGAATTTGAATACATCTTTGCTTCCTTGTATCATCGTGCATTAAGAGATAAGTAAGACATCATTATCAAGTGTTGAGGGCCTAAATAGGGATCCATATTTATTTATATTCTTTTTTGTTCTAAAACACCTATCGGGAGGGATTTTGTGTGAGAAATACATAGTTCTAATGCCTCTTAAAAGTATTTATATTTAGGAAGAACACATTCATCACGAGTTACTCAAATATTGTATTTAATTTGAGTAAAATTACTATTAGTCTAGAAGGAGTGATTTCTACATTGTTAGAACAAAGCAATTATGAACTAACCTATTTTATGTACTATATGTAGGAAGGATAACCGAGCTCCTCATCTAACATAGGACATACATAAACCAAAGTAGGTTCCTTCACATTTATCACACATAACTATATATAGATACCAAATCTAGAGACACAATCATAATAGGTTCCAAAATAATATTTTAGGTCATACTAACACAAGGCGAATTTAGTAGGCCTAGAACACTCTCATCGGGTGAACCTATCCTAGGCATGCCAACATGTACACCACTTAGTTCTAGGTTCTCAATTTTTACAAAAATCATTATAATGTTGTTCACAACGTCTATATTATGTTTGAGATCATTATCATACCTCTGTGTTTGGTAGATTGACGAATTTTTTAAACCAGAATTATAATTTATATAAGTTTTATTCTATTTGTATTCAAGATAAATATCTATCCCTAGATAATTTAGGATTGTATTAATTATTATTTTTAATTCTAAATTATATTTACACATGAGTGAAATATATTGATTAGTTTAAGAAGCAAGTTTCATGACTATTACATTTTGAAAATCTATTTACGTACGGTCCTCTGACTGTCCTATGGTCCTCTGACTTCCATGCCACGGTAGAAGGTACTTCGGTGGATATTTGATAAATCGATGAAGATGTTGATACGATTAGGATTTATTCTTTGGCAGCAAGATCTCATGATAGCTAATGGATCTTGTATGTAATTTAATATTTCCGATAATGGTTGATATTAATGACTCTTATTCCCATTTTATTCACCCAATACTGGTAAAATTCACAACTAAGTTGGGAGATGCAATTGAAATGCACTATATGTTAGGAATATCTGTGTTGTAGTGTAAACATAGAATATTATGTGAGTGATTATATTATCTAGGATAATATAATATGTGTTGTGATAATTAATTAAATTATTTTAAATGTAATTATGAGTGGGTGAGTAAATATTGTTATGAGTTGTTGAGTAAACAACTCATTAACAATATTAGTTTTGTGAGAAAACAAAATCTCACGTAAAATAACATGGAGTTGTTTTAGGAGTTATGTGTGGAGATATTTATGGAGATTATATCTCCTTAAATATAGGAACAACATCTCCTATTTAAATGGATGTAATACTTCTTATGTATTGAAAAAAGAATAAAGAGTAAGATTTCGAATTTTCTTTATGCAATTATGATATTAACTTTTCAGAGGGAATGTGCATGGTAGAAACCAAGGCACATGTAAACAATTTGGCTAGTAGTATGTTATGGAAGATAATGTAAACAAGCAATAGTTCAAACAAAGTAAACCACGAAAATTGGGTTTCAAACATGGGACATCGCTCATAATGTCACAAGACAATCAGAGCCAAAGACACCAAAAGCAATACAAGAAATGAACAAGAAATACATAGGGAAAATCCCACAAACATTGGCATATAGTGGAAGATAAGAGCAAGAAAAGTGTAGTAGATAACCATGGTGGCAAATAGTTCATGTAAGGAAAATGTTTCACATGAAGCACCCATTAGCATGTTAGAAAGATAAAAATTATGTCAAGACGTGTATGTATCGATAGAGTAAGTATCATGATATTAAAAAAAAGGAAGTAGTATAAATGAAATAATAGCATTTGTAGAGTGTAAGAAAGTAGATGCCCCCAGGAGCCTCAGAGGGACTGGTAACAGGTACAATGCCAAGAAACATTGTTGTGTGTAAGGATCTATGTAAATTTTGCATTCACAACTAAAGAACAAGTGAGAGTGTATGTGTATATGATAAATATAATGACATACTAGAGATTCGGCTAACATATTAAGCAAAGTGTACATGTAAGTATAAGCAAACTAGACTAAGTGCAACCAAGATATGTAATATGTTGTGAATGAGTAAGATGGAATGATATGCAGTGTAATTTGATAAGAAAAAATTTCCCCCCGAGTGGATGTTTATGAATTTGTATGAGATGAGGTTCATTTAGAAAATACCCCTTGATATTCAAGAATGAACCATAGAACAAGAGTGTGTCATTAGGAAATGGTTTGGAATGTGTGCACTAGATAGATCACTAAAGCATAGAGTGTAAAGAGTGTGAATGTGGTTAGGTTCATTTCAGATTTAGACCCTCAGCATTTGAGTATGAACCATGGAGCTAGATTTTTTCATAGGGTAGTATGTTGTGTGAGAATGGAATGTTAGGAAGATGTATCATGAAACACGAAACATGAAATGTGTAGTGTGTGAGGTTTTTGAATGTAGAATTCCCTCAACAGTCAAGTGTAAACCTTAACACAAGAGTGCATCATAGGGTAATGACGATGCAAATTGAGTATCAAATTGTGTAAGATGCATGAGAAGGACTAGATGTAAATCACATAGTGTAATAGTAGAAGTGAGAGACACATGATAATGCCAAGCAGGGCGGAGTAAACATGATGCCTCGAACGTATAATGTGAAGAATAATCAAGTAATTTCATCTAAAAGATCATCATTTTCATGGTCGAACCCAAATGGAAATGTGTCAGAGACCTGGTAAGTTATATTATGTGGTTTATTATGTAAGGAGAAATTGTGGCATAAATTGTACATGCCCATTACATATTCCTCATCAGTGAAATATGGTAGTGGACAACCATGTGCATACCAGCAAGTAAGATTTTGTGTATAGCCAAGAAATAAATCATTTCAAATAGAAACATGGCTGAAAGGCATGGGAACTACAATTTCAATATGATTAGGATCTAAAGTTCCTCTAATTTAGTCAAGCCAAGATTACCTGAGAGTAAGTGGAGAAGTGCATGCAACAAAGACTAATAAATGGAAAAGGTGGAGGCCATAAGCAGCAGTAATGCGAGCATATCCATGATAGATATGAGGAGAATGAGATGGATGGAAGAGATCAATGAGTGTGAATCTAAGCCTAGTCAATCCATCATGTGTAAAAATAGTGTTAGAGTAAGTGGGATTGAATGGAATATGTGGCCAATAAAGCATTATTGATGAAAAGAGTGCATGTGAAAGGAGGAAGTGTTGATGCAGAGTGCTCATGTGAAGATAAGGAAGATGGTATGATGTCCAATGGATGGAAAAAACCCCAAAAAAGTACCATAGAATTATTATAAGGAGGGGGTGAGGGTGAAGCAGATGGGATGGTGTCCAATACACAAATTGTTCCTTCGAGTGGAGGCAAATTGATGGGATAGTCTGTGGGTTATTGATCATCAACGGGATGCGTAGCAGTAGTAGAAGTTAGAGTACGTAATGTAGTAGTTGTATCTTGGTGGAAATATATGAATCAATCAAAATTAGCAACTATGTTATATTGAAATCCTTCATAAAATAATTTAATGCACCAATGAACTATAGAATATACTACCCACATTGCGTGTAGCCATGGCCTGCTAAGTAAGTGATTGCACTGAACTGGGAAATCAATAACAAAGAATTCCATAAGAATAGTTTTTACCCTAATATGATAGGAAAATTAATAGTGCTAAACCCTATATATTACAAAGTCACATATGATAAATAAATGCTAAAGCATATATTTTACGCAAGAAATAAGCTAATGAAAACTGAAACCCTAAGTGCAAGAGAGGGAATAGAAGACTTAGCTGATTTTGCAATAAATCCTCAAGTGTTCTCAACTGGAAAAATATTGAATAGGAGGAGGATACTATCACAAGCACACTTAGAAAAAATTTTAACTGTCAGATGAGCCGAGACTAAGGTGCCTAGAACAAGATTTGCACACCTATGCACTAGAGACCACTAGTAGGCACTTGTGACTATGAAAATGCTCAAAATCTGGTTTTTCTTATGTCACAAGGTGGTTTCTAACCTTCGTCATTGGTTGTATGTATGTCGTACTATGTCTGCAAAAATCACCTGTAACCTGCAAAGAGAAAGATAACCTGAAAAATCCAAAAACACATCAAATCCTAAAAAGAAAATATGCAAATGAGGAATCAGACTGACCACGGCATTCATCCGATAGAGTGAACTTACGAACGAGAACTACAATACATCTTATACTCCATGTAGTTCTTGTGCATGTGTGATAGAATCATGCCCTAGGAAGCCCTTGTGTAAATGCACGTGATAGGGGCAATAACTAGATGTACCAATGTAAATAGATGTGTGGATGGAAAAATGAACTTCTCCTCCTATTTGTGTATGCAGAAAATGCAGTCCCTTGTTCATTGAGTGAGTGCTAGATGGATTCCTTTGATTCTCTTATATGCCTTTAGATGCAACCTTAGGTGATGATAAAGAGATTCTTAGAGCTTAGTCCCTTATTATGGTCACATACTTTGTATTTATATGATTCCCTTGGTTGAATTTCACAATTGACAACTAGAAGGCCAACCTATAAGAAAATTAAATTCCCAAAAGATAAAAGAGGCCCAAAGAGATCGATTAAGATAGAAATAGGTTGGGGCACCCAGAAGGACAAGGGCAACTTGGCGCTGGCATCCTAGTTGGGTGCTAGTGTCCAGAGTCATGAAAGATAAAGTAGTGAAGTATCGACTGGGATATAGGGTGTAGAAGGAAAAAAAGAAAATAATAGACACAAACAAAAGGCTAAAGATTGTTGTCAATTGTTAGTTTTCTTAATTAGGGATCATATGAATAGTAGTATGTGATTAGGACCTATAAATGTACCCAAGTGCATGATTTTTTGTTTACACCCTCCATCAGTTCATCTTCAAACTCAAAAAGTTATTTACCCTTATGTCTCTCAAAATCAAACTCCCAAAATTAAAACCCCATCTCCTACAAATGTCATCGGCCCCTGTGACAAGACTGTTATAGGGTTAAAGGCATGTGAATCTATTTCTCCTAACACAGACACCTTCGGTTGGGCTAATGGCGTCAGGAATAAACAAAAAACAATATCTAAAGTGTCTCTAATCACTCCTCCTTTTGAACCTATTTCTATGGATCCTAAACTCTTAACCTACCGCTCATTCCAGCCATAACAAGTGGGATACTTTAGAAATATTGTCTCAGATTCCTCACCCAATTCCCTTTTTGGATCTCATGTGCACATCACCTCAGCATCATGAGAGTCTTATGATTGCATTGTTTGACATGAACATACCTTTATATCCTATTTTGGGGCAGTCTCCTACGCTGCACAGTTCAGAGGAAAGTATATGTCATCAATGTGAGGAACTTTCCATTTGTACGGATTGTTCCACGAATATTCAAACTTGCATTCATTTACCCATAGCATCCATGATTCTTTATGAAATCTTGTTTTAGGCAGACGATCCTCTGCTCTTTATTTCTATACAGATTGATCAGAATATAGTCAAGCATGCCCTCACTGATGAGGGTGTTGGCACATGTGTAGCCTATTTAGACTTCATTAAATCCCTTGGATACTCAATAAACAACCTCAAGACCACACATACTAATTTGCAAGGGTGTGATCGATGACAGATAATTCCCATGGGTTACATTTGGATTCCTATCAGTATCCCTCCTAGGATAGTACGTGTGAAAGTTATGGTCTTCAATTTTTCCCTTTCTTACGACATCCTCCTTTATCAACCTTAGACCCACTGCATGCGTGTAGTCACCTCTTTTGTGTACTAATGTGTCAATTTTGCACATCAAGGGGCAATCTATAGAATCCAAGGTGACCCAAATCATTAGAATTACAATACTCTCCAACAAAAGAAAGCTTATAAATTTCCAACCCTTCAAAAGTTATCTCGCATTCCATTATGTGAATATCAACACTTCAATTATCCTGTAGAATCTCTTCATGGTAATGTGGGTCACCCAAATTTAGTCAGATGTGCACCTCCTAACCTCCTAGATTTTGATGATTACAAACCCAAGGAGATTAGTGTTAGGATCAAAACTTCTTATATGCCAGATTATGTTATTTCACAACCTCCTCCTAACTTGCAACCTTTCTAGAAGAAACCATCTATCCTTGTTACCATTTCACGCACACCTCAACCTACACCTAAGAAAAATTTTCAAGTAGAAACTACAGTTGATTCATGCATGGTAGGTACTATTTCTCCTGACTATGATGATAGTTATGCTCTGGATGATCCCTGTTTGGATAGCTATGCCTGAATTCAAGATAGAGAGGTTCGGCATTACCAGAGAACCCTCCAAAGCATGCTCACTCGTGATGTGAATGGAATTATTAAATAATTAAACTCTTCACATTCATTTGATCCTCCTCATAGGATATTGGTGCCTGAGCCTTAAACAACTCCACTAGCCTCACCTTCTCCTCATGACTCTAGCACTATATCATCTAGCATAACTCCTCATCTAAAAGAAGGGAAGCGTATGTCTAGATTCGACTACAAATCTGATGACCTCATGGACAATGAAGCATGAGATGCACAGACATCGTCCATGTCAATCCACATTGATCTCTTTGTACTTCCTTTCCTCTTTCCCTCATGTCTCGTCAGCCTTCTAGGGAAGAGCCATATTGCACATGGCATGAGGCTCCGAGACATGATGTATTGAATAATACAGCTTTTAGAAAACATATGAAAACATCAAAGCTAAAGTTAGATGAGATCAAGCTCAAAATGCCACACAACCTTCTGCTTCAGCACCATTATATTGTTTACACCATGATTATTTCTCGTATACCAACACAGACTGTTAGGTTATTCATAGTAAGAACCTAGTTCTTGAGTCCTCTTCACATGTAAATAAGTGTAGAGTTGACTCCTCTCGAAGAGGCCCACTTTCTCCTAGACCATAGCCTACTTATGGGCCTCCACCTCACCCTAAGCCGTGACCTATCCTTAATGACATTCAACGTGACATCCTTTCTTGGTTGGAGGACCAAATTGATGACACTTTTTTTCCACATGATCTGAAGTCCATTGATAAGTATTCATTACACAGCATGTTATCAAAGATCTCATGACTTGTGCCCAAATTCACATTCTGAACCAATTTGAAGATATCATCATTGATACTCTACATCAATTTTCCCCTCGTGGATAAACATCTTCTCAAAATCCCTTCATTTCATTTTTTTCCTAATCTCTCACTTCCGCTTGGGCCCTCGGCCCCCCTTGGGTTTTTCACACACCTTAAAACTCACCTACTCTTTCTTATGCTATTTACCCCACTTGCATTTATCATCATTTCTCTTTTTCCCTGACATTTCCTACTGTTTTAATGTTGCGGTCTTAATTCCACCTCTTTTGGCTTCAATTCACCCTAACCTTTCTTAGCAAATCATCACGGTCTTGTGCATCCTTGTTTAGGTCCTTTACCTTGCTTGAATTTATTTTTCATTCTTACTGGATTTTTCACCTAAATATCATTATCATTCTTCCTAAGGATCATGAGTATTACCACATACATCCATGAGAAAAGAAAGCAAAGTGATAAGTAAAGTATCATTTATCAACACCGTAATCATCGTCATATGTGTGTGTGTGTGTGTGTGTGTGTGTGTGTGTGTGTGTGTGTGTGTGTGTGTGTGTGTGGAATCAGTTTGTATACATCAAAAAAATACATTCATGATCCATCATAGCACATCATCAATATCTAGGAGGCTCAAGCACCCTCACCCCCTTGGGGGGGTATTTGGATGCTTTGAAAAAATGGTGTTGTGCTATATGCTTAGGTGGTTGGAGCTAGATTCTCTACCCTAGATCAAGCTCTAGAGGCCTCTCCCTGTGCTCTTGCCAACTATGCCTCTAGCCTCCTAATCCTCTCTGTAGTGCTCCTAGTGTTTGATAGGCATGTTGGCTGCTCTTGAATCAATGCAACATGTGCCTGTAATAAGCTCTACATGATCACATATATGCTTCCCATGTCTACTAGTGCCTACACATATCTCCATCTTTGTAGTGTCCTATCAGCCTCCCCAACCAATTGAAATTATCCCAATAACTCTCCAGCTGATGGTGTTATGCATTCCACCATGACTGAGGTATCCCAAATGTCCAAAACTCAGTCTAAGATCTTGTGGTGTGCATTCTCAATTAAGGAATTCCACTCCTCAGTCATCCACTCTATAAAATCCAAAATTTTCTAGTTAATACCAATTCTAGCAAATGACCACCATCTACATTCCTAACTGAAATTATCATCATCCATACTTGGTTTCCTGTCTTTCTCAACAATGGTCTCACCATCTCCACAACTGCCCAATACCATCATCACCTCATCAAATCACCGAGATCTCCACTTGACATATTGTTCCCACCTATCTCAGGGCACAAAGGTCATATCTCCTCTGTGGTGAGCCTTAGACATGTCTCATAGTTGTAGGGCCATCTACATCCCCAATGGTGTCAGGTAACCACCTCTTGGATGCCACATCTTATGCTCTCTCATCCATGTCCTTGGTTTTCTATCCTCATATTTGGTGTTAGGAATAGTTGTGCTTGTACTATCTACCTGTCAGTTTGGGTTTACGGATCCTCCATGTTGGGGTGTTAATGTCAAGTGGGATTATCCACTTCAGTATGCCCCAACATTATTAAAGTTTTTATGATCAAAATGTATTTGTGATGATCAATCACATTTATGAGTGAAGTGACCTAACTTGATTGATTCACCCACCCATATTGATTTGGTTGATCCCTCTCGAGGATTGGCTATTAGCACTAATCCCTCTTGGGATTGGATTTAACAAACGGTTACATTTGTATAATCCAACATTAAAGACTGAGATCAGACTGTAAGATATGCTAGCAGAGCATACTATGTAAGACACTAGCAGAATGTAAGAAGAGTTAGATGGTCATTATTATTTTGTATTACTGTTCAAGAGACATAACTCTGCGTATGTAGTGAAATAATGAGGAGTGAAGTGGAAGTGTTGGGTTGAATTGTATCAGATTCTTAATATAAACAATGATTTTACAGTGGAGTATTTTTTCCTTTGGGTTTCTCTACTTAAATTCAATGTTATATGTCTCTTGTTCTTGTTCATTATTTGTTTTTAGCTCTTTCTCATTAAGTTATGTTATTCGCTATCTATTTCAAGTTATTTTTGTCTAATCAATTGCAAGCCATAATCCTATAGTCTTCAAATTTAATGGTGGATATACAATATGTGGATTTTATTTCCCCTACTAAATCTAATATGGTATTAGAACTTGGTGATTGTGCGTGTGCAAGATCGATGTAGAATTCTTTTGTCTTGAAAGGGTGAAGAAACATTAAGTTTATTGACGGATCTGCGAGACCCAAAAGTTCCACAGTCGTATTCAAGCTAACTAGGTTTAAACTTCTAGTTCCCACCTAATATTGCTTGAAATATTGATCAAAATGGGCTAAATGGATGTTTATATGGTGTTTAAGATTTTTTTTTCTTAGATATGTGCTTTTTCATCTTGTTTTAGTCATTTACGGACTTGAATCCATCGTATGTGAGCTATTTTTATAGTTTTCCCACTGTAAGATAGCCATTTAAATCAGTTGTTTTTTGAATGTGGATCCAGTTTATTAGAGACTTTGAAGTCTAGGATCCAAAATTTTATTTTTCACCTGACTTTTAAGTCCGTCCAATTGGCTGTAAAATCTGGCTTCATTTTTCTGGTCATTTTTTTGTCGTTGCGAAGCCTGGGCCAATCATTTTATCGAAATATGGCTTCGTATTTTCCTGGTAATTATCGATGTTTGTGAAGCTATTTACCAATAATTTATTTCTCGACGTAGTCTTCACTCTGTCAGTTTTTTATTGACCTTTTCAAAGATCTGCTCTTGAAGCCACACCCTCATCTTAGAGTGCCAAATGGCTTCACATTTTCAAGACATCTTGTCTATCTTTTTTATATTTGCGAAGCTTGGGTCAATCCTCTAGTACCATCTGACTTGGCCTTGATAGAATTATTTGACTTCCTTTGACTATGAAGCTTGAGCCAATCATATTACTCCATCTAGTGTCGTATTTGTCAATTTTTATGAAGCTTGAGCCAATAAAAAAGCTCCATCTTGCTTCATGGTGTCAAAATATTGTTTATCTGATTATCAGTTGTAATCGGTGAGCCAATAAGGGCTTTATGCATGTATCTTGTATTATCAAACTTGGACTTATCTATCCTCTTTGACATTTTTAAAATACGGATCCAATTAGAATTGTTCCATATATCTCGCCTTATCTACACCTTGTTTCGTACTTCTGAAATTTGTGAAACTTGAGCCAATAATATTGCTCCAAGTATCTTTTATGTTGCATTTTTCAAATTTGTGAAATGCGAGCCATTTAAAAGGCTCCACATGTCTTCATTTTGATTTAGTCATTTTGGTTGCAGTATGAAGTGTGATCCAATAGCATTTGAAAACGTATATATTTTTCAGATTTTTTGGCAAACTTACAAAGTGCAAGCTAATAGAAAAGTTACACCTGTCTTTGTATTTTTCATGGTGTCAGACTTTAGTTCTTTGTTTCGCGAGTTTATTAACTATCATTTGTACCATGGGATATCTAATTTTCTTCATTCCATAGGATCTTTTTGAAGTCTGTGATCTGTGAAGTCTAAGCTAATTAAAAATTGACACATATTCTTCTTTTCACACTTGTCAGACTTGCGAAACACAAACTAACTACCTTTTGACATGTATTCTAATTGTGTCAGGGTTTGTCAATCTTTGCGTTGGATTTTCCACTTAGATTGTGAAACCTATTTTATTCCTTTTTCGGACCCCAACTTTATTTGTAAAACCTAGATGACTTTCGACCATTATTTTGAATCCACTTAAAGTATTTATTTAAAGTTTGGATGGAAAGCGGCCAAGTGTCAATTGTTTAAGCCATTAATTTTTTGACAATTGGCTTGTTTTACTTAGACTTTTCTTTCACATTGTGTCATAGTGTGAAATGCGATCCAATTAATTAAAGACATGTGTATATGGTTCTGTTTTTTAATTAATTGGCTTCTGACTTATTAGTTACATTTGCGAAATGCGAGCTAATTAAAAAGTGACACGTGTATTTGCTTTATCTTTAAAGCTACACATATTGACGCATGTTTATCTATCATTTTGTCACATTTTTTTAATTGGTTTCAGACCTGAAGAGGCTTTAACTTTAATTTTTAAAGCATCACGTCTACTCAAGAATTTGTTTTGAAAGCCGACACGTGCCTTTCTTGGTATTGCTGATCTATGCCACGTGTCGTTCCCCCGTTGAGTAGTTATTTTAACTTATTTTATTTGTTAAAGTACCTTGTTTTTAAGCTCGTCCCATCGAGTTTCTAAATAAATCGTCGAGATACTTTCTTTGTCTTGCCAATTCCAATTAGAGCTTCATGTAGCTCATCCTTTAGCTCACTGAGCCAAGTTGTAAAAGAACTTGCCAAGCTCCTATAACTCAACCCTGACTCTGTTCTGTCAAATTAATCTTAAATCGACCAATTTAAGCTATTTTTAGACCAAATCTAGCTATTTTTTAAGATCTGACAAATTGTGCTATGATCTTAAGCTCATAATTAATTAATTAATTAATTAGCTAATTTGTCTATTAAAATGGTTTATAGTTCTAAAACGTGACCTAGCCCTATTAAATTTATCCAGAACTTGACTAATTCAAGGTATTTTTAAATCAATTTTGGGTTGTTTGTAGTCGTATAACAAATTAAAATATATGTAGCTTGTTTTTGTCTCTGTTTAGCCTCCTTGATTTGTCTTTGAGCTGTTTTTTGTCTCCATTACCATCTGAGCATTAAAATGGCTAGTTCTACCAATTTTTCATTGGATAAGTCTCAACTCTTGAATGGAATTAATTATAGCATTTGGAAAGTACATTTAAAAGTTTGTTTTATGGCTAGAAAGCTCTGAGATCTTGTGACTGGTATAGAAAAATGTCCCACAATGAGATAAGCTACCCCTGAAAACCTCATTTCATTTTCTCAAAGTATCTCAGGAATCTCTGTCCATCCTATTACAAAGCATTAGAGATGAGTTCTTGATGCGTATAGGCCATATGGACTAACCTGCAAATGCATGAAAGCATTTATAAGCCATGCATGAAGGTGATAGAGTTGTCGAAGATAATTAAACTAGTTTTAGAGATGTTCACAAGTCCCATGAAGGGGGATGATAAAATTGTGGAGTATTTAGCTAAAATTAAGAACATAAAATCTGAATTAGATGGTTGTAACTGTGAACTATTTCAATATAAGATGTTATTGTTCATTATACAGATCAATATACATGAAAATTTTAGAAATTTTATCTCCATTCTCAATTCCAAGTATTATAATGAGAATGATCTTCCTAATTTAGACACTTTATCCTTTTTGTTGATTCAAGAAGAGAGAGTCATGGAGAAATTTGATTCAAAAGAGATTGTTTCTCAAGCTCTATTCTCTCAAAATCATAAGCCTTCTCATACTAGACATTTTAATCCAAATCATAATTCTAGTATTAAATTCATGTTTAAATCTAATCCTAAGACTAACATTATTAAAATCAATCAACCATTCAAAGTAAAATTTAATGGAACTTGTAATAAATGTGGAAAATTTGGACACCAAGAAGCTTATTGTAGAGTAAAAACTAATAAAGTAGTCAAGAATGCTAAAAACAACAAGCCTTGTATTTACAAGAAAAATCAGAAGCAAAAGCAAGAAAATGTAGCTGAGGCAGAATAGAAGTTGATATCATATTGTAATGCATCAAGTGCATTTATACATCATGAAAGTTGTACCTAGAAGGTTACAAAGAACATGTGCATGTTCTTGAGAAACCTTTTTGTAAATCTGCCTCTCTGCCTCCTTTGAATAACCTAAAACTAAAAATTTTCTGCAAGCTTGTTTTTCAGTTGCATTTTAATATAATGGATGTAGACATTGAGGGGGAGATATTTCAATCCTTGACTATGACTAGAATTCTTGTGTTAGCTGCTTTCATGAGCATGGTTTCTCTAACTATTTGTTAATAATGATTTTTTTGTCTATTAAATCATGTTTTCTTGGCAGTAACAAGAATATGATCACATATGGACATCGTCAGAAGCTTAGAAATGTTTTCTTACATGGTCGTTTTATTCTATGATTACTTGTGCATTAAAATCTTGAATGATATGATTATCTGAGATTAACTTAGTTATCTATCAATGTCTATGATCTTTTTTATTTGTTCAAATGGTTTGTCTCATAATGAAAGACTATATGAAGATTACATGTTGAAAATCATATTTTACTGTTAATTATTATCAAGCATAGTGATATGTTAATTATGTTAGACAACTAATGTTTAAGTAAGTTTATACTCGGTTAAAAGTAAAAATATGTATGAATATTTATTATTATGCTTATTATGATATTTTCTAATGTCTCTGTGTAGATATACATAGCTGTATTTGTGTTCAAGTTTTGATGCACATGCCATCACTTGAAGCAGCAAAGAGCCATGTGGCTAAAGAGACTGCTAGTAGTGATGCACATAGGAGCTAAAGGAAGTATTCCTCCTCTATGTGAAGGCCAAATTTCTCTTGATAAAGACTCTAGTCCAACATCATAAATCAAGTTGTAGATATCTTAACTAAAGGCCTATCAAGTTTTGTGAAGTCTTGCACATGTTGTGTACCTTGTTGAGCCTATTAGAGTTACCCTTAAGGGGGAGTGTGTATGATAATGCCACCTCTTGATAGGCTATTATAAAATACCGGGTCATATTTTAAGAGTGATTCATGACCACCCGCTTTGTATGTAACAAAGTGATCCTTTAGGGATTAATTATACATGGTTATAACATTGTATGTGAATTGTAAGTCTCATGAGAAAATGAATAAGACAATTCATTGTAAACTTCCAATACTTCCTCCACTTTGTAACAAGTAAATGTGTCACTCTATGTGAAGTTACTTATAAATACAAGTGAAGATTTAGTTATGGGTATGCCTTAGTTTATAAAAGGCTCCATAATCTGATGTAAGTCTTCATGTGTAAAGCACTAGTCTTAAGAATTTCTGTATGGGAAGATCTACGGATTTTCCTTATTTGCATGCTATATTGGATAAGGTAAAATTGGCATGTTTGTTTTTTACTTCCCACTTAACATTAAGGGGGAGTGTTGGGGTGATAATTTCAAGTGGGATCAACCACTTCAGTATGACTCAACATTATTAAAGTTTGTTTGATAAAAATGTATTCAAATAAGTCTTTCACAATTAAAAGTGAAGCGGCCTAACTGATTTACCAACCCACATTGATGTGGGTGATCCCTCTTAGGATTGGCTTTAACAACGTTTAGATTTGTACAATATAATATTAAAGAACAAGATCATAATGTAAGATATGCTAGAAGAGCATACCCTATGTAAGACACTAGTAGAATGTAAGAAGAGCTACATGATCATTATTATTTTTACATTACTGGACAAGAGACATAGCTCTGCAGATGTAGTGAAATATTGAGGAGCAAAATGGAAGTGTTGGGTTAAATTGTATCAAATTCTTAATATAGATAGTGCTTTTACGTTGGATTTTTTTTCCTTTGGCTTTATCCACTTAAATTTGGTGTTATCGATCTCTTGTTCTTGTTCATTATTTACTTTCAGCTCTAGCTCATTAAGCTCCATTATTTTTAATCTATTTCAAGTTATTTCTTTGTCTAATTGACTACATGCCATAATCTATAGTCTTTGGCTTTAACGTTGGATCTATGATATGTGGATTATATTTCCCTTGCTAAATCTAACACTCCATTGGATCCCTCATCAAATCTCTCCACTGTAATTGGTGGGTCTTGAGCTACCTGCCTCTCAGCCTCTATCTCTAGCCATGTCTACCTCCGGCCCACACTCTCTGGGGCCGCAGCATTGGTACTTTTTCCACTACACTCACAACCTCTCTCACATGCCATTTTCTATAGGATGATAGTGGTGGTATCATAGTAGGCTTGGGCCTCCCAATCTGTCTGGGCACCCTGTCAACCGGATAGACCTCTACCCAATGCAAGTAATGACCTATTACTTCCTCAAATTCCTCTAAGTCCGCTTCTTGTGGCCTAATGAGCTGCTGATCAACACTCCCTGTGTAGGGCTACCATATGACTCCGTCTAGATGTACTTATCGTAGTGGTCGATAATCTGAAAGTTCTCTCAGTGTTGACCCATGTGCCCACTGAATTAATTTCAGGGTTCTTGTTTCTATGACTAATGGCATCCATGTGGGCCTATACATATGAAATATCTCATATATCCAAGTTATCAACAATATCACAGGACCTATGGTCCTCTTTGCCCTACATTAGACCCTATATAAGTCATGCACAAACTGCACCCATATAGTGGTACCCTAACTGAATAAGATATCTTTCTCAATCACATCCCAACATATAACAACCAAATACAATGGAATGGTCCCATATAACTTTTGACATAATATTCGTGCCACAATAATACCCATCACCACCTTCTGTAAGACCAAAATATTTCTAGCTTGCACTGCATTATGTCTAACATTGAGCATCCTCTCATCATACAAATCACTTTATATTGACCATATGGCCATAAATCTCCTCTGTGCAATATTCATAGTTAGATCGCAATACATGTGAACTCCCTAAATCGATAAACCTAATATCCCATGCACATCCCAAAGCTTCACATTCAACTTCAATGTCTCGCCTCCCCACCCCCAAAAGGTTTTTGCCCTAGGATCTTATGTTTCCAAAAACACCTGCAGAAAATCTAGACTCAATGGTATCCTAGGCATTTATATGATACCCCAAATCCCCATCTATACAGTTGCGTTATCTTTTCCCCTTTTATTATGGTAATCATATCTTTAAGCCATGTTATATCAACCAATTGCCATATGTGGATCCTCTGATCTTCCTGCATTTACAAATTAGTAAAATACAAGTATTAGATTCATCAAAATTCAATTTAAAATCTAATATCATAAAAATTTGCATGCTTTCTTACAATCCTTCCACTATCGACCCTCTGGCATATGTCATCCTACCCTATCTAAATTTTTGCATGATCCTAACACCATCAGCCCTATTGTTTCAAGGGGCTAATGGCATCTAAATTGGTATAGATGCAACTATTAAAAATTAAAAAGTAAAAATCTACAAAATGATAAAGCTAAAATCAAATCCCTCCTAAAAGCACTTGTATTTTTTCATACCTATCATGCAAATTAGACTAAAAATGGTGCCCTAATTCCTTCGCATTTCTAAAAAGATGAAATTACCATTAATTTACCTAACAAAATTCAATACATTGACTTACCCATGATCGAGCATCATCACATGCTCCTCCTCATCGGTCTCTTCCTCCTCCTCATACTCGCTCCATATCGTCACGTTAATCTCCAAATTTGGAATTCCAAAGCTCAGTTCTCTTAATTCCAAAAATAGTAATAAGTAAATAAAATCAAAAAACCTATTTAAGCCTAATATTTCTATTCAAATTTCACCGCAATGATCCTCAATCTTCAAATTCCCATCATTTTCGTTCCCGGTCTTCAAAAAAATTGTCATCACTTACATTGGGATTGTAATCTTCTCCTATTATTTTTGACATATTACACATTGTATTTCACTTCTTGGCCAAAAATCATGCTTTTCAACCCTTCATCTCCAATTTCTAAATCTCGACATCCATCCCATGGGCCCCTAGCTAGGTGATTTATGTCTTATTTTACCGATGATCCTTTAGTGTTTCTTTTCATATTTGTGTTTCAAGGTTCTAGCAATATGGATTTTGATCATATGTGGTAGTACGACTGACACTATCAGGTATGCATTACTAGGTATATTTAATTTCAGGTAGTCCTTTATTTACTATCAGTATGTACTTTAAATTTCGGTGTTATGTATCATTCTTTCCGTTGATTACCCCATATTTTACTATTGCGACATGTAGTAATCAACGGTTGGGACATATGTATACAACTAATTTTATATGATTTCAATTTTCATACTTATTACTAACAATTTTTCTTTTTAGGTTAGAGGTCACTAATGCATCTATTTCTGGGAATGGGTTCCTTAAGGGGCTTGTTCCGAAGTATGGGTATGGTTATTCACGTAACCATTGGGTTAGGGATGATACATGGAGAGAGAATTATTTTTTTCGCATTTATGTATGTCTTTACTCTTATCTTCTAATTTTCCCATCATTCTTCTTACATCTATCTTGTCTCATGTGACCACATTTCTTTTGTCTTGCATTATCTTTTATTTTCATGAAACTTTGCATCTCCCATTTACATTTTCATCTTTACCCAACACCATTGTTGGTAGGAGATTGCACAAATACAAATTTAAAATCCTGGATGACGTTATCATTCGTGGGAAATTACGTTGGTGTAAACTTAAAACTCTGGTTGACACATTCACCCACAAGCGATGGCATCAGTATAAATCCCCAAAATCTCATTTTCACATAAAGAGAATAATATCATATCAACAAGAACTCGCCATTACCTTTTCTCTCTTGCACCAACTTGCACCCGCTCGCTTAGCTTTTGAATTTCTTACATCTTGACTCTTGGCTTAGAGATTCTTCTTTATTGGATTGGTTTGCTTGCACTTTTGGGTCATCCATATTGAGCTAGGATTAGATTGTTTCCCCTTCTCCGCAAAAAAATTGTTTTCTCTTGGTGTGTGGTCCTTTGGGAGATAGATGCATCAGCGACCGCCCCCTAACAAGTAAGTGCTCTAACCAAATTTTTCATTTTTGTATATTAGTTCCTTACACTTGATGTGTACTTTATGTTAGCTTAGTATTTTGTACACATGTTAGGTTAGCATATTGTATTTCAGTTCCTTTCATGTTACATGCTTTACTTTGGTTAACATAGATATTACATGCTTATTTTCTCCATAATCTCTCCCCATAGTGTTGATACCTCCATAGGATTCCTTTATCTTCTTCAACCTAGGGCCTTGGAAACCTTAGGTTGTCCTAGTTTGAGGGTTACTTACCTTGGGGTATGTAATCATAGCAATATTTGTACCCCCTTTAATGTTATATGTTTGTGTGTCAGATTTGGCGTGTCCTTTACCCATTTCCATGAATACCCAATTTGAACAGATGATTATAGTCCATGGTGTCTAGACACATTTTTTTCCACCATACATGAATTTTATGTGTTTTTTAGCTTTATACTATGGATTTCATGACCTTCGTAGATTTTTCCACATCTTTTTCCATGCCTTTTTCTAAAATTAAAACTTGCCTAACTTTTTTTCATTAACTCCACGACCTGGTGCAACTACTTTTCCATGTATGATGGTCTATGTTCTTTGTTCCCATACCTTTTTGGTGATTTTGAAAACTTCGTAAAAATTCCTTCATATTGCAAGTCTGTGGGACACTGAACTTTCTATTTTTTTGGGTTCTTAGGTCTACCATCCAAATATGTCTAAGTATAAAACTTGAATAAGTTGTACAAATAAGCATGGAGGCTTATTTAGATAATAATTTGGAAAAATTTCGGGACATATGTCTACTGTATGTAAAAAAACTAGTAGTCTTGAAGCATCCATTAGGTATGGAGTTGTGTGTTAACTATTACAACTTCTTAAATAATGTAGTCACCTTTACCTACTCCCTTTAAACCCCAAGTTCGTCGGCATATCACCCAGCCTTAACTGGGTGCTCGCCCGAGGCACGCGTGGGCACCGAGACCCTCCTTTATGTGATTTTTGTAATAATGCTTTGCCATTAATGGAGGAATACTTACAGACACAGAAATACATGCATTCATTTTAGCACAAGAGTAAAGACACTATATCTAAGCACAGATGCACCATGAAAATAATATAAGCATTATTAACAACCCGTAGGAATCAGATATGAACCATAGACAAAATGAAGAACACTAGGGTTTGAACCCGTAAACAGAGATATACATAACAACCCATCATATTCATTAATTCATAATTGTTTACAGTAGTCAAATTACATCAAAGGGTCATAATAGACCAAATACATTATGAAACAACACCTTAGCTCTACAAATTGATTCTTCTCACAGGGTTCTATTCATGCTCTCTTTTATGAACCCAGAATACCTTGTGCCTTGCAACACACATATTCTTCCTCTTGCATCACCTCTCATTCTTACCTATGTCTTTTTTTATCATTACACATACGCACCTGTGCTTACACACATTTACCCCCTTTGTTTTGGACCTAAAAACCTTCTTAAATAGAATTGGGATCTCTCCTCTACTGCCTCAACTTCACTCATGGGCAGGCCACATGCCAGATGGAATCATGATCCTCCATAATTGAGTGCCTATGCTAGCTCACCAAAACCTTGATTATCCTCCACTAACCATAATGATTACATCCTGGAATATTCCTTTCCTAGAATATTCTTTCCTTGAGCTACAAGACTCCAAATTCTAACCTTATCCACTCTTCACATCTGTCTGCCTCACGTGTTTTCCATGCAACACCATATATTCCATAATGCAGCTAAGTCCCAGAATCCTTTTTTTCTTCCATATCCCCCATGTTTACTCAAGCCCTTCACTCAAATTGAATTTTTCAAACTGTTTGTGTGCACTTAGTTCTTCTTGCACGCTTTTCTCTGCATGCCTTCTTCTTACCTTGCCTTCCACATGCACTCATCATCTTCTCTAGGAATTAGTCATTTTTGGGCTCAAAAAAAAATATGAGCACTGAAAATACCTTCTAAAAACAACAACCATGTTAGAGAACTTATTAGAAAATAAACACACCAATAAAGTGCACAAGGAACATGAGAAAGGAAACTTAAAAAACAATGTGCATGAAGCACTTAGAGGAAAGTAAACACAACAACCTACTGTATACAAGGATGAAACATGACCTCAATAACAAAGTTTGGGGTATATCCCATTAATTGGGATAGGAAGCTCATTGGAATTTAGTTGGGAGGGCTGAAAGGTATTGTGTTGTTTCAAACCTCTAATCAGATATGGTCCACTTTAGAAGGAGTCAAAATTAATGTCTCTTCCAGGATTGGTTCTTTCTTCATCCCACTTGAGCACAATGTCTCCTCCTTTGAATGTTTTTACAAGTGATTTCTTCTCAAAGTATCTCTTCACTTGAGCTTTGATGAAGATCTGTGGTAGACATTGCATTGTTTCTAATTTCTTCCAACTCCATTAACTCTACAAATCTAATTGTCACTTAATCTTCCTCCATCATCTCCATTTGTTTTATAAGATATAGAGTTGGTAATTCATAATAAATAGAAAACCTTGATTCTCTACCATAGAAAAACATGAAAGGAGAGTTTCCAATTCATCTCTTTGGAGTAATCTTATCATATAATAAGGCTAATTTCAGATTTGTATGCCATGATCTTTGATTTTCCACCATTAATATTTTGATGATCCAGAGAAGATTCCTGTTAGTTGATTTAGCCAAGCCATTCCCTTGAGGATAATAATTGGATGATGTTGATAAATGAATGTAAAGATTGATTTCCCATGCGCTAGTTCTTGTGCCAATGAAATTTAATGTGTTTTCTGAGATGATTATCGCGGGAACACAAAATCTTGTGACAAGTCTTTCGTAAATCTCAAAAATTGAAGTTTCATTTGCCTCTTTCAAATCCAATGCTTTTTTACATCTCGAAAAATAATATGTAGCTATGAGAATCCACTTGTGACCTATACTAGAAGGTGGATTAATCATGCCAATAAAATCCAAACCCCATTACATGAAAGGTTGATTTACCTAAATGGGTTAAAGAGGAGGGGCTGTTAACTTCTACATTCCTAAAAAAACAACACAATTATTATACCTCCTTACCCATGCATGAGCATCTATGAATAGATTTGGCCAATAATAGCATGCCCTCATGATCTTCAAGGCTATAGCTCTTGGTGCAAAATGACCATCATATATTCCTCCATAAAACTCTTTCAAAACATGTTCAATCTTATTTGAATCAACACGTCTTAAAAGAACCACATTTGCATCTTTTTTAAACAAAATATTATCAACAAGGACATATGGAATGGACTGAAATCTGAAATACCTTCTTTTTGTTTTATCCAAACCTTGTGGGCACTTTCCAATATGAAGAAAATGGATCCTGTATTGAGCCCAAGTCGGAGGTAATGAAGGAACTTTATGTATTGATTATTTTGAAACACTAAAACCCTATTTTTATCATCATGCAAATCTAAAGATAGTTTCTCACACAACCTTGTTCCTCTTACTAATCTAGTAACCTTGATGTCAATATCATATTCCATAAATTTTGTGATCCAACCTACCTTTTTTTCATTTAAATCTCTACTCAAAAGAAATTATTTAACACTTGGATAAGAAACCATTAGAAAATTTTCATTATTTGAAACCAAATGTCTGAATTTTTTTAGACTTCTAATAACTGAAAGAACCTGATTTTCAAAAAAAAATACTTTACCTCATATTCTTACAATCATTTACTAAAAAGAGAAATTTATTGCTCCAAATTTTCATCATTCTGATGTACAAACATGGCTGATATTATGGTAATTGCTCCAAAAGCATTTAAAATGAATTCCTTGCTAAAATATGGATTGGTAGGTGTTGGAGCTTGTGAGATAGCATGTTTGTTTGATTCAAAAGCATTCTTCTCCTCTATTTTCCAACTAAAAACCATGTTTTTCTTGAGCATTAAGGTTAGCGGCTTCACTCAATTTGCAAAATATGGAATGAATCTTCGTACAAAATTATTTCTACCCAAAATAATTGCAACACCTTCTTGTGATTTGGTAAAGATAATGAAAAAATTATGCTTACTCTCTCTGGATAAATGGCAAGACCCTTTTTAGACACGACATGACCCAACAATTTACCTTCATGTACTACAAAAATGCACTTTTTGGATTGATTGAAATGCCATATTGCATGTACTTTTTAAACATGTGTATGAGATGAATGATATGATCTGAAACATGCTATGGAAAAATGGTTATTTCATCTAAATAAACAAGAACATAAGTATTGATTAACACTTGAGTCCCAAGTCCATTGCACACTAAAAGGTGGCTCCTGCATTTGACATTCCAAATGACATCTTCTTGTATGTGTACATGCCCGATTTCATGGTAAATGTTGTTTTAAATTGATCTCCCTTTTGTACTAATATCTGATTGTAACCTAAATAAACATCAAGTAGTGAAAACATTTTTGAACCACTTACACTTTGTAAAAATTTCTCCATTGATGATAGTTAAGGACGATTTGGACACTTTGTTTAAATCTCTAAAATCCACGCACAAGTGTATTTCTCCATTCTTTTTCCTTACAGGAACTAAATTGGAAACCCACGATGATTGATTCATAGGGAAATAATGTTAGCTTTGATCAACTTATCCAATTCTTGTTTCATTAGCGGTTCAATTTTGGGATTGATAAGTCTTTGATTCTTTCTAATTGGTTTTGCATTTAAATCCAATTATAGTATATGTTGAGCTAAATTTTGGTTGAAAATTTTTAAATCACCATAGCTCCATGCACAAACATCAACAAACTCATGAGAAATTTGAACAAAAAGCAATTTTTCCTCTTGATCACATAGCTTTCCCAGTTTGAGCATTTTATCAATGCCAATGTTGATTTTCTCGTAGTCTTCTTGTTTGATCATCATGTTAGATTTCTCACTTCTAACTATATCATATGTGTTAAAAATAAACTCAATAGTGACTAATTCATGAGACCTATATTGTTAGATTTCAACTAAATTTTATGACCTTCATACTAATGTTTTAATCTATCCTAATTTTTGATTGAAAACTTAGCTTCCTCTTGCAAGAAATTCACTATCTGTTGATCTTATTCAAATACTTACAAATAAACACCTGCAATTGTTTTATTCCTCTCTTTCCCACCCACTTAATACCATGTACAAGAGATTCTTGCTTAGTTATATTATTAGTGGAAGTAAACTGAAATCTTAAAGATGAGAAATACCTCTCATAGGTATGTGAAATCAACATGATTCCCCCACCTACTCCATCATTGCTTCTTGATCCATAAAAATATAATTTCCATAAACCTACATCCTATTGATATGATTTGAAAAGGTCATGAATTATAAAATTTTCTTCATGTAGACAATATGTTCCAATACCTACCTCTTCAATATGACTATATGGATCAACAACATGACTTTGAGTAGCTCATTCATCAAGTACTAAATATGGAGTTTTCTCGAGAAGTGTGGTTGGTGGTTAATCAACTAGCTATTCTTCTTCATCTTTGATCATATAATTGGAGTTGATGGAACTAGAAATATAAGGCTCTATATGATTTACTGAGATAATTTCAAACTTTATTATAACTTTTGTGTCATGCCTTATTCTAAATAATATGTGGGACCAATCTGATGATAATTATCCTCCAATCTTAGACGTGAAATCTCTAGAAATTCATAAAGAAAATGGGGGAGGAAGATCAACGATGAAAACATCTTGAGTAATGGAGAATTTGGGACATGCGTGCAAGGTTAAGCTCAGTCCTCTAATGACTCCAAGGGTCTCTACATGTGTTCCTGTATACACCTAATTTTTTACACTTTCTATTTTCATACATGTTACTAACAATTTCTCTTTTCAGGTTCAAGCTCGTTAATGCCTCTATCTCTAGAAAGGGTGCCTTAAGGGGTTTGTTCTAAGATAGGGGTACAGTTATTCACGTAACCATTAGCTTAAGGATGATACATGGAGAGAGAAAACTTTTGGTCCCATTTATGTGTTTCTTTTGCTCTTATCCTTTTATTGTGTCTCTCATTTTTCTATTATTTATCTTTCTTATGACATAATTTCTTCCACCTTGCATTATATTTGCTTTTCATAACACTTTATACACTCCCCTTTGTATTTTCATCCCTAGCATACATCATCATCCACATGTGATTGTGTCAATGTAAATCAAAAATCCTGGCTAACACCTTCACTCGTGGGTAATGACGTTGGTATAAAGACCCCAACTCACATTTTCACATCATCATCAAATCAAATCAACATGAACTTACCATTAGCTTTACTCTCTTGCGCCAACTTACATCTGCTCACTCAACTTCTGGATTTCTTACATCTTGACTCTTGGCTTGGAGAATCTTCTTGCTTAGGTTGGTTTGCTTACATTTTTGGGTCATCTATAGTGATCTATGATTGGATTATTTCCCCTTCTCCACTTGAAAGTTTTTCTCTCTTAGTGTATGGTCATTTGGGAGATAAATACATCAATGGCATGATGAAAACAAGTTTTGTTGGTGGCATGCCAATTGGGGCCATTCTCATGAGAATTTATGTGCCCTTCACACAGCTACCATCACTTTATTTTTAGGCCCTCAATTTGACCACGAAGCCATCACCAAAGAGAATTCAATTGAAGTAGTCAACGAGCATGATACTTAAAGGAAAAAGGATGGACATAATGTCATTAATTGAGCTAATGAAGAACTTAGGGTTTTTCTTTACCTTATGCCTAACCATAGCTCAAGTGAAAGCTCTAAAAACCCAAAAAATGCCACAACAAATGTGGTTGATTCTGATTATCCCCCTAATTACAAAATGGCTATAAATTATGTGAGGCATGTGATTACATATATAGAACTTGAATACCCTCCATTAGCTCATCCTCGAACTCACAAAGTTATCTACCCTTGTGTCTTCCAAAATCAAACTCAAAAAATAATTCACCTTCTATAGACGCCATCACTCCCTATGATAAATTTATTATAGGGCCAAAGGCGTCTGAAACTATTTTTCTAACCACAAATGCTTTCTGTCAGGCTAATGGCATCGAGCATAATAAACATCAATTTTTGAAGTATCTCTAATCACTCTTATTCATTCTAAACCTATTTGTGAAGATCCCAAACACTCTCAATCAGCTACTCAGTCTAGCCACAATGAGTGGGATCCTTTGGAAGCACTATCTTAGATTCTTGGTCCAATTCCCTTTTTGAATCTCATGTGCACGTTAGCTCACCATCTTGAGCACCTTATGACTACTATTTTTAATATAAACATACCCTTCCCTCCTACTTTGGGGTAGTCTCCTACACTGCACAGTTTGGAGGAAAGTATTCATCGTCAGTGTGAAGAAATATCCATTTATATGGATTGTACCAATGATGTTCAAACTTGCATTTTTTTTCCTATAGTCGTCATGATTCCAGACAAACTTTTACTCCAGGAAAACGATCCTTCACTCTTTATCTTTGTACAAATTAGTCAAAACACATTCAGGCATGTCCTCATTGACGAATGTGGTGACACTTGTGTGGCCTCTTTAGACTTCATTAAGGCCCTTGGATACTCAATCAATAACCTCAAAACCACGTGTACTACTTGTTATGGCTATAATCGCTAGAAGAATATTCTCGTGGGTTACATTTAGATACCTATCATTATCCCTCTTAGGAGCATGCATGTGAAGGTCATGGTCTTCAACTCCCCCTATCTTACAATATCCTTCTTGGTTGACCTTGGAACCAACGTATGCATGTTGTCACCTCTTTTATATATCAATTTGTTAAGTTTGCATATCAAGGGGAAATTTATAGAATCCAAGAAACCATAGAATTACAATACTCTACAAAAAAGGACTTATAAATTCCCAACCCTTCAAGAACTATCTCCCATTCCATTCCATGAATACCAGTGTTTGAACTATCTCATTGAGTCTCTTCATGGAAATGTAGGTCATACAAAGTTGGTCGGGCACACACCTCCTAATCTATTGGATTCTGACGATGATGAACTTGGTGAGATTAATGTTAGGATTAATACCTATGATCTACTATATCTTTTCATCTCACAACTTCCTCCTAACTTGTGACATCATAAGAAGGAACCATCTATTCCTGCCACTATTTCATGTACACATCAACCTACACCTAAATAAAAGGTTCAACTAGAAACCACAGTTGACTCTTGTATGATAAACACCTCTACACCTGATTATGATGACGGTTACACCTTGGAAAATCCCCGTTTGGCTAGTTATGCCCAAATTTGGGATAGAGAGGTCTGACGTTATCAAACTACCCTCTAAAGCACACTCTCTTGTGACCTGAATGTATTTCTTGTGCAAGAAGACTCCTCACATTCGGTCAAGCCTCCTTGTAGCAAATCGGTGCCTGAGCTTAAGACAGCTCCACCAACCTCATCCTCTCCTCACGATATTATTATATCATGTAATATACCTCCTCATCTAAAGGAAGAGGAGAATATATCTAGCTTTGACTATGAAGATAATGACCTTATGGATGACAAAGTGCTAGATGTGTCGACATCATCCATGACAACCCATACCAATCATTTACATCCTTCCCTACCTCTCACCCTCACGGCTCCTCATCCATCTGGGGAAGAGCCATACTATACATGGTATGAGGATTCAGGGCATGATATATCTGATTGTAGAACCTATAGAAAAAACATGAAAAATCTTGAAGTTGAGGTTAGACAAGATCAAGCTCAAAATGCCACACAACCTTCTACCTCAGCCTCATCACATTGTTCACACCATGGCTATTGATCACATACTGATGTAGACTAATGAGCTATGTGTGACAAGTGCCCAGTTCATGAGTCATCTTCACATGGAAACAAGCATAAAGCTGACTCGTCTCAGAGATTCCCACCTTTACCTAAACCATTTAGACCAAAACATACCTATGGGCCTCCACATCACCCCGAGCCTTTCCCCTCTCTCAATGACATTCGACATGTCATCCTCTCTCAGTTGGAGGATCAAATTGATGACACTTTTTTGCCACATAATATGAACTCCATCAACAGGTAGCTATTATGCAACATGTTATTGAGAACCTCATGACTCATGTGTGAAATCATATTTTGAACCAAGTTGACGATATCATCACTAATACTCTACATCGACTCGCCCCTCATTGCTAAGTATCTTCTCCATTAAATACCTTGATTTCATCTTTAGCTCGAGCTCTCACCTTCAATTGGGCTCTCACCCCCCCTTGGGTTTTACACACATATTCAAACACTCTTACTCTTGTTTGGGCTCTTCGTCCCACTTGGGTTTATCATCACTTCTTTTTTACTTAACATCTCCTACCATTGGAGTGCCGCATTCTTGATTCCATCAATCTTGGATTTATTCTCCCTACCCTTTCCTATTGAATCATCATGGTCTTGTTCATCCTCGCTTATGCCTTTGACCTTGCTTGGATTTATCTTTCTACTTAGTATATTTTTTCCTAAATATCATGAGTATGACCACATACATGCATGAGAAAAGAAAGGAAAATGATAACTAAAGCATCATTTATCACCACCATAATCATCAAAATAATCATGTGTGTGTATCGAATCATTTTTATACACTGACAAAAATACAATCATGGTCCATCATTTTACATCAACAAATATCTAGGTGGCTCAAGAACCCTCACCCCCTTGGGGGGTCTCTGGATACTTTATGTTGAGGGTGTTACGTTGGATGCTCAGGTTGTGTGAGATAGAGACCCTGCCCTAGATTGGGCTCTAAAGGCCTCTCCCTATGCTCTCTAGCCTTGTGATCCTCTCTACAGTGCTCCTGAAATCTTAAAAATGTACTACCTACTCCTAAACCAAGGCACCTTGTGCTTGTAGTAAGCTTTGCAACATCATGTCTATGTTTTCAATGTTTTTTAGTGCCTGAATGTCCCTCCATCTTTGTAGTGTCCTAGAAACCTCCCCAAGCAATCGAAATTCTCATACTAACTCATTAATCAATGATGTTATGGGGTATTCCATGAATGAGGTATCCTAAATGTCCAATACTAGGTCCAGGATCTCATGGTGTGCACTCTCTATCAAGGAGTGTCACTCCTTTGTTGCTCACTCTGTAAAATCAAAAATTCAATCATCAATACTACTATCATGACTTAGTTAATAATCATCTACATTCCTAAATAAAATCATCATACTTGGTTGTCTGACCATCTTAACAATAATCTTGCCATCTCTATAGCCATCCAATACTACCTCAGCCTCATCGAATCTTTGCGATCTCCACCTGACATATTGTACCCATCTATCTCAGGGCACCAAAATCATATCTCCTCTACAGAGATCCCTGGCCATATCTCATAGTTGTAGGGCCATCTCCATCCCCAATCACATCGGGTAATAAACTCCTAAGAGTCACATCATGTGCTCTCTCATCCATGGCCCTGGTTGTCCCTCCTTTCCTCCTCTAGTGCTAAGACCAGTTGTGCATGTATCTCCCACCTGTGGGTCCAGGCTGACGGGTCCTCCTTTAGATCCCTCATCTAGGCTCTCCACTGCAATGATCTCTGGTAGGTCTTGAGTTTCCCCACCCCTCCATATCTACCTTTATCCACGTCTACCTACGAACCACACTCTCTGGGGTTACAGCGCTGGTACTATGTCCACTGCACTCACATTCTCTCTCGCATGTTAGTCTATAAGATAGAAATGGTGGTATCACAGCAAGCTCGGGCCTCCCAAACTACCTAGGTACCTTATCTATCAAGTGGGTCTCTACCCAATCCAAGTAATGTCCTGTAAATCCTCTACATGTGGCCAATTGAGCCAATGATCCACATTCCCAATGTAGGACAACCATATGACCTTGTATGGATGTACCTATCATAGTTTTTAGTATGCCTAAAGTACTCTCACTGTCAGCCCCTGTGCCCACTGAAGTACTCTCGGGGCATCTATTACTATGACCAGGGGCATCCCTATGGGCCTATACATGATAAATCTCTCATATATCCAATTTTTCAGTAATATAACAGAACCTATGGTCCTAAGTTCCCTCCGTTGGACCTTGTATAAGTCATGCACTACCTACACCCATATAGTGGTCCCTTAGCTAAATAAAACATCATTCTCAATCACATCTCTACATACAGCCACCAAAAATAATGGAATAGTCCTTGTACGCACCCAATTTTACACGTGCTACATTATCAGAATGGTTTAAAACCCCTAATGATGATTAATATCTTTTCCAATGGTGCTCGAGTCCAATTTCTCATTTGCAGTATATATTTATAGCCTAGAATGCTTTCTTTGTCCATTTTCAAGATTTTCCTGATTTCCTTTATCATTCTGCTAGTCTTTTCCTTGGATATTGACCTTAAGTCACAAAACCACCCTAGTGATTATGCAACCATCGGTCTACCCTAAGTGGAATTTGTGTAACCACCCTGGAGGTTGTGCAATTTCCGGTCAGTGCAGACTAGTGGTTCTATGTGCATTTAACCGAGACTCTTTTGGTGTGTTCTGAACGTGTGCTAACTTCTTCAAACTTGATTTTAGCACATGTTTCTTAACCAATTTGGTTGTTCTTAGGATTATTTGATGCATACCAACTTCTCCTTCCCTTCCTATTATTAATTATGAGTTAATTTCCCCTTCTTTGAGAGAGGTGATATTTAATGGCTATCAAATGGCTTAGACCATTTCTCTGCCTTTTCCTATAAGAGAAAATTTTCTACCCAGAGAATTGGTTAGAGATTATTGTTTTGAATTATATTTTTATGCTGCCCATAACCCTATTGAGAAATACACAAGCAAGCTCAGCACTCTTTCCTTGTTATTCTCTTACGTGTGTTGTTACCAGATTGCTTGTAAATCATTCCATCTCTAACGTTTCTTTGCAATTTCTTCCACACAAGCTAGCACAGTTCCCTGGACTCGTATGAGCATCAAATTGGAAAGAAGATGAGGGGGAAAAAACTAAAACCATTTCTGACATTATCATAACTCTACAATTTCCAAGTTTGGGATGCATTTGAATTCGTAAAGCTTTCTTTGTTTTAATTGATATTATTCCACATTTTGTTAGAGTGCATTAGTTTTTATAGCTTCCTTTTTTCACACATAACTTCTACTAAAATTTTATTCCCTACCTATCCATGTGGGTTTACACGGGAAGTTTGTATGGAAGAAGCTCCTGCATTAATTTAGAATCAATTTTTAATTTCCTTTCAGCTTGTAAGCTTCCATTAGATCCTATTATTTCTACCAGGGAAGTTTCAGGGGAATAAGAGCTTATGAGAAGCTTTGATTTATTCCTGTGACTTTGAGGTAAGAACAGAGGAAGTAGTAATCCATAAATACAAATCGGAAAATATTTTGTTTTATTAGAATAGGCTATATCAGCACCATGTTCTTCACTTGTTTAGTTTTGTTAATATTATTGTAGAGGCAATTTCAATTTCTTTGTATTTCTTCTGTAGATTTCTTTTATTTGTTTCTAGAAAGCATAAAAATCCAAAAATGTTAGATTAGTTTAATTAGTTTGTTTTATTTGTTGTATTTCCAATATTCAATTGAAAAGAAAAAAAACATTAGAATAGATTTGTTTTATTTATTAAACTATTCATTTCCTTTGTTAATTATATATTGGCAATACATAGGTTTAATTAATTCAAGGAAAGTAATTGAATTGAGTTGATTTAAATCTATTTTGTTTCCATTTGTTAAATTGGGCTCATAGACTAATTAGATGGAAATTAATACAATTCCCCACATGTTCTTAGTTGGCCTAGGTTTAAACATCAACCTCGCCTTTGATGGATACTTTGCGGGTTTATTGCTTCTCTAGTTTGATATTTTTAACATCCCACATGACCATTCCAAGCCCTCAACAACTGAGAGATTATGTGTATGATCCTCGAGTCACACAACCGAACGCATCTTACTTACATAGAGACATTGACACAGGCCTTAGAGTTTTGGTTTTCCGGTCCACATCACTTCCACCTACCATCATTTCCCAGTTGATAGTGTTGAACACCAAAATAGATAATTCTTATGAGTTTTGGCTAAACTATAATGGGAAAAACTAGTTCCTGCAATTCACTCACTTCTCCTCTTCACACGTTCTACTCTCATGCTTCCATGACCTTGTTTGGAAACTTCTACGTGGAAAATGTAGGATAGTTCCCATGCCTTCCATAACCCGTTGCAATCATTTTCTGTGATCCAGATATTGACTTCCATTTACACATTACCATCATCTTAGACCATTCCATCTCACCCATGTAGGTAAGATAAGCTTGTATTGCCTTAGATAAGAAAATTCCAGTAGTGCTTGTATAGGACATCATATTGCCTTGATCTTTCCTTATTCACATTTCACCCATTTGCCTTATATAGCTTCCACGTAGCCACATTTCATTCCACATCGACTATCTCGACGTGACCTCAGGAGGTCAAGAGCATCTGAAAGTCATGTGTTTATTTTTAGTTGTACAGTCCCATCTATATTGTGACACAATATACATGCCACAGTAATGCCCATCACCACCTTCTGGATAGCTGGAATCTATGTAGTATGTACTACATTGCATCTAACATTAAACATCCCCTCATCATATGTCTAGTTATATGTGGACCATATGGTCAATGTCCTCCTCTCTGAAATATCCATTGTAAGATTGCAATACATGAATTCTCCCTCTATCGGCAAGCCTAATATCTTGTGCACATCCTGAAGTGTCACTGCCATCTCCACTTTCTTTCCTACCCACCACTGAAAGGTGTTGACCCTAGGATCCCATACTACCAAAAACATCTGCAACAAATTTAGACTCAATGGTATCCTATTCATTTGCATGATGCCCCCAAATCCCCATATATACAGATGTGTTATCTCCACGTCTGTCAATGTCGCAATCATATCATTCAACCATGCTATATCAACCACTCATCATAAGTAAATCCTTCGATCCTCCCACAATCACAAATTAGCAAAATCAAGGCATTAGATTCATTAAAAATCAATTCAAAATCTAAAATCAAGAAAACCATAGGCATCTATAATATTTCATATGATAGTAATGGAGACAAAACAACAAGGCTCGCATACTGAAAATTGTGAATCTGGTAGCTTTAGAGGCACGTTTAAGGTGAATCTTATGACATGATGGGGTTCTCTTGTTACGGTTAGGCTTGGTGCACTCCAAAAGTGTGACAATAGATGGCAGTCACATACCTCAAAATATCCATCTCCCTTTATTTGGCGCTAACACCATCTCACTGGGGTGAAGGAGTCACTCGCAATGGTCTATCAATGGATGGAAATAGTCCACTTTCCTGCCCAAATAATTTCCGAACTTGAATCGTCGAAAGGGGAAGGTTGTCACCCCTTCAAATGGAGAAGAGTCCCCCTTCCCATAAGCCCTAATTCTGCTCAAGCTAAGAAATACTCACAATCAATCCAATTCCTTCATTGTGGATCAAGGTTAATCTTTTGGCAATGGCTCTTTGCCACATGGTTTACCAGGTTGTGCCTGGGAGGCTTTGGAATGGTCCGTTGTGGATATATCTCCTCATAATTTGGCATAAGATGGTAAAGTGGTGCTTGGGGCTGAGGATGGTTCAGAAATTCAAATTACCCTTTCAAAAGTAGGGAAATAATTGCCAAATTTATAGGGAATTGGTTTTCTACAAGTGAAATATCTGCATAGTGTGAAGAGCAATGGGGACTAAGTTTGTGAATCCATTTCTTAGCCAAGGGTTTTTTTTCGATCCTCTTCCACAACGATGTTAAGAAAGAATAAGTTCTCCTTAACAAAGCCTCACTTCCTACCAAGTGGGGCCTCCAAGTCAAGAATTAAGTTCCAAATTGGAACCCACTTAAACTCGTCGCTGAGTTCCAACAGGTATAGATTCGTCTTTATAATCTACCTCTTGAATGTTGTAACCCTAAATTTTTGTAAAAATTTGTGGGAGTTTGGGAAAAGTCACTCATATTGATCCCAGGACTTTAGAAGGATCTTTAGCTTCCTTTTCTAGACTTTACATTCTTTATGACCCTGTTACGCCTCTTCCAAAATCCATCTCTATTCAAAGTCTAATGGGAACATGGGTGCAAAAGGTGGAGCTAGAAACTGTGTCAAAAAAGTGCTTCAAATGCAATAAAATTGGTCGTCATCAATTGGAATGCAGAGCTCCCTCCAAGCCCTTCGGGTTGAAATGGATTCCTTAAATTCCACCCAAGGTCCCACTTGATCATAATCCCACAGTACAGGAATCTCCAAGGGAATTTGTCCCTAAATCAGTTCTAGGCCTTTCTCCAAATACGCTTCTCAAAGAATCCAAAGAATTTTTAGTGGAATCAGCTAAGATCTTCAAGACAATCCATGATGGCATGAAAGAAGGTCATGGTACCTCCATGGAAGAGCTAGATAACTAGAATCTTCTTAGGGATGAAAATAAGACTGAGTCATAAGAAGAGATGAAGGGGGCTAAAGAGTTCCCATTTCCTTTGCATGGTTCAGAATTAGCCTATTCTTTAGCAACATTTCTAGGGCTTATAATCTCTCCTAAATTTAGATCCTCAACCCCGGCGAGATCCTCAACCCCAGCGGGTAGGCCTAGCAATGAATCCAAGATTGTTAAGGAGATTACAGAAGGTAAGCAAAATCAAATTAGTAACTTTTTCCCCAGACTAAGTAGGTAGGGTCAGTTCCTCCTGAAGAAAAAATGATGCTCTTTTCCTAGAACATTAAGGGCCTCAACGCCCCTAACAAACAATGTTTGGTAAAGCGTTTCTTATTGGAAAAGGAGGTTGATATCTATCACGTAAAAGAAACTAAGATGTCTTTTGTTGATTGTCTGAAATTTGGCATTTCCAACCTAAAAGGTTGGCTCGGGCTCTCAGTTGATTCGGTGGGTGACTCAGAAGGATTAGGGATCTTCTGGAAAATCAATAAGGTTACGATTTCTCTCTTGAAATCCAATAATCACTTTCTCAGGTAAAAGGTATAAGTTCTTCATTCTGATATCTCCTTTTTCCTTTGCAATATTTACGCTCTGAATAGCTTGATAGCTAAGAGGAAGATTTGGTCCGACCTATCAAAGGATCTCTCAGCTATGGATGATTCATTGATTCTCTTGGTTGGGAATTTCAATGCCACCTCTGTAAATAGAGATAAGAGGGGTGAATTAGTAGAAATAAACAATCCCAAAATGACTTTTGTTCCTTTATTCAGAATTTAGATCTAGTTGATTTGGAACCCAAGCATGGGTGGTTTATCTGGACCAACTGGAGGTTCGGATTCAGTAGTATCATGTAAATACTAGGAATATTTCTAGTAAATGGTGCATTTATTCATCATCATATCCTTTTGAGAGTTCATGTACTTCTGATTTTGGGCTATGACCACTTCTCAATCTCGTTGAATATCTCTTTTAACCTCCCCCCAAAGAAATCCCCTTTCAAGTTTGAATTAATGTGGCTTAGGGATTCAACTTTATTTGATGTGATTAAGAATTGGTGGTCCTCCTATCAATTCAGGTTTACCAAGATGTTCATTCTCTCCCAGAAAATGCAAAAGCTCAAAGGTATGTTATTGGTTTGGAATTGTCTGCATTTCAAAAAAAATTGTGGAAAAAAAAATAATTGAATCAGAAATCAAAATCCTCAATGAGCATGTTTTTATCAATGGAATGGGTCAAAAGGAGTATCAAAAGGATAAATATTTTCTTTTTTAGTTAGGAGAACTACTCTTAAGAGAATAAATCTTTTGGAAACAAAAATCTAGGGAAAACTGGCTTAAAGAAGGTGACAAAAACATGAAATTCTTCGACTCTTCCTTAAAGGCCAGACGTAGGGTCAATTATATTTCCAAGCTTAAAATGATAAATGGTGAATGGATTTCAAAGAAATAGGGTATCAAGGATATTATTATCTCCTTCTTCAATGAGTTGTTATCAGGTGATATTCAGTCTCACCTTCAGCATCAAAACTCCTTACTGTCTCATGTCCCGTCTCTGATCAATGAAGTGACTAACTCCAAACTAATGGCTCCCTTCTCTAAAGAATAAATTAGGTCAATAGTATTTTTGATGGAAAGGGATAAAGCACCTGGCCTGGAAGGTTTCCCAATATATTTTTTCTAGGAATTCTAGGACATAATATGAAACAATTTCTGGGAAGCCGTTGAAGAATCTAGATCATCTCAGAAAATCTAGGGTGCATTGAACCATACCTTCATCTGTATGTTCCCCAAAAAATCTTCCAACTAATTCAATGGATGACTTCTGTCCCATCTCCTTGTGCAATACATCCTATAAAATTATCTCCAAGGTGATTTCCCTTAGGCTCAGACCTATTTTTAACAACATAATTTCCAAAGAGCAGGGCCGGTCCATATTTGATGGCATCATTCTTTCTCATGAGATCATCCACTCCTTATCCTGTAATCATACCCCATGTATCTTGTTGAAGTTGGACTTTAGAAAGGCCTATGATAGGCTCAATTGGTGCTTTCTAATCCAAGTAATTCTCAAGCTTGGGTTTAGTGAAGTCTTATGTACCTGGATTTTCAATTGTATCACCACCCCTTCCTTTTTGGTATTGGTTAATGGATCTATGGAAGGCATTTTTTCAAGTAACATGGATATAAGGTAGGGCGACCCCCTCTCTTCCTTCCTCTTCTTATTGTTTACTAGCACACTTAGCATATCCTTCTCAGAAACATGGTCTTTTACTTGGATAACTACAACCACCCCACACTAAAGGTATGTGCAGTCCTCTGCACATAAACATTCTTCACATAGTAATGAGCTTCATACGCATAAGTGTGCTTTACACAAGAACAACAACTAAATTGACAAAGCATAGTGGCAATGAAGGAAATATATTAAGGAAATACAAAAGGGAAACCTAATCTAAATGGAAATACTACCTTATTACAAACACCAAGAAGTCTTATTTATAGTAGGGCTTCATCCTACTCCCATTAAAGTAACCAGGTAGCCATGTTCCATTAAGTGCTTCTAACTAGAAAGCACCTATTTCAAGTATGTGAGTGATGACATATGGCCCCAGCCAATGTACTTTGAGCTTTGATGGATGGTGCAAGAACTTAGAGTCATAAAGAAGTACCATTTGTCCAATCTCAAACTTCTTATCCCTTATTTTTTTTATCATGCCATGCCTTATGCCTGGCCTTTTCCTATTTCTAACTCCATCATGTTATGGCTCGTCACTCATATAATTGAATCATCTTCTTGATATGCTCTTCTAAATCCTGTTCATCAGCTAGACCTCCAGTGCACACAATACGCAAAGAAGGTAACATAAATTCTATAGGGAGAATGGCTTCCACGCTAAACACCAGCTGAAATGGTGTGGCTTTGTTCAATCGCTTATAAGTTGTTCTATATGCCCAAATAATAGTTGACACTTTGTCATCCCAATCCTTTCTTCCAACATCACAAAAAAATTTCAAAGTCTGGCTCAAAATCTTGTTGAAAGCCTCAGTAGTTCAATTTGCCTGAGGATGGTAGGGTGTAGTTTTATGGTGTGCAACCATAAACTCATCTAATAGGATCATGATTGTCTCATTCAAAAAGTGTGTACCCCTATCACTTTTCAAGCTTAAAGGACATCCATTTCTTATAAGAACATTCTCCCATAGAAACCTAGCCATTGTAGCTGTTATACAGTCCTTTTTAGGTGTTGCTTCTACCCACTGTGTGAGACAATATGTGCAAGTAATGATATAGTGTGATCCAGTCCTGCTCGCGGCTGGTGAAATAGGTCCTACAAAGTCAATGGCCCATTTCTCAAATAGTTCTACACTAGTAATTGGTCTCAAACACATCTCATCTCTTTGCCCTAGTTTTCCTAAGCACTGATAATGATCACATGCCTTAGAATATTATTTACAGTCTTTATATAGTGTCTCCCACCGTAATCCAGCAAGTAGGATCTTCTAAGAAGTCGCATCACCTACATAATGACCTCCTACAATACCACCATGAGCTTCTTCCATAATATCCTTGCGCTCATGCTCTAATACACAACAGCATAATAATTCATCTCTACCTAACTTGTAGAGGCCACCACTGATTAACATTAACAGTGTCACGTGTATAGCAAGTTGTTTCTTTTCTAATGCCTTCATTCCTTTTGGTGCTATACCAGTCCACAGAAAGACAGCAATGTCTTATAATTCTGATGGTGTGCATTGTAACCTATATAATTTTACATCTGGCATGGTTTCTTCAAATGTCTATGATTCCTCTCCTGAGTTGATTCTAGATAGATGGTCTGGTCTAGAATTGATTTTCCCTGGCTTCACCGCAACTGTGAAATCAAACTCTTGAAATAAGAGTACCCATATGCATATGCACCCCTATAAGATGGGCTTATTTACCAATTACTTCAATGTCACATGGTCTGTATAAAACACAAATGGTGTTGCTAACAAGTACTGTCAAAACTTGTGCAATGCATAGATCATAGACAAAGCTTTGTGCTCTGTAGTTGTATAATTTTGTTCAGCAGGAGTCATCTTCCTACTAGCAAAACAAATTGGATGATCGACAATACCTTCTCTAGGCTGAGCTAACATAGTGCCAATGGCCATGCCAGAGGTGTCCACATGCACATGAAATGGTTTATCCCATGAGGGAAAGCATAGAATGGGTGTGGTAGTAAGTCTCTCTTTTAATATCTCAAATGCACGTTGTTGTGGTTCTCCCCAATAAAATGTACCTTTCCCCTTTAGTAACTCTTCCAAGGGGACAGCAATTTTAGCATACCCTTTGATGAATTTTCTATAATATCTTGTATGACCTAAAAATCTACACACCTCGCTTTGACTGGTAGGTGCTTCTAGGCCTAAAATGACTGCAACCTTAGTTGGATCAACGAGAAAACCTTCCTTTCAGATTATATGTCCTAACAATATTCCAAATGGTGTGGCAAATATGCACTTCTTGATGTTCAACGAGATACTCAACTGTCTGCAATGTTCAAACATTAAGTGCAGATCGTCACAATGATCTTTCACAAGCCCATATATTATCCAATCATCTAGGTAAACTTGTAAGAAGTTGTGAATAAAATATTTGAATGCCTGAACAACTATGTGTGAGAATACAGCAGGTGCATTTTTCAATCTAAAAGGCATCACAGTATAGGAAAAACTACCCCATTCAGTAGTAAATGTTGTCTTTTCTTGATCCTCTTGAGAAATCCTAACCTGATGATACCCAAAAAACCCATCTGTAAATGAGTATATCTCGTGACCTGTAATGCCTTCCAGTATTTTCTCAATGAATGGTGTCAGGAATGGATCGGTGAAGCATGTAACATTTAACTCCCTATAGTCTACACATATTCTAATTCGTCCATCCTTCTTGATACTGATCACCATTGGGCTAACCCATTCTAACTCATCAAGGGGTTTGATAATTCCATATTTCAACATTTTATCAATTTCTTCTTTTACCTTTTCATGCAAATTAGGATTCATTTTGTCAAGCCTCTTTCTAACTAGGCATGCACCGTCTTTAAGATTTATCTTAATGTCTCTAAGTGATTTATGCATGCCTTTAAGTTTATAATATCCTCGTGGGAATAAGTCTTGATAATCCCTAAGTAACTCAATGATCTTTGCTACCTCTGAGTTTGACCAGTAGTCTCCAATTATGGCCTCCTTAGGCTCAGCCTCTAAACCTATATTCACCTTCTTTGTCTTCATGGGTTCATGATAGTTGTGTGTATCCTTGTCTGCACTGTCCAAGACCTCACGCACCCCTTATGAATGTTCAATATCTAGGTTTTCAATTTCCTCATCATCCACGATGTAAACCATCTTTCCCTTCTCTTTCTCAAGGAAAGCACATTCAAGTAGTATGAAGTCCATTTCTTCTTCCTTCTCAAAATGCTCTCCAGACTCTATCTCACCAAATGATTCATGAATATGCTCTTCTACTTTTTCACTATCTCTCATGGTTAAGCGCTTGATAAATTTTAATGCCTCTTCTATTGGAGGTTGAGAAGAAAAATATTCAAAGGTCTAGATCATCGCTGCAGTCAAATTTTTCAAGTTTTTTAGTATCTCAATGTAGTTCTGCATATACATACCAAGCACATGCACATCCTTGTAGTGTAGAGTATAATCTATACACCCAAAGTGAATGCTCCTTGTCCTGTTGTCCATCTCTCACACCAATGTGATGCTAAATAGGTTGATCACCATGATAAGTGCATATCTGCGTAGGTGCATTATTCCTTACAAACCTAATAGATAGGGTGATTCCAATATTTTCCCATTCTATAAGATTATCTCTATGGACCACCCACCAACGTGTTGTTGTCCCACGCAAGGTATATAATAACATAGCTCTTCTCTTAATTTTCTCTTTCCACTATGTTTTAATGGCTTTCAAAAATGCAGGAAGATATTTTGCCCCTGTATACTAAGGTATTGTGTTACTTATCCATCAGACCGAACAAATTCCATTCTTGCATGTAACCACGCTTTTTACTTTGCGCCCTACTAATTCATATGTACCATGAGCCCAATTTCCGTAAGCAATACTCATAGTATCACTAATGGAGTGAGAATCCTCCCACTGTACAATGCCTTCTTTTGATGGCTCATTAACCTCTGGGTCCTTAACAGTGTGTACATCAATTCGGTTTAAGTCCTCCTCACTTAGAGGCTCAACATATGGTGTAGACTTCCCATCTGTCAATGGTATCACAACCCTTTCCTCCTTATTCTCAAAGTTGATATACCCCTTATTGAATCTCAAGTCAGCATTATTCACATAACACCAAGGGCATCCAAGCAAGGCTGGAAAATTGTCCACTTCTGCAAGTGCTAATACCTCAAAATCCCCAATGAACTTGGCCCCTTGTATGGTTATAGATGCATCCTTCAAAACTCCTATGGGAGTAGCCTTAGTCTAGTTTTCCATAAACAACACATTAGATGATGGCTACAATGGAGGCCTCCCCATTTGTACCCATGCATCTAATGTAAGCACATTTACTTCCACACCTGTATCAATCAATATGTTGCTCAACAGCCACCCATCCACAATAGCATTTAGAGTAATTTCCTTGTCATAGTCAATGCTATCAGGGGGAAGATTTGCATGCAGGATCTATCATTCAGTTTCAAAACTTGCGCGTGAAGTGTTCCCCTTTAACCAACTTCCTAATAGTGGGATAATGTTCTCCTGGTGCAACATTCTGCACACTTCTCACAGATCATCGATATCATTTTGGACAGTCTCTGATGCTTTCTTCTGCTCCTTTAAGTATTGTATCTCACCCTAAAGATTCCTTAGCACTTCCATGGTATCCTGGTAAAGCTCCTTCTGATGAGCGGGATCTAGGTACCTTGCATGCAAAACCTCCTCCTTGGTGATCGTAGGCTTCTGGTGTAATGCTTCTCTTACAAGTGCCGCTTCAGCATGTGTAGTAATCTTCACTTTCAATGCCTCAGGTCCTTCTGCTATCTTGGGCATCCACTGATCTTCTATCACACACTGGATTCTAACCATCCTAGTGCATTTGTTTTCTTGCTTATGTTGCTTACTCAGATGCTCATATAAGTTTGGACACTCTTCATAGCTATGGTTCTTCCTATAGAAATAACATGCAATATTCTGAGGACATTCACACCTATAGTGGTCAGGAGATCCACACGTATAACATGTTCCATAAGGGAACTCACCTCTTCCTCCACCATGACCTCATCCTCCATATCCACCATGATATCCACATCCCCTTCCACGTCCTCCTTCAAAATGCCCCTCATTCCTATCATAGCACGTTGGATTATGATCCCCATCCTAGTGCTCATTCTTACCCTTAGAATTATCTGTTACACTTGTTTGTCATACCCCAATGTCTATAGCATCCTATATCTAACCAATCAACTGATAATCCTCAGTATCATGGGTCGTGGACCTGCAAATCTTGCAAAAGCAAGATACATTCTTCCTTATCATGCATTGTAACAAAGGACAGTGACTAGCATCATGATTCAAATGATAGATCTCACAATCCAACAGTAATGAGCATACAGATCTGTGAGGGCAACTATCCTTGGTGTGACCTTCCACTTCACAATCTGTACACCAAATTCCTGAGCACGTTTCATGGGCTGAATTTGTCTGATAGCTTCTCTAACTGTTTTGCCATAGCTGCAATATGTGCCTCTAAGAATGGACTAACACCAGTGTCAATGCTCCCAACTGCCTCAACACGCAAAGTTGCTTCTAGTGCTTCGCATGGATCAGTGTATGTCTTATGTGATAGCACCCTTCTAAATGGTGTAATCAATCCTCCAACAAACCATTGTGCATGCTTGCTAGCGTGAATATCATAAGATAGCTTAGATAGAAGTGTCTTAAAATGAGCATCATACTCACGTACACTCTCAGTAGTGCCTTGCTTGATATCCTTGAGCGCACTAATACTCTTCTGCTCAAACTCAGGGATATGGAACTCTTTCAAGAAAGCATCTTTCAATGTTGCATAATCCATGAAATTTTGATCAAGGTCAAACTTCCTATACCAATTGTGCACACGTCCCTGTAATGTAGTAGCAAATTGACTTGCCTTACGCTCAGTAGTTGTGATCCCCTTAGCATGCCACAAGATTTCACACATATGCACATGTTCGGCAGCATCCTCTATACCTCTATACTCTAGGAGATGAAGAGAAATCTCCATATAAATATTTTTTAGTTACTACAGACCTTGACCACATGATCCAGAACCTCCTATGTTCCCTCTACCTCCAGAACCACTAGATCCACCAGAACTAGAACCACCTATACCTCTTGATCCTCCACCTGTAGTGGGAATATGACCTGTAGATGTACTCCCCTGTGCTCCAACAGTAGTACTATATTGAACCCCTACTGTCTATGAGGTAGTTCCACTTCTAGAGGTGAATCCAACATTCTGCGTGCTCACATTCTGTGTAGATGATGCATCTAAGGATGTTCCTCCAAATATCATTGAATTCATCTATCCTACCATTGATGTACTTACTCCCTGACTTACTCCTACTTCCCAAATTATCTTTCTGGTTGCTTGTCATACTAGATACTGGAAAACCAAGTGCAAGGGCTAGGTCACTAGGTGGATTAAGATGCATGCCCACAGTCCAGGTAGTCTCTACTGGTGCACTTCTATGTGAGGCCAAGGGGGGGTCTCTGTCATGTTTTCCAAGATGGGGGAGTTCCTAATGCTCTGGCTCCACATCTTCTACATGAGCTCTAAATCCTTCATGAGCCATCTCTCTCCTCAACACCATACTTTCTACAATGTAACATTGCTTCTCTATCTACCTCTCGCACGCCTCATTAAACTTAAGCCACCTTTCCTCTCTCTACCTCTCTACCACTAGGTCTACCATATTTCACCAAACTTGTTCTTTCCCTCACGCGTGGTGAAGTTTAGTTAGCCATCAGTTTACTCTCCAAGTTCAAAGTTACCATCAAGATCTTGATCACCAGTGGGATACCTCGTAAATATACTCCTCTTGGATACCGCAAAAACTGGAATTCAGCTACCTCTGGGTAAGAGTATGTTGAAATTGAATATTCTAGAATATAACTGTTTAGAACACCATGAAACCACGTATCCACAACGTGAGTCCAGATAAAATCAGCATCATAAAGGGCCTGAAATTCTTCCTACATTCAGACAAGTACGTGATACCTCCAATTCTTCTGAGATGCATAAGCAGTAAGCCACTCGTATAATTCTATTGGAAAGATGGTGAAAAATATCTCATATAAGCTATCATATAGATTTTGTTCTACCCAAGTGTGTGTGTTAAACTCAAATCCACTACTGAACCATCATGCATATTCTTCCTCCAGATCATGTATCCATTCCTCAATACTTGCTAGAGTTAACTGGTATGTCTTCATCGTGAACCATCCTGAAAACAACTAAAAAAGAGGTCTTGGCAATGGAACCAATGATGCAGCCTAGAATTTACCAGATAACTCCCTAGATGTGTTGGCACATCACTCAGCCCAAACTGAGCACTCACCCAAAGTGCACAAAGGTACCAGGTCCCTCTTTAGGGTTGTTGTAGGAGGATGTTAGCGTGATGAAGGAAGAAACACATAGATTCATAACTAATCTATCATTCTACATTGTATGCTACATTCAGATCTATGACAGAACAAGCATTAAACAGTAATCATGATTGAATCAATAACATACACTACTCGATTACACACAGGAATGACACTTAGATTCAACCAATATCTTCCATCTATTAATAACACAGAAGCTCCTTACAATAATGTCAAATGATACCAATGCACATATGGACCTGCTAGAGTAATTCATTCATATGCGTATAGCTCTATATCTTCATACATCCATCACACTCTTATATATAGGGTGGGGACTTTCCCTTCACCACTTATCTATTCCAAAAATAGGTCGCATGCTATTAATAGCCACACATCGTTCACATGCATATCCATACATGCAAGTGTGTTATCTATAGGCCTCTTATAATTAACTTAAGTGTCAATCCTATTCTTAGCTCATCTCCATGTAAAATTCTTTAATCCGATCCTCCAAAAATAGAACAATGCATGGTGCGCACATCTCTGCATCGTTGGTGTGTTCCACATGCCATCTTCTAAAAATAGGTCATCATGCTCAAAATTGGCTAAGTCCTAAATGTTGAACTTGTTTTCCACGCGCAGGTCCTTCCTGTCCTTCCCATCCTTCCGTACCCTTGATCCTGGCCTTCCCTCCCACTCGGACTCCTTGTGTGTTCTCTAACAAGTATTCTCTGATCAAAATTTGTTGTAATAGTACATATGAAATACATATCTAAGGTGATAGAAGGTGCTTCCATTTCTTAACTCAATTTAAAAGAGTTGGAAAGGCGTATAGGTCTGATTCCCTCATGCGTGACTCATCTTCGAGAGAGTGGTGTATCGGCATACACTTTTCTCCGTCAGGTCTCCCAGTAGCAAGCTCCTATCTGTAACATTCCTATTTTAAAGCTTTAGAAACAAGGGGAAAAAATTACACAATTTTCTCTTTCTAAATAAAACATCGTTTAGAACACACATTCCATGCCAATTAATCTCATAACAGCTAACCATATGCAGCTGTAAATGACTTGGTAAACTACTAATCTTTCATTTCATGACCCAGTTTCTAACTGATCTCTCATGTTTGTCTTAAAGTATAGAATACTTTATGTATACTACATATACTTGGTTTTATTACCCTATTCCAGGTACTGAGTGATCTGTTTAAAGAACCTATCTGAATATTTGTTACCAATATTCATCTGACATCAAGTTTCTTTAAACTAGGTGACATAGGACAACGCAACTAGTCAGCTTGCGATACTTTGGCCAAAGATTTTCAACATATTGTTCATGTTACTATTCCTAGACGACATACTCGTCAATTCAAAATTCCTCCTTCACCTCACTCTACTGTTATCTAGAATGGTCTTTACTAACTTCTATCAGTCCACTTGCCCAAGGTTTGACCCTAACCCAGGTTAGCGACATAATTTGATATAGGGAGACACTCACGATGACTTAGGGTATATGGGCATACTTGACCGACCTAAGTCGACCGAATGTGCCTAGGTACCCTGAGTCATAGAAAGCTACTTCCTATTCTAAACATGCTACTAACTTGACCTAGAGAGAAACTAAGTTCAAGTCCAAATGTGTGTAGATCTAGATGAACGAATACGGAAGGGTGTTTCCACATGTCAACCATAAAATTGTATCCTCGAGAAGCCCTTAGTATTCTTGAAGGTACAGTCCTACAGTTGGTGTGTGCCAACATCCTTTAGAACTACTTTATCATGATGTACATACCCCTAGGTGATCATTAATTCATAATTAAATTTGGATTAAGATTCAGATTGCAGCAACCATGCCTAACCCTAATTCCAACATTCATTAAGTTCTTTATCCATAATTAATCTGATTTAATATTAAGAACTTCATTAACCTCATGATTGCTTTTATGTTCATTAACTCGGCATAACAAGCAGTTATCCAAAAACAGGGCAGCAAACATCAAATGGTTAATTTTAATGCAACTTAGCTATCCAAAGAAGGTGTATCATCCACCTAGGTTCAACTAGAGTTTACTTCATATAAAATAAGTACAAAGATTAATGATCATAACGACCATTCCTTTTATTTTCCATTCTTTTGAGAGAGGAATAATCTTCCTCTACATGATTAAATGTTAGGGTTGTCATACCCTTTTTATCTTTCACAACTCATATATTTTAATTGTATTTCCAATACATATTTCATTATTATACTATAATTGTCTAGATAGATAATGACATCTTATGCAACTTAGTAAGTTACACCTTAGTAAGGGAGATTGAACTATTCCCTTATTCCAACTTATTAAATGATAACATTAATAGGTATACAAACAGATATAAAGAATATTGACAAGATAGCATTACTATTTCCTTCATACAAAGTACAAGAGAATTTACACCATAATTTGGAGTCAGTCTCCAAACCTTTCAATTCATCATGATAAAATATACACTTTACAAGACTATGCATTTCAGGCATACTGCATGTTGAACAACATTAAGATCATAAAAGAATATAACTTTTCTTTTTCAATACAACTCAAGAATGAATCAAAATTCTTTACAAAAGAACCAGAAATTTAAATCATCCAATACATCATAAAAAAGGTTGCCTTCTTTTATCACTTATGAAGTCCATTTGCAAAAATTGCTAGCACGGATCAGTTCATTGAACTGAGCATGATAAGCACTAAGCATTAAAACGAAGTGCATTCCACTAATTTTTCCATTAAAACAACTCTTTTTTAATGAAACAATTAATATATCATACCAATAAGCATAAGTAATAACAACCATAAAAGAAGTACAACTAATAAGTCTGAAATCACTTTTAAGAAAAGAGCATAATATAATTTAGCAACTACTATATTATATCAAATAAAAATTGATCCAAACAGTTACTTATTTAAAACAAACAATAGATCTTGTTGTCTAATTATTTCATATTTCTTTTTGAATTGAAATACAGAATTTAACTTTACTATGTAACGAAAAGAGTTACTTTCAAAACCAAAAACCTTATTATCATTTTACCAAGTTTCTAGAATCATGTACAGAAAAATTCAATTCAGCATAGTATATATTTAGGATGATTCATCCTACAACTTAAGTAAATAAGAAGAAGAATCAGTACGAACTATCCACGATTCACCATTCATCTAAGAGATAGAAAGCAGGTTCAAAAAGTACATAACTGATTACCTACATAATTACATCAATCAATGAAACCAATAAAAACATTCACCATTTAAGAGACAACATCTGATAATAATAATCCCAAACCAATCCAAGAAGGGAGAGAATCAAAACAGTCATCATCCTACTTGCAAGCCTTAAGTATATTCTACATTATAGGAGATATCATTCAGTTATCTGAAACCATACATTCTATAAATCAAAGCAAGACTTACACAAGGATTATCTCTTACTCATGTCCATCCATGGGAAGATTCATAATATTATTGAGTGCACAGAAAGGAGTCCATCCAAAACAATATCCTAATGATGCATGACTCATTCATTCAAAATATTCAGACTAGAAATGATTATGTTTTCCTTTCTACAGGACAGACTCAGCTGCACACTTCCTCGAATCGACATGACCCTTGATTATATACAAGTTATCCAAGATCAAGAAAGATCTAACGGGGATGATTTGGTTTTCCCAGTACCAAAAATGATAGTCCCAAAGTTTCCTGAACATACAACTATTCCCATGAACTTTCCATAGCCAACTAGTAACAAGTTAAACTAAACAATCCACAAGGAAGTTTCCGTTTCTCAAGAGTGAGTTCACATTACTTCATACAAGATAGAAAGGGTAGAAAAACTAAACTCAAGAAGTCGAACAGGCCTAGGATAGTAATCACTCTACAACATGGAAGAGAGTTGATCTATAGAGTAGTTCAAACAAATAGAACTTAACTTTCCAAAAATTAAAGGAAACTCAATAGAAAGGATCCAATCCAGAATTAATTCACCATTGTTTCATCAATTGAATTCCAAATCCCAATTAAAACCCATAAGATCTTTCACAAGTTCCAAAAGAAGAATACAAACCAAACACAAAGATTTAAGAAAATATTACTTCTATTTTTCCTTATGAATTCAAACCTTATCGGAAAACATCAATATCAACACTAACCCAGTTCATATACAAATAGAAATCTAGGACGCAATAATGCCAAAATCCATATTCATCTATTCAACATTGTTTAAACACAAGTTCGAGTTCATACTGTAGAGACAAGTATACAGTATAGTTTGGAGTCTGAAGTATAAAATCTTAACAAAACAAGATACAGTCAACAAGATTATTCAACTCCTTTTTTTAAAAACCAAAAATCCATTTAAATGGATCTAAAAGAGAATACAAAAACCCAACAAAATTTTTAAGTCAAACAAAGTTTCAACATTACCCACAAACTCAAACTGAACAGAAATCCCAACTATAATAACTTTCACAGCTCCATCTAGCACATAAAGATTGAGGCAGAGAAGTTCAGTGCAAAGAAGGTAATTGTTAAAGTCAAATTTAACACAAGTTGAAGTACGAACACAACACTTCCATATACTTCAAAAACCCATTATCAATTTCTTTTAAACGAGCTCAAATTCATACCAAAGGGTAAGTAAACAATACAGTCTCAAACCAGAGGTTATATATCCTCACAACAAGATACAGTTACATAAAAGGTCATACACCCTTATCTCAAAACAATCAAAGACTTACAGATAAAAATAGATGCGGGTTATCCAAAAAAGAGGAAAAATAGAATATCCTCAAACATTTTCATGTCATTACATGTTCAAAGTAAATTGTACAGTCTGAGACAGGAGTACTACAACTTCTTCAAACTCAAAGATGCATCAAAGAGAAGATTTCATAAGAGACTACCAGTTCAGACTCAACCAAAAACCAATTACTCAAGCTCTTTTTTGAGAAGATAGTCCCAAATGCAAGTTCAAAGAAAAACACAAAATCCTCAAAAGTTCCATATGAATTTCAACATTGAACTTTCTCAGAGAGAGAATAATTCAAAACTAATATTATCATACAATGGATTCATATCCAAAAATCACAGAGATTCCATCAACATGAAGTAAATAACCAAAACAATACAAATAACCATATATCTCAAGAGAGAAGAGTTATTTTAATGAAAAATTTAGAGGAAAGAAAGAAATCTTAATGGGTAGAGCCTATCATGCCTGATAGTGCTTCTGCCAATTCGAAGGAGACTTCCAACCAAGATTCAAACTCTTCTTCTCCTCTAAGAAATATCAACAACCAAACATCTCTTTCTCTAATGCCTCATATACTTTCCTTGAATCAAAAATAGACCAGAGAAACCAAAAATAGCCACAAAGTGAAAATTGAACTGCTGGTTCGAAGAACCAGATAGCTCCATGCAGAGAAAAAATCGCAAAGCATGCAAGACCAAACAACCTCCAACAAATCCGCCCTCATTGTTTCCAAGATGTTTTCCTTGACAAAAATCAAGTTTCATTAATTCCATTACTCCCCAATCTCCCACCTATCTCTCCTTATCATCGCCTCCCAAAATTGGTGAATGCTATTTCAACCTCTGCATGCATTTCTAATTTTAACTATGATTCCACGTAAGCTTCCACCAAGTTTACATGTCTCTACCAAAACTAGAAGTACTTCCTATTAATTCTAAAATCAAATCAAATAAATGCCTTTGGAACCTTCACCAACTTGACATATGACCCTTAGGTCCCTTTCATTAGTTTAGGATAGATTTCCATAACTTAGGTTATGACCTTAGGTTAGTTTAGAAAGTAATTACCTTAGGTTTATAAACATTTCCTTAGGTAATTTTCCAACTTAATATAGGTCATAATTCATACCAATTTAGTAGTAGGTAATAGGTTAAGAGTATACCTAACATCACCTTAGGTTTTTCCCCATCCCAACATAGAACATGAAGCTTAGGATAGATTATTCACCCGTATAAGTAGACATAGCTAGGAAGTAGGTACATTTACCTTAGTTTAGAATACTATTAGGATAGATCCCATAGGTTTAGGACTTAGATTCCCTTCATAGTCATGAAGTAGGCTTTGTTCCACTTAACGCCTTTAAATGTCCTGAAAAGATCAATATGAAAGATCTGATCACAAAACATATAACAAAATGCAGGAACGATCTTATAAGACCATAAAAAATTTCTAAACATACAAAAGTTTAGTCCGTTACATCTCTCAACCTCTGAATGTTAGTTTACCATTCAGACCAGGTAAGGAGATTTAAAACATTCCTTGGATCAATGGAATTGATCCAAGGATGAGTCAATTAATAGAGATAAGTTTGCAACCATCATAACCAGATTACAACTCGCCTATCTGAAGTGAAAATGGATTATTGCAAGCATCAGCATTTTATTCCAATGAATCCAAGAGAAGAAATGATTTATCCCTAGAAATCATGATTTTCAACAAGCAAAGGATCACACCACATCAACAAAATCACATGTCAATGCTTGCAATGAAAAAGAGAAATATAACAGGCGATGGCATCTAAGTTCATACGACCATGACTTTTAAAAATTAAAAGGTAAAAATCTACAAAATGACAAAGCTAAAATCAAATCTCTCCCAAACCCACTTTCATTTTGTCCTACCCATCCTAACAACGTAAGTTTGACTTAAAATGGCATCATATTACCTTTGCATTTCTAAAAAGACCAAATTTCTCCTAATAGGCTTCATAAAATTAAATTCTTCGACTTACTCGTGGTTTGCTTCATCACGCACAACTCCTCGTCAGTCTCTCCCTCCTTGTAATCTTGCCATATCATCACATTATTCTCCAAATTTGGAATTCTAAAGCTTAATTCTCTTAAAGCTAAAAATCCAAAAAATCTTAGACACCCAAAAATAAACAAACCCAAAAATTGTATATAAACCTATTATTCAATTTCACCGTGATGTTTTTCAATCTTTAAACATTGTCATTTTAACTCCTGATATCCAAAAAATATGGCATCAGTTGCATTGGGACCATGATATTCTCTTGTTCATTTTGACATATTACACACCTTATTCCGCTCCTTGGCCAAAAATCATGTCTTTTCGACCCTCATCTCTGATTTCTGATATCACGACATCCATCCCATGGGCCTCTAACTAGGTGATTTATGTCTTATTTAACTAATGATCCTCTAGTGTTTCCTTTCAGTTTTACTTCTCCATGGTTCTAACTGTAACATTCCCATTTTAAGACTTTAGAAACAAGGGAAAAAAAATTTAAAAAAAACATAATGTTCTCTGTTCTAAATAAAACATCTCTTAGAACACACATTCCATGCCAATAAATCTCATAACAAATAACCATATGCAGCTGTAATGACTCGGTATACTACCGATCTCTCATTCCATGACTCGGTTATCAACTTAAAGTATAGAATACTTTATGTATACTATGTATACTTGGTTCTCCTACCCTATTCCAGGTACTAAGTGATCTATTTTAAAGAACCTATCTGAATATTTGTTACCAATATTCATCTGACATCACATTTATGTAAACTAGGTGACATAGGACAAAGCAACCAGTAGCTTGCAATAATTTGGCCAAAGATTTTCAACATACTGTTCATGTTACTATTCCTAGATGGCATACTCATCATTTTGGAATACGTATTTCACGTCACTCTTACGTTATCTTGAATGGTCTTTACTGACTACCGTCAGTCCCCTTGTCCAAGGCTTGACCCTAGCCCGGGTTAGCAACATAATTTATTATAAGAAGACGCTCACAATGACTTGGGATATATGGGCATACTCGGTTGACCTAAGTCAACCGCATGTGTCGAGGTACCCTGAGTCATTGAAAGCTACTACCCATCCTTAACATGCTACTAACTTGACCTAGAGAGAAACTAAGTTCAAGTATAGATGTGCGTAAATCTAGATGAACAAATACAGAAGGGTGTTGCCACATGTCAACTACAACACTATATCATCAAGAAGTCCCAGGACTTCTCGAGGGTACAGTCCTGCAGTTGGCATGTGCCAACATCCATTAGAATTGATTCATCAAGATGTACATACCCTCTTAGTGGTTATTAATCATAATTAAATTGGATTAAGATTCATATTACAGCAGCCATGCCTAACCCTAATTCCAACATTTATTAAGTTCTTTACCCATAATTATCCTGATTAGATATGGAGAACTTCATTAATTCAAGTTTGCATTGTTGTTTATTGAAACCATTAATATATATCATACATACAATCATAAGTAATAACACCCAGGAAAGAAGCACAATTAAAGAGTCTGAATTCACTATTAAGAAAAGAGCATAATATAATATGCAACGCTTGCATTTATATCATATGGTTTAATTGATCCTATCAATTACTTTAAAACAGTCAACAAGTCTTGTCATCTAATTGTTTCATGATTCCATAAGAATAGACATATACATTTATCTTTTCTAAGTAGCAAAAGAATTTAGTTATAGCATAGCTCATTCCAAAATACTTCATCATTCCAAATAAAAAAGGAAGAAGAATCACTACATGCTATTTTCCAAACACTCATCATTAGTAAGGTAATTACAGGTTTAGAACACACAAATCTACCTCAATTCAAAGACCTGAAACAAAACATTCCACAATAAATTTTCCATCTCAAAAGAAGATTGAAAATAGATAATTCCAATCAAATGAACTTATCCAAACAACAGAAAAAGGATCTCAAATATAAAAGGACCCAATCTATAATTCATTTCATTTATACTATGAAATGAATTCCCTTTTCTACTTCTAACTTAGAAACTCTTTATCTAGTTCCCAAAATAGAACACAAAACTGAACGTACAGTTAAAGAAAGAACACTTCTAATTTTCCATTACAATTCTATCAAATTGGTTTACCCATTTCCATTCACCAAGTTCAAGTTCAATTCAAATCTCAGAATGAAATTCACAGTACAGACTCTAAACAGTAAACTTTCCCCAATAGAACATATTCCTTTCTCTATAAAACTTGGAGGTTCATTCAATGAATCCATAAAGGAGTAGAAATCCTCAAACAATAAAATATTACAAGTGCAGAAGTAATCGTGGACTCAAGAATTGAAGTCCCATTACATGGCTTCAACAGTTCAATACAAAGAAGTACATAGTCTGTATCCCAGACAAGAACAATAATACAAATTTATCTAAACCGAGATAATATATATCCCTTCATACAAGATTCAATATACTAGGTTTTAAATTCAACTTCCAATAAAACCCAAGAAACCAATTAAAAGGATCTGAAGAGAGTAACAAACCCCCAACGATGTTTAAGTCTATAGATGTTCCAATATTACTTCCTACTCGACTGAAACAGAATCACCACAAGACTTTTGAATTTCAATTTAAAAGATTATGACATGGAAGGTAATTGTTTCAACATCTAAAACAAGAAGGAAAGTAAATAATACATTTCCATAACCTCTCAAATTTTAACGATTGTTCTAAAAAAACCAAAGATCAACCAAACACACAATAGGACATTTTTCCAGTCCATTTATTTCTATGAACAAAATAGTCAAGCTTTCCACAAGACACGGGTTCGCTCAGGGTAGAGAAGAATAGGATACACTTCGAATTCACATGACCTGTCAAGTTCAAGAACACAGTACATTCTAAAAGACACAGATGTAATACAACCATTCCCTCTCAAGACACTAAACAGAGGAGATCTCAAAAATAGGTTACTCAATGTACTTCTGACCAAAACAAAACTCTCAAGACCCCCTCGAGCAAACAGTCATAAATGAGGTTAAATATTTTCAAAACCAAAATACCAACAAAACCCAGCTCGCAATACAAGTAAAGAATCAAACACGTCAATTCCAACACAAGTTCAAAATACATAATAATGGAATACCTGTACAGTGTCGAATAAGAGCTTCAACAAAATTTTAGAACTTCACAAGCTTCTAATACTGGCTCAGATAAACACAAAGTTCAAATATGAGCCTAAACCGAAACTTAAAGCCCTAAATACAACATCATAACAAAATACCAATGCTCTATTACAAGTTCAAGCAGTTTCAAATCCTTAAATAAGATTAAACTTCCAGCTCAGAGTATATGTACAGAATAAAACTCAACAACTCGACTACCATTTTAGCATTTGTAAGAACTGAATAAGAGTACAGTGTTGAATACAAAGATTCAACGAAAATTTTAGATCTACACCAAGTTCCATCTAGTCTAGAACAAACACGACGTTCCATTAAAAGCTCATAACAAATCACGAAGCTTCAACACAAGCTTAGAACAACTACGAAGCTCCACTACAAGCTCAATGAAACACAAGACTAAAATAGAGATTCATAACCATACAAGAAACAAATCCATTTCAGTCAACATTAGTCTCGAATACAAGTTATAGAGCTTCAAATATAAGTTCACATGAATATCGCCATTAAGATAGCACAGAGAAAGTTCCCCAAAAACTATCATTACCAGCGATGGATTTACATTCCAAAAAAATGTAGAGATTTCATAAAACATGCAAGTAAATAACCAGACACATCATGCAAAAATATATCTCAAGTGAGCAGAATTGTTTTAATGAATCATTTAGAAGAAAACAAGAAATCTTAATGGGTAAAGCCTATCATGCCTGATAGTGCCTCTACCAATTTTAAGGAGACTTCCAGCCGAGTTTCCAACCCTTTTTCTTCTCCACGATAGATCAACAACCAAACAATTCTTCTTCAAATGCCTCTTATACATTCCCTTGATCAAAAATAAACCAGAGAAACATAAAATAGCCAAGAAGAAGAAGAATTCAAACTACTGGTTCAGAGAACCAGATAGCTCCATGCAGAGAAAAATTTGTGAGGCATGCAAAACCAAACAACCCCACACAATCCCGCCTCTCGTGTTTCCAAGACAGTTTACACACAAAACCGAGATTCATTAATGCCATAACTCCCAATTCTCCCACTTATCTCTCCTTGTCACCGCCTCCCAAAACTAGCGAATACCAATTCCAAATCAACATGCAATTCCATACTTAGCGAAGCCTCCACGTAAGCCCCACTAAAATTTAACTAGCCCTTGCCAAACTGGCAGTACTTCCCTTCATTTAAATCCAATCAAATCAAATCAAATCCATTGGAACCGTCGCCATAGTGACATGTGACCTTAGGCCCCTTTCAAATAGTTTAGGATAGATGTCCCCAAAACTTAGGTTAGTCAAAAATCATTTCCTAAATAATTTCCTTAGGTTTATAAACATTGTCATAGGTAATACCACCTTAGGTTATATCAAATTCACAACCATTAGTATTAGGCATTAGGTTAACATAGTATAGTATCATTATATTAATCTCCCCTTCCCTTATTCATTTAGCACAAGAGCTTAGGTTAGGTCACCCCCCAACACAATAGAATAAAAAGCTTAGGTTAGATTACAACCCAATTGAATAGATGTAGATAGGAAGTAGGTGTTCTTACCTAGCTTAGGATACTATTAGGATTATCCTTAAGTTTTTAGGATCTTGATCTCCTTCATAGTCATAAAATTACTATATTTTGTTTATGCCAATAATTTCCTACGGAGATCAATCCCAGAGACACAAGCACAAACTTACAACTGAATGAAGACATGATCACTCAAGCCCAAAGAATTTGTAAAATACAAAGTTTAGTCTGCTCTGCCTCTCAAAATACTGAATGTCAATTTACCATTTAGTTCATTAAGAAGATTTAAAGCATTCCTTGGATAACTGAAATTGATCCAAGGATGAGTCAGTACAAGAGATAAGTTTGCAACTCTCAAAACCAGATTATAGCTTATCAATAAGAAGTGAAAGTGGATTCTTACAAGCCATAATATTTCAGCCCAATGAATCCAAGAGTAGAAATGATATATCCATAGCAAGCATGATTTTCAACAATCAAGGAAACACACCTCATTCAAGAAAATCACATGCCAACGCTTGTAATGCAAAGAGAAATATAACATTTTTTTCAAGGTGTTACATACTTCCCTCCTAAAAAGAATCATCGTCTTGATGATTATCTCATTGTAACCATTGCATTGAGGATAATCAATTTATTCACTTCCTTAACATATGTTTGCAACAATATCCGAATTTAAAGTTCCAAAAATCAGTGTTCACATAGTTGTTTATTCAAAAATAAATAGTTGTCTGTCCATAACCGGCAAACTTATTGACATATAAAGATAAAATCACAAATTTTTATCAGTCATCATAGTCAATTCTAATCAAATAAATATGAAAAAATAGTTTTCATATCCTCCAGGTTTTCCCAAGTTGTACTTTCTTCATTAAACTGGTCCCACTGTACCTTACATTGACTTATCTCATGATTTCTTAAATGCAACTGGTGAGTTTCTAGCACTCGTATGGGTTTAATCACGATTATTCCTATGTCTTGGACCTACAGGGAATTCCAATTTAACACATGTGATAAATCTGAAATGTATTTCTTAAGCAAAGAAATATGGAAAACATCATGCATTCATGACAAAGCATGAGGTAATGCTAAACGGTAAGCTACAGGGTTGATTACTTCAACTATCTCAAAGGGTCCCACTTTATGATGGAAAAGTGACATGCAAGCATGGGAATCTACAAGTACCTCTTCCTTGTACCTGACCTCCTGAGGTCATGTCGAGATAGCTGATGAATGTTGAATGTGAATGGATATAGACAAGCTAATCGGGCAATCTTATATCCTCAATACGCAATAATGGAATCTGCGAATCTAAGGCGAAGAAGGCCCTCCTAACCTAAATTGGTGTAATGGTTCATTTAGATATAATGGTTGTTCAGAGGCTCTAATCAATATCAAGCTCTGTCGAGATCCTGTTTCTTGGTTGTTATATTCGTGGGAAGTGACTTGTGGGAGCTTCGTATATATCTCCAGACAAGGTCATGAAAATGGTGATAGTAGGTTTAATGGATTTGCAGTGAAATATGGATGGTTTTCTGGTCTAGCCAAGAAAATATTAGATTGATTAGATTCTATATTTAATATTGATAATTACGTTATGATATCTGGCGGGAGTGATGAGGATCTAAATACCAGCGTTCGTAAGCCGGTGTCAATACTTAATTGATTTCCAAGCTCGTTGGGTTGTGAGACTTGGGGATCACAACCGTGAGTTCGTGGTTGTTGTGGACCTGTTATGGTCATGTGAAGAATCAATCCCTTCTTCCAACTATCTAGTAATCATATGTCTTTTCAGCCTCTATGTTTAGAATGAGAAGTTGTATGATTTTCTCGGAATACCTTACAGGTGTTCTGGCAACTTGAATGCGTAAGCTAGTATCTATGTCAACGAGGAGGTCTCCTACGTCAGGTTGTGGAACTAAAGGATCACAACCAAATATTCGTTCTCTTTCAAATCCTTGTACACTCATTCAGATGTTTTATCAAGGCAGTATATAGTTAGGATGGTTTGACCAAAATGTGTAAGCTTTGTCGTCTTCAATATTTAATCCTCTCAGTTGTTCACTAATTGTTTGTAAGTTTGTTGTTTCTTGAAAGACCAGTATCCTAAGGTCCTGATCTATATCAACTAAGGTTGTGGGAAGATTTGGCTGAGGCACTATGGGTTCAAATATATATTCTCTAGGCTCTCTAGGTCCTATGATTGTCATACAAAATGATTCAACTTTTAACTAACATTAACAAACTGATTATGCAAGAAGTATTTACACTATGCAAGCATTCTTCTATTTTTCTATTTTAAATGATGTCTTTCAACAAAATTAAAGAGCAGCTACTCTAGTATATTTATAAAATGGACAACTAATCTAGTAACAGAATAAAAACAAGCAAAGTAGCCTGGTATGGCTATTTTCCTATGCAGTAGTGATTTTATCCTAAGTATCTAAGCAGCTATGTATTTTGAATTGAAATACTCTCAATCCTACCTCAGAAGTGAGGAATGAATCACAGTTTCTCAGAAACTATCAATCCCCACAGCTTCCCTGGTGATATTGAGAGCAAACTTTTGACTAAAATAAATTAATTCACTACTCTATTTGATATGTTGTAACTAGAACTTTGATAGCTCAAACCTGGCGTTTACAGAACAGTGGTAAATCTAGTTGTGTGTGATTTCATCCCCTCAATGTGATCTCCTTGTTCTTCATGTCCTCGTGAATCCAAAAAGTGTATATATGATAGTATCAATAGAAGATGGTATTCGAACAATGGCAGCTTTAGATATAGACCGAATACAATGCGAGTAGGAGAGGGATATCGCAAGTGAACAGAGTTTGACTATGCAATTCCTAGCAGGATTTATTATGGGAATACAACATAAGTGTACCGAGAGTTTAAGAATCTATCCTTGTGATAAAACAAAACCTACAACTTTTAATGGATTCTAGTCTAGAAATGAAGCTATTCTAAGCTAAACTGATTGTATGGAGCAGTAATGGAATAAGACTGAAACAAGAAGATTGAAATGACCTCTAAAAGACTAACAATGGAGGCAAAACATGAAACTGATAGAATTCTAAGCAAGAAATTCAAAGATTGAATAATAGAATTGAGAAGGTGAGGGGCCATTTGCTTGAAAACAAGCTGGCTATTTATAACCAATGCATTTACCAGAGGGTAACTCCCATTTGAACTCTTTTACTATAAACAAAGGAAAAAACACTATTCACCAGGGAACCAAAAAACATCAATACAAGCCAAAGTGGTTGAAGAAAGTATGTAAATTTTAAGATTTACGTTTGACCCGATCGTCGAAGAATTTGAAAAATGCATATAGGACCACCTACCCTGTGCAGGGGTGGCAGTTACAGGACCGCCGCCCTGTCCTGGACAGGGTCACGGGACGAGGAAGGGCGGTGGTTTCGTCACTGAAGCCTAAAATGCAAGAAAATAGGGGGGCAGAGGGAAAAACAAAGCATGCAGAGGTTGAGCGGGGCATGCGGGATACAAGCGTATACTTGGCGAGCCTTTCTAGATTCCGAACACCTTGTAAGGAGACATGTATCATCATTGGGGCATGTGTGACATCGTTTCGCTGGTGCAATACCCTACAATTTCGAGTACGTACATATTGACCCCTCAGAGAAGCGTCTTAGCCATGAAGAGGCCTAAAATGATGGATCCAAGTATGGTGGTCCCAAAATGGGGAGTTAGAAGCTATACCTAACACACCTGTGTGCTGGAAAGTCACCATCCAAGATCCCGCTACCTGCAAAAATGAAAAAGGGGACTCAAGTGCAGATGGATAAAATAAATTGAGAAATAAAACAAAATTGATATGAAATGAGGACTTACCATCTATGTGGGGTTTATAACTTACCTCCGTCAGTGCTCCAACCCTGCGAAAGACATTCAAAATAAATTTTAGAAAGCTATATATATAAAACAAACTCATTTTACTATTCATTTGTGTGGATTGATTTGATAGTTTTTGAGCTCTTTGACCCACGGTGACGGTTTTTCAATGAGAGTATAGTCAAAATGTTTGTGGTGAGATAGTGATCATGCCTCTGAGAGCGGAACATCAACCCATGAAATCTCAGGTTAGTTCTTCTTGATTTATTATTTTTAAACCTAAAATGTGGAAATGATGAAATCTTTGTCTCGGGGGGGTCATTTTTGAAAATATTAATTTTAAACGTGTCTCTAGGGGGCGCCCATAGGGTAGGTTTCTTTTTTAGTTAAAATGGTGTATTTGTTTATTTTTGGGCTTTTTTTAGGTTATACGACCTGTTTGTATTTGCGGGACAGGACCACCACCTTGTGCAGGGCGGTGATTACGGGACCGCCACCTTAGAAGGTGACGGTTACAGAACTGCCGCTCTACACAGGGTGGCGGTCCACAACAGAGAACCAAAACAATACTAAACTTAACTTATTTTTGCATGTTTAGCATTTTTACTTGTTTTTAATATTTCATCCAATTGGATTATAGCACTAACTTACTCCTTTTTTGTGTTTTTGGGTGTATGCAGAAAGAGGATTACATTAGATGGAGCCGAGAGAGGGAGTGTGATTGGCTCCCAGCAGTGTTAGAGGCACTCTCCCAGGCAGAGTGAGATACTCTTTAGAGGGCTGGCATTTGGAGGATTGCGCAGGTCCCTCATGTTGCACCTACCAGTCACATACTATGTGACTTATTTTCATACTAGGATGTGGATCGAAACACCTTTAAATTACTAGGAGTTAGGGGTGAGTGGACAATCACCTTGGAGGATGTTTGCCAGATACTAGGGGTTCCGATCCTTGGGTGGCGGCTGTCTCTTAAGACAACAGTTTTGAGATCTCAGGTGGTTCAGTGGGCCACCTACATGGGGGATGCAGTTGTATCGATGAGATCGAAGAAGGGAGTGAGGATCCACTCCATTATTGAGTTAGAAATTCCTATGCTCTGTAAGGCCATCATGGGAATCCTTGCATCGAGACTGATTGGGGACAAGGGAGGGGACACTCTCTTATATTGTTGGGCCCCCATTATTACACAGATTGAGGGCCATGGACATGTCTACGCTTGGGGAGCAGATATCCTTGGGACTACCTACCATGATTTATACAGGGTAGTCTGATTACAGGGATAGTCACTGAGCCACCTGACTCTTGTCATGAGTTGGGTGTATGAGCATATCACCCCATATGGGAGAGGTGTAGAGGTAGAGGATCCCAGGGCCGTCAGGGCAGCGAGGTGGACAGGGATGATAGTTCTTAGAGCACCTCACTAGCCAGTGGCCTCCTTGACCACCGCAAACATGGAGGCCACTCCTTATCAGGCCATGGCAGGGGTATGGGGAGAGGAGACTGTTACATTGATTGCTTGTCAGACTACCAGTCAGTTGGTAGAAAGGGCAGGGAAGTTGGAGATCCACCCCTTTGATAGAGTACCACAGTAGTTCGGCCTCCCCTATATTGACATGCTTCCTCCAACGGGGCTAGTTTATAGATCTATTTGTGATGCTCAGGGAGGTTCTAGAGGCCGGGGTTGGACTATTGTTACTCCTGGTGTTCCTATTGCGGCCAGGAGGGTGGTACGTGCTCAAGGGAGAGCCGGTGCTCCTCAGGCACCTTTACTTTGGATTGCCACCAGTCCCGCCCATAGCAGTGATGAGCCCATTGACATGGACTCCAAGTCTTAGGAGTTTACTGGGGAGAGACAGAGGAGATGGAGATCAGTGAAATGGGTGGGGGAGATGATAGTGATCCCAAGTCGCATGACACTTAAGATATCCTACGGGCCAAGAGGGCGGAGCGGAGCTCAGAGAGGGTGACTCTGGTCTCAGAGGAGTTACTCTCTCATGACTTAGGTGGAGATGGTGAGTCCGTTGTAGGCTATCACATTTCCCCAGATGTGGGAGAGGGACACCAGTCAGTGGCGGTGTCAGTGGCAGGCACGGATCCTAGAGATCCTTCTTGGAGGCCCAGAGATCTGAGTGAGTTGTCACTCTTCTCTTGACATTTGTTTTAGTTAGAATTGTCTTAGTTGTTATTTCTTTTTGTTTTGTTTACTCTTGGTTTTATCTTTGATCATTTTCTAACTTGTTTTCTCCTTTACTTGCAACGACTGCTGATGAGTGGCGAGACTTGATTCACCGAGTATGCACTGATACCTTATTTCTCCCCTTGGAGAAGACTCGTGCTGAGCTATCTGTAGATGTGGGGGAGCCTTCAACAGCCGGTAGGCATACTGATGTTTTCACCTCTGTCTGGCATGTGGCAAAGATCATGACTTCTCTCTGCACTAAGGTAGCTGGATATAGGATAGTCAAGCGCTTGATGAGGAGGAGTCATTCTCATAGCGAGATGGTGGCTACTAGTCGTGACTGTGAGCCCTTAGTGCATTCAGAGTGCTGGCATAGCCAAAGTCCTAGATGTGGTTGTGTGCCCTCTGAGGGATCCCATAGGGATTAAGAGGCCACTTTTGTAGTGTTTTGTAAGATATCTGTATGAGTGCTTTTGTACTTTTCGGGCTCATTGAGCGTTTTGACCATGCCTAGTGCATGATGGCATTGTATATGAAACTTGATTTTTATATATATATATATATATATATATCTTTTTGGATCCAGACTCTTGGTGCCTAGAATTTTGTGACTTGTTTCCACATGTGTACTTAGATGTTTTTAGAATATTTGTTTTTCATGCTTTTCAGAATGTATGCGATGGATAACAAATGATAGTAAACAAAATGTTTTACTTTGTATGTTTTTTTTGTAATGCTGATATGAGATGATACTAACATATGGTAGTACTGAACTTTTGAACTCTTTGGGAAATGTTTGCAATTTCTTCTTATATTGGAAAAACGTGATGAATGTATAGTGATAAAGAGATGAATTTTCCCCATTCCCAACTCCACGCAACTAGTAAGATGCGAGGGCTCTACACCAAGAGTTAAGAAGGGCACAAATTGTATGAGTTTGACAGAATGGAACGATGAGAGACAGAAAAACCAATAACAAAAAGCAAGTTTAAGCCTACACACCTACCCTACTCAGAACTACCACTAGGCTTAGAAGGCCACTTACCTTTCAGTTTATCTAGACTTAGATTCATAAATGGCAACTTGGTTGACAAAATCTGGTTTTGAGGATTTGATCTCTTTGGAATTTGGATATTTGTTTTCTCTTAATAGAATTTGATTTGTGTTTTTAGCATACCAAGATTTGTTAATTTGTGTGACTGGACCCCCCACACCCTACCTCATGCCACTAGTAAGAAGCATGGGTTTGTCACCAAAGGCAAGATATAGGTGAGTAAGGGCACTTCTTTCCTTTCCCAACCTCACACCACCAGTAAGAGATGTGGGCTTATCACCAAAGGTTGATGGGGCAAAGAAGTGTGTAAAATAAAATATTTTGTTTGCTTGGTGCTTTTGATTTCATTTGATTTTGACATTTCTGATCTATGACTTTGGGATATCCTTTCGTTCAAAGAGATTTAAGAGGGATAGATGTGACACCAAGAAGCTTCTAGAACAGACTATAGGCAAGGACAACTTCACCTAGTAGAAAGAAAGAGCAAAGCCAAGTATGCAGGCCTTGGTATGGTTTTCGTCAATACTTGTCTGTCGAACTTGATGAGAAGATTTGAAAATAGTTGATGATGTTTGAAGAGATGTGTTTTGAATGCTTTTGCCAATATTTTCAGAAATTTGTAACAGATTGTTTAAGAGTAAGTTCCTAGACTACTATTTTTACGAAATGAGTGGACAGAATGAAGCAGCTAAATGACTAATGCAATGTAGGTAGCTATAATGTACAAGTGGTGATTTTGATGTTTTATGTGTAAAACCATTTAAGATGCAAGGAATTGACAGTTTCACTTAATTCCTCACCTTCTAGTGTGCACAAAAGATACGCACCATTTCCATAGTCCTTCATGACTCGATATGGGCCCAACCACTTGGGCCGGAACTTCCTTCCTTCATCGGTTTTCTTATCGATCTGACTGTCTAGTCTTAGAACTAGATCCCCCTCATATATTTCTCGCTCATAAACCTTTTTTTGTACTGTCGGCACATCCGGTCGGCATAGGCTCTATGCCTTTGTTTGGCATTTAGCCTGACCTCATCAAGGCTTTCTAGTTGAGAGAGGCGTGCCTCCCTATAAGCTTCTTCATCTAGAATCCCTTGTAATGAGATGCGGAGACTGGGTATTTCAACCTCAAGCGGGAGAACTGCTTCTGCCCTGAATACCAATGAGAAAGGGGTTACTCCTGTTGGTGTTCTTATTGAGGTTCGATGGGCCCACAAGGCCGGATATAGTTTTAAATGCCAATCTCACTTATTTTCTTTGATTGTTTTGAGAAGAATAGCCTTTAACATTTTGTTTGTTGCTTTGGCTTGCCCATTGGCTTGAGGGTAGTAAAGAGAGGTCGTGTGATGGTTTATCTTGAATTTTCTACATAACTCACGGAACTTCGTCATTTTTAAAGGATGTGCCATTATATGAGATAATGACTTGTGGGACACCATACCTACAGATAATTTGGTTCAGAATGAATTTGGCAATTACCGAACCTGGTACTGTGGTGAGAGGCATGGCCTCCACCCATTTGGTAAAATATTCCATGGCTGTAATTATAAAATTATGGCCATCGGTTGATGAGGGAGAGAATTTCCCTATCAAGTCCAGACCCCACATGGAGAAGGGCCATGGGGTCGCTATTGGCTGCAGGGATTGTGCTGGCATGTGAATCTCGTGAGAGAATTCTTGGCATTTGTGGCACTTATGTACAAATTCCACTACGTCATGCTCAAGAGTGGGCCAAAAATAGCCCATCTGATGTATTTTGTGAGTGGTGGCATGACCACCAAAGTGGCCTCCACATATCCCACTATGGGATTCATGAAGAATATTTTTAGATTCTTCTATGTCAACACATCTTAGAATCATTTCATTGAAGGCCTTACGATAGAGTACCTATTCTAAAACAAAATATTTAGTGGTAATAATGCGCAACCACCTTTTTTGTTGTGATGTGGCACCTTCTGGGTATGTATGGTCCATGATAAAATTGATGATATCAGTGTACCAGGGACATGTATAGATGGGGGGCCTAGTTTTGACGAAGTATACACACTCATCAGGAAAGTCTAGATTTACCAGATTGCCTCCATCTAGTGGATTGTCAGCTAACCAATCTGCAATGATTTGTCCCTTAACAGATTTTTGGTTTACGAATGTCAACTCAAATTCTCCCATTAAGGTTATGAAACACCCAGCCTTTTTAGATAAAGATCCTTGCATAAGGAATGTTCATAAATGATCTGTCTTTACAATGACCCTTGTTTCTTGGTTTAACATGTAATGTCTTAAATGTTTTGTTGCAAAGACTATGGCAAGGCATTCTCTCTCTGCCTATGTGTAATGTGTTTCATAATCGAGCAACGTTCGGCTAATGAAATAAACCACACGTTCTCGTTTATCATTGTCTTCTTGAGCCAGCATGCAGGCTAGTGAGACATGAGTGGCTCGTGAGTATAAGATCAAAGGGTAGTCTGGTTTGGGAGGCATTAGCATGGGTGGAGACAACAAGAAGTGTTTAACTGCTTCAAAGGCTTCGTTGCATTCTTCAGTCCAATCAATGTTATAATATTTCTTTAATAGATTGTTGATTGGATGAATGGCAAAACTTAAATCCAAGATGAACCTTCGGATTGCACCGAGTTTCCCAAGAAATGACCTGATTCCAGACTCGTCCGATGGTGGGATCATTTTGAGAACAACCCATATTTTGGCTAGATCAACATCAATCCCTCGTGAAGATATAATGTAGCCCAGAAGTTTGCCTCTTGTCACACCAAACACGCACTTCTCTAGGTTTAATGTGACACCATATTCAATTAGTCATGAGAGGATGATACGAAGCACTTCTAGATGATCACAGCATTTCTTGGCCTTGGCCAACAAGTCATCCACATAGGATTCCACAATTTTATGGATAAGATCATGGAATATATATGTCATTGCCTGCTTATACATAGCACCAGCGTTCTTAAGGCCAAATGGCATGACAGTGTAGCAATAAGTTCCCTAGGGAGTTATGAATGTAGTTTTGGCTTGATCTTGTTCAGATATTTTAATCTGATTATACCCTAAGAACCCATCCATGAGGGACAATAGTTCAAATCCAGTTGTTGCATCAATGATAACATCAATGGATGGTAATGGGAAGTCATCCTTGGGACAAGCTTTGTTAATATCCCAAAAATCTATGCAAATGTGTATCTTCCCATTCTTTTTTAGGAAAGGGACGATATTAGATACCCATTGTGAATAGTCAATGGGCTTGATGAATCCCACTTGGAGAAGTTTTATTACTTCCTCTTTTACCATGAGAGCCACTTTTGGCTTCATTGGTCTTGACTTCTGTTTAATTGGTTTCACATCTGGTTTAGTGACAAGATTATGAACCATGACCTGTGGTGCAATGCCTGTTATTTCTTTATAATTAAATGTGAAAGCTTTTTGATGTTCTTTGCGGATTTGGGTATGTATTTCTATCTCCTCCGGGAGTTAACGAGGATCCCAACTTCAAATTTTTTGGTTCTTCCTCCGTTCCAATGTTTATGTCAATGGTTTCTTCTATTAAAGAAGCGTTACCTTCTTCAAATTCAGGTGGGGCTGGAGGTAGTTCCAAGCTTTCTCCATTTTCTATCTCATAGATATCGAGATCCTTCTGTGGAGGAGACTCTACCATGGGATTTCCAAAGTAGGAAGAGGAATGTGGTATTAGGGAAAGATCAACTATATGGTGAGCAAGGTGTAGCTCCGCATAGGTGTTTAGATATTCAAGAGTGACTCTATCATCGTCAAAGTGATCCATGATAGAACAATCATCCTCAACTGCTCCATGAGTGGGGAGTGAGTTTATTGGTATTTTACGCACTAATGGTTCGATATGAAGTGATACTGCGAAATTTTTATCCTCCAACTCATATTTTGGAGTGAAACAGGATGTTGAGGTTGCTATCGAGTCTACAAGAAGGTTCTACTCTTGTGGGATTGCTTCAATTGATATGAAGTTAAATCCCTTGCTTAGATCTAATACTGTTATTTTATAGAGTTGTAAATGTTTAGCTCTAGTTTCATATACCTCAGAGACTTGGTTTGTAACTAGTTGCGAGTCTCCTAGCACTCTAATGTTATCGACACCCATTCTTTTGGCTAGGATGAGGCCAAGGAGGAGAGCTTCATACTCAGCCCCATTGTTTGTACATTCAAAGTTTAATTTAAAGGTGAAAGGTAGGATCTTTCCCTTAGGTGAAGTAAAGATCACTCCCGCCCCAGCTCCAAAGTGACATCTAGCTCCATCGAAATGGAGCGTCCAATACTTGCTTGGAAAAATGGATGTTGGCGTATCTATCATATCTATTTCCTTTTCTTTGGTTACTTCTACCATAAAAATTTCATCTGATGGAAGAGAAGCAATTCCCAGGGTGTGTCCCATACCCATAAAATCAAATGGTAGGAGAATAGGTAAGTCTTTCTCTAGCAACTCGACAATTTTTGTGGTAGTCCCTAGTGACACTATTTTTATAACATTGGTCTCACTTTTGAGTGCTGGAATGTCCTCGGCTGGATTTGTAACTTCTAACTCTGTGGTGGGTATCAACTCTTCTTTTGGTTTCAAATTAATTGGTTTGATGAGTTGATTTGTTGGGAGTTCAAACTCAGAGTGAACGCCTGGTCTTTTCTTCAAATCAGCTAGGTGTATATCGAAGGGTTTTGGGTCACCTTGTGCCACAAATATTTTCCCTAAGTGTAGAAATCTTATTTCTTGGAATAACGTGGAAGGGATTGCCTTCATGTAGTGTATCCATGGCTGACCAAGGATCATATTATAGTTGGTTTCCTGATCTATAATATAAAACTCGGTGAGGACCGTCTTGGGTCCTAAAGTGACTGGTAAAACTATGGTTCCAATCGAAGTGGCCTTGAGGCTATCATATCCTCTTAGCATATTTCATGTTGTGGAACAGTTTGTCTCTCCATATCCTAACTTTTGAAGAAAAGTGAAGGGGACTATGTTAATTGCTGCCCCATCATCAACCATTGCATGTTTAACATAATTATTGTAGACCCATACTTGTAAATGTAAAGCTAGGTCGCCTCTTCATGCAATTTCAGCATCTGTTGGCATTTTGCTTATATCAAATATAAATTCAGTATCCCTATCTGGCTGCCCCGGAGGATAAACGTCAAAGTCTACATGGTTTACTTGCATTTCTAGAGGAGGAGTGATGTTGATTAAATGACCAAGGCCTAATGCTTCTAAGAGGGCAGCTCTGTGGGTGGGAGAGTTCTTTAACAAATCCAAAAAGGAGATGTGAGAGAAGGTTTTAGTTAAATCGTTAATTAAATCATAGGCACCTATGGGTTTTACCAACATTTGTTGATTGTTGTCTGGTTCCAATGGATAACTTGGAGTAGGTTGAGAAGAATAATCCTATGTTCTTGTTATGGTTTCCATGGGTAGCTCAGTGTCTAACTCTACCAAACCAACTATCTTGGTTTGGGGTCGAGTTCCTAGTTGGGGTGCGACTGGTGGATTTAATGAAGTTGAAGCTTCATGATCATTGTTTCCTATTATGACACCCTTGTTTGTTCCATTAGGATCTAGCCTGTTATTGTTAGAATGGTTTGGGAGTGGATCATTAAAGATCTTGAGGGGTGCATTTTGAGGGGAAACTACCCCTGCATAAGTGTTTGGCATGGGTACTACAGAATTTGCTAAAAACATATCTATAAAGAGTTTCTTTTGATCTTCTAGCAAACGCTGCATGAATTTATTGTATTCACGACAAGTCCTAGTATCGTGGCCTTGAATCTTGTGGAAGCCACAATATAAATTGGGATTATAATTTCGAGGCTGTTGATTTATAATCTGTTGTGGCCCAAAATTCTGATAAGGTTGTTGGTTGTTAGAGTTAAAATTTTGAGGTTGTTGCCTTTGGTTTTGACTCTGATATCTAGCTGGGTTTTGATTTGGACTTTGTGTTTGGATTTTTCATTGTTGTTGTTGTTGTTGTTGCCATGGTGGATGATTAAAATCCACCGTGTTGATTGTTGGAGTAAAATTGTTATTTCACTGATTATTAGTAGGTGGTGAAATGTTTACAACATTTTCCCTTTTAACTTGGTCAGTTACTCCATCTGTTGTAACTCCGTGGTTCTTGTTAAGGATCTTAGGTCCTTGATTAGCATTCCTGGCATTGGGATAGGCCGCGGTGTTTTGATTGGGAGTGGTTAATTTCCCATTTGTCCCATATGTCTTACGACCACTATCTATCACTGCTTGGTCGATTCAGAGAGCACTCTCGAGTACTTCATTGTAAGTTCTTAGTGGGAACTTCTGGACTTCTTCCTTTATCTCTCTATTGAGAGAATTAAGGAATAAATCACATAGTTCCATTTGATCCATGTTTGGAGCACTTGCTGATGAGTAGAGAACCATACACCATCTTTGAATAAAATGAGCAGTGGATTCATTATGTTCTTGTTTAATATGTAAGAACTCCCTGATTCCCATTCTTAACAATTTGTTCATGTCAAAAGCTTTGATGAATTCTGACACGAGTTGTTTAAATGAGTGTATCGAGGCTTCAGGTATTCTATAATACCAATCAAGGGAAATACCTTCTAAGGTCTTAGGGAATATTTTAGCGACAACCCCGTCCCAAGGGAGTAACTCCCGTATGGCTGTGGCATAGGCCTTAATGTGTGTGTTTGGATCCCCTTCCCCTTTATATTTGGGTAAATCGGGAAGAGGTCTTGGAAGCATAACACTTCATATGGTGAATTCTAGGGGCTCTTTTAAATATTTTGAATAAGTCCCTACCGCATAGGCCTCGACCATCGATGGCACTTGTTGAGGGGGTGGAGGTGGAATGGGTTGTTGATATGGCATAGCATATGTGTTTGTAGGGACATAAGGGAATCCCTGTGGTTGAACGAACATCCCGGGAGAAGAGAACATGTCTCCTTGTGGTGACTTTGAATAAATGTTTAGGTAAGGAGGAGCATTGTTCTGGTATGGGTTGTTTGGTGCCAAGCTGGGAGGTGTCATGTTTTCAACTAGAGTGGCATTTGAAAATGTGGTCCTAGTTGGTGTTTGTTGTGGGTAACTATAAGGATTTTGAGGAGGCATGCCTAACATGCCTGTTCCTGTAAGGAGGTCAACCTGACTGGGGTGATGCAGAGGGTTGGGGATTCCTGTTTTCCCAAAATATGAATTTTGGTTTGCTTGAGCAAGTTCCAACCCTCTAACCTTTTCAGCTAAGGCTGAAATGACCTCTAGTGGTGAAGAGATAGTGCTTTGCCTTAAGGGCATTTGTTGTATACCTTGAGGTTGTAAAGGGGTGTGATACCCTGCTATGAATTGATCGTTACCCTGCCAAGCTTCACTGAGGGTATTTCCCATAGGTGGAGGAATGGGGGTGTTTTCTTGGAATAGGGTATCAGATTGTATTTGTAAACTCCCTATAGGTGGATACATATTTTGGAAGCGTTGTTCACTTTTAGCGAAGTGTGCTAAGTACTCCTCATCCAAAAAGGGGAGTGGGTCTGACTATCTACTGATCTGTGGTCTGAACAAGACCCGAGGAGATGAAGTGGATTCTCCAGTAAACGTCATATTGTTAGAGCCTGAGGGCTCTGGCTGTTGTGTTTGTGCAAACTGATCAAACTCCTCAATTCGGAATGAAGAACTTGAGCTAGTTCTTTGAGGGGGAGTTTGAGATGACAAGTAATTACTTGAATAGTTATCATCCCATGCAGAAAGTGAGGGTGATGGTTGTCTATTTGTTTGACTATAGTTTACTTCGAGACCTGAGAGAGGCCTACCATATGCATCGTATCCCGACATATTTAAGGGGTATATGAATACCCGCAGAATAATGGGAAAGAGAAAGGTGAATGAAAGAAATGAAAAATAAAAGAGGAAGAACTGTTTGTTCACGTCGGGTTCACTAATTTTGTACGATGGAAAAGTGACATGCGAGCATGGGAATCTACAAGTACCTCTTCCTCGTACCTGACCTCCCGAGGTCATGTCGAGACAGCTGGTGAATGTTGAATGTGAATGGATACAGACAAGCTAATCGGGTAATCTTATATCCTCAATACGTAATAATGGAATCTGTGAATCTAAGGCAAAGAAGGCCCTCCTAACCTAAATTGGTGTAATGGTTCATTCAGATATAATGGTTGTTTGGAGGCTCCAATCAATATTGAGCTCTACCGAGATCCTTTTTCTTGGTTGTTGGATACGTGGGAAGTGACCTATGGGAGCTTCATATATATCTCCAGACAAGGTCATGAAAATGGTGATAGGAGGTTTAGTGGATTTGCAGTGAACTATGGATGGTTTTCTGGTCTAGCCTAGAAAATATTAGATTGATTGGCTTCTATATTTAATACGGAGAATTGTATGATGATATCTGGTAGGAGTGGTGAGGATCTAAATACCAGCATTCGTAAGCCAGTGTCAATACTTAATTGATTTGCAGGCCCGTTGGGTTGTGGGACTTGGGGATCACAACCATGAGTTCGTGGTTGTTGTGGACCTATTATGGTCATGTGAAGAATCAATCCCTTCTTCCAACTATCTAGTAATCGTATGCCTTTTCAGCCTCTATGTTTAGAACTAGAAGTTGTATGATTTTCTCATAATACCTTACAGGTGTTCTGGAAACTTGAATGCGTAAGCTAGTATCTATGTCAATGAGGAGGTCTCCTGCATCAGGTTGTGGAACTAAAGGATCGCAACCAAATATTTGTTCTCTTTCAAATCCTTGTACAGTCATTCAGATGTTTTATCAAGGCAGTCTATAGTTAGGATGGTTTGACCAAAATGTGTAAGCTTTGTTGTCTTCGATATTTAATCCTCTCAGTTGTTCACTAATTGTTTGTAAGTTTGTTGTTGCTCGAAAGACCTGTATCCTAAGGTCCTGATCTATATCAGCTAATGTTGTGGGTAAGATTTGGCTGAGGCATTATGGGTTCAAATATATATTCTCTAGGCTCTCTAGGTCATGTGATTGTCATACAAAATGATTCAACTTTTAACTAACATTAACAAATTGATTACGCAAGAAGTATTTACACCATGCAAGCATTCTTCTATTTTTGTATTTTCAATGACGTATTTCAATGAAATTAAAGAGCAGCTACTCTAGTATATTTATAAAATGGACAACTAATCTAGTAACAGAATAAAAACAAGCAAAGTAGCCTGGTATGGCTATTTTCCTGTGCAGTTGTGATTTTATCCTAAATATCTAAGCAACTAATTATTTTAAATTGAAAGGCTCTCAATCCTACCTCAGAAGTGAGGAATGAATCACAGTTTCTCATACACTATCAATCCCCACAGCTTCCCTTGTGATATCGAAGAGCAAACTTTTGACTGAAATAAATAATTCACTACTCTATTTGATATGTTGTAACTAGAACTTTGATAGCTCAAACCTGTCATTTACAGAACAATGGTAAATCCAGTTGTGTGTGATTTCATCCCCTCAGTGTGATCTCCTCATTCCTTCGTGTCCTCGTGAATCCAGAAAGTGTGTATATGATAGTATCAACAGAAGATGGTATTCAAACAATGGCAGCTTTGGATATAGACCGAATACAATGCGAGTAGGAGAGGGATAGCGCAAGTGAATAGAGCTTGACTATGTAATTCCTAGCGGGATTTATTGTGGGAATACAACACAAGTGTACCGAGGGTTTTAGAATCTATCCTTGTGACAAAACAAAACCTACAAACTTTAATGGATTCTAGTCTAGAAATGAAGCTATTCTAAGCTAAACTGATTGTATGGAGCAGTAATGGAATAAGACTGAAACAAGAAGATTGAAATGACCTCTAAAAGACCAACAATGGAGGCAAAACATGAAACTGATAGAATTCTAAGCAAGAAATTCAAAGACTGAATAATAGAATTGAGAAGGTGAGGGGCCATTTGCTTGAAAACAAGTTGGCTATTTATAACCAATGCATTTACCAGAGGGTAACTCCCATTTGAACTCTTTTACTATAAACAAAGGAAAAACACTATTACCAGGGAACCAAAAACATTAATGCAAGCCAAAGTGGTTGAAGAAATCGTGTAAAATTGAATACTTACGTTTGACGTGATCATCGGAAGAATCTAGAAAATGCGTATAGGACCGCCGCCCTATGCAAGGGTGGCGAGTACATGGGACGGTCATGGTTTTGGTGGTTTTTTCATTGAAGCCTAAAATGTAAGAAAACATGGGGGCAGAGTGCAAAACAAAGCATGCAAAGGCTGAGCATGGCATGCGGGATAGAAGCGTATACTTGGCGAGTCTTTTTGGATTCCGAACACCTTACAAGGAGACTTGTATCATCAGGCAGCCTTTCCAAAAGTTATATGGCTCTTTTTCAGTTTAACCTGAAGAAAGACTATCTCACCAAGTTCAAATCTCCTGTCAACCCACTTTAAATCAGCATAACTCTTTTTCTTATCTGTTGCTTCTTTCAAGTGCTCACGAATCATTTTAACTTGTTCCATTTCAGTAAGAATTTCAAGTCCAATTACCTCTCTATCCTCAATGTTGTCCTAACTAACAGGGGTTTTGCATTTTCTTCCGTATAATGCCTCAAAATGTGCCATCTTAAAAGAGGCATGATATGAGTTATTATATGCAAACTCCACCAATGGAAGGTACTCTTCCCACTTATACTATTGGTCTATACAATACATTCATAACATATCTTCTAAAACTTGATTAACTCTTTTCAGTCTGTCCATCTGTTTCCAGATGATACGCAGAACTTAAATTCAGCTTAGTTCCTAGAGATGCATTAAGAGTTTGTGAAAACCTTGACGTCATTCTAGGATCTCTATCTGATATGATTAATTCAGATACTCCATGTAATCTGAAAATTTCGTGAACAAATCTTTTAGCCAATACAAGAGAATCGTCCTTCAAATTACCAGCAGTAAAATGTGCTACCTTCGTTAGTTTATCAAAAACTACTAAAATAACATCATGTTTATTTCTTGACATAGGCAACCCTTGTACAAATTCCATGTTTATCACTTGCCACTTGTACTGTGGTATGCTATGAGGATACAATAAACCGGATGGGTGCATATGTTCCACTTTAACACATTAACATTCAAAGCAATGTGTCACAAAATCAATAACATCCTTTTTCATTCCTTTCCAGAAATATTGTTGTTTTATATTAACAAACATCTTTGTAATACCAGGGTGCCCAGAAAAAGGTGAATTGTGAAATTTTGCTAACAATTTCTTTCTTAAATCATTTAGTGAAGGTATGTATACCCTGTTTTCAAATCTTAAGATTCCTTCGTTATCAAAGTGAAAACCTTTATACCTCAAATAATTTAGATCTACAGCAAGCGCTGACTTTATTTGCTGAAAGTAAGAATCAAATTCCGTAACACTTTTTACTTCATCCTTAAATTGAGTTCTTAATGTTATAAGCGCAGAAATGTGCTTCCTACGACTTAGAGCGTCAGCCACTCTATTTTCCTTACCCTTGATGTAATTGATGTCAAAATCATATTGAGACAAAAACTCTAACTTCATTGTCTTGCATTTATATTTGGTTGAGTGAAAATATACTTTAGCCCAAGATGATCAGTTTTCAATTCAAAAGGTTTACCAAGCAGGTAATGCCTCCAAACTTGTAGTGCATGAACAATGGAAGCAAGCTCTAAATCATGTGGAGCATGATTCAACTCATGTAACTTTAGTTTTCTACTTTCGTAAGCTATGACATGATCATTTTGTAACAAAATACCTCCTAGACCTTCACCAGATGCATCAGTTACCACCATAAAGTTTCCATTAGGATCTGGTACTGCTAGAATAGGTGATGAAGTTAACTGTTCCTTCAAAGTTTTGAATGCAATTTCACATTTCTCACTCCAAACAAACTTCTTATCCTTCTTCTGTAAAGAAGTTATTGGTGCAGCCAACTTAGAAAAATATTTTACAAATTTCCCATTGTAACCAGCAAGCCCCATGGAGCTTCTAACTTCATGTACATTCTTTGGTGCAGGCCACTCAGTTATAGCTACAATTTTTGAAGGATCTACAGCAATTCCATTCTTACTTATCACGTGTCCCAAATAGTGCACTTCTGTGTCATAGAAAGAACATTTAGATAGCTTACCATATAACCGTCTCTTTCTCAAAATTTCCAAAACTATCTTCAAATGCTCATGGTGTTCCTCAATAATTTTAGAATATATGAGAATGTCATCCAAGAATATGAGCACAAATTTGTCCAAGTATTCTTGAAATATATTATTCATTAAATTCATAAATGTTGCAGGTGCATTTGTTAATCCAAAAGGTAAAACTGTGAACTCATAATGTCCATACCTTGTTCTGAAAGCTATTTTATGAATGTCCTCATCCTTAATTTGTAATTGATGATATCCAAATAGAATATCTATCTTATAATATACCAATTTTCCTCGCATCTGATCAAATAGATCATCAATCCTAGGGAGTGGGTATCTATTCTTGATTGTTGCTTTGTTTAACATCCTGTAATCAATACACAATCTAAGTGTTCCATCCTTCCTTTTCACAAAAATTACTGGTGCTCCCCAAGGTGAAACGCTTGGTCTAATCAAACCTTTAGACAAATTTTCTTGCAACTAAGCCTTAAGCTCTAATAATTCTATAGTATTCATTCAATGCGATGCCTTAGAAATAGGCTCGGTTCTAGGCTTGATCTCAATTGTGAAATCAAACTCCCTTTTGGGTGGAATACCTGGCAATTCTTCCAGAAATACATCACTGAAGTCTTATAATAGTGGATATAATTCCATGACATCATTGTTCTCTTCAATTGTTTCTGCAAATAAGGTACAACCTTTATTTTTTGCCTTTTTAAGTTGCAGAGCTGACAGTTTTCTAACAGATATCTCACGTTTCACACCCTGAATCTCTATTTTTGTCTGTAGTCATCTAAACAACTAATGTGTTTTTCAAAATAGTCCACTTTAGCCTTATGTTCTGCACACCAATTAACACCTATGATTACATCATAAGACCCCAAAGGTGTAACATAAAGATCAACTTCAGTGGAAAAGTTAGGTAAATCAAGGACTGCTCCAAAAAGACACATAATAATTGTATGAACAACATTGTTTCCATAATGTACAGTCCATGTTTTATCCATGTTTCCGGCTTTTATTTTTAATTTTGATGCTAATTTACTAGAAATAAAACATTCAGTAGCTCCGGTGTCAAAAATAATAGTTATAGGTAAACCAAATAACTTACCTGGAACCTCTATGGGTGTGGCATGTTTCTCAGCCTACTTGTCAGCTACTGCAGCGTGTATCTTGTGTTGTTGATTATAATCATCCTTTTTCAAAGGGATCTTTGCCACAGTTATAACAGCCTCCTACAGGGCCCTTCCTAGGCTCAAGTTTGTTTCTAACCTTAGAGTTATCATTCTGACCTCCATACAACTTCTGTCCGTTATTATTACTCTTGACAAAGTTGTTCCGTGCATTACCAAAAAACTTGTTTGTTGTTGTTTTCTTATTAGTATCAGATGAAAACTTACTTTTCATTCTAAATTTCTTCCATGGTCCTTTCTTAGGTGCAAGAGATGATGAAGAAGAGTAAGGGATTTTCTTCCTTACTTCCTCCTTATGAGCAGAAATTACCTTCAATCTTTTTTCCTGCCTTATGGCCTTTTCAACAACCCCTTCCATCGTGGTTGGGTTGTGAACATCCACCTCCCCTCCTATAATGGGATTTAATCCCATGATGAATTTATGTATCTTGAACTTCTCATAGGTTTGGTACTGAGGTACATACTTAAAGAGTTTAGTAAACTACTCCCAATACTTAGTTACAGTTAGCTTTCCTTGAGCTAAGTTCTAGAATTCAGTCATTTTCTGATCATAGTAAATTTGCGGCAGCCAACGTTATCTGAAATAACCTTTAAATTGATCCCATGTGATATTAGTTTCATCAATATTTAACTCAGTCTTACGGATGTCCCATCATGAAGATGCCTCATGGGAAAGTCGGTAAGCTCCCCATATCACCTTTGTTTCTTCTGAGAAATCACTTATTGCAAAGTATTTCTCCATTTCGATGAGCCAATTCTCAGCTCCATCACCTAATGTGGTGCCATCAAACTTGGGTGGACTTATCCTTTTTATATCATTAGTGAGTTCAGCTACCAGCATAGCCTTTTTGTTCTCAAGCTGATCAGGTATGTTCACATTGTTATTATCAACACATAAATTAGTGTTGTCCTCAGGAGGTGGCTAATTATTCTTATCAGCATCTTCTACCTCTTCATTTCCCATTACTTGTTATTCAAGTATAGCCAAACAATATCTTGTGTCCAATAGGACAGAAAGGATCTCATCGAGTTTTTGGGTAGTTGCTGCTCCTTCCTCAGGCGGAGGATTATTTGCAACATTTCCTCTTATTCTAACAATTTTCTGTTAACAAAAAAATTTAAGTTTCATCAGATTATGGACACAATAGGTCCGAGAGCTGCAACCTTCAGCTCTAATACCAAGATGTAACATTCTCATTTTAAGACTTTAGAAACAAGGGGGAAAAAAATTTTAAAAAATAATGTTCTCTGTTCTAAATAAAACATCATTTAGAACACACATTCCATGCCAATCAATCTCATAATAGATAACCATATACAGCTGTAATGACTCGGTATACTACCGATCTCTCATTCCATGACTCGGTTATCAAATTATCTCTCATGTTAACTTAAAGTATAGAATACTTTATGTATACTATGTATACTTGGTTCTCCTACCCTATTCGGGTACTGAGTGATCTATTTTAAAGAACCTATCTAATTATTTGTTACCAATATTCATCTGACATCATGTTGCTTTAAACTAGGTGACATAGGACAACACAATCAGTAGCTTGCGATACTTTGGCCAAAGATTTTCAACATATTGTTCATGTTACTATTCCTAGACAACATACTCGTCATTTTGGAATACATCCTTCACCTCACTCTTACGTTATCTTGAATGGTCTTTACTGACTACCGTCAGTCCCCTTGTCCAAGGCTTGACCCTAGCCCAAGTTAGCAACATAGTTTATTATAAGAAGATGCTCAAGATGACTTAGGGTATATGGGCATACTCGGTTGACCTAAGTCAACTAGATGTGCCAAGATACCCTGAGTCATTGAAAACTACTACCCATCCTAAACATGCTCCTAATTTGACCTAGAGAGAAACTAAGTTCAAGTCCAGATGTGTGTAAATCTAGATGAACAAATATGGAAGGGTGTTGCCACATGTCAACTACAACACTATATCATCGAGAAGTCCTAGGACTTCTCGAGGGTACAATCCTGCAGTTGGCGTGTGCCAACATCCGTTAGAACTGATTCATCAAGATGTACATACCCCCTTAGTGGTTATTAATCATAATTAAATTGGATTAAGATTCATATTACAACAGCCATGCCTAACCCTAATTCCAACATTTATTAAGTTCTTTACCCATACTTATCCTGATTAGATATGGAGAACTTCATTAATTCAAGTTTGCATTGTTGTTTATTAACATGGCATAATAAGCAGTTATCCCAATAACATGACAGCAAAAATCAATGTTTAACTCTTAATATAACCTAGCTGTCCAAATCAAGTGATACATCCACCTAGATTCAACTAGTGTTTACCTTATAGACGAAGTTAAAAAGATTAAGGATCATAACCACTATTCATTTTATCTTTCATTCTTTGGGAGAGGAAGAGTCTTCCTCTACATGGTTAAATGTTAGGTTTAACATAACCCTTTTATCATTCATTACTTATATAGTTTAATTGTATGTCCCATGCATATTTCATTATTAAACTATAGTTGTGCAGTTAGAGAATGACATCTTTTACAATTTAACAAGTTCATTATAATAAGGGAGATTATACTATCTCCTTAATCCAAATCAATATCTGATAACAACAATAGTATACAAACATATATAAGGAATTCTACCAAGATATCACTATTATTTCTAGCATACAAGTACAAAAGAATTCACATCTCAAATTGGAGTCCAACACAAAACCTTTCAATACATGATTTTAAATATACATTTACAAGACTATGCATGTCAATCATAATTAAGATCTTAAAAGAACATCACTTTTCTTTTCCAACACAACTCAAGAATGATTTGAAACTCTTTACATAAGATCCCAAATTAAATAAGCCAATGCATCATAAATGTTCTTGCCTTCTTTTATCACTTACGATGTCCATCTGCAAAATTTGCTAGCACGGGTCAGTTCAATGAACTGAGCATGATAAGCACTAAGCATTAAAGTGAAGTGCATTCCACTAATTGTTCCATTAAACAACTCTGCTTTAATGAAACCATTAATATATATCATACATACAATCATAAGAAATAACACCCATGAAAGAAGCACAATTAAAGAGTTTGATCTCATTATCAAGAAAAGAGAATAATATAATATGCAACACCTACATTTATATCATATGGTTTAATTGATCCTATCAATTACTTTAAAACAGTCAACAAGTCTTGTCATCCAATTGTTTCATGATTCCATAAGAATAGAAATACACATTTATCTTTTCTAAGCAGCAAAAGAAGTTAGTTACAACATAGCTCATATAAGAATACTTCATCATTCCAAATAACAAAGGAATAAGAATCACTACGTGCTATTTTCCAAACACTCATCATTAGTAAGGTAATTACAGGTTTAGAACACACAAATCTACCTCAATTCAAAGACCTGAAACAAAACGTTCCAAAATAAATTTTCCATCTGAGAAGAAGATTGAAAATAGATAATTCCAATCAAATGAACTTATCCAAACAACAGAAAAAGGATCTCAAATATAAAAGGACCCAATCTATAATTCATTTCATTTATACTATGAAATGAATTCCTTTTTCTACTTCTAACTTAGAAACTCTTTATCTAGTTCCCAAAATAGAACACAAAACCAAACGTACAGTTAAAGAAAGAACACTTCTAATTTTCCATTACAATTCTATCAAACTAGTTTACCCATTTCCATTCACCAAGTTCAAGTTTAATTCAAATCTCAAAACAAAATTTACAATACAGACTCTAAACAGTAAACTATCCCCAATAGAACATATTCCTTTCTCTATAAAACTTGGAGGTTCATTCAAAGAATCCATAAAGGAGTAGAAATCCTCAAACAGTAAAATATTACAAGTGCAAAAGTAATCGCGAACTCAAGAATTGAAGTCCCATTACACGGCTTCAATAGTTCAATACAAAGAAGTACGTAGTTCGTATCCCAGAAAAGAACAATAATACAAAATTATCTGAACCGAGATAATATATATCCCTTTATACAAGATTCAGTATACTAGGTTTTAAATTCAACTTCCAATAAAACCCAAGAAACCAATTAAAAGGATCTGAAGAGAGTAGCAAACCCCCAACGATGTTTAAGTCCAGAGATGTTCCAATCTTACTTCCTATTCAACTGAAACAAAATCACCACAAGACTTTCAAATATCAGTTTAAAATATTATGACAAGGAAGGTAATTGTTTCAACATCTAAAACAAGAAGGAAAGTAAATAATACATTTCCATAACCTCTAAAATTTTAACGATTATTCCAAACAAACTAAAGATCAACCAAACCCACAATAGGACATTGTTCCAGTCCATTTATTTCTATGAAAAAAATAGTCAAGCTTTCCACAAGACATGGATTCACTCGGGGCAGAGAAGAATAGGATACACTTCAAATTCACATGTCCTGTCAAGTTCAAGAACACGGTATAGTCTAAAAGACATATGTAATACAACCATTCCCTCTCAAGAAGCTAAACAGAGGAGATCTCAAAAGAGGTTACCCAGTCTACTTCTGACCAAAACAAAACTCTCAAGACCCCCTCGAGCAGACAGTCATAAATGAGGTTAAATATTTTCAAAACCAAAATACCAACAAAACCCAGCTTGCAATACAAGTAAAGAATCAAACACGTTGATTCCAACACAAGTTCAAAACATGTAATAATAATACCTATAGCTGTCAACAAAAGTTTAGAACAAAAGTTTAGAACTTCATAAGCTTCTAATACTGGCTCAGACAAGCACAAAGTTCAAATACGAGCCTAAAGTGAAACGTAAAGCCCTAAATACAAGCTCAAAACAAAATACCAATGCTCTATTACGAGTTCAAGCAGTTTCAAATCCTTGAATAAGATTAAACTTCCAACTCAGAGTATATGTACAGAATAAAACTCAATAACTCGACTACCAGTTCAACATTTGTAAGAACTGAATAAGAGTACAGTGTTGAATACGAAGATTCAACGAAAATTTCATATCTACACCAAGTTCCATCCAGTCCAGAACAAACACGAAGTTCCATTAAAAGCTCATAACAAATCACGAAGCTTCAACACAAGCTTAGAACAACCACGAAGCTCCACTACAAGCTTAATGAAATACAAGACTAAAACAGAGATTCATAACCATACAAGCAACAAATCTAGTTCAGTCAACATTAGTCTCGAATACAAGTTACAGAGCTTCAAATACAAGTTCACATGAATATCACCATTAAACTAGCACAGAGAAAGTTCCCCAAAAACTATCATTACCAGCAATGGATTTACATTCCAAAAAAATGTAGAGATTTCATAAAACATGCAAGTAAATAACCAAAAACATCATGTAAAAATATATCTCAAGTGAGCAGAATTGTTTTAATGAATCATTTAGAAGAAAGCAAGAAATCTTAATGGGTAGAGCCTATCATGCCTGATAGTGCCTCTACCAATTCAAAGGAGACTTCCAGCCGAGTTTCCAACCCTTTTTCTTCTCCACGACAAATCAACAACAAAACAATTCTTCTTTCAATGCCTCTTATACGTTCCCTTGATCGAAAATAGACTAGAGAAACCAAAAATAGCCAAGAAGAAGAAGTCGAATTGCTTGTTCAAATAACCAGATAGCTCCATACAGAGTAAAATTTGTGAGGCATGCTAAACTAAACAACCTCTCACAAACCCATCTCTCATGTTTCCAAGACGGTTTGCACACAAAAACTGAGATTCATTAATGTCATAACTCCTAATTCTCTCACTTATCTCTCCTTACCACCACCTCCCAAAACTGGCGAGTACCAATTCCAAATCAACATGTAATTCCATACTTAGCGAAGCCTCCACGTAAGTCCCACTAAAATTTAACTAGCCCTTGCCAAACTAGTGGTACTTCCCTTCATTTAAATCCAATCAAATCAAATAAAATCCATTGGAACCATCGTCGTAGTGACATGTGACCTTAGGCCCCTTTCAAATAGTTTAGGATAGATGTCCCCAAAACTTAGGTTAGTCAAAAATCATTTCCTAAATAATTTCCTTAGGTTTATAAACATTTTCATAGGTAATACCACCTTAGGTTATATCAAATTCACAACCATTAGTATTAGGCATTAGGTTAACATAGTATAGTATCACCATAGTAATCTCCCCTTCCCTTATTCATTTAGCACAAGAGCTTAGGTTAGGTCACCCCCAACACAATAGAATAAAAAGCTTAGGTTAGATTACAACCCAATTGAATAGATGTAGATAGGAAGTAGGTGTTCTTACCTAGCTTAGGATACCATTAGGATTATCCTTAAGTTTTTAGGATCTTGATCTCCTTCATAGTCATAAAATGACAATATTTTGTTTACGCCAATAATTTCTTACGAAGATCAATCCCAGAGACCCAAGCACAAACTTACAAGCAAATGAAGACATGATCACTCAAGCCCAAAGAATTTGTAAAATACAAAGTTTAGTCCGCTATGCCTCTCAAAATATTGAATGTCAATTTACCATTCAGTCCGTTAAGAATATTTAAAACATTCCTTGGATCACTGAAATTGATCCAAGGATGAGTCAGTACAAGAGATAAGTTTGCAACTCTCAAAACCAGATTGCAGCTTATCAATAAGAAGTGAAAGTGGATTCTTGTAAGCCATAACATTTCAGTCCAATGAATCCAAGAGTAGAAATGATTTATCCATAACAAGCATGATTTTCAGCAATCAAGGAAACACGCCTCATTCTAGAAAATCACATGCAAACGCTTGTAATGCAAAGAGAAATATAACTGTTTGTTCAAGGTGTTACACTAATAGTATGGATTGCATTCGTATGTGGCAGGATGACCAACACTATCAGGTATGTATTGGTGGGTATATTTCATTTCAACTTGTCCTTTCCTCATTTTTAGCATTTACTTTCAGTTTTGGTGTTATGCATTATTCTTTCCACTGACTACCCCATGTTTCATTATTGCAACATGTGGTAATCAATGGTTGGGGCATATGTATACACCCAATTTTTTACGCTTTCTATTTTCATACATGTTATTAATAATTTCTCCTTTCATGTTAGAGGTCGTTAATGCATCTATCTCTGGAACAGGTTCCTTAAGGAGCTTGTTCCAGGATAGGGGTATGGTTATTCACGTAACCATTAGGTTAAGGATGATACATGGAGAGAGAACAACTTTTGGTCCCATTTATGTGTTTCTTTTTCTCTTATCCTCTTATTTTGTCTCGCATTCTTCCAACATCTAGCTTACTTATGACCTCATTTCTTCCACCTTGAATTAATCTTTCTTTTCATGACACTTTTCACACTCCCCTTTACATTTTCATCCCTGGTTGAAGCCATCACCCGTGGGAAATTGCATCTGTGTAAATCCAAAATCTTGGACGACACCTTCACCCACGGGTGATGGTGTCGGTATAAAGACCCCAACTCACATTTTCACATCATCATCAGATAAGATCAATAGGAACTCACCATTATCTTTGTTCTCTTACGCCAACTTGCATCTACTCTCTCAACTTCTAGATTTATTGAATCTTGACTCTTGGCTTGGAGATTATTCTTTCTTGGATTAGTTTTCTTGCACTTTTGGATCATCTATAGTTGTCTAGGATTGGATTTTTTCCCCTTCTCCACCTAAAAGTTTTTCTCTCTTGGTGCATGGTCCTTTCAGAGAGATGTAATAACGACCGCTCCCCAATAGGTAAGTACTTTAACCAACTTGTCATTTTGTGTAGAGTGGTTTCTTAAATTCTTTATTTACTATATGTTTGTTCATTATTTTATACACGTGTTAGTTTAGCATATTCTATTTCAGTTCCTTTTATGTTACATGTTTATGTTTCATTCATAACCTCTCCCCATAGTGTTGATACTTCCATACGGTTCCTTCCTCTTCTTCAATCTAGGGCCTTGGAAACCTTAGGTTATCTTAGTGCAAGGGTTACTTCCCTTGGGGTATGCAATCATAGCAGTCCTTGTACCCCCTTTAATTCTATCCATGTGTGTGTTGGTCTTGGTGTGTTCCTCACTCGTTGCCTCGATACCCTAGTTAAATGGATCAAAATTTGGTATCAATACCCTTGATTTCCCACATGTGCATCTTTCATCATGGTCCTATCTAGACCCATTTTTAATTTAATTCACTTTTTTTATTTAAATTCTCATCTATTAGCCTAACACTTTTAATTCATAATTAATCTTCATTAATTACCTTAATTAATCTCCATTATCTAATTATCTTTAATTAGCTTTCTTTTTAGGAGGCTTTTAACCCTAACCACCTAAATCCACATCCATATGATTTTTCTATATTTTTTCTAACACATCTTTAACTCCTACCTATTTATGACACTTCCCTAGGAAACCCTTACCCACCTACATGCTTTAAAGCACTTATCTCAATCCCTAAAAGTCTCATATCTTGAATAAATCAATCATTCACCACTCTAAGGAATGGTTACCCATAGTCAACGTTGACCTAGTTGGGTCATCATCAACCCTATAAGACTTATTTCACCCCCTTTGCAAAACGAGACACAACCCAAGATTTTTTGCGCTGTGTGAACTTATCTTCGAATTTGAGCATCCTTAGATTGTTTTCAACCCTCTTGAAGCCCATTGAAGCTTGTCTTTCATCATGTACCAGAGACTTTGGGAGGTTTACTTTTGATTTTGTTATTTCATGTTATCATATGCTATTGTTACTTATATTTATCTCCTACATGCTCATGATATGTTAGAATCTAATGTCTTACAGGTTCATCTACTAGTCTGAATTCCATCCTCAACCAATTCGTTGTTGACCCTATAAGACTGATTTCACCCCCCTTCCAAAAGGAGACACAACCTAAGATTTTTTGCACTATGCAAACTTATCTTTGAATCTTTGTTCAACCCTCTTGGAGTCCATTGAAGCTTGTATTTCATCACTTATAGAGACTTAAGAGGTTTACTTTGATTTTATGTTATTTCATGTTATCATTTGTCATCATTGTTATTATTTGTTAGAATTTGTCGTCTTTCAGGTTCAACTACTGTCAAAATTCCATCCTCAACCTCTTCTTCCATTCATTCTATGTGCAAGTTTCTCATTTAGCTCATCCACCTTTGGCTTTGTTTTACACTATCCAGGTCATCGTTGCTCCACCCAGGTTATCGTCAACCCAGTCCTATGTCATCATATGTTCTATTTCCAGTCCCTCTCAGTGCCTTCTTCTGTTTTGTTACTGTTTCTAGTTCTCGAATCTTCCATCCTAATCTCTCTGTCACCCCAAACTTTATGTCTACACTCCAGTCGCCGCCAGCCCATCCCAATCACTATCGACCCAAGTCATATTTTTCATCCAATCTATCCTAATCCATGTTTTCTGCCATCCTCTCTATTTTTTGTCTCATATCTCCTTCTGAAATTTATTTCCATTGTTCTCAGGCTTCCATGATCACCTTATTCACATTTGGATCCATTCATATCTGCATTTCAAGCTTGTTATCTAAATCCACTTGCTCATGTCACTGTCGATCTTCCCCTCTATAGCCTAGGTTTTCGTTGACCTAACCAGGTACAATTGACTTTGTTTTAATTTAGATCAGATCAGTACTTTTCATCCATTTATCTCATTTCCATTTTTGTTTTGTATTAGTTTCTGCATGTTATTTAGTTATCTATCATTTACTTCATTATCTTTTATCAAATGGGGGTTGACATCCGTGTAAGGAAGTTAACACTTCTAGGAACCAACTTCATCAGGAAGCCCCCGCATATACCATCTAATCCATTTTCTTTCTAGTTATCCTTGTTTTACAGGTTCATCAGATTTATAGTGAGGTCATCCACTTTGTGCCCATCCATTTGCATCCATCATACATCAAGGTACCCTAAACCCTTGCATTTTGGAGTTATTTTTTTCTTTAGTACTAGATCATTAACTTGAACAGGAAAGAAAAAATTGGATCAACATTCTGGCACGCCCAGTGGGACCACCCTTTTAGGTGAGTCTCTTGCATTTTATTTCATTTTTCTATTTTCCACTAACATTGCGGTAGAATATTTTACTTTTTCTTGTTCGTGTTGGGCTTCCATAGATTGCTTGGATTTCTCTTCACTTGCATCTTCTTAAAGATCAGATAAAAAGGAAAAGCGTTCTCCATGTATTCTTCTTTTTGTCTTATTTTCTCCTTTTTACATCACATTTTCCCTTTCTTGCATGTTTGTCTTCATCAAACTTTTACATTTAGATTTGGCTTAAAATGAACCTTTTGTATCCTTGTTCTTGAAAATCTAGCTTAAGTAGGGGTTAATTGGTTGCATCTCACATTCTATCACACATAACCAAATTCACACATCAATCTACACATCTAGACATCTTCCTACCAGGTGGACTGATTGGGATTTCATCACCCAATAGGAAGCCACCAAGGTGTTCTGGCCATGTTAGAAATCCTGCACAAACTTAGGCCTCACATACCTTCAGGTATATCGAGGACTCCCCATCCATAACTACCTGAAACCAACCCTAGATTTCCACTTCCTAGGTACCTTTGTTATCCACCCCCTTTTTTATTTTTCACACTTTCTTAATAAATCAAAAACAAAAAAATGTGTGCTTGACTTGTTTGATCTAGTTAGTATAAGCTTTGTTTTCATTTCATGCCCATAGTTACTCGTTCGGTAGCCAAGAAAATGGAACAAAACTTTGCCTCAAACAGTTTTTTTATCTCATCTCAACAAACATCTATCATGACCAATGTCTCATTCATGCCCTTGGTTACTTCCTCTATGGGCACCCAACCTCTCATCAATGTTTCTCACCAAGGACCTTTTGTTATAACTACTATTATATATGAGACTAATCCTTTCTTATATCATTCCTTCTCATCTCGACCAGCCACCCCTCCATCCATTGCATCGGTTGAAGCTTTTGTGCCTCATATTATCCCTCATGGTAGTTTAGAGCTCCAAGAGTTTCTCGATGTCAATGCAATAGCTCTTCAAAATTACCTTCTTAGGAAGTCAACCCAACTTCATATTGATGGTCCGCCACTTCAACAAATTTATTCTTATCAGTCAAACCTCAAAACCACCCAAATTCCCTCTTCACATCTTGTAGTGATTTTCCCTCAAACTATAAATGAGCTTGCCACAACCCAACGTGATCTTGCTTCATCTTCTACCAATCCCCCACCTCATCAAACCACTCAGTTAGTCACACCCATTCCTCCCAATCTCCCTCTAATCAACATAACTATCACCACATCCATTCCTATTACCTCTTTGGCCACTATCATCACTAGTGTCCCTACCCAATCTGCCCAAATATCACATCCCATATCCAAACAACATAACCCTTATTTTCCTCTCACATCACACATACATGTCATTGCTTCCGAACCTCCCCTTACGAGTGATTTGTATTATACGTGTCTAATCCACCTCATCAATAATTTCAACCTATTCATACCTACATTCCCATTCATCATTTACCACAACACAACCCAATCCCAATCCCACATCCCCATATCGCAACATCAAACATTACAACAACCTCTTCAATCTCAACCCATGACTTACATACATCCTTAGCAAATGATTCCTCAAACACCCACACATCCACAAACTTATCAACCACCTTATCAAACTACTTTCCATGCCACACAATCACAATCCCAACCAATCATCACATCGAACAATCCCATGCATGACTTAATGAATAGTTTGGCTAGTTTGGAGGCTGCTACCTTAGGACCCAAGGTTACATTATCTTATGAACAAATCTATAATGAACCTATTCATCTATTGGTTCTAATCAAACCTTACCCCCTCATTGGGAGCTCCCCAAGTTTACTAAGTTTAGCAGCAAGGATGATCCCCAACAACATCTTCGCGCATTTAGGCATGCATGTTACCTTATTATACATGATCAAGATATTATGATTTACACCTTCCCTATGTCCTTAGTTGATCCAACATTGGATTGGTAAAATGGAATTCCCCAACATTCCTTATTCTCCTTCACCCATCTCACGCAATTGTTCCTAGAGCACATTTTTATTAATATTGCGCAAAAAATCACTATCACTACCTTATACACCATTAGACAATTCGGTGATGAGTTTATTACAAACTTTGTCACACTATGGCATGGTTTGATAAACCAACTATCATTTTCTCTTCCGCAAACTGAACTCTTCTCATGTTCTTGTGTGAAGCATATTTCTTCTACATTGTAAATCCATTCATTCTAAACATTCAAAGAATCCTTCACCATGGCTCGTAAACTCGAGACATGTGCCCTTGAGTAAGGCCAACTAACACTTAAATCAAACAAACCCAAGACCAAGTTTACTAAACCATCTGCACATAATGATAAATCTAAGAGTGCAGTCAATGTCATGGTTGTTAAGTCTTCTTCCTCACCTACCTCTAGCACGTGGCCTCAACAACAACCCCTAGACCAACTTCCAACAATACTCCCCTTGGAGAATCATATTGTTTAATATTTGATAAGTTGATGGTGGTTAATCTTATCACACTTCCTCTTATCTGACCATTTGATCAATCAAGACCAAAACCTGCATGGTATCAAGAGGATCATTACTATAAATACAACCAAGTCTAAGGACATGATATAGAGAGGTGTTGAACCTTTAAATATATAGTCCAAAGACTCATTGATCAAGGTGATCTTCAAGTGGACAATCCTAATGCATCTCCTAACCAACCACTTGACATATTTAAACAACCATTCCCTAACCATGCACCAACAATTCAATCCACCACTTCTTCTACATCTCAAGCACCCAATGCTCATACCATAAACATTATACATACCATTGATCAAGATCCTATCCCATCAACAACCTCACCTTCTTCATCAACTATCACATCCACCTCTTTAGACATTATCCCTACATCTACAAGCCCATTAAACCCTTATCCCCATAAATGCACCAATCATGCCTACATCTATCCCGACATCTATTCCCACATCCACACCTACTTCCACATACATCGCATCTTCCCCATTTGTAAGCATATCAATGATACCCCTTGAAACATTTATAAAACAACCATGCCCACTTAATTCTACATCCACCATTAATTTTATGCCTATATATATTTCATTACCTATTCCATCTACTTCATCACTTATCACATCCACTTCATTAGATTCAACTACTTTATCCACATCTATTCCACCTTTACCCATTATACCATCCTTGGCACCAATCCCAATTCATCTTTCCGCAATTTTAGCCACACCTACTACATCAACTATTGTGACTACAACTGCATTATTTCCTCCTTCCACATCACTTTCATCATTTGAAGAATTTTGAAAAGTGCTTCAACTTGTAACAACTTTAAGTGATCCTCCCATCTCATCTACACAATCAAGCACTCCCACCTCAAACCAATCTTCGCCTTATTTAGAATTCATCATGAAAACACTAATCCCTCCACCTTTATCAACTGCAAAACCACCTTCAGACCCTTCAATGGAGATTGGTGTCATCCCTAGCAAGGGTGCCTCTTCGCAAACAAGATCTAGAACCCTTGGCACATTTCCTCAACATTCTCTTTCATGTCCTCACAATAAAATCAACATCCCCCCACCTAAGATCAAACAATCCAATGCCACATCATATATCTTAGGACCACATCCATCTCTTCTAGGACCAACCCCTTCATCAAAAATACTTTAACCCACCAATCAACCCAAGCCAAAACCATCAAACATTTCTTCTTCTTAAACATCAATCATCACCAAAAATGAATCCAAGACATCAAAACCTCGAAATACTCAAACTCCATCCCCAACATCCAAATCATATCAAACATCCACCTCTTCTTCTAAGACCAAGACATCTCACAAAGACAAGGCACCTCCTAATACTTTGGTTGAATCATATGTAGAGATCCTCCAACACTTACTTCAAATTTCCACCATCACGTTTCCACCTATTAAATCCTTTGTCCCAAATAGTAAGAAGCCATCGTGGTTTATTCCAACCTCATCTACGCCTATTATTGCACCCCTAGACATGACACTAAACATTTCAAAGCACTCTAAACCCTTTTCCACAACATCATCAAGGAAGATGACCTTCTTCTTGAGGTAGACCAATTTTCTCCTTCCATATCCATTCAAACATCTACACCTATGACCTCATCTATCCAAATGCAAAAGTCCCCTCATTCCTCATGGACTTTTGTGGTCATCCCACCTCAAAACAAAAATTATTCCAAGGATGGTCCCCCTTTATTCATCAAAATTGCTCAAATATCCACTCGATCTAGTCCACATGATCCTAAATCAACATCCCAACCAAAATCTAAGACCTTTTTCACCATTCCTCCTCCTAAGGAGTTTACATCATCATCAAAACCTAAGGTTTCTATCTTAGTTGCCCCTTGACCTATTGAACAAAGTACCATCAAACAACTTCAAAAATGAGAATGAGGGGAAGATCTTGACACTTCCTAGGGATGTTCCTCCCTTCCAAATGTGCAACATGACCTATCAACCCAGTGATGTCCTTGTTCCCAAGAATGATTCATCTGCACTATCCACCAAATCATCTATTTATTCAACCAAACTTCCTAACGATGACTCCCTAGACAAAGTAATAGAGAAACTCACGTTGGGGGAGTATCGTCTTCTCACACTCAAGACCTTTCCCACTCCTCACCATCTTGGTAACCTGACCAAGCTCCAATGTATCAACCCAATGTCAGGGATATCATTCCTTTTGATCTACCACATCTTCGAACCAATCACATCTATGATGGTTTCGATACCCCTTCTCCTCATATCATTGATCATCCACACGTAAAAACTTATACCGGTGGTTTTGGCTTCCTCAACAAACCATCCTTCACCCACACTTATCTCCACCATCACACGTGGAAGGGATTCAGCATTGAACATTATGAGCATGGGCTAGATGGCCTTATTATTGCTCAGTGTCCAAGCCTAACGAAAAGTTTAGGTTAGGCTATCAGGAGCAACCCACTGACCCCATCCCACCATCTGAGATGAGCATAGATATTCCTTCTCCATCTTTTCCATCCCATGAGTCCATGGATACAGATGAAACCATTTCTATTACTTCTGAAAAAAAAATTAGTCTCCACCATCGCCTTGGGACAAATCATTTATCAGTGTGGAAATCTGAATAGGTCCCTTCCCCTCCACCATTCGAAAATGATAGAAGAAGACTCTTCAACTATCAACATTTTTTTGCATGTTGATGACAACACCATTCTTTCCCACATGGGATCATAGGATTCGTATCTTCATAATACCTTGCCATCTGACACACCCACTCTTCTCAATGAAGCCACCATCAACATCAATATCGGGAGTCCCTAGGAGCTTCACATCCTCAAAATGGGTCAATATCTTAACCTACAGGAGCTTGATTATTTTATCACATTCCTCTCTCATCATAATCAGGCCTTCGCATGGTCATATTCTGACATGCCATGTCTTGATCCTTCTATTGTCATCCACAATATCATCACCTTTCCCAACGCAAAACTAGTTAAGCAGATTCTTTGTCGCATGCACCCTCGAGTTTCCCTCCTTGTCGAAGAGGAGTTACAATGTCTTCTTTTTGCCAACTTAATCATCCCTATTGACTATACCCAATGGGTTTCTAACATTGTACTTGTTGCTAAATGCCTAGAAAGCTTTGTATATTCACCGAATTTTGAAATCTTAATCTCACTTTCCCTAAAGATGACTTTCCTCTTCCCAACATCAATCAACTTGTTGATCTTACCGCATGTCATGAGATGCTTTCTCTTATGGACAATTTTTCTGGATATAATCAAATTATCATCACACCAAAAGACCAACATAAGACCTCCTTCATCAATCCTTGGGGTACCTTTTGATATTGTGTCATGCCCTTCGGTTTGAAAAATGTCGAAGCTACCTATCAGCTGGCTATGACTTACATCTTTCATGATCTCGTCTACAAAACCATAGAAGATTATGTCGATGATCTTTTAGGTAAATCTAAACATCACCACGACCATCTTTTCATTCTTGAAGTCTTTTTCGAGTGCCTCATTCATTTATGCCTCTGTCTCAATCCAACCAAGTGTGTGTTTGGGGTGTTAACTGATAAAATCCTTGGCTTTATCATGTCTATTATGGGTATTGAAGTTAACCCCACAAAAATCAAAGCAATGACCAAAATTCCTCATCCTTCCAATCTTAAACAACTTCACAGTCTTCAAGGCAGTCTGTCGTTTCATCTCGCAACACTTTATTCATTTCCAGCCATTTCATCACCTCCTTTGTAAAGACATGGACTTTAATTGGGATCATAACTGTTAAAAGGATTTTGATGATCTTAAGCAATATCATTTATCTCCACCTACTTACACATCCATGGGAGGGGGATCCCTTTTATCTATACATCTCTGCTACTGATCATGCTCTAAGGGCTATGTTAGCACATCATGATAACCAAGGTCATGAGTAGGCCATTTATTACATCAATCACACCCTTCACGACTATGAGAATCACTATACTGAAGCTGAAAAGTTGTGTTGTGCCCTCTTCTTTTCCACCTTTAAGCTTCAACATTATCTTCTCAACCATAAGACTTACATCGTTACTAGCTTTCATATTCTTAAGATGATGCATTCTAAACCGAATCAAAATGATCGTATCACTCGATGGCTCATGCTCATGATTGAGTTTGACCTTGATTTCATTTCTCAAAAAACCATTAAGGGCCAAGCTATCGTAGACTAGTTAGTTGAATCCCCTCTTCCTAGTACACATTTTCCTCACGAAAATATTCTAGATGAATCCATCAATCACTTTCACCATGACGATGATACCCTTAAGATGTCCCTCTTCTTTGATGGTTCTAAGTGCCAGTAGGGGGGCATGTCAGAGTCATTCTCTTCCCTCTTGGGGATGCTCCTATTCCCCTAGCAAACAAGCTCAATTTTGAGAGCACGAATAATATGACAGAGTATGAAGCTCTTATCCTAGGTCTTGAAGTTGTTTCCTTTCTAAGAGTTCAAATTCTTGACATCTATGGATATTTTGAGCTTATCTTCAAACAAGTTACAGGTGAATATCAATGTAAAAATGATACCCTTCAAAAATATAGAGATATCATCCTTCTCCTCCCTGTGGCCTTCAAATTTTACACTATCCAAACCATTCCTCGATCGTCCAATTGTTTCTTTGATATGATGGCATCCCTCACAGCTCTCAACCCATGGACAACAGAAGAATCAAAAAATTTTGTTGTCGTTCATCGTAGTGATCGACCATTCCATGACCTACCTCATGTTAATCTTGTTGAATCCAGTTTGTCGAATCTTTGGTATTCCCAAATTTTTTATCATCTATCCAAATCCATCATTCCCTCTTATTTATCCAAGAACACTAGGATGTCTTTCCTTTAGCACGCTAATCTTTATGTTATCCTTGGCAGTAATCTTTATAAGCATGGATTTGATGGTATTCTCCTTCAATGCCTTAAATCCCATGAATCGTCTCCTACTATCCAAGAATTCCATGACGATATTTGTGGTGGACATTTTAGTGGCTTAGTTATTGTTAAGCGTGTTCGTCATCTTGGCTATTATTGGCCTTCTCTCAATCATGATTTCTATGAATATGTAAGAAATGTGTTAAATGTCAGCAACATTCTAATATTATTCACATTCCTATTCAATTTTTGTATTTGGCTTAGGATCTTTGACCCTTCTCACAATGGGGTCTTGATCTCATTGGTCTTATCAATCCTTGATCTTAACAACAACAACATTTTATCATCACTGCAACTGAATATTTCACCAAGTGGGTGGAAGAAATTCACCTCACCTCAACTAAATATGGTCCAATTATTAACTTTATCTACCAACACATCAATTTTCGCTTTGGCGTTCCTCACAAACTCATCACAGAAAACAAAAATTCCTTCAAAAAAAAATATCTCAAGAAAATTTGTGACTCATTTAATATCCAACTTAGTTTCTCTTCTTCATATTATCCTCAAGCTAATGGCAAATCCAAAGAAACTAATAATACTCTTCGAAACATTGTTGTAAAAACCATTGATCAGTTAGGTCGTAGTTGGCATATTCATCTCCCCTTTGCTCTTTGGGATTATCACACTAGCATTCTCACTTCAACAAGTGCTACTCTCTTTTCTTTCGTATATGTATCTGAAGCTTTTCTTCCTCTCAAAATTAAAATTCAATCCTTGCACATGTCTCTTCGTGACTTCATATCTTATGAATATTATCACCAGGAGCATCTAGCACAGCTTGAGTTATTATATGAATGTCACCTTCTTTCTCTTAAGCATCATCATGTTTATCAAGAGTGTATCAAGTGTGCTTATAACAAACACCTTAGAGAGTGTGACTTTAATGTTGGTGACCTTGTCCTTAAATAAAATCAGAACGATATTACTCTATATAGGAGACAACATGGAAAGTTTTCCCCCAATTTTATTGGACCATACATTATCACACATAAGTATGGGTTGAGAGCCTATCGTTTGGTCTCCCTTGATGGTAAACCGGAAGTGGAACCACTTAACGCCTTGCACTTACGACCATTCTATTGTTAGCATGTCTACTAGTGAGCACTTAGTCATATCCTTAAATCATTCCTTTATCATTATCCTTTCCATCTATCATTGTAATGATTTAGAACTATGTGGTCTACCATTACTTTCCTTGGCATGACCTTAAATATGGGCACTATGGCTTTGTCCATAGCATTTTACTTATGGATAGGTTCTCCCTTCTTAGCGAGAACTCCATGATAATTACATCCATCACCCTCTTATCTACCTATTGGAACCACGATAAGGGTCCACGGGTGTCTCTTGTACATTCATTGTCCCCTTCTAAGTGGTTTACCTAGCTATTCCCAGCTCCTCCCCATGTTAAACATCAAAGTTCATAGATGCTTCTATCAAAAATCAAAGTTATTAAAAGTAGACTACTCCCTCAAAGGATAGTTGTTCATGTAAAAAAAATCAAAATCAATAGACCAATCCCTCAAAGGATGGCTATCATGTATAAAGTAGACCATACCTCAAAGGATGGATACTTTTTTGTATCATGGCATTAAAGGCTTCCCAGGTTGATCGACCTTTCATTTTATCAACATCCTAAGAAAGGTTCCTATATTGATTAACTTTCTTCTAGAAAACTTCCCACATTTATCAGGTTTCTCTTTCCCCTTCCTAGAGCTGGGGTATAGATTTAGGGAACGAAACTTATGGAGAACCCTCTTCCTACATACAAGTTACATCACAAATCCCTTTGTCATGTCAACATTAGGTTTATGAGTTCATTCCATTTATGTTTCTTTATGATCTTTGGTATAACTAACTATCATTAGTTATATGTTAATAGATCTTTCTTGGTCACATGTGCCTTGCATTACCTAGATTCCCCTTCTTGTTTATCTCTAATGTGATTGGAGGCATCCTTTCATCATGTGTTCCTCAATATGACATAGCATCGTTCATACCCATGGGTCACCGTCGTTAAGTTGTGTTTTAATCTAAAACCTTTTCACATCTATATTTTATCTCTCCTTTTTTTTATTATAAACACATCTTTCTTTATGCAAATCCCCTTTATGTTACCCATCTATGATATCACATCAAATTGCCTACCCTTACTGATACCCATCATTCATCATATCTATATTCAAATTGATTTTTCTCGACATCACATATTATCCATGCATATATGTTCATCATCATAATCAAATCCAAAGTAAACATGTAATCATCACCATCATTAATATAAAACATATCCTCATCATCATCACATAAAACATAGTCACATGCGTCGAACATCATCATCAGATATAAAATAACATATATAAGCATAATCATTATCATCACATATCCACATCATGTCATCATAAATCAAATAATCAACATCACACAATATGCAAATGCTAAACCACGACAAAATCATATATCATATATATATCATCAAAATAAAGTGTATCAGTACATCACTGACCTCTAAGGGTCCTCTCTTAAAGAAGAGATGTCAATAAAACTAGTGAAATTCACATCAGAAAGCCTAAACTCTTACCCATGTGAGGCAAGTCCCTTTGTCTCTATATCGGCCTTGTCACCTCCACCCTGGGCCTCTCCTTGATGCAGCTAGGCCACACTCATTGTGCTCCCAGATGGCCTAGCTCTAGTTGCCTCTCGCCTCTACACGTGCTCCCAATACCATAGTGTCTATAGTAGCTTCTTGATCACAATCCCCTCATAATACTTGACCTTTGCGGTTAGGGATCTGTATTGATCCATATAAATCATGTCATAAGGTGTCATCTCTCCTCCTCCCTGTGATGCTACCGGTATAAAATGTGTAGCCTCGGCAGCTATGATCATCGATAGATCTAAAAAACAGACCCTATAGGCCTCCCTCTTCCTATGGTACCATTCCCTATCTTGGGTGACTCATTCCCTCTCCTACGTAACTACATCTCTCTATTGTATCATTATGTCCCTTTCTACACGCATCTATTCTAACTCTGCACGCAATCATACCATGTCTACAAACTCTCCTATATCCCCATCTCCACCGCCTCCTAGAGCTGCCTATACCTCAATCTCTATCTCCTCCTCCTCCTCATTCCCCCTCTCTCCATCTACCCAAGCTACCCAAGTTGTGGTCATTCAATCAGCAAATCCCATTCTAACTCCTACATCGTTGTCATCATTCCAAGTCACTATCACCTCCTCCAATGGATATACCATAACAAGACTCAACAACTCCCTATAAATCTCCTCTCTCTTATATGAGATGGGATCCCTAGGAACTGTATGTATGACTCCAAACTGTCATCACACTCTATCAAACTAAATGGCCTTGGTCATCTATGGCCACTTACCCTGCACCCATCTCATCCTCCTCATCCCATCCAACTCTACTTCCACCATAGGTCATGTAGGGAAGCCTCCATATGGTTGCCATCTAATTTGATCCACATCAATCTCTGCAAACCTATCCACATACCAATCCACACCCCTCTCTCCATGAGCTTGATCAGCTCGCCATCTTAAGAACCCCACTATGAGCTCTATGTAATCCCCAGTAACCCATGGTAGCCCTGGTAGCTAGATCACTACAATATGCTCGTAAGCTCAGTAGTGTAGTAGGAATCCTACATCTAACCCTGATCTCCTTCCTTCTTAGTACATGGACAGCTCATGGTACACTTGTGCTAGCAAAGAAGTGTCAAATGAAAACATTGTCTGATGTTCAACAGTATTTTCTATAGCACTTACTAAATCCTATAGAAACTTGGCTCCTCCTGAGTCAAGCAATGCATAATACAAAATAACCATCATGACCAAACAAATCAATCATCTCTGCGCTACCCCAACCTTGTACCTCATCTTATATGAAAAATCCCCTAAAGAGAATCTAATGTGGGGCACATCGGCTCCAAATAGTCATGTCAATATTGTAAGTCTCCTATCATTTGTGATGGGAACTATTTACTCCCCCTAAATAGGTAATCTCATGATGCGGTACACATCTTGTAGAGTGATCACCATCTCACCCGTCCTAAACCAAAAAGTGTCTATCTTCTTTTCCCATCTCTCAACCAAATCTATCATCAACCCCACATCATGTGCGATCCGTTGATAATGTCTAAATATTCCTAACCCCATAGCCACTAAGTCATCCCACTTAGCGTCAGCCATATCCCTTATGATATGATCAAATAGTGTCGGGACTCAGTCTCTCAGATATAAGGTTTCTCGGGACTGTAATCATCTAAACAACACATAAACATTAGATCATTTCATCATCAAAGCACTATTTAAAATTAAAATCATCAACCCATTTTACCAATCACATCTAATCGACATCAACGCATGTTGGGTCGTTGCATCTAGGGGTCGATTGTCACCTCTTAGGGCTAAGTTAATGACGACCCTTCAGAGTCACCGCTAACCACCCTTGGCATCATTCTTTTTTTTTCTAAAAAATGGAAAAAAATAAATTAAACATAAAATTAATTAAAACACAAGTACGAGTTTCGTTACTCACCATCCTACGCACCTGTTGAGCAGACAAAATTTTTCTCTAAGGAGAAGACACACAAGGAATGCATGTGCGGGAACAAGGTGGATTTGAAGGCGCAAAAATATAGGGAAGGAAACACGCGCCAGAACACTTTGACTCAGGACTTAGCCATTTTTATGGATAAGGGTTATTTTTGGAGATAGCGTGTGAAGCACACATAGAGATGAATACTTGCACTAAACGCAATGGTGTTTTGGGAATAAGCGGTTGATAAGTGTCATGCATAAATCAAGCTAATAATAGGATTTCTTCTTAGAGTTAATTATAGGACATCTATTATTAGAACACTTACATGTTGTACATGTCATTGTAAAGGTGCATGGTTATTATCAGTATGTGACCTATTTTGAGAAGTGCATGGGTGGTGAAGGAAAGTCCCCACCTCTATAAATATGTATTGAACTATGTAGTTTAGTGTGTGTGAATTATTGTAGAGTTATGTTACTATTTCTGATGCGCACATGACTCATGGAGATACTTTATAGTGTAAGAAGATTTTGTGTTTTACGGTGTTTAATGAAATGGAGTATATTGGTTGGATAATAGTGTTAGACATATTTTAATCTGGTTCTTGTATTGTTATAATTATTATAGCTATTGCTTAGTTCGTGATTCTCTAAGATCTAGATCTGGTTTGTGCACTATGAAATGTTTACGAATAATTATGGATCTGAATATGTATTATCATAATCACACTAACATCCTACACAAGTAACTTTAAAGAGGGGCCTGGTACCTTTGTGCACTTTGGGTGAGAGCTCAACTCAGGCTAAGTGATGTGTCAGTGCGCTTGGGGTTTTCCACAGTAGATTTTAGGCCACATCATTGGTTCCATTATCAGGACCTCTTTTTCAGCTGTTTTCAGGATGTTTCGTGATGAAGATGTACCAATTGACCCTAGCAAGTATTGAGAAGTGGATAATAGATCTATAAGAAGAGTACGCTCAGAGGTTCAATAGTGGATTTGAGTTTAACGCATGTGCGTGGGTGAAGAACTTGTACGAGTGTTCATATGAGAGTTTCTTTTCTATCTTTTCGATAGAGTTGTACGAGTGGTTGGTTGCATATGTGTCTAATAGGAATCAAAGGTATTGCACACTTGCCTAGACACAAGAAGAATTTTAGGCCCTCTATGATGTTGATTTGATCTCGACGCATGCTATGGACACTTGGTTCTGTGGTATTCTGAATAGCTATATTTTAAAGTACTCAATTTCTACTTACTCTTTCCTGGAGGTAGTTGAGTTCTAGTTTTTACATTATCCCAGGGGAACCTATCTACAAGGCATTCCACTGGTGATCAAAATCTTGATGATAACCCTAAACTTGGAAGAAAAGTAAATGGCTAGCTAAATCCCACTACGCATGAGGGAAAGAGTAGGATTGGTGAAGGATGGTAGACCTAGCATCCGAGAGGAAAAGAGAATAAAGGTGTCTTAACTATAATGAGGTGCGTGAGAGGGAGATAGAGAAACATCATGATATTGTAGAATGAATGGCATTGAGGAGAGAGATGGCTCATGAAGTATTTGGAGCTCACACAAAAGACATGGAGATAAAGCATCTTGAACTCCCCCATTTGGGAAAGCATGACAGGGAACCCTTCTTGGCCTCTTATGGGAGTGTACCAATAGATATGACATGGGCCACGGGCGTGCATCTGAATCTACCTAGTAACCTAGCCCTTGCACTTGGTTTTCTAGTATCTAGTACAACCAGTAGTCAGCAAGCTAATTTAGGGAGTATAAGAACATGAATAAATCAAGTAGAAAGTGCATCTATGGCTAGGAAAATGTCTTCTTTGTTATTTGGAGGTACCTTTTTAGGCACATCATCGGCACAGAACTCAAGCACGTAGAATTTTGGACTCACTTCTGGGAGTAGTACCACCTCATAGACTGTAGGAGTTTAGTTTAGTACCACTGTTGGGACACAGGGTAGTACATCCACTGGTCCACTTCCAGCTACAGGTGGAGGATCAGGGGGCATAGGTGGCTCTAGTTCTAGTGGATCTGGTGGGTCTCGAGGAAGACATAACACAAGAGGTTCTGGATCAGGTGGGCATGGTCCTCACCAACCCCAAAATATTTACATGGAGAATTCACTTCATCTTCCAGAGTATATGGGAATAGAAGATGTTGTTGAGCATGTGCACATGTGTAAGATATTGTGGCACGCAAAAGGGATTGTGGCTTCTGAGTGCAAGGTAAGTCAATTTGCAACAACATTGTTGGGACGCACTCACAGTTGGTACAGGAAGTTTGACCCTGATCAGACTTGCATAGATTATGCAACACTACATGATGCTTTCCTTAATGAGTTTTATATCCCTAAGTTTGAACAGAAGAGTATAAGCCTGCTCAAGGATATTAAGTAGGGCACTACTAAGAGTGTTCAGGAATATGATGCATGTTTCAAAACACTTTTATCTAAGATTTCGTATGATATCCATGCAAGCCAGCATGCATAGTGGTTCGTTAGGGGATTGATCACACCATTTAGGAGGGCGTTGTCACATAAGACATATACGGACCCACATGAAGCACTTGAAGTAGCATTGCATGTTGAGTCAGTTGGAAGTATAGACACTAGAGTGAGCCCAATCCTGGAAGCATAGATTACAGCTATGGCAAAGCAGTTGGAGAAACTATCAACCAATTCAACACACGAGACGTGCATTGGGATTTGGTGAACAGATTGTGAAGTGGAAAGGCACATTAAGGATAATTGTCCCCACAGGTCAGTATGTTCATTGTTGCTAGACTAGCAGATATGTCATTTAGACCATGATGCAAGCCACTACCCATTATTACAATGTGTGATCAGAAAGAATGTATCTTGCTATTGTAAGATTTGTCGGTCCACGACTCACAATACAGAAGACTGCAGGTTGATTGGTTAGATCCATGATGTCATCGATATTGGTGTCTGAAAAATAGGAGTATCAGATAACTCTAAAAGTAAAAGTGAGCACCATGATCGTGATCACACCCAAGGGTGCTATGATCAGAATGAGGGACTTTTTTAAGGAAGTCATGGTAGAGGTCGAGGATACCATGGTGGATTTAGGGGTCAAGGCTGTGGTGGTGGATGAGGTGAGTTTCCTCATGGAATGTGTTATACATGTGGATCTCCTGACCACTACAGGCATGAATGCCCTCAGAATATTACTTGTTCTTTTTGTGGGAAGAATCATAACTATGAGGAATGCCCAGACTTATATGAGCATCTTAGCAAGCAACATAAACAGGAGAATAAGGGCACATGGATGGTTAGAATACAACGCCATGGAAAATCAGTGGATGCCAAAGTTGGCACTGGAACCTGAGGTAGTACCTATGAAGATTACTACACAAGCTAAAGTTGTGCACACCAGAGAAACGTTACAATAGAAGCCTACCATTACTAAGGAGGAGGTTTTACATGTAAGGTACCTAGATCCTACACATCAGAAGGAGGTTTATCAGGAGACCATGGAGGTACTCATAAATCTTCAAGGTGAAATACAGTGTTTAAAGGAACAGTCATGGAAGTTGGAACAAAAGAAGGCAACAGAGACGGTCCAGTCAGATGTTGATGATTTGAAAGAGGTATGCAAGATGTTGCACCAGGAGAATATTATTCCATTACTAGGGAATTGGTTAAAGGGAAACACTCTCGCACATAGGTATTGAGAATGGATGGCAGATCCTGCATGCTAATCTTCCCCCTCATAGCTTGGATTATGACAAGGAAATCACTCTGAATGTTGTTGTGGATGGGTGGATTTTGAGCAATATATTGATTGACACAGAGCGCAGAAGTGAATGTGCTTACTTTAGATGCATGGGTGTAGATGGGCAGACCTCCATTACAACCATCCTCTAATGTATTGTTTATGGCTAATCAGACTAAGGCCACTCCAATCAGAGTTTTAAAGGATGCATCCATTACTATACAAGGGGCCAAGTTCACTGGGGACTTTGAGGTTTTAGCACTTGCAGAAGCAAATAGCTTCCCAATTCTACTTGGGCGCCCTTGGTGTTATGTAAATAATGTTGATCTATGGTTCAACAAGGGGTATATAAGTTTTGAGAACAAGGAAGAACATGAGTTATTATCCCTTTGACATATGGAAATATACACCTTATGTTGAACCTTTGAGTGAGGAAGATCTGAACAAGAATTTATGTGTGCACCATTCGAGATCTGGAAGTACTTGAGCCATCTAAGGAAGGAATCCTCTAGTGGGAAGATGCACAGTCTATTAGTGATACTACAAGTATTGCTTGTGACAATTGGGTGCATGACACCTATGAGATGGTTGGGCACAAAGTAAGAAGTGCCTTTGCATGGAGGAGAAAAACTCATTGTATTAGGTAGATAGGTAACAACTCTATACCTTGGTACACTAGAGAAGGAGATCCTACAGTATTCCTACATGCCATGGAGGAGCAGTGTACCGATCAAGTGGAGAGAAGAAATATGGTAGTGTATACCCTACGTGGGATGGAAGCGGGCTGGTGGATGGTTCACAGGGATAATCTTATAGAATGAAATGAAGTAAGAATTTATCTAGCAACCCAGTTTTCAGAAGCAATGCACCTACTCAGATCTACATATATCATGGTAATCAACATGTTCAGCACCACGTTCAGTAGTGTGAGAGACTCTAGACATAGGGGCAGGAAGCTTTACCACCTTCACTTTGGGTGCACAAACTTTATTCCACTTTGCAAGGTTGCACACGTGCTTGGTATGTTTATGCAGAACTGCATAGGGAGACTGGAAATTGGCAAGACTTGATTGCAGGAATGGTCCAAAATTTTGACTACTTCTCTACTAAACCTCCGGTGAGAGAGGCATTATGGGTTATGGAATGCTTGACTATGGGAGATAGTGCAAAGGCTGAAGAACTCATTCAGGAGTTATTTGGTGAGGAAGAACCAGGAGCACATTTTGATGAAATAGATGAGACAGATGCCAAACTATTTAAGCATGCTTGCTTTGAGAAGGAGAAAGGAAAGATGGTCTACATAGTGGATGATGAAGAAGTAGAAAATTTGGACATTGATCATTCTGAAGGTACGCACAAGGTTTTAGACAGTGTGGATAAAATTGTGCACACCTATCATGAACCTATGAAGACCAAGAAAGTGAACATTGGCACAGATGTTGAACCTAAGGAGGCCATAATTGGAGATTATTGGTCTGATTCTGAAGTGGCAAAGATAATTGAGTTACTACGTGATTTCCAGGACTTATTTCCTAGGGGCTACCATGAGTTAAAGGGGGTGCATGAGTCATTAGGTGAGATGAAGATTAAGCTAAAGGAAGGTGTGCCCCGGTCAGGAATAGACCATACAGGATGAACCCAAACTTGCATAAAAGTTAAAGAAGAAATTGACAAAATGCTGAAATTTGGCATCATTAAGCCCCTAGAAGAATCAGAGTGGGTTAGCCCCATGGTAATCAGTATAAAGAAAGATGGTCAGATTAGGATTTGTGTGGATTACAGGGAGCTGAATGTTGCATGTGTGATTGATCCTTTTCCTACGCCTTTCACTGAGGAAATATTAGAAGGCATTGTAGGGCATGAAATTTACTCTTTTACAGATGGATTCTCTGGGTATCATCAGGTAAGAATTACATAGGAGGATCAAGAGAAAACAACTTTCACCACTGAATGGGGAAGCTTTGCATATACGGTGATGCCCTTTGGTTTGAAGAATGCGCCTGTTGTATTTTCATGCATAGTTGTTCAAGCATTCCAGGATTTTATTCACAAATTCTTGCAGGTTTACTTGGATGATTGGATGGTATATGGGCTTGTTAAGGATCATTGTGACAACTTGTGCTTAATGTTTGAAAGATGCAGACAATTAAGCATCTCTTTAAACATCAAGAAGTGCATATTTTCTACACCTTTTGGAACTCTGCTAGGGCATATCATCTGCAAGGAAGGTTTGTTAGTAGATCCAGCTAAGGTTGTAGTTATTGTAGGCCTGGAGGAGCCTACCAGTAAGAGTGAGGTGCATAGATTCTTGGGCCATACAGGGTATTACAGAAAATTTATCAAAGGATATGTGAAGATTGTTGTGCCCCTGGAGGAGTTACTAAAGGGAAAAGGGACATTCTATTGGGGAGAACCACAACAACGCGCATTTGAGGCATTGAAGGAGAGACTTACTACAATGCCTATTCTATGTTTTCCCTCATGGAACCAACCATTTCACGTACATGTGGATGCCTCTGGCATGACCATTGGCACAGTGTTAGCTCAGCCTGGAGAAGGTATTATAGATCATCCTATCTATTTTGCTAGTAGAAAGTTGACTCCTGCAGAACATAATTATACAACTACAGAGTGTGAGGCCTTGTCGATGATCTACGTGTTGCATAAGTTCAGACAGTACTTGCTAGCAACACCTTTTGTATTTTATACAGATCACATGGCATTAAAATACTTGGTAAATAATCCCATTTTACAGGGGCACATATGTCGATGGGTTCTCTTATTCCAAGAATTTGACTTTACAGTCATGGTAAAACCAGGTAAAAGTAATTCTGGCCCAGACCACTTATCAAGAATTCAATCAGGAGAGGACACGTAGACAATTGAAGATACAATGTCAGATGCACAGTTGTACATGTTACATCACGCACCTTCAGAATTGGAGGATATTGTTGTCTTTTTATGCACAAGTATGGCCAGAAGGAATGAAAGCCTTAGAGAAGAAACAACTTGCAATTCATGCTGCACCCTTCATGTTGATCAGTGGTGACTTATAAAAACTAGGTCGAGATGAAGTATTGTGCCGGTGTGTATTAGAACATGAGCACATGGATATCATGGAAGAGGCTCATGGTGGTATTACAGGTGGGCATTATGCAGGTGACGCCACCACGTAAGATTCTACTCATTGGATTATGGTGGGAGACCTTATACAAGGATTGTAAAGAGTATTGTAAGGCATGTGATCACTGTCAGTGCCTTGGAAAACTTGAACAAAGAGATGAAATGCCTTTGAGGCCTATTACTAGTGCAGAACCATTTGAAAAATGGGCAATAGACTTTGTGGGTCCTATTTCCCTAGCCACGCGTAGAACCGGATCACGCTACATCATCACTTGTACATATTATCTTACATGATGGGAAGAAGCAGCACCTACAAACGATTGTACAATAGCTACAACAACAAGGTTCTTATGGGAAAATATTCTTACTAGGTATGGATGTCCGTTGAGTTTGACAAGTGATAGGGGCACACACTTCTTGAATGAGACAATCAGGATATTGTTGGATGAATTTATGGTCACACACCACAAGACTACACCTTATCACCCTCAAGAAAATGGGACTGTTGAGGCCTTCAACAAGATATTGAGCCAGACCTTAACAAAAATTTGTGATGTTGGAAGGAAAGATTGGGATGAAAAATTTTCTGTTGTAATTTGGGCATATAAAACAACCTACAAAAGGTTAAATAAGGCCACACCCTTTCAGTTGGTGTTTGGCAGAAGCAGTTCTTCCCATGGAATTCATGTTACCTTCTTTGTGTATTGTGCACGTGGGGAGGTCTAGCTGATGAGAAAGCATTAGAAGAAAGAATTGACAAGTTAATACAGTTGGATGAGAGGCACGCCATAGCACATTGGAGTCAGAAGTAGGAAAAGGCCAGGAAGAAGGCATGACATGACAGACACATCAGGGATAAGAAGCTTGAGGTTGGACAGATGGTACTTCTTTATGATTCCAAGTTTCTGTGCCATCTAGGAAAACTTAAGGTGCATTGGTTGGGACCATATGTTATCACTCACATCCTTGAATCAGGCACGCTTGTCAGTTAGAGGCACTTGATGGAACACGGTTACCCAGTTACTTTAACAGGAGTAGGTTGAAGCCCTACTATAAATAAGTCTTCTTGGTGTTTGTAATAAGGTAGTATTTCCATTTAGTATAGATTTCCCTTTCTGTATTTCTTTTAATGTATTTCCTTCTTCGTCGCTATGCTTTGTCAATTTAGTTTGGTGTTTTGTGTAATAAGCGCATTTACGCACTGGAAGCTAATTACAATCTGAAGTATTTTTATGCACAGAGGACTGCACATACCATTGGTGTGGGGTGGTTGTTATTCAAAAATGGGTACACATGAGAACATACTGTTACAGGTGCTATTCAAAAATGGAAGGGAGCTGCTAGAAAGAAGATTTCTCCTAAGGAAGACCATAGCTAGAAATAAATGAATGAACAGTATAATGTGAGGTAAGCGGTGGCCATAGAAACTACTAGAGGAAGGCACAGTGGTGAGGTACTTCGGCGCATGGATGCACATAGAAGGAGGTTTGTAGCCAGAAGGTAGGAAGGTGCACTGGAAGGTTATAGTTGTGGCACGTAGGTGTATCACACGGAAATTGGGAAAATGGTCAATTAATGAGAGGATTGGTGGTAGGTAAAGGAGCAATAAATGTAATAACTTTTAGCAACTCTATATAAAGACATGATGCAGGTTTATTTCTACCTTTGTGATCACAAGTATTCAAGTGAGCTAGTTGCGACCAAACCAAGTGAAACATGTTGAGGTGCGGAGAGTTGTGAAACTAGGCATGGAGAGAAGATTTGTGCACAAAAGTGGCTTGCATCCCCATTGGAGAAGGGTTTGAGTGAAGCAGAAGCATTGAGAAGGAGCTAGGGCATGTGGTTTCAAGCTAGGGCATGAGAGCTTTCAAGCTAGGGCATGAGAAAAAAGGCAAAAAGGTGAGATTTTTACCATGAACCAAGGAAAGCACCTGACAAAGGAACGAAGGGGAAGAAAAAGGTGAAGAAATCAAGGTCGAAGATGCTCCCGAGAGTAATTTTTCAGAAATGCAGTATCCAGAAGGAGTGATCATTATAAGGGATTGGGATCCCCATATCTGTAGATGCAAAGTAAGTGACTACAACCACCACACCACCGATAACAAGGGAGAGTTGGATGCATTGTTGAATAAGAAGACCAACAAGTGCACGGTGGATGACATGTCAGTATATGATGATGTTGGGGAGAATTTTCTCAAGAAGGTAGGGGTGTATCAGCTATATGAACTCCCATATTTTGGAAAACCAGAAAATTTATACCAATGGCTTATGAGCAGAGTCCATGAGGACTTCTTCTATTTTGTTGGACAATGGGTAAGGATCACCGTGCCTTTGATTGCTACATTGACAGGACTGAAGGGCACATGGACAGAGGTTAGTAGTGATCTAACTGATAAGGTAGTTATTATAGCCACAAGCAAGGAGTTGGGATATGCCAAGGGTCCATGTGGAATGGACATCTACAAATTAAGGAAGTACCCTATGGTGCAGGCAAGCCATGCATCTGCTCACTAAGCTGAATGATCAGGAGAGATGGTCACAAGTAAATACCATGTGGCTACATATTGCAAAGAAAATGTCACAAGGAGAAATGTACAACTTAGCTAGCTACATAGTAGAAACAATTATTGAGGAAGTGCACAGGTGAAAAGATAAGTTTTGGCACTATCCTATTATCTCTTGTGTTTGTAGAAATTGGAGTGCCCGATGGGCCAAATAACAAAATTTGGGAATACCCCATGGAAAATAAGTCCCTCGCAGAGAGGTTTGAGAAGTATTTGTGTGAAGGAACAATGAGTGGCCCATTCAAACAAAGGGTAGAACTATGGTATGATCAACTTCACACTGTGGCCTTTGAGGAGGAATGGCGCATTCCAAAGGAGTTACCCTCAGTAGTGGGTAAGGAAGTGCAGTTCGCAGTGTATCAACATTTTTGCTTACATGGTTCGCAATGAAGGATGGGACATGGAGTCCCTGGTGTAAACTGTCATACGCCTTCACAGTGCTTTACTTCCAGGAAGTAGTACATAGGTTTACTGATGTGCACCGGTTGAGCTACAATGCAGACAAGGTAGACTGTGACTACCATACTCTAAGGAAAACATATGTTTATCCAGGTCAGTCTGCCTATATCGAGAGGCTTATTTCTGATGTTATAAGCATGAAGTAGGTAAGTTTGGTTATTGGGGATAGTTCTTCCATGCTTATCTATCTTCAGCTCAAGCCTAGGATGGAAAAGGGAAAGTATGTGGAGAATGAGTTTATGCTCCCAGGGCCACCTAAGGGAAAACACACAGTTGAAAATGTGGCAGCTCCAAAGCCTACCTCGACCATAGAAGGAGACGAGGAAGAAGAGCTTGATGAGGATAGTGGAGGCTTGGACCATAGAGGCTAGAGGAAGCCCATAGAAAAAGTGGAGAGTGAGCATGTAGATACTCCCCCACAGACGCAAGGAGGAGAGGAAGACTTGGATGTGGGTACAGTCCATGAGGAATGCCAGTTTAAAAAGGTGTTCAGAAGAACTAGAACCCAAGGTGCAGGAACATCTCAACCTTTACAAAGGTCACCTTGACTCTCCCCTCAAAAATAAGCACCCGAGAGAAAGAGAAAGAAGAGAAAGTGAAGCTTAACGAGGAGGAGGAGGAGTTTGAAGAGAGCGCACGCTAGGAACCCCGGTCCAACCTGAAGATGTGGAGGAACCTCGAGATGAAGAAATGAGAGATGAAGAGGAAGGGGTGAAAGAAGGTAGAAGAAACTGTGCAAGAATAACCCAGCACACCCATTATGACTCAGGTAGGAGAAGGACCAACTCCAAACCTTGGCACCCAGGTTCCTAAGGGGCCAAGAACAAAAAGAGAAAGAACAAGTGAAGAGTATGTTGTCCCTAGTATGGGCTATACTGAGGACACAAGAAAAATCATCTGCACCTAGTTTCAGAGCATTGTGGGCCTTAAGGAGTTATATGGGTGGGAGCTGATGGATCTAGATATGGCCACTACATGCACAAAGGAAGCAATTATCCTGGTCCATGCAGACTCATATGGATGAACCATATTTTGACGTGTGCGAGGAGTCTTGTGTCTCGCGAAGAGTGAAGAAGGCACCCCAGAGTAGGCACATGACAATAAAACCTACTCTAATGTCTGATGAGTAGGTCAGTAATGTAATGGTCAAAGTATCTGTTGAGGTGGCATGGAGAAACATTGATAAGGCCACCACCATTTGAGCATTGCTTGAAGATAACAAGGCTAAAACTGTAGAGATAACACGTTTAAAGGAAGAGAAGGAACAAGAACGGGAAAAGAATGGCAGAGGAAATTGGTGATCACATCCTTAAAACAAGGCCTCATCTAGAATCTCAATTTCCATAAAAGTTTCCTTCTGCTATGCATTATGTGTGCACTTTGGTCGATTTGGTGTTAGATGATGGACCAATTTGGATGTTGGCACCAAAATATTTTGAATAAGAGGTAGAGAGAAAAGGGCCTCTATGGTTAGGAAAATTTCAACTTACGAGGCATTGCTCCAAAATTTGAAGGATGAGCTGAAGAAAGCTGACCAAGCTCTCAATTTATGTGTGGCACCAGAAGCAGTAATAAGGACCAGAACTCTAGTAGAAGATAATGAAGTTCTGGTAGTGATGAAAGATGAGACACTAGGGTGCGCAGAAATATTGGCACTGGTGAAACAAAAGCATGAGGCCCTCGCAGCAGCCCAGGATCCACACAAAGAGAGGATTGATGAGATTGGGAAGCTCATAGCACAAAAGATGGACCTCATGGAAGGAATGATGTCAGGTGTAGCCAATGTTTTTTAGTACTACAAAATGAGAAAGAAAAGATTACTCAGGATGAACTGGATGCCATAGCCACAGATATTCTAGAAAAGACAAGGACCATGCTAAATGACTGGTAGACATTGGAGGCTGAAATCAAAAATGAATATCCAGAGCTAATCCTCCCAGTTGAAGAAGAGGGTGTTGCAGAGTGAAAATTCATTCTTTTGTACAGTGTTTCATTAATTCTTTCATTCCTTATTCTTTATTATTGGGAACATCAGAAAGAATTCCCATTTCCGGGATGATAATGTACTTTAGTGTGGGGTAATGTTGAGCAGAAAAAATGTTTCTCTAAGGAGAAGACACACAAAGGATGCACATGTAGGGAACAAGGTGCATTTGAAGGTGCGGGAAGATAGGAAAGGAAACACGCACCAAAACACTTTGGCTCAGGACTTAGCCATTTTTATGGATAAGGGATATTTTTGGAGATAGCGTGTGGAGCACACATAGAGATGAAGACTTGTGCTACATGCAATGGTATTTTGGGAACAAGTGGCTGATAAGCACCATGCATAGTTCAAGCTAATAATAGGATTTCTTCTTAGAGTTAACTATAGGACATCTATTATTAGAACACTTGCATGTTGTGCATGCCATTGTAAAGGTGCATGGCTATTATCAGCATGTGACCTATTTTGAGAAGTGCATGGGTGGTGAAGGGAAATTCCCCACCTCTATAAATATGTATTGAACTATGTAGTTTAGTGTGTGTGAATTATTGTAGAGTTATGTTGTTGGTTCTAATATGTGCATGACTCATGGAGATACTTTATAGTGTAAGAAGCTTCTATGTTTTACATTGTTTAATGTAATGGAGTATATTGGCTGGATAATGGTGTTAGACATAACTGAATCTGGTTCTTGTATGGTTAGCCTTATTATAGTTATTGTTTAGTTCATGATTCTCTAAGATCTAGATCTGGTTTATGCACTGTGAAATGTTTATGATTAGTTATGGATCTGAATATGTATTATCATCATCACACTAACATCCTACAAAAGCAAATCTAAAGAGGGGTTTCTATAGTAGATTCTAGGTTGCATTAACACCCTCTTGCATTTCCTGGCTACTCATATGACCTCCATCTCTCAATCTTCTTTTTTAGCTCTCTACTCTCGATTTTCAATATCAAGTGTGAAAATAAGCATTGTCGGCTGACCCTCGGGCTTATATAGTTGCCGACATCAAATCAATGTTGACCCCCTTGGGTCGTTGTCAATCGGCCTTAGTTGTTGTCGATTCACCCTGACAGCCCTTGTTTTGGCTTTCCCTCCTTTTCTTATGTCCTTTGGTAGTGAATCATCTATTTTTTTCTCAAATTACACCTTTGTGATGATATTTATTCCCCCTTGGGGCATTTTATTTTATCACTTTTTATATTTTTCCTTGTAGGCCATGATTATGCCCTTTGCAGGGGCATCATTACTCCCATCTTCATCCTTTGCGAACGCATGCCTTTTCAAATTGATTCCTTACACACGAAGGATTTTACATTATTTTCACATTTGGTTATGTATAGTTTGATGTCTGCCTATGACCCATTAGTCCTCATGGCTCACATCCATTTGAGAGGTTTCTCATTAGATTCCCTCCATTTCGTAGTAATTTTTACCCACTCATTAGTCCGTAGAACATTGTCGTTGTCTCTATTGAGACCATCCTTTATTCCCTACCGACGTGATATTGAAATCACCACCATATGTTCTATTGTTGTTTAAATCCTTCTTATTTAGGGCATCTTGCCTCACCTAATCATTTTACCCATCTTTCTTCTCCCACCTGCCCTTCAACATCTACCTCTTTAAAACTCGTCATCAATTCCCCTTTGTGTTATCAATCCCTCATTTGAGAGGGAGATTATCACCAACCTTTTTTTAGTCTTCATCCTACTCTTTATCTTTTGTCTCATGGCTTGCTAGTGCAAACGACGTGACAAAAAGGGGTAAATGTAGACACAAAAATTTGGTATCGATATCCTTGAGTTCCCGTGTGCGCATCTTTCACCATGGTCCTATCTAGACCCGTTTTAATTTAATTCATTTATTTTATTTAAATTCCCATCTATTAGCCTAACACTTTTATTTCATAATTAATCTTAATTAATTACCTTAATTAATCTCCATTAGCTTATTATCTGTAATTAGATTTATTTTTAGGATGTTTTTATCCCTAACCACCTAAATCTGCATCCCTACACTTTTTCTATCTTTTGTCTAACCCATCTTTATCTCCTACCTACTCATGACACTTCTCTAGGAAACCCTTACCCACCTACATGCTTTAAAGCACTTATCCCAATCCCTAAAAGCCACATATCTCAAATAAATCAATCATTCACCACTATAAGGAATAGTTTCCCACAGTCGGTGGCGACCCAACTGGGTCACCGTCGACCCTATAAGACTGATTTCACCCCCTTCTAAAAGGAGACACAACCCAATCTTTCTTGCGTTGTGCGAACTTATCTTCAAATTTGAGCATCCTTGCAAGTGTGTCAACCCTCTTGAAGTCCATTGAATCTTTTATTTCATCACTTACGGAGACTTTAGGAGTTTTAATTTGATTCTATGTTATTTCATGTTATCATATGCTATCATTGTTATTATTTATTAGAATCTAACATCTTGTAGGTTCAACTACTATCAAAATTCCATCCTCAGCCTCTTCTTCCAATCATTCTACTTACAATTTTCTCATTCAACTCATCCACCTTCGGCTTTGTTTTGCACTGTCTAGGTTGTCGTCGCTCCACCCAGGTCGTCGTCGACCCAATCCTATGTCATCATACTTCTTGTTTCCATGTCATTCTCAGTGTATGCTTATGTTCTATTACTATTTCCAATGTTTAGATATACCATCTTGATCCTCTATCACCCCAAACTGTTATGTCTGCACTCCAATCACTGCTAACCCAACCCAGTCGCCATCATCCCAAGTCCTGTTTTTCATCCAATTTATCATAATTTATGTTTTTTGCCATCCTCTCTACTTTTTTGTCTCAGATCTCCTTCTGCATGTTATTTCCACTATTCTCGGGTTTCCATGGTCACCTTATTTGCATTCAAATCCATTCAAATCTACATTTCAGGCTCGTTGTCCAGATCCACTTACTCAGGTCACCACTGACCTTCCCCTCTGCAGCCTAGGTCATCGTCGATGTAACCAGGTACAATTGAATTTGTGTTAATTTAGATCAAATCAGTACTTTTCATCCATTTCTTTCATTTTTGGATTGTGTTTTGTATCAGTTTATACATGTTATCCAGCCATCTATCATTTGTTTCATTATCTTTATCGAACAGGGGTTAATATCCACATAAAGAAGTTAACAATTCTAGGAACCGACTTTGTGGGGAAACCCCCGCATATCCCATATGATCCATTTTCTTTCTAGTTATCCTTGTTTTGCAGGTTCATCAGATTTGTAGTAAATTCATCTACTTTGCACCCTTCCATTTTGCATACATCATACATCAAGGTACCCTAAACCCTTGCATTTTGGAGTTATTTAATTTTCTTAAGTACTAGATCATTAATTTGAACATAAAAGACTGTTATCCCGTAAAATTGGCAAGGGCAATTTTACTGATAACCTTGCCAAAATTTTGTTTCGGTCCCTCGTCAGGGATCCCTTGCGTTCGGAACGTTGCAAAATCCCTTCCTGGGAAATCTAGTTTTCCGAACTTAGTCTTTTTGGTCTTTTTTTGGCCAGGCGCACATAATGACTATGCAACATCAACTTTTAATGCACCCCCTTGAAAACCTTTGGCGCATGCTTTCTCATGTCAACAGGCATTTTGGTGCGCCTCACTATGTTGAGTCTTCCTTGCATGCGCCAAGGCACATGCACCTTCCTGTCAACAGAACATTTGTTGCACCAATTTTTGGTGCGCCAATGGCGCACATATTCCTCTGTCAACACCACTTTTGGTGCGCCACTGGAGCACATATTTTCTGTGTTGGCAGACATTTTGGTGCGCCAAAGGGCGCATGTTTTCTTGTGTTGACAGCTCTTTTGGTGTGCCACTTGAAAATTTGGTGGTGCATTTATTGCTCACCTCACCTATAAATAGGTTTGTCTGCGTTGTCATTGTCACCAAACACAATCACATGATTATTTTTCTCTATACCTATCAGCGCACCAGCCCTATCACTTTCGAATCTTTTCGTGGACCCATTTGCACACTTCTCCACTATTTATTCTGGTAAGAGGTCCTCTATCTTTTGTGCATTTTTGTGTTTGTGGTTTTTGCTTGCTTGTTGGTATGGTTTGGATTGGAAGGACTGTGAATCATGAATTTTCCCCCCCCCCTTCCTTGCTGTCTTTTCCATTCTCCCCCATGTTCTTCCCCCTCTTTCCAAATCTGCCGGTGTAGAGGAGAACTCTGTCTTGATAAAATGATGGCTTGAAACCCTCTGTTTAAAGCCCCTTCATCACCCAAAACGACCCTGCAAGAAGGAGCTTAAACCATATGTAAAACCCCTCACAGAGAGAATCAAAGCTGAAGCTAAAAAGAACTTTTATTTTCTCTTCTCCTTTGGCGCATCTGTCACCCCTGTCACATCAAAGAGCAGCCGCGCCAATGGCACAAATTCCCTGCCTGCTACATCATGAAAAGTTGCGCCCTCAAGGCGCACTTCCTTAGTTTGTTGCAAACGCTTTCCTCACGCCCCCTCATGGTGTGCCAAACTCATTTGTTGCATCATTAAAACCCATGCCCTTTAGCACAGCCTGTGTCTGTGCAACACCAGTCAAACCTGCGCCAAGTGTAAAGCTTTTAAACGACGCAGGTGCATCCCTCATTACAACAACATCATGTTATGCATAACTTCCATGTGCCGTGCCAAGCTATCTTTAGCGCACTAAAAGCATATGTTACACAAACCTTATATGCACCTCTGGCGCACCAAAGTTCCATGCAACATAAAAATTATATGCGCCACGGGCGCATCCTGTTCCCGTGTAACATAAAGAATCCATGCGCCCTTTATAAAACACATACATATGGCACAGGCGCACTTGTGCTTACAACAACAAAGAATGTAATCTACAATATCCATGCACCATGAGCCCTTTGACACTGATTTCTCCCCTGCAGCATCCCTTTCCTATGTGCCTTACTATTTAACCCTGCAACCTGCAGTATTCATGCGCCCTGCGCCCTGAGGCCTTTAAATTGCTAACTCTTTCTTCTGTCAACATTTCAATGGAAAATCAAATAGCTGACACGGCTTTCTTCAATTGGGTTTCACTTCTTATTGTTGCAGATTAGAAACTAATTTCAGAAGAACGTATGTCAACATCAAGCAAGAAACCTATCAAATCTAAAGGCAAGGCCAAGCTCACAGAAGAAGAAATGAAGTATAAATATCAGAGGGTCAGAATGCCTGAGTCCCAGGCAGAGTGGTGACCTAGATATCAGAGGCCTCAGAGCTGGGTCATATTGATATGGAGGAGTTCTGGGTCAGAACTCAGAAGGTCACAAGAAGTCCATGGATGGGCAAATTGATAGGCAGTGCGCTGCACTTTGCTAGAGGAATCCCAGTAAGTGCCGTGAATAATGAATTTATGATGGTGGTTACCTGGTGCTACAATAAGGACACAAGATGTGTCGTAAATGAGAAGGGCGAGGTCGTAATCAACCTCACTACCCGCCACTTTGAAATAATGCTCGGCATCCCTCACCATCGGCACTTTGTGGCCGTAAACCGGGAAGACTGCATTAAGGCCTGGGACGACAATGAAGATCAGTGTATGTAGCTGATGAACGAGGTGTATCTGAAAAATAAAAAGGTGGTGACTCGGTGGCCACAGGTCATTCATTGCAGTGACTTCTCAAAGGAACTCAGCGACACCATTACATTCCTGAGCAGAGTCTTTGGGCTTCCTGACGCCCATTATTTTCACAAATGGATGTTGCGGTACTTGGAAACAATGAACAAAAATGTGCCCGATCAATGCTTTGAGTGGGCAGAAATCATAAGCAGCACAATATCAGAGCAGCTACAACAACTTGCCAAAACAGGGAAGTTCTACATGAATTCCTATGTTGTTTACGCTGCAGCTTCAGAAAGGGACTACCCAGCTCTGATGTGATGCGGGGTTTGGCCCCAGGTTAAAATCTATGAATATTATCTAGAACTGAAGCATGAAAATAGCATCCCCTAATTTACAAAGATCAATGATGCCTTCTTCTACGGCATCATCTACCTCTTGAGGCCGAATATGACTCATGGTCGCACGATCAAGAGCATCGTGGGAGCCACGGAGAAATGGGGGGCCCTGTTCACTCAATTCCCCACATTCACTTATTTAAGGGTGGCTAATTTCTTGGGGGAACCAACTAAACTACCAAGGTATGCTGGTCCCAAATTGATCCTGTTGGAGCTGTCGAGGCAGCTAATCACCTACCATGAGAAATGCCTTAAGAGAAAGAAGGGTGGAACTCCTTTCCCCCTCACAGTGGGTAGGTATACATGTCTCACTCACCACAAGGCAAAAGACATGTTTGCAGAGCTGGAGCTGCTGAATCTGAAACATAATTTCCTAGCAAGGCCCACCTTCGACCCGAGAAATTGTCTGCCTAGGGCCAAGCTTGATCCGATCCATATCCCTCAGATCGAAGATATCTACATCGATATATATGATGAGGTGGAGCTCAGGAGGAAGGACCATTCTTGTTTGGCCTTAGTAGAAATCATCCAGTCCGAGGTGGCCATCATCCCCAAAGGCTACCAAACTACTGAGGAGGAAGTGGATCAAGTGTATCTTGACACAGGTGGGGACGACTAGCCTTTTGCGGTAATTGATAGAACTAAAGCGCCTCAGACAATTGAGGAAAGGGTCAAGGAAACTCTACATAGAACAGAACATTGGTGCCGAATGAACGGGCTCATCTACCTCAGAGTCGATTTCACAACCTCTCCATTGGGTAACGCACCTCCTCGATCAAAACAGCAGCCAAAAGGCAAAGGTAAAGGTAAAGAGGGTGAATCCAGTTCCACCCAAGAGGAAGCTCCAGAAAGTCCTCCTTCTGCTTCACAAGAATGGGTTAAAATCCCAAAAAGCTCAGAGGAAGAAGCGGCGGAAGATGTTCCAATAGGTATATCCACTCAGGATGTGGCCACGGCTATAACAACTGAGGTCCCTTCTGTTCCTTCTCCTTCCCCTCCTTCCCCTCCTCAGGTGACTCAAGCAACCATTCCTTTGGTCGTGTCCTCTCCCCCTTCTTCTACTATTCCTCCTGCTTCTTCATCCATCTTCTCTTCTCTTGCGGACCTGTCCCCCTCCATTTCTTCCCTCATCTCTGAGTTCCCCTCTCTTCCTATGTCTTCGTCTCCTGCAGTATCTCTTCCTCCCGTGAGCGCTTCCTCGGCCTCCCTCTCGATGCCGCCTCCAAGTGTCTCCACGTTTTTCCCTTCTACTACTGCAACTTCCCCCTTCTCTGTTTCTGGCCCTTCTCCCATAAGTCTAGCTTGGATCTCCCAGCACCTGAGTCAGCAGAAAAGAAAAGTTCCCATTGCACCGATGGACTTCTCTGTGATCCCATCAAAAGGGGTAAAGAAGCAGAAGCCCATCACACGCTTCTCTCATAGTGCTTCGAGAGAAAGGGTAATGGAGATCGCATACCCCAATCCTCTGAAGGATAAAAAGGATCTGTCCTCGACAGATTACACAGTGATTCAAGTCACAATGGGGACATCTTCTGAAAGCCTTCAGGGAGAGGCCCTATCTGCAGTCGACGCCCTCTGCAAGAAACTTCAAGAGGCAAAAGAAGAGAAAAGGTTGCTAAAAGAGAAAAATAGACATCTGCTCCATGCCCTATAAAAGATGGGCAGTGCACCTCCCACAACTTCCGCCGAAACTCCTAAGCCTCTAAGTCAGGATAAAATTGATGAATATGCAAAGATCGGTGAGCAAGGCATGGCAGTTTCCACTTGGAGGAGCCAGATCCTCAAGGACAGTGAACAAGTGATCGCCAAGTTCACCGATTTGTATCTGAACATCAACAAGGCGAATAAAGAGCTCCAGGCATTAGCAGGACCCATATCAGAAGAGCTGGACCATACTAGGCTGCAGCATGAGACCTTTTAATGAATGTTCAACTGTTTAGTCGAAGATCTGGTTAAGTTCGGCGTTTTCGGTCACCCCAGGGCCCTCAATAAAGTCCTTTCCACTCTGGATTACCAGATGGATCAACTAGAATTTGTCCTTGAAAAGATCGATAAGGTAAAAGAAGAAGCCCTGGACACAATGCACCAAATGGAACATATCGTTCTCAACATGTCCCCAGGGTTGCTTACTCCTTTCGCCTTAAGGAAAGTTGATGAAACCATTCAGATTTTCAAGGAGATCATTTCGCAAGGGCTGGGGCCAGAGGTCACTTTTGACACGGAGTCCATCAATAACCTGTTGGCCTGTCGGGACTTCATCGGATTCCTAATAGAAGCAGAGAAAGAATATTCCAAACTCCCAGAGAAGCTCATAGATGAGTGGGAGACTTGCGAGGCGATCAACGAGCGACACAAGGATCCTTCCCAGGATCAACTAGAGCCCATGATCAGCAAGTTTATGGAATACCGTGCCCAATTTCACATCTCGTCACCCGAGCAGCAAAAGCAGGATATCCCCTTTTAGCCGCGGGACGACGACGATGAATAATCTCTCTTCTTCGACTTTCTTTTTGTAAATGTCTAAAGTATGTTGGCACAAATGATAACATCATCCATGTTGCACCATGGGATGATGTCATCCATCAAGTTGTCAAAAGTCAACATGACTTTGAGATATTTTTGTAGATATTCTGTAAATAGATGGTTGGTTCCTTTTTGCCTTCCTTCTTCTTCTTCTTCTTATAAATACTCAAATACTTGTTGTATTTGGGTGGTGGATACTTTTCAGATGAAAAATAGAAGTGAGAAGAAAAGACTTTGAACTTTTTGTAACAGAAGGAAATATTAATACAATATTTAGACTTTGTGCTGAATACATGTGTTATTTGCATTAGATCTTTCTTACGTCAGATCTATGTGTTTATTCTATTGGATCTACTCCTGTTTTATTGTCATTTATTCATCAGTATTGCTTTGTTCGTTTATGTAAGTAGGTTTGGCTCTGTTTTACTACCAATCCCAAAACATAAACCCTCTGACCTTTCTGCTTTGGAATTCTTTTCTTTTCTTTCTTCGGATCTGATCTTTCTTCATCCTCTCTTCCATTCCTTTCTTTCCGCAGTCAGAAATAACCCTACTGGGATAAAATCCCAAACCCCCGAAGGTAGAATATTGTGAGACTTGCACAGATTCCTGCTGGTAGAATAGCAGTAAACCAGTTTCACTTTGCTGACTCAAAGAGGGGCTATGCCCCGCACACTGTTGTCTCGTCTATCCATAAATCTGCCCAAGCGATAGATTTTCGTGCCAACAAAGACAAAATTAGATCAACATAAACTACTCCTTTAGTAAGGGGCTCATATTTCAGACCAAGTTTAACAACAATTTGTTTGGGAATAATTAAAGTAGAAGCTCCTGAATCAATCATAAAATCATAGACTAAGTTTTGGCCTATAATAAATGAACCATAGAAAGAAGGTGCTTAGATACTCTTTCTTTCTCAGGATTCTTTGTGATCAGGTGTGTTGGTAAGCACAACTTTAGATGGTTCTTTGGACAGTTGGCTAGAGAGGCTAAGATTAGACAAAGCTTCTTGCAAAAGATATTTTTGACCCAGAAGAGACAAAGAATCCCACATGGTCATGTTAACCTTATATTGCTTTATATGATCAAGAATATTGAAAGATGAAGTGCTAACCTTTAGTCGTGCTTTGCTAATAGCAGTTACTTTTTTCATTGGTGGTGTTAGAATTGGAATCTCTTAGTGATCTTGAACCTTTGTAGAAAGATTTTTCTGAGTGCCTTGCTGATTAGAAATGGAAACAACACTTTGTGATATTAGAGAAGGATGAGAATGGACTTTTTTAGTTGACTAATCCACTTCTATTACTCTCTTCTTAGACCTTGTGTTCTCTACCATAGAAGCCTAGAATTCACTACAAATAGCTCAAGGCGCGTTGGCACATCACTCAGCCTGAACTAAGTGCTCATTCGAAGTGTGCAAGGGTACCAAGTTCCTCTTTAGAGAAGATTGTTTAAGATGTTAGCATGATTATAAGTATATTTCATATCCATAACAGATAATCAATTAAACCACAGTGCATAAACCAGATCTAGATCTTGACCATATGAAGGAATAACTAAACAATTACTATAATCAGTTTTACCATACAAGATCCATGTTCAGTTACATCTAACACCAATATCCAACCAATAAGATCCATTATATTAAATAATGTAAAACTCATAAGCTTCATACATCATAATAATGTCACCATGAGTCATGCACGCATAACAAATTCTAACAGCATAACTCTACAATAACATCATGGACTTCCTAAACCATGAAAATCAATACATATTTATAGGGGTGGGGACTTTCCCTTCACCACCCATGCACCTTCCAAAAATAGGCTACATGATAATAATAGCCATGCACCCTTACATAAGAATACAAAAGCATATAAGTGCTAATAATAGATCTCCTATAGTTAACTCTTAGTACAGATCTTATTATTAGCTCAAAACTCTACATGGCGCTTGATCTTTCACTTATCCAAAATAGCCTTGGCATAGTCTGCAAGTCTTTTAAAAGTTGTGCTCAACACTCCATGTCCCAAAAATAGCCTTAACTGCAAAAGTGGCTAAGTCATGTTTCTCAAACTATTCTTGGGCACACCCTGTTCTTAATACTTGCTTCCTGTGCACCCTATGTCCACATACGCCCCAAACCTTATGTGCTTCCATACTTGAGTTATATTACATCCGCTCAACATTACCCCACACTAATGTCATTGTCACTCTCGAAAATGGATAGTCAAAACTTATATCTCCAGGAATAAAGAATAATGAATGAAATAATAGGTAATTACTTGAACAAAAAGAATGAAGAACTACTTGGTGCCTTGTTCTTCTATAGGCAGGATTAACTCTAGATATTCATTTTTAATCTTTGCCTCTAATGCATTCCAATCACTTAGCGCTTCACCTGTCTTATTTGGGATGTCTGTAACCATGGCTTCCAACTCATCATGAGTCATGTTTTCTTTTTCATTCTATAAAATCCTAACAATGTTAGCCATGTTAGAGACCATTCCCTCCATGTAATCCATCTTCTATGTAATGAGCTTCCCAATTTATTTCATTCTTTCCTTATGTGGATCATGGGCTTCTGTAAGCGCTTTGTGATTTTATTCTACTAGAGCAAGCCTCTCCATGCGCATGAACGTCTCATTCTTAATTGTCCTAGGACCTCAGTGTCTTCTTCAATTATTTGTGTCCTAATAATCGCATCTAGTGTTGCGCACATATTTAGAGCTTGATTTGCCTTCTTCAACTCATCCTTTAGTGCATATAATAAGGATTCATAACTCACATCTTTCCTTGCAATCATGGCCTTGGCCCTTGCTCCCTCCTCTACAACATCCTTTGGTGTTGGCATACGCATGGGCCCTTCATCGATTACCAACTTTACCAGAGTGTGTATGTAATGCATCACAGAAGGAAACTTTTCTAGAACTTGTGATTCTAGGTGTGGCCTTACCTTTAAAATTTCATCTCCAATTTCCTCTTCCATACTAACCAAAGCTTCCTCCTTTACCTCAGCCCTTTCCTTCTCTGATGTCAGGTGTTTTATCTCTTTATCCTTATCCTTGTTATCATCCATCAATGTCTAATGGTTTTCACTTTATCTATGTTTCTATGCGTAACCTCTGTAGATACCTTCACCAAAGCATTGCTCACCTACTCATCTAACATGACAGTGGGATTGAAATTCACATGCCTAATGTGGGGAGATTTCTTCATTCTATGTGAAACACATGAATCTTCACACACGTCAAAATCAGTCTCGTCCATATGTGTCTGCATAGACCAAGATAATTACTTGTGTGTGCATGTGTTCACCATTTCTACGTCCATAAGCTCCCACCCATACAAATAATTAGGCTCTGAAGTGCTTTGGAACTGCACACGTATGATTTTACTTTTATCATCCACATATCCAACTACAGTGGTCTCATAGTCTTTATCCTCCTTCTCCTTCCTGGTGCACTTACCTTTTGGAATCAGAGTGCCCAAGTCTAGTACCGGTCCTTCACCTTCTTGTGTAGTATGGGGCACGCCTGAAGGCTCACCCTTTTCTATTTCTAGACTTGTCTCCTTTAACTCCTCCTCATTCTTCTTCATTTATTCTCCTCGAGGCTCCTCTGTGTTCTCGGGCTGCACAGGATTACGGGCATGCTTTCCCCAGATTCTTCCTCCTAAAGTTTATACTTGTGCCTTTTCTTCTTTTCCAGCTCTACCTTCTGAGGTGAATTCCTAGGTGATCTCCTTAAGGGTTGTGATGTTCCCATGCCCTAAGCCCTTGTTCTTCTTATCACCCTTTTAAATTGAGGCTCCTTAGTGGTCTGATCTGCATCTATCTCCATTGTGCCCATCTCTAACACTTCATCCTCTTGTTTCTGCAATGGAGGGGTCACCTCACACTCTCTCTTCTCTCCAACCATAGGTTGTCTTCTGCCCCTATGCTCTAGGCCACCATATCTTCATGAAGTTCTTCTTCTTCTCCTTTTTCCTCTTTAATGGGAAAAACATATTCTTCCTCTAAGGTGCCCATAGTATGTTTTCCCTTGGGCAGTCCCAAGAGCTTGAATTCATTTTCCAAATACTTCATGTTTTGCAATTTAGGCTTCAAGTATATATACCATAATTGAACCCAACTTTCCAATGGCCAAACTTATAGGCTTTATGTTAATATCATCTGAAATCAACCTTTCAATATAAGCAGTCTTACTTGGATAAATGTAAGACTTCCTTAGTGTGTGGTAGTCACAATCTACCTTGTTAGCATTGAACAAAAACTAGCACACATTTGAGAACCTATGTACAGATGCTTGAAAATAGCATGTACAGTGAAGGCATATGGAAGCTTACACCAAGGGCCCCATTTTCCATCCTTCATCCTAAAGCGCCCAATACAGAAGTGTTGATACACTACAAATTGTACTTGTTTATCCAATACCAAAGGTAACTCCTTGGGTATCCTCCATTCTTCTTCAAATGTGGTGTGTAAGAGCTCATACCACATTTTAGCCCTTTGCTTAAAGGATCCACTCATTGATCCATCACAAGTATAGTTGGAAAATCTTTTTGCTAAGGACTTCTTCTCTTAAGGAAACTGCCACATATTGTCTTTTGGCCCATCGGGCACTCCAATTTCAACAAAGACTAATGACAAAAGTATAACACCAAAGATGATTTTCTCACCTTTCTGTGCTTCCTCAATAATTATCTCAGCAATGAAATTTGATAAGTTATATACAACACCTTTTGTCATCTTCTTTACAACATGGAGCCAAGCCTTGTTTACCTGAGACCAACACTCTTGATTGTTTATCTTTGTCAGGAGATGGGTTATTGCCTGAATAACTGGATACTTCTGTAATTTAGGGATGTCCATCTTGCGCCCTCCTTTAGTGTATCCAAGTGCTTTCTTTGTCTTTTCTATGGCCTCCTTATTAGTGAGGTTGCTAATTAGCTCAATACACATACTCCTTAGCCCTGTCAAACTTCCAGTCAAAGGCGTGTTGATCCTCATTCGGTGCCCAACAAAATAGAATAAGTCCTCATAGACTCTACTCATGAGCCACTGGTATAACTTTTCAGGTTTGCCAAAATAAGGGAGCTCATACAACTATAAAACTCCTACCTTGGTCAATAACTTTTCACATGCATCGTTGTAGACCGTCATGTCATCCAATGTTCTCTTCGAATTCTTCACCATGAGAAATTTCTCTAATTCCTCCTTGGTATCCATATTTCTATGGTTGTAATCACTAACCTTGTAGCGACGAACATGTGAATCAATCATAGCTTGTGAAAACACCTTTTGGCTATTGCATTTCAGAAAATCTACTCTCAGGAGCGTCTTCGACTTCAATCTCAACTTCCTTTTTCTTCATTCCCCTTCTACCAACTCCAGGTTCTCTTTTGGGTGCCATATCAACTAAAAATTCATATTCTTTTACCTGTTCCAATCAACTCTACGTGCCCTAGCTCAAAACCACATGCCCTAGCTTGAAACCAAACCCTAACTGTCAATCTTCTTCCCCGCACACCTCTGCTTTGCTCAAACACTTTGCCAAATGGAGCACAAGACTATCCCATGCATAAATCTAACAAAATACAACTAGTTCATAGCTCTTTGCACTTCACAATTGTCTTGCTAGCTCACTCACCTTTAAATCACTTGAAAAATATTATACGCAAAGGTAAAAATGATTTCGTACATCACATCCTTATATAGATTTTCAAAAAGTTATCACATTTATTGCTCTCCACCTACCACCATCCCCAACATTAATTCATCATTTCGGTAACTTTTCTGTGCTGCTCATTTCCATGCCACAGTCATAACCTTCTAGTGTGCCTTCTACTTTTTGGCCACAAACCTCCTTCCACATGCCCTCATGTGCCAAAGTACTTCGCCACTACACCTTCTTCTAAGTAGTTTCCACTGCTATAGCCTACCTCGCATTACATTATGCGTCCATCCATAAGTGGTCTTCATTCAGGAGCAATATTTTTCTATCTACATCTTTCCTTAAATCACCCATAAAAAAGTTTCTTTATGCATACCCATCTTCAAATGAAAATCAAACTTGGTAATGAACCATGTATATAAACCACCCCACACTAAGGGTATGTGCAGTCCTCTATGCATGAAAACACTTACATAGTAATCAGCTTCTGGCATGCAAGTGCACTTATTACACAAAACACTGAACTAAATTGACAAAGCATAGCAACAATGAAAGGAAACACATATAAAGGGAATGCATTAAGGAAATCTAATCTAAGTGGCAATATTGCCTTATTACAAACACCAAGAAGACTTATTTATAGTAGGGCTTCAGCCTACTCCCGTTGAAGTAACTGAGAAACTGTGTTCCATCTAGTGCCTCTAACTGGAAAGTGCCTGAATCAAGTATATAAGTTATAACATACGGTCCCAACCAATGCACCTTAAGCTTTCTCAGGTGGTGCAAAAACTTTGAATCATATAGAAGTACCATTTTCCCAACCTCAAGCTTCTTATCCTTGATGTACCTATCATGTCATGCCTTATGCCTAGATTTTTCTTACTTCTGACTCCATCGTGTTATGGCGCATCTCTCATCTAGTCACATGAGTTTGTCAATATGTTCTTCAAGTGCTTGCTCATCAGCTAAACCTCCTACGTGCGCAATACGCAAAGAAGGTAACATGAATTGCATGGGTAGAACTCCCTCTATGCCAAACACCAAATGAAAGGGTGTTGTTTTATTTAACCTCTTGTAGGTTATCCTATATGCCTAAAACACAACAGAGACTTTATCATCCCAATCTCTCCTTCCAACATCACAAATTTTTGTCAAGGTATGGCTCAATATCTTGTTGAAGGCCTCAGCAGTTCCATTTTCTTGAGGATGATAGGGTGTTGTTCTATGGTGTGTAACCATAAATTCATCCAAGAATATCTTGATGGTCTCTTTAAGGAAATCAGTACCCCTATCACTTGTTAAACTTAAAGGACATCCATACCTGCTGATAATATTTTCCCATAGAAACCTTGTTGTTGTAGCTGTTGTGCAATCCTTTTTAGGCATCACTTTTTCCCACCTTGTAAGATAATTTGTACAAGTTATAATATAGTGTGATCATGTCCTGCACGTTGCTAGGGGGATAGGACCCACAAAGTTCAATTTCCCACTTCTCAAAAGGTTCTGTGCTAGCAATAGGCCTCAAAGGCATCTCATCTCTATGCCCAGGCTTTCCAAGGTGTTGACAATGGTCACATGCCTTGCAATACTCTTTGCAATCCTTTTATAATGTTTCCCACCATAGACCACCTAATAGAATCTTGTGCATGGTGGCATCTCCCGCATAGTGTCCTCCTGCAATGCCACCATGATACCTTCCATAATTACTTCATGCTCATGCTCAAGTACACACCAGCGCAAAACTTCATCACAACATAACTTGTATAAGTCACCACTGATCAACATGTAAGGCGCGGTATAAATGGCAAGTTGTTTCTTCTCCAAAGCCTTCATTCCCTCAGGCGCCACACCTATGAGTAAAAAGACAAAAATATCCTCTAAATCTAAGGGCACACAATTTAATCTGAATAGTTTTACATCTAGCATTGTGTCCTCAATGCTTTACGCGTCCTCTCCTGATTGAATCCTTGATAAATGGTCTGGACCACAATTACTCTTACTTGGCTTAACAACAACTATAAAGTTAAACTCTTGAAACAATAGAACCCAACGGCATATGAGCCCTTGTAAAACAGGCTTGTTAATTAAGTACTTCAATGCCATATGGTATGTATAAAATATAAATGGTGTAGCAAGCAAATACTGTCAAAACTTATGGAGCACATAGATCATATACAATGCCTCGCGCTCTGTAGTTGTGTAATTCTATTCTGCTAGAGTTAACTTCCTATTAGTGAAGAAAATAGGATGATCAACAATCCCCTCTCTAGGATGGGCTAATACCACACCTATGGCCATGCCAGAGGCATCTACATGAACGTGAAAAGGTTTGGACCATGAAGGAAAGCACAAAATAGGTGTTGTAGTAAGCCTTTCTTTCAGAGTCTCAAACGCATTGTTGTGCCTCACCCCAATAGAACTTGCCTTTTCCTTTCAATAATTCCTCTAAGGGTGCGCGGCTATCTTAGCATAACCTTTGATAAACTTCCTATAATATCCTATGTGCCCCAAGAATCCATGTGCACCTCGCTTTGGCTAGCAGGTTCCTCTAAGCCCAAAATCATAGCAACCTTAGCAGGATCCACTAGCAAGCCCTCCTTACAGATGATGTGTCCCAGACAAATTCCAAAGGGTGTGGAAAACACACTTCTTAATATTTAAAGAGATGCTCAACTACCAGCACCTCTCAAACATCAGCCTCAAATTATCATAGTGATCCTTCACAAGCCCATAGACTATCCAATCATCTAGATATACCTACAAGAACTTGTGAATAAAATCCTGAAATGCTTGTACCACTATGCGTGAAAATACTGCAGGCACATTCTTTAATCCAAAGGGCATAACCATGTATGCAAAAATTCCCCATTTGGTGGTGAAATTTATCTTCTCCTGATCCTCTTTTGCTATCCTTACCTGATGATACCCTGAAAATTCATCAATGAAGGAGTAGATCTTGTGTCCTACAACACCTTCAAGAATTTCTTCAGTAAACGGTGTGGGAAAGGGATCAATTACACATGCAACATTTAGCTCCCTATAATCCACACAAATTATAATTCTTCCATCCTTCTTAATACTGATCACCATAGGGCTCACCCATTCTAACTCCTCGATGGGCACAATGATCCCAGAAATTAACATTTTGTCAATTTCTTCTTTCACCTTAACACACAAGTTTGGATTCATCCTGTAAGGCCTCTTCTAAACTAGGCGCGCACCTTCCTTCAGCTTGATTCTCATTTCACCCAAAGATTCATGTACTCCTTTCAATTCATGATAGCCTCTAGGATCCTAGAAGTCACACAGTAGCTCAATTATCTTAGCAACTTCAGAGTTAGACCAATAATCTCCAATGATGGCCTCCTTAGGTTCAACATTTGTTCCAATGTTTACTTTCTTGGTCTTCATAGGCACATGGTATGCACGTGCCTTCTCATCTACACTGTCCAAGACCTCGTGTGTACCCTATGTGTGCTCAATATCTAGGTTCTCCACCTCTTCATCATCAACTATGTAGACCATCTTACCCTTTTCTCTTTCTAGGTAGGTGTGCCCAAGTTGTTCTGCATTTGTCTCTTCCTCTTCAAAAAGAACCCCCAGGTCTGACTCACCTAACAATTCTTGAAGTAGCTCCTCAGCCTTTGCACTATCTCCCATAATTAAGTGCTTCATAACCTATAATGCCTCATTCACAAGAGGTTTAGTGGAAAAATAGTCAAAGGTCTGAATCATACTTGTAATAAGTTGTTGTCAATTTCTAGTCTCTCTATTCAACTCTGCATAGATATACCATGCACCTGTAGCCTCGCAAGGTGAAATAAAGCTTGTGCACCCACAATGAAGGTGGTAAAGCTTCCTACCCCTCTATCTAGAGTCTCTCACACTACTGAACGTGGTGTTGAACAGGATCATTACCATGAAATGCACAGATCTGAGTAGGTGCATTGCTCCTTAAAAATATAGCAGATAAAGCAATCCTCACTTCTCTCCACTCCAAAAGATTATCCCTGTGAACCATCCACCAGTACGTGATCATCCCACACAGAGTATAAACTAGCATATTCCTTCTTTCCACCTGAAATTCCCATTGAACTTCCATAGCAAGTAGGAATACTTTTGGATTCTCTTCACCAATGTACCTTGGTACCTAGCTGCTGCCCAAACGCCTGACACTGCACAGCCTACTTACACGCATAACTACACTTCTTCTCTCACACCTAATCATTTCATAAGTGTTATGTGCCCAGTTGTCACATGCAACACTTGTAGTATCACTCATGGACTATGCATCATCCCATTGGAGAACTCCTTCCTTTGATGGCTCAAGAGCTTCTGGATCTCGAATGGTGTGCACATAAATTTTGTTCAAGTCTTCTTCACTTAAGGGCTCTACATAAGGTGCATATTTCCCATCTGTCAAGGGGATAATAACTCGTTCCTCCTTGTTTTCAAAACTTATATACCCCTTATTGAAGTGTAGATCAACATTGTTTGCATAACACCAAGGGCGCCCAAGCAATTCTAGAAAACTATCTACCTCTGCAAGTGCCAAGACCTCAAAGTCCCCAATAAACTTGCCCCCCTGTATAGTAATTGATGCATCTTTCAAAATCCCAATTGGCATGGCCTTGGTTCGGTTTTCCATAAAAAACACATTAGAAGATGGTTGTAATAGTGGTCTGCCCATCTAAACCCACTCATCCAAAGTGAGCACATTCACTTCCATGCCTGTGTCAATCAAGATATTACTCAAAAGCCAACCATCAACAACAACATTCAGAGTGATCTCCTTGTCATAATCCAGGCTATGAGGGGGAAGGTTAGCATGTAAAATATTCCTTTCATGCTCAATCCCAACATGCAAAGTGTTTCCCTTTAACCAATTCCCCAATAAAGGAATAATGTTTTCTTGGCACAACATCTTGCAAAACTCCTTTAAATCATCAAAATATGTCTGATGGAGCTCATTTGTTTTCTTTTGTTCCAGGTTCCATGACTACTCTTTCAAATAATGTATCTCACCCTATAAATTCTGAATTACCTCCATGGTTTCTTGATAAACCTCTTTCTGATGCATATGGTCTGGATACTTTGCATGTAGCTCCTCCTCTTTAGTAATAACAGGTTTTGATTTCAGAACTTCTCTGGTGTGCACGCAGCCTCAATGCGTGTAGTAATCTTCACATGCACCAACTCAGGATTCTAGCACTAACTTCAACATCCACTGATCTTCTACTGCACGTTGTACTCTAACCATTCCCGCACCCTTGTTCTCTTGTTCATGCTTTTTACTCAAATGTTCATACAAGTTCGAGCACTCTTCATAGCTATGATTCTTTTTGTAGAAAGAACAAACAATTTTTTGTGGACACTTACACCTGTAATGATCAGGAGATCCACATGTATAACAAGTTCCTCAAGGGAAATCACTTCTTCCACCACTGTGACCTCAGCCTCTGAATATTCCTGGTAACCTCAACCTCTACCATGGCCTCCATCAGAGTGCCCTTCATTATGATCATGGTTATGATGCTCACCTTTCTCCTTAGAATTATTTGCAACACCAGTCTATCGTACGCCAATATCAATGGCATCATGAATCTGATCAATCAACCTACAATATTCAGTATCATGAGTGGAAGCCCTGCAAATCTAGCAGTAATATGACACATTCTTTCTTATCACTCATTGTAACAATGGGCACCAAATTGAACTGTGGTCCAAGTGATAGATCTCACAATCTAACAACAAGGAGCACACCGATTTACGAGGGTACAACTATCCTTAGTATGCCCCTCTACTTCACAATCTATACACCAAATTCCACTGTGTGTCTCATGTGCCAAATTAGCAAATAATTTCTCCAACTGTTTAGCCATGGATGTAATCTAAGCTTCCAAAAATGGACTCACTCCTATGTCTACACTTCCTACCACCTCAACGCATAGAGCTAATTCAAGCACTCACAGGATCTGTATAAGTCTTATGCAAAAGAGACCTCCTAAAAGGTGTGATCAGTCCTCTAACAAACCACTATGCATGTTGGCTCACATGTATGTCATAAAATAACTTAGAAAAAAGGGTTTTGAACCAAGCATCATACTCCCAAACACTTCTCAGTAGTGCCCTGCTTAATATGTTTCAACATTGATGCTCTTCTACTTAAACTCGGGGATATAAAATTCTTTCAAGAAAGCATCCCGCAGCGCAGTATAATCTACACAATTCTGGTCAGGGTCAAACTTTTTATACTAACTATGCACACCCCTATAATGTAGTTACAAACTATGACTCACCTTGCACTCTGGAGTAGTGATCCCCTTCACATGCCATATTATCTCACACATATGCACATGTACTTGGATGCATCTTCAATGCCTCTATATTCTCAAAGAAAAAGGGATATCTCCATATAAATCTGTTGGGGTTGGTGTAGACCTTCCCCACCAGATCCAGTACCTATGTTTCCTCTAGTGTTTCCTTCACCTCCAGAGCTACCATATCTGCTAGCACCCAAGCCACTTGACCCTCATGATTCTCCTCTTTATGTAGGAAATGGACCAGAGGATGCATTACCTTGTGTTCCAATGATTGTGCTAAACTGGAATGCCCATAGTCTCCAAAATTATACTACTTCCAAACGTTATTCCAAAGTTCTACGTGCCCACATTCTGTGTCAATGACGCACCATAAAATATACCTCCAACTGGTCCTCTAAATAAAATAGATAATGACTACACCATAGATGAATAACCTCCTTGATTAACTCATGAACTTAACTACAAATTGACTCTATCTACTACAAATCTACTTCTCACACTAGCTTACTTACTCTTAACTACTGTAAAAATTTTAAAACTAAATGCAAATGTTAGGTTGCTTCATAGGTTCAGATATGTTCCCACGGACCACAATATTTCATCCGACGTACCCTCATCTAAATCTGAGGATGGTTCTCTATCACGATTTCCCAAATGGGGGAGTTCTAGATGCTCTGGCTCTACATCCTTTACATGAGCTCCAAATCCTTCATGAGTCATCTCCCTCTGCAACACCATTCTTTTTGTGATCTCTCATTTCTTCATCAGATCCCTCTCATGCTCTTCATTAAACTTAAGTATCCTTTCTTCTCTCTATCTCTTTGCCACTAGGTGTGTCATCTTTACCAAACCTACTCCTGCCTCCATGCATGACATGCGGTTTAGCTAGCCATAGGGTTTTCTTTGAAATCTAGGGTCATAATCAAGATGTTGATTGCCAAAGGAATACTGTGCACGTAAGATTCTTTGGGCTGGCGCAAAAATTGGAACTTAGCAACTTATGGGAAAGAGTAAGTGGAAACTGTGTACTCAAGAATTTAGCTGTTCAAATCACCATGGGACTAAACATCCACATAGCACATCCAAATCAGATCTGCATCATATAAGACCTGGAATTCTTTCTATGTCCAAACAAGCATGTGAAACCTCCAATAACTCTTAGACATGTAAGCAACCATCCATTCATATAGCTCTATAGGGAAGATGGAAAATAAAGTCTCGTAAAGCTCATCATCCAGATTTTTTTCAACTCATGTGAGTGCATTAAATTTAGGCCCCATGTTAAATCTATGAGCATAATCTTCTTCTAGATCATCTAACATCTCTTCAATACTAGCCAAGGTCAATCGGTACGTCTTCATCATACAACATCCTGAAAAATAGAAGAGAAAGAGATCCCGGCAATGGAACGAATGACGTAGCCTAGAATTCACTACAAATAGACCAAGGCACGCTGGTACATCACTCAACCTGAACTAAGTGGTCACCCAAGCGCGCAAGGATACCAGGTCCCTCTTAGTGAAACCTTTATAAGATGTTAGCATGATTACAAGTATATTTTAGGTCGATAATGGATAATCAAGTAAACCACAGTGCGTAAACCAGATCTAGATCTAAAAGATGTGAAGGAATAACTAAACAATTACCATAATCAATTTTACCATAAAAGATCCATGTTCAGTTACATCTATCACCAATATCCAACTAATGAGATCCATTATATTAAATACTACAAAACACATAATCTTCATACATCATAATAATGTCACCATGAGTCATGCATGCGTACAAACCAACAACATAACTCTACAAAACATTGAGTTTTCTAAACCATGAAAATAAATACATATTTATAGGGATGGGGAATTTCCCTTCACCACCCATGCACCTTCAAAAAATAGGATAAATGATAATAATACCCATGCACCTTTACATAATAAATACAAAAGCATGCAAGTGCTAATAATATATCTCATACAGTTAACTCTTAGTATAGATCCTATTATTAGCTCAAAACTCTTCATGGTGCTCAATCTTCTGCTTATCCAAAATAGCCTTGGCATAGTCTTTGATTATGAGCTAAATTGTAAGAATAACACCACTCATAATCTTGTATGAGATTGTTTTGGATATGTACTATTATCCAAAATAACTCCCCTAGTTATTTAAACAACTTATTGATGAAGCCAGAATATGCACGTTAAATGTACAATAAATGATCTCATCTTACTCTCCTTTTCATTAAGTTTGACTGCATTTTGTGACTTTTGTTTGATCTAATATGAGTTAGGATGTAATTGTCCATATTTTTTGATTATGAATCTAAAGTTTAAAAGATCTGTAATTCCTAACAAAATGTTGCGAAAAATCAGTTTTGTAATAAAGCAGGTCGTAATCAGGCAGAAGAACAAAGTATGAAGCGGTCAACATGTTTTTGAAAGCATTTGTTTCAATACAACTTAGTTCCGGAACTTCCAAGATAGTTCCAAAACTCCATTACACAGTCACAAGCTTTATCACCTAGTTCTGAAACTTTTATACTTAGTCATGAAACTATAGCATTTAGGTCCGGAATTATCAGAATTCATTCTGGAACTCCTGCAGATAGCTCTGGAACTTTCTTAGTTATACCTGAAATGATTTCCTTTAGTTCTAGAACTCTTCTAAAGTTTCGTAATTGATAAGAATCTATTCCAAACGGCCAGTGATTTGTCAAATCAATGATACTATCAATTAGGAGAAGATTAGAAGACTTCCGACTCTCCATACTTACATATCCATGATAATTATCACATAGTTGTACGTCCAGCCATGTTCCAATTCAACATCTATTATGGGCATGATTCAGTTTCATCATATTACTGGAATAGTTACTGCCATAAATGCACCCATGGAAGAAGTATATGTGTGTGTGTGTGTGTGTGTGTGTGTGTGTGTGTGTGTGTGTGTGTGTGTGTGTGTGTGTCATACAGACCTACAAATAGATTATATATAGGAATATAGATATAGAACATAAAGATATATATAGATTGATATACATAGATCTAACACGTTTTTGTAATGCAGAACATTTTATCAATAAAATAGCCATTTCTGTTTTGAGAGAAAATTAAGGTGTCCAATCCTATTTCAAGGTGGAGCAAGGGCCCACTCCTCCAAGAACCAGGATCCTCATTTTTGTTGGTATTTATATTTTTAGAGAAAATAGTTTAGATCTATTAATTTTATATCACTTTCAAATTCCTTAAGTTAAAATATGTTGTAGAACTTGTCCCTGCAGGTGTTCTAGATTAAGTTCTTATTTCTTTGCAATCATTTTCAAGCATTCTCAATTGTGTGTTTATTTCCGTGTGTTTATTTCCAGCAATTCCTTTCTGCAAAGTGTGTTTACTTCCAAGGAAAAGTGTGTTTATTTCCAGCAATTCATTTCTGTAAAGTGTGTTTACCTCCAACATGTTTTCATAGTTTGATTCCAATAAGGTTTTTAACCAAGAAAGTCCTTAAGACATTGAAAAGATCCCCCATAAAATACAAAATACCTACAATCAATTACTAGATCGCTAAGATTCTTCTTGTTGCATATAGCTTTAGAAACACCCCTGGTTTGAATATGACATCAACATAAAGTTTATTAAATGAAGGGAATAACAACACCCATCATTTTTGGCACCGTTTCTGGGGACCCACTAGTTATAATTTTCTAATTAGGTGTCAACAAGAGCAACAATCATACATTTAGTAATTGAAGAAATCTTCCCTAAGCTATCACAAAATTTATGAGTAGACCAAGAGACTCCAAGGGTAGATTTCTCCCAAAAATATTTGAAAAAGAATTAACATCATCCTCTAGTTTAAATAAGGAATTTGACCAAGAATTAGAGGCACCATTATCCCCTGTAAGACAAGAGCAGAATTTCCACCTTTGGAATTCTTGATTCAGTAACCAGAAGGAAGTAGAACTTTTAGGAGAAGGATTATTTCTCAAGATCCATTTAGGGTAAGTTTTTATTCTCAATTGAGTAGTCAACCTCCTACTCTTAATTTTTCACCTTCCCCAAAGCATATCACATACCACATTGATTTGGAGAGAAGTTTAGAAAATACTTCAAAAATGGCATAAGAAGCTGAAAGGGAACCTGATAGGACCTTTACTTATCTAATTCAATTGGATGATGATGATACACTAATGAAAAATATTTCACCTGCACATTTACCCACATTTAGAGGGATGTCATCTGAAGACCCTGACCAATTTCTATTTGAGTTTAAGGTACTATGTTAAGACCTATGACTACAAAACAGATAATCAAAAACTCAAGTTGTTTCCATCCACTCTGAAGGATGCAGCAATGAGGTGGTTCATGGGATTAACATCCAACTCTATTACCACTTGGGCACAAATGGAAACTACCTTCCTAGACAAATATCAAGATTATTGTAGAGGGAGAAATAGGAAGGAAGAGTTTTTCAAAATCAAGCAGGAGGATGAGAATATAGAAGATTATTTGGACAGATTCCTCTTTGTAAGTAAAAGGTGTGGATTTGTACTTCAAGAAGAGTTAAGTAAAACCATTTTTCTTAAAGGTTTGGAAGATGAATCTAGGGAAGCTCTTAACTTGATAGGAGGTGGAAACATTGATCAATTAAGGATGAATGAAATTAAAGACATTTGTAGAAGCTATTCCAGAACAAGGGGTGGACCTAGGAAGGGAAAATCAGTGAAAAGTTTGAATCTAGATATGAACAAACTAATGGATGAATTAGAAAACTTTAAAATAGAAATTTTAGTTCAATTAACCTCTACTATGGATGGATTACAAGCTAAAGAAAATGCCAAAACTGAACCATTAGCCATGTATTTTCCTAGATGTAGGAAGAAGCATGCAATAAGGGAATGTCCTTTGGATAAAACAGAAGTATGTCTTATCTGTGAATCTAAAGAACATGATATTCACGCTTGTTCTCTTCTTCCATTCCTAAAGAATCAACTCAAACAAACCAGCACATTAGAAGAAGTAAACTTTTGTCCAGAGACAACCTATCTAAGGACATTTCATGCCAAGGTCATCTCCTAACCCTTGGATGATGCCATGGGCTGCTCAAACAGTACCACAAAGTTGGGGACAACCACCTTGGGCCCCTCAGCCAACTTGGAATCCCTAGGATTGGGCAGGACAATCTTGGTATGCTCAAGGACACCAACAACCATGGACTGGTCAAAATAACCAGTATGCTTGGTCACAACCTAGATGGAGCCCTAATAACTATGCTCAAGGGAAAACATATCCTAATCAGAATCAACAAGCCATAATGGGTGCCCCAGCACAAAATTCACAAACTGAAAATGTATTCCAAACGCAAATACCAGCACAGCTAGTAGCAAACCCAAGAAACAAACAAACAACTCCTGTCTATGAAACAGAACCAGAAAAATCAGTTGATCTTAATGCCATGGATTGTAAGGATATTCACACTAGATCTGGAAAAATAGTTGGCAGTCCACCTGTTATCATCACTGAAATGATAGAAGAAACTGAAACCCCTAGTCTGGTTGCCCCCAAGAAAGATGAAAAAGAAAGAGATAAGGAACCAGAAGGAAACTCTACTGAAACTCCATTTCCAGAGAGGTTTAAAGAAGCTATAGAAATCAAGGAATCTGAATTGGTGCAGGAACTAAGGAGACTGAATATTGAAATACCACTATTACAAGTAATTAAGGACATTCCAGAATTGAACAAATTAATCAAAATGCTATGTTTGAAAAGGCCTGGAAGAAAGAAGCAGTACCCCAGGACTATTAAGGTAGATGGGAAACTTACTGATTTATTAGAAGGAAAGCTCCTACTTCCCAAATATGGAGATCCTGGAAGCCCTGTTATTTCTGTCTCTATAGGGAATAAAGATATACATAACGTTTTGGTTGATTTGGGAGCAACTATAAATGTAATGACAGTGGACACTCTAAAAACATTACCATTAACAGGTATACAACCTACTAACACCATATTGCAGATGGCATACCAGTTTGTAGCAAAACCAGAAGGAGTTATTGAAGATGTGGTGGTTATGGTGGAGTCATGGGAATATCCAATTGACTTCCTTATATTGCAGCCAAAAGGTAAAACATTGGGTTATCCCATTATTTTGGGCAGACCATGGTTAGCTACAGTTGTTGCCTTAATTGATTACAGGTCAGGTGATATGACTATTTCAAATGGTAAGAATTCTAAGAAAATTTCATTATATCCCTCTGCATGACCTTTTAGTGATAATCAAGAGCAATTATGGGTTGATAATCCTGATATTAATGAGAAAAAAATTTCTTCGTTGCCATGATCACATTGCAGGATCACGTACAAGAAATAGAAGATATGATTAACCCACCATTGAATGCACACCAATTGTCCTTGGAGCCAGTCGGGAATAGTTCTGGAACCTACAAAATTAGTTCTGGAACCTAAAGAATCTATTCCAGAACCATCACAGTTAGTTCCGGAACCATCACAGTTAGTTCCAGAACCATCACAATTAGTTCCGGAACCACACCAACAGCAATTCCCTGCAAATGAAGATAATTTCACTCTAGAGGAATGAGATTTATCTTGGGGAGAGGAAGAATCTGTAGCTTCAGCTTCACATATATCAGGAGATGATGAAGAATTTCTAGAAAGCAGCAGTGATGAAGAGTTCAACCTACAACAAGATAAGTATCATAATTCTTCTTACTATCCTTTGTCCAGCATTCTGTCTCAAGGAACTTTTGGAGATGTTGCTACATATCATATGTTGTTTCCACATGCATGTCCACTAAATACTTTAATGGAACCCTTTCAACAAATCAGTTCATCATACACTGGAACCAAACATGTTGAGATTCAACCGGGTAAAATTTTGAATATTAATAGCTGGTTGAAGAACGATGAAGAAGCTAAACTGTTTGATGTTTTGAAAGATCATACTAAAGATTTTGCTTGGGATTACAAAGATATGAAAGGAATCCACCCAAGTATCTGCACTCATCACATCTATACTGAAAACATTAGACCAGTTAGGTAACCTTAGAGAAGGATTAATCCAACCTTAAGGGATATAGTCAAACAAGAAATTGAAAAACTATTACAAGTAGGTTTTATCTACCATATCTCAGATAGCCAGTGGGTGTCTCCTCTTGTAATTATACCTAAAAAGAAAAGAAAATGGAGAATTTGTGTTGACTATAGGGAACTGAAAAAAGCCACACTGAGAGATTATTTTCCCTTACCATTCATAGATCAAGTCTTAGACAACCTTTCAGGTAAACAGTACTTTTCCTTCTTGGATGGCTTTAGTGGATATAATCAAATCAGAGTTGCTACTGAAGATCAAGATAAAACTACATTTACATGTCCATGGGGTACCTTTTCCTACAGGGTATTACCATTTGGACTATGTAATGCTCCAACAACCTTTCAAAGAGCTGTATTAGCAATTTTTACAGACCTAACAAATGACTGTGTAGAGGTATACATGGATGACTTTACTGTGCATGGAGATACATTTGATGATGCCTTGAAAAATTTGGACAGAGTATTGACAAGATGTGAGCAACACCACTTGTCTCTTAGCCATGAAAAATTTTTGATGATGGTTGATGAAGGGATTGTATTAGGACACCATATTTCAAAAAGAGGAATTCAGGTTGATCAAAACAAAATCAAAATTATTTCAGACTTACCTATTCCTCAGACCCCCACTGATATCAAGTCATTTTTAGGACATGCTGGGTACTATAGACGCTTTATCAAGGATTTTAGTAAAATTTCTGCCCCCATGTTTAATTTTCTTACCAAGGACTGTGAATTTCTTTGGGATGAAAAGTGTCAACATGCTTTTGAAGAAATTAAAGAGAAATTAATAATTTCCCCAATATTGAGAGGACCTAATTGGGAGAAACCTTTTCATATCCAAACAGATGCCTCAAATAATTCCATTGGTGCAGTTTTGGGACAGAAAGATGAAGAAGGGAAAATGTATGCTATCTATTACCTTAGCAAAAATCTTACTCCCACTGAAAGAAATTACACCACCACTGAAAAATAATTTCTTGTTGTGATCTATGCAATTAATAAGTTTAGACATTACATTACAGGGTACAAAATATTTGTACATACAGATCACTCAGCAATTAAATATTTAATGAACAAACCAGTGGTTGGAGGTAGAATAATTAGATGGTTATTTCTTTTACAAGAATTTGATATTACCATTGTGGACAATCCAGGTAAATCTAATGTGGTAGCTGATTTCTTGTCAAGACTAACCACTACAGGGGAGCAAGATCCAGTCAAGGACAACTTTCTAGATGAACAATTGTTTGTTATTTCAGCTGATACACCATGGTTTGCTGATATGGAAAATTATCTTGCAACAGGGAAGTTTCCTCCTTCTTTCACCAAGAAACAAATAAAGAAGTTAATCAAAACCAGTGCACAATTCAAATGGTTAAATGGAATGCTATTTAAATGTGGTCCTGATTTGGTTTTACGCAGGTGTGTAAGAGAAGATGAAATATTTGACATCCTCCGGCATGTCATGATGAACCAAGTGGAGGACACTATTCAGTGAAAATAACAGCTCACAAGATACTTGGCACTGGTTATTATTGGCCATCTCTGTACAAAGATGTGAAGAAATATATCAGGCGGTGTGATCCTTGTCAAAGGATGGGACAACCAACCTTTACCAATGAAATGCCTCTGCAACCTCAAGTAGTGATTGAACCATTTGAGAGATGGGGGTTGGATTTTGTTGGTCCCTTTAGTCCTTCTTCACAAGGGAAGGAACATATTCTTGTGTGTACTGATTATGTGACAAAGTGGGCAGAAGTGCAGGCTTTAACAAATGCCACTGAAGAAGTAGTTGTTGATTTCCTTTGGCACAAAATTATGGTAAAGTTTGGAGCACCAAGGAGCATAGTTTCAGACCAGGGACCACAATTTATGTCTAATATGATCCAGGCTTTCACAATGTATTATCAGATCAATCATAGGAAGTCATCTCCCTATCACCCACAATCAAATGGACAAGCTGAAGTAACGAACAGAGAATTGGAAAACATCCTTACCAAAACAGTTGAAGCAGGAAGAAGAGATTGGGTAAAGAGACTACCTGAAGCTATCTGGGCTTACAATACAACTTGGAAAACTACAACAGGGTTTTCACCATATGAGTTAGTCTATGGGAAAAATCCCTTGTTGCCTATTGAGTTTGAACTACAGACATTGAGGACAATAGTTAAGGTGGGTATTGAGTTGGATGTAACTCAAAAGGAGAGAATCCTTCAACTCAATGAGTTGGATGAATTGAGGATGGAAGCACTTCAACAGATAGAAATAATCCAAGATCAAAGGAAGCAATGGCATGATACACATATCAAGAAAAGACAATTCAAAGTAGGAGACTGGGCATTGCTGTTTGATTCTAAGTACCAACAATTCAAAGGAAAATTGAGAACCAGATGGTTGGGACCCTATCAGATTGAGAAAATATTTGACAATGGTTCTATTCAATTACTTCCCATTGATGGCAATAGAGGAACACTTTTGGTCAATGGTCATAGGCTAAAATTTTACAGGAAGCCTCCTACTAAGGATGAATTCTTGAGGCAGATTGAAGCAGATAAAGAATTTGATCATATGGAAGAACCCAGTTCTTCCAAAATGATCAAATAATCAGATGGATAGATCTAGAATAAAGGGAAGAGAATGAAAACCAGTAAATGGCATTCTCTTCCCCCAAAAAAAATTAAAAAAAGAAAAAAAATAAGGGAAGAGAGTGAAAACCAGTAAATGGCATTCTCTTCCCAAAAAAAAATTCTCTCAGAGATCAATTGAAAACCAGCAATGGCGGTTGATCTTCTCAAATAAATGGCTTATTCAAAATAAAAAAATTCTTTGGAATTCCATCTATTTTTCTAACCGTTTTCCTTTTGTTTCACTTTTTAGGAATGATGAGTCATCATGATGGAGGGATTACATCATCAAAGATGGTAATTATGTCTTTAACTTATTAAAGGTTAGATTAAAAGTTTGCATGTGTGATTAGATTTGATTTAAAAGTTGATATGATGAGTCATCTATTGTACATCATGATTAAAAGTGAGTAATCATGAGAAAGATATTGATGGAATAAATTGGTGGCATAGTTATAATGAGTTATCATTAGTGTGGAATCAACAAAGTGAAAACTAGTTGCAGAGAAACTTCAAGGAAGAAGCAGCGAATTAGGTTTGCATTCCGCAGCTACAACACAAAAGTTCCGCAGCTAAGTACAGTAATTCCACAGCTAAATTCGTCAGTTCCACATCTAAGTGAAGAGTTCTTCAACCAACCCGCACAAGATTAAAGAAGAACGAATTTGAATCACCTCTGTATCATGGGGATTAAAAAGAAGTTGGAACCAGAGGATGATACCCAGCTCATTGCAGATGAAGAAGTGACAGCTATCTTTCATCAAGAAGGATGGATGGAATTTCTGAGAAAGTTCCCCAAGTATAACGATGAATTGGTAAGAGAATTCGTTATAAATTTAGAGCAATCCAGGACAAAGGTTAGAAATGTTTTCATTCCTTTTTCTGTGAATACAATAAGTAATATATCTGGAGTGCCAATTGTGCATGTCCCAAACCCTGTCAGAGGGACATTAAAAGACCTGGTTGAAACCCTGCTGAAAAAGGGGGAAGCTGAACCCCAATATATTTACAACACGAAGAAAATCATAAAAGGGTCAGAAGGGCCAGCTTTCCCAAACCCTTTGACAGAGTGGCATTTTGGATAGTCAAGTATTTAACCTGTGATGGTCAATTCGGGTCAGTAGGAAGAGAAGTTCTGAAGATCCTCATATACCTTAGATATGGAGCTACAAAACCAGAATATATAGTAAACCTTCTAGGGTTTCTTTTTTATTCCATCCATACAATGGCCCAGAGGTATTCCTGGGGTGTGGGAACAATCAGACATCATGGGTTAGTGCATTTAGTGTGCCAGACACCATTTTCTTTCAAAGAAAAATGGAGAAGAAATGTGGGAGAAATTTCTTAGCAAGTTTAAGCAAAGCCTTGATATTCTCAGGAGAGTGATATCAACTCCTTCTGCTCCTGCAAGTAATTTGGAAATTAATGCCACTATAGAGGAAAATAAAGAACTAGGTGGAGAGGAAATACCAAAAAGAAGAAGATATGGAAGAAGGACTAAAACTGCAGAACCTACTGTGCCTTCTAAAGAAATTTCTTCCTCTGCAGTAGCTACAGGAGAGCTAATATCTATCTCTGACAGTGACAGTTCACCTAGGCAAGAGCAAGAGGTGAAAATCAGAAGAAGCTCTAGGAGGAGACCCATTTCTATACATTTTGAGGCCCCTTAAAGAAGGATAAATCATAAAATGTATAGATAAATTCTAGAGGAGATGGAAGATCAAGAAGTGCTGGAAAAGGAAGCCATTGATATTTTGGGCAGCATGGCCATGACTCCTCCTAGACCAAGCCAAACAGAGATAGAAAAAGAAGATGAGATATTTGAGGAACAAGTTTTCCAAGAGATGGGTGAATCAGCAGCACCATCACATGAAGAAGATGAATTGGCATCTTGGAAATGGAAAGGGAAATCCCCTATGGTAGAAGAAGAATGCTTAACCCCCAAGGAACTTTCAGAGAAAGAAGAGAAACAACAAGTTAAACAGGCTTTGTTTTTGTCTAGAGCAGAACTCATTATTAGAGAAAAGGATGAGGAGTTGAATTTTCTCAAACTTAAATTGGAACAGAGAGAAATGGTCATTGGGGAATTAACAACTCAGCTCACTGACAAGACTGAGGAATTGACAAGAGTTAAACAACAGATAATGGAGAAAGAGGAAGAATGTCAAAATTCCAGAAAACAAATTGCTCTGTCAACAGTCTCTACACAAACTGAATTAACTTATTGGCCACTTAAACAACTATGGGATGATACTTGCAGAGAACTCAGTGAAGCCAAGACATCCAATGAGGACTTGAAAAGCAAGATAGAAGAAGAGAAGAAAGCAAGAAAATAATGGGAAGAAAAGTTTTACAAAGAAGAAAATGACAAATTTAAATATCTTGTGAAAATACAAATGGTTTGCATGATGAGTGAGAAATTGCTTGCATGCAGGAGACCTTCTCCTGCATATAGTGTGTTTTTGGAGGAACAATTCATTCGCTGGCAGTTGTCAAGGATAGCATGTGGCCTTCCACATGAAATAAAAGATGAAGCTGATTTCACAGCAGCCTATTCCTTAGCCAATGCAGAGCAGAAAAATCTTCTCTACGAATTCTATCTCTGTAATTTCATGCTGGAAAAGAACTCAGGTTTTATGATCAATTTGTATGTAGGGGAGAGCCAACTTAATGCATTTGTTTTTGTTCTTCAAAATCAGATTGCATGGAAGGAAAGGGAGTCAGAGCATCTGTTAAAGGCTAGTTCATCTGGTCTCTATATGAGAATTCATTATGGTAAACCATCCACCTTTGCTACACATTTCAGATCCCATGCATTTGATAAAAGGTTCAAGGAACCTTATCTTGCCAATTTGCAGAGAAGTATTAATGCCTTCACCTCTTATGAAGAGGAAAATTTTGAAGATATTTATGAGGCATGTTTGAAAAGATGGGAATTTCTCACAGTGGCATTGAGAAGAAGGGAAGTAATATCTCCCACAAACTTAATCTAGAGTTTGCATAGAGAAAAAGCCTTATGTACGCTAATTCCTCATATCAATGAAAAGCACATAGAGGCATATGGATGGGAATGAGAACAAGACCTCCACTCCTTCTCACCCCCATGTCACCATGGTAGAATAGAGAACCACAAGATCCCACTGAATTTGATGCATGGCAGAGGAAAGTAGAACTAGGAGCAGGGTATAGTACCTCTGAATTAAAGCATTGGGATATTCAGTTCCAGCCATTTGACCTAAGCAATCAAATGGAATGTAGAATATATAACCCCAAATTTGAAGAGTAAAGTTTGTAAAGGGACTTACAAACAAGTAAGTATGGGGGAAATGATGAGGCTAGAATATGCCCATTAAATGTACAATAAATGATCTCATCTTACTCTCCTTTTTATTAAGTTTGACTGCATTTTGTGACTTTTGTTTGATCTGATATAAGTTAGGATGTAATTGTCCATCTTTTGTTGATTATGATTCTAACGTTTAAAAGCTCTGTAATTCCTAACAAAGTGTTTTGGAAATTTAGTTTTGTAATAAAACAGGTCACAATCAGGCGGAAGAACAAAGTATGAAGCAATCAACATGTTTTTGAAAGCATTTGTTTCAATATAGCTTAGTTCTGGAACTTCCAAGCTAGTTTCAGAACTCCATTACACAGTGACAAGCTTTATCACCTAGTTCCAGAACTTTCAGACTTAGTTCTGGAACTCTAGTACCTAGTTCCGAAATTATCAGAATTAGTTCTAGAACTCCTGCAGATAGCTCCAGAACTCTCTCAGTTAGACCTGGAATGATTTCCTTTAGTTCCAAAACTCTTCTAAAGTTCTAGAACCGATAAGAATCTATTCCAAATGGCCGGTGATTTGTCAAATCAATGATCCTATCAATCAGGAGCAGATTAGAAGACTTCCAACTCTCCATACTTGCAGATCTAGGATAATTATCACACAGCTGTACGTCCAGCCATGTTCCAATTAAGCATCTATTCTGGGCACGATTTAGTTCCATCGTATCAGTGGAACAATTACGGCCATAAATGAACCCCCTGAAGAAGTATATACATACAGAACTACAGATAGATTATATATAGGAATATAGATATAGAACATGAAGATAGATATAGATTGATATACATAGATCCAGCACACGTTTTTGTAATGCAGAATGTTTTATCAATAAAATAGCCATTTCTATTTTGAGAGAAAATTAAGTTGTCCAATCCTGTTTCAAGGTGGAGCAAGGGCCCACTCCTCCAAGAACCAGGATCCTCATTTTTGTTGGTATTTATATTTTTAGAGAAAATCTCTTGGATCTGTTAATTCTGTATCGCTTTAAATTCCTTAAGTTGAAATCTATTGTAGACTTGTCCCTGCAGGTGTTCTAGATTAAGTTCTTATTTCTTTGTCATCATTTTTCAAGCATTCTCAATTGTGTGTTTATTTTTGTGTGTTTATTTCCAGCAATTCCTTTCCAAAAAGTGTGTTTACTTCCAAGGCAAAGTGTGTTTATTTCTAGCAATTCATTTTTGCAAAGTGTGTTTACTTCTAAGGCAAAGTGTGTTTATTTCAAGCAATTCATTTCTGTAAAGTGTGTTTACCTCCAACATGTTTTCATAGTTTGATTCCAATAAGATTTTCAACCAAAAGTCCTTAAGACATTGAAAAGATCCCCCATAAAATACAAAATACCTACAATCAATTACTAGATTGCTAAGATTCTTCTTGTTGCATATAGCTTTAGACACACCCCTGGTTTGAATATGACATCAACATAAAGTTGATTAAATGAAGGGAATAACGAAACCTCTATGGAATTCTCGCGCTCCCCTTTCCTCATTATTGCACATTACTTTGTAATAGTTGCGCCTTCACCATACGTTTCTTCATCAAGTATTTCTCCCATTCCTCCCATGAGTGTCACTTTTACATGTGCCCTTCCTCTATTTTCCTTCTGCGCATTTCTCTTTCACATGCATGTCTTCACGCTTTCTTCTATGCCTTCTGTGCCACATGGTATATGTCAGACATTGAGTTTGCTACATGTAACTAATCAAAGTACGTCAACTAGGCACCAAATTCTCACAACGAACCAGTGGGCGACATGTGGTAAAAAACAACAAAATAGTTGTATAGTTAGTCGATCTCTCAGTCAAATAGCATGCATCACGCGTCTTGCGTGTCCAGTTTGCACTACGGATCTTCTGACAGTCATAACTTCTGCTCCAGTGCTTAGATCCTCATGCATCCAACCTTGTTAGAAAGTTGTTGATGTGGGCTATACTCTAGGCCATTCAAATTCAAATTTCAGTGGGATTTGGTAGGTGAGAAGCTGGAAAATGTCTCTCATGCCATTAATACAAGATCTGATTGCTCTAACCACCCGATTTGATATGGATCTTGCCTCTTTCCTTCTCTTACATGTTGTATAAACCTAGAGATGCACGTTTTGATAGATTACAGGCATTTATTGCTTCTTGTTGGTGGTTGTAAATCAAATTTGAGTTTTCCCTCCTTCTCTTCTCTCTCTCTCATCGATACATTTATAAATGTAAGAGCACAACTCATTGTAAAGGGTTGGACATTTTGGACCTTCTAGCATTTGTTAAGGGTTCTCCATCTTTGTATTTTGAGTTGCAAACCTCTAGATCTGGCTCTTACATGTGGATATTGGCATCATATGTCATTGTAACAAACTGTGCATCCTTGGAAGTAATAAAAGCATCTTTTGTGGTTATTCTCTGCCTTAACGTGTTTGTATTCTTCTTTCTTGCCTTCTTTTTGCATTGTGTGTTTGTTGTGTCACTTTAAATCCCTTGCAGCTCCATTTTCTTGTTGTGTTTCATGAAATCAAGTAGGTGAATGCATTTTGGTTTATGTTATGCATGTCTGGCCTCCCTCTATGTTTTCTCCTTTGTTTTCACTCAAAACAGATAGTGTTCATCCCATTTTTTTGGTGTTATCTCCTCTCTTTAGTTTAGCTTTCCTTTTGCATATCCTTCTATCCTTGGTCCCTTGGCTTCATTAGTTTAGTTTTTGCTTTCAGTATTAGGAGTAGTAGTAGCAGTAGAAATAGGTGGAGGAACCAGCCTTCTCTAGAGGTCTGTCTCAAGCGCACAAGGTCCCATAACTTGGAGATAGTCCCATTGTTGACTCAAATGATTCAATCCATTAATATATGAGTCACAAGTGCAAGTTTGAGGACCAACAATTTCTAGCATGCCCGGTGGGACCAACATTGAAAGCTTAAAGTTCTGTATTGCTAAGTTTGGTGTGTGACTTAGTGATTTTTAGCCTTTGGAGGCTCATTCCAACACATTTGGCAATTCCGAACACTCGGATCTATTGTTTTGATAGCTAGAGCGCCTTTTATGAAAAGAGTGCATACCAGATAGAGTGATGCACCTGAAGGATCCTTTGAGTACCTCTAGCTTTCACCAAGAAGTAAATGTGGTAGAGCTCTCGTGCGTGCATCTTTATCTCCAGCGTGTCACGTGCATTACACTCGTCGTCAAAATAGATCTATGCTCCCTATCATGGCACTCCAAAAACTTCCTCCTTCGAGGAAATTTGCCAACTTTACTAGTGGAAGCTCTCTCAATCTCAATGCACAACATGATATGCCAGTAGTTACGCTCAAGAGCATTCCATACTTCACTGGTGAGAATCAAGTCACCCCTGTTGAACACATCCATAATATTGCAAATGTGTGCTCTATATATTTGATCACGCGTGACGATATGGCAATCAGGCTACTTGTAGCCTCATTCAAAGGCAAAGCACTCCAATGGTACTGAGGTTTGAGACCTGCATTAATTACCACCTGGGATGAGCTTGGAAAAACTTTATGCAACCATTTTGAAGATAAATCAAATAACCTATCTCTAGTGGAGCAATTGACTACAACAAAGAGGGCACCCAACGAGCAAATGACTGATTTCAATATCAGATTCTAGAAGACTTGGGACAAAGTTCCTCAAGTGGTAAGGCCTATAGCACAACATGCTTTCTTGTATTATCTAAAGGCCTTGAATATTGACATCTCGATCATGATTCAATCGATGGGAGGTAGAACCTTACCTGCTGCATATAATATTGTAATAAGGGCAGAGAACAGTCTCATCCAGGTGGGAAAGTTAGTGACTAGGCCGCCCACACCCTTATTTCTGGAGATGTCTCCAACACCCCAGCCTTATGTTGCCAATGTTCTAGTGTAGAGTGCGCAACCAGTTGCATCTACATCCTACTCTCCCGTGCGGTAGAAAGAAGATGAAGAGATGAAGGCCTTGATTAGGAACTTGTCCAATAAGGTCATATCTTTGGAAAAGTAATAGGTACAAGACTTTAGAAATAATTTTAATCAAGCGCACAATCAAAACAATCAGCGTTGGCGAAATCAGTATGGAAACCAGAGATATGGGTACAACCAACAAAGTGATAGATGGCATGCTAATGCGCACCTACCCTTATAAGTTGTTCCTCCAACGAAACCTCTTCTAGTGCCCAACACAAGTCAAACACTAGTTCCAGTGCAGAACAACATGGCTCAAGAGTCAGAATGGTGCTTTCCTTTCAACATGCCTCACAGTCAATATCATTGCGCTAATGGTGCAATCTTATATGACCTAGAATGCTTCTACATGTGTGCCTTCCACTAATGCGGCCAAAGTAGAAAATCAAGAAAATCCATAAGCTCCTCCAGAAGAAAATTTGATGTTCTTTGGTGCCAAGGACTTTTGTGCAATCAATCAAGCTACAAAAAGTCTTGATAGACCGCGCACCCAAGTTTATGATAATACAAGGTATAAGAAGAGAATGTTGGACTCGGGCATACAACCTTCAACTTTTATTACACATGTCAAACCTCAAAAGCTAAAGGATGTAGCTAAGACATCAAGTAGCAGAGGTGCACAAGTTCCTGCTTGCGAGGCTTCGCGCAATGCTCCTTTGGTAGGTCAAGCCTTAACGCAATCGGAGGCCCATGAATTTACACCTGAACAAACAAGAAGAGATGTTGTTGTGCCCCAAATGCATAAGTCAATCGGACTCTCATTCAACATTGTAGAACAGATGAAGAAAACAAATGTGAATGTCACAATGTGGGATGCCTTGGCCATTCCATCTTAGTGTGACTTATTGCATGAAGCCTTGACACAACTTCCGTGTAGACCCAGTTGTTCACAAACTGCACATTATTGTCAAAATCCACCAAGAAGAGGAGAAGCAAGTAATTAAGGTTGTTAAAACCCCACCCTTTTATATGTCCTTGATTATAGGAAAACACCTGGTCCATAATTGTATGATTGACTCAGGCGCTAGTTCTTCTGTCATGCCTAAGAAAATTGTTGATGTCTTAGGTTTTAAGTACAACCCCTTATCCAAGGGAGTCCTGCAGCTTGATGGCTCAATTATTACTACCCTTTGGGTCATCAAATATCTTGAGTTAACCCTCCATGCATGTTTAAGCCTCACAATAACTCAAGATTTGTCAATCATTGACCTACTTCCTTTGTTTGTCCCATGTTTGTCAAGGGATTTTATTGCCAAAGTAGGGGGTTACTTGTCTTCTGATTAGTCCCATATGTTACTCAAGACAAGGTATGGTATCCGGTTTACTATACAGGCTGAGCCAATATTTTCCTATCATGTTGAGTCATATGACATATCTCCTCTTCAATCAATTACATTATCCAAGAGGAGCAAGTTTCAGTTTCTGAAGAACAACTTGTTCCACCTCATGTACCTGATTTAGTGTTAGATGAGTTGGCAGAGAGACACCACAAATTTTATCCATATGCTGAAGAGCTTGAAGCTTTTGAAACTAGGCTTGGTACTTACTATATCCTTGAAGAAGAAGTTGTGGTGTTGTGTGCGCTGAAGAAAAATAAAGAAAATTCTGGTATGTGGAAGTTATATTTTAATGGATCTCGAAGCAAAAATTGCTTGGGGGTAGATGTCATTCTCATTTCCCCTAAAGACAAGAAGATCTTCTTTGTGCACAGGTTATAGTTTACATGCTCCAACAATGTAGTAGAATATGAGGCGTTGGTGCATGGTCTTCTAATTATATAAAAGAAATAGCACAAGGCGTTGCATATCTTTGGGGACACAAAACTGGTTATCCACCAGGTCACCAACAAATGCGTGACAAAGAATAAGCCTCTCAAAGCTTATAAACACAAATTTTGGTACCTCCTTGAGTGGTTTAATGCTTTGAATATTTAGGTGGTGCCACGCAAGATGAACAAATAAGTTGATCAAATGGTCGTGTTTGGTTCATAGTTCTCCCTAGCTAAGGATTTTGTAAAGGAAAACACACAACATGTCAAAATGGCAATTAGGCCATCTATTCCAAACAATAACACCAGCTGGAAAGTGTTTGACAATGACGTGCATATTGTCCAGTTCATCCAAAATGAAGTTGAGTTTTCATCAACCAAACAAGCTGACTTGCATGATAATTATGGTGACTAAGTGATCCAACTAAAGACAAACAAGTTTCCTAAAGGGTTGGTCACCTTAGAAAAAAAAATTAGCCCTGATGATGAGTTCAAGGGTGAAGAAAAGAATATGCGTACGATGTACGAAGACTACTCCCCAGTCACTATTGTGTGTGGAAAGGAATTGTTGCTCAGTAAAACTTACACGCAAGATGAAAAACATGCCTTTATATCTCTCTGTTAGAGATACAGTGACATATTCTCATGGGAGTATGAAGACCTAAAAGGATTTGATCCAAGTTTTGCTCAACACTCCATTGACCTTGATCCTAGTATCAAGCCCATCAGACAAAAGCAACAACTAGTCAATATGAAGATAGAGCCCCTTATGAGGAAAGAGTTGTCTAAACTCATTGAGGAAAAGATAATTTTTCCGATTAAGTACTCTACCTGGGTCGCTAATCTCGTTCTAGTATGCAAGATGTAGTCATTTTTATGTGCCCTTAGAACAACACTCTAATCCCATGTGCATCGTCCTATCACCCAGCGGACACTGAGTGCTCACCCGAGGCACGCGCGGGCATCGAGCCCCTCTTTTATGTGAGCATCATGAGAAGATGATGCCATTGATAACAAATTAAAATGCATCATCATGAGAATATGATGTATCTCAGGACTTGGGCCATATTTAGCTCTTTGAGAAGCACTTGAGAAAAGACGTGACCTGACTAGGCATGTTGAATGGATAAGGTGACAACCTGGAGACTTGGTGGTCAAGGAAATAATATTCCATGCATGGAAGGTTCTCGAAAGACATCATTGCAGAAAGTGGATAGCTCAAAACAGAATAAGCATGCTCCATTGGAGGACCACATGGACACTTGGCAAGCAATCTACTCCTGGAGGAAGGCATGGCGGTGGGTGCTAAACCTATTTATAGAGATGCTCTGAGAGCAAGGAACAAACCTAAATGGAGAAAAGGTCGACAGACATCATGTGCAAGATCATGAGGGAATGCATCAAGAGTGTTATGCTAAAGTAATATTAGGATTTTAGAGCACTTAGTGATGAGGGTTCGGATGGATGTAATAGGCCTTTATATGGCGTTAGAATCTATAATAAGGAATGAACTGCAAGGGCATTATTAGAATTTCACACCATGGAAGGTATGTAAGAGATAAACCTGATGTCCTTTGATATGTATGGTTTGTAATGACTAATTTTGAATGTAATGTGATTATTAGTACCGTGATCAATATGAATATATGGCTTTGTTATAAATATATGGTTCATGGGTGCAAACCCTAGTGTCTCTTCTTCATGTTATGAATCAAATTTGTTCTTTATATGATGTCTCTCTTGTTATTTGCATGGGTATATAGATGTAATAGCTCATCCGATGCTTTCAGAATGAGTGCATGAACATTTACTTTTCTGCATCTAATTTTCTATCAATGGCAAGATCTTCTCACGATGCTCACATAAAGGAGGGGCTCGGTGCTCGCGCGTGCCTCGAGTGAGTGCCCAACACCCGCTGGGTGATAGGGTGATGTGCATGGGATTAGAAAGTTGTATTGAGAGTACATTAAAATGGCTACAATACTTTGCCTTATAAGTTGGTTTATGGTAAGGAAGCTAGATTCCCATTATCTCTTGAGTTGCCTTCATTAGAGCTTGCCCAACAGTTAGAGTTTGAGGGCATGGACCAGAGAGAAATCATAATGACAAATTTGGTTGAACTTAAAGAATCAAGGAATGCTACCATGATCAAGTTAAAACAACATCAACAATCAACAAAGAAATGTTTTGAGAGAAAGGTTAGGCCTTATACTTTTAAAGTTGGTGACTTGGTCTTAAAATGGGATGCTGACAGAGCCAAACCAAGGTGTCATTAAAAGTTTGATGCACTTAGGAGGCTAACTATTTCGAGTTATCTCATCTCGATGGAGGCGCGCTAAAAATCCCAATCAATGGGATCTATCTCAAACCCTTACATTGAGTGTTTCTGCATCATTTTGTAAATATTAAAGTAGTTTCAATTCCTCTAAGTGTGTTGTGCACACATTGTCTTGTTTGTACATAGTTCTTTCTTTCCGCATGCTTCTTGCGCATGCTCTTTTGTTGCGTCAAGGCTACCAGTTATCTTCTAGCAGTTTTGAAGGATTCAGAACAAAGTTCAAAATATGTTCCAAGGTGACTTCTAGGGCAATTCTTGGAATGGACAACTTATATTTCCATTTTGGCTCTGAGGTTCCACATGACAGCTTACATGCACTTCAATTGATCCTTTGGCATATTTCCTAGATTATAGATTCCTTGTGCCCCCTTGCACGCTCCTCTCTTCCTTCACCTTTCCTTTCCTTTTCCACTTTGTTTCATCTTCCCCTGCATGCACACCTTGGACCTGCTTTCCAAAATTAGCTAAGTCCCTAGAATTCTTGTGTCCCCTTTTCCTTGTTGTTGCACATTACTCTGTAATAGTTGCACCTTCACCATAGGTTTCTTCTTTAGGTATTTCTCCCATTTCTCTCACGCATGTCACTTTTAAGCGCACCCTTCCTCTATTTTCCTTCCACGCCTTGCTCTTTCACGTGCATGCCTTCGCGGTTTCTTTCGCGCCTTCTATGTCACATGGCATATGTCAGACATTGAGTGTGTTACACACAACCAATCAAATTGCACCAACTGGGCGTCAAATTCTTGTAATGAACCAATGGGTGACATGTGGTAAAAAATGATAAAGAAGTTATACAATTGGCCAATCTCTCATTCAATCAGTGTGTGTTATGTGTCTTGTGTGTCCAGTTTACACTGTGTATCTTCTGACAGTCATAACTTCAGCTTCAGTGCTTATATCCTCGCGCACCCAACCTTATTGGAAAGCTACTAATGTGGGCTATAATTTAGGCCATTCAAATTTAAATTTCAGCGAGATTTGGTAAGTGAGAAACTGGAAAATGTATCTCACACCATTAATACAAGATCTAATTGCTCCAACCACCTAATTTGATACGAATCTTTCCTCTTTCCTTCTCCTACACGCCGTATAGACTTGGAGATGCACATTTTGATAGATTAAAGGTAGATTTGTAGGCATTTAGTGCTTGTTATTGGTGGTTGTAAATAAAATCTGAGTTTTCTCTCCTTCTCTTCCCCTCTCTTATCGATTCATCTATAAATGTAAGATCACAACTCATTGTAAAGGGTTGGACATTTTGGATCTTCTAGCATTTGTTAAGGGTTATCCATCTTTGTATTTTGAGTTATAAACCTCTAGATCTGACTCTTGATTATGGATATCGGCATCATACGCCATTGTAACGGATTATGCATCCTTGGAAGTAATAAAAGCATCGTTTTGTGGTTATTCTCTACCTTGACATGTTTGTATTCTTCTTTCTTGCCTTCCTTTTGCATTATGTGCTTGTTATGTCACTTTAAATCCCTTACAACTCCATTTTCTTGTCATGTTTCATGAAATCGAGTAAGTGAATGCATTCTAGTTTGTGTTACGCGTGCCTAGCCTCCCTCTATGCTTTCTCCTTTGTTTTCACTCAAAACAGATAGTGTTCATCCCAATTTTCTGGTGTTATCACCTCTCTTTAGTTTATCTTTCCTTTTGCACATCCTTCTATCTCTGGTCCCTTGGCTTCATTAGCTTAGTTCTCACTTTCATAATTAGGAGTAGCAGTAGCAGTAGAAGTAGGTAGAGGAACCAACCTTCTTTGGAGGTCTGTCTCAATCGTATAAGGTCCCACAACTTGGAGACAATCCCATTATTGGCTCAGTCCATTAATATCTAAGACACGGGTGCAAGTTTGAGGAACTAACATGTATAATTTCCTTTGAGGTGTTAGCAACATTGGGGTTGAATGATTGAATAGGTTTAACATTGGTAAAATGATTTTGGATCTCCATATTTGGTTGGAAAGGAGGCTTAGTCTACTGATTGGGTGGATAGTAGGGTATATAAGTCTGATTTTGGTATCATTTAATGGCAACTATCTCATTCCCAAAGTATTTTAAAATGCTCCTCAACTCTTGTAAGTCATTTGATTAGCTTGGGATACGTTAATTTGACTTACAAGATGAGTGAGAGGCATTGGAATTAGAGTTATTGCAGGTATTAGAAGGGAAGTGGGAGGATGAATCTTTAAAAAGATGGGCATGGGAGGCCTCGGTGTTATTTTCTCACTAGTATAAGATTGTTCTCAACATCAATTACTATATCATAAGAATTAGGAAGTGTCCTTCCTCCCATTGATTATATCATCACTGAATTATTGTAACTCAAAACCCTTAGGTAATAAAAAAGCATACTCAGGTGTAGGCCTTACCAGTTGTGAATTTTTGTCTCAATTTCTTTGAAATTTGTAGTTGAAATCAAACATGAACTCTTGTGGTGCTCTCTCGATGGTGGTTAATTGCTCCACTGATGAAAGATGATCGGATTTGTCTTTAAATTATTTGTGAAAAGCTTCTCCCAATTGATGCCATGTGCTGATAAAACTTACCCTCAATCCTTTGTACTACTGCAGTGTTTTGCCTTTAAAAGAGGATATTAATAACTTGACTGCAACATTGTCTCTAGTAACACAATAAATAGAGCATATAGTTGTCACTTCTTTAATGTGTTATATCAGTGTAATCTACTTTTCTCTGGTGATAAATGGAATGCTCTTAAGGGCAGAAACCAGGATATCATCATGCTAAGCAAGTTATAGTGGGTTGTCATCATTGAAGGGAAAAAAGCCAAATTTTTAGGAATATCCATATTAAGATTCAAATTAGATATGGGGAAATTGAGAACCAAACTTTGTTTTTTGTGAAATAGAGGGAGATTTGGTATATGGATTGGACTTTAAAAACATGTTTCTCTTTGCTAAATTCAAATGCAACTCAATGAAATCAAATGGAACACCTTGTGTAGATGATCAAGTTGATAGGAAATAAGAGATAAAATATGCGGAATAATCCCTTACAGAATCGCAATAATAGAAACTAATATGCAGAAAATATTACAGATCTCAAATAAAAGTGCAGAATAAATAACACAACACAGAGAGATAATATTTAACGTGGTTCACCCAATTTGGGCTACGTCCACCAAGAATCACTTGCTCAAATTTTATTACAAGCCTCCACTCTCTCAATACAATACCCAAATCCGTTTGGAGCTATGCTCAACAAACTATACAGAATTCACACCCGAATTCAAAACATATATGCAATGCATTTGCTTGTATATGTATCATATGCATAAGACCATATAAATAGACAATTGCTTAAGCGAGTTTGATACAAAACCATGGGTATCAAAAGCCATGGGCAAAAACCGTGGGTATCAAAACCATGGGCAAAAAACCATGGGTATCAAAAAAATGGGTACCGAAAAACCATGGGCCTAAAAACATCCCATAATGGTTACCCATTACCCATGGGTTAATAAACCACCCATGAAAATTTGCTTCGGGGGCTTCACCCCCGAACCCCCTTAACCCGCTCACCGGCGAGTGGGACCATGGTAAAAATACCTGAGTGTAAACACAAAGAAGGTGTACCACACTCTAACATGAAAATAGGCTCCATAAACATAACAATCTCCCACTTGGAGACTAATTTCCACTGAGCAAGCTTCTCAACCCTTCATTGTCATCCGCGAAGGCCAACCAAAGCTGAACATAGCTTTTAGTTTATCCCTTGTGACCACCTTGGTCATCATGTTTGCAGGATTCTGACTGGTATGAATCTTCTCCAACTTCAACTTATCTTCCTCCAAAGCTGTCCTGATGAAGTGATATCTCAACTATATATGCGTTATTTTGGAGTGGAAAGTAGAGTTCTTAGCTAGGTGTATAGCACTCTGACTATCACTATGCATCTTACATTCCTCCTGCTTATGCCCCAACTCCTCAAGTAATTGTTGTAACCAAATCATCTCTTTGCTTGCCTCTATGGCAGCAACATACTCAGCCTCCGTGGTTGACAAAGCCACCAGCTTCTGTAGTCGTTAAATCTAGCTTACTGTTGTCCCACCTACAGTGTAAATATAACTTTTCCTGCTCCTCCTGCTATCTACATCTCCAGCCATGTCTAAATCTACATAACCACGTAAAGTGGTGTCTGATCCACTGTAGCATAAAACTATCCCCATGGTCCCTCTCAAATACCGAAGGATCCCCTTTACTGCTTGCCAATGCTCTTTACCTGGATCACTCATAAATCTAACTCGCAGTTCCTACTGCATGGGCAATATCAAGCCTAATGCATACCATAACATACATCAAACTGCCAACCACTGATGAGTAAGGTACCTTGGACATATGGTTTCTTTCCTGCTCTGTCTTGGGACACTGCTCCTTTGATAACTTAAAATGGCCTGCCAAAGGAGTCCCAACCGGTTTAGCATCCTGCATGTTAAACCTATCTAATACCTTCTTAATGTACTCTTCCTGAGATAAAGTCAGCTTCCGTTCCTTCCTATCCCGAGTTATCCTCATACCAAGGATTTGTCTTACAGCCCCCAAATCCTTCATATCAAAGGATTAAATTAGCTATTTCTTGAGTACTTTTATTTCTTGCATGTTTTTACCTACAACCAGCATGTCATCAACATACAAACACAATATAATATAACTTCCATCCTCAAATTTCTTTGTATACAGCAATGGTTAGAATGACATCTGATATAACCTTGCTCCATCATAAAGCTATCAAACTTCTTATACCATTGACGTGGAGCTTATTTCAAGCCATACAAGCTCTTCTATCAGTTTGCACACCATATCCTCTTTACCTTTGACTTCATATCCTTCTGGCTGCTGCATATATAGTTCCTCATCCAAATCACCATGGAGAAATGCAGTCTCTACATCTATCTGTTCTAAGTGCAAGTCTTCAACTACCACTATTCCAAGAACAGTTCTAATAGAAGTCATTTTACTACAGGAGAAAAGATCTCATCAAAATCTATACCTTATTTATGTGCCAAACCCATTGACCACCAACCGTGCCTTATATCTTTTCTTTCCTCCTTCTTCGTCTTTAACTTTGTACACCCACTTGTTCTGCAATGCTCTTTTTCCTTCCGGTAGCTTCACCAAATCCCAAGTCTGGTTCTCCATGAGAGACTTATGCTCCTCATCCATGGCTTGCTCCCACTTCTTACTGGCATCTACCTGCATTGCTTCATCAAAGCTCTCTGGCTCTCCACTATCAGTGAGTAATAAATAATAAAGAGAAGGAAAAAACGTTCAGGTTCTTTTCTTACCCTATAAGACCTCCTCACTGTAGGAGTTTGGGGTTCTTGTTGAGTAGGTTCCTGAATTGATTCATAGGTCAGTGTCCATCCAGGAGATCCTCTACCCCGGCTATTATTATTGGATACTTTCCTGCTCCTCCTGCTATCATACTCTGCCAGCCATGTCTAATCTCATAACCACGTAAAGTGTGTCTGATCACTGATCCTAAACTATCCATCCCCATTGGTCCCCTCTCAAATACCGCAAGGATTCCCCTTTAACTGGCTTGCCAATGCTCTTTACCCTTATACTCATAACTACGTCGCAGTTCCCTACTGCATGGGCAATATCACAGCTAATGCATACCATAAACATACATCAACTGCCAACCACTGATGAGTAAATGTCTTGGACACTATGTTCTTTCCTGCTCTGTCTTGGGACATCTGCTTCCTTTGATAATTTAAAATGCCTGCCAAAAGGAGTCCCAACCGTTTTAGCATCCCGCATGTTAAACCTATCTAATACCTTCTTAATGTCCTCTTTCCTGAGATAAAGTCGCTTCCTTCCGTTCCTTCCTATCCCGAGTTATCCTCATCACCAATGATTTGTCTTACAGCCCCCAAATCCTTCATATCAAAGGATTAAATTAGCTATTTCCTTGAGTACTTTATTTCTTGCATGTTTTTTTACCTACAACCAGCATGTCATCAGACATACAAACACAATATAATAAGGGGAGCAAAGGTGGCGAGGTGAAAGGATGATAGGTGGCGGATGGGTGTAGAGATGTAGGGGAGGTATAGGGGCGGGGGGGGTGGGGAGGGCGGGGGAAGTGTTGAGGGTGGCTGGAGTTGAGGAGTGGTGGGACAGTAGCAATGGAGGAAGTGGTGGTGTGGGGTGGGGGGTGGCAGGAATTTGGCATATGCGCGGTCCATCCTCTCCTTTCTTTTTATCTCATCACTGGTTAGAATGACATCTGATAATATAACCTTGCTCCATCATAAGCTAATCAAACTTCTTATACCATTGACGTGGAGCTTATTTTCAAGCCATACAAGCTCTTCTTCAGTTTGCACAGCCAATCCTCTTTACCTTTGACTTCATATCCTTCTTCTGGCTGCTGCATATATAGTTTCCTCCTCCTCCAAATCACCATGGAGAAAATGTAGATCTCTACATCTAATCTTTCTAAATTCAAGCTTCACCTACCACTAATTCACAAACATTCTAATAGAAGTCATTTTTACTACAGGAGAAAAGTCTCATCAAAATCTATACCCTTATTTATTTGCAAACCATTGACCACAACCGTGCCTTTATCTTTTTCTTTTCCTCTTCTCCTCTTTAACGTTGTCACCCACTTGTTCTGCAATGCTCTTTTCCTTCCGGTAGCTTCAATCACCAAATCCCAAGTCTAGTTTTCCATGAGGACGTATGCTCCTCATCCATGGGCCTTGCTCCCCACTTCTTACTGGCATCACCTGCATTGCTTCTCAAAGCTCTCTGTCTCTCCCTATCAGTGAGTATAATTAATAAAGAGAGGAAGAAAAAACGTTCGGTTCTTTTCTACGCCTATAAGCCTCCCTCATACTGGTAGGAGTTTTGGGTTCTTGTTTAAGGTAGAGTTCCTGAATGATTCTAGGTCCAAGTTTCCCATGCCAGAAGATCCTCTACCCTGCATATTATTTATTGATTCTTCCTGTTTTCCTTCCTGCAACTGTTGCTTATACACATGACTTTCCTCATTAAAGACCACATCCCAAGACCGAATGATTTTCTTTGCCTTACTACTCCACAACATTTAATCCAAGTCTCACCACCATAACCAATAAAATTCATTTTTTGATTCGTCCTCTAGCTGGTCCTATCATCTTTTCAATATGAAAAAACAAACCTCACATCCAAGACTCTAAGAAATGTAACAACTTTCTTAACCACACCACCACTACAACCGCTAAGGTATGCCTCCATCAAGGCACTTGAGGTCCTCTGTTTATTAAGTACACCCTTGTGATCACCGCTTCTACCAAAAATAAAGAGGCAGTCTGCGTGATCCTCATGCTCCTAACAAATTCCATTAGTGTTTTGTTAATCCTTTCTGACACCCATTCTGGTTGCGAGGTTCCTGGGAAAATGTCTTTACCTCCGGATTCCATTCTTAGAACAATAATAATCAAATTATTGCTGCAATAATCAACTCCATATCTAACGAGAATTTTAAATTAATAGACTGTTTCATTCTCTACAAGGCTTTCCATTAACAAAGTATCAAATACATCAGTTTTTTCTAATACAATAAACCCAAACTTTCCTGGTTGCATATCAATAAAGTAAAATAATAACTTGAACCCCCGAGAGATGATCATGAGCTGGCCCCCACACACAAAATGTACAAAAGCCTACTTAATCTCCTTGTTCGTAGGTCCAACATTGAGAAACCTTACTCGCTTCTATTTCCCATAATGTAGGTCTCACAAAATCCAAACCTGTTTCTGTATTCCAAGAAAAATTCTTTCTTTATGATGTCCATGCCCTTATGGCTCATAGACCAGCCTATAGTGCCTAAGTTTATCTACATTTGAAGCCACAAGATACACTAATTAGGGACGATCAGTGGATAAATACAAGGTTCCAAACTGCTTACCTCGTTCCACCACAAGAGTTACCTTTGGTAAACCTTCCCGAGTTCAGCTGTAAATATCACCAGTACAACCATCACTTCCCAAATTGCCTGATGATATCAAATTCTGAATTAATGTAGCCACAGTCTGACATCCTTCAAAAGACAGAATTCCCTTCTGCATCTTAACCTGAACAAAACCTTTTCCAACTATACTGCAAGGCTTATAATCACCAGAAAAACATGTCCAAAATCCCTTGAAATAATCAACAAAATAATGCCTATGTGGAGTCGCATGAAAGAAGACCATGAATCTAAACACCCAAGCATTCAGTTAATATATGCAAGAAGAATTAAAGCATCTGACATACATTATCGATGCCACATTGCCTCCTTTGTCTTCTTGTGTTCTTCTTAGTCCAATAGCTCATAATAGTTTCTCTCAGGAACATGCGTCAAGTATATGGATTATACTCCTGACGATGTTCCATATACATTAGAGGTAACAAAGAGAAGTACACTAATATGTTGCATTGTGCATAAACTGAAGGCAAAGATAGCACTTCGTCCCTCTACTATGTATCTTTAAGATAGAGTAACAAGTGTTGCTAACACTACAAAATGGACATCATGAGATTACATTTTTGAATACTCTATTAGTGGATTGTGATCCATTTGCAAGGTAAAAGTATATCATATATATAACTGATCTATATTTTTTCTTAACTTCTCATTGCTGTATAATAATACAAAATCGAAAAATTCTTCAGGAGAGATGGCAGTTTTTCACTATTAGTGATAGTGCATGTGCATCATGATTAAATGAGTTTATAGACATGATAATGGATAGTGTGTGATTACGGCTCACATGGAGTGATACTGTAACTTGCAGACTGAAGCAACTGCCCACTACTATCTATTAATACATCGCGTGATACTCTAGACTCATAGGAATATTGTGACGTGGCTTCGTTTTTAGTACGTTCAGTGGGGCTCAATGAACCATTGAGAAACCTTACTCGTTCTATTTCCCATATATGTAGTTTCTCACATAAATCCAAACCTGTTTCTGTATATCCAAGGAAATAATACCCTCGCGTTGATATATGATGTGCGCAAATGGAACGGAATGACTTATCTCGCCAGGCGAATGAGTACATGTCATCGAATATAGACGCAAGCTCATTAATATAGAGCTTATGCGCTATATTATATCTGATATTCCAACATTTGAAGCCACAAGATGTACAAAAATACACCTCGTGTAGTTAGTGAATCTCAAGTGTGCATCATATATAGTGCAGGCACACAGTTTTCCAAACAGTTTATTAATACACGGAAGCAGTTGTTCCTCTCATCCAGCACAAGAGTAGCCTATGGTAACCTCCAAGAAAGAGTGACAAAGCCATAGATAAATGTCAACAGGTACAAAACCATCCCACTTCTAACTCCACAATTTCGCACTTCGCTGATTGTATCAAGATTGTTCTCATTAGATTTGTAGCCTTATATTGTACTGGATATGCATCCTTCAATTATCCAATTGAATGTCCCAGTTTCTAGCATCTAATCCTCTGAACAAGCAACCTGTTTTAACTCTAAGCCACTACTCAGTAAGGGCCTTAATTACAGTCGCCACAGAAGCGAGAATAACAGTAGTCCATTATAAATGAGCTCCCGTATTGACACCAATGGAATTCAAAAAAAAATGAGCCAATTGTGCCGTACAATGGTGCGCAAGGTTAGGGGGAATCCTTCGGTATTTGAGAGGGACCATGGGATAGTTTTATGCTACCAGTGGATGTCAATGAAAAACAAGAATGCCTCCACCTGTGATAATCTGATAAACACTCCAAGAGCTAGGTCTGCAGTAAAGATTATTTAAGCAAAATGAAAGAGAACAATTAAAGAGAGCAGATGCCTCAGAGCGATAACACAATGTACTCAAGTATTTTACACTCACCATGTATTGTGCTTCCGGACTAACTTATTTCTTCCTCTATGATTGTTTTAAAACGTCCTCTTCACTATGTTCCCAAAAGGCCTCCTAAGCGATGTGCCTTTTCTTGTGGCATCGAACTACACACTGGTAGTCCAGCCATGTAGTATCCAAGCATTAAGAACTTCTCTGCATTCAATTGGAGTGTCAAAGTCATAGAACAGACGTTGGACTGATTCTGTTGTGTCGGTATTTTTACAACCAAGTACTTGAGGAGTTGGGGCTAAGAGTATGGTTTCGCTTTCATTCTTCTGTCTCCCTCTAGAATTCCACTGTCAAGATTCCGTGAAGTTAGAAGATTCCTCTGGAGCTGAGGTATTTCTTGCATTTGTCCTCACTTTAAAGAAGTAAGCTCCACCCTAATCAAACTGAGATAGTCCTCTAACACACGTTCAACTTCGAGTTGTATGCTGGTATAACCCGAGTCCTTAGGGCTCTTACAAAGTAACCCTCTAACTTTTCACCAAGGCTTACTCTCCAACTCTTACAAGAGATATAAAGAAGCACAGAAATTAAGTAAACCCTAATTAACTATCTTTATCAAGATATGAGTTATATCTATCATCAATCTTGCCGAATCCAAGCGTAGAACAGTTTATTTTCCTACGATTCAACACTTCAGCAAACCAAAACCAAGCTTTGATACCAATTGAATAGGAATAAGAGAATAAAAATGTAGGAATAATCCTACAGAATCGCAAACGTAGAAACTAATATGACATAAAAATTACAATCTCAAATTAAGTGTAGAATAAATAAACACCAATGAGAGACAATTATTAAGTGGTTCACCAATTTGGGTACAGTCATGTTCAAGACACTTGCTTAAGTTTATTTACAAGGACTCCACTCTTCTAATACAATATCCAAAATAGTTTGGAACTATGCCAAACAAATCTAGAATTTCAAACCCAAATTCAAAGCACATTGGATGCATTTGTTGTATATTAATCTATGCTAAGACCATATAAATAGACAATTGCTTAAGCAGGTTTTTGATTACCCCCCCCCAAAACCATGGGTACAAAAAACATGGGCAAAAATCGGGGTATCAACCATGGGCAAAAAAAAAAAAAACAAAAAACCGTGGGTATCAAAAACATGGTACGAAAAAACATGGGCCAAAAACAGCCCATAATGGTTCCCATTACCCATGGGTTGATAACCACATGAAAATGCTTCGGGGGCTTCACCCCCGAAACCCCCGTACCCCTCTCACGGGAGCGGGACCGCGGTACAAAATACTAAGTGTAACAATAGAAGGTGTACCACACTCAAATGAACATTGGCTCCACCTTTTCCTCTTTTGGGTTCCCTTCCCTTATTTTGTTTTTCTACTACTCGCACCGGGTCTCCCACTTTGCAAACATAACACAAGTTGTGACCATTGTACGAGATAAACGTTTATCGACTAAAAGAATGCACTTTTGGGATTAAGGAGCGGCCAGATTTAAAGAATGTTCAAAACATGATTAACTTGTCGAAGAAAACATCAAATCCTGGAGAAATTTTTATGATGTCCCATCGGGTGTCAAAAAATTATTAATTTAAAATGCCACATTTAGAGAGGGTGTGGGAACCTCTCCGTTTCAATTGATAAAATGGGAAAACCACTCCTAGATTGTGGTGACAATGTTGGAGTGAGTCTCAGAGAGGGATGGCTCCTTCATACAACACCTGAGACCTAGTTTCTACTCCTAAGACTAATATATCAACCAAATTGAAAGGAAAAGCGAGGGGGAACAGGAAAACTAAAAGATGGCGATACACCATTTTGAATTTGTGTTTAAAACACACAATGGACACTGGACCCAAAACTACACAAACTCACAATGAATATGTTAATGGCGGCCAAATAACTCGATAAAGTTGTAGCACGTGATAAAATAAGAAGGGAACTGAGTTTTCAGGTAATTTTGATAAGCTATATAACAAATCTAAAAAAAATTGGTAAACACACTTATGACCTACACCTTACCATGATAACTACACAAGGTGAAAATTAAACTATATAGAAAACAAATATCACAAGATAAAATCATTTAAAGACATGAATTGCATAAAAAACACATGTTGTAGAAGTAAAACTAGATCCTTATCTTCCAAGAGGTAAATAAGTACAAAGATCACTGTGACTCTCGTCTCCCACAGAATTAAACAAACTCCAGGAATTTGATAGAGTTGTAGAAGACTGTATAGGGAAATTTGGTTTTTTATAGAAATTGAGAGAGAGAAGACGGAAAAAACCACAAAATGCTAGTCTGGATTAAAAAAGAGCAAAACGTGATGAAATGTATGCCAAGTCATGATAAACCCCAAAACACGAGCTATAATTTTACCAAAAAACACGCCAAAAATAGACAAAACACATTCCAAAAAACCAAAAACATTTTTAAAAAAGAGATCCTATTTACATGTTGTGTTTCAAAACTTATAACATGCATGCTCCAATTAAGTCTCTTGCAGTCTTGTTTCTTTTAGCTTTTTAGGCCTCAAATAGATTTTTGATGAAAATAAAGTAAAACAAAATCTGGTGTCACGCGTCGTGAACTTTTTTGTGTTTTGCTTCCTTACCCACTTTTCCACGACTTGTTCCCTTGGTATCGCGGATTTGCTGACTTTGTGGATTTTTCGAACTTTATTTCCTTTGTACTATTTTCAGACCTTTGCGTTTTTTTTATACAGTTTTTCAAAAAATAAAAACTTGCCTAAATTTTTATCCTTAGCTTCGCCGCCTAACACGACTACTTCCATGCATGACACCTCTGTTATTGTTCCATACCGTTTTTCTAATTGAACAGCTTTGCAAAATCCTTCATACTCCGAACTGCGAACACTGAATTTTTTGTTTTTGGGTTTTAGGTCTACCATAAAAAATGTCGAAGGCTAGAATAGAATATGTTGTACAAATAGTTGGTCCTTATTTGGATAACATGAAAATCAAACAGGTTACTGATGCACTAACACATAAAATTTTATGACAAGATGAGAGTGTGTTGTGGGGTTTTTAATCCATCAAGGAAGTGTATGCAAACATTACAAGTGTTGCCAAATGCACCCTGATTGGATTTTTTTTATGCAGTGAAGGCCATGTTCAGGCATGTAACTATGTATCTCAAAGAGTATCAATGAAAAAAATTGCGTGAGATAAAATCACAAGGGATTATTGGAATGAACTTAGTTGGGAGAAGACATTACACAACTAAGAGAGGTTAACTTGGATCCGAATGTTTATAGATGTGCAAAAGTTGTACTCAGAGTTAGAATGTGGTCGGAGAGGGAATATCTCAAAAGACAAGGTTATATCAAAGTTTTTCATATCAGAGAAGCCTGTGAAGAAGGAAATGTGGATTTCTTAGGTTTACCAGATGTTAAAGAGGAGTTGATTAATTGCATTGTGGTGGACAATTTTGTCAAGCGACAATATTTTATAGGTACAAGAGAAATATTGATGCAACTGTATTGAAAAATATTTGTCAAGGAGATTGTAATGCTTCATGGATTCCAACATATAATCTTGCTCTTGGATTTTGACCTTACATGATCTTTCGATTTTCCATGGTTTCCTCTATTCTTCTGTCTCCCTCTAGTTTCCACTGTCAAAGCATTCCGTGAAGTAGAAGATTCCTCGGAGCTTTTTCTTTGCATTTCCTCACTTAGAATCACCCCTACAACATCCTCAAACTTCAACTTCGAGTTAGCTGGAACCGAGTTGCTTACTGCCATTACCAGGCTATTCCAACTTTCAGGTAAAGAGCACAGAATTAATAAAACCCTAACTTCTTTATCAAATTCTATTATAACCGAAGCTAGCATATTCACAATCGTATTGAAATCATTTAAATGATCTGCTACTGAACTATTCTCAGAGATCTTCATATTAAACAAATTTTTCATTAAAAATATCTTGTTAGAGGCAGAGGGTTTTTCATACAACTTCTCTAATGCATCCATTAGATCTTTTGTAGTCTTTTCCTTTGAAACATTAAATAATACCAAAGATACAAGACACAGCCAGATCATTCCAAGTGCCTTACGATCTAACAAATCCCATTCCGCATTTATCATACTTGAGGGTTTGTTCACCTTCTCAGACAATGGAGTATAAAGATCCTTCTGATAAAGGTAATCTTCCATCTGCATCTTCCAAAGACTGAAATTATGCCCGTTGAATTTATCAACCCTAGATCTTCCATCATCTGCCATGGCTCCCACTCAAGATAAAAATTTTCCTACGATTCAACACTTCAGCAAACCAAAACCAAGCTTTGATACCAATTGATAGGAAATAAGAGATAAAATATGTAGAATAATCCCTTACAGAATCGCAACAGTAGAAACTAATATGCATAAAATATTACAAATCTCAAATATAAGTGTAGAATAAATAACACAACATAGAGAGACAATATTTAACGTGGTTCACCCAATTTGGGCTACGTCCACCAAGAATCACTTGCTTAGATTTTATTACAAGCCTCCACTCTCTCAATACAATATCCAAATATGTTTGGAACTATGCTCAACAAACTCTACAGAATTCAAACCCAAATTCAAAGCACATCTGCAATGCATTTGCTTGTATATGTATCATATGCATAAGACCATATAAATAGACAATTGCTTAAGCAGGTTGATACAAAACCATGGGTATCAAAAACCATGGGCAAAAATCGTGGGTATCAAAACCATGGGCAAAAAACCGTGGGTATCAAAACAATGGGTACCGAAAAACCATGGGCCCAAAAACAGCCCATAATGGTTACCCATTACCCATGGGTTGATAAACCACCCATGAAAATTTGCTTCGGGGGCTTCACCCCCGAACCCCCTTAACCCTCTCACTGGTGAGCGGGACCGCGGTAAAAATACTCAAGTGTAACACATAGAAGGTGTACCACACTCTAACATGAAAATTGGCTCCGCAAACATAACACAAGTTGTGACCATTTGTACGAGATAAACGTTTATCTACTAAAAGAATGCACTTTTGGACTTACGGAGCCGCCAGATGTTAAATGAATGTGTCAAAAACATTGATACTTGCGAAGAAAAACATCAAATCCTGGAGAAATTATTTATGATGTCCCATCGGGTGTGCCAAAAACTATTATCACTTTAAAATGCACACTTTAGAGAGTGGTGTGGAAACTCTCCTTTCAATTGATAAAATGGAAACACTCCTAGATTGTGGGTGACATATGTTGGAGTGAGTCTCCAGAGAGGGATGGATCCCTTAATACAACACCTGAGACTAGTTTCTACTCCCAAGACTAATATACTCAACCAAATTGATAAGGAAAAGCGAGGGGGAACAAGGGAAAAACTAAAAAGATGGCGATACACCATTTTTTTTGAACTTTGACTTGTTTAAACCACACAAATGGACCACTGGAACCATACACACCATACACAACTCACAATGAATATGTTAATGCACAAAATAACTTCAGATAAAAGTTTGTAGCTGTGATAAAATAAAGAAGGGAACTGAATGGCTTTTAAAGGTAATTTGATAAGCTCTACAACAAGATCCTACAAAAAAACTTGGTTAAACACACTTTATGACCTACAAATTACCATATAACTACACAAGGGCATGAAAATTAAACTATAACTAAGGATAAACAAATATCACAAGATAAAATCAATTTAAAGACATGAAATTGCATAAAACACATGTTGTGAGAAGGTAAAATAGATCCTTTATCATTCCAAGAGGTTAAATAAGTACAAAGAATCACTCGTGACTCTCGCTCTTCCACTCAGAAGTTAAAACAAACTCCAGAATTTGATAGAATGTGTAGAGATGCCTTTTATAGTGAAATTTGGGTTTTTTATAGAAAATTGAGAGAGAGAAGACGGGAAAAAACACAAACATGCTAGTCTGAATCTAAAAAATAGATCAAACGTGAATGAAATGTATGCAAAGTCATGATAAAACCAAAACACGAGCTCATAATACCAAAACACGCCCAAAAATAGACAAAACACATTCCCAAAAACCAAAACATGTTTTAAAAATAGATCCTCATTTACATGTTGTGTTTCCAAAATTATTAACATGTGCATGCTCCAATTAAGTCCTCTTGCATGCTCTTGTCTTCTTTTAGCTTTTAGATGCCTCAAAATTAGATTTTTGATTGAAAATAAAGTTAAAAACAAATTCATGGTTGTCCCCGTGCGTCGTGAATTTTTTGTGTTTTTTTGCTTCATACCACCACTTTTTCCACAGCTTTGTTTCCCTTTGTATCGCGGATTGCATGACCTTTGTGGATTTTTCCCGCAACTTTATTTTCCTTTGTACCTCATCTTTCATGACCTTTGCGGTTTTTTCTACAGTTTTTTCAAAACATAAAACTTGCCTAAATTTTTATCCTTAGCTTCGCAGCCTAACACGACTACTTTTCCATGCATGACAACCTCTGTTATTTGCTTCCATACCCTTTTTTGCTAATTTTGACAGCTTTGCAAAAATTCCTTCATACTCCGAGACTGCGAGACACTGAATTTTTTGGTTTTTTGGGTTCTTAGGTCTACCATAAAAAATTGTCTAAGTCTAGAACTAGAATATGTTGTACAAATAAGCATGGGGCTTATTTGGATAACATGAAAATCAAACAAGGTTACTGATGCACTAAGTACACATAAAATTTTATTGACAAAGATGAGAGTTGTGTGTGGTGGGTTTTTAATCCATCAAGGAATTGTATGCATAACATCTACAAGTGTTGACAATGCACCCTGATTGGATTTTTTTTATGCAGGAAGGCCTAATGTTCAAGGGCATGTAACTATGTATCTCAAGAGTATCAATGAAAAAAATTGGTGAGATAAAATCACAAGGGATTATTGGCAATGAACTTTAGTTTGGATAAGACATTAACACAACTAGCAGAGAGTTACTCTTGGCTCCGAATGTTTATAGATGTGCAAAAGTTTGTACCAGAGTTCATGACATGTTGGTCGGAGAAGGGAATATCTCAAAAGACAAGGTTATATCAAAGTTTTCTCATATCAGAGAAGCCTTGGGAAGATAGAAATGTGGATTTTCTTTTAGGTTTACCCAGGATGTAAAGAGGAGTTGATTATATCTGCATTGTGGTGGACAATTTTTCAAAGACGACATATTTTATTAGGTACAAGAGAAATATTGATGCAACTTGTATTGAAAATATTTTCAAGGAGATTGTAATGCTTCATGGATTACCACATAATATTGCATCTGATAGGGACATTAAGTTTGTGGGTCATTTTTGGAAGACATTTTGGAAGAAGTTAAATACTTGATTGCAACTCAGTTTAGCACATCGTATGTAGATTGATGGTAAAATAATAGTGGTGAATATGAGTTTTGGAGACCCACTCAAATGTTTAGTAGGAGATAAGCCAAGTGTGTGGGATTTGAAACTTGCGCAAGTGGAATTTACATATAATAGCTCAGTTAATTGGAGCACATGGAAGATACCATTCTAATTCGTGCATGGGAGTAAACTATAAAGGGTGTCAGAATAGAGAGATTTAATGCACAAAGAAGAATGGAGTGCAAAAGATGAGAATTTTGTAGGGTACATGGATGAAATGTGCCAACATGCGTGCAGATAGTTACAGAGGATGAATGTGGATTATATGTGGATTATATGTAGTGCAAATATGAAGGGAGAAGATAAGTGGAATTCTAGGTTGGTGACACAGTCTTAGACCATTTACATAAGGAAATGTTTCTTAAAGGAACCTAAAATAAGTTGAAGTGGAGGATATTACAACCATGCAAAGTGTCAAAAAAGTTTGCAAAGAATGCACATGACATCGAATTGCTTGAAGGCATAAATATCGCAAACACATTCAATGTGGTGGAACTATATCCATGCCACACAAGTTAACAAGGTGCAAAGGATTTAAATGTAGAATATGACAAGTGGATTAGAGGCGATAAATGCCAAAGTGCACAAAGAAGCAAAAGGAATAACTAACACCATAATACAATATGTGCAACATGGAGTATCTAGTTAAATGGAAAGAAAGTGATGTTAAGTATGTAACTTGGTTGAGTGTCGCAAATGACTTGAGACACAACATTCTGATTGTTAGAACAAGAGCTCAAGTTTTCAAAATTACTTGAGCTATATGATAATAGGAGCATTCGGGTTCATAGACTATCTTATATCAACCAAAGCTAGGGTAGTTTGTGTTGTTGGTGTTATCTATAAGGTCAAGTCTACTATAAAAGAATTTAAAGGCCTCATAAGTACACACGGAAGTTGTGAAATACTACAAGTCTAATATGAAGCCATAAAACACTAAGAGTTTGTTTTGAAGTCGATTGAGTCTTGTGATTGGGCCATTTGGGCCTTAACTTCACATTGTTCCCGAGTTTTAGGAGTCTATTTGAGTGGCTTGTATGCCTATATAAATAAATCCCAATTACCCCAGGGAGGAAGTTCAGAGCTCATAAAGAGATAAAATGAACTCATAGAGTGTGATATGTGTCTAATGCTTAAATCAAAGTAATGAAGGTGTAAACAAGTTTATTATAATGATTTGACATGACACAATCACATCATTGATGATCATTTGTGTGCGTTTTATTCCTTCGATAAATTAAATAAAGCTTGTTTCTATTGTTTCTTTCTAATTTATGTTCGATAATATATTTTTTGTGCATGTTTTCCTTGCATAATTTTGAGGGGAGCATAGTTCAAGGAAAATTTTCATCAAACATCCCAACCACGTTTAGGTCACCATTTTTATGGGGTAGGAGAATAGTCAACAACCTATGAAAGTGGTAAAGGCCCCAAAATAGACAGAAACATAGGGGGAGAGAGAAAATCAAGAGATACACATGTTACCGTGATCACAAGTATCAAAAAAATAGAAATACATGAACAAATGAGCCTGAAAGAAGGAAAAAACAACAAAAAATACCAAAAAGAGTTGATACATAATGAATGACACAAAACAAACTAATTAAAAAAGTAAAAACATAAGAAAATATACACGTATCAACAAAACCCTAACCTGAATCAATAATCATTAGACAAAAAACACATTAAAACTAACATGATTAATTAGAATTGGACCAAAAAGCAAGTAACGAGATTGATTTCACTTGTCATTAGGTTTTGGCGGTATGTGTGTAGGCCCACTCTAAGTTGTAGACCATAATTAGAACAAATATTCTATCCACAAAAAAAATTCAAGATATTGATCTTCAAGTAGTAATTTTAGAATTTGTACATATCATATTAATTAATAATTTTATTAAATTTATGTTACTCTCTTTTTAAGATTTTGTATTTATCAGGGTCACAATGTATATAGTTTCATGGTATCTCGTAATATTAGTGCAGTTTCTTGTAGCCTACCACGTAGCTCTTATAACGTCTTGCAACTTGTCCATCACTTTGGGCCATTTGTAAAGTCTCATGGTAGCTCAACAGATTTCTCCTCATAGTTCCACGAACGTCGCATACTGGTTTCACAGTTCCTTTAGCATATCACAACATTCATAGCTCGTACGGTCTCATGCAAATCATATTTCAACTCCTGCGATCTCATGTCAACCTAGCTCACAATTTTTGCAATGACTCACACTGCTTCACATCATTTTGTAGCTTCTCAAAATGTTGCGCAACACGTCACAACTTCATGACTCTCTCACACGTTTGTGCCTATCTTCTCAGTGTGGTACATATCTTCATGATTTCACACAAAGCCTTGATGGCTTTCACCCACTTGTCATCAACTCGACATCAGATAACATGCCTAGTGGCATAATAAATGCATGTGCCATATTAAAATTCATCGAGAGATAGAGCAGAAGTAAACTTATGATACACATACTCATGTGAAGTATGATGATGAATATAAGTATTAGTAGATAAGACTTGAGTTTATTGATCCAATTAGGATGAGCCTGTAAAAAAGCATGGATGAAGACATCCATAATGAGAGGATAGTAAGGAAATGAGGGCAAAACAATAATATGAGGACTCAAGAGTGTTCAAATGAGACAGGTTCACCAAATGATTTAATAAATATTGAAATTTGTGAAATCCTAATTACAGAGTCACAACACAATGATAAAGTAATAAAGTACATATATGACCTAAGCAATAAATTAGATAAAAATGAAACCCTGGATGCAAAAGAGGAAATATAATACTTAGTTGATTTCACAATAAATCACAACATGTGTTGGATTGGAAAATTGTTGAACACGAGGAGGAATATGTTGCAACCGCACTCAGAAAATTACAAAACTGTCGAATTTACTTAGATTGGGTTAGGGGCGCTTAGGCACAAGAGTCTACTTCTGGGTGCCTATGACTGGGAAAATGATCAGAATCTAAATTTTCTTGTGTTGTAAGGTGCTCATTGACCTTCTTTGTTGATCGTTTATATGTTGCACTATGCCCACAAAATTCACATGTAACCTGTAACACAAATGATCTCTTGCAAAACCCTAACACACATCAAATCCTAAAAAGAAAAAGATGCAAATGGGGAGTTAGAATAACCCTGACGGTTACCTGACAAAGTGAACTTACGACCGAGCGCTGCACTACATCTCATACTCCATGTAGTTTTGTGGTCATGTGTGTAGAATTGTGCCCTAGGAAACTCTTGTGCAAGATGCATCGAAAAGTGAACAATAGCTAGTTGTAGCAATGTAAGTAGATGTGTGTATGGAAAAATGAACTTCCCCTCCTATGAAGTGTATACAGAAAAATGCAGTCCCTTGTCCCTTGAATGATAACTAGATAGATGTTTTGATGCTCTTTGAATGCCTTTGGATGCAACCTTAGTTGGTGATTATAAATGCTTAGAGGTTGGTCCTTTATTATGGTCACATAACTTTGTATTTATATCATTCCCTTGTTTGAATTTCGTAATTGACAACTAAAAGGTCAAACCATAAGAACACATGATGCCTAAAAGATAAAAGAGGCCTAAAAGAGGTGAGTAAGATACAAAGAGGTCAGGGAGCCCAAAGGGGACAAGGGCACCTAGGTGCTGGTCCAAGAAAGATAAAGCAGTGAAAGTTAGACTGGGAGTTGAGGTGTGTAAGACCACAGAGAAAGCAAGAAAGAAAACAAAGAGGCCAAAGATATATGTCAATTACTACTTTTCTCGCTTAGGAATATATGAATAGTGGTATGTAATTAGGACCTAGAAATGTACCCAAGTGCGTGATTTAGTGTCTACATGCAGATTGATGGAAAAAATAATAGTGGTGAATATGATTTTTTGAGACCTACTCAAATGTTTAGTAGGAGATCAACCAAGAGTGTGGGACTTGGAACTTGCGCAAGTAGAATTTGCATATAATGGCTCAGTTAATCAAAGCACATGGAAGATACCATTCCAGTTTGTGTACGAGAGTAAATTGTAAAGGGTGACAAGATAAAGAGATTTAATACACAAGGAAGAAAGGAGTGCAGAAGATGAGAATTTTGCATAGTACATGGATTAAATGCACTAACATGTGTGCAAATAGTTAGAGAGGATGAATGTGGATTATATGTAGTGCAAAGATGAAGGGAGAGGAGAAGTGGAATTCCAGGTTGGTGACAGTCTTAGCCCATTTACATAAGGAAATGTCTCTTAAGGGGACCTAGAATAAGATGAAGTGGAGGAAAATACAACCATGTAAAGTGTTGAAGAAGGTTGCAAAGAATGCACATGACATTGAATTGCTTGAAGGAATAAATATCTCAAACACATCCAATGTGGTGGATCTATATCCATGCCACACAAGTCAAGAGAGTGCAAAGGATTTAAATGTAGAAGATGGCGAGGTGGAATAGAGGCAATAAATGCCAGAGAAAGTGCACAAAGAAGCAAAAGGAATAATTGACACCATAATATAGAATATGTGTAACATGAAGTATCTAGTTGAATGGAAAGGAAGTGATGTTGAAGATGTAACTTGGGTGAGTGTCGTAAATGACTTGAGAAACAACATTCTGATTGTTGGACAAGGAGCTCAAGTTTTCAAAATTACTTGAGCTATATGATGTAGGAGCATTCGGGTTTACATACTATCTTATATCAACCGAAACCAGAGTAGTTTGTGTTACATTTTGTTGTTGGTGTTATGCATAAGGTCAAGTCTACTATACAAGCATTTAGAGGCCTCATAAGCATACATGAAAGTTGTGAAATACTACGAGTCTAATATGAAGCCATAAAACACTAAGAGTTTATTTTGAAACCGACTGAGTCGTGTGATTGGGTCATTTGGGCCTTAACTTCACATTTGGGTGGAGTGTGAGAAAAGTCTAATGCTTAGATCAAAGTAATGAGGGTGTAAACAAGTTGATTATAATGATTTGACACGACATGATCACATCATTGACGATCGTTTGTGTGCTTACTATTCCTTCGATTAATCGAATAAAGCTTGTTTTTGTTGTTTCTTTTTAATCTGTGTTCAATTGTATGTTTTTGTGCATGTTTTCCTTGTGTAATTTTGAGGGAAGCGTAGTTCAAGGTAATTCTTCATCGAACACCATAACTGCGTTTATGTCACCATTTTTGCGGGGTATGAGAATGGTTAACAACCCATGAAAATGCTCAAGGCCCCAAAATATGGCAAAAACACAGGGGAGAGAGAAAATCAAGAGATACACGTGTTACCATGACCACAAGTAAAAAACTAAAAACGCATGGACAAATAAACCTGGAAAAAAAAAGAAAAATGAAAAGCAAACAACCAAAAAGAGTTGATACATAATGAATGACACAAAACAAACTGATTAAAAAAGTGAAAACATTAAAAAAAAAATACACATACCAATAAAAACCTAACATGAACCAATAATCATTGGACAAAAAAACACATTAGCACTAACACAATTAATTAGAATTGGCCCGGAATGGCTCTCTAAAACAACTAGGTATAATTTCCATAGAGAAGACCACGACACTAGGATAATGAAAGGGATTAACCCCCTCTTAAACCTTAACCCGATAGGTATATTGGTTGTCTAGTGTCCATTAATTCCATTTAGTCGGCGAGAACCTTTTTAATATAAAGGGGAAGGAACCCCTAAGATTGAGGGTATGTTGACCATGGGCTCCATTGGTGCCCAACGTATGTAATAAAAAATTAATAATACATTTTTATCATTTTATCTAAAATATTATTTCACTTCCCTATCCCTAACGCCGAAGGAAACATAGGCCTAGCTCTCGACAAAGATATAACGAAACAAAAAATAAGGCGTTTACTCTTTTTTAGACCCCTCTCCTCTATTCACTGTTTGTTTCACTGCTCCATGATTGAACAAACCTGTTGCATCCCTCCTTCCCTCCCATCCAGGCTTCATGTATTTCTCCTTCTGTTTTAGGTCAATTTGAGCTTTTTCAATTCCCACTCCCAGCTTGATACACCCCAACCTGCTTAGATTTTGGGCTTATTATAGCACGGATAATCTGCTTTTTTTTGCACTGCAATGGGAGGAAGCAAATTGAAAGAGGAAAACGGCGCGTCAATAGTTATGGCCGATAGGAGATCGGCCGAGAATGAGCATGAACACGAGCACTGCCCCTGCCCCTGCCCCTGCCCGTCCACCTCCTCCGACGACGATCCTGGTATTCTTTTCTGTTTCTTACCTTTCACTTTTAAACTCCTAGGGTTTTCTATTGTGTTGTTTTTTTGGTGAATTTATACGTTTGTGCCGTTGGGGCCTCGAGGCTTGTAATTTTGATTACTTTGGGGCGTCAGTATATTTTGAGCTCCGTTCTTTGATATTGGCCCGATTCGATGACATTGAGGTGTGATGTCTTTGCTCCCACTTTATCTCTTTTTCTACGATTTGCTGTAGTGTTATCTTCAACTAATATATGCCAGCTTTTCATTAATTTTTTTTTCAGCAATCTTTATTTTCATTTAATGAAACCCTAAGATTAATTCAGGTATCGTAAATTTCTAGCTGAAAAATGTTGAGATGGATCATTCTCGAGGTGTCAATCTTGGATTTGTCTTATAGTATCGCTCATTGAAGGGTTCCATAATGACAAAGGACTCCATCACTTTCTCCACAAATTTCTCAATGACTAGTGGTGGATGGCCTTAATATGGCTGCAACGTTGGGTTTGAAAAGTTCTCTCTGGTCATTTAAAAAACAGGCTGCAGCCTCCTCTATATGCCCAAGATATCACCTTATTTTCGTTTGCCGCCTCCAAGTAAGAAGGAAAAGCCCTAGAACAACCAAACAGATGCCAAATTTATCGTTGGCCGTTAATTGTTAACATTTCTGCCATTGCAGGCTATGCCTCTTGGTGTAATTGCATACTTGATCAGATTGCCTTTTTTTACGGTGTACAAATTGATATTGTAGTGATTCTTTATTTGTAACTCAGCTTGATACACATTCTAAATTCCTGATGCAGATCTCAAAACATACTCAACCGGAGTGTTCTTTTAGTAGTGTTAAATTCCACAATTATTCCTGAATAGTGGCAGCAGTCGGTATGCTCAACTCGAAACTATTATAGGGAAAATGGCAATAAAACAACCAAAATGAAATGAAGTAAATGTGTGCAGATTCACAGAAAGTTATAAACAGTCAGAGTTCGAAATCACCCAGAAAACTGAATGTGCTCTTCATTAACAAAATTGCTTATATCATGGATAATTACAGTTGTAAAAATGCTATCAACAGCTATTTTCTATCTGCTTCGGTTAAAATCCCGGCCATTAATTGTTAACATCCCTGCCATTGTAGGTTATGCCTCGGCGTAATTGCATACTCAATCAGTAGTTTTTTATCCGATGTTAAATTTAATATTGTAGTGGTTCTCCTTTAATAACTTAGCTTGCTACACACTTTAAATAGCTGATGCGGAGATCGTCACATGCTCAACCAGATTGTTATTGTTAACTTCCATGATTTGTCCTGAATGGAGGCAACAACCAGTATGCTCAACTTGAAACTGTTATAGGAAAATGACAATGAAACAACAAAAATGAAATGAAGTAAATGTGCACAGAAGGATGAATGCACGTTTTATTGTCAAATTGCTTATATCATTTACAATTACTGTTGTTTAAATTCTACCAACAGTTATTTTCTAATTGCTTTGGTTGTTTACAAAATGCTTTTGCTTGAACATGGGAAAAGATAGTTGATGTGTTACCACCTTCTCGCTGACGTGTTTGTGTGATTGTTGGTCGTGATCGTTTCATATATTAGCTGTGCTCCCTTTAGAGCTCAGCTCGATACATACTTTAAATTCCCGGTGTAGCAATCTCAGTCTGTATGTTTTTTTATTTTCTTTTAAATGGAATGAATTCTTTTTTATGACAAGTCTGTGATAAACTAATTCAGAAGGCAGAAGAACGCAATTTTATGCCAAAGAATTGAGTGATCACCTGGAAGTTTCATAGGTCTCCCAGCTCTCTATTGGAACCACCTACTTCAAAATTCTAAAAATTTCAGATGAGCAAATTGTCTTTGCACCCTGAAGCCATCAGTTTTGTAAATTTTTCACGGACTTGAACCCGGGACCTTCTTATGATTATGCTTGGCATGCTGGGGTGCTTTATCATTTGAGCTGCTGGCTCCTTTTTGGTTTGAGTTGTTTCTTCTTTTCTTCCAACAAGTTTCTGTATATGTTTGCTCTACCTTGCATTAGACACGCCCAACAACTCGAGACAATACCACAGCCCATTATTGTAAGTGTGTAGTCAGAAAAGAGAACAGAAAATAAAACCAACAATAACACATCTTGAAACTGATGTTGAACTGCCTTAGGTGTTTTCTTCATAATGGGTGTCAGAAGAACAATACCACTGTTGTCAAAGCAAAATTGCATATGTGTCGTAGAAGATATGGACAAGCGATTTGCCACTATTGAAGAGGAATGCTAATGAATATGTCGCGTGTGTGGAGGTCCATTATTCATGGGTGTAAGATACGTTATGTTGGGGAGGAGTAGGGGAAGGGAGTTGGATCACTATTAGAATCAGATAGCGTTCGTATAGTAGCCAAATTCATGAATGTTGCAAGAATCTGTATACCCAAGCCACAAGTCATGAGTAGCTCTAGTCATAAAGGATCTCACTATGTGGTAGGAGAACTATTGTGTCACACATGGCCAAGGGACACTTGTTGAAATTTTGGAGAAAATTTGGGTGATAGTCCGTCTCTAGTGACCGGTACTGATGAATGTTGTGAGCGCTTCATACCTCTGTGTTGAGTGTGTAACAGGGTGTGAAAGTGGTGTATAATTTTCTTAAGCTATCAGGTGTTGCTTGAAGATTTAACACTGCTTCGAGGCATGAGAATGAGAGGCATGATATTCACATGAATTGTTTATGCCTTGGAATGTGGAGTTGCATTGCTTGTATCCTTTTGGAATGTCATTGATTATGAGCTATAGGTTTGGACTGTGTGATCATCATACATGATTGATGTTACCAATGTGTTGCTAGAACTAGTAGTGTCTGAACTAGTAGTAATGAGTCTTGAGAGGGGTTGGTTGTTTTGATGCACATTGTAAAATTGGTGTATGCCAAAGGGTTTAGAGTCATCTCAATATTCTCTAAGTTTGATTGGGATAAAGTTAAGGTTAGCCAAATTCTTGCCAATGTTGTTAACCATGTATTCTTTGTTGTTGTACTTAACATCAAGGTCTTGATTATTATCCATAACATTGTTCTATGTATGAACATTTTTCTATTCTTGGATTGGCTTTGTTTGGACACTAAGGCTATAGTACCTATCGTTTATGCTTTATTATTGAGAATGCTTAATCCTTGTATTGGAATAGGAGACAATGGTGTCTTAATTGTGGGTTGTGATATACTAGCCTATGGGATGAATTTCATGGTTGATTCAAAAAAAATCGCGACACATGTAGGGGTCATTATCTATGTTACATGTATATTCATATCCCCCATGCATGTATTTGAGGCATCAACGTAGAGTAGAGGGGAGGGATCTGATAGTATGAATCCAAGGTCTCCCAAGTAAGAGGTTATAATTTTAATCATCAAACATCACATAAAAACTACATTTGAAGTGTTTTTGACCCAAATGTGTTGGGTAAAGTAACAATACCAATTAGTAATCATGATATATTATCAAATCCCTTGATCATCATGTCATACTTTCTTTCATGTCATACTTTTTTGGGGGTTGTGTACTGAAGCCTATTGCACATATAACTGACTTGGTCAAAATGTTCATCAGTGATCCATTATTAATAGGCGCACATGATTGCCTTGTCAAAGAAATGCAATTGAATATGCAATGGTAAGTGTAGATCCATAATGTGCTAAGGTGACATGTATTCCTCGCCAAGTGATATTTGACGATCACTTGTCTGGAAAGTGTTAATAATGGGTACAAAATACGTGGGCTTAATATTAGCGTGCAAAATTGCATTCACTTATTGTTTGATAAATAACATTCTTAAGGGGAGTAGATTGCTTGAGCAACTCTAAGAGAAAATATTTCGGCACATGTTTTTGAGTTGATCGAGGAGGTTGTAATCCTTGGTTGTTGATGTAAGAGCTCTAAAACGCAAACATAAAACAATGTTATTATTTTGGGACATATTTCTAGTGAGAGGAGGATTGACTAGAGGTCTACCATGTCGTGTTGTGATTGTAACTACCTCGTAGGAAGGTGCATAATTAGTGATCAATAGCTGAGGAAGAACATGTGTACTATCTTAGATCCGAGTGTAAATGATGGGGAATAACGAAGGGGTAATAAGAGTTTTCTCTCTACGAGTGGTCAAATGAAGTATCCAGATGCCATATGGGTGTTACTAATGACACGAGATAGATATGTATTAGCCATTATGATAATGTAAATTGCACATGAGCAAACAAGGGTTTTAAGGAAAACCATAGAATAAAAAATGGACTTAAAGTTCAACATTGAATCTGAAACCTTGAGCTTAAGGAATAAAACCCTAAGTTGGTTTGGATCGACCGATAAGAAGTTTAATTTTTATGAAAATTAGGCTTATGTTCTTGAATCTTAATTACTAGTTGCACGAGATAATTCAAAATAAATCAACATAAACAATACAACAACTATAAACTATGTAAAGCGATCGTGCTACTTGATATGCCATAACTTTATCAATGAAATCATAATCAAGGTTTTAGGGTCAGAAAGATGTTGCTATGCGACCAGGATCAAGAGGTGTGGTAGTGTATTGAAAGTATATACAGAGCTTTGGTAGAGTGTCATCAAACTGTCTGTAAAATTTGTGGACTTGAAAGTGTGATAGGATAAGTTGTGACCAAACTTGTCTAAGGGGCTATATGTGTCCTCTATTGTTAAGAGTTGGAATTTGGTTATGGGATCTAGTTCACACGTGTCTTTAGAATCATTTTTTGTGTTTGGATGCATATGATGAGAATGCCACAACTAGATATTGCTTCTTCTCATTTGTTAACCTAAAAATAAATTAGTCACGATTTACACGGAACAAACCTTGAGCTCACCCCACACACAACTCTCCCAATCATATGATGAGAATACAACTAAGATGGAGCCCCCAGTACATCCCTCACATCTGACAATAGACATTTGTTCTAGTTGCAGTGGCTCATGGATTTGTGATTCAAGGTAATACTATAGATGTACTCAAAACTTGAGCAGCTTTACTATAGTTGAGCTATAAGGATGGAGTACTTTCAATGCTTTGCTCATGTCTTTCTTAGAATGTGCTTTTGATATGAAATCCCTAAACACCCCTAGTAACTTAGGGTGGATATGTTTATATAGATGACCGTTCGATTGATTTCCCGATCAACTGATCCAAGAATATGACCTAGGCTGACCAAGCTAAATTGTGCATTTGAAAAGATGATCATTGCAAGTGCAAAGGATAGGTTTGTAGTGTGTGGGACGAGTTCGTTGGCCAAGCTTGTCTTGGGCCCCACAAACCTGTCTAGGATAGAGTTGGAATCAGTTCTGAGATAGGTGGCGATTTGTAGATGCATCTTGTAAAGCATGTAGTGATTCCTGAAGTGCTAATTTGGAGAATAGCCGCGACCTAGTCAACTCGGGGTATATGATAGAGCAGGAGGCTTTTAGTCGGTCATAAAATAGGCAAATGGAATGGCGTTAAAATAAATGCCAAAGTGATATTGCCAACTGCACATTATCAAATTTTGGGCATTACATGGTGAAGTTTATGATGGTGTGTAGCAAGCAGTAAGGAGCTATTTGATTGCCTCTTGTGTGAAGTACCCCATGCATCGAATTACAGTCACCATTCTCTGCCAAGTGCTTGAACAATACCATGTGTCTGTCCTAAGTCCCGGCAACCTGAGCACCATAATTGGCTAGAAGGTGAAGGTTCACAAAGAGGTGCTGCCAATTGGGATTGGGAGCAATGTACCTGACCTTGATGGGCCTTGTCCATGGTTATTTCAGACTGGTATTGGTGCCAGGTATGACCCATACCAGGACTGGCACCCCTAGGTACAAGGACCTGGTAATATAGTACATGGGATGAACCCAGGTGTACCTGACCCTGCTGGGTTGTACCTGGGCTGTATCCATAGGCATTTTGGACTAGTATGTGCCATACTGGGACCAGCACTCATGGGTATAGGTACCCGTTAATGTATCATAGTTGTATACCTTCATATCCAAAACCTTAATCAAGAATATTGATTACCTCAGATCCGTGTTGTTATAGCCTATAGGGTATTTGAAACTTAAAACTAGCGGATGCTGTGGCTTGGCACTCTAATAAGTAATAACATAACTCTAGTCAAACTGTGTAAGGCATTTTTACTTGAATTAGATACAACCCAAGTCTCAAATTGTTGATATTACCCAGGTTCATTGGGTAACCTTTTCATTGGATAAGAATGTTCTGGTATACCGTATGATTAGACAATATGTAAATTCCCGAGTCCTGAAAACTAGTAGATGATATATGTTGGTTTTAACCTTATACTTTCGTATCTTACAAAGTTATTTGGGAAGTTATGTTCATAGGTTATACAACCATGAAGGGCATAGGACATGTTTCAGAGGTTGAATGTGAAAATGCTAAACAATTGTATTTTTAGGGAAGACCATGGAAGCTAAGAGAGATTTAAGAAAAAAACAAATCAGAAGATTAATTGCTTTGGACTTTAATTGAACAAGTTCAACTCCCGTAAACATCCTTGTAAGTGTCTCAAAACCTGTCAACATCCATTAATCTGTCTAAATATGCACACAAAACATAGAAACATGCCATGTAGGTCCCAGAAATGTTCTAGAAAGCAATAGACGATTAATGAAAAGTATTTGCAGTTTTTAGCCCATGTAATTGTTGATGATAATTAGCTTCCTTCTAATAGCCAGACTTCCTCCATCCTGATATATTCTATGCGGGTGGCTTGTCACGGACTCCCCGACATTATAAAGTTTAAACATAAGGCTTGTGAGCACCATCGACAGGTTCTTCAATTTTAAACTAACACCCTAGATGTGCTTATTCAATTATATAGTTTCGTTTGGAATTATTCTGTGCAGGGTAAATATTAGGACTGTGCCTAGCTTTAATGTGATGCTAAAGCTGCATAGAATATTGATTAACATATTTTTAAAATTTGTTTGTTAAATGGGAATGCTCATATTTTTTTTCTTATGCTCAATCGATACATGAAACCATATTGTCACATTACATTGAGAATGATGTTATCTGTTTGTGCGGAATGCTCATTTTTTTTTCCTTATGCTCAATCATTACATGAATCCATTTTGTCACATTACATTGAGAATGATATTGTCAACTGTTTGTTCTTATATATTCAGTCACAATATCATTTGACAGATTAAATCAAAGTGTTGGCAAGTACTTTTGTCCTTTTTTGCAACACTTTCTCTATTTTCTTATGCTGATTGTTTATGCAGATCTTAATCTTTACATAACTGAATCCATTGTGTAGTGCATTCATGTGGGGTATAAGATCTCCAACCGTTTATCTTTGGCAGTTTCTGGCTATGCTATATAACACCTTAAAACCTAATTGAAACACAATTGAAGACTAGTTCATGTAGCCTTTTTTGTGAAATATGTGTTTTATTCTTTTATTTGTTTCATTTACACAGGTCTAAAACCTTCGGATTTGTATGGCAAATTTACTTGGAAAATTGAGAACTTCTCGCAAATTAGCAAAAGAGAGCTCCGAAGTAATGTGTTTGAAGTTGGTGGTTATAAATGGTAATTCATTTTCATCAATTCATTATCTTCAAATAGATTTTGCCATTACCAACAAGCAAGAAAGCAATTCATTCTTTAATTCATTTATCTCTGTTAATGCAGGTACATTTTAGTGTATCCCCAGGGTTGTGATGTCTGTAATCATCTTTCTCTTTTCCTTTGTGTTTCCGATTATGACAAACTTCTGCCAGGTCTTGGATCCAATCTTCTTTTGGGGATCTTGTTTTTGATTGCTTTTAAATCATGGTTATTGCTCTACTATGGTTGAGAAACATTATTTAACTATGGCTGTGTGGTTTGTAGGATGGAGTCATTTTGCACAATTTACAATTGCTGTTGTAAACAAAGATCCAAAGAAGTCAAAATACTCCGGTGTGTTTCCTGCCTTTGTTGAAATTTATAGTAGAAAATACTAAATAGATACATTTTATTCTGACAAGGCCCTGAAACGGATATTCACAGATACATTGCATCGCTTCTGTAAAAAGGAACACGATTGGGGGTGGAAAAAATTTATGGAGGTTTCAAAAGTTTTAGATGGTTTTACAATGGCCGATACACTTGTTATCAAAGCACAAGTTCAGGTTATCAGGTTTGCACACCTTTTGTGTAATTGTGTTTAGTCACTCTTTATAGATAATTATTAGTCTTTTTTTCTTTTTCCATGACCCACTTAATTATCTACTTCTATTTTCTGTTCATAATCTTGAGAATGGATTAGTAAATGAACCTACAATAGACATCAACTATTTTTCTAAGTTTTGTTTCTGCAGTTTCCACCGAGTACATCATTTGTATTATGATTTTCCCTTAGGATATTTTGTTTCTTTGGTAGACACTACTAATGAACGTTATATTGGCTTTTTAATTTGGTTCCCTTAACTGTTAAGCAGATTCTTTCCTATTCAAGCATTTTTTATGCTATCATGATGCAGGGAAAATCCACATCGTCCTTTTCGTTGCCTTGATTGTCAATACAGAAGAGAGTTGGTTCGTGTGTATATAACTAATGTTGAAGCAATTTGTCGACGGTTTGTGGAGGAGAAACGGGACAAGCTTGGGAAATTGATAGATGACACAAAGAAATGGTTAAGGTACTCTGCATTTTGATTCTCTCATTAGCTAATATTATGGGGTCTAAAAGTAAAAGTTAGCATGACAGATATTGTCATTGGACTTACTGTAAATTATGGTTGTCTGTTCGGCATAAAAAATGTAACAGCACGCACTGTTACTTCAACATTGACACATCATTTTCTTCTGTTGTTTAAGTGCGAAATATGTGTTTTTTTAAAACTTATTTTTAGAGCTACTGGTGTGACTTGAGATTTTTGCAGTTTTCGCAAATTTTGGTTAGCAGTTGATGGAGACGAGCAGCGCCGAATGTCAAGAGAGAAAACAGATGTCATTCTTAAACAAGTTGTAAAACGCTTTTTTAATGAAAAAGAAGTCACATCTACATTAGTTATGGATGCTCTCTATAGTGGCTACAAGGCTCTGGAGTGTCAAAGTGCAAACAATAAGGGAAAGATTAAATGTATGGAGCTGGAGGATATAATATCACCTGTTGTTTGGGTGGAGAAAGATGCATTTGTTCTTGCCGATGATGTGCTGTCTTTGCTGCAAAGGGCTGTTACTGAACCCTTGCCACCATTGAAGGATGACAAAGGTCCTCAGAATCGAACAAAGGTGAGGTAAACTATTTTGGGAAGTAGTTTTGTGTGCCATATATCATGAGGTGTGGTGAAATTTTTTGTGGTTTTAGTCCTATTATTTTCCCTAAATGTCTAGCAGGGTTTTAATAACACCTAATATCATGAATGAGAACACCATTGTTTAGCACTGGATTCTCTTACATTCAATTGAGGTTAGTTTAATAAGTTGAACTTTGACTGTGTGTTATGAATGACTGTATTACTGCTGGGGCTTAACACCAACAATCTAAGACATTTCCAAAGTCATGGGTAAGTGATGCATGTGAAGTGTTAAAAAAATGATTCCTGTCTTCCCACTCGTTGCCTTTTTATGTGTTTAAAATTTATGTTGTTGCCTAGGCTTCATGAATCTTCTTCTCATGCTGAAGTTGTTTGTCGGTGTGTCCCAAGACACGTGAACCTCAAGTTCAGCATTTTTGGACAATATTTTAAATTTTTGGCGATCTCCTAGTGATGTTTATGTTTCATTACCTGGAATGCCACCTAAAAGCGCCCTATGCATAATCATCTGGATGTTCAATATATTAGATTTTTATTTTTAGAAAAATGCTATTGAAAATTTTAATGGCTACAGGAAATTTTACTTATGTCGTTTCAAATGAGCTGTTTAGAATCTTAGATACAGTAAGACCTTGGTTGATATTTGCACAATTTTAGTCTCTATATGAATGTCGTACACAGTGTTATGTGACTATTGATGAGAAATTACTCTAATTTTCATAGCCGGATAGCCTTTGCATGTTATGGCTTGGTGTAAGACTCATCATTGTGATAGCAATCTCTAAGTCTGTGACAAAGGCACAGGATGGCTGATTGTGTTTCAGTTTCTTCCAAAGATAGTAGTAGGGGCTTGAGATTAGTTATGATGATTAGTTTTTAAAATAGAAGTAAAAACTATACTCCTATGGAGCTGGAGGATATATCATAACCTGTTGTTTGGGTTTAGAAATATGCATTTTTGCTGGCTGATGGCGTGCTGTCTTTTCTAAAAAGGGCTACTACTGAGCCCTCGCCAACATTGACAGATGTCAAGGGTCCTCAGAATTGTACAGAGGTGAAGAAAAATATTTTGGTAAGTAGTTTTGTGTGCCATATATTTTGAGGTTGGTGAGAAAGCTCAAGGAGTTGTCCTATTATTTTCCTTTAATATCTAGGAGGATTTTTATAACACCTAACATCATCAATGAATACACCGTTGGTTGGCACTGAATTCACTTACAGTTCATCGAGGTTAGTTCAATAAGTTGAACTTCAATTTTGCAACATGATTGATTTTACGAGTGCTGGGGCTTAACACCAAAAATCTAAGACATTTCCAAAGTCATGGGTGAGTGATGCACGTAGCACATGTATAAAAATAAATGATTCCGAGCTTCCCTCTCCTTGCTTTTTTTGTGTGTTTAAAATATACATTTTTTTTACCAACTTGCCAAGGCTTTATTAATCTTCTTCTCATGCTGAAGTCGTTCATTTGTTCATTCCATGTCATGGGAAGCTCAAGTTTAGCATTTTTGTACAATAATGAAAATTTTGGTGCTCGCCTGGTAAGGTTTGTTTTTCATTACCTGGAATGCAGCCAAAAGGCACCCTATGCATAATTATCTGGTGTTTAATACATTAGATGCTTTATATCTAGATTCTAGTATTTTCTATACTACTGAATATTCTTCTGGCTTACAAGTTACACGAAATGTTGCTTATAGCGTGACAAATGATCTGTTTAGATGCACTAAGACCTTGATTGATATTTGCACAATTTTAGTCTCTATATGGATGTCTTACACAAAGTGTTATGTGACTATTGATGGGAAATTACTCTAATTTTCATAGCTGGATAGCCTTTGCATGTTATGGCTTTGTGTATGTCTTGTTAGTGTGATAGCAATCTCCGAGTCAGTGACAAAGGCACAGCGTGGCTGATTGTGAAATTTAATTCCATTTTTGGCTAAATTCTGTTCGAGTTTCTTCTAAAGATAGTGGTAGGAGCTGAGATTAGTTATGACCATTAGTTTTTAAAATTAAAGTAGAAACTATACTCCTATGGAGCTTGAGGATATATTATCACCTGTTATTTGGGTGGAGAAAGATGCATTTGTGCTGGCTGATGATGTGCTGTCTTTAGTAGAAAGGGCTGCTACTGAACCCTTGCCACCATTTAAGGACAAGGGTCGACAGAATTGTACCAAGGCAAGGAATAATATTTTGGGAAGTAGCTTTGTCTGCCATATATCTTGAAGTGTGGTGAAAAAGCTCGAGGCATTAGTCCTTTTATTTTTGCTTAGTATCTAGGAGGATTTTTATTAGACCAACATCATTAATGAAAACACCATTGGCCAGCACTGAATTCTCGTACAGTTCATCGAGGTTAGTTTAACAAGTCTAACTTTAATTATGTGACATGAATAATTTTATGACTGCTGGGGCTTAACACCAAAATCCTAAGACATTTCTGAAGTCATGGGTAAGTGATGCATGTGACATATTTATAAAATATATGATTCCTGTCTCCCCTTTCCTTGCCTTTTTTGTGTTTAAAATTTACATTGTTGCCAAGGCTTCATGAATCTTCTTCTCATTCTGAAGGTGTTCATTGGTCCATCCTATTTCATGGGAAGCTCAAGCTCAGCATTTTTGGACAATATTTAAAATTTTGGCTATCTCCTGTCGTGTTTATTTTTCATTATCTGGAATGCAACCTAAAGGCACCCCATGCATAATTATGTTGGTGTTCAGTGCATTAGATTTTTATTTCTAGAATCTCGTATTTTCTATAGTATTGAAATTTTTGTTGGATTACAAATGATCTGTTTAGATACATTAAGACCTTCATTGATATTTGCACAATTTCAGTCTCTATATGAATGTCTTACACAAAGTGTTATGTGACTATTGATGGAAAATTGCTGTAATTTTCAGAGTTGGATGGCCTTAGCATTTTATGGCTTGGTGTAAGGGTCATCAGTGCAATAACAATCTCTGAGTCTGTGACAAAGGCACAGCATGGCTGATTGTGAAACTTTATCTCCATTTATTCCATTTTAGTCTATTTATGTCTGAGTTTTTTCCAAAGATAGTGGCAGGGGCTTGAGATTGGTTACGATCATTAGTTTTCTTCATAGTTACCATGTTCGTACGAACTTAGTGAAAATTTGGTTCAAACTGTATTTTTTTGGTCTGACCAAACGTCCGGAACAAGTTCGGTGGAACATTATTTTGTATTTTTTATAATTAGAAAATTAAAGCATTTGAATTAAAAGAACTTCAACTCAAAACAAAAATGAAACAAGAAACACTAATACCTAATCATGTAAAGGAAACACTCCCTAGATAATATATTTATTTATTATTATGTGTAGTTGGTTTTTCTTTTCAAATATCTTCATATATATATTTTATATTTGTAAAGTTTCTAAACCGAACTGAACCGAACTTTGTGAAAATTTTTGAACTTCCCAACATTTTTCCCTTTTTAAACTATCCGAACTTTTTGAACATGGTAACTATGGTCTTGTTAATAAAAGTAGAAACTGTACTCTTCAGTTTTCCTTGACATGGAGTCCAAGATTTTATATGGGAGGATCACATGGCCATGTGTTTGGAAAGATGCTTATTCTTCTCAGATTCGTGATTGGTCTTTGCAAAAAATCCGGGGTTTCCAATTGAATATATGGTATTAAAAAGGGATCAGTTGTGTTGTTTGTACGAATTGGTTTTATTTGATGCACTCTGTCGGGACATATTTTTCCTGCTAAATGCAACCATGTATTGCTTTCCCATTGTATTATGTTACTCATCGGAAGCAGGTTGAGAAATTTGATTTTGACGACCTGAATTTACAAGTTGAAAGCAGGTACAAATTACAATGATGACACACACACGTAAACTTTAGTGGTTAATTACTATATTCTATGATTAGCATGTTCTTTTATATAATAAAGTTAAAAATGGGAAGAATCCCACAATGACGGCAAGGGCATATGACCAACAAAAGGGTAGCCAATAAAAGACTTCCTGAAGGAAAACAAACCAGCCAAACAGTGAAGGGCCAGGTATATGTCTGTGGCCACTATATTACAACACTACACCAGATTATAAACCAGCAAATAGAGATTAGTTCTCCATGTGATTGTCAAAACATATTCTTCAGTGAGCATGGTATTTATCTTTTCTCCTGGGTTTTTTGGCGCAAAAGATTACCATAGTCCTCCAGACTTTTATTGTCTTACAGGCAGTTTCGTTCATATTGACCTCTTTTTTAATGACCAGAAGGATTTTGAGCCATATCATTTAATTTTGAGTAATTCTTTGCAACCACCTTTGACAATCTTGTCCACTTGAGCAACCCTTCAATAGCTCTTTGGTCCTTATGTTCTATGGGTTCTTATATGTTCAATGGGTACTTGTGTGTTCATTGGTCCTTTAACAATCTTATCCAGCTCAATGACTTCCTTCAAGAGCTCATTGGTCCTTGTATGCTTAGTGGTTTCCTAATTAAAATCAGCCTTCTTCTTCATTGCAAAGAAGTCTTCCCAGTTGGGGGGCTGGCAATGTTGAAGCATTGGCCAAAATCCAAAGCTTAAGTACTGGCCAAAATCCAAAGCTTGAAGCATTGGCCAAAATCCAAAATTTGAAGCATTGCTTTGATGAAATATCAATTCTTTCATAAGCTATGCCAATATCAATCATGATGAGAAATATGTATTTCCCATAGTTACCTAAGACTCCGGGACGACGGGACGTAGGGATGGGGTTTTCGGGATGGCAATTTTTTTTGAAAATTTTGGGACGGCGGGGGACGGCAAGGGGACGGCTAGTAAAAAAATATATGTAAGTTATTAATTTTACAAATATAACATGAATAGTTCAATAACCTAAGACTTAAAATTGAAAGTTTGAAGATTGAAACCACTAATGATTAATCCAATTATTCATCACATAAGCCAAGGCCCAAAATGCTACAGCTATATGTATTATATTCAATGTTCAAAACTTCAACATGACAATGAAAGACTAAATAGTAAATAGTAAAGCTGAAAATTAAAAACAAGTCTTAGTCTTACTCTTCAATAATCAACATGAGAAGAGTACAACTACACCCACATTACATATGCTATGAAATATTATGTCATGTCTCATAACCAAAATGACATTACATAACCAAAATGACAAGTGACAAGTACAACTCAAAAATCACTATCAGAGCCCTCCGAAGGAACAGTTGCGAAGCGCTCCTCACTAGGAGTATCTGTATCAATGTCATCTGCATTTGCAAAGGAGATATCAACCAGTCCTCGCTGCTCCTGATCTTCATCAACCTGCCTTGCATCCTCAGGATCCACATCCCACCGTAATGCTGGGCTCTCCTTGTACGTAGGTGTCTTGCGATCCATGAGATGCAAGGCACTATGTACATCAAGTTTCTCTGCTCTCTTAGAGGTAAGTCTGTTCCTCTTAAGAGAGTGGATCCACCCATATGTTGACCAATTCCTCTCAGAAGCAGAGGAACTAGAAACTTGAGAAAGAAGACGAATAACAAGTGTACGTAGCAATCCTACATGTCCATACAATCGCCACCAACTGGACTCTCCCGTGCTAATGTGGTCCTGTATCTTTGATGATTTTTTGTAGCCATCCAGATAAGTGAACTTGAGCCAATCAGTTCTGACTCGTGAAGCATCCTCTGCATTATACATTTTTTTTAGGGCTTTCAAGAAACCCTTCCTCACCTCCTCATCATTTACATGTGTAAAGGAGTGTTCAACTTCTCCCATCTTCGCTCAATGATAGGCTGAATATGGTGATGGTAGAACTCCAAGGTGGGGTCCTTTGCTCAAACAGTAGCCTTCATCTAGCCAAGCATACTATCAATACATTCGTATATCTCACCAAGGCTAGGGCTCTCAGAATCCCCATATTTTATCACACTGAAAACTGGAGATATTATGGATGTGATATATCTCACATCTATCCAAAATGTTTCATTCACCACAATTGCTTTCACCTTCTTCCCCTGCTTTGTCTTCGACCCATCCCACCTAGACCACTCTGATGTCATGACCATGCACTGCAATGATTCCTGCAACTCAGCCATCCTATCCAGCAAAATAAAATACGATGCAAAACGTGTGTCCACTGGCTTGAGGAATTCCTTCCTCGAAAAGCTACGGAAGAGTGCCAATGACGTATGGTGGTTGCAGAGGAACATCTGCACATGTCTAGCATCAACCACTACATTTTTGACCCAATCGATTTTTCCAATATCTTTTAGTGCATTGTTCATGGCATGCACACAACATGGGGTCCAATATATATGTCGGTAATGAGTCTCGACAAGCTTACTTGCTGCCCTGCACACATATGTTGCATCTGTAATAACCTGCACAACGTTGGCAGAGCCAACCTCCTCAATAACATCTCGCAAAATGGTGAATTGGAACTCTGCATCCTTCTTCTTCCCTGAACAATCAACTGCCCTCAAAAAGTAAGGACTCTCTCTGCATGAAACAATGATATTTATGAGTGGGTGGTGTCTGATATCTGTCCACCCATCCATGATGATGCTGCAACTGTGAGAGACCCATGTGCACCTCATTTCCTCCATCATTAAATTAACCTTGGAATAGTTCTTATCCAAGATTGTGGTTCTCAACTTCATGTCTCCTGGGGGCACATAACTCACACCTGCTTTGGCTATCTTAGCCACAACCTCCTTGAAATAAGGAGAGCGAGTAGCATGAAATGGAATGCCAGTAGCAAAAAATAATTTTTCAATGGCATCATCAACCTCTTCTCTAGCCTTTGTATCATACATTTCAACAATTGGATTGGAGGCCACAACCTTCCTCTTCCCCCTACTACTACCAAAAGCATCCAATTTAGACACCTCATAAGATCACCTGTAACACTACCAATATTAATTCTCATAGAACTAGAAGGGGTACCAGTGCCACTAACATGACGGCCACGAACTTCTGGAACCTTTTCCACCATATCTCCATTATACAACCTCACCATTTCTGCCCCCTCTTCAAGCGATAGCTGTCCACACATGTCTACACCGTTCCCCGCAATGTGCAATAAATGTGCATTCAACCTAGTAATGTTGTTTGACCAAAATAATGAGCAAATGTTGCATTTCCATATTTGAGTGCCCCCTGAAATGTTTGATCTAGGACCCAGCATAATTTGACCAAATTGTTTCAAATGTTTTTTCTTATCAAAAGCCCCCCCTAGCATACTTTTTCAACATTTCGAAGGGGCAACTGAACTTGTCCACACTCCCTTGTGAACTAGTAGCAGTATTAGGTGTTTTTGATTGTGTTCCTTCTCCTTGCACACCCATTTCAACCTCATATTCAGCTTGATAATCACTATCGGAACTCATTTTGAAGCTGCAATAATTAGAATACAAAACAATATAACTATACAATACAATAAAACAATGAATACATTTATTAAAAATAAAACAGCGATGAATACATTTAAAAAAAAAAACAGCAATGAATACATTAAAAAAAAAAGCCTACGCATTTGTTAATATGTGAAGTCAACATTTGAATAAGCAGGTTGCAACCAAGCTGGCAGGTGGGACGGTTAGTCCGAGCAAGGGCATAATAGGTAGTTTAGGCGAGGAAAAAAGCAAGTTTTGGCAATTAAAAAAAACAAAAACAAAGAATGGTAGTAAATTAGTAATGTATGTACATACCTCTTGCTCTTGCTCTTCCTCCTTGTTCTTGCTCTTTGCACTTTGCTCCTTGCTCTTTCCTTCTTTTTTTTTTGCTCTTGCTTGGTGTGATTAGAATGAGTGTGAAATGCTCGTTTTATAAGTTTTTTTGTTGCTTTTAGGGTTAGGTCATGTTGCTTTTAATTAGAAAGCATTGAAAGTTAAATTTTTTTTTAAAAAAACATAAAAATAATAAACTGCGAGCTGTTTTTGCTTTAGCATGGTGTGAAAGTCATTGGGAACGTCGTGATGTTCCCGGGACTTCCCCTACGTCTCGGGGACGTCACAATGTTCCCAACGAAGTCCCTAAGCTCTTTTTGCACCCGGGACGTTCCGGGTGCGTTCCTTGTTTTTAGGGGATGTCCCCCCTTTTTTTGGAAAATGGGGACGGCAGGGAAACGCCCCGTCCCCAAGTCCCCAAAACGTCCCGGACGTCCGGGACGTGGTGTAAACCTCCGGGACGCGTCCCCGCATAACTATGGTATTTCCTGGTAAATATAGCCCATTCCACACATTTCTGAACAATAATGATATTGTCTAGAATACAACACTCTTGACACTTTGACAATGATGCATTTTTTTCAGGGTGAAACAGAGAAGGGAGCATGCATTAGATACAGAAAGCAAGAGACTTGGTGATGATTTTATATAAAACATTAAGCAAAGTAATGGGCTGGAAGTTGGACACGAGCTTTGGATTTTTGGCATTGGAAATGAACTTGACATTCCCTTAACTAACGATTTCTTTGGAAAATTGTTTTTCAAAGCTTTCTAGTAAACTTGAAGGAGGCTAAAGGCTACAAAATCTCATCCCCAGATTGCTTTATATATTCCACATAGGAAATCATCTAGGCCTGGGCATTTATGTCAGCCATGTGAAGCTATCCCTTGTGCAAATCCTTTAATGGTAATGCTTGGTCATAAATGATTCATAGAAATTTGAAAACTTACAAGAAACTAGAAATGGTGTCTGTGCATCTTTTGCATGGCGACCCTACATTTGTTAGAGAGCTTTGTACCTTGAAATTGAACTTGTCATGCTCCACAAGCTCCTTAGAGATTTCATGGAGGATGGTCAGTTCTTCCTAGCAGGTCTATTGGCAGAAATTGTTTCAACATGATCCTCAGCTTTCAGCACCCAAAAAATCGTTTCAACATGACCCTCAGCTTTCAACACCCAAAAAATTCATTCAAAGGTCTTCCTTCACTTAAATCTAGTCTATCTGTGCATTAATTTGTTCTCTTTTGATCTCCTGGGATTCATGCAAATTCATGTGATGGTGGGGTCTCGCTGCTCTGTTTTGAAGATCTATATCTGTTAGCAGCAGTCCCTGGATTTCCTCATCAGGACACGCTAGTGTTGTAGTCTAACTTGTTATATCTTTTCCACATGCATTATCTTCAGGAATATGTTCTTGCACATAGAACTAAGAGAGCATACAAGCCAGCTACTTCACTTACCCCTCTAACTCTTGCGCACATTAGGAGTACTTATGAGACATAAAAGAACCATACACTTGGTATACTCTCAACACATACAAGAACCATACACTTGCTATATTCTCAACTCATTAGTTACCAGAAAAACTATCTCATAGATGGAAAGCAAAGCATAATGGCTAGGGAATAGACATCTCTACAAATATTCAAACTGAACTATAAGGTAAAACTGCAATCAACAAGTGACAACAACTTTCTACCTTATGTGCATGTTCTTTTATGTCATTTACAGTCTTTGACGACTCTTCAGCTTCATGGTGGGTCACTTCAACTTCCTTTCTTGCTCTAGGAGCGCTACATACTATCTTCTCTTTTATTTAAATAGAAAATGATTTAGAAATGTATGCATCTCGCCTGATGTTACATTATTTCAAAATGTATGTTTTAAGGCCTAGGTCCTAATGACCCTCCAACGATATCAAGGAGTTGCTAGGTAGCTGAGAGCACCCCACTTCATAGTTTTTCGTTATGGTATCATATACCCTTCTGAGAATGTTAAATACTTAAGATCTATACCAAAAGGGTCACTATGTTACTGAAATCACCCTACTTCATATTCCTTGGTTCTGGCATCGTATGCTTTTCTGCAAACATTAGCACTTCATCTGTACTTTTTAAGTCCCATTGACGTATTTGAGTTATTTGCGTTTCAAGATATTTTCTTTTTTGCCTTCAATGCTTTACATTCTTTTTGTTCTTTCCTTCAACGCTCTACATTCTTTTTGTTCTTTATTATTGTTTTACCTTCTGGAGGAATGGTATGTGCAGCCATCAACAATTTATGCTTCAAATAATTGAAGTCAAGATATCTGGGTATTTGTGGGATTACAATTCAACAGGCATTTCTTATAGCTTAGGTGGAGTGGGTATTTTTTGAAACTTGATTTATAGCTTAGATAGAGTGTTCATTTTCAGGTAATATTTCAGTGACTATAAGTACTGGAAGGTTTGGTGCATTTCAAGTACTTCCATGGCCATCCATATTAAGACTCCTTTTGATGTGGAGTAAAATTAATGGTTCTCAAATTGCCTTTGTTGAGGCTGCATCTAGTTTTTTGTTTTTTCTGGAATCACTTGCTACAACATAAGACCTAATTGTCAAAACATACCCCTCCCGAGCCTTTTTCAAACTAAATTTCCCTTTGCTCTTCTGGGCCTCATTTTACTTCAAGTAAAACATCTGTTATCTTTACTTATTGAATGGAGAGATATACTTGTGTGTGCACATGGCTTGCAATATTAGCACTCGGGATGTACTTCTATCTTCTGCATGCCTATTCCTGTACCCTTGCAGTAATTTTTAATTTTCAAATGCTATTATTAATGTCTGTATTATAATACACATAATACCCTGAGCATCTAAGTCACAGAGCTCTACACCAGCTGCTGCATGCCCCAGCAGCTAAGTATCTTGATTGAATGTGTAGTTATGAAATACGTGTTTAATGAAACTAAAGTAATCTGAAAAGTAATATGGAATTAGTCCACATGGATTCTTGTATTTCTTTTCTTATCAGATGTCTGTTGTTTTCTTATAAACTATAAAGGCTTTATCTTAGAACCAACTTGTGCGAACTTGTGTTTCTTTGCCAGCATGGCATAATGCTATTTGGTATCAAATGCTTTTATATGTATGTCATGTTTAAATCTGTATAGGCTTTTTTCTGTTAGTTGCATTACAACTAATATTTTACTTACAATATTTCAATGGATTTTATCACTCCATACCTTTTTTGTTTGTTGAAGCTCATGCAAAATTTATTGTTCCTGACATACAATGGCTTTGATGGCACTGTAGTTTTATTTTTGTGGTGTTGTAAGTTCTCTAAGGGAAAAGTCATTTATGCTATTCCTGATATTTTTATTTGTATCACCTGCAGGATGGAAGTTCAGGTGATGATTTTGGCAGGGATTCTGTGGATTGCGATGAAAAATGTCTTACTGAGCTTGGGAGGAGAACAGTTGAAATGTTTGTGCTGGCATACCTATACAGGTATTTCATCTTGAATTCAAATCTTGCAAGGATATGTTTTTTGTATTTCTCATATAAGAAACTTTAAACAATTGTGCTCATAGGGAAGGGCTTAGCTAGTGTTTTAGAGCTCTCCAACTCCCCTGTTTCAGGTGATTTTATAAATTATTTTTGATTAATGACAAAACCAAGTATAACACAATGGAAGTTTTATCAGTTAGCACTCAGCAGATGCTATAATTAAATTCATGTTTTTAAGGGATTGACAGTTATAGGAGTTTCTAGACAATGTTTATGGTAGTTTAAGGTGTTACCTATTTTGTATGATCTGATTATCAAACATTACAATTTTGTTACAATGCTGAAAGGAAGGAAGCAGTGCACATTTCTTGTCCTTATCAAAGACAAGTTTGTTCTAGTGACAAGAACACCACATTGACTAGAATGGTGAAAGTTGACTTGGGTAATCTTCTTTAGGGTTTTAAGTTGGGGGGAACCCTTCAGTGCATATGTAGAATCTCTAATCATGACTGCTTTTTAAACAACATGTAAAACAGAGAATTGTGAAAACCTCAATCAACTGATAAATAACTATTGAAAACTCAATATCTCCTATTAAATGTAAATTCCATAAACCTTAGGTTAGCCTGTGGTATCTTTCTACAGAGAAGGACATAGTGTAAATCTGTATATTATCATTAGAGTAAGGCTGTAAAAGATTATTAGGGTAAGGCTGCTCACAATTATCATAGTGGAAAGCTGTGGTATCTTTCATAATAAATACCAGACATAGTGGAAATCTGTCAAAGATTATTAGGGTAAGGCTGCTCACAATTATCATACTAGATACCGATATAAAAATTTCTTCTATCAAGGATGTATGCTAATTGCAGATAATTTTCATAATAGATACTAGTATAAAAATTTCTTCTAGCAGGGATGTCTTCTTTAAATGCTAATTGCAGACTATTACTTTAACTGAACATTGGACAGAATTAAGGTGTCAAAGATTTGGAATTACTGTGCCAGTGGGCATGTTTTCACATTGTGTTCCTTATGCTACTTTTCTCTGCTTCTGAATCTGCTTTGAGGAGCCTGGAAATCCATACCCCAAATTATCAACCAAACTCTTCAAATGCCTATTTAAATTCAGCTCCAGTTTTTCAATATTGTTTCTTCTTCTGTGTCACCTTCTCCATGAAGACCTTGTGACCTTCCAGCATTGCATTTGCCCATCACGTGTTTCATCAGCTTAAAATATACCTCCTTCAATTCAGTGACAAGCCTCCTTGCTTTCTTCTGTACATTCTGTCTGGACTGGGTTGTGTCTCCCTCGACGCTCAACTTCTCAACATTGGAATATTTTTCCTTTATCAATAGACATCAGAATTTTCCCATTCAATTCCAGTCCCAGTGAAACATATATTTTAACCAGATTCCGAATGGTGTGGTCTTTACCATGTCTTTTAATGTCTCTGAATTCAGCTTCTTGAACTTCTGCTGTTATTCTCTTGCATTTTGTCCCTCCTTGCTCTTTTTCCTTGGGTTAGCCCCACTGAACGCTCTCTCCTCTTGTTGGATTTCTTCCCCAGCTGCCTGTCATTCCTCCACATGCCTGTGATTTTCTTCGGCTTATTTTCTCTATATAACCTTGAACATGACACCTATTCTAGTCATTGCCAGAATTTATAATGAGAGGGCTATGCTCTTTTTTCCCCTCGATATCCCATTGTTTGATTATGAATCTCCAGGGTTGTCTGATAATACCTGCTCTGGAATTTGTTTTATATGCAATCCCATGTCAACTGCAATTCATCATAGATAGGACCTATATTTATCGTCCTTAATTGTAGAACCATTCCATGCCAAGCCAGTTATGTAAAATTATTCACCTGACAATCTGCAACATCTCACAGTTCTTTTTGATGGATTCAACAAGGGATTCTATGGCCCTCACTCATCAAATTCGGGCACTAACTGATTTGGATCTAGGAGGTCCGGGTGACAATGTTCTAAATGAGGTCCTAGATGCGTTGTATGCGTATGCGGAAAAATAATGTTCAGAGAAACAAAATGGAGAAAATATAGAATTGGAACATAAATTATATTAATTTGTGCATTCTGTACATGGAATACTCTTGAGGGAGAAAATCTGGCTGCTTATCTTCTACCTATCTGCCTGTTAGCTAATGTTAGAGATGTGTATATACATATATGACAAAGCCGTAGAGGCATACAAAACTGTAATGGAAGTTGAACCACTTAGGCTTCCATGTATGACTCTTCAACTTCTGACTGTTATGTCGACTGGTTGCCAGGTTTGCGGTATGTTGTCAGATGCTCTGGCATAATGCGGGCCTTGGAAGTGCCATTTGGCATGGTGCAGTGTAGTGCAGAGTGTCCATGTGGTCAGGTGAGTTTTAAACATTCTGTGCAGGAATTGAGCTGTGCGACATGTTTGCAATTGCTGCGAGGTGCTGTGTGATGCGTAGTTGTGTTAAATGGCATTGAGATAGATTCTCAAATAACACCATGTGAAAGGGGGCTTTGCACCTCAATCCCCACAAGGGCTGCTTTGCGCCTACTGTGTGTAGTGCACAATATGGGTGGAGTGCTGATCATTAACCAAACCTAACTGGCGGGGTCAAAACGTGGGCACCTCATTCCCAGATTTTTTTGAGGCCATATGCCGAAGTACTAATTTTGGTTAAATGCCTGGAATTACGACCAAGACCACATAAGACAGTTTCATGCAGGGACATTGAGAGCCCTGACAACAGACTTTCCTGCAATTTTCCACTTAAAACTGAGTTAAGTATGCGGTGGGTCTATGTCACAAGGTTTGGCGAATTTTATCAAAAAAGTTTGAATTTCGCCGAACTTTATTCTTGTCGAACATGAACTTGAACTTTATCCATTACTTTTACATGGGAAGTTTTTGACGCGATTTTGCATTATTTTACAAATGGTTATATATATAATGTTTATATATATATATATATATATATATATATATATATATATATATATATATATATATACTGACTGAAAGTAGTGGATATAAAGCTCTCTCCACTCCGTCCTCCTGACATATTATGCATTTTTTTCCAAAAAAAATGATAGAAAAAAATGTTCGAACTTAAAGTCGTTTTTTTTCCTCGAACTTTATCCCTTGGCGAACTTGAACCAACCTTTATCCTTGTTGAACATGAATGCGAACTCGAACCTTGTGACTTAGTGGTGAGTCCAGTCAGTAGGATCTCCTGCTGTGATCACTGAGCGTCCTTTTTGAGAATCGAACCTAGGTGCATGTTATATGAACCACATGCCTTTACCAACGTATGACACCATTTAACGAAATTTTAGGGCAAATCTTCGGGAGGAGCTTGACGTGTGCATCGGGATGGGCTTGGGTTTGTAATTTGTAATGAAATTACATAGATAGATCTGAATATCAGCAACAATAGAACACCAAAGAACACCAAAATATAGAGAAATGATCACAATATGCAAGCAAAATAACTTAGCTACTTCGAGGGGGCAACCTCCAAACCATACAATAAGACTCGAGTGCTCAATATATGATAATATCCTACTCTCTGACTCCTATATATATTATATACTCTACTAACCCACTAAGCATATGAAAGCATACATAATTATTATAGGACATGATAAGATATTATGTTACCATAGGTCAGCTATCCATATCCTAATATATGAATTAGGGTTAAACTTAAAGGCGTAGCTTGCCCCTCCCCTTCAAAGCAACGTTGTCCCCAATGTTAGTAAGCTTTGGATGATTCTCCTGGAATGCTTCATCCTCCCACGTTGCATCTTCAATGTCTCAATTCTTCCATTTGATCAGATATTTGGTGATGATCCTTGTTCTCAACTTCCTAGTGTGTGTTTGTAGGATTCCTTCAGGTTCCAAGATGATACGTCCCTCTTCATCAAGCTTTAGTAATACTGATTGAGAAGACACCTTTCATCGAATGACCTCCTTAGGCTAGAATCATGGAAAACAAGATGTATTTTACTTGACTGAGGAAGCTCCAGTTTATATGCCACACTGCCAATTTTTTTCAACACTTGATAAGGCCCATAGTATTTGGGTGAAAGTTTGTTATCTTTTTTTTCTTGTTTCAAAGATAGTTGGCTATATGGCTGCAATCACACAAAATCCAAGTCTCCAACTTCAAAACTTCTTTCATTAGGATGTTGATCAGTTTGTTGCTTCATGTGGTTTTGTGCCATGACTAAGTTATCTATTAGGCTAGAGAGAACCTCTTGTTGGTGTTGAATGTGATCCTCAATTGCTCTTACTTCAGGCTGAACCCTTAAATTGGAAATGAGGGATGGTGGTTGGTAATCGTATAATGCCAGGAATGGGGACATTTTGGATGACGTGTGAAATGAAGGTTTATACCACCATTCTGCAAGTGGTAGCCAGGTAACACATCTCTCTTGTTTATTTGAAGTAAAGCATCGTAGATACTTACTACCTCAGCCTGTCCATTGGTTTGGGGATGATATGATGAGCTACGAGCCAATTGGATACCCAAACATGAGAATAAATCAATCCAAAAATTGCTAGTAAAGATAGGACCACGATCACTGATTATGATCTTTGGTGTGCCTTGTAGCTTTTGAACTTTATCCATAAAAGATATGGCAATTTTACTTGTTGTAAATGGATGCGGCAAAGCACAAAAATGAGCATAGTTGGTGAGTCTATCCACCACCATCATAAATACAATTTTCCCTTCAGACTTTGGCAATCTTGTGATGAAATCGTTAGAAACCTCTTCCCACTATTCACTAGGAATACATAGAGGCTGCCAAAGTCCCGGAGACTTAACAGTTTCACTCTTGTTACATGAACACACGAAGCATTCGGCCACAAATTTTTTGACATCTGCTTTCAGCCCTTCTCAAAAGAAATCTTGCTTAACTTTGTGATAAGTTTTTAGGAATGCAAAATGGTCACTCAATGGAGAAGCATGGAGCTTTAAGAGAACCTGATTTTTAAGGATAAAGTTTTTGCATAAGTACAACCGGTCCTTATACCACAATGCATCCCCTTTCCACACAATTTTTTTTGAAGTGCTTGGATCCTATTGGAGATTTTGAATGAGAGTTTGGGTTTCTGTGTCATTCTGCCATTTGCATCTTGCCTGATCTACCCAATCTGCCTGTAGTATGGACATAACATTTAATAATGCCTCTGTAGATTCATCTCTCCTAGATAGTGCATCGGATACTGCATTTTCTTTTCCTTTTTTGTAAACAATCTCAAAGTAATATCCCAACATCTTAGTGACCCATTTTTGTTCTTCAAATGAGAGTCTATGCTTTAAGAAGCATTTCAAGCTGTCATGATTTGTCTTTATGTTGAAGTGACGACCCATGAGATACAGTCTCCATTGTTTGATTGTATGAATAATAGCCATCATTTCCTTCTTATAAGTTGGTTTTGAGAGGTTCTAACCTTTGAGTTGACGACTTTCAAATGCAATGGGGTGGCCCTCTTGCATAAGTATTGCGCCTATGCCCCAACTAGAAGCATAACATTTAATAATGAAGGTTTTGGAGAAGTCTGGGGTAGTCAGAACGGGAGTGGTACACATGGCCGTCTTCAGTGATTAAAATGCTTGGGTTGCTGCCTCATTCCAATGAAAAGAGCCTTTCTCCAATGAGGATGTGTGTGGTGCTGCAATTCTACTATAATTCTTCACAAACTTGCTATAATAACTCGTAAGACCTAAGAGTCCATTGAGGTTTTTGAGGGTTTTAGGAATTGGCCAATCCACCATAGTTTGGATCTTATGAGGATCCACCTTTACACCTTCATGAGACACAATATGACCTGAGTATTCTAGCTCTCTTACTCCAAAATCACATTTGGAGGGCTTGGCATAAAGGTGGTGTTGTTCAAGAGTGTCCAATACTTTATTGACATGCTGTAAATGTTCCTCCCAATTCTTACTGTAGATTAATATATCATCATAGAATACCAAGACAAACTTCCACAAAATGACTAGAATATTGAATTCATCAAACTCTGGAAAGTAGATGGCACATTTGTTAAGGCCAAATGGCATTACAAGAAATTCATAGTGGCCCTCGTGTGTCCTAAATGTTGTTTAATGAATATCTTCATCACGAATTCTTATTTGATGGTATCTTGATTGAAGATTTAATTTTGTAAAATAAACAACATCATGTAATTCATCTAACAAATCTTCAATGACAGGAATAAGATCTTTTATTGTGTATGACTGGAACTCTCTGTAGTCTGGACACATGCGCCAACCTTCATCCTTCTTTCTGACCATTTCCACTGGAGAAGAGTAAGCACTTTGACTATGGCGAGCAATACTTGCTTCCAACATCTCTTGTACCATCTTCTCAATCTCATTCTTTTGGAGACAAGGGTACCTATAAGGTCAAATGTTGGGTGCTTGGCTTCCTGGTACTAGGTAAATAGCATGATCATGATCTCTTTTAGGTTGTAGCCCTTTCGGAATATTCACAAACACAACTCAGTGCTCATTGATAATGGCCTATAGATCTAATGGTATAAGGCCTTCTGATGGTTGAGCTTCCATTGAGAATAATTGTGCCACAAACCCATCTGCACCCTTCCTAAGCATTTTCTTCATTTGATGAAAACTTACCAACTGTGGAGCTTTAGCCTTCATCCCATGCAACTCAAAAGTCCTTCCTTCAGAATGGAACCGCATGAACAAATCTTGGAAGTTCATCTCAATCGTTCCCTAAGTAGTAAGCCATTGGACCCCCAACACAATGTTTGCTCCTCTCATTGAAATGGCATACACGGGGCCCTCTAGCAGATAATCTCCCATATATAGCTTAATCTTATGGCCTTTTTTTGAACAAATAACCTTACCTCCATCTACAACCATGACCTGAAATTCTGGTGCTGGATAAACATAACAATTTAAGCGTATGGCCAACTTGTGATTGATGAAATTATGAGTACTTCCTAAGTCAATTAATACTGTCACCCCTTGCTTCTTCACGAACCCAACAACCTTGAGTGTTTGTGGGGTGCTGATTCTTGAAATGACATGGCAACAAATAGTTGGTTAAGATTCATCAACCTCGATCTCAGGAACCTCGTCCTCTGCATATGGTGCTTCCTCATCTTAATCCTCATTAGAACCCTCAATATAGAATAACTTCTCATGACATTTATGTCTCTTGCTCCACTTGCTATCACAATTGTAACATAGGCCTTTTACTTTTTTCTCTATGATTTGTTGAGGAGTCAAACTTGTCGGTTGAGAAAAAGATGGTGGTAGATTTGTGTGTTCCTTGTGATTAGTGAAGCTCCTTGGTTTTAGTGAAGCTCCTTGGTTTTACCATATCTCTTTCCTCCACATGCCGAGCAATGATCATGGATTCTGATATCAAACCTGGATTAAGAAGGCAGACATCATGTTGGATGTTATCCTTGAGTACACCCAAGAAGAGATCATTTAGATGATTCTCTAAGATGTCATTCACTCGTAAGAGTAGATTTTGGAACTCTTGGATATAATCCTTGACTGAACTTGTTTGTTGTAGCTTAGCGATTTGGCTAAAATAGTTCTTTGTAACACTATTGCTATAGTGTGTTTGGAGCTCATCAGTGAACATAAGAAAGGTAACAGAGAGACCCTTCTTTTTCTTTTGCTCAGACATCTGTCTATACCAAATGAATTGTTGTGGTTTCAGGTACAAGGATGCCATTACCAACTTTTGTCTATTTGTGACTTGATGCAGATTGGATGAACTCTCCATTTGGTTGATCCAAATGATTGGATCATTTGCATTGAACTTGCGCATCCCCACCTTACGAATAATGCTACGCCATTGGTATGTGTAGAGGATCCACCTCGGTTGGAGTGGTTTGAATCAAAGTGTGCATTGCTTAAGGAACCCATGTAACTCAAATGGAGATTATTGCTAGACTTAAGGCATGAGCTCAGTTGTAGAAATTCCTTCTTCATTGACTCAAATTCCATTTTCATGAAACCCTTCACTATTTTCAATCCATTGTCCAATTCTGACATCACGTCACCCTTCATTGCGATCAAGCTACATCCAAACTCTGTCTGCACATTGTTCATCCGGTTGTTTACCATGTCCTCAAGTTGGGGACTATCTCTAATGCCCCCGAAGCTTAACATTCGAAATCCACATCTTCCTTACCAGGAGTTTGACCCTTCCCTTGGCCTCTAGTTGATCTCCTTGTCATGATGTAGGGTTTGTGTCTTGGGATACCCAGGGTTAGGGTAGAAATTTAGGGCTTGGGATTTTCTAAGGTTATTGGTCGAATAGAGATAAACATAGAAAACAAACCCCAAATAAGTTTGTTAGGCTTTCCGAAAATATAATAAACTTGGAAAATTTCCCAAAATTGTAGCCTAGGTGGCGAATTTTTGAAAAACCATAAAATTGACATAACATTTGAAATGCAAGTCAAAAAACCTTGAAGTTTGGAGAGGATCTTACTTGACTGATTTCGCAACACCAATAAAAAATTGCAGAAAAAGTTGCTTTTATGTTTGAGATATAGCCAAACCTTCACAATTAGGGTTTTGACGTAGTTTTGGCCGAGATCAAGCTTTGATACCACTTGTAATGAAATTACTTAGATAGATCTGAATGTTAGTAGCATTAGAGCACCAACAAACACCAAAATAAAAAGAAGTGATTAGAATATGCAAGTAAAATAACTTGCCACTTTGAGGGGGCAACCTCCAAACCATACAATAAGACTCAAGTGCCCAATATATGATAATATCCTGCTCTCTAACTTGTATATATACCCTACTATATTATCCATAACCCTAAGGCCAACCCACTAAGCATATGAAAACATAAATAATTATGATATGATATGATAAGGGATTATGTTAGCCATAGGTTGGCTATCCATATCTTGATATATGAATTAGGGTTAAAGGTGTAACATAATTTCAGAGTGTTCTGGATGGTTCACCATGCAATATCTCATAGTCAACCTGGTGTAGAAAACAATAGTTGGGAAATATAAATTATAATAAATAAAGAAAACAAAATTAACAAAACCATTTCAACACACTAAGCCTTGATCTTTCATTATGAAATGGCCCTGTTATATTCTATTCCTCCTAGGTAGATAGGATTGTAGCCTATATGAACCTTAGGCTTAGCCCTTGTTCTTCTAGCCAAAGTTAATTTTCCTAGGGCAGTGGGAGAAAGAAATGTGAGAAATCAGCATTCAGTTTCAAGTTCAGTCTCTCGCACATATCATGCTTTCTGGTTGATATTCCAGAATCATATTCTACCATAAAATTTCTAAGACGTCCTCTGCTTTGCAATATTGTTAGAGCACTGTTAAAACTTTTGAATTACATAGAAAACGAGCATATCATGCAGACACATCCTGGAGAATTTACAGACATCCTGGCCATTGGGAATATCTCTGGTACAGGGACGAAACATACACCAGAAGTGTTGCCCCACCGTACCAGAGAAAAACACAGAAATGGCAGGCATTCCCATTGCGCAGGGGATGGGACAGGATGTCTCTTGACTTGAGGATTTGGTAAGGACCTAAGTAGCTGAAACGTTTTGGATACGGGAGCGGGTACGGAGTATCCGATATGCGGATACGGCTAAATTTTTTTGACCCCGGATACGGTGTTGGATACGGCAGTATAAAAAATATATAAAAATTAAAAAATATATAAATTTTAGCCTTCTAAATAAGAATTAAGTTATTAACCAAACTTAATTCTTATTTAGAAGGCTAAAAACACTTATAACATTACAATATTATACGACATTATAAATTAAAATAACGTCATATCATTATATTCCTATAGATATATTGCCTCACTAACATAATAACATTATATGATTATTAATAATATCCGATTTTGGACAATATACATTATAAAGATATTAATTATAATACTATCATAACACTATAATTAGAAATACTATTATAATATAAAATATTATATATAATATTAAGCAATTTAATAACCTTTTATATATATATATTATTGTATATAATTAGAAATTTTATAAACTATTAATATTTTCCAGATGCTATTTTAAAATATATATAATATTAAAATCATTTACTATAGTCTATAATAAAATTATAAATATTAAACTTTGATATATTCTTAGACTTCCACGTATTGATATATTCTTGCACGTATTCCTTGGAGGCTTGGAGTAATAAGATTCTGGTTGAAATCATATACGTATAGCTTCAAAAGTATATCTGCTGTATGTTTCTCCGTGTATTGACTGGAAAATACCCCTGCTGTATCTTACCTGCTCCCACCGCCGTTTCCTAGCTGTACCCTTACCTGGTACATTTTGTACCGGTTTCAGGCCTCCCACCCTGCCGTATCGGTAACGTAGGTAAGGACTGTGTAAGATGTAATATATTTTCGTTTTATTATTGTTCAATGTCTAAGTAGGGTTCATTTCTCAACACCCCTTCAGGTTAATCCTCGCTTTTTAGGATTTTCCATCTAGGCCCTCTTAGTGCAGGTTATAATCCCAAGGATATCATCAGACTTTGTGCTGGGCCTTTTGTGGTGGTTGATGTTATGTTCACAATCTGCTCTCTTCTACCCTTTTACCTCTTTCAGCAGCGCTGTGTCTCTAGCATGGGGCTTTTTTTTTCGGGAGTGCATTATTTTGTATTGCATGGCATTGTGTTTTTTATTTTGTCTAGGGTTTACTCATTTGGGTTACCCCTCACTCTCTAGATCTAGTTTTGGTTGATTCTTATTTTAGTTACCAGAATCCTTTTAGTTCTCCTTATAAGGTATTGGAATTTACGGTACTCTCGAGTCCCATTTACCTTCCTTGGTTAATTGTTGACATTAATATAATTTCTTTCTTTTTTGTCACTCTACTGCATCCTAATGGATCCATCAAAACTGGAATTGCTAACTGTAGCTTTGAGTTCTTTGATAATATTATGTTTTACTCCATATCAGTATTTTTAATGCCTTTGCGCATGTAGTAATCTGTGCATAGTTTGCTGCATCTGCCTGACACATGGGTGATAAGTTGAAAAGTTTTCAACTTAAATTCTGACTGCCTACACCTCTGCATTCTGTCAGCAATGCTGTGACTGTCAGTGATGTTAGAATATGTCTCAATAAATTTTCTAACTTTTAATTCTCTAATGAAAATGTGGTTAATGATTGCTACAAAATTTACTATATGTGATAATGGGTGAAACCAGCAAATCATCTTTATCCTAATGCTGACAACAAACTGCAGCTGACAAAGGAGATGTTGGAATTCATGTCGAAATGTTTTTTGGGCCTTACAAGTCTTGATTGAGAAGCTCGTTAATGATTGACACATGGTAACATTCTAATTTTATGGATGACGCCAGCAGATTGATCTCAATCTCTTACTGCAGTAATTGGCTCTATGAATAATTCCCTTGGGTGTGGCCTGTTTGTTCAGGCCAGCTTTTCCCACTAAGAATATGCTGTTATTGGGATTTTTAATGGGCAACAGCCATATTGTATAAGTAATACATATTGTATTTAGAATTAATTTGGGTATTGACCTATTCTTTTTAACATAAATATTTTGTTGATTATAATAATTTAGTGGTTGCAATTAACATTTAATGCGCAGCATGTGATTGATTTCATATCACCTGCACAGTTCAACATAGTGTTCATATAATGAGAAACCTTATGAATGCAAAGAATTCAGTTCAGTTTAAGTAACATTGTAGTATTCTTAAATATTAACTTACGACACACTTTCATTGGTCTCAGCAATCATGTTGAAATGGCCTATCAGAGAGATGTTTCTATCAAAATGCAGGAAGAGCTCATTCGTGAAGAGGAGGCGGCAAGCCATGCTGAAATTGAGCTGAGAGCAAAGCGAGAAGCAGCTGACAAAGAGAAACGATCGAAGAAAAAACAGGTTGGTCTCTTATGCAGCAGAAAGATATGGCATGAAGCTTGAAGACAGATGGATCATGGTGTGTGTCGTTTTGTAGCTGGGGATATGATCTAACTGGCACTCAGATTTGTGGAGAGATGGATAGCACTCAAATAGGACTTGATCTTGTCCTAACTATTTTAGGTTGTGCCTTTCAACCAAGGTAAGAGAACCTATTTTGTAACCCTCAAATGTTGAAGGAGATGAAGATATCCCTCAATTTGTGCAAATAGTATGAAAAGGGCCTTGGGAAAATATGATCAACACTCCAAATCTGACTTTCACAAGTTGTCACTTCCAGATTATGGAGATACTTTCAATGCAAGGCAAGGGTTACTGAAGACATTTTGAAATCCTAATCTGTTCTGCATACTTTAGCAAATGGATTTTGATCTTCTATGGGTATACAGGTCAAAACAGGGGTAAAACAGGGTAGGATTAGTTGTTTTGAATGATTTTTGGGTGGGAGTTTAGATAAGACAAACCAAGGTCCACTAGACTCTTTGAGGATTTCAGCAAAATATGGAGAAACTTAACAACAGAAAGTATCAAAATGGTTAATCATCCCTTCAACCAGGATATGTGCATCAAATGGAGGCCCAGATCTGCACTTTTCCACACAATCTTTGATCATCTATCACAAAATCTTGAGTTAGAATGAACCAATGAAGCATTTAGCAATCACTATTTAATCATGACCTAAGGTGCACCCAAAGGTTTACAAACAATCTTTGAAGTCAAGGAAGGTAAAGTGATTTTAAATTTGTTTATCTCTTTATCAGATGAAAGCTCTTCTGAATGTGAGATTGCAAATGCCACTAAACTATCACAAGAAATGAGACCATGTATGATCAAGAGAGATTTTAAACACAAGACTGCAACAGGAAACAAGAAACACAAATTTGAAATGCATTCTGAAATGTAAGCATTCACAGATTTTTCCCAAAGACAACACAGAATAACTCAAAAATGATCAGATTTATTAGCAGGGGAATGTTTTGAAAAACAATCTCAGAGCTTGTTAATGGCTATACATGTGCAACCAACTTAACATGATTTGAAATCTGATACAGAGAGAGTTACATGAGTTTCTCAAGTGGTCACTCAGAGAATGGGCTTCTTCCCAGATTTTCCCATGAAATTTTTAGTTTTCCAGGCCTTTTTAAACTCTTCCAACCCTTTGCATGACAAATTCATGCAATATATAGCTTTCAATCTCCTTTGAGCCTTCTTTCCCAAGAAAAGAATATGCCAAAGGATCAAATTTGTTACAAAAATTTCTCATGATTCGCAGACAGGGACGTTTAACAGAACACATCCAAAAAGTTGCCAGTTGTCTCAAAAAGAGATGAATCATTGCAAAATTCACATCATTATCCATTGTGGAGGCACTTTTTTCATCTTCCAAGCATGCAGACCCCCTTCCTTTCACTATTTCATCCTTATCCCTCCAAAATTTGACTCTTCAACTTTTGGATCTGATATTTCACGTTTTTGGACGGGTTAGGGCAAAAATTCATTTCAAAAACATCTCTGATCTTCAAATTGATCCTCAAAACCAATTGCATTGGTCCTTGCAGGCACAAATGACATGAATTTGTCAAAAATTTGATGAAAATTGATGCAAAAATCGCATCTCCAAGCTTCCTGGAGCTCAAATGGCGGCCAAACTGAAAAATGCACAGTTACCGTTGATCTTCCTTTATCCTTTAATCTGAGCCCTCCATGTGTCACAATGTGATTGGAAATGGGCTTGGGATCACTTTTTGATATTTTAACACTTTTGGAAAAATGTAAAAAATTTGACATTTTTCTCCACCCCTCCGCCCTTTGAAAATGAGCTTGACACATGTCCCAATGTGGGTCCCATTGGAATCGCGGACCGATTCTACACATTTCCACCTTTTTTGGAAAAAGGAAAATTTTCCAAATTATCTCCATGGACCCGCACCCTCCGAATTCTTGTCCCTGACACGTGGCGATTGCTTGATTCACTGCGGGCTTTTAATTTTATGCATTCGCGGCTCAATTTTACAATTTTATGCCTTTATGCCAAAAAATGGGAAAAAATCTCAATTTTATCCTTTTAGGCCCGAAGTTCATACCTCTGACCCTGCCACGTGTCCACTCTTAATTGGCCTAGTGGACCCACGGCCCTTTTCACAAATTTTTTTCCCTTTCATGAAAAAGGCAAAAAATTCTAAGTCTTGTGTCAGCCTCCATTCTCCCCGCCTTTGATGCAAATGTGACACGTGTCCACATGTGATTTGCTGCAGAGTTCCAGATTGTTTTGTGACTTTAATCTTTTAACCAAATAAAGTCAAAAAACTTCAAAAGAACCTGACCACCCACAATTCCATCCTTGGCTCTGAAGCCACCACGTGTTCCATTCTGATTCATTGTGGGCCCTAGGCATTTTCTTTGCACTTTAACTCTTTTTCCAAAATGCCTTAAGGCACAAAAAGACCCGCTTCTCAACCAATCAAAAGAGGACACATCAGCAACATTAGAACCAATTAGAGTAAAGCAGAGCCATGGGACCAAATTCACCCTTTTGCCAAAAAAGTAAAAAGCGATAAGTTAAAACAATTTTCTGTCGTCCCTTGGCCAATTAGAACAAGCCACATTGCTGATGAATGTTGAAGAAGAAATTGACGGGAAAATGACGCCCGTCTAACTGTCAAAACACAAAAAATGCCAGGGATGCCCTAGAATTCAATTTTTTTCGCTAAGGACGACAAATTTCTTGAAATTGAACCAAATGAAACATGTTTTTAAAGATTTTTTTATTATGGAATTGGATTTTCAATGGCATACAAGTGCAAATTGATCAATTTTAAACTTCCACAATTAGGCAAAAAGGAAAAATGACAAAGCCTGTAGATTTTGGAAAAATTAGGGCACACATGTAGATTTCTTTCAAATTGGGGCAAAACAAAAAGTTTGTGAGCATTTCAAGGCATTTGAATTGGAGGGAAAAGTAGCAGACCACCAATTTGAGAGAAAAACATTTTAGATCATGCAGAATGAAGGAAAAATTTAGGGTAAAATGGTGGAAGCTCAAAAATGGCACCAACATAATAGCTTTATCATACTGGCGGGAGACATCCAAATGAGCATTCTTGTATAATATGCAGGGAAGTATACAAAGGAAACAATAACTAAATCAATATTAAACACTTGAGTAGCCATGCACACGTGTTGTATGTCAATAAACAATTATTTTAACCTCTATCAAATGACCGATAAAAAGTGACACATTCACGTGTGTCTGAATAAACAATTACTTTAACGTCTATCATATGTTTGGGTACAAAGTGACAAATTAAAACCCTACCAAATGATTTGGTGCAAAGTGACACGTATGTGCATGCCCACACACACACACACACATCTAATAGGGTGTCTCATTAGTATAAGGTGGTTATGAATTTTTTGCCATCCTTTTTCTCAAAATGTTCATAATACCATTTTTCTCAAAATGTGCAAATGTGCAAGGAAAGATAAGTATGCAATGTGAGGTAAATGTGTTGTTTAAAATTTGGGTCAACAGACGTATTTGGCTGTACCTGGGTACTGAAACACATAACTGTCGTGTTTCACTGGCATACCTGGGCATGTACCTGTACCCGGTTCATTCTGTATCTGTATCCACACCCTGCAGGGCTGTATCCAGCTAGCTAGCTTAATATTAACAGTTTTAATTTATGAACAATCTAGTATCAATGACAACAACTGGCCTTACTCAATGCCTGAGTGGCCAGTCAATAGTATAGGACGGGAGATAAAAACTCCTTATATTACTGAAGTCCAACCAGTGAATAAAAAATAATCAATCATCCTTTATCAATTGTAAGCCCCCGTTACAGCCCAAAAGCCAAAACCATTCAACAATCTGAAAAATTTCAGTCTCCCTTGTTTTGAATTTTTTAATCTGCAGAACGTTATTTCAATTTCTTGCTTACAATACAACTTGGGATTCGGATTATCTTATTTCAGATATTATCCTAAATGTATCTCTATACATGCATAGCAATGAGGTTTTGAAAGTTCAGTAGGTTCGAGAGGGGAAAAGTTTTACTAAAATTCGTAATATTAAAAAGAAACTATATAAAGATACAAAATAATAAATATACATATTCACATAAATGAGGTATGAAAAGTGATGCAACATTTGTGAAGTGTCACTAGCCATCAATGAATGAAAAACATCTCCAAAATCATAAAATGAGTGTTTCCTCATCCAAAAGATGATGGGTTTGTAATGGGTGTAGATGATTGTGAAGTAGGAATGACAAATTGTGACATTGCTTGTTGGATTTTAAATTTTTAACTATATAAAGATACAAAAATAACATAGTTACGCGGGGATGCGTCACCCCCATTTTTGACATGTCTGGGACGTCCCGGATGTCCTGGACACGTGGGGGAAATGTTCCCCCCACATTTCCCACAATGCATGCTTGATGGGAAACGTCTTGGGGACGGGGAAACGTGGGGGGGACGTGGGAAATGTGGGGGACGTACAAACATCCCCCACGTGGTCTGCCACATTTTTCAATAAAAAACATAAAAGCAACATTCTAAACTATATTTTTTAAAATTGTAAATCACTTATAATATAAAAACAACATTACTAACCTAACCCTAACCCTAAAAGTGCAATTTTATGTTATAAATTTACATTATGGCTCATTTCATATTCACACCAAGCAAGAGCAAGAGCAAGAGCAAGAGCTATGAGATTAATGATATGATTATCAACTATTGTCACTTGATCAATCGTAATTTAGAATGGTTTTACTTATATATTTTATAATATATTAGAAATTTCAGCTTGTCTTAAATTCAAAATTCAAAATTCAAATATGTATTATGAATTTTCAATTTATAACATTAAAACATATTGAAATTATAGCATTAAGAAATGTATTTGATGTTTATGAGTTCAAGTTTCACCTTATTTAAATCTCAAATGGTTTTATTTCAGCTTATTTATATAATTTAGTCACTATATCTTTATATTTTAAATATTTAAATATTTTTTAATTAATCGTCCCCCCGCCATCCCCAAAATTTAGAAATTTTTTGCCGTCCCGGAAACCCCGTCCCGCTGTCCCCCCATCTCAAGTAACTATGAAAAATAATAAGTATGCATAATCATATATATTAAGTTTGAAAATTGATACAACATTTGAAAGGTCCCACTAGCAATCTATGATAATGAAAAATCCTTCAAATTCAAAACTTGAGTTTTCCCACTTTCAGAAGGTTGATGGGTTTGTAACCAAGTTGCCAACTTGCCACTTGAATTCATGTTCTAAATTGTGGAGGATAAAATTTGTAAAAAGATCATTGCCAAAAAACTAGACTGAAGGTTTGACTATATCTCAAAAACAATAGAATTTTTTTTGCAATCTTCTTTTTGGTGTTGTGAAATTAGTCAATTAAGATCATCTTCAAATTTCAAGATTTTTTGACTTGTTTTGCAAAATTTATATTAGTTTTACGGGTTTTCACAAATTTGCTACCTAGGTTGCAGTTTTGGGAATTTTTCTAAGTTTCTTATATTTTCGAAAAGCTTGCCAAAAAGTATCTATGGTTTGCTCTCTAAGTTTCTCTATATTCTACCAATAACCTTAGAAAACCCCAAGCCCTAAATTTCTACCCTAACCCTGGTATACCAAGACACAAACCCTACATCATGGCAAGGAGATCAACTAGAGGCCAAGGGAAGGGCCAAACTCCTAGTAAGGAAGATGTGGATTTTGAATCTTCAGCTTCGGGGGCATCATAGATAGTCTCCCAACTTGAGGACATGGTGAGTGCAGGCAGAGTTTTGTCATAGCTTGAATGCAATGAAGGGTGAAGTGATGTCATAATTGGACAATGGATTGAAAATAGTGAAGGGTGACATGAAAATGGAATTTGAGTCATTGAAGGAGTTTCTATGAGCTCACTCCTGAAGTCTAGCAATAATTTCCATTCGAGTTACACAGGTTCTTCAAGCAATGCACACTTCAATTCAAACCACACCAACCAAGATAAATCCTCTGCACACACCACTGGATCTTCCAACCAATGGCATAGCATTATTCCTAAAGTGGAGATGTGCAAGTTCAATCGGAATGATCCGATCACTTGGATCAACTAAATGGATAATTTCTTAGATCTGCAACAAGTCCCAAACAGACAGAAGCTGGTAATGGCATCCTTTACCTGAAACCAAAACAATTCATTTGGTATAGATGGATGTGTGAGAAAAAGAAAAAGAAGGGTCTCTTTGTTACCTTGTCTATGTTCACTGATGAGCTCCAAACACAATATAGTAATAGTGTTATAGAGAAATATTTTAGCCAGATTGCAAAGCTACGACAAACAAGTTTAGTCAAGGATTATATCCAATAGTTCCAAAATCTATCTTGACGAGTGAATGACATCTTAGCAGATCATCTAAATGATCTCTTCTTGGGTGGACTCAAGGATAACATCCAACATGATGTTCGCCTTCTTAATCCATGTTCGAGATCAGAATCCCTGATCATTGCTCACCGTGTGGAGGAAAGAGATATGGTAAAACGAAGGAGGTTCACTAATCACAAGGAACCCATGAATCTAACACCATCTTTTCCCCAATCGACATGATCGACTCCTCAACAAATTGAAGAGAAACAAGTAAAAGGCCTATGTTACAATTGTGATAGCAAGTGGAGCAAAGGACATAAATGTCATGAGAAGTTATTCTACATTGAGGGTCCTAATGAGGATTAAGATAAGGAGGAAGTAACATATGCAGAGGAAGAGGTTCCCGAGATCCAAGTTGAATCTCAACCAACTATTTCTTGCCATTTAAGAATCAACATCCCACAAACAATTAAGGTTGTTGGGTTCGTGAAGAAGCAAACGATGACAACATTAATTGACTCAGGAAGTACTCATAACATCAACAATCACAAGTTGGCCATACGTTAAAATTGTTTTGTTTATCCAACACTGGAATTTCAGGTCATGGTTGTAGATGGAGGTAAAGTTATTAGTTCAAAAAATGCCATAAGATTAAGCTATCTATGGGAGATTACTTGCTAGAGGGCCCCATGTATGCCATTTCAATGGGAGGAACAGACATTGTGTTGGGGGTCCAATGGCTTCCTACCTTGGGAATGGTGGAGATGAACTTCCAAGATGTGTTCATGTGGTTCCATTGTGAAGGAAGGACTTTTGAGTTGTTTGGGATGAAGGCTAAAGCTCCATAGTTGGTAAGTTTTCATCAAATGAAGAAAATTCCTAGGAAGGGTGTAAATGGGTTTGTGGCACAATTATTCTCAATGAAAGTTCTACCATTAAAAGGCCCTATACCATTAGATTTATAGACTGTTATTAGTTAGGGTTACCACTCAATTGTGTTTGGGGATATGTTGAAAGGGTTGCCACCTAAAAGAGATCATGATCATGCTATTTAACTAGTACTAGATAGCCAATCACCTAACATTCGACCTTACACAGGTACCCTTATCTCCAAAAGAATGAGATTGAGAAGATGGTACAAGAAATGCTGGAAGTAGGTATTATTCGCCATAGTCAAAGTGGTTACTCTTTTCTAGTGGTGATGGATCAAAAAGAAGGATGAAGGTTGGCGCATGTGTCCAGACTATAAGGAGCTCAACAGACACACAATGAGAGGTAAGTATCCTATTCCTATCATTGAAGATTTGTTAGATGAATTACATGGTGCTGTTTATTTTACAAAATTAGATCTTCGATTAGGATACCATCAAATAAGAATTCGTGATGAAGATCTTCATAAACCAACGTTTAGGACACACGAGGGCCACTATGAATTTCTTGTAATGCCATTTGGCCTTACAAATGCACCATTTACTTTCCATAGTTTGATGAATTCAATCTTCTGGCCATTTTTACGGAAGTTTGTCTTGGTATTTTTTGATGATATATTAATCTACAGTAAGACTTGTGAGGAAGATTTACAACATATCAATAAAGTATTTAATACTCTTGAACAACACCACTTTTATGCCAAGCCCTCCAAATGTGCTTTTGGGGTAAGAGAGGCAATATACTTGGGTCATATTGTGTCTTATGAAGGTGTAAAAGTTTATCTTGATAAGATCCAAGCTATATGGTGGATTGGCCAGTTCTTAAAACCCTAAAAAACTCTAACCTTTCAAATATGGTTCTCTCATAGCTCCATGTTTCTCTAGTGGGTGGCCTTTTTAGATTCCTAAAAACCTATCACAGAGTTAAGCAAGATTTATTTTGGGAAGGGTTAAAAGCAACTGTCTAGAAATTTGGGGCCGAATGCTTGGTGTGTCAGTGTAACAAGGGTGAACATTTTAAGTCTCCTGGACTTTTGTAACCTTTGCCTATTCCTAGTGAGCAGGGAAGAGGTTTCCATGGATTTCATAACAGAATTGCCAAAATCTGAAGGGAAAAGTGTAATTATGGTGGTGGTGGATAGACTCACCAAGTATGCTCATTTTTGTGCTTTGCCACATCCATTTACAATGAGAACAGTTGCCATATCTTTTATGAATACAGTTCAAAAGCTACATGGAACACCCAAGATTATAGTTAGTGATCGTGTTCCTATATTTACTAGCAATATTTGGACTGATTTATTTTCATGTTTGGGTACTCAATTGGCTTGTAGTTCATGATATCATCCCTAAACTAATGGACAAATTGAGATAGTAAACAAATGTTTGGAGGTGTATCTACGATGCTTTACTTCAAATAAGCAGGAGAGATGGGTTAGGTGGCTACCACTTGCAGAATGGTGGTATGACACTTCATTTCACACTTCATCCAAAATGTCTCCATTCTTGGCATTATACGGTTACCATCCACCATCCCCCCTTCCAATTTAAGGGTCCATCCTAAAGTAAGAGCAGTTGAAGATCACATTCAACACCATAGGAGGTTATCTCTAACCTCAAAGAGAACTTGGTCATGGCACAAAACCACATGAAGCAACAAGCTGATCAATACCATAGTGAACGAAGTTTTGAAGTTGGAGACTTGGTTTTTGTGCGATTGCAGCCATATAGGCAACTATCTTTGAAACAACTGAAAAAAGATAGCAAGCTTTCACCCCAATACTATGGGCCTTATCAAGTGTTGAAAAAAATTGACAGTGTGGCTTATAAACTGGGGCTTCCTCAGTCAAGTAAAATACATCCAGTTTGCTGTGTTTCTTGTTTGAAGAATGTCATTGGGCAGAAAGTGTCTTCTCAATCAGTATTAGCAGAGCTTGATGACGAGGGACGTATCATTTTAGAACCTGAAGGAATCCTATAAAGGCACACTAAGAAGTTGAGGATAAGGGTCATCACCAAGTATTTGATCAAATGGAAGAATTTGGACGTAGAAGATGCGACATAGGAGGATGAAGCATTCTGGGAGAAGCACCCAGAGCTTACCAACATTGTGGACAATGTTGCTTTGAAAGGGAAGGGGCATATGCTACTCCTTTAATCCTAGTTCATATATCGGGATATGGATAGCTAACTTGTGGCTAACATAATTTCTTATCATGTCATATCATAATTATTTATGCTTTCATATTCTTAGTGGGTCAAACATAAAACTTTGGATAGTATAGTAGGTTATATACAGGAGTTAAAGAGTAGGATATTATCATCATATTGAGCGTTTGAGTCTTATTGTATGGTTTGGAGGTTGATCCCTCGAAGTGGCTAAGTCATTCTACTTGCATATTGAGATCATTTCTACATACTTTGGTGCTCTATTGCTGATGATATTCAAATCTATATAAGTAATTTCATTACAGAAATGGCAACGAGTGAAACTATAGAAGCAAGAAATTGTCCATCTTCTCATGCCAAGCTCGAGGAGCTTGTTTAAGACCATAAAGTGAACGATGAAGCTTGCAAACAAGTGAAGAATCTTGTACAAATCCTCATGGTTGCTCCATGTAGATCTCCTCGTGAATGTCATCATGAAGAAATGCACTCTTCATATCCTTCTGATGTATTGACCATCTTTTTGATGCAGCTAGTGAAAGCACAAAGCAAACATAATCCATCTTGGCAATAGTGGCAAAGGTCTCATAATATTCAATTCCTTCAACATGTGAAAAACCCTTTGCTAAGAGACGAGCCTATCATCTGTTGCATATTTGGTCCTATAGACCCACTTACATTAGACCATCATTTTTCTCTTGGGAAGAGGAATTAAATCCCAAGTGCGATTCTTCATCAAAGAGGAATACTCCTTTGCCATGGTTGTGTCCCGCTTTAGTGTGCTTGTCGCATCTGAAAACTTATTTTGATCCTTTGAAATAGAATGACCGAAAAGAGCAAACCCTAGATGCATATGAATGAGTGTGACGGGTGTCAGAAGTATCCCCCACCAAAATATTGACCTCTTGAAGTGTAGTTCAAACCATAGTTACCATGTTCGAAAAGTTCAGATAGTTCGAGGGGGGGAAAAGTTTGGAAGTTCGAAATTTACAAATATAAAAAATATATATAATAAATACTATATATATATGATGATATTTGAAAGGAAAAACCAATTACACATAATAATAAACAAAGATATTATCTACAGAGTTTTTCCTTTACGTGCTTAGGTATTGGTGTTTCTTGTTTTGTTTTTGTTTTGTGTTGAAGTTCTTTTAATTTAAATGGTTTAATTTTTTAACTAAACAATAATAATATTAATGTTCGACCGAACTTGTTCGGTAAGTTCAGTTAGACCAAAAAGCACGGTTCGAACAAAATTTTCACTAAGTTCGTAAAAACATGGTAACTATGGTTCAAAACCAATTGGGCATAGATTATGTAGTAGGTGGAGGTGGAGAAGGAATAACAACATCAACATTAGCGTCACGAAGAGTGGAATCATCAATTTGTGAAAAAGAGGGAGTGCGTGAAGGAGAAAATGTAGGTGAAGGCTCGATGGGGGTGAAATGCTCATTAAACTGGACATCTCATTGAAACGAAACATCATGAGTGACAGGGTCAAACAAGCAATACGCCTTCACATCCTCACAATATCCAACAAAAGTGTGTGGTTGCCTCTTCTTCTCCATGGCTTTGTGTATTTCATTAGGAAAAAACGCCCAAGTCTCACTACCAAAAACTCGGAATGTGGAAACATTAGGCTTGGTATGAGACCGAGCCTCCTTTGGTGTCATGTTCTACATTGCCGTGTGAGGTATTCGATTCTAAATGTAGTTGGCATAATTGATTGCCTTAACCGAAAATATAGGTGTCATATTCTTAGACCGAATCATACAATTGGCCATCTCTCTCAAGGTCCTATTCTTCCTCCTAACAACACCATTCTGTTGAGGAGTATAGGAAACTGTGTATTGATGCTGAATACCATGTTTTGCACAAAAGTCGTGAAATGCATTACTGACATACTTCCCTCCATTTTCTATGTGTAGCTTCTTGATAGGAAGTGAGGATTGCTTCCCAACGAATGCCTTAAAGTCCTTATAGTGGTCAAAGACTTAATTCTTGTACTTGAGAATGTACATGCATGTGCGACGCGAGAAGTCATCAATGAAAGTGAGAACATATTTGGCCCCTAAAAAAGAATGAGTAGAAAAGGACATGAGTTCACTATGCACCAACTCAAGGGGATCCGAAACTCGTGAACCCTTGCATTTGGGAAAAGGGTCACAATGATGTTTTGCAAGTGCACAACCTTTACAAACACCATCAATGCAAGACACTTTAGACAGGGAAAACACCAAATTTTGTGAACTCATCTATTGCAAATATCTATAGTTCAAGTGTCCAAATCGTTCATGCCAAAGTTTGCTCAACGAGTCAACATGAACAATGAATGACGTCCCTGAAGAAGATTCAAATCCATCAAATACATATAACGTGAACTATGGTCAACACCACCTGAAGCAATATCCACCTTTGGATCTTGCAAATCTCTTATCAAAACATCATGAGGAGAGAACTCCACAGTCTTCCTATTTCCAAAATAACAAATTTGATAGATGGTAAGAAAATTGTTGGAGATCTTAAGAACTGAAAGTACATCATTAATGCACGCATCTTGCATCTCAATAGTGCTTGAACATGTAACATTGAGATGTGTAGAGTCCCCAACAATAATATGTGCAGTGCTTCTATGAGTCTGTGAAGTGAGATGCTCATGTATGTCATGTGATGAGAAGCAATTGAATTTTGGATCCAACTATCCATAGATGCAACCAATGCACGAGTTGAAAGTACCTTTCCTTTGTCCTTGGAAGAAGATGAAGAAGTAGAAGAACTAAAATGTGGTTTTTCTTCAATGCTTTCCTCCTATTCCAACATTGTGTCTCTGAATAACCTGATTGCGACAAAATGTACACTTCTCACTAGACTTTTTTTTGGTCTGAAGAGGATGACTCTTAGACTTAGATGGAGATGGTTTGGTGGATTTGGAAGTGGACTTAGAAGAAGGTTGAGTGTACTTTGTCTTGTCATTGGGTTTTGACTTTTGCTTTTGCATACCTTTGCTCTTAGTTGTGTTGGCCATAAGTGCCTTTGAATTAGGGAGAGCATCAAGTTGAGAAAGTTTTTCTTATTCCTTAGTGAGATTGCTCTTAGTTGTGTTGGTTGTAAGTGCCTTTGATCTAGGGAGAGCATCAAGTTGAGTAAGTTTTGCTTCTTCCTTAGTGAGACGCTCACTAAATGTCTCAAAAGAGGGCATCTTAAAGGCATCACCTAAGGCATTCATGGCGGAATAAAAGGTAGAGGAAAAGACTTGGTATGGACTCTTTAACTTAGACAAAATAAGAAAAACACATTCATCATCCTTCTTAGGCTTACCACATGCTGGCAATTGTGAGAGAGTGGACACGAACTTAGCAAGAAAGTCTTCAATGGATGAAAAGTCACTAAGTGAATGTGAGGACAATTCTGCATCCAACTATAAAGCTTTGAATTCGTTGACCTTCCCAAACAATTACTCAAGTTTGTCCCAAGCTTCCTTTGGAGCTTTACAATTCATGATGTGAAACGACAATCTATTAGAAACATGCATACCAATAAGCCCCATGGCTTCATCCTGTTTGTTATCATACACAAATTTCTCATATTCCTTTTGAAAAGTTAGAGGTGTATCTTGCAATGTAAACCACAAACGCTTAGATAGCAACACTTATTCCATTTTTTGCTACCATGTGTGATAATTATGTGGGTTAAGAGATCTTTTGACTTAGAATCAACCATTCGTGCAAAGATAAAATTCAACACCCATATGGAAATGAAACACCTAAAAGAAGAAAGAGAACACAAGAAACAATAGGTACCTGAGTTGTGCTTGGCAACCTCCCAAATTCTGTATTACATTGAAAGAACCCTGAAAATCGGTGGCACTTAATAAATAGTGCGTTACAGTTGTTTTTACAATGCATTTTTATCCAAACCTAAAAAATTACAGTTCAATGACTAAAAACTCTGATATGATATCCCATTTGTGTAGAGAATGAAAAAATACACAACTTTGAAAAACGACACTTGAATCCGATGTACGGATCAAAAGTTGTGGTTGTTTGAAGTTTTGCAATATCAAGAATTGTGACCTCAAACAGAATAAAATTGCATTTCCTGGAAAATTTGGTTGCAGATGAAAAAGATTTGAATGCACCACTGCGTATGTTGTGGAAAAATAGTGAATTCGAAACTAAAGTCAACAAAATTGAATTTACTGATTAGGAACATTGATAAAGAGGCATCAATTGGCAGCAGTGGCAGATCCAACAGCTGGTCACACAGTAGAATTCCTGATATGACCAAGGACTGAGTGTTGGGAGCTAAGAAATTTAGCCTTCCAAACAAGAAATCCAAAAACAAACCTTCAACTTTAAATCTCTGGCACGGGGACTTGTTGCTCCGATTTGAGAAAACGAATAGGCTTTGGAAAGTTGAAGACGAGCTGAATCTGATGATATATGATTTTTTTGGTGATTTTGCAAAAACATACAAAGTTTGCTGACTGTTCTCCATGGATACTCGCTTTTCCTGTAAATTTGGATCTTCAAAAAATCATAAAAATCACCACGAGCTCTTAAAGTTCCCTTGTTTTTAAATTCGTATTTTTTTGAGCAATAATCAATTAAAATAGTTTCAGATCTGGAAAAAATCAGAATTTGTTGAAAGTTGGAAAAAATGTAGAAAAAGGCCTTAAAAATTCAGATTTGGCATGAACAAAAAAAACCCTTCTGGTTTTTTTTTGAAACCTAGTATTTGGGTTGGCTCAAATATCTGTCAAAAGACTTGAGAAATAGTGAGGGAATTCTGATTTGATTAAAACATAAAAAATTTACAACTCACACTACAAAATCCAAAGCTTTAATACCATGAAAGATGGGTTAATGCCCACGGGATTATGGATATAGTAGTATGGTTCACACCAAAATTAAACTTAATCTGCAACGAGACAAAAATATATTGTCTTGAGAATGACTTGCAAATAGTATTTACCAAAAATAATCTACCATGCTACAACAAGAGCTATCACCCCTTTTTTTATTGGCCCCACTAAAGATGGTACTCTTATAGATAACTTTAATTAGATGCATTTCATTATTTATTCTAAGCCTAGACATAATGTACTATTCGTAGAAACTAAGTAAATTAACTTAACAATTGGGTGCATATAGTATGTTGCACCAACACAGTGCCAGTCAACATGTCTGATAGGGACTTGTTTACTATGCTGCTGAGGGGCCTTGACTTTATTGTCCCACAGGATTTCTTGGCCCATTGGCTTTTTCATCGTAGCCAGTTCCATGGCCAATAACATGCAGCAAATAACCATTAATGTGAAGTCAAATTACCTAGCAAGCACCAAATATTACACAACTGTGAATTAAGTCACAAATTTTAACATTTTTTTGGCTGCTTGCTGTTCAGAAAATTCTGCATTGTTAATTTAAAAATCGGCGATTGCAGTAACTTAGGTTTGTAATAGTGTTTTAAAAACCGTTCTGGTTCCGGTTTAGTTAGACCGGTTTGATCACTTCATTAAATTTTTTTGCAAACCGTTAGAAAAACTGAACCAATGACCGGTTCCGTACGGAACCGGCTGATGTAGTACTGATTGAGTGCTGAACCGGTCAAATCGGCCAGATTCATACTGGACTGATCTGAACTAGTTGAGGGGCAGGTTTTACCTTAAAACATTTTTTTTCCAATTTTAGATTTTAAGTTACTTTTTTCCAACCCTAACCCTAAAATGCTATTATTTAGACTCCGTTTGGAACAACAGTTAAATGATCTTGTCTTTGTGCAATACAACTTCCGGCTAAGGCGTAACGAATTACTAAATAGGATACCTAATACAGATCCCATTGTCTTGGATGATATTGATCCAACCTCAAAATGGGTAGAGTAGAGTCACCTAAGAGAGTTTGATCCGATGACTTGGGGTGGATGGCTTTGGATTATGAACCACTAGTAGCACCAGACATGGCAAACACTAGCCGTGCTACTACAACTACTACAGATGTCCTTGAGGAGTCCGATGTGTTTGAGCCAAAGGAACATGATGACATTGATGAGGATGAGGATCCCATTCTTAGTAGTGGTTTTGAGTTTGATGATTGATATCAAACATGTAGTAGCTTGTAGCATATTTTTTTTTGGAGTGTATAGGCCATTTAGAGCCTCATTGTTTATGTATTTCGTTTCGGATATATAGTGCACTCGGTGCCGTTTTGCTATATTTACCCTTACATGCTATATGCATGAGCAAACTTTGCATATTTTGTCTTGAATTGTTTGTAATCATGGTTTGGAATCTTTAAAATTTCTTGTTTTCATTAAAATTGTAATATTTTATGTATTTTTTAGTAATCCAGTTCATAAGTTTTAAACCGGTCCAGTTCTGGTCCGATTCCGATTCGGTTCCGGTCCGACCCTCGGCTGGTTCCGATTTTTAAAACATTGGTTTGTAATGGTTGTGGATGCTTGTGAAGTAGGGATTTCAAATTCTGAGATTGCTTCTTGGACTTCAATTTCCTTTGAAGCCAATGCCAATGATGCAGCCATTTATATCCGATATTTGGCTCCTATTTGCTGAAGGAATGATGCTTTTTCTTGTGAATTGGTTTTTCCACAAAACTTTGCATCCTAGATTGTAGAAATTAAAACTTTATCTATTTAAACTAAAATGCTACATAATACATATGTAAAGTAAAAAACAATGAAACCTATGTAGAAGGATTAATATTTGATATAAAGCTTGGACGTGGGTAAATAAGGAGCTAGAAATGAAGAACAGAATTCAGAACCTGAACTCATGCCAGCCACGAACACAGCCAACTCTCAGCTAATGGAGTACAACAGAACAAATTGGAAATGGAGAACACAGTTAAAAAATAGATTTCAGAACGTATTTCTCTCTGCAAGTGCGAACACAATCTGTTCTTTCAAAACAATACATCAGAAACTCCTTTGTAAACCCTTGTTTACGTTTTCTTTAGGAAAGAAGATGGCAGTTTCTTTAGGAAAGAAAATGGTATAGAGTGTGAAAGTGCTGAAATTTATTGGGAAATCATCAGAAGGATACATCAGCAGTAAAATTTTTGTGTAAAAATCGAAGGTTAAAATCTATAAATTCTTAAAAAATAAGAGGGATGATGTCACATATTTGTTTGACCGCTAGTCATACATCCATCCAAATATATTCACTCCATAAAAATAGTTGAGGTGTAGTGAACCTTCTATAAATCTGACTGAACCTTGTTACTTTGCTTTCTAGAGCCAATTTTGATCATGGCTATCTTGTGGTTTTAAGTGAAAATCATGGTATGTATTGATGTTGTGCTTCTGCCCCTGTATTTAATATATTTTCTTCAACTGTATGTATTGATCTTTTGCTTCTCCCCTATATTTAATATATTTTCTTTTTCCGACAGATTTGAAATTAAATAGTGGCTATCTAGCAAGTTGATACATCACAATCAAGATACCGCATTTGCTGAACATAATATTTTAAAACTTGAAAATTGTAGTGGAAGGTTCTAAGCAGTGCCCAGGTTCTTGGGTTAGTTGATGAAATAAACGACCCATCCATTGCCCCCTAACCTTAGAGAATGGGACAAATGAGCTAATGAATGGCCTTCTGGATGAAGGAATCAATCAGGCTTTGATTCATCTCACTGCCTGATTATACTCCTTGATTACGGATTAGAGCTGATTCCGCAAATTAATTTGGCTATTTTTTTACCCTATTTGTCGTGCCTTTCTGCTTTATATTTTTCCAGCTGTGTAGGACAAAAAGGATGACATCGGCAAAGGAGAGATTCCTGCACACAGTTAGCTGTGAAGGTTTTTGCAATTCAATTGGATTTGATGCAATAACTTGTGTCCTGCATCCTGTTTGAGTTATAAATAGGTTCTGTGCCAGAGTTATTGGCATTTCAATGGAAGGAAAATGTTTAACGAATGCATGCTTGCACAGATGTTGATAGACTTGGTATTGGAATACAAGTTTTATTGGCACAAAATAGGCATTTGGCTTGGAATTCCTTTCTGGCTAGAATTTTCAGCATGCATCGGCAGTCTAGTTTGTCAAATGTGTTTATCAAAATTGATTTGAGCATGAAAACTCATATGGTCCTTATTAATATTAAGTTTTAAAATCCTATTAGTCATCAGGATAACATGGAGTTAAGTCATTTGTTTTTGAGAAAGTAACTCTAAAGACTCAATTTATTGGTTAATGAATCAAAACAAAATAAAGAAAAGGATATTGAAATTTAAGGTTTTGCTTTGAAAGGGAATAATGTACTTCAATAACACTGAGATAAAGTCATGAAATGAGTTCCGTCAAACTATAGGGTAAAACTTATAGTGGAGATAGAGAGGCGACACTAAGGGTTTTCATATGCAATATTCACCTAGGAGCTCCAATATCTTGTCTTTCACTTAAAAATATATAAAAATGTGCATAGAATTAATTGAGAAGCTCAATTAATTTATAAATTCTCACGTAGACTGCCTGGAAATGCCAAGTACCCCCCTGGTACCAGCCCTGATACGTACCGGGTACTGGTACGGGTACGCTGTGCATACGTACCTACAGGCCCTGAGTACGCCCCAGGTATGGATTTCTGGTCCCAGGACATACCCAGGGCCTGTGGGTACGTACCAACAACGTACCCACATGTTTATTTTTCAAGTGCAAAAAAATAAATAAAACTTGAGGGCTTTTGACTGGAATTGAACCTTGGAAAGTTTGTGTGAGATTCAATATTGCCAATAGGCTCTGAAGCGTCAAGAGAGATGAAAAGGACTTCATTTGGTTGACTTACTATTTGGGTGCTTTCTTGTTGCTCCTCATGGATCCTTTATTCTTCAGTCAATTTGGAAGGCATGCGAACAAGTGAAGCACTTGGTGGTTGGGCAGCCTATCTTCTCTTCGTTTGACACTAGGTGCCAAGCCTACAAATCGATTTTGTCGAATCTGAAATATAATGACAAGATCCTAGCCTTGATAAGAGGCTGCTCTGCCCTCCTTTGGTTTGAGAAAGAAATTAAAATATTTCATGACTTGTACAGATTTGGGAAGTGGATGGAATGGACAGACCTTAAAGCTTTCTATAAGCTTACTCAATCGCAGTTCATAATGTATATAATGCTTAGAAATGCTTTCACAGCTCCTTCTAGTGGACTAATTATGGAGGATGAGAATGACTTGGGATACTATGAGGTGGCTCAAAGGGCCCCTTCTCCAAGAGGCTACCTCCAAACAACTCTATGAAAAGATTGTCTCTCCCTAAACCTTTCCCTGGGCCTTAACAATAAGTGGAATGTTTGTGAGCCCATTAGTAGATGGACTCATAGATTTAATGTCTTGTGGTCTTCTTGTATTCAGTCAAAGAAATCTTGCTTTAGATGGCTTCTGATTCATAATAAGCTTGTTGTTGGCTCCTAATAATTTATAGGTTGTTGAGACTAGTGTTATAAAAACCATTCCGGTTCCGGTTCCGGTTCGGTTTGACTGGTTCATTAAAAAAAATTGCAAACCATTAGCAAAATCGAATCAATGACCAGTTCTGTATAGATCCAGCCAATTCAGTAGTGGTTCAGCATTGAAACGGTCAGACCGACCGGTTCCCTATTGGACCAGTCTAAGACTCTGAAGTAGTTGAGGGGCAAGTTTTGCCTTAAAACATTTTTTCCCAACTTTAGCTTTTAAGTTACCTTTTTCCAACCTTAACCCTAAAATGATGTTATATAGACCCTATTTGGAACAACGTTGTAATGATCTTGTCTTAGTGTAATACAACCTCTGGCTAAGGCGCAACTAATTATTGAATAGGATACCTAATACAGATCCCATTGTCTTGGATGATATTGATCCAACCTCAGATAGGGTAGAGGAGAGTCACCTGGCTTGGGGTAGATGGCTTTGGATGATGAACCACTAGTAGCACCAAACATGGCAAACACTAGCCGTGCTACTACTACTGCAGATGTCCCTGAGGAGTCCGATGTCTCTGAGCCAAAGGAACATGATGACATTGATGAGGATGAGGATCCCATTCTTAGTATTGGTGTTGAGTTTGATGATTTATATGAAACATGGAGTAGCTTGCAGCATAATGTTTTTTGGACTCTATAGGCCATTTAGAGCCTTATTGTTTATGTATTTTGTTTTGGATATGTAGTGTACTTAGTGCCGTTTTGCTATATTTACCCTTACATGGCATATACATGAGCAAACTTTGCATATTTTCTCTAATTGTTTGTAATCATGGTTTGAAATCTTTAAAATTTCTTGTTTTCATTAAAATTGTAAAATTTTAGTATTTTTTAGTAAACCAGTTCATAAGTTTTAAACCGGTCCGGTTCTGGTCTAGTTCCGGTTCGGTTCTGGTCTGACCCTCGGTCGGTTTGAAGTCCGGTTCCGATTTTTAAAACATTGGCTCAGACTATAAGCTTGTTGTTTTTTTTAAATTGTTATATATTTTACTTTTTAAAAATATATTGTGCGAACATACTCACAATGTATCGTGCCCGAGGTTTTTTTAAAATTTTCTGTTTCAGCATACCGTATCGTACCATACCCGTACCCGTACCTGTACCGAAACAGTCTAGATTCTCACAGAAACATAGCTATAAGGTAGCTTATAAATATAATTCCGTCACTTCAAACATTCTACAATTATAAACAAGCCCAATTAATTTCAGAAATTAATAATTTTATTAGTCATGATACCTTAAATTAAGTAATTTTTAAGTTAGCCATAAGTTTTACTATCCACTAAAGTACATTTTTCACATTCATTTAATGAAATGTCAAATTCTATTTTTGATAAATGTAAATTAATAATTATCAAAAAGGGATAAAATCCCACATATACAACGTGTGCATTAAAACAAGAAACCCAAAGAAGTAAAAAAACTGTTTAATACAATCTAGCTGGCATGAATTATCTGCTGGATTTATTCAAACACAGGATAATAAGCAAATACGCATCCAACTGTGATATTATCTTCATTAGGGTCATATGCTATTGTTTCATCATCCTTGGCTTCCTTTTGAGTTTCCTATGCTCATGTCATGTGCATCTTTTCCAGTAAGCATACACCCACTCTACATCAGACGCAGTATGTCATTATGTGCCTCAATACATTTTTGAAGGCTTTTAAGTAGTCCAGTCATCCCTCAGACACACCCACTCTATGGCTGTATGATCTCCTCAGACACAACAATAACAAGATTTACTAAGTACTCTAAATTAGTGCTAATACAAATATGAGTTGCATGACTTGGGCTCCTAGGTCCGCAAAGTGTCCACCAACATCTTCACTATCATTCTCCTGATCCCCTCGCTGTTGGAATTCTCCCCAAGACATACAGTCTCATTCCTTACTTTTATTTTTAGCATTTGGTTGGGTTTCCCTTAGCAATATCTTGTGCCTTTATTCTCCTCCTTTCAGGAAAGACTAATCATTAGCAGACGCTTCATTAAGATCACGACTTCACTCCTGACCAGCAGCTTTCCAATGTCATATTGATAATAGCTCCCATATGAGTTATCTTCCTTTTAAAGCTCCATGAAACTGTGTGCGCTGAAAGTGATCATCTTCCTCAACAGGGAGGCCATCTTGATGATCGCTTACGTTGTACTGATATGGCTAAGGGATATGGCATATTGACCTTAAAATGAGAGCGTATTTCTTCAGATTGGCTGGATGTATGAGGAATAAAACATAATGATCAAGAGGTAGGTTCTTTTGACTACCTGACATTTGTATTGCTTGCAAGTAAAGGAAATAACAAACCTATAGAACAACAATGGGAATGAACTCCACCATCAAAGAGCTAAGAGTGTAGGAGACACAATAAAGTAACATAGAATAACACTCTAGCACTTTAAATTAACTAAAATCCACAAGCAATGCCTACACAAAAACAAAACATACCTCCTATACCCATCCACCATGCAAAATTCGACCAAATGAAAAATAGGAAATAACACACAAAGCCCGCTCAATGTGTGGCCTTGTATTATTATCTCTTAGTGAATTAATTCAGGTGGCACCACCCAAACCAATTTGGGTTTAATCACTAGTAACCACAATGTAAGTAATTAATTATGTCTAGGTGGTAATTCCATGGTGTAGTTTAGGTTATCTCGACTACCTGACATTTGCATTGGTTGCAAGTAAAAGAAATATCAAACCTACAGAAGGACAACAGGAATGAACTCCACCATTAAAGGACTAAAACTGTAGGAGAGAGAGAATAAAGTAACATACCACAACACAGCAGCTCCTTTAGGCTTTAACTAACCAAAACCCACAAGCAATGCCTACACAAAAACAAAACATGCCCTATACCCATCCACCATGCCGAAATCGACCAAAGGCAAAACACGAAATAACACACAAAGCCTGCTCAAAGTGCGGCCTTGTATTATTATCTCATAATGAATTATTTCGGGTGTAGCCACCCAAACCAATTGGGTGTAACCCCAATAACCACAAGGTAAATAATTAATTATGTTTAGGTGGTAAATCCACAGTGAGAAACTATAGACAAAGGACTTCAGTTTTTTTCCTAACAACCCTTCTTAAAGTATGAGTCTGTTGATTCGTCAGTCTCTCCAACTCTTTTGATGCAAATGGTGCACTCAAAAATTTGATTATGATGATGAGATCATTCTTTTTGATCCATCTCCAACTCTATAAGGATTGACATCCACCCACATTGTGTTCCGATCGAACATGTGCCTGAAAGAGCAAAACAGATAACACTGAATCATGAGTAATCCAAACATCTCATAAATGTGCCACAGCTGCACTATAATGCGCGACTACCTCAATCTCTGTCAAGCTGTAATTGTGAGCCAATCCTTGTCCACAAAGCTCTCAACTCAAAACAAATGTAGGCATATGTCAGCACTTAAAAATTTCCCTCTTACAGAAGCACTGCACCGGAACTCAATATGATAAACTGACTTCATGCATGGTCATTAAAAAATTTTGTAGTAAAAAGTGTGTCGAACTCAATATGATTAACTGGCTCAATGCAACATCACTGAATAACTCTATTGTCAAGTCTCTCAAATATGTAGTGCCAAACTTTGCAATCTGCAATTGCTGAAATCTGACCTGTGAGCTGTTGGTCTGAACATCATTTTCTCAAAATTTGGATATCCAAAAATCTTGGGACCTGTCACAAGTGCCATCCTCAGTAATGAAATAATCAAGATCAATCTCTGTCCAATTGTATATCAAACTGCAATGGTGCAATCCCTAATTGGCTTTAACCAAATATGACCAATCCTCAATGTTCAATATGAGTAGTCTCCAAGTAACACATTTGGGAAACTCCCCACAAATCTGAAATCACTCGAACACAATAAACAATGTGGATAATCCACAACCACAGTATTACATACATGTTGATGACAAGTATCCAATCCCAACATCAAACATTTAGTAGCAATCTCAAAATTCTTCAGGTGCATAAGTATATAGATCAACATCTGGTGACTCAACTAAGTATCAACAACTGCGAGTCAAATCCACAATCACTTGTTAGTTAACCACTCAGATCCACAGTCATCCACAAATGAACTATCAGTTAGGGAATCATTTCTACACCACAAAATTCAATCAATAATGTCCCGTGCAAATCCAAATATCAAGTATCTGCTCGTTAATCCATGATGACATGTGTATCCACAAGCTGATATATTCCTATGCATCTATGGAGTATTGTGACAATAGTGTAACTTTACAATGCACAAGCTTTGTATCAACTCACAATATCATTGAAATGCCCACACACTCCGAGTATCCAAAACATCAAATCACACAACAATCTGAAACACAAAATCTGACTCATGTTCCTCTGTGTCAGACAAGAATGGAGAACCTTTTTATTTAACCCCTTAAAAGGAAGTAGTTTGAATAAAAAACTCAAATTAGATTGCCACTTTTATAGAAAAATGCTGGACTCAATAATGCCCTTTCAAGTTTTCATCACAAGTGTCCTTAAGCCGCCCTTTTGGGTTTTCAACTTAATGGGAAGAATCTGTAAGCTGCATTTTTGGGTTTTCAACTTACAATTCAAGTGCACGAAAACGAGCCATCTAAACAACCCTAACCAATCAAAAAGAAGAGGAAAAACTCCGATCTCCATAGCCTCAAATACACATAAGCGTCACATTAAAAATAAATCTGTAGTAGAATCCAACATACCACATATCTCATCGAGAAGATCATCAACATCGGTGTCCCAATTAGAATGGACAACTACGAGAACTAGATCAACATAGCTGGAAGACATGTCACAATTCTCAATAGGATACTCTAAACAACCACAAAATATGTCAATGATCTCATAAACACTATCTAAACAAGAGTGGGTGCTTAAGCATCATGTGGGAATCTTGTCCAACAATGAAATCTGCTCAATAATGGGTCGCTCATCAAATATACCAAGAGACATATCAAGAATATCAACATCAGCATTGAAGCAAGGAGGAGCAACAATGTCAAGAGTCTAGACTAATATGATCATGACCTACAAGATCCACATGGCTGAGATCATCATCATGGGAAGCAAGACTGACATCATCATCATCCACATTAAACAAATCATCATCATCATCATCGACTGTGTACTTAATTCTCCTATAAGTATATACATATATGACTTCCATATCCAACGGTATCCATATTATGTGGTATTGAAGAAGTTCAACTTGACCCAGCTATCTTGTGAAGAAGTTGATTTGATATCCTCTCCATGTTTTTATATCTTTGGCCTTTGTTGTAGAGCTTGGTGATCTCTTAGTGCTGATTCCCTTTTCTTATCATGCCTGGGAGATGCACATGATTGAGTTTGCTTTCTTGGACATTTCTCCAAATGAGGCTCTAGACCAATTCTGAAAAATTTGACTATTTCTTTCAAGTCATAAGACATGATTGACTGAAGATGGAAATAATCCCCACATAAACCTCAGGGATTGAAATGTGGTTTCAATTTTACAGCTAGATACTTGATTAGGAAATCCATTTGAGAAGACCCACACCTTGCCATGTTTCTTATGCAAAAACACAATTCACAAGGAGAAGATTCAACCTTTTTTTAGTTGTTGAAGAACAACACAAGTCAACGGGCCTAAAAACCCTTTTCTTCTCAAATGTTCACCTGCTAGACGCTTACTTTGGAATGCTACACATAAGAACCATTGCTCTTTTGGCCATGCCTTTGATTGCAAAATAGTTTTCCACATCTCAAATCAAAATAGTTACTCTCCCAATGGTACTACTTACACCTGCTCTTCCTCGACATCTATACTCGAAATCTTGTATTCAAGCCCCATAAACTCTTGCTGACCCTCTTCATCACTAATGCTGCGAGATTGCGGCATTGCAGGAAATGAAATTTATAAATTTGATAAATTAATTTATGCAAGCGCGCAAGAGTCCAAGACACAGATTTTCTTTTTGTTTTTCTTACTTCAGTTTGCACAAAGTGCAGAAGCAGAGTATACAAAAATAAGAATCTTTAATCTTGAATCTTCAACCTTTCTCAAACAATGATTTTATATTTGTAATTAGCTGTTTACGGTTCTATAATTATTGTTTAACAGCCCTAAAACAGTAAAAAACACCATTTTATAAATTTATAAGCATATAGAACTCTATGAACAATTTAATAATTTATTTTAACTATTTTTAACGATTTATAAAGTAAAATTTAAAATAAAAAATAAAATATTAATATGCAATATTGTAAATCTAATTTTTTAAAAATTGAATAGTAAAAACAACAAAATGCCAAAAGATGAAGGGCCATGGCTTGCCTTAAAGGCTTGTAGTTGAGAGCGTCCGACTTGATGAATGTGTTGAAACTTGAATTGTTGATCAATAAAGACTTGGCACTTGCTCTTCATCACTAATGTTATGAGAATGCGTCATTGCAAGAAATGAAATTTATAAATCTGATAAATTAATTTATGCAACGGCCCAAGAGTCCAAGACAAAGGTTTTCTTTTTGTTTTTCTTACTTAGTTTGCACAAAGTGCAGAAGCAGAGGATACAAAAATAAGAATCTTTAATCTTCAACCTTTCTCGAACAATGATTTTATATCTTTAATTAGCTATTTAGGGTTATCTAATTGTTGTTTAACCCTAAAACAGTAAAAAACATCATTTTATAAATTTATAAGCATATAGAACTGTATGAACAATTTAATAATTTATTTAACTATTTTTAACAATTTATAAAGTAAAATTTAAATTAAAAATAAAAAATTAACATGCAATTTTGCAAATCTAATTTTTAAAAATTGAATAGTAAAAACAACAAAATGCCAAAAGATGAAGGGCCATGGCTTGCCTTGAAGGCTTGAAGTTGAGAGCTTCCGACTTGATGAATGTGTTGAAACTTGAACAGTTGATCAGTAAGACTTGGCACTTCTCTTCAAAATTTTGTTGTTACTTTCCCTCTTACTAATGTTCTCAACCTCTCACTCTTGCAACCTTGGTTGTTCTTACTCTTGCACTTGCTCTCTTGTTCAATGTTTTTGTGATTTGGAGTGAGGGTGTTAGGTTCATTTATAGTTATCTCGAGCACCTAATGTATTGGTGGGGTCCATAAACTATTAGGGTGAGGGTTGGTGGTACAAACATCTTAAAATAAAAAAGTTTTCGATTAAAAAAAGCAGTACTTTTTGCCATGTAGAGGTCTCGGGGATGGTCAAGGGACTTGGCAATGTCTTTGAGGTGTCCTCAAGTCTCCTCACTGTCCCCCACTGGTTGGAGATGTTTTCAAATTCGAGGGAATGCCCCCTATCAGCTGGTGGTGTTGTTGGGATGGTGGGGGGCCATCTCCCAGATGTCCCCGTTCCCAGGAACATTAGTTTTTTTTTGGGGGGGGATGTCTCCAAGATGTACCCATTCCCAAGAACATTAGTTTATTTGGGGGGGGGAACATGCCCCTGTGGAACACTGAAGATAACCAATATCCTTTCCATCCACTTAGTTTATTCTTGCACTTAATGATTACTCTTGTCCAAAGGCTGCTCTATGCCTGTCCTTCGCAAAATTGTACCCCTAGATATGTGTCCTCTAAGGATACTTTATCGCCTAAAACTCAGAATTTCCAACACTCCAACAAGGGTTTTCTTTATAGCAGATAAGTCTGTCTCACTGGCACACAAACTTCTTAATTTGACATTTTTCACTATGTTTTTAAAAACATAAAACACACATTCTATTCTTATCTCCTCCAGCTCCTTTGTTGCAAGTGGTAGTTTAGGGATATATTCTCTGAATATGAATATTTTTGGAATCCCTCGTCCACGTGAATTTCCTTCTCTTCTTTTGAATATTTCTTTCAACTTGATAAATCTCTTAAAGTGGTTAGTTTGTTCTTCTTCATTTTACTTTCTATAAGATAATGATGATAAAAAATCATTTTTGTAGGGTAGGAAAGATTAAGCTTTAGTCAAAATAACCGTAGGTATATTTTCATTGACTATCACAACCTTGGGCTTGAAAACACGTGCATGGTGGAGCTTAGTAACCGAGTCGCAAGGGTGTAATTTTGGTCATTAACAAGACCCTTGATTCTTCCACAGCTTTCAATAGCTCTACCCCTAACATATACCAGAAGTGCTGAAATAAAAGGAGTGGAAAGTTATCAGCCACTGGATCCTTGTTCATATTCATTGCAAAGATATTTTTTTAGACTTCCTTTTTTGAGAGTGTTATCATGTTGAATTGTTTTTGATTTCCTGAGATGGGACTGGGAATATTGTTTAGTAAAAGCTCTTGGGTTCCCTCTCTCTCCTCTTCTTTAGTTAACAAATCCTCAAAGTACTGAATTACTTCCAAACCAACCAATATCGTCTTGATTTTCCAAGGCTTCATTGTCGGAGGTTCTAATCTAAGAATCTAATCCCATTGTCTTTGAATGCCTGTCGATTGGTGGAAGAATTGTGTCAGTTAAATTGTGTTTCTATCTCCATCCCACAAATCTTTTCCTTCTGATAGATGTCATCAAATTGTTGGATAGCTTCTTCTGGTTTGAGTGTCTCGTCTACCTTTGTTTGCAAATCTTTTCCTTCTGATAGATGTCATCAAATTGTTGGATAGCTTCTTCTGGTTTGAGTGTCTCGTCTACCTTGTATATTTGAATAATATCTTGTAAAACATGTAGTTTGTTTTCAAATACTCTCCTTTGAGGGAAAAAATATTCTTGAAAACTTCTTTCTTCAAATCTTTAGTTTGTTTTTGACAAGCTTTAGTTTTTTCCTTGCGGATGTACATTTCAGGTCTCCGTGTTTCAGCTCCATCCCGCCAACAACCTGCCACTATCTCATCAAAATTCAGATTCTCTAGAGACATGTCAAGTTTGGATGAATAATTTGTTTGTGTGAAAATCTTCTTGAATTCAAAAACTGATTGGCCAATGATCAGATCCTCCTTGTTGAGTGGCTGATTTTAGGATTATTTTTTGGTTCAAGCACCATTGTCTTGCAAAAAAAAGGTCCAACCATTTGACAATGTATTCCTTTCCTTTTTAGGCTGGTTGTTCTCAAGAATAATGAATTCTAATAGGCTGCTCGAAGATGACAATTAGTCATATTGTAATCAAAGCACTCTCTTTGTTGGTGTGTAGAGCGAGACCATTAAAGTTAAAACAAAATGTAGTTTAGAATTTACTGAATCTGACAAGGCTTTGGTTCTTAACATTTCATAAACAGATACTATTTTTGGGATTGAAATTGTAGTCTGGAATTTGCTGGGTGGTATTGCTGAAGAGATTTGACAAGATTGCACGGTTGCTTTGAGACTTGTGAAACCATCTAAAAACAATATCAGACAGAATTTTCGGCTTTTAGGGAACTCAATAACAACCCTGATATTATAGTTAACAGAGCAGACAATGGCAATGCTGCGATGGTCATAAGACAGAATATCAGGCAAAAATTGATGACCATCACTTGAATGGTCACAACCTCAAAAAGTTTGATGAGAATCCAATTTATTGGGTGGTTAAAAGGGTGAACAGGAAATCACTAAGTCATACATAAGTTACTATTTTGAAGGAGAAACTCAGACCTTGTAAGGAGGTCATGCCTACAAACCATGGATTGCTGAAGATACACAAAGTAGGAACTCTGTGACACCTGTGGTCAACACCATTGACTCAACTTGCGATCTTTCTGGATATTTTGGCCTTACGCCTTCAAGTCATGGATTGCTGAAGATACACAAAGTAGGAACTCTGTGACACCTGTGGTCAACACCATTGACTCAACTTGCAATCGTGCTGGATATTTTGGTCAAAAAGCTCTAGCCATTTGAGGGAATTTTTTTTTTTAATACGGACCCATCTCAATATTGTTAATTTTTCCTAGAACAAGAAGGTTTGAAGAAGTGATCTGGCTTTTAGTTTTGATGGTAGGTCACATTGTGCAAAGAGTCGTCTTTGATGTGATTGAGGTTATTAAAGACATAGCACACGGAGACACTGAATTTGGTTTAGGTTTGCCTTGGATTGACCTTTTTAGCTTTTAAAGTGGTTTCTATGAGTAAATTGAGGGTGTTTTTATGGGTTCCCCCTTTTCCCCAGTTGTTGTGAATCTCTATGGAGAAGTTTGAAGAAAGAGCACCTGACAGTTTCCCCGTGAAACCCAAATGGTGGAACTGTGGAAGAAATGTGGATGCTACTAAGTACTAACCATTGTTGCAAACTTAGGAGAGAAATTTGTGGCCTTCCATGCTCAACTGAACATTTTTTTTGTATCATTCAGTTTACCATGAAATTAGCAACCGATAGCTTCCTACTATTCTTGTATATCAAAAGAAAAAGTGACGGCTTGTTGGGAGATGGGCATACAGGAAAGAAACTCATATAAACCTTTACTTGTAGGTACCCATTGTTGCGCGGCAGAAACTTCAGGTACCCTAAATGCCTTGCCACTAGAGCATTCAGAATTTCAGATGACCATTTCCCGTAGAAGGAGGAGCTTTCAACCATGGTTTTCAAGAAGAATGACTACGGATACTGAAAGAAATTATAGGCTTGGCAGATCCCAGCCAATGTAGTAGGGTCTATCTTATCAATAGACAATTTGGCAGATATTTGTTGCAACTGATTTGTAAAGTCATCATTGGAAGAACATTTTTCCTCCTCTTCATACCATATTTTCTTAGAAAAAGCAAAGCTCACCGCGAAGGAGAATCACTTCATTGGGCATGTCTTAGGGCAGCAGTAGAGATTGCAAAATGACACGAGAATTTGATTAGAGATGGAAGCCTGGCTTTTTCAAATCTTTGAGGCGCATTGTACAGAGACTCAGAGGTTGTCATAGCATTATGATCTAGTGTAATTAATTAATTTATCACTTAAAATGATTAACGAGTTCATTAATTTTTTCAACAAGACTCATAATGAATATTTTCTAAACCACTGAGTTGTAATTAATAATTCATTTTTGAATTACGACCGCAGGAAGGAATTAACTTCTGTTTTGTGTTTGTTGAATGGGCCTTTTCCACTTGTTATGTTTGTAACATAGTTTTCTATATAAGGAACTTTCATCTCTAATTTTTTCATCAACCTGTTCATGGGTATTGAAGGAGATCCAAAACATCGACTTTATCTCTCTGAACACAATTGTCTCTTCAAAAGTTCTTTCATTAAATAATTATGAACTCTGAAAGCTCGAAGACATTAATTTAGTTATCTGATCTCTGGATAAGCAAAATATTACATGACACTGAGCTAAGATCCCCTGCTCTGCCTTTTAACTTCTGCTCTTACAAAATGGGCCTTATTCCAAGTTCACCTATTATGTCTCTCTGGCAGATCCATTATTAAATTATTATTAATTGTGTCTCTTTTAGTGCTAATACATATGGCCTTTCTTGGTTAATAAGACTATTGAACAAACTTTTCTTGGATGGGGGGCATGCGTACTCTTAATGTTCCAAGAAACAATTGTTATTAATTTGGTTTGCGTTTTTTTGCTGTTTTTGAGCACTTATGTGAGCAGTTGTGATCCATTCAGCTATAGTCTTCTTCTGCAGTTTAATATGCATATTATCTGTCTTTTGCTCTGTCCCGCATCTGCAGTTTTGTTTTCATTGGTGAATTGGATGTGGCATTTTTTTTCCTGCTCTAATTATACTTTTCCTTATGTTCTCTTCTAGATTAGGTTCTCCCCCTGTGATGGCCTCCGTACTTTGTTTCTCTTTTTCTTCTCGTTGTGGATCTTCAAGTCTTTCTCCTGAGCACATAATGTCTCCAAATTCTTCCAGAATACCTTTATGGCATCTGCAAAGTTATTTTGATTTCTTCAAAATCCTATTTGCTGTCTTGTTACTCTTTTTCATTGTTGCTGGCCTTTGCTTGCTTGATTCTCCGAGGTCCAACGTTTCTCCACTTGGTTTTGATAGTTTTGCTTTTTGTTTGGTTAATGAAAACCCTCTTAATCGGCTTTATACCAAATTTTCACGAAGTTTGGTGTTTTTGGATTCTTGTGTATACATTTGTAACATCTACACAATGTACTTGTTCCAAGTCCCACCAATGAATAATGAACATCATAGCATTAATTATCAGTATGTTTTGTGGTTATTTAGCTTATTTTGTTTACTCTATAGAGTATATGCTTATTAAATGGTTAGTTTTGCTTATTTAGCTGTATTTTAAATTTAAATTTTTTTATATAGTTTTTTTATGGCCACACCCAAAGCCGTAGCCAAGTCCCGGAAATAAATTGCCACACCGGTGTACCGGGTCCCCATACCCGTATCCATAACACATTCCTAACTTTCTGCCTTCAGAGTTACTCTTTGACAGAGGTTTGATTCAACTCGGGTCAACACATTCCTGTATAATTTGACTCTTCCAAAATTTGTCATGGAAACACAAAGAAATTTTCCTATAAGATCTCCCACAAGATGGGGAACTTACTCGATCTAAAGTTTGTGGAAGAGCACACAGCCCTCTCAAAGACTGGGGCATTAGACGACATCTACTCTGTGTGTTTGAATTCGATGTGCCAATGTATCATGAAGAGGTTCACATTTGTAAATAAGCAGGATATTACTTGCTAGATCTTCTCCTGATCTGATTGATTTGCAAAGACAACTATGAAGTACCCTTGGGCATGATCAGATCTAATGGTCTCCATACATTTTCCAGTTTTTCTTGGCCTAGTTGTAAAGTTGTTATGCAGATAGTTGCATGCTGAGAAATCTATATAGATCAGATCTCTAGAAACAGGGCAGTGGAAATTGCCTTCCAATTTTTCTGTATTCATTTTCAAAACTTGACCAGCTTCCATAGCCTTTCATATGGATTCCAAAGTATTTGGACTGGTGGGACCTTCTTTTCCCCTGCCACTCCTATTGTTACTGCTATCACTTTCTGTACTGCCCCTGAGAATTCCCCCACTACTGCACGTCAAAAGAATGAACTGGAGGGTGGGTCCTGATTGCCCCTTCCAATGTACTGGAGAAGCCTTAAAAAATTGTTTCCCTGCTAGTTCTTACCAGGCATGTGTCAAACCTTAGCATATTGCACAGAATCAAGACATTATATTCATTTCATGAAATTCTTAAAATCTGTATTTACTATTTAGATTAATTTTCAATACTATTGACTTCACCTGGAACTGAAAACTTCTGAACTGAATAGATGTCAAATCATTTTCATATCCCCTTACAAAGCCATGGTCCACCATGTTTGTTTTAAACTTAAACGATTTACTTAACATATTTTAATACTGATGATTTTATAGGAACTTTTATCTTGGCCTAATTCAAACTTGAACCTGAATCAGGAAACTTAACTTCCCATAATAAATGGTAAACATGTAGCATTAACGTTAATATTTTGCCGCAGAGGCAAAATTTAAAACAACTGATGGTAGAATGAAGCTCCCTTTATATCTCTTCTCATCTTATTTTGTATCTCTCATATTAAGTCAAAATAGCGTTTGATTTTGAGGGAAATTCATTTAACATACAATAGAAATGGAGGAGCAAAAAGATATATTAATTTATGTTGCAATAGTAGCAGTCATCTAATTCCAAGTGTTTTTGGGTGCTTAATCCCATATTTGGCCTGGTCATCTCCGGCCACCAGATACAGCTCTAAGATGTTCCAGATGTGGTTGGGGTATGCATCACACTGCTACACAAAGAAAGAGCAGATTAAATTTGGAAACATTTCACACACTTAATTCATATCATATGGCTGCCGCTAGAACATTGCTTTCATTTTATCTCTTTTGCTCCCAGTTACTTATTTTGTGTGGATGCCATTAAAATCTGATTTGCATCTTACTAATCTCTGTCTTTTGTTCTCATCTTTCACCTTTACTTATCTCCTATAAATCAGGTCACGCAAATAATTATTGCGAAAAAGTCCCTCTTAAATGTGTTTTACTTTTAGATGTTTAGCAAGACTGTAAGATGACCAAATTATTTTGGCAGTTATTTTTAATTTTAGGAGGGTGTCTGCAAGATTAATGAGCAAATGCATTGTCTTAAGACTTATATATAAGGGATCAATAACTAGCTGTTAGATTTGCATGTCAACCATTTGATTATACAAGCATTTGTAGTGGGTGTAGAGTAATGTTATCTATACTTATTAATTCTTCTTCAGAAGCTTCAACTGTTTGGTGTCACAAGTTGCGAAGAATGGGATATTGCTTGTTTGTTTGTTCTTTTTCTGAAAAGTTGACATAGAGAGGTCTTGTTTTCTATTCAAGCATGAAACTCTTAGATGTGCTCGTACTTCAAAGAGTTAAAAGCTTTTGATCAATATGTGAACTATTGGACTTACTTCAGCTCTGTAGGACTCACCTATTTCCAAACATATGTTGGCAGGCAAAACAAAGGCGAAGCAGCCGCAAAGAAAAAGATCGAGCGAGAAATGATAAAGTTGAAATGAATGTCCAACACCAGCATCAACGTGAAGTCCTTTCTGGCATTAGAAATTTAGATATAAGCTCCTCAAAAGAGTCTTCATTGCCTGTCATGGAAATACTGGGGACGCCAGATGACGGTGATTTGAGTAGATTGTATAAAACAGATAATGTTGTGGGTATAATTGGACCAGAAACAGAGGATGGGGATGTAAGCCGTGTAGATTGGGATAGAGATAGTTCAGAAATGCAGCAGGATATGGAAGCCAGCTTCAGTGGGGCTGTCTCTGTACCAGCTCAAAGTGTACGAATTGGCAGAAAACAGAGACCTGCACTGGATGACAGTTCTTCAACATGCTCAACAGATTCTCTTGCATCTGTGGCAATGAATGGCTCCTACAAGGGGAGTTCTTCATTCTCCAGCAAGTGTGATTCATTTCCAACCAGGTAGGGATGTTATATTTTTCATAACTTATTTTATAACCTTTTTTGACTGCAAGACATTGTTATCTACATTTTACTGACATTTTGAAGATTTTTCTCTCAGGGGAAAAAATAAAACCAGCAGTGAACGATATGATACAAATAATGGTACTAGATCTAGTGCCAGTGCAATTGTAACTTCTGCAATTGAAACTAATAGCAGTTTCAGTAAATCCAGCTCTAATGAAGAGGCAGTCATTCTTTCTTTGAAACAACACGTGCAGTGTCTTGAGCAGAGAATATTAGAGAAGGTGTAGTTCGACATTACACCCTTTATTTGGAACTCTAAAGTCGTTACTTTGTATTATTCTGTTTTTTGACAGACACGAGCATTACCTGTTAGCTTGTTATTTGCTAAAGAAATTCTTCTCGTGTTGTTTTCTTGGGGTAAACTTCTGACCATTCAAATTGCATCTTTTATCAGGACGAAGAAATATCACTGTTGAAAAAGAAGGTTAGTTCTTACCAACATCAGATAGATTGTGACAAGCCCTGTAAGCCACAAGATATGACTGCAAATCACTGTTATACAAGAAATTCAGGGTTATCAAGCTCTAAAAGTGTGGATGATGACAAACACAAATCATCTTTCATGCAGGCGAATGACTCAACCTTGAAATGTAGCAGCTCATCTATTCCAGGAGAGCTGCAACTTAAATGTTCTTTGCCAAAAGATTCACCAAGCGAAAGTAGTAACCTTGATGGCAATGATTTAAGTCTTAATAAGAATAACTCATCAACACACTCTGTCTCAGTCAAACAGAATCTGCAGAAGTCATCATCACCTAAGAGTCATAGCAGAGAATTTGATCACCATGCACAGAGTGCCACTTCTACTCCATTGCAAATTGAATCTGATGAAATGTTGCGGCCATCTAGTGCCCCTTTGATTCCTGCTGGGCCAAGATCAAATATTCCTGCTCCATTAACTCAATCTGTGCCACTGTTGGCACGCTCAGTAAGTGCAGCAGGAAGGTTGGATGGTGCTGTTGATCCAATGACATTGAGCAGCTCGTCACTGTCACGTAGTCCTTCTGTGAGCCCATCATACAGGAACGCTGCTGCTGGGAAAATGAAAGGATGTTTTCCAAGTGGGCATTTTCCTCCTGTGGCATCGAGTATAGCACAGACTGGTAATTGTGTCACTCAAAGTCCTCCATCTTCCCTGTGCACATCTTCTCCATCAAATCTTTATAAAGTTCGTGTATCTTGTCCAGAATCATTGGGTCGCATAAGAGAGGATGCATCCCCATCTTCATCTACATGCATCTCTTCACATGTTTCTGTGCCTCAGGCTTCTATGTTGAATGGATTTGCAAAAGACCAGTCTGCAATGTGTGGGGTAGAGCAAGGGGCATCTCATATGGGCTTCACTTTTGGCACAATTATGCCCGAGTTACTGCATAAAAGTTCACATCAAGAACTACAGGATGTTGATGCGGCAATCTCTGGAGTAGAAGAGAGATTATATCGTCGCCAACAGCAAAGCTTCATGGAACAATGCACCCATAAACAACCAAGGAAGTTACAAAACCTGCAAAGTAATCAGTTTCGACCGAAGCAGGATAATATTGGCATTAGATTCCCACAATCGTGTCCAGACGATCTTGCAAGCCTTGGATCACTCAAGAAGAATGATTCACAAAATGTTATTAGGCGCGCTGGTGCTGTGATGGGAGAAGAATTTCCACATTTGGACATCATTGACTACTTGCTTGACGAAGAACAAAACCGGGGGAAGGCAGCTCTTAGTGCCAAACTCCAAAATCCTGGTGAGCAGATATTGAATGGGCAATTTTATCTCCCAGGATTTCATGGTCCCAAGATTGATCGGCATGATGTTGGCAGATTCGATAGATACATACCTGAGGAAGATACGTTGCAGATGGCTTGTTCTTCAGATTGGTGCGGTACTGGACTAAGCGAGAACATCCAAATGCTTCCTCCTTATGCTCATTCTTCAACTACTCAGTATTTTGATCAGTATAGTGGACCACTTGAAGAAGTTCCTCCTCTCAACTGGTCCATGTATAGTGCTGATATGCCTGGGAAAAGTGTCATAAACAATGGACTTGGTCCTATCGCTTCTCCCATGGGAAATTCCATCCAAGGGCATCATTACTCAGCTGGACATTGTTCAAACTTTACCTTGGGGCCAAATGGTTATGCCTTTTTTTAGATCCAACAATCATCTTTTAAGGGTTGGATAAAATTTCAACTTATTTAATTTTATTGTTCACTACATATTTTCTTCCTATTATTGTGTTGATTAATATTCTGTTTCTTGAATAAAAATTTCAAATCATTAAAGAACATCAAGGAGCTCATGTTAAAAAATGATTTATGGAATGCAGTGTTAATTTTATATTCTCCAAAATATCTGAGAGAAGTGATAAAGAGGGTTACAAATTACAATGCAGAACTGGGTTTATTTGCTAATTAACTGAAACCTTCAGAAACAGTTTTATGATTAGTATGGATAAATGGTTGTCATTAGCTTTAGGAATTAATCTTTAAAATGTCTACAGAAATGTTTTTTTTGTTCTTATCAAAAGTCAAATTTCGATAGAGATAAAATGCTGTCAATTGATTGTCTCATTTTCATCCTTTTCTTCCTTCGCTATGTTTTAACTCTGACCAATATTAGAATTCGTTTTTCAAGTTCAAAACAATATTTCATGAAAAGACTCTGTGGGAATGACCTTAATTTAAAGCAACCTGCATCCTCATACTAAATATGTATCAATTTTATAAATTGCTGATGCAGGGTATGTCCAGATTTAACCCCTATGAACATTTGCGTATTTCAAATGCACACCTGGAAACTTTTGATTGCGAAATTTTAGTTAGCCTCTTGAACATTATTTTTGTAGCGACAATGGTAATATTTCATTTAATGCGCTTAATGTATCTTTCAGATCATTATGGGAACAAACAATTTTATACATGTAAATATAGGAACAAGTACAAGTGCAACAATTTGTGCAGCAGTTTTCTTCCTTGATAAATGGGGTTGGGTAGATCTTAACAGAGATGCAAGTCCTGGGAATGGACATTTATTTTGGATACAGCTAAGATCCGTCTGATACTTTATTCTCATACATTGCCAGCACATGGTTATGGTAAACTCATATTTAGAAATGACTTGTGTTCTGATAAAGCACTCAGTTTGAATAATCAGTACGTTATATAATTAACCAACCCCCTCTAAAGTTTTTGTGAGCTAGATGGAGGAATGATTTTGCCTGTTGATTTCTTATGCCATCTCTTGTTTTGCTGGTTTATAATTGGTTTAGGGTCTGGGGTGAGACCTGCTGTAGAGTATCTTATGTTCGTATTTTATTCATTTTCTTTTTGGCTTTGGGCATTCCTTGTTTCTTGTTGTACAGCCTCTTTTTTTTGAATTTTGAGCAAAAAAGTATACAAAGGATAATGCTCCTTATTTAGGGTGACTAAACATCAGTATCTTTGTGAAATACTTTTCTATAAACTCAAAATGCTATACTGTTCCAACTAATCATAACACCAACCACCAAACTAGGATAGTTGCAAGCAGTAAAATGAGAACGGCTTTTCTAAAAGTGGTCTCAGCCTTCAACTGTGTTGAGGTTGTATTTCTTTTTGCTGGAACTTGCCTTGCTACCAAGATCAGGAGAAGGTCAATTGTCTAGAGTCTTGCACTATGTGTGCACTGTTGTCAAATTTGGAATACCACCAATTTTTCAGCTCCGCTGCCAATCACTGATCTTGGAATAACATTCTTTTCGATAGAAAGCTTGGAATTGAATTAGCCCTTTCTCTTGGCTGCTATCATCATCAAATTCAGAGGACTTTAACGTTTTGATATGGTCTGCATGAAATGCCAATGCCTAAAGTTATTGTTCTTTTCTTCTTGTCCCTCACATTGTTTTCATTAAAATCAGAAGATTTGTATGAAGTCTGCTTCAAGGTTTCACATGGATTTCTATTCTCATTATCAGGCTCGGAGTTACTTTACCCCCATCCACTACCAGTGCCACTTCTGGCTTTTTCACAGTAAGCTGTTCTTTTGTCTTTAGACTGTTCCATTGGTCCAGTCACTGCTTTCTGGTTGTTCTTGAAGAAGAGAGACTCATGGCAGATTCCATATGCCCCACTCCCAATCATGTCCATGTTCACCTTTTACAACCAAGAGTTTTTGCTTTCTCTTTTTTTTTTTGCTTTTTTTTTTTTTTGCTTGTTGCCCTGGCTGTAGTTGGTTCTTCAAGATGGTAACATTTATAGGATTATCGTCGCAAGCAACTGGGTCAGTGGGAACTATTCTGGGCTGATCTGGAATCTCAATCTGTACATCAGGTAGTGGAGGCAGCCTGTTGATTCAGCACCCCAATTTCGTCTAGAGTTTGTTTGAAGATCATATTGGTGAACCTGCAATTGGAATGCAATCTGCACAAGCACAAATGTTATCACTGATGAATTCAATAGGGTCTCTGCTTCCCCTCTCAAACATATCCATTTATTTTAGACCACAATCACCATGGTGCCTCAGTAAATATAACGAGCCATAAAATATCAAAGAGTTGAGTATGCGTAAGATATCCCAGAGATCAAGAACAAACATCCTCTTAAGTAACACACCCATGTGCAAAAGCTCGACACCCTACTTCCAAGCTCGTTTTGCATAAACATATAAAAGAAAACATGTTTTATGGGCTCTTTTTGATACCGGATTTAACTAATGTATCAGCCACAATCAATTTTTGCCACATAAGACGACTTTAAATACAGACTTAGGAGGATCAAGAGGTGAAGACTCGAGTAAATTAAATCTCCAACTTCAAGTCTAGGAGGTATCTGTAACAGTCCAAATGGCGTGAATATTTTCTGGAAAACCGACTTTTTAGGAATCGAAAACATGAAAAACGTCAATTCTGAGAGGTATCCGAAACATTCCGAATAGTGCGAATATTTTCTGGAATCAACTCTGAAATAGTTGGTTGGTCCGGTGTTTCAAGTCTCACGACATGCCACATTGTCAAGGAAAATATTGAAGCTAATGGTATTCAGCTTATAAGAAAAGTTCCAAAGTTATTTGTGAACATAGCACGCAAGCCCTGGGTGAAGAAAGCAACAAGTTCTGTATCTATGAAATCACTCCAACAGCCTTGGTCCTAGACCAACAAAGTTCCATGTTAAGATTGATATGCAACTTTATCGCGAAAAGTGAAAGGTTCTTGGCTCTGAATCAAGACTTTCATATATTCTCTTTAGCCGACCCTATGAAGTCCAATTACCACATCTTAAATTCCCTGTTTATCCCATTTTTTAGCATAGGATCCTCTATTGCAAGCTACTTCTTTAATTTGAGGAGAGATTCGACCATATAGACCTAAAGTGCACACATTTCCACCTATCTGGGTATAAAACTGAGACCCGAATACACTTCATCCCATGCCAGGCTTTCCAGATGAATCTATATATCACTGAGATCTGAAATTTTAAGTGGAAATTGCCAAACAAAACGTAAAAATATTCTGACCTTTCCATGTGTTGTCATGCAAATGTGCAACAAGGAAATTGACAATTTTCTAGCATGACAATGATACCCCTGTGTTGAAACTTTCAAGTTTTACCCTTCCAAGGCACCTCAGGTCTACCCAGTCAGTCCAATGACCTCCCAGTGGATGTTAACTCAGTCCCCTAGGTGAATTAGGAAAGTCAATTCAATCCCCCTAGGTGATTTTAGGAATTCTTGAAGATTGCTATTTTTGGACAGTTGTGGGAAGGGCTACCATTGGCCTTCCCAAGACCGATGCAACCCCCTAGAACAAAACGAAGGAGCCGGATCCAACATGGAGATGATTTGAAGGTCTAAAATAATCATGGAATTAATTTTGGAAGATTTAGGAAAGATTTGAAGGAGTTGGGGCAGTTTCATCAAAATTAGGGTTCTCATGCCTACGCAATGCATATGGTCAAAAGAGCTACTGAACTTTAGGAAGTGATTCCGGGAGCTCTGGGTGGAGTTAGGAGCAAAACAAAACATTTTCGGAAAAAGAATTCAAAGATCTACAAGATGGTGAAATCATATTTTTCACAACACTTTGGCGCAATAGATTTATAAATGGTTTTTTCCATGCTCAGCTAGAGAGCTAGATCAAAAATCCATTTTTTTTAGGGCTTAAATGGAGGAATCAAGCGCTGAGACCCCCACCATTAGATTCAAAATGCCATTTGCAGTGAAATTCATAAAAAATTTTGCCAAAAATTTCCATCGGGAGCTGAAGTTATTGCCGTTTCAAGTTGCCCTCAAGGTAGGAGTTCGAAAGTTAGTAAAATTTTGATGAGGACATGTGTTAGCTCCAGGAGCTTGGCGCATTTTGATGTCCCTTTCGTCCCTTAAGGAAATGGACAAAGGGGAAAGAGAAATGCTCCCGGCCCCATAAAGCCCTCTGGTCACACATAGAACCTTCTAGATCGCCAGCTCAACCCCTAGGTGCTCGTCGGAGCCTATCCCCTCACTTGCTCAGATCGTGACAAGTGTTGCATGGAGGCACAATGTGCAAACTGATGTCCCTTTTGTCCCCTTTGCCAAAGGGACATGAGGGACATGAAAATGCGCCCAACTCCTTGAAGCCATTAGGTCATCAATGTAACCCTTTTCAGTGCAAATTTTCAGCCCCTAGGAACTAGTTGGCGCAAAATGCACAACCGTTGGATTTCCGTCAAGTGTTGCATGGAGGCACGATGTGTACTTTGATGTCCCTTTCGTCCCTTAAAGCCAAATGGACATCATGGACACAAAATTGCGCCCAACCCCAACTTCAAAATTTGAAAAAAATTCTAACTCTTTGCCGCTTTTTGTTGCTTCTCCATTGTTGACTCTTTGCCGCTTCTTACTGCGTCTCCATTGTTTTCCGTGAAACTCACTATTGGAAGAAAGTTGCAGAAAACTCTCAATCCACCATTGCTACACTCCGAACCAACTTCATAAAATCCTCCACACCATGAAAAAACAATGATCTCAGAGAAAAAATGGATTAAAACAACGAAGAGTGAAAAGAAATGAAGATTTTTCGCCAGATAACCACAAAGTTTTCCAATTGAAAAATCTTCATATCTTGCAAAATACAAGTCGGATTGAGATGCCGTCTTTTGCAGACTTCCTCATTTTTCAAGATGAGCAAGATGCAACAAACGGGAGGTCAAATGGTGCCCTAAATCATTTATTCCAACAAAAACTCCATCTCGTGCCCTAGCTCACATTCGTCAGATTTCCCATTAATCCAGTGATGGAAACGAGCTAAAAATTTGCACACAGAATCCAAATGAGAAACCTATTGCAACATACTTGATTTCTTCATGATCGGAGAGAAAAACCAGACCTGTAAATTTCGAGCTCCATTAATGGCCGCCATGGTAGCTTCGTGCCCGAAGCCATTGCCAGACGGAAATTTTAAATTTTATTTCCAAGAATTCTAGTGGGCGAAATCAAGCGAAATTCGGAGGACGTGACCGCAACGAGTCGAGTCTGAAAAAATATCTTCCCTCGCACACCGAGCGTTGGAAATCCACTTTCTAAAAATAGTAAGTTTTCCTATACAAAGTTGCTATGTTTGGAAAGTTGTCATCAAAAGCGACTGTGGCGAAGGCAGTGTGCACTAAAGATCACCAGGAAGCCAGAATGATTGTCCGGAGCAGAAAATAGTGAAAAAAAAACACTTACTAAAAATAGTAAGCCCCCTATTTGGGTGCTTACTAAAAATAGTAAGTCACCCCAAGAAGTGGTTGAGGTGAAGGCAGTATGCTAAGAAGTGAATGAGGGAGTTCATCGCATCAGGATGGTCGGGAAGAAGCAAAAATCACCTCTTCCTAAAAATAATAAGTCTTCCATCTGGGCACTTGCTATTAATAGCAAGTTACACTCAAAGGGCATTTTGGCACAATGAAACATAAGGGGGATCATCATTCGGGATCCTCCATGGGTATTTCTCACAGGGCATTCGAGGTCCACCCCAAAGAACTCAAAAGTGTTTTTCGACACTCACTACATGGTTTAGGTCATAGGTATATCATGCGTAGGGTGGGAGTTGCGGTCATAGGCAGAAAAGTTCATTCAACTTGGCAAGTGTTCGTGAGCCGAGATGAAGAAGTTTCTCAGAGTGCAAAGAGTTCGAAGATTCTAAGTTCATCACATTGGAGCACTCCATTGAGTCATCTAGAAGGATCAACGGACTTTATTGGAGACATAATCTTTCGTCGTCAACATCATTCTTCCTTCTTTCTGCTCTCTCTCTCTCTCTTCTCTACCCCTCCAACTTTCTCTCTCTTCGCAATGTTCTAATTTTGTGTTGTGGGTTGCACTTTTTCATGTCTTAATGTTCCTAATGTAATAAGTCACCTTTATGTTATAAAAGGGACTTAATGTTTTCCTAAGAAGGCGAAGAGTCTTAAGTCATGTCGAGACATACGAAGAGTTATTGGGGGTTATATGAAGAGTATTTTCTTTTCCTATAAATTGTAAATCCATTCCCATTTCGATGGGTTGGTGATTAATTTTGTAAACTCAAGAGTGCATTGTACTTAGAGAGAACAAAGGAGAGCCATTTTTTTCCATTTCCCCTCACAAATTTTTCTCCATTCCCACACTATGTACAACTTTTGTTTAAGCATCAATACAAGGAGTTTTTAGTCTTTTTTGACTGAGGGATTTATTGATACTTTGTGGTCATAAATTCTAATCGGTCTTGTTGCTATTTGCAGAGTTGTTTTTTCTCATAAATGCACATGTTGAAATTTCTAACTAGTGCATGTAGGACTCTGACTTTCTACCTACAACATTAGTTCTCCTATCTCATTTCTCACTCCTTGTTCCCTCTTTACAGACAAAGTCCTCTTTAGCAAGAAATTGCTAGCTTTGCCACAGGGTCAATGGAGTACCCCTGTTGGATCCCTGGTCGAAATACCACCATAGAAATCCACCTTTTCACGCACATGAAAACACGAAACCTGCACTGTTTAAGTAGAGGGACTTCGATTCCCAGAGAGTTGGCAAGAAACCCACAAATTTGTCCACCTGAAAATTTTTCTCGCCAACACCATGCAGGTTGCATTTAAGACCGACATTCTAAATGTTGTCTTACCAACACTTGTCAAGGGTTCTTTGCTATCATTGCTTTGATAATCGATTTAGTAGCAAATGGTATGCCATGCAACTTAAAATACTAGATCCCAACAACAATATTTCCATTCAATAACATGCTTTAATTTAGCTCTATTGTTGTCTGAGTTGAGAAATTCGTTCACCATCTAATACAACTTATCAAAGATTTTATTACTGAACGTCCTATTAAGATTCTAAAAAATGAAGGATTTTTTGATAGATTTGAAATGTATTTCCCATTGACAACATGTGAGATTGCCATTTCACTAGTTTTTTTCCCTTATAGTCTACATGACTGGAGACCTCTTGTCAGGAATTAGTATTTACATTGTGGTAAATAATTGTATGGTTAGTTTTATATATATTGTTATAACAAATATATAACAATATATATTCGGGTGTGTTGTAGTTTCCTATTTTATAGGAAGTCAGTTTTCCTATTGATATGGCTATATATTAGCCTGTGAATGTAATTCAATATGTGTCAAATACAATATCATAATATTATTTCATGTGTGACAATATTGCTGTTCCAATACCTCTTCTTTTATGAATATAATCACCTAATATTATAAAAAAATGAATCATTTTCAAACTGTTGGGGGTGAACCTAGAAAATCAGATGGGTCACCGTGAACAAACTATTTGTTTCAATCTTTTTTGTGACAATGGGTCATGTCGCTAGGCTCGAGACATTAGACCAAATAACTATTCCACAATTGAAAATATTCACACTTCTAGAATGTTTCAGAAACCTCCTAGATTTGGAATATTCACACTATTGTGAATGAACTACACGAACCTGACAACCTTCTCCAACCATATCTAAATTTTAGCGTGATAGTCACCATATTTCTAATTGCATGTTTCCAGGGTACGATTTCAACAACATGGCTTTTGTAGCTCTCTACTCAAAATATAACATTTCTAGCACTCAATATTTAGTGTATTGATGTTCCATTCATTGATGGTGCATTATTATTGTATTATACACATACGTGGATACTTAGTTAAATGTAATTTATTTTGCATTACATTTTAGTGAAATCACATTGTCTTACACCCTTCTTAGGGTCTCATTTTATTACATGCTTATATTCTTGAACTCTTAGCTCTATGATTTACGTTCTACATTTCAAACCCTACGTCATTCCAATTGTTGAATTCATGTGGTGTATTTGTTTACATTTGATTTATGACAATAACATTGTATAGATCTGAAACTCCAATTAGAAGAAGTGCTAGAATTGAAAACACCATCACTAGATCTAAGTTAAGCTTGACAAAGGAAAGAGAATTCAAAGATGCACCTAATGATTTTAAAATCAAAGTTTATTTGGCATATAATGTGAATGATGACATTCCTTCTATAAGTGACACACCATTTGATGTGGATAATGAATATTATAAGTGTTAGAGACTATGGTATTATTGAGAGTGGTCAACCATCCACATCCCAAGATTTCTCAAAAAGGCTTCTTAGGGCCCAATTTATGAACTTTTTGATAGACAAATTTAGAGAAATTTTAGGATTGATGAGTGTTCTCCAAGATTTATTAAATAGGGCCTAGTGCCCATTAATGAACTTTTTGATAGACAACAAAATAGAGATTCTAGGATTGATGTGTGGCGATCAACCCCCCAACAAATTAAGCCAACAAAAAAATCAAGAATAATATTTTGTGAATGAACATAAATAGTTTTATTGCATTGAAAGATTGAAATCTCATCACAAGATTGTAGGCCACTTTGAAGGGGCAACCTCCTTCGATCAAGCTCTATAAAATATAATTCATGGATGCTTTTCACTAATCAGTGCATCACCTTAATATTAGTTCTACTAATGAAAACTACTACTTCCTATGCATGTGGGATTATTTCCAATAGTTCAAGGGATGACTTATAAAACATATTCGTACATAACATTTATTATAACAAGATTATAAAGAGAAAGATAGGAAAAATGGTTCTAACATCTCATTCCCCTTGAAAAGATTTGTCGTTGAATCTTTAGAATGGGGTCCCAAGTTGTGTCTTTATGTTGCATTTCACGCCATTGGATCATGACCTCTGTGATGGACTGGTTGTGAAGTTTGCATAAGCACTTATCTAGAACTGCTTTAGGATCCAAAAGAATGGATCATTCATTATCAAGTTCAGGAAGTATTGTTTGAGTTATGACATGTTGCCCAAGGACCCTATCTAAACATGAGACATGAAATACATGATGAACACAAGAGTAAGGTGGAAGTTCGAACTTGTATGCAATTAGGATGACCTTTTGTAGAACCTTGTAAGGGCCATAAAAATTAGGAGAAAACTTCTGTTGTCCTTTCATCTTCAAGGAGGACTGCTTGCAGGGTTATAACCAAAGGGAAACCATATCCCAGGGTTGGAAGGCTCTTTCAGAGTAGTGCTGATTTGCTTGTTTTTTCAAGTGGTTCTAGGCCATATGGAGATTTTCTGAAGAATGCAAGGAATATTCTCACATATATTGAGGGTGGTGTTGACTACATGAACCCGAGAACTCCTTCAATGTAAGAGAGGAGATGGTTGCAGTTAGTCATAGACTAGGTCATTTAAGTGGATGTGTGATACATTGGGTCGATGTGAAACACCAAAGGAATGTTTCCAAGCATTTGCTGATTATTTTGGTTTGACCATCTTTCTATGGGTGATATCCAAATCTCATCTTCAACTATGTTCTTGTTCTACGAAATAACTGTCATAAAATGGCTTGTGAAGGCTAAGTCGCTATCAGATATAATTGAAGTGGGAATGTCATGGATGCGAAAGGTTTGGGAAATGGTTGAGGTGTAAGGAGGAGCTAAGACATAAATTGGCATACTTGGAGAGGGGATGCACCACCATTAGGCCTATTAATTTAGCCCCAAATTTGGGGAGGCCTTCAATGAGATCCATGAAAATATTTGTCCAAATTTGTGTAGCAACGGGTAGTGGTTGTTATAAGCTTGGGGTTGCCACCATTTCACCTTTGTGACATTGATAAGTATCACACTCTATGACAAAATTCTTGATATCCTCTTTCAGTCCTTGCCAAAATAAATTTCCATAAAGTCACTCATATTTTCAAGAATCTTGAATGGCCAACAAAGGGTGATGCATGTAGTTTGAGAATAAATTTGTGTTGCAGTTTGGACTTGCAAGTAAGACCATGCATCCCTTATACTGTAGTGATTGGCCATCCCAAGAGTAATGTGGTGATGAGGTAGGATCTACGACAAGCTGTTGAATTAGACTTTGGGTGGCTAAATCCCATTACCACTCCTATTGCAACTCTTACGTCCATTCAGGTAATGGCATGGATAAGACACATAAGGAATCTTGGTCCTCTTATGTATGGGAGGGTGCATTCACAACCACATTTTCTTTTCCCTTATTATACATGATCTCATAGTCATAGGCCATTAGCTTAGTGAACCATTTTTGTGAGCTAGGGAGGAGACCCGTTGTTAGAGGAAGAAATTGAAATTGTGGCGGTCTATTTTGATACAAAAATGCTAGCTTATCAAGTATAAATGCCCGCTGTGGACTGTATGTAGTATGGCTATCATTTCCTTCTCATAGGTAGAAAACACCAAATTCCATGTGGAGAGGGCCTTACTAGTGAAAGCAATAGGGTGACCTTCTTGGAAGAGTACAACACTATGTCCATTGCCAAAAACATCACTTTCAATAATGAAGATATTTGAGAAATCTGGTATTGTCAAAAATGTGTGTACTATACATATCTTGTTTTAACACCTCAAAGGCATGCTCAACTACGAATTCCACTCAAATGCATCCTTTTTTATCATGACAGTTAATGGAGCTAAATTTTTTCCATAGTCTGTTGGGCCCCTAAAATATTGGCTAAGTACACAAAGGAAGATGGGCGTGCAAGGAGAAGGCGCGCAAGGCCTAGGTTGAAGATGGGAACACCAGGAGAAGGCGTACAAGGCAAGGTTCTAGGAGGGTTTTAGAAAGGCCGTGTTGCGTGCCGAAAGACAAGGTCTCACGACTTATCCATATTTGGCATATCAGGTAGGACACAAGAAAAGAGTGACCCGACAACGAATGAGGAGTGGATAAGGTGTCAGCCTGACAATGTGATGCCCACGAAAGGAATATGCGTAGCGATAGAGGATTATAGAATACCATCATTACAAGGAGTGGAGGGATCAAATTTGAAGGAGCATGCTCCCATGGATGACCACATTCAGACACTTGGCGCCGGATTTGAGGCCGCAGAAGGATGAGTTGGCACTCTGGGATGCCTATAAATACAAGCGCCTGCAGAAGAAAAATGAGAGAAAGGAGCTGATCGGATATATGTTAGACAAGAATATAGAGAGTAGAGCTCTGCAGAAATACTACGAGAACTCTGTGGGATTGGGTAGAGGATATATAAGGGAGTAATGTATTAAGGGGCTGGGATATAAATTTTTCTTTGTATGGATGAAGGACATGATCCCTGCTATGATGTATGACTTCGATCTAATCAAGCTTTGGTAGTCTAATGGATCCATTGAATGTAATGAGGTTACAAACATGAATGAGTATGAATGCAATTAATTCGGTTCATATCTATATCTTTTCATTTCTGTTCATGGATGTTATGGAATAGATGTAAATCCTTATGTATTTTCCTTTCTGTTGTAGTTTTATTTGTTATCTATAAGTACCCTCTATTTGGAATGAATACATTTTTCTAGGGGACGTTCTGAGCCCTATGGTGATTATATGTCTCATTTCTGCCTTTATTCATTAAGTTACTGACATAGATGATGGTTTCCCACTTAAATCACATAAAAGAGAGACTCGGTGCCCGCACGTGCCTCGGGTGAGCGCCTAGCGCCCGTTGGGTGAAAGGCTGGCACGCATGGGATTCCCTTGTTCTTTGGTGGGTGTAAAAATGACTACGTAGTCCTTTAGAAATTTGTGGCTGTAACTAATGAGACCCAAAAATCCACAAAAGGACTTTGAGTGTCTTTGGTTTTGGCCAAATTTTTATGGCATTGATTTTATCTGAGTCAACTTTGACACTTGCTTCAGAGATAATATGCTCGAGGTACTCTTCTATTTTGCCAAAAGAAAACTTAGAAGGTTTGACACATAACTTATTATCTAAGAGGAGTTATAATGCCATGTCAAGGTGTTGTAAATGCTCAACCCAAGTTTTTCTATAGATCAAGATGTCATGAAATAATACTAGGATGAATTTACGAAGGAAGGGTCTCAAGAGTTTATTCTTTAGTCCTTGGAACATTGAGGGGGTATTGGTGCTCTAAACATATATGACTAGAAATTCATTATGACCTTCGCGAGTTTGAAAGACAATTTTAGGGGTATCTTCATCTCGAATTTGGTTATACCCTAAGTGTAGATCTAATTTGTAGAAAAATTGGGCCCCATGAAGTTCATTAGGAAGCTCATCAGTTTTCGGGGTAGGGGATATATTTTTTATAGTGATTTTGTTGAGTTCCATTAAATTGATGCAAGAGTCTCCAAAATCCATCCTTTTTTTGGACAAATAGAACTGGTGATGAGTAGGGGCTTGTACTTGGATGAATAAGTTCTACCTTAAGAAGTTCTTGTACAAGTGTCTCAATTTCTATCTTTTGTAGGAACTGGTACCAGTAGGAATGAATGTTAGGAGGGACAATTTTAGGAAGAGGCTAGATGTGGTGGTCCTTTGGTCATTGAGGAGGTAGTCTAATTCACTCTACAAAGTTTGTATCAGGCTTATCCAAAGTTTATTGTAAATCCGCGAGGTTGTTACAAGTTGGGGGTAGATTGATATAAATCAAACATAATTGAATAATTATCCCATGAGAGTAAATATTAATGAGAATTTCCATACGATGTGAACTAATAACACTAACAAACCCATGAGTGAGCCCTTTTAAGGTATGCTTCTGCTCGTTATCTGAGAACTATTTCCAAAGTTCAAAGAAATCCCATAAGATTTGTCTACGGGTACACAACCAATGGGCATCAAGAATTACATCACAAATACCCAAGGGTAGGAAACATTTGTATGGTTATAGATTATAGTTGCCTATAGCAATCCGAGTATTCCAAAATTTTCCTTTGCAAGACATTGTTCCCCCATTAATGATCATAACTTCAAAGTTGGAGCATAAATATACAAAACAATCTATTTGTTTGGCAAGTCGAGGGTCAATTGAGTTATGTGTGCTACAAGAGTTGATTAAAATGGAAAGAGGGATCTTCTTAAAATACCCTTTATATTTCATAATTTAAGGGTTGGTACTTGAACAAATTGCAATAATGGAGCACTATGGTGCCTTCTTTTTGGCCATGCTTTTATTAACACAAAAAACTAAAATTAGGAATTACAACTCAACTTGCAAAGCAAGTTAAACTAAAAATAGAATGACTAGTAATAATAAAACACTCCTAAACTAATTTTGGACTTCTAGTTAACTTTAAAATAGACATGCAATGCTTAGACAAAGTCAACATGCAAGAAGCTTTTCCAGAAATTGAATTATGCAAGCTAGGCTTGCATTCAAGCCTAATTAAAGTTTTCTCCCAAAGAATGTGCCACAAGGTCTCTATATATGGATTGTAATAAAATTAGAATATTTGTAGTTATTTTAACTTAGAAAGTGTCTCCCATCTATTTGAGGATGACTACACAATAATTTATATTTATCCGAAAACTAAAAATTGACAATCTATTTTTAGTTTTTAGGCTATTTTAAAGAAATAACCGAAAATCACTTATTTGGTCCTAATTGACTAAACAAACACATGACTAAAGCAAATAAGTCCTAAAACATATTAAAATTCTTTTTTTAGAGTATTTTTAAAACTAGAATTATCTAAATTTAGTAGAATTTCAAATGCCAAAATTGACATCATTCCCAAAATTCCCCCCTTTGATGCAAATAGCATAAATTCCAATCATCTACTTGAGTATTTCATGTGTATGTTTCAACAATCCATTGTTGATTATATCAGCTAAAGGGCTGCCATCCTCTCTCATTATTTTTTCTCCACTTACAATTGGAGTATATGTAGCCTTAGAATCTTGAAGATTGAACTTCAACACCATATCTTGGACATACTTTGCTTGAAATATAAATACTTCTTATTTCTTTTGATGGACCTACATACCTATTAATTACTTCATAATTCCAAGATCAATCATCTCAAATTCTAATTTCATATCTTCCTTGAAGCTATACAACATCTCTATAGAGCTACATGTGAAGATCAAATCATATATATAGAGGTAAACATACAAAACATTAGAAATGAATGATTTTATGTAAAGAGTTGGCTCTTTTTTATTTCTTACAAAGCCTTGTGAAGAAAACTAATTATCAATTCTTGAGTACCTAGATCTTGGAGCTTTCTTGAGCCCATATAAAGCCTTCTTTAACATGTATACCCAAAATTCTTTACCCTTTACCTCAAAACCTGGCGGTTTCTCTACATGCACTTATTCTTCAATCACCCCATTTAGGAATGAACTCTTTCCATACATTTGATGCATTTTCCAACCTTTATGAGAAAAAATTGAAAGCATTAGTATTATTAAATCTTGTCTTGCAACATGAGCATAAGTCTCCTCATAATCAACACCAAAAGTTTGTGCAAATCCTTTTGCAACAAGTATAGCTTTTAGTTTATCAATTGTACAATCACTGTTTACTTTGGTTTTGTAGAACCACTTGGTACCAATGAAAACCTTATTAACAAGAGGATGAATAAGTTTCCAAGTATCATTCCTCTCAATGGAATCCATCTCAAGTTTCATAACATCAAATCACTCTTTCCTTTGACTGGATTCTTCAAAACTTCTAGGTTCACTAGCCATATAAGACAATGCAAACATAATATTTTCATCATATGCATCATCAAATAAATTACCTTGTTGATCTTGCAACCTTGTAATCCTTCTCTCATAATTCTGATCCAATATTTGATTTGCTGGATGTGGATTTAATAACCACTTGTACTTACTTGGAGTTGTTGTAGATGGATGACTAGTCTCTTGTAAAGAGATAGTATTGTTTCCTATAACATTAGAAACCTATGTAGGAATCTATAAGTATTCAAAATATTCTTTAAGGAGATTAATGTATACATCTATTTTTTTTTGCTTTCTATTTTCATACCTATTGCTAAAAATTCTCTTTTCAAGTTAGAGGTCGCTAATGCATCTATCTCTGGAACGAGTTTCTTAAGGGGCTCGTTATGGGATAGGGGTATGGTTATTCACGTAACCATTGTGTTAGGGATGATACATGGAGAGATAGAAACTTTGGCACCATTTTATGTCTTTCTTTTGCTATTAGCTTCTTACATTTTCTCGCATTCTTTTGACATATAGCTTTCTCATGACCCAATTTCTTCTGTCTTGCATTACCCTCACCTTTTATGAAACTTTACGTATCCCCTTTGCATTTTACACCTCTAGCCGATGCCATCGCCTGTGGGCGATCGTGTCAATGTAAATTAAAATTATATGCGGACGTATTCACCCATGGCAAATGGTGTCGGTATAAATACCCCAACTCTCATTTTCAAAAAAGGACAATCAGATAAGATCAACAGGAACTCATCATTAGCTTTGATCTCTTATACCAACTTGGACCTTCTTGCTTAGCTTCTGGATTAATTACATCTTGATTATTGGCTTGGAGATTCTTCTTGCTTGGATTGGTTTTCTTGCACTTTTGGGTCATCTATAATGAGCTAGAACTAGATAGTTTCCCCTTCTCCACCTAAAAGTTGTTCTCTGTTGGTGTATTGTCCTTTGGGAGATAGATACATCAGTGACACACCCAATAGGTAAATTATCTAACTCACTTTGTCATTGTGTATAGACCAGTTTCCTCCATTCACTACATAATCTATGCTAACTTAGTATTTTATGCACATGCTAGGTTAGCATATTATATTTCAATTCCTCATTTCATGTTACATGATTTACTTCGGTTAGCATTGGATTTGCATGCTTCTTTTATTCATTACTACCCCCCATAGTGCTGATACCTCCATAGGGTTCCTTCCTCTTCTTCAACCTAGGGCCTTGGAAACCTTAGGTTGTCCTAGTGTAAGGGTTACTTCCCTTGGTGTATGTAACCATAACGGTCCCTATACCCCTGTTAATTATATCCGTTTGTGTTCCGGTCTTGATGTGTCCCTAACTCGTTGCCTCAATACCCTAGTTGAATGAATGATAATAGTGCATAGTGTCTAGACACATTTTTTCCTGCCTTACATCCTTAGTGAACCTGACATGAATCTTATTTTGTACCTTATGATCGAGCACAACTTGTTAAAAGCACCCATTTTTATTTTTGTCTTGTTTTAGTCTTTAAAATTTCAAAAAATTCTAAAAAATAATCTTTCCAGACACAATTGACCACTATGTCATTTTTGTACAAGGTTGATTTTGTTTGTGTTGTCTAAGCCTCTCCAAGATGCCATTGGCCCTGGTGTCATTTCTGTACAGGGACAATCCATCTTTCTTTGTCCAGTTTCATTCCTGACGCCATTGGATATTGTGCAAAACTTGCACACATTTGTCATTTGCCTTTCCCAATGCCATCGGTCCATGTGAAAAATATGTGCATGAATGATTGTGTCTGAATTTAATTTTCTGAGCTCTAGTTTCAATTTCCAGTTTGAGCCAATGTCTTCTCTAGGATCTTCTTGGCTTAGTTGAATCCTTTGAAATTTTCTATGTCTGCATTCTTGCTTCACACTCCAAATCCTATAGTTCTCTTCACATAAATGATAATCTTCATAGTTGTCCTAATCCTACCCATGAAGCTCATCTGTCCTCACCTTGTCCTTCTGATCACTCAAAACCAGGTCACTCATATGAATGTAATGTGGTTAAAACTGAGTATATAGACCCAATACACATCATTAAAAATATCAATAACAATGAATATCTTACACCCGATAAGGATGGGAGTCTCCATAAGATATCCACAGAGATGACCATGCCTTGTCTTAATTATAAGGGGATCCTTAATAGTCAAACACCTCTTTACAGGACTGATTAAGAGGAATCTCCTAAAAAATCATACCAATGAATGTAATGAACACTTGAAACATGACGAATACCAAGAATCTCCCATAGAAAAAGGCCAATATTATTCCATGGATCATAACGTATTGATAACTAAGCTTCTAGATCAACTAGACTTATCCCAAGATGCTACCATATCTAGTATGATTCAAATGTAAAATTAGATGCTAAAAATAACATCCCAAAATATGGCACCCAATGTACCTTCCTTCACACCTCCCCCATTGGCGGATGCACATGGAAATCCCATCGCTCCTCCACCTATCCGAAACAAGATGTTGCAAACTGTACAAAATGAACTCTTGCTCCGTATATCGCTGACATGGACTTAGGGGAGACTATCCCTACCATCTCTTATGATGGTTTTGGTGACCCAACCATCTTCCTTAAAATTTTTGGCAATCTTAATAAGGAGCAGATCCAAACAAATACCTATGTAAAAACCAAGCTTTTAGAAAAAAAATTAGTGGGTGAAGCCCTAGAATGGTATAGTCACCTTCCTCCTAATTCAATAATTGATCTAGAAAGCTTAGTTAAGGCTTTGATTTTTGAATTTCAATTACAAGATTTACCTAAAAATACCTTATAGAAAATTTACAAACCTTAAACAAGGTGTGAATGAATCAGCTCACGATTTTATAAAGAAGTGGAAAGCTTTATCTTTATAAGATAAAAATAATCTTGATAGTGAGAGATTATCCTAAATTTTTCTTAAGGCCCTCACCCTAACCCTACAATATAAGGTTAGGTCCTTTTCTCTTAATACATTAGAAGAGGCCTTCAAACAAGCTAAGAGTCAAGATCACCTTATGTATGGGGTCAGATATACTTATAACTCGTTTCCCAAGCTTAAAGACACAACACATGTGATTAATTATTCCAGAGAAAAAGGAATGAGGGATAATCGAGAATCTTCTCACTCTCCCCTTTATCTCGCATTGAACTTCTTAAAATGCTTCCTTCACCATGAATTGTTCCCTCCTCAAAACAAACCTTGCCTAACTTTAGGGGTGACTTATTTTTTTGGTGAAATGCGACCATAGGACATTCATATAGTGATTATAAGGATCTCATGAAGGAAAATTTAGAATTATTCCTCAGTTCTTCTTTCGATTATGCTGCAAACATACAATAACATTACGAGAAATACCAATCTTTGGAGGGATCCCATTCTAGTTGTCAAAATCAGCACCATAAAAACCCCATGAAGAGGGTACTGTAGAATCCTCGTACAATCAAAGTTTATTAGATTCCTAATATATCAATTATAGGCGTATGCCCACCCATAAATAATCTATTATCAAACCTAAGAAACCAGTTGATAACCCGTCTTTTCTTGACACTTCCTAAGATCTACCAACGGTTGAGCCTGCTCCCATAGTTGAGCCTCCACCCACATCATCGATTTTATTACCAAATAAATACCCCATTCCTCCTTCAGAGAAAATAGTTCCATCTAACACAAAATCACCTTCGGGCTTGGAGAAATCTCTGGTCGCGCCAGTACCACAATATCGTTATGGGAATTAATCCAAATCACCTTGGAACTTTTTAGATGAATTAAAATCTCTTACATGTAGAATTCTCTTCATGGAACTCTTGCGCACATCAGCTTCGCATCGAAGGTTCCTCCTCCAACAGTTGAAATTTTTTGAGGATCTTCCTTATGTAGCTCCCAAAGTCCCCTCCATGTCTACGAACCCAAAAATCCATCACATAGAGACCATGGGGAAACCTCCACGAGTTTCATGCTTTGATTCCTTGGCTTTGGAATTTGTGGAGGATGACATGATTACAGACGAAGTTTTATTTTTTACAGATGACCCAATCCTACTTAGCAACATTATTATTCACGATGCTGAAGTGCGTAGAGTCCTCATGGACGAAGGGTCAATAATTAATTTGTCTTCTTATTCTTTAATCAAGAACCTTATATTCTATGTCAAGAATCTCAAATATACTCTCTTAACTCGTTGTGGAATCGAAAAACTAAGAAAAAAACCCATATGATGTATCTGGTTTTCCATTACGGTTGGAACTAAAATGGTTCGCACAAAGCTTATGGTTCTAGATCATCCTCTCTCATATAATCTCCTATTGAGTCACCCTTGGACACATTGCATGTGCGCAGTCGCATCATCCAGGTACCAATGTATTAAGTTCATTTACAACAACTAATGATTTAGGCATGATGATGATCCTAACCCTTAGGATGTTCCATTACTATTCCTTAATGAGCCTTTCCTCATGCCCACTGCTCCTGAGATCCAAGATATTCCATCTCTAGAATTATTTGATCTTAAGTCTAATATCCAGATTACATTTACAGACTCGGATGATGATGAACCTAATGAACTCCAAAACCGGGTCAATAAGAATAGATTACCTAATGACATTGTATAATGGTTACAACCAGTCCTCCTACCATGGGACCGATACTTGCAAAAATCCAAATAAGAAGAACCTATTTATCACACCTTGGTTTCCAATAATTTAGAATGTAATGAGTTAGGAATTACACAACTCTTTTCCGACCATGCTCCCCTCTCACCTTGATATTTTAGTAAGATCAGTATCACCGTTAAATAAGACGTGCCTAAAGAGGAAAATATTTCCTATTTCCCAACTGATGATGAATATTACATCATTTCCCAGGCTAAGTCCAAACACTTGGAAGTATTACATTACCAACGTGCCATGTCCCAAATGAAATCCTTATGAGTCCAATATAACACCATTGACGTATCTTATGAACCTCTTATTTACGATAGTAGTGACAGTGAGGAAGAAGAGGAAATGTTTCCCTATGTGCCTTCCGCTAATCCTCCACTTTTGGACACCCCTTGGGTATTGGAGAAGCTCCATGATTAGTCTTCCCATCACCCTTCTAAATCAACTTTATCTCCTACAATAAATCCACCACCTGTGCTAGCCTCTAAGCCAACCTCTATATTTGATGATGGTCCTTGTGCTACTCACATGACCATAAAATATCCTACAACCATGGCGGTTACCTTGGACGCTAGGGTGTTGGATGTGCGACAAACTAGTTCCAGGAAACATCGAGATGGTAAGAGATATGTAGGCCTAGAAATTGATGTAGAATATCATGGCCCTTTACCCACGTTAGATAATGATGAAGCTATCCTAGAGATCTTGTATGCACGAAAAGAAAAGTTTCCTTGAAGCCATCATAAACTTGGGAATTTCCCCAAAACACATATGCGCTTTGATGAATATGTTGCAGCTACTGATCCTTTCCAAGATGAGGTGGCTAAATTACCTGAAGCCCCATACCATTTTCAGGATGAAAATGCTATGTTAGATGAATCTACCATTAGTGTGTAATTAGATGATGACTCCTCACATGTAGTCATGCTCAGGGATTTCTTCCCCCATCTACATGAGCATCACATTGAAGTCTTAAGAAAGCACAAGGAAGTATTTGCATGGGGATACACTGACATGCCAGGAATTGATCGTGAGATTGTCTCTCTTAATATTGTCACCTATTTTGATGCTATGCATGTGCGATAGAAGATATGGAAATTTCCTCCTAAGATCAACAACGATTCTCACAAATAAATCATTAAGATTTTAGATACCAAATTCATTTGCACCGTAGACTATTCCAAGTGGGTCTCTAATATCATTCCTATTAGGAAGAAGGCTGCTTTGGCCATTCACATCCGAATCAATTTTAGAAATCTTAATCTCGCTTGTCCTAAAGATAAATTTCCTTTACCCTCCATCGACACCGTCGTTGATTCCATGTCATAGTATGAAATGTTATCTCTTATGGATGGATTCTTAGGGTATAACCAAATCCAAATCACTCTTGAAGATCAACATAAGACCACTTTCACGACATAATGAGGTACTTATTGTTATGTTAAGATGCCCTTTAGACTCAAGAATAATGGTGCAACATATAAATGCGCCATGACCCATATTTTTTATGAACTAATACAAAATATTGTCAAATTTTTTGCGGATGATATACTCATCAAATCTCAACACACAAATGATCATGCTCATGACTTAGACATTATCCTAGGGTGCCTTCGTAAATACAAGGTCCGTCTCATTCTCAACAAATGCATATTTTTGATGACTCGAGGTAAGATTTTAAGATTCTTAGTATCAAAATGTGGCAACGATGTGGATCCAATGGATATTAAGGCCATCATTGACATGCCACGACCCTCTTTTATAGCCAAAATTAAAACTTTTCTTTGAAAACTTGGGGCAATTTGATGATTTTTACTTAAATTCACCTATTGTGTACATGCCATAAGAAACCTACTCTGAAAGTCTACTAAAATTGAGTGGACCAAGGATTTTCAACAACATGAAGCAATCCCTGTCCTCATTACCACATTACAACCTCCATCTCTTGATTGACCCTTGCTATTATATATGTTAGGAATAATCTAGTGTTCACATTATTGATGTAAAAACAATAATTGCGTTAGTAATTATTCATTAAATAGTAGTCATATATATATTTTATAAGCAACAATATATACATTATATGATTTGTTATACCCATATTGTCATAAACAGGTCATTTGTTCCCTATTTTGTAGGAGGTAGTTTTCTTACCTCCATGGCTATATAATAATCATTGTATTAGAAGAAATTATACAAAAGAAGTTTTTTGTGTTTATTATCTAAAAATATGCTATATCTTTTTCATTTGGTACTAGAGTGATGGAATCTTTAGAATCGACAGGGGCGATTATTCAAATCTCTTTCCATGACATATGAGACTCTTTAGAGTTATATTCATGTGAGGATCCGTGATAAATATTGTGCACGAGTTATCTTATCAAAAATCTTATAATTGCGTGGATCTGTTTAGACATTAGTCTTTCAGAAATTCATTGAGTTTATTTGATCAGTTTTGTGGATTTGTTGTATACTTTATTTCCCTTTCAATTAATACTCGTCACCATATTCCATAAATCCTCAAAAACACTCGTGCACTTGATAGTGTTGCATCTATATATTGATATCACGTGTGCATGCTACCTTATATAACTCTGCATAGTTTCTGGTGCAATGTTTCATAACAAATCTAGCTTGTTTAGTGAAACATCTTGGTGCATCTCTTGTGGCTTCATGATTTCACTTGATTTTGTAGGAATATATCCTTCAAGATCACCTATAATTCATATGGTGTGTTGTCATGATTTTTTGCAAGGGAAAAATTCAAACTTGAAAGCATGACAACCATACCCTATTGTGATTTTTTTTACTTGAAAGTCATTCCAAACCCTCTTCCAGGTCATCCTAACCCCCGTATCAGTCCTATGATACCCTTATAAGTGGTCATGTGTGTTGTTTCAACTTTTTACTTAGGTGATTTAGGGATATCAATCCCATTCAAGCAATTCCAAGCCAAGATCCTTCAAGACAAGCTCTTTGAGAAGCTTAACAAAGGCCATTTTTTGGTCTTTGACACACCCCCAGAAGTGGAGCGAAAGGGTAAAATTAATCAAGGAGGTGTATTGGAGAGATAAGAAAATTATGAAACTATTTTTTGAAGATTATGGGAAGTTTAAGAGATTTTGGGAAAAATTCAACAAAAGTGGGTCCTAGAGGGTGAAACAACTTGTAGTGCAAAAACAACCCTTGAGAATCAGGAAGTGATTTCAGGAGCTCCATAAGGAGTTGTAGGTGAAATGAAATATCTTAGGAAATGTATTTTATAGCTCTAGAGGATGGTGGTATCACATATTTCACAAGACACATTTTCTACCCACAAGCTGATTTCAACACACACAACCTATGAACCCGAAAGAAAATCCTATTTTTTAGAAGTTTTCAAGAAGAATAAAGATATAAGACACCTCCCATTGTTTTAAAAATACAATTTATAGTCAATTTCATATAAATAAGTGGATGAAAATACCTCCGAAAGCTCAAGTCATGCCTCCGTCAAGTTGCTCCCCAAGGTAAGATCAAGGAGTTAGTCAAATTTTTGAATGGACACATGTCAAGCCCTTGTAGGGGCACACATTTTTACACCAAGCATCCCAAAAATTTGGGATGTTTTGGACAAAAAAGTGTGTCCAGCATCTAGATATCCCTCTGGACCATGACATGACCTCCTTTGACCCCAAATTGCTTAGTTAAGCCTCTGTGCACCTTTTTCTAGCCTACTCAGCTCTCTGCCTCAACAAATAACCTCTCGCCGCTTAGTAAAAATTTGGAGCAGTTGGGACACTTTTCTCCACCCATGCTCAGCCCCTTCCTAGGTCACCCATATGACCCAATTTTGGCCCTTGGGTGCTTTTAGTGTTTTTTCACCAATTTCCTAACAACCAATTAATGAGCGCCACTTGGACCAATGAGGGATGGGCCCAATTTTTCGCACTAACCATCCCAAAAATTTGGGACAATTGAGAAAAAAAGTGTACCCATGCCAATTTGAATAAAAACTAAGTTTTTTTAGTTTTCTTTGCTGCTTTTACTTCTTCTTGTGCGTGCACACAAAAAACCCTCATTGCCAACAATCCTATCTTTCTCCTTTGCTGCTGCTCCCATCACTTCACCATTGCATTATATGTTAATTCATCTTCCTCAATTTTTGCTACCACACCAAAACATTTCTTTTTTAGCCATCACCATGAATTTTTTTTTCTAGAATCTTCAACGAGTAGAAATGGTGAAGTACTCATATCTCACAAACCATGAGGATTATTTCAGTGAAATTTTTGGCATCTCTTCCTCTTCTAGGATCCTTGATGCTGCAAAAAACACAAATTACAAAGGTTTACCAGATTATTAATGGCATATAATTCATATTTTTTGTTCTAAACCTTTTGTCTTCAATTTTCCATTAATCTAGAGAGCAGGTGAAGCTGAAATTTTGTACAGAGCATCCAAAATAAAAACCTTGATCAAAAATGCTATTTTTTCATCAAATCGAGGAGGGGAAAAAATTCTAAAAATAATAAGTGACACTATTTCAAACTTATTATATTTAGTAAATTTCCTAGAACAGTAAAAAACCTTCAAAGAAGTATACACTAAAAATCACCGAAATGGAAAACTAGGGCATACAGGCCAAAAAGAAAAAAAAAACAAAAAATTAGAAAAAGAAAAAAACAAATTCATAAAAATAAAAAGTTATTACCATTGGGCATAAAAAATATGTGGAAATTCTCTAAATATTGTTAGAACCCATCATCACTGATATCAAGGAAAAAAGTAACCTTTCTCGAAATAGTAGCCCCTGGAACCTAGAGTGTAAAAATAGTAGTTTTTCGGTTTTAAGTATAAGAAGTTGTTATCACCTCTCTTGTAAATCATATTATTTCATTTTTCTAGCATGAAGTTCAAATTCACCATCCTCGATCCCATTTTTTCTCTCACATCAGAGTTCCTGAGTGTGGGTGACAACAATGTTGCTCACATGGACCTAGAGGAGCTCAAGAACAAAATGTTGGGTGGATCGAGAGAACCTGTCAAGGAAAAGATATTCGTAAGCAGATTGTAGGTAGTGGGTGATCATCTCGTGTCCTTGAAAAACATCAAGTTAGTGTTGGCATGTTCCCAAAACTATGAACTAGATAACAAAACAATTAGGGTTGATGACAATTTAGTCTTAGTAGTGCTCACCCGAAAGCTATATCTCAAGGTATGCAAATCCCCACAAAAAAAGACACGTTCATGATCACCAAGGAGTTTGCATCTGTAGAGTGGTCCATGACCAAATATTAACTTCAAGGCCTTGCCCTCAGCTCCTGGCTGAAGCATGAGAGAAATCCCTCTCGTGCACCGAAGACTCTTTCCTATAATGAGTTCCATGAAGCTTTCTTCGATGCCATCATTATCTTCAATTGGGTAATGGGAGAAGAGAACACAAATATTTTCCATGACTAGATGGCACTTTTCATCCTCAAGATCCTTGAAGGAAAACATGTGATTGACTGGGGAAACTCATCAGTGACAACTTGCACCACCAATTGATCCAAGTCCCTGGTTCTAAGAAATTCTTCTTGACCTCATACCTTGTCTACGCCTTGACAAACACAAGACCATTCAGGAGCCTAACACCTTCTCAAAATGTATCTCAAAATGCTTCTGCATTTGAGAAATACCCACAATTCATCTTGAAAGAGAGTAACCAACACTTTACCAAGGTGAATGATACATTCACGATGTATGTGGTCAAGTTATTAGAAGGAAATCAACATTTGAGGATGTCTTCACAAACCATGGCCCTAGTCAGGAGGTATGGTTCATACTTCATTCAATTTTCAACATTCTCTTACATCAGAGTTTTCAAGATTTGATATTACTCCACGGAGGTTGCCTTGCTTTCTGAGTGATAGAGTCTTGTTGATGGAACTATGCAGAAAATTGGTGCACGTGAATAGTAAGCTGAGGAACAAGAAGAAGAAGTAAATTCCTTTCCCTATCTCACTAGGTATTTTCACTTGTAAGAGTTCCCACAATACTGCCAACATCAAAGCTACCCTAAAACCTCTAAATATGCACTGACACACTCCCAAGGAATGTTTTGACATTAGAGAAGATCCATATAAATTTCACATGCCCAACTTGTGCTATGTCCCCCAAATTTAAGATTTCTGGGCAAAATGTGTTGATGAATATGAGGTTTTGGAACATGATCATAAAATGATGACAATAGATCAAATGATGGAGTTTAAATTTTATTGCTATGAAGATGGTGTCTAGGATGATGGCTCAGATATGTTTGATCTAGAGTACCCCGCAGTGAAGGATTCCCCTCTTCCTCAAGTAGTTTGAAGTGTTTTTTAGTTCGGAGACATCAAAGAGCAAACATAGGTGGTGATAAAAAGGTCCAAATAATGGTTCAAGAGAAAGAGGGATGATCTCATCTTGTCAGGAAACTTTCCATCCCTCTAGAGATAAACATCCTACAACTCCTCCAAGGAAAAAGAAAAGACCCAAAACTTAACTCATTCAGGACAAATCTTGAAGAGGAAACTTGAGGAACCTAAGGCCCCTCGCTATAGGAGAATTCATAAGAAAGAAATAATTGTGGAAGAACCTGTGGTGGATCTATATAAAGGGGAAATTGACCCAGCCTACCTCTCTACACCAAAACAGTCTCTGAATATTTTATCCCTTACTGTTGCACCAACCCCACTTGCGCAGGATACCCCTTCCAATTTGGAGAAATAAGCTATGGTGTTTTCACATACCGAGTCAGAAGCGAATGATATATTCCCTTGGGTGCATGAGATGATCACGACAAAAACTCACATAGTGCAACATGTGACCATTCCTGATTTCTTGGCTATCACCTCGATGGTCAAACAAAAGAAAAGAAGATTGGCTTAAGCGGCTTCTCAATTCTTTAGTGGCACCTCAGGGAACCAATATATAGAGGTAGTCAAGCCAAAGGTCATCAAGCCCATTAAGGAAATGGCCCCAAATGATTACAAGATGAGCATAATTCCCTTGGGTCTGAAGACAAACGAGGGTGACATGCACTTGTTTCAAGAGTCTTCCACTCACCTTGTCACTAGAATTCAAGAATACAAAGAGAATCTAGATCAAACAGAAGACCACATTCAAACCCTCACTTCATATGTTCAAGTGCTCCTAGATTTGAATACTACTAATGCTTTCCTAGCTGAGGAAGTCACTCTAGTGAGTAGAATCGATCTTGAGTCCATCATAAAAATGTAAGGATTCACCATGAAAGGAAATGAAAATGAAAAATGGGTGAATATAATTCTCGAGAAAGGGAATTCGTTACTACTTGAGACGATGAAACTGTACAAGTACATGGATGTCATGACCATGAAAATACTCACAACACATGAAAAAATTGATGCAGAGAAAGACCACTGGGATGTAGTGTATCCATTGGTCATGAAAATGGGTGAAGTCAAATCATCCCTCTTGATAACAAAAAGTGTATTCTCTTCGGCATCTAATGACTTATCTCAAGTCTACGCTCAAACTCTATTTTTTTGGTATGAATTGATAAAGCACAATATCGATGAGTTTGATTCATATGAAGAGGTAGTTGAAAAAATGCAAAAGGATGCCGATTCTCAAGTACGTAAACTTGGAGTGCTAGATGTGAATGTAAACACTTCAATAGATGATCTGTTGAATATTTCAAATATTAAATCAAAAATAAGGTTGGAGACCCATTCTTGTTGAAATAAGACACATTGGCGTCTCTGGCAGAGATAAGGGAAATCATTTCCAACACAGGGAAAGATCATCAATCTTGGTATTTAGAGTATATGAACATCAAATCTCTTGTGAATAACTAGATCAAGTCACTAGGTTTTATCCACATCCCTCAAGAAAAAAAAGTGGGACATGTAGTGGTAAGATTCAACAAACAATTCAAAGGCATTAAGATTTCACCTGTGGAGCTCACCAAGAGTCTGTCATCAGCAGGACCTTCATCAGAATAATCTTCTCTCTCTTCTTCCTTCTTCCTACCTTCTTCCTTTACCTTCTATTTATTCATTGGGGGGTTGCACTTTTTGTTTTCATCTTATTCATTAATGTGACTATAGTCTAAAAATGTAATAAGTCACCCTTATTTTATAAAATGGGACTTAATGTTCTTTCCTAGGAATGTAAAAAGTCACAAGCGGAAAATGAAATTGAAAAGACACATGGGGGGTAGGCGAAGATTTTTTTCTTATTATATATAATGTAATGACACCCTAATTCTTAAGGGTTTTCAATTTTTGGCACTCAAGAGAGATATCTATTTGAGAAAGGAAAGAGAGAGAGCATTATTTCATTTTCCCTATTTATTTTCTTCCATTCTATAGAATTGTGCAACTTGTGAAGATGTCAATAAAGAAAGGAGTTTATTCTTTTCATGATGCATGAATGTGTGCAACTTTGTGTGTATGATTTCCTCTCATTTTTGATTTCCTAAGCATAGTTGTTTCTTTCTTATAAGTTGTGAATGTGATACTTTTTATTATATTTAGCAAGAATATGATTTTATACTTGCAAAGTTAATCCCCCTTTCCTAATTTTTCATTCCCTTTGCCCCATCATTCAAAAAATCCCTCCCTTGTAATTCATTGTAAACATTTTATGCGGGTATAGTGGAGTGTGCCTATTGGATCCTTGACCTCTTGGCCATTAGCAAATTTCCCTTTCAGTTCACTTACAATAAATGGAGCTGCACCATCTAATAAAATGAATCTAGGGTCCCAAAGAATTGACAAGATACCCACTAATTTTTCTACCTAAAAAATTTTATCGCCAACATGGTGCATATTTAAGACCATCACAAGGCTATAAATTATATTTATCATACCACTGCAAGAAGTACCATTCACGCATGCATTTCTAGTTCGTAGCAAAAAACTGGAGTGGACTGCAAAAAATAATAATGAATGCAAAATCCATCAAGCCATGTTGTATAGGATGTCTACGGACATAACTCACTCCATCAACAAAATAGGTTGGTCCTATACCACAACCAAGTGTTTACACTTCTCGTTGAACAAATTTTCTTGTACCTATTTTAGATTAGTGAAATTGTAACAAATAAAATTAGTAAAACCAAGTATGATAGGGTTTAAGGTACCTCTAGATGGGCTGATAATGGATACAAGTGCAAAAGAGAACTCCTCCTCGCAACAATTTTTGTAAGTTGCACAATGATGAGAAACTCAACAGAAAATGGATTAGTAGATAGATGGGTGGGTTACCTGATAGTGTAGGTCTTGAGAAGTGAAAAATTCCTAAGATGGATGTCAACCCACATTTTTTATAAAATATAAGTAAAGTAATGATAGATAAATTGGATGTAGCAGATAAATGAATTGAAACAGAAACCTAAAATGTGCTAGATAAAATAAAGATGCAAATTTTATCTAAATAAGTGCAAACTAAATCAAACCTGGGTTGGTCTACAATGACTCGAGGCTACAAAGCACACTTGACGATGACTGGAGCAATGTAGGAAGAAAATACATAAAAAATATCTAAAGGCCTTCTTAATCCTGGTCTGAACTGAGGATGATGATGAACTGGAACATGAACACTTCAAGAAGATCTAGATTTAGATTTGACATAAAGGATGCAAGAAAATTAATGAAAGATGAGACCTGTTTGATAGGGTCAATGGCGACTGTATCTGAAGCCACAATTATGTAGAATGGAAAGTTTGGAGGATATGGAAAGATGTGGGAGAATAAAAAGGATGACTGGAAAAATAAGGGACATAAAGCCAATAATTGAGAACTGTGTTGTTGGAGACTAGGTGGGGTCGACGAAGAATAAGAGTGATAAAGGGTTTGATGGAAAAGTATGGGTGTAAATGATGGTATCTATATGGAAACAAAGATGAGAAAAATGCAAAGACAGGGTTCCTGAATGACAAATAAACCTGTAAAGGACTGATAAGAAAAAGGTGATGGTAATGGAAATGGTGGATCCAAGCATGCGAGAGAGGAAGAGGTCTCCAAATATCCAAGGGCGAAGCACAAGACCTCTAATATGACTCTAAGATGATGGTAACAAATACAAAGACAAACAAGAAACAAAGGAAAGGTCACAAGAAATCTCAAAGTCTCCAAAGTTACATCCCTGAAAAGATACATGAATGCTTGTATTTATAGGCTCGACAGTGACTTAGATGGGTCACCATTGATTGTAGGGTTTTTCCATTTGGGTGGTTGAAGGGTGATGAGCTCGAGTGTATGATCCCTTGTGAGGTGGGATTAGAGTTTTGAGAAGCGAGGATGAGTTAGGGTTCCTTATAATGGATAAATGGGTAAGTGAGAGGTGGAAACTATTGAATAAAGGTAAAGGGTAGGTGAAATCATTAAATGAGGGCCTAGGGATGGTAAAAAGGGATATTTAGAGAGGATAAATGAATTAGATGGGGATTTAGGATTAATAAATGGTGATTAGGGATGATTAGGGGAGGTTAATTAAGGGTATGATTAAGATGAGATTAAGGTGGGAAATACTGTTTAAATGGATAAATATATATTAGGAGGGAAATGGGAATTTAAATTGGAAGAGGTATACATGTGAAATAAAGACGACAAGGGGGAGAAGATGCGGGATGAGGGACAAGGCATACCAAAAATTGGTTTTTACATTTGCAAATTTTTGTCGAGTGACATGCATTACGAAATCCATGAGAAAAAAATGAGAAGAGATGAAAAGATGATTGATGAGGTGCTCCCCCTCAAACTAGGGATTGACGATATGAGGAAGAATCAATCACGAGTTTGAAAGATATAGGTGAAAATATAAGAGATAAAAGGGTGGAAATGATGAGAAAAAGAGAGGAGAAATAATAATATGCCCCAATAGGCTAATAAAAAAGTAAAGTATGGCGGTGATTTTGGAATCACTTTGGTAGGGAATAATGTATGGCTTCCACGGAGATGATGAATATGTCCTATGGACTTGTGAGTTGGTGATACCACTACAATATGGAGGGAGCCTAATACAAACCCACTCAAATAGATATAGAGGATGTGGGATTGATGGGTTGAAGGAAAACATAAAAAATGTGAAAATAAATGCAAAGATTGTCGGTCATGAAAAAATGCAGGGCACATAAGGGGAAATCGATCAATATACATTTAGGTGGGAAAAAAGTAAGGGATGAGTTAGCATGCATATAGGTCATACAAAAGGAAGAAATGGCCACAAAGGTGGAATTTTAAAAGGAAAAATGATACCCCAAGAGGGACACGAAGATGGTTGCAAAGTGAGCGAATGGATGTAATGGTAAGATTGAGATGATCCCAAGGGGACAAATAAAAGAGTGTGATGAACAACAAAAAAATAAAAAACTGGAAGAAAATATACTTTAATGAAGAAATGGGGTGAAAGGGATAAATGATTGAAAAGTAATACTAGGTCGATGACAACCTGATAATGTCGGTGGTGACTAAGGTTGAGGTGGCGGCAACCCAAAGGGGTTAACAAATACTAGGGGTGAGGCGGTGGTGAAAAAGAAAGATTTTGAGATTTGATAGCAATGGAGGTCGATGGAGTAGTAAGGAAGGACTAGAGGACACAGAGGATGGTAAGTGCCTAAGCCTGAGCCTAGTTTTAAAGCATTTTTATTTTTTTTTCTTTTTGGATTTTTGAGGTCGGTGCCAAGGGAAGTCGCTAGTGACTAGATACGGTCGCTGTCGACAGGGCCTTTTAGGGCGGCAACCCAAGCCAGGAGGCATTAATCCACTCTGGGCTAGTGTCAAATCAGGTTAAGATGGGTGAATGTGGATTTTGGATGTTGAGCTATGCATACGCAGAAACTAATGATTGCTTGTTTGATGGGTTTGCAGGCTAGGGACACTTTGTATCTTTGGGACAAAGTACCAGACTTATATGATCAGATTATAGGTGATGTGATTGATGCAGAGTGAGACCACTTGGCTACAGTAGGCTTGGGTAGATTCCATGGTTACCAGAGGATTCTGAGAGATTTGGGATTGATGATTGCTTCAAAGTTCAGTAGGAAGATGGGATGTGCTAACTAGCACAATTTTTGTTCAGGACTGGGGAAATGATAGCCACACTTAAGGATATATACCACATATTGAGGCTGCATATACATGGGAAGCCCATAGACTTGATCACTGCTGAGAGTAGACTGGGTGTATTGATGTGGCTATTTAGAGCCGATGCCCCACATATTACATTTACATTTGAGGATTTTTAGTATGAGACTTGATATGAGCTCGGGGTAACAAAGAACATATTGATATGTGTTATTATGATTGTCTTGAGATGTTTTTACTTTCCTACTTTAAATGAATGAAGTGAAACAATAAAAAAACCAACCTTAGAAGACAACGAGGTTTATCGATACCCATGGAAATGAATACTGATGCTAATGTTTATTTAAAGTTACCAAGTCTGAATGAGTGTGTAATTCCACATGTCCTATAAAGAAATCTATGATAAAAAATGCTAAATAGAAAGGATTAGACAAATGGATAAATGAGATGTTTAACAAAGGATGATTCTAGGAATCCAAAGGGACTTCCTTGGAGGATGTTATCTCACTTTGTAACAATTAAGTGAATTGATAGAGATAATGATAACAATGGATATGATCAATAATGGATATGTGGATAGATAAACAAATGGAGAGCTCTAGACTCTAAGGTTGAACAAAAAGTATTATGTAGCTTTGAAGGTTTCACCAAGCAAGGGTGCAGATGTAATTTGTACACATGCTTGAAGTATTCATACCAGAAATCACTCAGTCTCTTGTTTGATCTCATGAAGGAATTTGATATGATCCTCAATGTACTTGTTCATTAACAATGGAAAATCAGATTGCGCAAAGAGTAAGTTTGTGTAAGATGTTGTATTGTTCTAATAATAAAGGAGCGTTGGAATTTATGAAGATCTGTAAATGCTAGTAATTAGATGTGAATGGCCTAGGAAGTGCCATCTAACAAAGATCCATAATTAAAAATAACATGTTAAAGGTAGATAGATTTGATAAATAGGTGACATAAAGATTATAAATTGATAGAGAAATAAATCTAACAAAAATCACAAGTGATTTAGGCAAATCACCAGCGATTAGATGAATCACTAGCAATTGATGTGATTTTGATAGTTTTTCTAAAATGAAAGATTGAATCTATAAAGTGATATTTTTGATTGCTTTAAAAGTTGTCTACAATTTGGAAAAGATAATTATAGATGTAGAAATACCTTTCAATGGATGAAGAGATAAAAGATGCCAAAAATATTTAGTGGGAAGGATCTAACTTGATAAGTTATCTGGTCACATTCCTAGGATGTTGGGTAATGAAAAAGTACATAAATATGCTTGAAAATGATTGATGTTGATGCCTGATAGTGTCTGGCGATGTCTTTGACATTTTGATGTCGAGGGATGAAGTGCTGATTTAAAAGGAAGATCTAAAATAAAATATTGAAGCTCAAAAATCAAAGATACCTGAGAGAGCAAAAAGGTGCTATTTATAAACACTAGTGATTCAGTTGAATTCAGCATTCCACTTTTTACAGGGAAACAACTACAAAGGTTGTGAAAACAACTTATAATTAAGGAATTTTGGTTTTGGATGTGGGTAAATGACTAAGGGAAGGTTGGGGATGAGGTGTAAAGGTTAGGCAGGCTATAGGTTGGTTTAAGAGATTGTTGATTTGGTTTTTGTCTTATTTAATTTCAGTATCCATGTGGTTTAGAGTGGTTTTAAGAGGAGTAAGATGGGATTTTACAACTGTGAAATGTTTTTACGGGATGTGAGAGAATATTTTCATGGATTAAGTTTGGTGAGGGGGTTTCATACTTAGGATAAAGGATGTAGGGATAAAATTATTGCTTTAGATTACATACTTTAATTTAATGTGATTGCAAAGATGGTGTATGTAGTGAAGGAAATTAGTGGTACAAATTTTGAGAGTCTATATTTGCCCCTTTTATCAAGTAGTTTTGTGAAGGAAAAGTGACTAGAAAGAATTTTTTTTGGATATCTTGGTTTCTATGGGTGATCCCCCATCAAAATGGGGTGATTGTAGTGTAGTGTAAGGAACACCAATTTGATAGGGTGGATTTGGATAAGTTTGATACACATTTCTTTAAAAAATTCCCTAAGATAGGTTATCGAAACAATAGGTGCTACTGTGGAATCAAGTGATAGGGGAACCAAGGGGTTCATTTCCTATGGACATATGATTCATAAGGGTAAGTTACAAGGATAAGAAAGTCAAGTGATGGGGGTCATAAGGGCTCATGTATCCATACAGATGTATGACATATATGGGTGTAAATTGATTTTTATATTTGATTTTAAAGGATCGAGGATTGAGACAATTGGTTGAAAAATGTGATAGAGTGGTGTTGATGCATAACATAATGATTGAGGGTAAACATAGGATGAATCGCTAGCGATTTATAATAATCGATGGCGATTGAGGTGAATCACTGGAGATTTAACGAATCATCAGTGATTTATTTAAAAGTTGGGGGAGGCTATAAAATCCTTAGGTTGACGGTGAATAGTTCATTTTTGAGACTTGCATTTGTGAGTTTAAGAGCTTGAATGACTAAAATATGGTGGTTTGGAGAAATGACATCGTCAAACGAGAACAAGAATTAAACATAGGTAGAGGTAAGTGCTTAATTTTGTCTTTTTTGTTAATATTTAGCTAGTTTCTACGTCTTTATCATTGTTGAGGGTACAAAGAATTTAGTTTTTAAATTTTTGTAACTATCGGTGATTTGGTTGATCCCCAAAAATTCAAGGGAATCACCATAGATTTTTTGTGTTTTCTATAACTAGATTTATTCATTTATGACCCGTGTGTTTGATGAAGTTTTTTTAATGATTTTTGTACTAAAAATGGATTTTAATGTGTCTTTCTGTGTGTTTATGGTTGCAGGTGAATGCGAAGTTGACTATTCAAGATAGGATTCTAATGATCCTTGTATAGGTAAAAGAGGATATGTCAGATGACTATTGGAGTCAGGTGGAGGAGGGGGGATTTATAGGGATGCAGGATTATAGATGCATTCATAGATGTAGAGGGTTATTGCTGGCATTGATAGAGAGATGGGATCCAACTAAATGCACATTTTAGTTACCGACAGGTGAGATTATGATCACTTTAGAGGATACCAATAGGATTATGAGAGGGGAAGTCCATAGAGAGGGTATCTATTGTATTGATGAGATGGAGAGAGAGGATGTGATGAGAGGATTGTTTAGAGATGAGGAATATTATCTCAGTTATACTTCATGGGTTTTTGATTATCAGTATCTTTATTCTACAGAGTGAGAGAGGGATGTACTCAAATTACTATGTTGATGATGGGTATTTCATGTTTTTCTTTACCTAATTCCGGAGAGGGGAGATTTCCATGGATGATGACATGAGTGATTTTTGAGATGATGGAGCATTATACTATGTTTTCTTGGGCCCCTGCACTACTAGCATAGACATATAGGGAGTTGTGGGCTTGGAGATTCCACAAGAGGTTTGGGATAGATGTTTTGTTTATGTTACATTGTTAGGAATTCAAACATATTGTTATGGATCATCCACATGGTTTTACATAGGGATGTGTAGACATGATTTATTGATCATTTGGATTCACGAGATGGTAAGGGAATGTAGGAAAGTCGAGAGGAAAGAGGAGGGATTATTGTTACAGGGATATCCTTACAGGGTTACTGGTGGGAGATGTTTTTGTGGAGACTATATGTTGATTTTCTAATGTGTCTAAGTTTAGAGGGTGAGCTTGATGGTTTACAACAATATTATTGGGTGCAGAGGAGACAAGGGGAAGAGTTGAAGCTCATCAGATTTAGTTGTGTTAGAAGAAAATTTGGTTTGATATAGAATTTTCCTCAGGCTCTAGTATTTTATAGATGGGATGAGGGAGATGTTAAAACTCCCAAGGAATTTATGGTATAGAATCCTATTAGAGTTGATGATCAGGAGACCATGGGTCTAGATGATTTTTTTGAATTTGTGTCAATTGATGATGCTGGAGTGACTGTCAGTTATAGATGATGGTGGAATGTTGCATATGCAAAGTTTGAGAGAGCTTGATTGGTTTGGAGAGGGAGGAGAGAGTGTTCTAGAGTAGAGGGAGTGATGAAGTAGAGGGAAAAAAGGAGATTATTGATGTTAGTGATGATGATGAGGGTGATGGAGATGAGGAGGACTTAGTGGCCATAATTACATAGTTGATGGTAGAGAAGGCTAGAATGGAGGTTGAGAGAGATAGTTTTTAGAGGGAGAGGGGTGATTTGATTGGAGTGAGGACTACTTTGATTGTTGAGAGGGATGTTGCTATTTCTGAGTAGGATGGACTTAGAGAATGGTTGACACACGACATGAATGATTGGTATTGGTATAGAAAACAAAGATATAATGTATTATAGATTATTTGATATCAGGTGCAAAGTTAGCAGCTCATGCCCAGGCTAGGAGTTAGATGGGAGACCCAGGTATGATCAGCTATGCCCATTATCATTATTTTCAGGTGTTGGCTTATTATGAGGATATGGTGATACATAAATTGCCTAATACGGTTCTCTATGCTAATCACTTGGCATAACGAAGAGTAGTTCCTAGTGTGTTGGCTAGAATTTATGCTTGGCTAAACATACAACCTAGATAGTCATGGGATAAATCCCATTCATTTTAACGATGAAGCTCCTGTGTGTTTTATTTTTTTATTCTACAACCTATGTAGATATTTCTAGGTATTACTTTAATTGAATAACTTGTGCACCATAGTTAAACAATTTGGTAGCAAGTAAGAAGTTGTATGGTAACTTAAAGGTAACAAAAGTGTATAATGGAAACAAGAAAGGATGTATGTAAGGAAGGAAAGGTGTTTTACAACAGGTAGATTTTAGAGCGAGTTACTTACACATAGAATAAACAAACATTGGCAGATTCTCACAAATTTTAAGCAAATTGAAAATAAGTTTGCTCTTATGAAAGTTAAGATAACACAAATTCTATCATTAACATTCATAAATTGCACAGTCAGACTTTAGTGGACATAAAGTTCAACCAAAATACTTCTTCCTTCTTATTCAACCATCAATTGTTTACAACACGTACATTTAGTTATTTCAACACATAGTCTAAAACAACCATGTACAACTTATAACATTTGTTTGCCAAAATTCTAAGATGCTTGACCTGTAGGCCTCTTCTTCTATTTATAGTCATCACCAGTAAAGAACAAGGAAGCAATATAAATTGTACTTTAATAAATGAATAACTAATAAACATTTAGGAGTTGAGAAATTTCCTCCTCAAAAGCTTCGTTTCATGCTACATAATAGTTTAGAATGTTCAAACATTAAAAACCATAATAACCGATCTATAACTACCCTTAAGTATTTGAATTTATCAAACAACTTAAAGTATCAGTGACTGACCACCAGATTACTTAAGTCTTACAATGAATATACTTGAGGGGTAAAGAAGAAAAGTAAAAGAAGAAGTAGAAAAATTATTCTAGATCAACAATTTTAGTTTCCGCTTGATCTTCCTCTTCACTCTTGTCTTTAGTTTTATCTTCACCTGCATCCTCTTCTTCATATTTGTGCTTCTCTCTATAGACAACATATTGATCGCTCATGTATTTAATCACATCATTATCTTCCTGTGCTGCAACCTCCATTTATGTCTCCAACATGGCAATTCTCTTTCCATAATTTTGCAACCTCCCCTTACCTTCCCAAGATAGGATCCCAGATGACCAACATTATCCTGAAGTTATGCTAATTTATCCAAAGATTTTTGAATGAAAGAAATGTTAGCCTTATTCATTAACTATTGAAACAATTGAAGAAATTCATCAATACTTTGTGGGGATCTGAAATAATTATACTATGTCAAATCATAGATCACATCATCGAGTTCCTCCAAAACCGGTTTAGCTTGTTCTTCCATAACTTCCATTTTTTGCATTATATGCTTTATGATTCTCTTCCTGAATAAGAGAAGAAGTTTATGTTGTCTTCCCTTCCTAACAATTCCTTCTGGTGCAATCTTTTCTTCAATTAACACATCATCCGGTAGTGAATCTATTTCCTCCAAACTCCGCAACTATAAGTCAGAAATCCCACATTCATTGTTTGCTTCATGCTTCAAGTTCCTCAACTTGTCCAATTTCTCATTATATTCAGTAGTATTTACCAATATTTCTTTGTAGTAATCTATTGCTCATTTTGGTAATTTCAAGTCACCCATTCATCCACAACATTTGACTTATCCCATGTTTCCTCCATAATTATGATTACCTGAGGGTTCATATGTTCCCCTGTGAGTACTGGTTGTGTTGAAGTCACTACAACCTTCATGATAATATCACAAAGCTTAGATGTTTTCTCCTTCAACTTATCATTCTTTAATTTCTCTTCATCTAGCTTTTGGAAAAGGATATTGATTAATATTTGTGTATCATGCTTCAAGCCTTTAGTTGTGACTTATCCTAGTGATACTTTTGTCATCACCAAATCCCCTTCAGTCAATTCCTCTTTGCTCTTTCCTACTACTAGGGTGGATACTTCAGAAAAATTCTTCCCCGAAGGTTCAATAACCAACTTTGAGGTTACCTTGGCAACCTTGGATCTTCTCCTTTTCTTTTCAATACTTTATTGTAATTGAAGATCCATTTCTTCCAAATTGATTACTTCCTTGGAACTAGGAAGAGTTTTCTTTGCTAACCAATTTGTGAAATATTGTCTTGAAAGAGCTTGGGCATCAGGATGAATAATCATTTCTTTACCACTTACTTCCATAGAGGGAAGTGTTATTATTTCCTGCTATTTTCTAGGTTCCTTAGTATCAGAACATTGTTGCCAGACCCCTCCCAACTAAACCATCTTTTTCTTTATCAACTCCTCTTCTATTACTCCTTCTTCAGTCCTTGTATCAATATCTTCAACATCCTTCTGCATTGCAGAATCTGGAACTGAAGGAACTCCAACTATCTAATCATGCACATCACCACCACCTTCCTTCCCAATCTCTCCCTCTTCAACCTCTACATTTTATCTCAGGGATTCAATTTTCTCCAATGTTTGAGACACTTCTTGAAGAGAAGAAGCATCATATGTCCCCTATTTTTGTAATAGCTAATACTTCCTCTAGAGACAGAGGAGGGGGAGGATTAAATGGTGGAGAGCAGGGAGGAGGTCGAGGAGATGTAGCTTCTGTAGCAACTGAAGGAAATATAAATGAAGCTGGCTTGAGTGATGGTAGCACCATTTCTCCTTTTGTAGGAAGATCTTGAATAGTAGAAGTAGTAGCTGATGAAGATGTCAATAAACTAGAAATATCTTCTGAAGTGACTCCTGAAATTAATAGATTCTTTGTTCTTGCCTTATTAATTGGATTCAATTTTGTAGCCACTCCACTACTCTCTCCTGAAACTTATTTTCTCTTCTTGCTTTTACTTGGGCATTCCTTCTTCTTGGTTGCTATCTGATTGATATCATTCATTATTGATTCTTCGAGGCAATAACCTTGACTGAGCAACCATTCAAAAGTATAAAGCAACACCTTTGATGTCCTTTCCATGATTGAATTAGAGATGTGAGTGACTGGAAGTAAGGGGGCTTTGTCAACTCCTTCATCATAATAGGTACCAAAAATTACTTGTCCATCATCTACGAGTTCTTTTTTGGAATATTGGCCAACCCAAATTGTAAAATTTGTTGTATTGTGAATCGGCTGTAATCCCTTTTTCTTCTCAAACTCATCTCTGCAATCATTGCCGAAATCCTCCAGTGCTGATAGATGTGCATAACTCAATGAGATTGACTTTTTGGCAATATTTCTATAATCAAAATTCAACCTTGCCTTGAAGGAGCTCTGAGTATAATGAAGAAATATTTCCTTCTTCAACATTTCTAGCCTTATGGATATTTGTACAATGATACTACCCAATTACAATAGGAAAATGAACAATTGATCTATGGAAGACCTTGTTGCAAGTGATGGAGTTACACCAACTGTCTACAAAACTCAAGTAGAATCCATCTGTCACTAGGATATCTAGGAAACTTGAGTGGGGTACCCGTGAAACCAAAAACTCTCAAGTATGTGAAATAAGAAAATTGAATAAAAATACACCCATACTTTTGGACTACATTCCATGCCTCATCAGTTACTCTCTTGGATTTCAAATCAGGATTGAGCTTACAAATGACCTCATAAAGAAGAAGTCATTAACTTGTTTGTATTCCTTGAAATATCCTGGTAAGGCCAACTGTGGATAATATTCATAGATGGGATTTTGAGCCACTGTGCTAACATTCCTTAGATTGGGAAAATAACCTTGTGCTACTACAACATATACAAGATAAGAAGTCGTATTGAAATCCAAAGTTTGGATGGAATTTCTTAACTGGAAATCAATATTGTTACTAATGATTTCAGTCCAGTTGATCAACATATCAGGTTTTCCATTTTCAATCACCTGAGGAAATACTACATCCATGTATAAAATTATTTGGCATTCTTCTCACCATTTATTCTATAGAGCAACTGAGTAATTTCATCAGCCTCCTGAACTAAATCAAACCTCACAATTGATCTAGGGAACCTAGAATCCTGTTTTGTCTCCTTCAAATACTGTAAATTCATAATCCACATGGCATATTTTGTCCTATTTTTCCAATACCCACTAGCTTTCTCCATGCTAATACTCAGTGTACTTTTTGTAGTAGGTATTTTTAATAAGAAGTTGAAGAAATGAACATCTAGCCTAACCACTAGATCACTAGCATCATTCCTGATTGTTCTAGTTCGATGATCATAATGATTTGCACACTTTAACAAAAATTCTGGAAATTGACAAGTACTTGGAAAAGAAGTTGCCTAGATTATCCCACTTCGAGTCAATGCCTTCATCAAGGGTGTTTGATTCTTAACTCCTTGGAACTCTCTATTAATTCAAATACTGAGACATAACCCATGTCTGTATCTCCAATTCCAGCTATCTTGGATGTGATGCAGGATTCCACTGGGTATCCTTTATATTCATATTTTATCTTGTCTCCCTTAGCTTTAGCTTTTATTTTTCCTTTTCTAGTTCTGGAAGTTTCTTCAATATTTAGATCTGGATATTCTCTTATCAGGATAACCTATTTTTCTTCCCCTGTTGACTAATCACTTACTTCAATTGATTCTTTACTAACTACATACATTTTCTCTTCAACAAGCTTTCTCTAACTATTAAAAAATTAACAACTTCTTCTGCTTTTAAATATAGAACATCAAGTTAATATACATTTATGTAAATTTCATGCAAACATCCAGACTCAATTTATTCATGCAAATGCGTTGGAATCATCCTAGAAGTCAAGTTCTTGGTTGGATGTAAGTGATTGAATGAAACAGTTCATTGCAATTTTTCTGGGTGTAATTACTTGAGAATTGTAGATAATAAGTGGAAGCAATTTAATTCTGCACAATGAATAGGGAATAATAGCTTTCTAAAATCAGTGCAATATATAGGAAGTAATGGCCTATCAGTTTACCAAAATGAATAAGAAGTAATGGCTTATCGATTTAGTGCAAAACAAGTGGTGAAGTAGAAGCATTTCCATTCACCACAATATATAAGGAAGTAACAGGTGATCAGTTTACCATAATTAATGGGATAAGTAGAAGCAATCCAAATCAATGCATTACAAGGGAAGACACCATTTTGCTGTAATTTCAAGTAAGACTAAGTCCAATTCCATTAATGAATAGGGAATTCTTGTTATGGCTTTCTCATTCTACTTTTCTTCCAATACAAAGCAAGTAAAATACTTTCGATTCACAGTAGAGTGAGTAAAAGACTTTAGAAGTAAAAGCAATGCCAAAATGTGTAATGAATGGGAAGTATGTTTTATGGATTTCTCATACTACTTTACTTCCATTAAAAAACAAGTAAAAGACATTCTAATCGACACAAGACAAGAAAAGCAACAATTGTTCAAAATGATGCAAAACAAGGAGTTTGGGCTATGCGATTCAATGTGGTTTTTTAAACAACTTTTCTTCCATTTCAATGCAACGAGTAACAACAAATGTGAATCCCGCAATCCTAAGGAGACCATGAATTTTCACAGGACTTGAACTCCTATATTACTTCCCTTAACATGACAGTAGAAGACACTTCTAATTCACCGTAAAAAGTACAATACAGTCCAGGAGTTGACGCAAATTGATGGAACAAAACACGTAGTGTAGAGGTAATGCAATTTAATTTACTTCTGTTGCAACATAAGAGAAGAAAAGTAACCCTAATCTCCAAAAAGAAGAAAAAACCACATAAAAATCCTAGAGGCAACAAAACTAGTGCACATAAATGGTAAAATTTCAATGGCATTTCATCATTAGAGGTAACAACGGGTTTGAAATTACATCAAAACCCTAATCCCAATTAACAAAATTCCCTAATTTTGAACCATTTTTTGAAGAACACAAAAGAAAAAGGAAAACATACAAAAAAACAAAATGTAGACCTAAAATCAAACACAAAGGAAATAAAAACAAGGAAAGAAAGAAGCAAAACAATCTACTAACCTCTTCTGCAAATGGGTCAGAGTCAGTTTTTGCAAATTTTTTTCAATCGATCGCTTGAAGTTACTCGGGGTTTGGAAGGTTGAAAACTTCTTTCTCTCTCCATGAAAATGCATGGATCCTAGGTGAGATTACTTAGAGATTTTATATTTTCCGCATCATTAAATGCTGGTTGTACAAGTGTCACATCAATACTCTCTTCAATGCAGCTTTTTAAAACAACTTTACTTCATTAATTTTAAAAAGAAGTAAAGCAATTCCAATTCACCGATAACTCAAGTCACTAGCTATGCTGCACTTTTGGATTACTTTACTTATCTTTAGTGAAGTAAAGCTATTTGATTTTAGCACAATGATTAAGACAATAAATTGGGTAGGAGTTTAGCGCAATGAATAGGCCTAACTTATTGGCTTTTAGGAATTAATTTACTTGGCTTAACTTTAAGGCAAGTAAAAGCAAGTCAGTTTAGCACAATGAATGGGAAAAGTAAAAGAATTTGAAGTTTAGTGCATAAACTAAGGAAACTAAGCTAGTTCTGTGGTATTTTGAAACCACTTTACTTGGCAAGAAGAAGCAATTCAAAACAATGCAAAGAAGGAACTCTATACAAATTGGTTTTTTGAATATGGACAACTTGTTACTTCGAAGTAAAGCATTATGAGAAACCCGATAGCTTAGGAGAGTAAGCATTTGACTTTTTAAGTATTTTTAGGGGATTTTAAGCACAAGGGTATTTCATAAATTACCCCAAGAAACTTCCTACAACCTCTTGAGGAATCATTATGCACTATTGTAACCTATATGAGTTAAGGAAACAACCTAAATAGACCACACAACAACCTAAAAGATAGAAACAACATGAACACAATTCATCACAAGTTTTGAAAACTTAAAAGTTTAAAGGGGTACCCCAATATTTCCAAGAGAAATATTGGGGACACCATAGTGCTAGTGTAGGGAGAGTGGGTTAGTCATCTCGAGGACTAGATGGAGGAGCTAGTGGTGAAGGTGGTGCACATGGAGGTGATTGTAGTGTCGTTTTTGATAGCGTGTTCTTTGGAGGTGTCCTGTTCATTGGATAAGTGTTATGTGTGTGTTTGGATATGTCTATGGATCTTGTATGAAGCCTTGATGTATACATTTTGATGTGTGAAGTGAGGGGAATCCTTGTTGATGATGATGTTTTTTGAGAATTTGATTATCTATATATATCTATGATGATGTGGTTTGACCTTATCATTTATGTGTTGATTATGATGTATATGTTGATTCATGTGTTCAATTTTTATTTTGATATTCATGGGATTTGAATATGAAAAATTTATGCGATGTGAATTTTTTACATGAGTTAGACGATGATGTATGATTGATGTGACTTTAAATGTGATCCAACATTTTATCAAAATGTATCTTAAAAAGATAGGAGTAAAAAATGGAGTGATTACTTTGATATGGATTTGATACATACGTGATGGGTATAAGAATGTGAAAACACTTGCACTTTTATCCTTTAACAATGTTAAAATGAGACTATCCGTGGGTAGTTACACATGTGATCTTAGCTATAGAGACAAGTTAATTAGGTGTACCTTCCTAGGACATGAAAGGGATTTGACATGTGTAGATTGATGTGGGAGAGAAAGGTTTCCTTTTCAACAATTTCATAGAGAAATGCCCCAACTATACACATTTTTATTTTTTTGACACAAACCGATTAATGCAGGAAGCTTTCCTAGGATGATTTTTGACCTTTGATGGTTGATCGATGTGGGAAGAGTTTTTACATAGGTAGCCATCCTTCGTGGGAGTGGTATACAATTTTGATTTTTACAAAGATAGCCTTCCTTCAAGGGATCAGTCTATATTTTAACGGGTAGATGTCCTTTGAGGGATTAGTCTATTATTATTTTTGAAAATAAGATTTTGATATTTGGAATAGCTTTCCTTCGAGGAATCAGTCTATTGTATTTTTGAATTTTGATAGGAAGCATCCATAAATATTTTTGAATTTTTTATTTTGAGTTGAGGGAAATACCCTAATAGATTGTTTCAAGAAGGGGAAAAGGTTGTGTATACAACCTACACACATGTGCTCCATGACATGTTTTTAGTTAGTACAAGATAGGTGGATGCATTTATTGTGGGGTTACTTCTAAGGAGGAAATTTTCCAAATGAAAGTTGTGATGAACAAAGCCATGGTGCTCATCTTTAAGGTTCGTAAGGATAGTGATAGAAGACCACATACTTTCAAATCATTATGATGAGAAAATGTATGGTTGATGGAGGATGAATATCTTTAATGTAACGAGTGTTCTAATGATCAAAGGTTAATAATAGAAAGGACATAAGTACAAGGTATTCACAGGTTTTTTTTTTGGGTATACCATCAAGGGAGGCTAAGTGATACACTCCCGACCCATACTTGTGAGTAATGACGTATGGACCGATCCAATTAGGGGAAATTTTTTCACATTTACTCCATTATAAAGAAGTGAAATTTTTGTTTTATTTGAGAACGAGATCACTAATTTTGAAGTCATGTTATTTTACATGTTTATTATATGCATCTTTGATGTGTTCTTGATAAAATTGATGATGTTTGAGGGTTGTTAAACATTTTTCATCTAATAATTCTAATTGTGCTAGGCGATATTGTTTGTATTATTCATCGGGGATAAAGTCTTTAAGGGATACATGGAGTGATAGAATTTGAACTTCAAGGGGTAGAACTGCCTCAGAGCCATAGACTAGTGAAAAGGGCATAGCACCTGTAGGGGTATAGATGCTAGTTTGATAAGTCTAGAGAGTAAACGAGATTTGGAGATGCCAATTCCTTCCTACGTCATCTACTATCTTCGAGAGAATTTTATTAAGTGTTTTTTTGTGGCTTTATCCTATTAATTTTCTTGGTGATATTATGGCGATGAAAAACTAAGTTTGATGTTGAAGGTGTCACATAGTTTCTTAACATCCTTGTTTTTGAAGGATTTTCCATTATCCATGACAAGCTGTGAGGAACACCAAATCGACATATGATGTATTGATAAATGAAATTGATGATTTGATTTTATTTAGTTGAAGTTAAGGGAATAGATTCAACCCATTTTATAAAGTATTCAATGGCTGCGATGATGGAATGATGTTGTTGTGATGAGCGGGGATTGATAGTGCTAATGAGGTCTAACCCCCATTATGAGAAAGGCCATAAATCATGAGAGGGTTATAAAGCTTGCCTGGGAACATGGATGAGGTCTGAATGTTGTTGAAATTTGACACACTTTTTGACGTATACACAACAATATTGATTGATGGTAGGCTAGTAATATCTAAGTCATAGGACATGTTGTATGACAACGTTACCACTGAAATGTCCACCACATATACCGTCATAGAATTCTTGGATTACTTTGATAGTTTCATGAGATTTAAGGCATCTTAATAGATGGCCATTGAAACCATGTTTATTTAGGATACCACCTATAATGACATAACGAATGGTGTGTTGGAGAAATGATCGTTTAGTGTTTCATGATAGGTCGGGGGAAATTTTAGATTCTAAAAGATAGTCAAATTTTTGAGAGTACCATAGATCAGTTGGATGGTCGTTGATAATATTGATAGAAGGGAGTTGATTCTCGTGTGAGGGTTGATATAATATATGGACGACTACAAATAGTTTAGAGTTATTAGTCGATTCTTCAGTTGACAAGGGGATAAGTGATCCTAAATAGGCCATAATGTCTATAAAATTATTAGAAGACCATGGAATAGTTTGGATGGTGTAATGATCGAAGGATTTGAGGAGAAATTCAACATTGGCATTATATTTTTGTAAGATTTAATTTCTACATTGACAATATCCTTTAATTTGATTAATGAAGAGTGTGTGCAATGGAAAGTGGCAAAAGCTATGGAATGAGGCTAAAGAACCTCAAAGATTTTCTAACTCATCCATGCACCATAAGATTAGAGCTAAACAAGAGAAACTAACATGCAAGCATTATAACTTTGACAAAAACATCAAAAACTAACATGTATACTACTCTCTACTCTATGAAAGCTTAATGAAAGTGAACCTAGTTAGATTCTAAGCAATCAAATTGTGTGTTGTTTACTCTATGAGGGTGAATGAATCTCACTAAATGGATACATGGCCAATTTTAGCTATTTCATTACTAACCTAACATGGGTGCAAGATGAAGCTATTTTAATGGTGGATGACCCAAGATCAAATGCCTTATTAGCTTGGCTAATGCAAATAAGATCTTAAGCTTTCTTAGGCTTGTTTTGGCTTTAACTTATGTAAAGTTGTAGTTTGAATGGGTAGGCTTAGCCTTGTATTTATAGTTTTCCACTTGGAAAAGTTTAGAATTTGGGTGCATGTGGGACTAAATCTCAAAAATAAATTTTAGATTAGATTAGGATAAACATGCTTTATGCTTAGTTAAGCTAGGATTAGGCTAGTTAAACTTGATTAGAAAGTGATTAGAGACTCATTGAGAGTTTGGAGGGGTATGGATAGCCAATTTTGACTGATAGATAGCATATGAAGCTAATAGAAGTGGTCTAGAGAGAACTAGGGAGGTTTTGAATGGTCGAAAGGAGGAATGTTTAGCTAATAAGAGAGATAATAGCCAAATAAGCTGATTATAGGAGGAATATGACCGAAAGAGTGTCATGAATGGGCATTTGAGAATGGAGAAAAGTATGGGGAATTAACGAAGTGTCATTAATTGATTGGATTAGATGAAATACTAAGTATAAGCATATTTTAGGTTTTTACATTTTCCCCTCTTTGGGGTGACTTAAGCGACGTCACTTCAAAGAAAGTAGACAAGCATAAACAAGTAGTTTTTTTTGAAGGGATAGAATAAAAATGAGTAGACTGAAGGATGCCCCCTCAATTGTCGATGAGGTGATAGAAGAACTCGATCGATGATTGAAAAGAGAATAGAAAGAGAATATAAGAAAGAATAGTGTGAAGAAGAAGAAAGGGGATATATAAGAAAAGGAGTATGAGAAAGGGCAAATGAGCTAACATGCATCCAATGCCTTTTAAACAACTTTATTTTTCATCATATTGCTAGAGATCTTCATCATTGGTCCTTATTAAAAAAGAATGAACAAAAGTGTAGTATGACATGAAAAGCCATATACGAACAAATGTCCATTGCTAAAAACACCAACTCCATGCAACATACAAAATGCAATGCAATACAAGAAAGTAAAAGATGCCTAACTCCATGCAATATACATAATGCAATGCAATATGAGAAAGTAAACAAGTAAACTAACAGAGAAACAAGATGCAATGTTTTTGGTTATCAAGTTTCAGTTCTGACCTATGTGAATTAACGAAAAGGGTTAATGATGGTGCCCCAAACAAGGATATATACAAAGGGAAAATGGAGGACACTTTGGTTCGATGAAAAAGTAATGTGCACTACGAAACAATACCAGGTAACTCATTGTGCCCCAGAGTACAAATGAAGTAAGCAACCTAAATTTTGTTGTTGGAGGTAGATCAAGATGATCTGCGAGTCACATGCATGAACAAGTGAGAACCAAAGAGTGACGTTTTGTAGGATGATTTATATTGTTTAGAATTTTTCTGAAACATATTTGAACGTTTTGATTTTTCTAACATATTTTAATGTTTTGATTTTTCTAACATATTTGAATGTTTTTGTGATTTTTCTAACATATTTGAATGTTTTTGATGATTCTAACATATTTGAATGTTTTTGATGATTCTCACATATTTGAATGTTTTTTGTTTTTTCTAACATATTTGAATGTTTTTGATGAATTTTCTAACATATTTGAATGTTTTTGATTTTTTTGAAAATTTTCTGAAACTATGTATAGGAAGATGAGGAAGCATGGATGCCCCTAGCGATAGATGGGATGTATAAGGGCATAAGTTCACATATGTGTGAGAAAGGTGAAGATGCGAAAATTCCCCAACGATTAGGTGGGAGTATTCAAAGGAAAACTCTTCACATGTAGAAGCGGGACCCAAGGCCATTATGGATAGGTTCAACATGATGACGAACATAAACCAATGAAGTACTAGGAAGAAGTAAGGATGCGCCCATCATAAGTTGGCCTAAAAGCACATGATAGAAAGTAAGTGAGAAGATTATTTTTGTAGAAGGGGAGAAAGGTGCCCAAAAACATGGTAAAAAATTAATCTTATACACATGGATGTTCTAAATGAAGTAGAAGAATGATGTGAATGATATGAATGTAGCTTAGAAGCCTCATGATGAAGAAGTGATTAGCTAAAGGCACAAATCGTGAGATGAGATATGGACTAGAGTAAGAGTCTGAACAAGGTCCAAAAAAAGACACTTGGTAACATACTAATCCTATTTACTCATGGAGATCTAGTGTGTGTACATGGAATTTGTAATTACCTCTTGAAGGGAAGATTTAAAAGACAACAAGTGAAGACACCCTTGCCAATGTGTTTGGATGATTGATTTTGAAAGGTGATTTTGTGAATGAATGGTGGAAGGATAGCCGTACATTGCTCCGCTTCCAGCTAGGCATCCATAGCCCCGACGGAGATGTATTTCATTCTAATCACAACATTTCTCTACTGCCAGTCAGGCATCCATAGCCCCTATAGAGATTATTGGAAATACCCCAAGAGAGAGTAATATATCAATTTGCTTTTGCTTTGTAGCTTTTAGCTTTTGATTTGATTGATTTTGTTTCTTTTGATTTATGAAAACTTATTTCAGCTCTTATTTGAAAAGGGGTTAAGAACCACATATGACTTGATGGAAGGAGGTGGAAGTGATTGTGATGACGATATTGGTTAGTGTTAAAAAATATGTCCAAAGGTTCTTCTCAACAAGTTTATTAGATGGTGAATGTGATAGGATCTCTAAGAGGTCATCCGTTCTTTAATTTACTAAGGTGATAAAAGACCAGAGTCAAATGGATACAATAGATATAAATGTCACAAAATGCATGTGAATAAGCTAACCAAAACATCACTGAAGGGATGAAAATGGTATGGAGAATTACATAAAAATAGAAAGGAAGGGAAGAAAGAAACAACCATGTGTACACAATACCTGATTGCAATGTTTGATCTTTGTACCTTTGATTTTTGTATTTTTGAATTGTTTTTGATTTTTATTTTTCTGACAATTTTAAGAGGTTGGGACTAAGAAAGTCACTCTGTGTGGTAAGATCCAACAACAATGTTTGCAACTTCCTTGATAAGGGAGACTAGGCATGTTTGTTTATTGAGAGTGATATTATCCCCTATCTCGATGATTGAGGTGAGTTCACACTCAATAAATGACTGTGATTTGTTTGGAAACATGGATTTAATATGCAAGAGCTTGAGCTCCCTATCCAGAGGTTTATGCGCTTTGTGCCATACTTGATGGTTACGTTGATGTGAGTTCTTGAATCACGATTGATTTACAAATTTTATATTGTTCAAGTTGTTGGGGGATTTTGAGCTCTTTGCAGTTTTGATATGATCTTGATTAAGAAACTGTTTGGGTTTCTTATAAGCTAATGTGTGACTTGTCTGATCCCGAGAAGGAGAAGAAAGTGAATGTGGACGTTTAGAACTGATGCGATAAATTACCATGGGCTTGCCAACATATTTGGTACAAGAATAATGTGATGGATGAAATGGATATAGTCCAAGGATTGAAGAAGATGGGCTACTGGGAGGTGAGCCATAGATAGAAGATGAAGGGCTATTAAGATGTGGCCCAACAATAGAAGAAGAAGGGCTACTAGGATAAGACCCACAGATAGAAGATGAAGGGCTACTAGGATGTGGCCCAAGAATAGAAGATGATGGACTACCCGAGGTGATCCATACCTAGAAGAAAAGGGGCTAGCTGGGCATGCCCCAAGAATAGAAGATAGTGGACTACTCAAAAATGTCCCACAAATAGAAGAGGTAGGGCTACTAGAAGGTGACCCACACCTAGATGAAGATGAAGGGCTACTTGGCATTGACCCCATAAGAGATTGTGATTAAGGAATTATGATAGACAAAGAGTTATTGGGTGATGAGAAGATAGGCCATGGATCAATGCAAGACCAAGGAGTTTTATCACATAATGAAGAATGTGAAGATGTAAGAATAAGAGGAGGGTCAAGTTACTTGATTTGAGGCTCTTCCTTTATTTCTTGATAAAAGGAATCAAAATTTTCCTCACAATACGCAGACGCATCAAAGTCCAAAGAGAATCCTTTCTCGTAATATGCTAAAGGAATATCTTCATATGCCCCTAGAAATTCCTTGATTGTTTCTTCATTTTGGAAGAGATCAATTGGTATGAGTTGTTGATCGACCACTAGGAGTTGATTTGAAGAAAGAGGTTCACTTGGTGTGGAAGACTTAGAAGATGTTTGATGATGATTGATAGAAGAATATGATGTGGGGGATGAAGAAGATGTGTAGATAGATGTCTCAGGAGTAGAAGAAGGTGGTGTGGACCTACCTATATGATGGTATGTCATCTGTAAACTAGTATGATTAAGTCCAAAGTCTATAGATTGTGACACATGGATCGATTCAAATTTTTGACTCGAAGGAATTTGAGTCACATGAATCTTTAAAGAAGGAAGACTTATTGGGGGCGATTGATGAAGAAGGTCTTGCAAAGAAGGGGAGGATCATGATTCAAGAATTGTATTAGATGAATAATAACAAGGGTCCTGCAAAGAAAGAGAGGACCACGATTCAAGAATTATATTAGATGTTCGATTGGAGGGATTTGGAGTCACACGTATCTTCAAAGGAAGAAGACGTTGTTGAGGTGATTGATAAAAGGGGTCTTGCGAAGAAAGGGAGGACTGCAACATAGGAGTCATATTAAATGTATGATGAAGAGGTTCCTATGAAGATAGGGAGGACCATGACATAGGATTCATATTAGATGACTTAGGAGTCGAATCAGATGAATCTGAATAGTAGTTTGGATTTGAATCATCAGAGGAATAAGAGGAAATATTTGGATTGGAATCCTCAAAAGAAGGGGAAATGTTTGGACTAGAATTAGAAGAAGAGTGGGGGGAACTCGAATAATAATTTGGATCAGAAGTGTTTGTTGTAGTAAATCAATAGCACCCCTGGATGTTGATTAGGCTTCTAGTTTGATACTTTAGACATCCAGTGTGATTGCACAACATTGAATCCTTTCCCCAAGTGTGGGACTTGTAAAATGGGAAAGGAATCTCCTGTTTAGAGGCTGGTTCCTTAACTCCTCTGATCAGATATATCACTTGTAAGCTATACAGAGGTTTTCAAATTTAAAATCCTACTCTAAATTCCAAAGTGGACAGGGATAGAGAGTGTAAAAAAACTAAAACTAATGCTAATAGGTGATGCACCAAAGGAGTGGTGAGCATTTCTCACTTCTGTAGATTGACACAGTTCATAAAAATGCAACAAAACTTCATGCACAAACTGATAACTGTAATGGGGAATAAAAAATTAGTCTAACAACACAAGTAGAGGATAGAAACTTAATCACAGGGCCTATATTGTTATTTTAACATCAAAAATCACCTCCATTACAACACCTGAGAGGCAAAACAAGTTGCAGTTTTGGAAAAAATGTCTAATTTCTCCACCAAATCACTTTCAAGGTGAAAGAGGGGAGCCTGCAATACACAAAAAATGTTCATCCTTGAAAAAATGAGCCAAATCTGGCTTTTTTACAGTGCAAGGGACGAGCCCAGGAGAGAGAAACGTGGGAAAACATTGAAGGTATTCAACCATTGACCAAAACATAATCAAAATAGCATGGACATCCTTATAGGCCCATGCCCTGACATTTTTAGCCATGATGGGAGAGAATGCGAACCATTCTTCATTAAAAACGGTGGTTGAAACGTCATTTTTGTCCATGACCACGTGCTAGAGGTTTTTTTTCAATTTTATCTCTCCAAACTCCATAAAAATGCAAAAATGACCCTAGAATCTTGTAGAGAATTTTACCAACATTCCATTGATATAAAGAACGCAAAAAACTGAGCTTTGGATCGAAAGATATGTCCATTTGAATTTTTAGGGCAAAACAGGGCCAAATCGGGTTGGTTGGCAAAAATTTGAATTTTTTTCACCTTTTTTGCATTTGGAAAAATTTCCTAAAAAATCCCCACGCTCCACCTTTCCAGGTGCCATGTGGCATCATTTTTATTGGGCGTGGGCCCATCCTGCTCTATTTTCCTTGTTTTGCCCTTTGGAAACGTGGCAAAACCCCATTGGATGCGGGTTTGCCCCTTCTAATTTTTCATGTGGGATTTTTGCAAGTTTTGGCAACACCTAGACATGTGGCGAGATTCCATTGGCTCACATTTTGGGGGTGGGTTTTTCCCTTTGAAAAATTCCTTCGTTTCTCCTTTGGGAAAATTTCCCAAATTCTCCCTGCCCCCCGCCGGTCTGAGACACGTGGTGGCATATCATTGGTCGCGGGCCCTTCGTGAGCATTTTCACTTTCACACAAACACTTTGGGAAAAAATCCCAAATTCCTCCCACACTCCACCTTTCCAAGCTTCGGTGACATGTGGCCTGATCTGATAGGTCGATGGGGCAGCAGGCCAAAACTTTCTTCTTTGAAATTTGGTGAAACAATTCGCAAAAATTCCAACTTCTCCTCTGCCCTTCGAAATTTTGGCTCGATAGGACACGTGGCATCATATGATTGGGCATGGACCTTCCCTCCAAAATTTTCCATGCGCAACATTTAGCCATTTTTTTTCCAATTTCTCCCCTGGACACGTGGCATCACTTGATTCGTTGGTGGGCCCGCAGGAAAAAATATTCCCTTTTGAAATTTCACCAAAACACTTGGTAAAAAACAAAGTTCTCCTCCGCCCTCCGAAATTCCTTGGACATGTGGTGACATCTCATTTGCTGCAGGCCTTTCAAGGGAAAATTTCCTACAAAAACTCCGTCAAGCCATAAATTCAAAAATACATGGAGTTAGGAGGAAAACTTTACCTTTCTGTAAAGCTGAGAAAGAGCTCTATCCAATGGTGCCATTTCCAGAAAGTTTTGAGTGCCTGAAAAGAAAAAAATTATGTCTGAGGCACAAGAGAGGGAAGAATGGAAGGAGTTAGCCACAAAATGAGCAGGGGGCACATTTTGGATAACAATTTTGGTGACTCAGAGGGGTCATCTGCCTGCTGGATGAAGTTACCAGTTGCCTGAAGCAATCCATTGGGCATGGAGTCATCATTCTCTCAGTTTGATACCCCAACTGACTAGAACACTGCAAGGAGGAATATAGAATATCATCTAATGGAGCAAGTCCTGCAAACACATCTTTAGGAACAATAAGCTTGTGCTAAAGCACTTAGGGAAAAAAACTAACCTATAACAAAACAATGTGCACAAGCACTTGGAGGAATGAAAACCTAAGCTAATATTTATAAGGTGAAGAATTTTCCTTTAGTAGAAATGCTTTAGATGGATTCCATTGACTGGAATCTACAGTTCTTCACCATCCAACAAAGACAATTGGAAAGCATTGCTGCCCTTGCACCTTGTGACCATGTATGGGCCACTCCAAATGGCATCAAATTTTGAGTGCCTTCTTAGTTTTTCTCTGTCTGCATCCCATTTTAACACTAGATCTCCAACTTGGAAGGATCTATTCTTGGCCTTTCTATCAAAGGTCTTCTTTATCAAAGCCTGATCCTTCTCCATTGCTTGGGATGCTTGATTTCTAATTTCTTGGAGCTCCATCAATTTTGCATATCTAACCGCCACGGGCTCAAACTCCAACAACTCCAATTGTTTCATGAGTTCCAATGTTGGTAACTCAAGTGACATGGGTAAGATTGCTTCTCTTCCATAAACAAGCTTGAATGGAGAGTTACTTGTAGATCTCTTGGGAGTTATCCTATCAGCCCATAAGGTTGATTTCAATTTAGTATGCCAAGACCTCTGATTTTCATCAAGGGTCCTTCTAATGATCCTCAACAAGTTCTTGTTTTTAGACTCAGCCTGGCCATTCCCCTGAGGGTAATAGTTCGATGAAGTACTTAGGTAGATCCCATTCTTGACATCCCATTCAGTCACCTTGGACCCAATGAATGCCAATGCATTATCTGATATTATTGTAGCTGGTATGCCAAACCTGGTTGCTATTCCCTCATAGAAGTCTAGGATACTAGATTCATTTTCCTCCTTGAGTGCTACTACTTTAGTCCATTTGGTGAAGTAATCTGCGGCTGTTAAAATCCACTTGTTTCCTTGGCTTGAATTGGGATTAATGACTCCAATGAAGTCCAAACCCCATTACATGAATGGCTGGTCAACTGAAATTAGATGCAATGGAAGGACAGCTAGTCTCTCCTTACCTGTGAAGAATGCACAATTCTTGCACCTCTTGATCCATGCATAGCAATCATTGAAAATCTTGGGCCAATAATAACCAGCCTTCATGATATTTAGAGCTGTCACTCTTGGTGCAAAATTACCACTAGCTGGTCCACCATGGAATTCTTCCAACATCCTACGAATCTAATTTGTACCAATGCATCTCAACAACACTCCATTCACATCCCTCTTGAACAAAACACCATCAACAAGGGCATATGGGATAGCCTGCAATCTGAAGTATCTTCTTTTGGTCTTGTTCATTTCTGGAGGGCATAGACCTGTGCTTAGGAAGTGCATTATGTCTTGGGTCCAACAAGGAATGGGGACACCATTATTTTCTTCTTGAGTGCTTCCTTTCTCATGGCTATCTTACAACGCCAAAACAACCTCCTTCTCATTACATGCTTCCTTTTGTTTGCTCAAAATCAGCTGCTCACACAATCCTTTCCCTTTGACCAACTTGGTGACTTTGATCTCAATGTCATACTCCATGACACGAGTAATCCAACCTTCCCTCTTTTCATTCAAGTCTTTGTTGAGGAGGAAGTCTTTAACTCCCGCATGAGAAACGAGCAGTTGACCTTGTTGTTTGAAACTAGATGCTTGAATTTCTTCAAGCTCCTAATTATTATAAGAACATGCTTCTCAATGAAAGAATATCTCACCTCATAGTCCTCCAGGATTTGGCTGAAGAAAGTAATTGACTGCTCATCATTGTCTTTGCTCTGCTGTACCAAAATTACAGAAATAATATCATCACCCCCAAATGCATAGAGGATGAAATCCTTGGAGAAATCTAGGTTAGTGAGAGTTGGTGCTTGAGAGATGGCTTCTTCAATTGCTTCAAAAATTTCCTTGCCCTCTGCTATCTATTTAAAAGCCATACTTTTCTTTAACATCTTGGTGATAGGCTTGACAAGGGCTGCAAAATTTGAGACAAACCTCCGAACAAAATTTACTCTCCCCAAGAAAATTTGAAGGGCCTTCTTGTGGCTTGGAAATGGTAGTACTCTTATGGCTTCAACTCTTTTTGGATCAATTGCTAATCTTTCTTTGGAGACAATGTGGCCAAGGAGCTTTCCTTCATGGGCTAGAAAAATACACTTTTTAGGATTCAAGGATACTCCAAACCTTCTGCACCTTTGGAACACTTGTCTCAAATGAAAGAGATGGTCTGCTGTAGTTTTTGAAAAAACAGTGATATCATCAAGATATATCAGCACTATGTTGTTAATCAATCCCTTGAATGCCATGTCCATTGCTCTTTGGAAGGTAGCTCCAGCGTTGGACAGCCCAAATGGCATTTTCCTGTATGCATAAGTTCCCCATTTGGTTGTAAAGGCTGTCTTGAACTGATCTTCTTCCTTCACCATGATTTGATTGTACCCCGAATAGCCATCAAGTAATGAAAACCTCTCAGAGCCAGCAACGACCTGCAAAATCTGCTCTATAGAAGGAAGTGGATAATGATCCTCGAGAGACGCTCTATTCAAATCTCTGAAGTCAAAACACAATCTGATTTCCCCACTCTTCTTTCTTACTGGAACCAAGTTGGCTACCCAACTAGAATGTTTGATAGGGAATATGATCCTTGATTCTATCAACTTATTCAATTCTTTTCTCATGAGAGGCTCCATGTGGGGATTGACTGGCCTTTGTTTTTGCCTGATGGGTTTAGTACTTGGATCCAATTTAATGGTGTGTTGAGATAACTCAAGATTGAAACCTTTCAAATCTTCATAGCTCCAAGAAAACACATCAGGGAATTCTTGACAAAGCTGTATGAACTCATACCTTTCTTGCTCAGTTGTCATCTTACCAAATTGGAGTGATTTGCCTTCTTTTAACAAGATGGACACTGAATCTTCTCCCTTGACTTAGATGTTTGATTTCTCTTGATTAACCAATGCAATCCTTGTACCAAAGCTTCATATTCAACAGTGTTATTAGAGCATGCAAACTGAAATCTAAAAGCTGAATAATACTTAACTCCTTTAGGTGAAACCAACATAGCTCCCCCTCCTGCACCTTTTCTACTCCTTGATCCATCAAAAAACAACTACCATACCTCATTTTCATCCTTGTGGTCCGGCTTGGTGATGCTAGGAATAGGCTGATTTTCTTCATGTATGCAATAGACTCCTAGCTCAGATTCTTCTACTTCTTGATAAGGATCAAAAGCATGCACCTTGTTTGCCCATTCATCAAGAGTTAGATTTGGGATGCTTCATACTTTGGTGTCAGCTTCATTAGTGCTTGGATAATCTTCTTGATCAAACGTTGAACAATTGATATTGATCTGACTTGGAGTGTAAGGCTCAATGTGAAAATTTGCAATAGGTTCAGATCTGATTGTGGCCTTAGTTTCATATCTTGTTCTGAACAACATGTGTGACCAATCAATGGATAAGTAGCCTCCAATCTTGGCTGTGAAATCCCTTGACAGGCATAGGGCAAAGAGTGGTGGAAGGTCTATTACTGAGACATCTTGTAAAACAACAACGTTGGGACATGCATGCAAAGTAAGACTTAAGTTTTTTATCACTCCAACTGTTGTTACTGCTGTCCCATCCAATTGCACTACCCCCTTGGATATGACTTCATACTGAATTCCCAAATGATCAACTATTTGGTTGGGCATTATTGAACTAATTTCTCCGGAATCAATCATGCAATTGTGTACTAATTGATTTCCAATGATCAATGAAACATAGAATGGAGGGGGCTTCAACATTTTACCTTGTTGTCCTCCACTATTCCCCTCAGGCAGGGCAGCATTTATGAGCACCTTCTCCTGCATTTGGACTTTCTGATTTGAAGTTGACCAGTCCTTCATGACAACTTGCAACAAATCTCTTTGGCCTGGGATAGATAGTGATTCCCACATTGATATGTTTACATTTGTCTTCTTCATCTGATAAATGATATTGAATGGAGATGAGGTATCCCTTCACTGTCCCTTGGCCTGCACATTCATTCCTTGTGTATGGGTAGCAACAACTGGCATTTGAGTTGGCCTAGGAATTGTTTTAGGCAATCCTTGTGTGTTGGGAGTTGGATTTTGTTTGCCAATAATTTGTGGAGTGATAGAAGGTTGTGGATTGCTTGGGGCTAACAGATATTCTTAACCCAAATTTCTCCTCTTTGACCTTGTGTTGGCTTCAACACTTTGGGAAACTGTTTGATTCATGCCACAAAAATCTTCTGGCTGCAAGTTTACAAGTGTGGTATCATTTGGAGCTGACGGCTGTTGGAATGTTTCTTGATTACCCTCACCCTCCACACTAGTTGTTGTCACCATTAATGCTTGATTCAAAGCACCATTGAAGCACATGGATTGGTTATGAGGTTCATTACATGGGAAACACCAATCATACTCTTGATCTATATTGTTTTGTATTGGCACTAATGCTTTAGAGGCAGATGTAGCATTGGGATTATAGGGCTGAAATAGTTTGTTGGCAGGAGGCCTTGCTTGATTCAAATTTGTAGCTGGGTTGGGTGGTCTTTAGGGTTGATATGGCTACCTGTTAGGCTGACCTTAGGGATGGAAAGAATGTCTAAAACCTTGGGCTTGTTGTCTCTTGAGTGTAACCAGCTCATTACCTAAATTTTGTAATTGCTTCATGACTTCTTGAAGTTCATTTGAGGCACTAGAAGATGAAGAAGAAGCTTCACTTGAATTCTGATTTCTAGGAGTAGGAATATGAGCTAAATTAGGTGTTTGATTAGTGTTTGGGCTCTCTAGGCTTGGAAACAGTGGCATTGGAGGCCTAGGAGCTAGCTTTCTAGCTTGAATCAAATAATTTTTAGCTCTAATAGCAATGCTATAAGCAATGGGAATAGTTGTGCCTCCCATGGATTGAATTAACATAGAAATATCAGAATTTAAAGCTTTAAGGTAATAAAGGAAAACACCTTCTACTGTTGGCCTGACTACCACTAGAATTCTCTCCCAAGTCCTTTGAAATCTTAAATTAAAGTCTGTCAGCTGCTCATTGGGAGCTCTCTTGATGGTTGTCAACTGCTCCAAAAGGGACAAGTTGTCTCCCTTTTCTCCAAACTACTCACGAAGGGCTATACATAACTGGTTCCAATTTTGAATAGAAGTTGAGGCAAGACTCTTGAACCATTGCAAAGCTTTCCCTTTGAATGAAGATGCTAGCAGTTTGACAGCAACTTGCATCTCATTGATCTCATGGATTGCACAAATATTGGCAATGTCCTTAACATGATCACCATGAGTAGTCTGATTCTCTCCAGTAAAGTATGGGATGTTCTTCAATGCTGCAACTTGAATTGGATTCTATGCATTGAGAGAAAGTGGGATGCTACCAGTGAAATTGACATAGGGGTTATTTTGTGCCATTCTAATTGGCCTTAGAACCCTTGTTGATTGAATGAAAGGCCTACCAGGTGGAGGGGTTGAGAGAGTTCTGTTTGGTGGAGATGGAGACCTTTGAATTCTCCTTCCTCTTTTCCTTCTTCTAGGAGATAACTACAGATACTCAAATAACACTTCTTCTTCTCCAACTCTTGACCTTGTGGTGATTCTTCTCATGAGTTTTTCAAGCCTGCACTGCTAAAACTAGTTGATTCTTCTTCCTTGGAGTTGCCAGATGTGTAATTTAGGGCTCTTTTGAGTAAGAAACTTGCAACAAATGCACATCAATTTTGTTGCAATGAAGATGAAGACCTCTAAGCTCCCACCAAGCATGCCAAAACTGTTGTAGCAAATCAGCAACACCCCTGGATGTTGATCAGGTTTCTAGTTTGATACTTTAGACATCTAGTGTGATTGCACAACTTTGACCTTTCCCCAAGTGTGGGACTTCTAAAATGGGAAAGGAATCTCTAGTTTAGAGGCTGGTTCCTCAACTCCTTTGATCATATATATCACTTGCAAGCTATACAGAGGTTTTCAAATTTAAAATCTTACTCTAAATTCCAAAGTGGACAGGGATAGTGAGTGTAAAAAAACTAAAACTAATGCTAATAGGTGATGCACCAAAGGAGTGGTGAGCATTTCTCACTTCTACAGATTGACACAGTTCATAAAAATGCAACAAAAATTCATGCACAAACTGATAACTGTAATGGGGAATCAGAAATTAGTCTAACAACACAAGTAGAGGATAGAAACTTAATCACAGGGCCTATATTGTTATTTTAACATCAAAAATCACTTACATTACAACACTTGAGAGGTAAAATAGGTTACAATTTTGGAAAAAAATGTCTGATTTCTCCACCAAATCACTTTCAAGGTGAAAGAGGGGAGCTTGCAATACACAAAAAATGTTCAACCTTGAAAAAATGAGCCAAATTTAGCTTTTTTACATTGCAAGGGATGAGTCCAGGAGAGAGAAACACAGGAAAACGTGAAAGGGATTCAACCATTGACCAAAACATAATCAAAACAACATGGAGATTATTACAGACCCCTTCCTTGACATTTTTAGCCATGATGGGAGAGAATGCGAGCCATTCTTCATTAAAAATAGTGGTTGAAACGTCATTTCTATCCATGACCACATGCTAGAGGCATTTTTTCAATTTTCTCTCTCCAAAATCCATTAAAATTCAAAAATGACCCTGGAATATTGTAGATAATTTTACCAGCTTTCCATTGATATAAAGAACGTGAAAAACTGAGCTCTGGATCGAAAGATATGGCCATTTGAAGTTTTAGGGCAAAACAGGGCCAAATCGGGTTGGCGGGTGAAAATTTGAATTTTTTTCACCTTTTTTGCATTTGGAAAAATTTCCCAAAAAATCCCCATGCTCCACCTTTCTAGGTGCCACGTGGCATCATTTTTATTGGGTGCGGGCCCATCCTGCTCTATTTTCCTTGTTTTGCCCTTTAGAAACGTGGCGAAACCCCATTGGATGCGGGTTTGCCCCTTCTAATTTTTCATGCGTGCTTTTCACAAGTTTTGGCGACACCTGGACATGTAGTGAGATTCCATTGGCTCACATTTTGGGTGCAGGTTTTTCCCTTTGAAAAATTCCTTCGTTTCTCCTTTGGGAAAATTTCCCAAATTCCCCCTGCCCCCCACCGGTCTGAGACACGTGGTGGCATATCATTGGTCGCGGGCCCTTCACAAGCATTTTTCACTTTCACGCAAACACTTTGGGAAAAAATCCCAAATTCCTCCAGTGCTCCGCCTTTCCAAGCTCTGATGACACATGGCTTGATCTGATAGGTTGATGGGGCAGTGGGCCAAAGCTTTCTTCTTTGAAATTTGGTGAAACACTTCGCTAAAATTCCAACTTCTCCTCCACCCTCCAAAATTTCGGCTTGATAGGACACATGGCATCATATGATTGGGCGCGGACCTTCCCTCCAAAATTTTCCATGCACAACACTTAGCTAATTTTTTTCCAATTTCTCCCCTGGACACGTGGCATCACTTGATTCGTTGGCGGGCCCGTAGGAAAAAATATTCCCTTTTGAAATTTTGCCAAAACACTTGGTAAAAAACCAAGTTCTCCTCCACCCTCCGAAATTCCTTGGACACATGGCGGCATCTCATTTTCTGCGGGCCTTTCAAGGGAAAATTTCCCACAAAAAATCCGCCGAGCCATAACTTCAAAAATACATGGAGTTAGGAGGAAAACTTTACCTTTCTAGAAAGCTGAGAAAGAGCTCTATCTAATGGTGCCATTTCCAGAAAGTTTTGAGTGCCTGAAAATAAAAAAATTATGTCTGAGGCACAATAGAGGGAAGAATGGAAGGAGTTAGCCACAAAATGAGCAGGGGGCACATTTTGGATAAGAGTGTCCAAATCATACCACCGACTATGAGATGAAGGTGGGGAACGAGTTACCCGTATGGGATCTCTAGCACAAAGAACCAAACGAGGTTTAGTTGTAATGGGAATCTTTTGATTTGAATTGCTAAACCTAGGTTCCATATTTTTGTAAGTATGGGGAGCCACGTGATAGTCAGTCATTTTGGTGCTGTTTTAAGCACACATGTCTAGATCTAGATAGTGTGATGGAACTCCTTCAAAGGGAAGGAAGTGATATGTCAATTTTGGTAGCATAAGGACAACTAACTAGACATTGTGTAAATATGGAGATGCGTGCGTTATTTTTCGAAGAAGGTCTAAGGAAAATAGACATCGTGATGATGCAATCTCAATGAGATCGAGAGGGATTGTCCTAGAAAATAATTTTTCTGAATGAATAATCACAAGGAACAATCATGCAAGTGTGAAAGACAAAGCCAATTAACAAGGAAATACACCATATGAAAATGTGATGCAAAGATGATCAACACAACGTCAATATTTATGTCAAGCTTGTAATGAACAAGGCATAAATATTAACAAAGGGTAGATGTGAATCCCAATCAAAGGATGCCACGACAAGTTCAACAACCAACAAGGCCTAAATGTTAAAGGGCGAGGTTTACAAATGTAAGCTACGTAACCACACCAATTGGACACGTCTATCAAGATTCATGGAGAAGTGAGATATTAATGTCAAAGTGGTATCAAAATGATGCAAACAAAGTAAGTGAAACCCTTCAAGATTTGGGACAATGTTTGAAATCAAACTAAGTCAAAGTACACTAAGGATGTGTTAAAATGTAGGCAGCGTAACGCCATAATATAGACACTTAGATCATGTTTACGAGAAACATGACATAAGTATCTTAATTATGTCGAGACAATGCAAACGAGGTAACATGTCAAAGGGAGATAAAATGATGAATCATTCCTAACTATGATGAAGATCCTAACATGGGTATCAAGATCACAAAGGCTACTAATGATAAAAATACGTCTCCACATACTTTAGATGTTTAACTAACCCGACCACAAACATGGATGGGTGTAAACAAACAAAAAAGTGGCAGAAACAATTGATTCGTAACACAGAGGTAGTCACCCTTCTTTTGATCAACAAAGTGTCAAAATAATGTGAAGGAAGTAGATCAAAATGAGGATGAAAAATGCTAGCTTCACTTTGGTAGAGTTTCACCTTACCTTAGGGTAAGTGAAAAACTAAGCGAAAGTAATGCATCACACATTTCGTGATGCAAAGATGGATCAAAACTCAACACTATTTTGAAATGGTCAAAGTGGGCTCCTGGCCAAATAATATCTTCCTAGGTGGTTCTCTCATCCTAGGTGTTACAAAATTATCCACAAGTGAGACAATTTACCCAAATAGTCTCAACTATCTTGAGAGTATCTCAACTTTGCCCCCTTCAAGCACAGTGGGCAGTAAATGCATCCATCGTGTACTTAAAAGGGTCGCATAGTGATAACTTGTAATGCTATCTCACAAAGGAATCACTAGTTAGATAGGTAGCGCGGAGCACTTCCCGTTTCGTCCACAAGGTTCCCTCTTGCATGGACTACTTTGGGGTTCTTAGAACCACCCCCATTGTTGTAGCTTAAGGCGTTATGCCAAAGGGGTTATGTTCCAGTTGAGCAGAGAGGGATGTACCCTTTTCTGAAACCTGCAATACAATGTTTTGAATATGGCATGTTTTTTTATCTTGCTTAACTTAATGTGGTTTAAAGTAGCACACCATTTGGCAACCTGTAAGAAACATATGTATTAGCGGGTTTGTGTTTTTTCTTTGATGCCTTTCTTTGACAAGCATTAGGTCCTGTAGACAAAGAGTTTAGTAATTTTCCATTACAAATTGATATCAATAAAGGGAATTTACACCTTTCTTTTGATTCCTAAGATCACCAAAAGGTGCGAAGGAAGAGCATACGCAGTGTGAAAATTCTTACTAAATCACATAAAAACCACTTTATCTTTTAGAACAAGTGTTTTTATTATATGATACAAAGTTGTGCAAGTGTTTTTGATCTCCAAGATTACTTTTGAAGGCAAGAGGAGAGAGCATACACACTTTAAAAACCTTGCTCAAGCTAAGAAATGAAACACTTATCTAATTTAGTCAAAAATAAAACCAAAATAACCCTGCAAATAACTGATTAGTGCTACAAAAAATATTTCAAAGTGTTAGAATGGCCAAGAAAACACTTTTTTAAACTTTAAGATACGTTAGAAAATGACTATTTACCTAATAATGTAAATCATAAATTTTTGGTAAGTCAAAATCCTAATTTTTTGATTCCATTGTGTATTTCACTTTAATAACTTTCCAACACAACAAAAATGGAATCGTTTTGAGTTTGGGAGCAAAAGTTATGGCCTCTGGAAGATTGCTAATGATGCTTGTGCCATTGTTTGTGTACCTGTGCCCCTGATTTGGTGCCTGCGCCACTGTAAAAAAAATGACAGTCAAAGTTTTACCTATGCGCATAGAATGGTATGTGCGCTCCCTTTCCTATAGGTGGCTAAAAAACACATGATTTTTAAAAAATAACCTCAAAAATATCAAATTTTTATCGATTTGCTTCAATTTTGACAACACTTCACCTTCGTTGATCTTGCAAAGAGCACAAAAACAAAACAAACCTAGCTTAACTAGCTAGGAAACCTGATTTTAGCCATTAATACAAGAAATGTTAGTGAAATCAGAAAATTGAAGCTAATCTAAAAAACTTTGAAAAATTAATCTAGAAAGATTGAAACTAATATAGAAAGATTGAAACTAAAAAAATTAGAAACTAAAACAAAAAGCTTTAAAATGACTCCATTAATGGAGGATGGACAAAGTGTCCCACCGGGTGTGCCAAATGTGTGCAATGAAAAGTGGAAAAAGCTATGGAATGAGGCTAAAGAACCTCAAAACTTTGCTAACTCATCCATGCACCATAAGATTGGAGCTAAACAAGATAAACTAACATGCAAGCATTATAACTTTGACAAAAACATCAAAAAATAACATGTATACTACTCTCTACTCTATGAAAGTTTAATGAAAGTGAACCTAGTTAGATTCTAAGCAATCAAATTGTGTGTTGTTTACTCCATGAGGGTGAATGAATTTCATTAAATGGCTACATGACCAAATTTAGCTATTTCATTACTAACCTAACATGGGTGCAAGATGAAACTATTTTAATGGTGGATGACCTAAGATCAAATGCCTTATTAGCTTGGCTAATGCACATGAGCTCTTAAGCTTTCTTAGGCTTGTTTTGGCTTTAGCTTATGTAAAGTTGTAGTTTGAATGGGTAGGTTTAGCCTTATATTTATAGTTTTCCACTTGGAAGAATTTGGGTACATGTGAGACTAAATCTCAAAAAACACTTTTAGATTAGATTAGGATAAACATGCTTTAGGCTTAGTTAAGCTAGGATTAGGCTAGTTAAACTTGATTAGCAAGTGATTAAAGACTCATTGAGAGTTAGGAGGGGTTTGGATAACCAATTTTGACTGATAGATAGTTTACGAAGCTAATAGAAGTGGCCTAGAGAGAACTAGGGAGGTTCTGAATGGTCAAAAGGAGGAATGCTTAGCTAATAAGAGAGATATTAGCCAAATAAACTGATTATAGGAGGAATACGACTAAAAGAGTGTCATGAATGGGCATTCGAGAATGAAGAAAAATATGGGGAATTAACAAAGTGTTGTTAATTGATTAGACTTGATGAAATACTAAGTGTAAGCATATTTTAGGTGTCTATAAAGAGGTACGAATCTCCGTAGATTTCTAAGATTTTAATGACTAACATGATAACAATTTGAAGACCCATAATTAAGGCTTCGTATTCTGTCATGTTATTAGTGAATTCTAAGTTAAGCTTGAATGATAGAGGAATATGAGTCCCCTAGGGAGGTATGATGACGATACCAGCCCCTCCCCCTTATTGGCATATAGATTTATCGAAGAAGAGGTTAATTTTGATAGGAGTAAATTTGTGTTTGTCGATAGTGTTAATAGATTTGTTAGGAAATTGTTCATGAGGAAGTTGAGTTTCAGGTAAAGGTGATTCAGAAAGCTGGTCCACAATGGCTTTACCCTTAATTGACTTTTGTGATATGAATTCAAGGTCAAACTCGATCATAAGCATAAGCCACTAAGTGATGTGGTTGCTATGATATGGTTTGAAGTGCATGGTCTTGAGTAGGTTGACGCTAGTGACAATGTACATTTTATGATTGAGGAGTAGTGGCGTATTTTAGAGGTTGTGAAATATAGAGTGCAATATAATTTTTCGGATTCGGTATAACAGTTTGCATATTCATGGAGTGTATGACTTATGTAATAGTTGACTTGTTCATGGCCTTGCTTATCACAATGGGTGAGCATGGCTCCTAGGGTATGATATGTGGGAGATATATAAAGGTAAAATGGCTCCCCTTATTGGAACATAATGATTAAGTGGTCTGGCTAACCCTTAATGAATATGGGTCCATCACTAATATATAGGTTAATATTTAATAATATAAAATATTTATATTTCTACTATTAAATATGTTAACATAGGTATATACTTTAGGTTAAATATTTAATACAATGAAATGATTATATTTCTAATATTAAATATTATAAACCTAGGTGTATGTGTAAATCATTTTAGGTTGAAAAGGTTGGTCGGTAGACATACCCGATCACCTTATATAAAAAGGACTTTAGGTCCTCATTTGATATATTCGGGAAATATATAAAAGATGTGCAAATCAAGTGATTTGGTTTTACCCTTAGTAAATAGGGTTTCAAAAGAGGAGGTGATCTTTATTTAAATATTTATTGTAACATTATGTAATATGTAAGTTGATTAAATCTTTATTTATTAGAATCCTCAAATTCTAACATGGTAACAGAGTGGTACCCTTATTTTTTTTCCCAATTTATTTTGGCATTACATTTGTGCAATTAAACTCTCGGTAAATTTTTTAGGGTTTTTCAATTTTAAATCCCTAATTTTTTTGGGGGGAGATGTAATATGATATGATTCTTAATTTCATTTACATTTTGTAAATTATATGGAATTAATGTTTGTTTGGAGATTGATCTGTGCACAAGTGAAAGTGGCTTCAAATATTTACTTGCGTGAAAGTCACATATAGAAAAAGAAAGGATTTATTACTATCTGAAATAATTTTCATGTTTTCTATAATTTCAGATGTTTGCAGGTTAAATATTTTGGAAGGTAAATTCATACTTGTGTTCTTTGGTCCCCTCTAATAGGATTTGATTTGAAAAACGATAGTCTATAGTTAATCTATAACTATATCCTATATATTTTGAAAACTATATTATTATTTTTAGATAAAAATATTTATAATATAGAATAATGTTTATATAAAAATTATTATAAATATAATATTAAAATTTATATAGTTTTGAAAAAAAACTATATATTAAAAGCCTTAAACCATATTAAAATTACATGGGATTGAGGGAAGAGTCAACAGACCATATTCTAAGCCTAAGTTTAAATCATATTTAAACTTAACTTATAAATCTAGGTATATATAGTTTTAAAAAAAAGAAACAAACCTAAGTTTGAATCATATTTTATGTATATAGTTATTTTAAACCGCTTAAAATATAAATTTTACGAGATTTAGTTTATATATGTTTAAAAAAAAACTAAAGTGCTTACTTTTTTAGTAAGGGGGCCTGTGTTTATTTATTGGTCATGAAGGGATTACTTTTTAAATATTAATAATTATTAAATAAAACCTAACATGTGTCCCTAACCATTTATATTATCCATGTAAGGAGGCGGCCCTATTCATTTAGATCTTATAGTTTATAAAAACTATATAAATAAACCTATTTAAAGGTTTTCTTTTATATAAGAGTGGGAGTGGAGAATAAAATGAGATAATATCTCAGGTATAAATGTGGAACTCTCACGTATAAATGAAGAATTAAAAAAAAGGGATAGTTTATTGGTGGCCCACGTGAAGTGTGGTAAATATTTATTAAAATATTGGTAGTTATAGCCACATAAAAGTTTTAAAGTTTTTAGCTTGCAGGAATTATATAAAATATTTTACAATATTTCTATACTTTTAAATGTGTGTGAGGTAAAATTAAGAGTAAATGAAGGGAGGAGACAAGGTTCATAAAAATAAGGATTTCAATTTATTTCATTAGTCGGGTGAAATTACTTGTTCCCTCTGTAAAATATGTAGGTTAATCTATACTCTCATAAATCTACATGCACCTGGTAAAATTCTTTTAACTTGGTCTATGTTCTTTAAACCCCTTTAATAAGGGTTATGTGTTTTTAATATAAAAACAATATATTATAGTTTATAATTTTTATGAACTATATGTTATTTTTTATTTTTCATTCTATAAATTATATACATTTTTTTATATAAAAAAGTGTATATATTTTTACATTATAAATTAGAATAGGTTATTATAATGTGTTAAAATATAACCTCCCTAATATTATACAGAAGAAATTCTGGAGTTTTACATTCTGGAAATACACAACAAGTTTTGGCTTCATTAAATTTGATAGTCAAATGACCGTCATGGTAGACCAAACATAAGACAATATGACGGTCATTTAGATGTCAAATTTAATCTTCTAGGTTCTAGGAAACTTTAATTGTGTTAAAATTGACGGTCAATGACCGTCACGATAGACCAAAAACTAAGCCATTATGACGGTCATTTAGACGCCAAATTTAAGATGGTTAGAATTTTGTCTACATTATTTTTTTTAGAAATTCAAAGTTATGCATTCTTAGGGGTCTCTTCTTCACTTCTATATGGTCGGAAATATTTTTTATATAAATCTGGGGTATAATGCAGAGCACTTTATAATGCAGGTTATTATTTTGATCATGGGAGGTTAATTAGTATGCATTATAATGACAAAATTAGTTATGATGAAATAGTTTCTTTAGATCTGTAAAATTTAGATTTGATTCTATTAAAAGTGTTGTTTTTATCAATAAATATGTATCTAATTCTATGGTACATTGTATATTATAATGAGATGTGTTTTATAGGTTTAGGAAAATAATGACGTCCAACTATTTCTGTTTTGACAAAACCCAAATCTTGAATGAAACCAACTATAATATTTGGGTCAAAATAAAATTTATGGTGAGGAACCTTTGGATGATTGTTTTTGGATCCGAGGTTACTCCCACCGGTCGTCAAACAACTGTAGATAACAATGCATTCTTGTAACGAATGTAAGATTATCTTTCTATGCAATGTGAATGATGAGTACCTTCTACACATTGGTAATATCAAACATCTGAAAGAGGTATGTACACAACTAGAATCAATGCATAAAGGATACTTGGTATATCAAGGATAGTAATGAGAGTATAATAGCTGAAAAATTCAAATAAATGATCTATATATTTTTGATGATTTTTCTTCTGCATCTTGTTTTATATCTCATAGTTTGAATAATTCAAACTATGATATGAAAGGTTAGGACATGTTAATTATCGAAGCTTATATGAAATGTATAGATATAGTCTAGTGAAAGGTTTATATGTGTTGTCTTCTTCTCTTGAAGTTACTTCATCAAATGCTTCTAAATGATGGTTTTGATTCTGATTTAGTAAATGGTCATGATGATGTTTTAATGTTATAGATGTTTCTGAAACTCTTATCTTCCTAGATAAGAAATTAAATTGGGCTCAATCTATGTTAGAAAACTCAAATCCTATTAACCTTAAAAAATGACCAAAAGCCATCATATGTACCATGCATTAATTACCTTGTATGAACCCGAGCCGTGAAGTATTATAGGGTCTAGGTGGATATACAAAGTAAAATATAATGGTGATGGTAGTATTAACAAACATAAAGCTAGACTTATTGGTAGAGGTTTCACTCAAAAAATTGTTATTGATTATGTTGAGACATTTCTTATAGCTAAAATGAGTACTGTTAGGGCCTTATTTATAATTTCCACTCAATTTGGATGGGAAATTGATGTGAATCCAGCTACAAGAGGTTGAAATACCTCTAAAAACACACATAAACAACTTTGCAAATAAAACCAGGAGTTTCAAAATAGCTTACTTCTCATTCTGGAATTCACACTAATCTATTACATCATTACAATCCTCCTTTTATTTCAAGACTATTCTAAAACCTTAAAATGCCAACAAACCCTAAAATGCCAAAAAACCCTAAAATGCAAAACAACTTGGATTGACCCCAAAATTTGCGTACCAAATATGCATTCATAAATTAGGGTTCACACAAAATTTGGACTTATTCTGACATTCACAACAAAAGTTATTAAAGTTCTAAGACCTAGTCAAAAGCGGAAAAAATATTCGGAGCCAATTTTAGGCCACTAGAAGAAGGAATCTGAGCCCGAAAACGTGCCAAAATGGGCACAATATTGCAAGAAAAGTTGATTTCAGCGTAGTACTAATGTATATCTACCACCCTGTAAAATTTCAGGACGATCCAATGGTTGGATCAAAAGTTATGGTCTCTGCAAGTTATGCTCCTGCATCATTCTCCCCTGGTTGAAAAGAATTCAGCTTCTGTGAATTCTATTGACGGAAATCATCTAATTTTGCACTGTCAATTTTCCTCAACTCCCACTTAGGAATCCAAGTATTTTCTTTCGTGTTGCAAACCTTCCCACTGTACCAAATATCTGTTGTAGCTCCCATGTCTAGTAGTGATTGTCTTTTGGTCCAAGACACGCATTACCCTCTCCTTTTTCTTCTTTGACATCTGTTGCTTCTAGTTTATTTCTTCCTCCTCTGCAACATTTTCATCATGAACTGGAAACCTATATAAGTTAGAAACATTTAAAATTGGTGAGATAACAAAGTTTTCAGGTAGCTCTACCTTGTAGGCATTATCACTCATTTTCTTCAGAATCCTACATGGCCCAATCTTCTTATACTTGAGTTTATTATGTCCCCTTTGGAAACCTCTCTTTTCTAAGATGAACTATCACCATATCTCCTTCTTCAAATACACTTACTCTCCTACTAGCATCTGCAGCTGTTTTATATTGTGCATTACTCACTTTCAACTTTTCCCTCACTTCATCTTGTAGCTATAGAATGTGTTATGTAAATGCTTCTGCATCATCACTAGCTTCATCTTCACCTGGTAAAATAATTAGATCTAGGACCCCCTTGGGATTCCTACCATATACAATCTAGAACAGAGACCTCCCTGTTGACCTGTTTACCGAGCTATTATATGCAAACTCAGCATGATATAAAGCTAAGTCCCATTGTTTTAGATTTTCTCCAACTATACAACGTAGGAGATTTCCCAAGCTTCTGTTCACTAATTCCATCTGCCCATCAGTATGGGGGTGATATGCACTACTAAACTATAGTTGTGTCCTAAATTTCTTCCACAGAGTCCTCCAAAAGTCACTCAAAAACTTCGTGTCCCGATTTGAAGTGATTGTTCTTGGAATTCCATGCAATCTAACCACTTCTGAAAAAGAAAATCTGTAATTCTGGAAGCATCATTAGTTTTTTACAAGAAATGAAATGTGCCATCTTAGAGAATCTATCAACCACAACAAAGATAGAATCATTCCCTTGCTGTGTGTTAGGAAGCCCTAACACAAAATCCATACTCAGATCAACCCATGGCCTTGTAGGGATAGACAATGGCATATACAACTCAGTATTCTGTGCATGACCCTTAGCCATTTGACACACTCTACATCTTGCTACAACCCTACTTATGTCCCTCTTTACCTTTGGCCAATAATACTTTTCTACAACAAGAGAAATTGTCTTACTTATACCAAAGTGTCCAGCCAACCCCCCACTATACAATTCTCTTATAATATTTTCTCTCATTTAACCAGTAGGGATGCACAATTGTTTCCCCTCAAACAAATAACCATCCTATATCAAATACTCAAAAGAATCACTACCTACTATAGGCTCCTTAAGTTTTCTGACAACATCACCAAAATATGGATCACCTTCATATAATTCCTTAACTACCTCAAACCCTAGTACTTTATTTTCCATTGTTGTCAAAAGGACTACATGCCTACTCAAGGCATCAACAACTTGATTCTAATTACCAAAATTATGCTTTAAAACAAAAGTATATTCTTGCAAAAATGAAACCCATTTTGCATGCCTACTATTTAGTTTTTTCTGTGTGTTTACATACCTCAAGGATTCATGGTCAGTGAAGAGTAAAAATTCCTTTGCTACCAAGTAATGTCTCCAGTTCCTGAATGCCTGAACAATAGCGTAAAATTCCACATCATAAGTAGAATATTTCCTATTGACTTCATTTAGATTTTCACTAAATAATACCATAGGTCGTCCTTCTTGACTCAACACAGCTCTAATCCCAACATGTGAGGCATCAAAATCAACCTCGAAGACCTTGCTAAAATACGGAAATACCAAAACAGGTGCTTTTGACACTTTCTTCTTCAACAATTCAAAACTATATGTTGCTACCTTGGTCCATACAAACTCCCTCCCTTTTGTACACTCTGTTATGGGTGCAACAATGCTACTGAAATTCTTGATGAACTTCCTATAAAAATTTTCCAATCCATGAAAACTACGAACCTCTGTCACATTCCTTGGAATAGGCCATTCCAGAATTGCCTTTACTTTTTCTTCATCCATCCTCACTCATCCTCTGATATGAATAATCCCAAAAAAATAAGACTCTTCTGAAGGAATCTACACTTCTTTAAGTTTGCATATAGACTCTCTTTACATAACAAGTATAACACCAATTTCAGATGTAACAAGTGTTCTTCCACCGTCTTACTGAATATCAAAATATCATTGAAATAGACAACAACAAACTTACCATTGTATTCTCGGAGTACTTTGTTCATTAACCTCATGAATGTACTGAGTGCATTAGATAGCCCAAATGGCATCACCATCCACTTGTATAATCCTTCTTTTGTTTTGAAAGTAGTTTTCCATTTGTCCCCTTCACAGATTCAGATCTAGTAGTAACCACTCCGTAGGTCAATCTTGCTAAAATATCAGGCTCCCGCTAGCACATCCATCATATCATCCAATCATGGAATTGGGAACCAATACTTAATTGTGATCTTGTTTATGGCTCTACTGTCTACACACATTCTCCAGTATTCATATTTTTTGGGAGTCAATAACGCTGGAGTGGCACATGGAATCATGCTTTCTCTCACTAACCCTTTTTGTATTAGATCTGTCACTTGTCTGTTCAACTCTTCACTTTGTGTCGGACTCATCCGATAGGCTTCCTGGTTTGGAAGGGCTGATCTTGGGATCAAATCAATATGGTGTTGAATATCTCACTTTGGCGGTAACCCATGTGGTAGCTCATTTGGTATGACATCTTTGTATTCTTTTAGTATCTTTTCTGCCGCAACAGGTATATTAAAGTCTTCTTTCTCCAGCTTCTTTTACATTAGTGCAAAACAACATCTAGCTTCTTCCATTTCTATAGCAAACTCTTTTGTAGCCAATAAGCCCTCACTCTTCTCTTCTTCCTTAAAGGGTAACAAGACCACCTTTACACCATCCTTCCAAAAGGTATATGTATTTTTCCCTCCATCATGTGTAACATTTCTATCGTATTGCCAAGGCCTACCCAATAATATATGACATGCATCCATTGGGATAATATCACACCACACCTCATCCTTGTAGGTATTCCCAATTGAAAACTTTATTAGGAATCTTTTATCTATGGTTACTTCATTTCATTTCTTGAACCATGATATACGATAGGGATATGGGTGCTTCTCACATTTTAGATTCAGTTTATCAACCATTACAGTTGAAACCATATTTTCACAACTACCACCATCAATAATAATTTTACATACCTTTCCTCTAGAGATGCATCTTGTTCGAAATATATTTGTTCGAAGCCTTGAATCAGCTACAGCAACATCATGTTCTTTCTCCTTCCTTGGGACAATCATCATCCTTCTTATCATGAGGGTTTCACCCAAGTCTGCAGCAACCTCCATTTCTTCTTCCTCTTCAGCCTCAACCAAATTTACTTGTGGTTTTTCTCCTTGCCATCTATCTTGTGTAGGATAGTGCGGACACTCAAAATATCTGTGCCCCTCTTCACAACATTTGTAACATGTATATTACCTTTGGAGGCTATTCCAGCCCAGTCCTCCATTATAACCTCTTCCCCTCTAAAACCCCCTACCTCTTTGGTAGTTACCATGGCTTTGACTAGAATATTCATGCCCTTATGTATTAGAGGATTCACCTTTTGTAGATTCAAAACTACCCCTGCCCCTCATTGGAGATGATGATGGACCTCTCTTCATACCTCTTATAAAATTATTCCTCTTGTTCTTTTCCTCTGCCTTTAATGCAAGTTGATAAGCATTATCTAGGCTATAGATCTGGGGCATACTCATCTTATCTTGTATGGTGTAACTCAACCCATTTATGTACCATGTAGCCTTTTGTTCTTCAGACTCTCCCTGTTCCACCCTGATTGATAACTTGTAAAATTCATTAGTATACTCCTAAATGCTGAGATCCTTTTGTCTTAGGTTTTAGAACATTCGAAAGAGTGTTTGAGCATAATCTATAGGAAGAAACTTTTTTTTCAGCTTCTTTACCATTTTATTCCAGTTTCAGATCTTTCCCTTTCCATTGCTTTATCTTTCATTTTGTAGGTGATCCCACCACATCAATGTATGTCCGGCCAACTTAGTGCATGTAAACTTAACCTTCTTCTCCTCTAAAAGAGTTTTCCACTGAAAGAACTTTTCCATGTGATTTAACCAGTCAATCAACTCCTCTGGTCGTAACCCTCCACCATAATCAGGAACATTAATCTTGATGCCGTCATTATTTACCTCTAAAGTCTTGATCAATCTCTCCTCAAATGGTCTCTCATTCAAGGTTTCTTCATCTCTCTCATTTTATTCTTCATCTCCTCCTTCATTCATTAATGGAGGCTCTTCTTCAATATCACTATCTGGGTTTGCATCCCCATTTGCATGTCTCCTTCGAAGGTGGGTAACTTCTCCCACGAGCTCAACAAATTGTCTCTGTAGCTCTTGCATATGCCTATTCATCTGGGCATAACCTCCCCTCCCGCGTCTAGCAATGGTTATATAAAATAGAGGTAAAAACTACACATAAAAATGTAATATGTTACCTTAACTATTTCTGCAAGATCAAAATCCTGCTCTGATACCAATTGATGTGAATCCAACTGCAAGAGGTTGAAATACCTCCAAAAACACACATAAACAGCTTTGCAAATAAAACCAGGAGTTTCAAAATAGCTTACTTCTCATTATGGAATTCAAACTGATCTATTACATCATTACAATCCTCCTTTTATTTCAAGACTACTCTAAAACCCTAAAATGCCAAAAACCCTAAAATGCAAAATAGATTGGATTGAACCCAAAATTTTTGTACCAAATATGCATTCATAAATTATGGCTCACATGAAATTTGGACTTATTCTAACATGCACAACAAAAGTTATTCAAGTTATAAGACCTAGTCAAAAGCGGAAAAAACATTCAGAGCCAATTTTAGGCCACTAGATGAAGGAATCCGAGCCCAAAAACGTGCCAAAATGGGCACAATCTTGCAAGCAAGTTGAACCCAACATAGTACTAATGTATAACTATACCTTGTAAAATTTCAGGATGATCCAATGGTTGGATCAAAAGTTATGGTCTCTGCAAGTTATTCTCCCACATCAGAAATCCACCAATTGGATAAGAAAAATAATTTTTTAAATTGTGATTTAAAAGAAGAAATTTACATGTTTCAACCTAAAGGATTTGAAGAAACTGGTAAAAAACTATTTTTATAAGTTGAGAAATCCTTGTATGGTTTAAAACAAGCTCTTAGAGCTTGGTATGCAAAAATTGTTTCCTTCTTTAAACTGTTAGGTTTTGTTAATTGTTCTTCTAACAATGATATCTTCATTGAGCAATAAGGCTCTCATATTATCATTATATGTATATATGTTGATAATTTTCTTATGTCTGGTGACAATTATGATTTAATTCATTGTATTAAAGAGAAATTGAAGCAGTACTTTGAAATGAAAGAGTTATGTCTCTCACATCATGTTATTTGTATGATTATATTTTATTCTATTGTTATTTTTCAAAACACAATATGAAACCATCATATTGAAAAAGTTTCTTATTATTGATTGTAAACCATTTTCTACTTCAATGGAAGTTGGAATAAATATTGATCATAAATCTGCATATGAAAAAGGTTGATCCTATTTTATATACGTTGTTAGTTGATAGTTTGATTTATCTAACCATAACTAGATTAGATATTTCCTATAAAAAAGGAATTACTTCAAGGTTATGCAGGAACCTTTTTTAAAGATCATTGGAATCTTGTAATTTTTTTTTAGATATTCGAAAGGAAAAATCAATTATGGGTTGCATTATAATAAGAATGAAAATGCTATCTTATATGGATTTTATGATTCTAACCATACTGATGTTGTGTTATAAAATATACTGGATATGTGTTCAAGTTTTTTGGTGTAAGAACCACTACTTAGAACAATAAATACAATCAACAGTCTCCATTTTTTTTACTGAGGCAAAGAAGTATAATGGAAGAAGTAAAGAAGCCATGTGGCTGTAACGGATGTTGGTAGAGATACACATGGAAGCTAAAGAAAGTATTTATCTTCTATATGGTGGTCAGAGTTGTATTACTCTTGATTAAAAATCCAGTTCAACATCAGAGGAAAAATAACATTGAGATACATATACGCTTCACGCGTGAGAATGTGTAAAGTGATGAGATAAATCTCAAGTTCATGTTGACTGAAGAGCATGTTGCTGACATCTTCACAAAGTCCCTGAGTGCTGAAAAGTTTTGTTACTTTTGTGAAAAGCTTGGATTGTCAGAGTTTCCATTGAGGGGGAGTGTGAATGAAAATGTCACCTCCTAATGGAACTTGGTTTTTGTAAAAAGACCTTTGGGCATTTATACCTCCTCGACTTTTTTTTAGAAAGAAGTGTAGAAAGATCTTAAAGGCATTCTTCAGTAAAATATTTAGAGCTATTGAGTTTACTAGTAAACATCCAGTACAAGCATATTGTTAAGGAGGTCCTTGGTTGTAAAAGACTCATATATGCTTGAGTTCAATAACCTTTTATGAGAACTTGTGAGAACATGTAAAAATCACAAATCATACTTAGCCACTGATCATGGGATGATCTTTGGGATTCCAAATTCTTTTGTATGAAAATGTAAATTGAGTATGATAAAGGTGTTATAATTCCTTCAACCGATATGTTAGCCTAAAACCTTTATGGTTTAAATATTGTAAATCCTGTAGTTTACCACGGGCAGGTAATCTATTAGCATATGTTATGTTATCCCACTTAACATTAAGGGGGAGTGTTAGAACATAATGAGTAAGTGGTCTGACTAACCCTTAATGTATATGGGTCCATAACTAATATAAAGGTTAATATTTAATAATATGAAATATTTATATTTATATTATTAAATATGCTAACCTAAGTATATACTTTAGGTTAAATATTTAATATCATGAAATTATATTTCTAATATTAAATATTATAAACCTAGGTGTATGTATAAACCATTTTAGGTTGAAAAGGTGGGTCGGGAGACATACTCAATCACCTTATATAAAAATGACTTTAGGTCCTCATTTGATATATTTGGGAAATATATCAAAGGTGTGCAAATCAAGTGATTTGGTTTTACCCTTGGTAAATAGGATTTCAAAGGAGGAGGTGATCTTATTGGATGTAAAATAAGTTCTCTGAAGTAAAATGTTATTTTCAAAGTGGGTTTTACCCTATTGGGGTTTTCCACTATAATACTGTGTCACCTGTGTTATTTATTTCCTATAAGTATTTCTTTATTTACTTATGTTATGATGTAATATTTATTTAAATATTTATTATAACATTATGTAATATGTAAGTTGATTAAATCTGTATTTATTAGAATCCTCAAATTCTAACACCCCTTTGTGAGGAGGTATGAGTACGAGTGGCGATAGGAGGTAATGTTTTAGCTCATCGAAAGCCTTTTGAAAATTAAGATCCCATATTAAATTGACATCCTTGCAGAGAAGGTGATGAAATAGTTGACAACGGTACGATAATTGAGATATGAAATGTCAGATAGATTGAAATTTACCTTAAAGGATACAAAGTTATTTGAGATTTGATGGAGGAGGAATTTTGATAATTTCTTTGATTTTAGTTGGATCTACTTCAATACCTTGAATAAATATGATGAACCCTAAAAGCTTGATGGTGAGAACACCAAAAACACACTTAGCAGGGTCAAAATGAAGTAAATATTGGATAAGTCAAGTGAAAATCAAATCAAGGACAATGAGAAGATCTCTGTGTTGCTTAGATTTCCCTAAGAGGTCATCCATGTAGTCTTATATAGTTTTATGGATGAGTTTGTGAAAGATGTATGTCATGGCGTGTTGATAAGTGGTTCCTACGTTTTTAATTCTGAAGGGCATGACGCGGTAGTAGAAGGTTCCCCAAGGGGTGATGAAGGATGTTTTGTGTTGATCGTCTATGGAAATGATGATTTTATTGTAACCAGAAAAACCATCCATAAGGGAGATAATTTTGTGGCTAGTTTTTAGATAAATGAGATGATCAATGTTTGGAAGAGGGAAATCATATTTAGGGCAGATGAAATTGAGATCCTAGAAATTAGTGCAAATGCTTAACTTTCCCAAGGCTTTTGTTATGGGCATGATGTTGGAAACCCATTGTGGATAGTCAATGGGTATGATGAAATTAGCAAAGAGTAAGCATTGCAAATTTTCTTTGATGAGGAGAGCTATGTGAGGGTGCATTCTATTATGTCAAAAAAATAGTACCCTATGATTTGCACATTACAAAACCCTACTTTTGACTAACATGGGATTTCTCAAGGTGTGGGACCCTATAATTGAGACGCACTTCTAGAGAAGGTTGGGTCTTATACTTATTCCTAATCCTAAAACTACTCCTAGAAAGGGAAATATAACTATTCTAACACTAACCTAGTATTCCAAGGGACCATGGAAGAGAGAGGTGCATAAAATTAAATTCCTAAACTAAGGGGGGTGATAACAACAAGAACAAGGGAGTGAAGATATTCTAAGTGAGTTAAAATGGGGAGTGAACAGAGTAGGAGAGGGCACAAAAAAGTGCCATAGTCCAAAACAACATTTACATCTCCATCTTCATGGGGCACAATGAATCTAAATCTTGCAAAAGGAACACAACATGCACAAGATACTTGCAAGTGTAATAGGAGGAAAGAAATGTTATATAATTCGAGCTAGGGAAAAAAATCCACAAAACACCAATTTTATTGCTTAAAATGATGCACAATCCATTACAATATAGGCACAAGGAAAAAAATCCTTTACAAAATGCATAAATTCAAGGCCTGTAACTCATAAGAGTGGTGGGTAATTTTTTATAGAGTTCCTCTACATTCCTGAATGTATCTACTCAAAATGAGGAAATTTTTACAATATATAGAAGAAGGTCCTCGCAAATGCCTCACCAACCAACATATTTCATTAAAGAGGTATGTGAGGTCATACAAATTTGGTAGTTTTCTTGTATGGGCAGTCATGGGTGTCATACCTCATTAAACTGGTAGTTGAAAAACTTGCATGACTTCCATTAATGCCTCATTCAAAATTGCATTCACTCGGTTGCATGAAACTTTACTCTCCTATATGGTAACACCTCTTCCCATTGTGGCTGGTTGCATAAATGTAACCAACCGGTAAAATGCTTTCCCCACTTCCAGTTAGTAGCTTAAAATCTGTTGTCAGCCAGTAGCATTTGTACCATACTGTCAACCAACTTCTCTTTGTTGTCATCTTTGTGCTACTGGGCAATAACACTAAAGATGTTACTGGCTGGTAGAATTTAAAATTCCACCAAAAAATTTTTACCATCCACTGACGCCACCACTATTTCCATCCCACTACCGACTGGTAGCATATAAAACACTATCGACCGATAGCATATAAAAATCTACCAACCAATAACATCTTTAATTCTATCGACGACTTATACTATCTCTTTTTCCTAACCAATCAGCTTAGACATTCATTGCGGTTCGTGAGCTTGCCATGAAAGGATAGCAACTCGTGAGCTACCATATAAATCACAAAGTGTTGTATCCATCAACCATCAATGCTCAGACCTATTAAGTTGTTCATTTTACAATGGTGAAAAAAATGGATAACAATTGGTGACCCACGGGATGATCTTCCTACTAGATCTAAAAGACCAGTGACCCTAGAGGATCCATTGTGTATGGATTCATTCTCATTGCTGACACTTGATAATTCACCCCTTAAACCTCTGAACACTGTGGGGCCTGTCATTGCTAAAAACTTTGGGTTGGAGATTGATTGTTCCATTACAAGACTCTGCCTGAAACTGGAAAGTGAAAGAGTAAGAAATCACATCTATATACAAACAAAAAGGTCATACACATCCCAAATGGAACATGCAGAGAGTACACTAACACTTATTACAAAAACAACCCTATGCTACAATAGAGAAATGTACTACCAACACTTGGAGGAATTATAAATTCTAAACTAATATATATGAGGAAGATACTTCACTTTAGTAAGAATGTTTGAGATAGATTCCATTGACTAGAATCTTCAATTCTTCTCCATCTAACTTTGATAATGGGAAAGCATTGTTTGTTTTACAAGCTAAAATAAAGTAAAGGCCACTCCATATTACATCAAACTTGGAGTGTCTTTCTGGTTTGGCTTTGTCTGCATCCCATTTTAGGACCAAGTATCCCTCTTGGAAGTTTCTATTTTTGGTCTTTATGTCAAATCTCCTCTTGATTTGAGCTTGGAATTTATCCATTATTTTCATAGCCTAGTTTCTCAGCTCCTCTAGCTCTATAATCTCTAAATACTTGAATTCCATGGCATTAAACTCAAACAACTCCAACTACTTGATAAGCTCCAAAGTTGGTAATTCTAGGGATATTGGAAGCCTTACTTCCTTCCCATAGAACAATCTGAAAGGAGAATAACCAGTTGAATTCTTAGGAGTGATTATATCAGCCCACAAGTACGAGTTCAGTTTGGTATGCCAAGTCCTCTTGTTCTAATCCAAAGTTCTCCTTATAATCTTTAGGAAGTTCTTGTTGGTGGACTCAGTTTGGACATTAGCCCGAGGGTAATAATTAAAAGATGTGCTTAAATATATGTTATTCATAACAACCCAATAAGATATCCTTGTTCCAAGGAAAGCCATGGCATTATTTGATATTATATTGGAAGGGACACCAAACCTCGTCACAATACCTTCGTAGAAATCTAGAATACTATTTTCATTTAATTCCTTGAGTGCAATTGTCTCTGTCCACTTGGTGAAGTAATCCATGGCTATAAGGATCCATTTGTGACCTAGGTTAGAATTTGGGTTGATCGCCCCAATAAAGTCTAAACCCCATTACACGAATAGTTCATTTACAGAGATGAGGTGTAATGAGAGGGTTGCTAGTCTCTCTTTACCCATAAAGAAGGAACACTTCTTGCATTTCTTGATCCATGAGTGGTAATCATTAAAAAGACTAGGACAATAATAGCCATCTTTCATGAATCTAAGAGATTTTTCTTTTGGGGAAAAGTAGCTACCTATTCCTCCATCATGAAACTAATGCAACACACTCTCTATCTGATATGTTCTAATACATATTAGGAGGACAACATTCACATCCCTTTTGAACAAAATATAATTTACAAGAACATATGGTATAGTTTACATCCTAAAATACCATCTCCTGGCCTTACTCAAACCTTGAGGGATTTGACCTATTTGAAGGAAGTGGACTATATCTTGAGTCCAACAAGGATTGGGTGAGACATTGGCTGATTGCTCTTGACGATCTTGAACTACATGGGTGGCCTCTTAATCTGTATGCTGACTTGAAAATAAATTTTCACACAACCCTTTTCCTCTTACTAGTTTAGTCACATTGATATCAATGTCATACTCCATGACCTTGGTTATTCAATTAGCCCTTTTCTCATTAAGATCCTTGTTTAAAAGAAAACAGTTCACACCCACATGTGAAACTAATAAATGACTTCTATTATTTGACACTAGATGTATGAATTTATTTAAACTTATTATCACAACAAGGACACATTTTTCAATGAATGAATACATCACCTCACAATCTTGAATTCCATGGATGAAGAATACAATAGGTTGCTCCATTCCTTTTTGATTTAGTTGTAATAGAATTGTAGATATTGCCTATATGCCACCAAAAGCATAGAGAGTGAAGTCCTTTGAAAAATTTAGATTTATGAGGGTCAGATCTTATGCAATGAATTGTTTTATAGCTTCAAAGCTTTATTTTTCTTCAACAGTCCATTTGAAACCCATGTTATTCTTTAACATCAATGTTGGTGGCTTGACAAGATTAGAAAAATTAGTTACAAACTTTCTAACAAAATTGATCCTTCCCAAGAAGCTTTGGAGATCCTTCTTATGACAAGGTAATGGCGGTGAAAATATTGATTTGAATCTTTATGGATAAATTTTTAGCCCCTCCTTAGACACCATGTGGCCCAAGATCTTTCCTTCATAAGCTACAAATATAAACTTCTTCAGATTTAGATACACTCTAAATCTCCTGTATATTTGGAAGACTTGCATGAGGTGAAAGAGGTCACTCGTTACATTCTTGGAAAATATAGTAATGTCATATAAGTACACAATAACTATCTTGTTTATCAACCCCTTGAATGCCATGTCCATAGCCCTCTGGAATGTTTCCCTAGAATTTAACAACTCAAATGGTATTTTCCTATTAGCGCATGTGCCCCATTTGGTGGTGAAGGCTATTTTGAACTGATCCTCTTATTTCACCATAATTTTATTATATCTGGAGTATCCTTCTAAGAGAAATAACCTTTCTGAACTAGCTACTACTTGTAAGATCCACTCGATGGATGGAATTGGATAATGATCCTTGAGAGAAGCTCTGTTCAAGTCCTAAAAATCTACACACAATATGATTTATTTGTTCCTTTTCCTGACCGGTACTAGATTAACAACCCATGAAGAGTGTTTGATAAAAAGTATGATGATTTCCTCAATGAGCTTGTTCAGTTCCTTCTTTATGAGAGGATTAATATGGGGGTTCACCGGCCTTTGTTTTTGTCTGATAGGCCTAACTTCCAAATATAGTTCAATAGTGTGTTGTTCCAACCTTAGATTAAAACCCCTTAATTCCTCGTAGCTCAAAGAAAAGGCATCTGAGAATTCTTGGAAAATTTGTATGAAATAATTTTTTTCTTGATCAATACTCATCTTTCCAATTTAGAGAACTTTACCCTCTCCAACCAAAATGAAATATGAATCTTCACCCTTTACTTAAATATTTGCATTTTCCTTTCAAAATTGATCATTTGGGTTGAATATTGACTCAAGGGTCACTATACCTTTTGGAAACTTATTTTTTCTCAGCTGGATTACTTGATCACTGTACTTCTGCTCCAATTTGACTTGATTCCTAGAAGAGAACTCAGCCTCTTCTCAAAGGAAGTTGAAAATACTGGTCATTCTCAAAGACTTTCCAACTTGTGACATTATCAGGTATGACATGTATCACAACAATTATGATATGAGGCTGAATTTTACTTTTACCAATATCCTCAACCATATGGAACCTTGCTCCAACTGTAACAATTCTATCAACAACATCATTCTATTTTCTAGGAATGGCTTGGATATTGAAGGCATCAAAATCCTCTAAGAGGTCCCATACCATGTGTTTATATTATTTGATAAGATCATTCTTTGATGCATGGGATCTTATGACTTGGTTCACTATTAATTCACTGTCCCCAAAAACCTGTAGATTTTTTATATTCCTTTTCCTTTCCCATTGTAGTCCATGGATGAGTGATTCATACTCTACTACATTATTTAAAAAACTAAGATGAAACCTGAAAGTAGAGTAGTATTTGTTACCTTTGGGAGACACCAACATTTCTCCTCCTCCTACATCTCGTCTACTACTTGAACTATCAAAGAACAATTGCCAAAATTCATTGTCATCTCCATCATTCAGATTGGTAACACTAGGAAGAGGTGTATTTTCTTCATGTAGAAAATAAATGCCTAATTCAACTTCTTCCATTTATTTTTATGGATCATAACCATTCCTCTTGTGAGCACACTCATCAAGTGTCAAGGATGGTATGCCCCCAATTTTAGTATATTTTTCCTGAGTACTTGGATAATCTTCTTGATCAAAGGATAAATAGTTGGAATTGATTGGAATTGGAATGTAAGGATCAATATGGAAAGCAACAATAGAAACTGATATTATTATAGCCTTGGCTGCATATCTAGTATTAAAAATCATGTGGGACTAATCAGCTGATATATACCCACCAATCTTAGTAGTGAAGTCCCTTGACAAGCACAAGGCAAAAAGTGGTGGTAAATCAATCATTGATATGTATTTCTGAAATTTGAAATTGGGGAATACATACAATGTGAGGTTTAAAACCTTCATGATTCCCAAATTTCCTACTACTATCCTATCAAATTGTACCACTCCTTTTGAGACAAGTTCATACTTAAGGCCTAGCTAACCTGCAATTTGTTTAAGCATCACTAAACTACTTTCCCCTGAGTCGATTATGTAATTATGCATTAAGTTATTCCCAATAATTAAAGACACATAAAATGATGGAGGTTTCATATTTTTACTTGGATGACCCTCCTTTGGATACACTGTGTTAGTGAGGACCTTCTCTTGATCCTTGGGTGACTCATTTGAAATGGGAAAGTTAGCTATAACTACTTGCAAGAGATGCCTTTGTCCTAGAATTTTCAAAGATTCCCACATAGAGATGCTCACATTTGTTTTCTTCATGTAGTCAATGATGTTGAAAGGAGACGGGTTGTCTTTTTTTTGCCCTTTACTTGGCACCACCTTCTCTTGCACATGAGCTGATAAAACTGGTGCTCTAGGATGATTTTTTGAACTAGGGACTTGATTTGAATTACCAACTCCCTGGAATGTGATATAAGGTTGAGAAACACTTGCATTTGATGATTTTTCTCCATCTATATTTATTTTCTTGGACCTTGTGTTGGTTATTACCCCATGAGAAAGAGACTAGTTTATACCATAGAAATCCTCTATTTTCCAGTTCACAAGTGTAGTTTCACTTGGAGGTGCTTCTTGAGGACTTGTATGCTATTGATTTTCTTCTTCATTCATCTCTTGAGACATACCGACATTTTGTACCATCAAGGCCTGGTTTAACATATCATTAAAATATGCTGCCTGCTTATGGGGTTGAACACAAGGAATCCACCATTCATATTCTTATGCTAGATTATTCTAGACTTGAACTAAGGCTATGGATGTTGATGGTGTATTAGGATTGTATGGTTGAAATAGTCCAACACCTGGGGGACTGTCCTTGATTTTTATTAATATCTTGAGAAAGAGGGATATTATACTTCAATATGGAGGCCTATTTGGTTGAGATTGAGGCTGATAAGGTCTAAAATTCTGAGCTTGTTTCCTCTTGAGGGTCACCAATTCATTCCCTAGGTTATGCAATTGTTGTATGATCTTCTGGAGTTTAGTTGAGGTGCTAGAAGAAGTAGAAGATTCATTAGAACTCTAATTTCTAGGGGTAAGGATATGGGCTAACTCAAGTGTTTTGATACAACTAGGATTCCCCATTTATGGATAAATAGGCATGGTGGCCTACGTGTAAGCTTATCAGCTTGAATTAGGAAATTCTTAGCTCTAATGGCTATGTCATAAGCTCTTGGTAAGGTTATCCATCCCATAGATTGTATCATGATAAATATATAAGAATTATGAGCTCTAAGGAAATAGAGAAATGCAACTACAGTAGCTGGTCTCACAACAATTTGAATCCTATCCCACGTCCTTTGAAATAAAAAATTGAAGTAAACCATCTGCTCATTTGGTGCCCTCTTTATAGTAGTTAGTTGTTATAGTAAAGAGAGATTATCTGACTTCTCTCCAAATTGACTATAGAGGGTTGTGCCCAATGCATTCCAATTAGCAATTGACCCTACTGTTAGACTCCTAAACCATTGCAAAGCTCTTCCTTTGAATGAGGAAGCTAACAACCTAATAGCCACATCTTGTTCAACGATCTGATGGATATCATAGACGTTTGAAATATCTTGAATGTGGTCAGCTAGAGTAGTCTGATTCTCCTTAGTGAAGAAAGGGATGCTCTTAGAGTAGATACTGGAATGGGATTGTTGGCATTAAGAGCAAGAGGAATGTTGCCAGTAAAATTGAAAATATCGAATTCTGTTGTGCTGCGATTGTAATAGGTATGAGAACTCTAGTTGACTACAAGAAAGGCCTACTAGGAGGTGGAGTGGAAAGATTCATGTTTGCTGGTGAAGGTGACCTTTATACTGATCTTCCTCTTCTTCCCCTTCTAGGTAACAACTACAGGTATTCAAAATCTCCCTCCTCTGCTATTCTAAACCTTGTCTGAATTCCTCATGAACTTGAGCCACCGATATTGCTAAAACGAGTTGATTTTTTGATTGAATTCATCAAGTGTATTTCTGTAGAGTCTATAAAGGATGGAAATTTACCAAGACACACACCTAATCTTAATAAAAATGGAAGTATTGACTTCTAGTCCCACCAGGTGTGCCAAAACTATTATGTCAAAAAATTAGCAACCTAGGATTTGCACATTACAAAACCTAATTTTGACTAACATGGGATTGTCTCAAGGTGTAGGACCCTGTAATTAAGATAAACCTCCAGTGAAGCTTGGTTCCTCTACCTATTCCTAATGCTAAAACTACTCCTATAAAGGAAAAAGAAACTATTCTAATACTAACCTTGTATTCAAAGGGAACAAGGAAGAGAGAGGTGCATAAAATCAAATTCATAAACTAAGGGGGGTGATAGCACCAAGAACAAGGGAGTGAAGATATTTTAAGTGAGTGAAAATGGGGAGTAAACAAAGTAGGAGAGGGTAGAACAAAGTGCCATAGTACAAAACAACATTTACATCTCCATCTTCATGGGGCACAATGAATTTTAATCCTACAAAAGGAACGCAACATGCACAAGATACTTGCAAGTGTGATAGAAGGAAAGAAATGCTATACAACTCGAGCTAGGGAAAAAAATCCACAAAACACCAATTTTATTTCTTAAAATGATGTACAATCCATTACAATATAGGCACAAGGAAAAAACTCCTTTATAAAATTCATAAATTCAAGGCTTGTAGCTCACAAGAGTGATGGAACAATTTTGACAGAGTTCCTCTAAATTCCAGAATGTCTCTCCTCAAAATTAGGAAAATTTTACAATAGACAGAAGACGGTCCTAAAAAATTCCTGACCAATCAAAAAATTTCATTAAAGAGGTATAGGAGGCCATAAAAATTTGGTACTTTACTTGTATGGGTAGTCATGGGCACCATACGTCATTAAACCAATATTTGAACAACTTGCACAACTTCCATTAATGCCCAGTTAGCTCTTGCTTTTGACTGTTTGCATGAAAATTTAATCTTAGATGGTAGCACTTCTTCCCCTTGTGTCCATTTGTATAATTCTTCCTGGTGTCATCCAATTGCATAAATGCAACCGACCAGTAACATGCTTCCCCCGTTATCGGTCGGTAGCTTAAAATCTACTATCATCCGGTAACATTCGTATAAATGATACTGGTGACCTTGCTATCAATCGACTGATCCTTGTTGTCTCCTTTATTCTATCGACACATAACACTAAAGATGATACCGATCGATAGCATTTAGAATTCTATAGATGATATTTCACCATCTGCTAACGCCACCACTATTTCCATCCCACTACGAGTCGGTAGCATTTTAATACTACCAACCGATAGCATCCATACATGCTACCAGTCGAAAACATATAAAATGCTACCAGCCGGTAACATCTTTGATGCTACTAAAAACTTATGTTGTTATTATTTTCCAACCAATGGACTCAAAATATCACCGTGGCTACTCTGTAAATCACAAAGCGTTGCATCCATTAACCACCAACGCTCAGACATGTTAAGTTGTCAATTTTTCAATAGTGTAAAAAATGGATAACACATTCTTTGGAGTTTTTGTTTGACTGGTTTAGCATTGGGATAGGTGATAATTCTATGTATGATGATGTTGGGGTTGATACTTGAAATTCACTATATGATTAGGCAAAGTCTTGGCTATACTTAGACAGGAAGGTAGTGCAGTCATTTAATTCTTGTGGATTTAGTGACTCACCGACCTTAGCTACATAGGATTCTTGAGGTGTTCCTAAGTTAATGTCAATAGTGGACTTGTTGAGGAGTGTTGATGTGTCACGGGTTAAGTATTTTTGAAGGAAATGGTCCTCTACTCACATATGGGAGAGAATATCTTGATCCTCATGACATTAAAGAATATCGATGGTGAGTAAATCTTCTTCAATCATTTCTAGCTAGATGAGAGGGAGTGTTTTGGTGACGTGATTATATTGATAAGTCAAAGGTCCCAAGGAAATAATATTGACTAAAAAAAGGTCATGTGGGATGGATATTGTGTCCTTAGTATCCATGGGATCATCTTATTTTGTTGAGGTTGCATTTTCTGAATCTATGACGCATAAGGATGTGGTATATAATGATGGTCCAATGGAGTGTCTTTCATATCTTAATCCTTAATTTTCATGTGGTTTGAGGAAAATTTGGATAGTTAAATCATGTATCCCCTACTCATAGTATATAAATAAAAAACCCTTGCATCTATAATGATGGAGATATATTTGAACAAAGGTTAGATTATATAAATAGTCGAAGTCAAATTTAAAAGGTATGACATGGTGTTTATGAATGTATTGTGAGGATGGATGATTAATTCCTCTATAGATGAGATTACTTTTCAGATATGTAGGGCCATAGGAGATAATATCTCTGATGTCAGGCTCATATAATGGTTGTGTGTATGGTCTTCCATACATTTTAGCTGTACGAAGTGAATTAAGCATGAGAAGATGATACTCCCCCAATGAAGGGCATTATATGAAGTTACTAAGGGAGGATTCATCAGGTAGTTTAGAGGATGAAATGGTTATACTTGTGGATGGTTCTTGTGACTTTGGTTTTGGAATAAGGACATCATTTGGGTGATATGTCATATTGCAGTTGAAAAAGGGATTAGGATCTGCAGGGACTATAAACATCTTACCCTCATGCTTGTATTTAAGACACTGGTAAAGATTCGAGGGGACACAACACATGGTAAGTATCAAAGGTCATCCTAATAACATGTTATATTGGAAATATTACTCTATAATATAAAATAGTTTAGTAAGAGTTTTGAAAATGACTTTAAGAGGTAGAATGATGGTACCTAATGTGGGTGTGATTGCATCGTTGAAAGCTCAAAGTAGGATTGGTGTCTAAGTGATAATTATGTTTGGTAGTTAGAGTTGATTGAAGGTGATAGATGATATGATATTGATAGTAGCACCCATATAAATCATGACCCTTTTGATAAGGACATCATTGATTTGGGTGATGATGAAGAGAGGAAGGTCATGATCTTTAAGCTAAAATGATGGTATTTCAGAGGATTCAAAAGAGATGGTAGCAGATACTTTGAGATCACCTATAAATTTTGTGAAAGAAGATATATCATCTGTGGTTACTGATATATATTAAAGGGCCTCAATCATATCCTATTTGTGTGGAGGTGATGTTTGAACAAGCTCGTAAAGTGACATCTTAACCAGACCTTGATGTAATTGTTTAACTATGACATTTTTTATTGTAGTAGAAGAGGGTGGAGCAATGAGGATGGATAATTTATTCTTAGAATATGGTGTTTGATTTGATTTCTTGGGGGTGAGATAAATGTAAACCTTATATTTATCATTGGATGAAGAGGATGCGAGTTTTAGAGGTGGGGGGACAATGAAAAAGGTCTTAGATTTGTTCTTTCTCAAAGGATTGGTCTTGTGATTGCGTGATCAGGTAGTATAGTGGGGGATGATGAAAGTGCATGTGTTAAGTGAGATTTATTTGTTTTTTATAACTTTGAGGGAATATGGCCTTTACTTTCAAGTTTTTAAATGAATGCGTGAAAGGATTTAAAGTCCTCTACAGAGTGTCCTGGTGTCTGATGGTAGTCATAGAAGGATTCAAAATCATACCAAGAAGGTTTTAATCCTTGAGAGTTGGATGGTTTAGGGGGAGGTAAAGCTGTGAGTGACTACTAAAGAAGTTTCTCTAGAATTTCTGCATAGTGTCCTTTTATTGCAAATGTTTAGGGTAAAAATATCTCCTTGGGTTTGGTGATCATGAGAGGTGTTAATTTTGGTGTGGATTATTTAGTAATTTATTGATGAGTAGTTTTTGATTGTGTGATGGTGATAGGTGACTTGGAGGAAGGATGTGGCCCTAAGATAGATGGTTGATGTTTTCTCTTTGTATAGGGATAGTTGAATGGTTTATGATTGAGAATTTTTTAGATGGGGGTGGAATAAGATTTTGGAAGTTACATGGGCAATACTAGGCCAAAAATTCATTATACGAACTCTTCACAATCTAGATAATGGGTTGTTTTTGAGATGTCTGTGAAGGGTTTATAGATGAGCTGGATGAAGAAGTGGTAGGCATGGATGAAGAAGGTTCATTTTTCATGTTTGTTTCTTTTTCATCATGTGTTGGCTTAGGGGTATTACTAGAGGAAGGTGCAAATGTAGATTCAGTAACAAGTGATGTTTTATTGATGATATTTATGGTATGATAGGCTTGAACTTTCTTAGTTTGCGATTGAATACTTGATGGGGAATGGTTCGGAAATGGTTGTTTGAAGATGTCGGGGTTTTGACTCTGAGGTGCATTAGGGTTGTCTAGATATAGTTCACCTTTACCAATAAGATCCTAAAGGAAATTGTGAAATGAAAGACACCTTTTGATGTCATGACCTACGACCCTGTGGTATTTGTAATAGTCATTATCCCTATACCAAGTGGGTTTTGAAACAAAGGTGTTGATAGGACAAATTGGTGGAAGAGAAATCATGTCAGTGGAAAGGATTTTATCAAAGACCTCATTATATGTCTCTCCAATAGGGGTATAGTTTCATTGAGGATGGGAGCATTCCTTAGGTGTGGATTTTATGAATATGAAGTTGGATGAGGATTTGGGTTTATCTTGACTAGAGTATGGTTTAAATGGAATTCAAATTTTGGTTTCTTTGGTCTAAGTTTGACTCTTCCTTCTTCAAGAGCCCGAAGATCAAGTTTACGGTAAATGGTAAAGGCTTCATCAAACATCTAAAAGGATTGGATTTGGAGTGTAGAAGAGATGTTTTTGGTGCATGAATGGGAAAATAATTTGATTAAATATGTTTATGGGAGAGAAAATGATAATTGATTAATGATACCCCTTCAACGGGTGACAAAGTCTGAGATAGACTCATCTTAAAACTGTTTAATTACATAAAGGTCAGTAATAGTGATCTTATGAGTGATGTTGATTGAAAAGTGTTTGAAAAATATCTGGGTGAGTTGTGTGAATGAAAAGAGGGAATATTGTGAAATGCTATTAAAATAGTCTAAAGCAAGACCTGCCAAAGACATGGGGAATATTGTTAACATGAGATCTTGGTCGTGAGATATATGTAACAAACATGATGAAAATATTAGATGTGTTACTTACGATCCTCATTATATAATTTGATAAATTTCAAAAGATCCTAGTGAGGAGGGTAAAATTTTTAGGGTACAAAAGGATGAGTAAGTTTGTTACATATTTGTTCATATGATAGTGTATGTTTTAGGACCCATGGAAGAAACTTCAAGACTAGATATCATGTTCATTAAAGCCTAAAGGGGGGTCAGTTTGTGGTTGTTGTTGTCTATTAGACAAGGATGAACTAGGTTGATTGAATAAAAAATCACTAGGTTGTTGATATGACTGATATTTCTGTGGGATACTTTGTTGAAACTGAATATTTTGTTGAGGAATATTTGTAAGAATGTTGTAAGTAGGTTGTGAGGCTAATGGTTGTCATGGCTAGATGTAATGATACTGAGGAAGGGTGGATGTATTTAAAATATGTTGTGATTATTGTGGAATATGTTAAACAGGAATAAACATGTGGATAAGAGGCTGCGAGTATTGAGGTTCCTATTGAAAGGGGACAAAAGTGAAAACAAGGGGTTGTGAATGTTGCGAGATGTTATAAAGAGGAATAGAGGTATGGATAAAGGGATGTGATGGTTGTGGTATAGATTGAGAGGAAGCAAGAGATTAGGATGGTAGAGGCATGTGTTGTGAAATAATCGGGGCTTGAATATTGCTGTGAAATTTCATATGGGTATTGAAAACAAATGCTAGTGTTGATCAAGGGTGTATATAAATGGATATTCATGGTAATGTTTTCTAGAGGAAATGTAGTTTGTTGAGAGGATGGCCATTGAGACACACTAATAGAAACAACGACATAACTCACATGAGGTGTTTGAATGGTAGAGGAAGATGGAGGGGTTTGTGTGGATGGAGAAATGTTTGTGTTGTTTTGAGGTGGTTTGGAACCAGTTAAAGGGTTGGGTGAAAATATGGGTTGTTGGGTGGCCGTGTCTTGTGAAGACATCACGTTAAGGTAAAAATTAATGATGGGAACTGAAGACATGACATTGGATGTTTCTAGTCGGCTATTAGTAGGATAAGAATATATTTGTTAGATGACGAGTTTGTGATTTTGATCAATGAGATGGGAAAAACCACATGAATGATTAGGAATATAAGGCAATGGTTTTGGTGATGATGATTGAAGGTGAACACCCATGGAAACAAGATATGCATTAATATCCACAGAGGTTTGAGTCCTAAGACCTCTGAAATAGAAAGGATGCTCCACTATCAATGAAGCTGGGGATTGAAAGGATCAAGATGTCTTAGATGAAGCTGGATTGACTGCTAGATGAATGTGGTTGTTCTCGATTCTTTGGTAGAGGTTTTGATAAGAGTGTTTTGGTGTTGATCAATGAGTTAGTTGAGAATCCTATATATATGATTGAGCATGTTTTAAGGTTTGATGCACATGTTGTGTAGATTGCTGAAATGGGCTAGACATGTTTTCAGAAGTATAGGATGCAAGATTTTTATCTTGTAAGAACCATAGAAAATAAACAAAAAATCACCTAATAAAATGAAAATTAATCTAGATGGGTTGATTTACAAGTAGATATACAAGTCACACAGAATTTTTTTTTGATTATCTTGATTAATCTAGAAGAAAAAGAGAAATGTGTAAAATGACTAATAAGGTCCTAGGAAATGGCCAACTATGGATCGTTTCAGGATTATTTAAGGCTAAAGTCCTTGATATAACCAAAGGTACAGTGATGCCCAAATATGTGTATTGGTGCCAGTACAGGGCCTTGTATTGGGGCATAGCCCCACACTTCACAGTTCCTCAAGTGATAAGGGAGTCAGGTGCTTAGCCAATATACCAAAAACCAATTGTGTATACTCGGCCAAAACACCGAGTTGGTTTCCCTCTTGGGTGATGAAATCCCAATCTATTTATCATCATGGGAAGAATTTTTTGATGTCAGTTTGATATTCAATGTGGTTTGGACTGTGTGTGAGGGAAGAATACGTGAATGCAATAAATTAATACTTTAATTAATCTATGTGATCAAGAAGGATGCAAGGTTATTTTTAAGCCCAAAAGAACGATTGATTTCGATGAGGAAAAACAAGAAAATGCAATGCTTGAAAGTGAAAAGAAAAGAAGAGGACTCACTTGTAAAAGGATTCCTTTTTAAATTTGTGAATTTTTGATTTTTTAGCAAAGCAATAACGCAGACAAGTAAAAGCCTCCAGATTAGAAACCTACAAAAGGTGTTAGCAGAAGATTACAAAACAAAAATTATAAAATGATGTTAGAGGCTGACTGACTGAGTAATCAGAAGTATTCACAGAGACCATAGGCAATTGATAGGAATATATGGAAATTCACCTAATTCACTAGTGATTTGATTATATCGCTGGTGATTACAGAGTAGAAGGCCTAAATATGTATAAAAAATGAAACTAAATGAAAGAAAAAGGGATTTATGGTCCCACAAGGCATGCCAAAATGTTAAACGATGTTTTTAATTTCCTACTTTATATTAATGAAGTGAAACAATAAAAAAATGACCTCAGAAGATGACGGGGTTTACCAATACCCATGGAGATGAATGCTAGTGTTGATGTTTTTTTGAAGATATTGAGTCTGAATGAGTGTGTAAGTCCACCTGTCATGTAAATGATTCGGTGATAAAAAACAATAAACAAAAATGATTAGACAAAATGATATACGAGATGCTCGACAAAGGCCGATTCTAGGAATCCAAAGGGACTTCCTTGGAGGATGTCAAATAACTTTGTAACAATTAAGTGAATTTATAGAGATAATGATAGGAATGGATAAAAAATAGATAAATAATAAATAGATGCAGAACTCTAGAATTCAAGGTTGAAGGGAAGGTCTTGTGTGGCTACAAAGGTGCCCCAGGAAAGTGTAGATGCAATCTGAATGTGCTTGAAGTAGTCATACCAAAAGTCATCAATATCTTGTTGTATATAATGGAGGAATTCGATCTGATCCTTAATGTCTTGTACATCAATGGAAAATAAGATTGCACATTGTGTAAGCTCGTGTAGGATGTTGTAATGCTCCCAAAAAAAGGAGTGTTGGACTATAGGAAGATTGTAAATGCTTGTAATTGGATGTGAACGGACATGAACTGCCATATAATAGAGAACCATACTTATAAAGAACATGTTAAATGTAGAGGATTTGATAAAATATGATAAACTGATAAAAATATGATTTTGACAAGAATCATTGATGATTTAGGCCAATCATTGGATATTAGGGTGAATCGCTAGTGATTTCTGTGATTTTCATAGTTTTGATAAAAATGAGAGTTTAAATCTCTAAAATGACGTTTTGACCACTTTAAGAGTTTGTTATGATTGAAAAAGGATAAATAAAACTGGAGGAATACCTTTTAGTGAATTTGAAGCTAAATGATGCCTAAAATCTTCAGTAGGAAGGATTTGAGTGGATTTTTTGTCTTGCGATGTTGCTTGAGGTTTGAGTGATGAAAATGATCACCAAGATGCTTGAAAATGATTAGTGTTGATGCCTGATAATGCTTGAAGATTTATTAGATAATATAGTGTTAAGAAATGAAGTGTAGGAGAGACAAGGAGGTCCAAGATTCAAGATTGAAGATCCCTGAGAGAGAGAGCACAAAGGTGTTATTTATAATCACTGGCGATTCGGTTGGATCACTGATGATCCATTTTTTTGGGGAAATAACTAAAGAAGTGGTTAAAACCACTTCTAATTAGGGTTTCTTTTTTTTGGGATTCAGGTAAATGATTAAGAGAAAGTTGGGGACAAGGTGTAGAGGTTACGAAGGTTATGAAATGGTTAAAAAGTTATTGATATGGTTTTTAATTTAGTCTCTAAATGGTTTGGGTTGTTTTGAGAGGGGTGAAATGGTATTTTATAGCTATAAAATGATTTTAATGAGATTGTGGGAGAATATTTACATAGAGTAAATATTATGGGGGATTTAGACTTAGGATAAGGGATGTATGAATTTTTGAATAATGTGTTAAATGATTTGCTTTGATTTAGTATAATTGTGAAAAATGGTGCATACAGTGAAGGAAATTAATGGGGAAAATTTTAAGTGTCTACTGTAGACACCCCAATTTCACATCTATCCTAAATCAATTAATTCCCCTTCCTCATTTCCCACAAAAATACACTTCGAATTAATCAAATATAATTTGATTAATTATCCATTTCAAAATTTAAAAATAATCTAATCCTCACCACATGTCATTATTCTCCATGTTTTTCCACTATTGAATTAAAAATTCAAATTCAAATCCTCACCCATTCTTCGTGGTCCCCACTCACCTAAAATCCTTCACTTATGAATTAAAAATATAATTCAAATCCTCACCCATTCTTCATGGCCCCCACTCACCTAATCTTGCACACATTTTCAAACCACTCATCTAATCTTGCCCACATTTTCAAACCACTCACCTAATCTTGCCCACATTTTCAAACCATGATTACTTAAATTAATCTAAGTTAATCAGTCCCCCCAGGCTATAAATACAACCTTACCCCCCCCTCTAAAACACACGGAGAATAAGCTTTCATGCCATATCTAAGTTCTTGCATCCTTTGAGCAAAGAACATCCTTTTGCCTAGTCCTAATGCCAAAATAGTCTCATAATCCTTTTTCCCATCCAGTGCAAAGTAAGAGGATCATTGTTGCAGGAAGGTCTTGCTCCGTCTTGAAGAAAAGTACCTACATATCAAAAAATCTGGGCTTAATCCAATTTTCCTAGCCCATTCTGAGGTTGGCTACGGAACGCGAAGGAGGAGGTACGATTATTGGTATTTTACTTTCTTGTTAGTAGTGTATTTTTCATAGCTTACATCTACAATTATGACTATCTCATGTTACACATTTTTAGATTCTAGGGGAGCTAGATTCCCATGGATATTAGTGAGGGTACTTGTAGATATTGTAGAGTATAGGAGGGTGTTTGCATTTGGGCCCACTTTATTAGTGGAGGTGTATCATGAGTTGTGGATGTATGTGACCAAGAGTAGTTCAGGAGTAGATTTTGGATTCTTATTACACTACTGGGCTTATGAGCATATTGATGTGTTAGGCCACCAAGAAATCCATATGCTGTAGGAGACCATATAGAGCTAGCAGTTGGATTTTTGAGATTGCTAGCTGATTAGGCTCATGGAGACAGGGGAGAGAGGAGAGGAGTGCTATGATGATAGATTGAGCGAGTTGGATGTTGATTAGATAAGATTGTGGCCATACTGCAATTTTCCCACATGGTTAGGGGAAGATAATAATTTGGTTGGTATGAGGAGGATTACATTGGTACAGGAGTGGAGGCCTAAGATGGTGGAGGCAATATAATTTCCACAAGTGATGAGGTAGTTTGAGGTTATCTAGAAAGTTCTAGGTGACCCTATCAGATACAAGCAAGACGAGGTAGAGAGGGAATTACCTAATCCTATGATGGCTGATCCATTAAATGAGGTTGGAGTGCCATGGGATGAGGATGAAAACATAGGAGTCGGGGTTGGATTTTCTAAGTGGACGACGACAACATGGATGACTTAGGTGGTGGAGGAGAGAGTTAGATTATGATTAGATGAAGAGGAGGATCCAATAGATGAGGAGGACCCGGCACTTGAGGAGATGTAGGTGGTGATGGAGGTGTGTCAATAGAGATATCCCATTTATGTGAAAATCAGTATATAACCTGAAAGGAGTGGGATACAAATCGTCAGGAGAGAGAGGCATCATGCCAGGAGGTGATACAATTGTGCTAGGATAGGGTCCTGGCCATTTAGAAGAGGTATAAATACTAGTGGTAGTGGGAGGCCTACAAGGCTATATTTGGATATATCAAACTGATATTAGCATCATATTCTTAGGGTGGGGAAGTAGTGGCTTCACAGGGAGCTAGCCATATGGCCCTGCTGAGTACTGTTCCTTTAGAGTAGTACCACACACTAATAGTGGAGGCATGCTACTATGAGCACATTGTGACATCTATACTACCATGAGTGACAAGATACATAACATATCTAGTAGAGAAGTGGGGAGAAGGGGCACAACATGACCAAAACCATCTCGGAGAATGGCCAATGTGACACACCTGAGGTGAGACCCAGGACCTAATAGAGGAGATGATGGCTTAAGAGCTATGCAGGAGCCTACCCTAGGGGGAAAGATTTGAGATTATCAAATGTACAGTTCACATATTTTGATGATATATAAGCTTTGAGACATGGCCCTTAGTGGCCTATCATGGATGTATGTATGTATTTGGATGATATATATGATTTTTTCATGATTTATCATGTGTCGTGTTTTGATTTATGGTTTCAATTATGTGTATGTTAGATTTAGATGTTGTATGATGATTAAGGATTTGATTATGATGTCATTTTATGGTTTAGAGATTAGAATAGAATATGGATAATGTGATGTGATGTTGTATTATACATGATGCATTTATAGATGATCAATATATGTGATGGAAATAGATAAATAGCTGTTAGATATGATTATGATATAGATAATGGATACAAATGATGAAATGGGTTTGTAAATATGTTAGATATAGATGATATGGCATACACATTTGTGAGATATAAATGTGGTAGGTGTTATTTGGAAAATGATAATGTATTTAGAAATGAATGAGATGGTTAGTATGATATAGGTTCATATGGGTTTAAAGAAATAGATAGCAAATGAATGATAGAAGGAAATTAGATGCAAGAGAAAGGATTCGACTTGATAGAAGGTGACAAAAAAGAGAGGAATGAAACTTCATCATTATAAGGAGTGCATGAAGAATTTATGCTTCAAACTAGATTAGAGGTAAAAAAGAAGAGGAGTCAAATAAGACAATGCACATGCATCCAATAACAATTGTTAGCACATAACCATCGATAGTTAGTTATCCCAAGGGTCACGAGGGAAAGTATGGAAGATAAACTTATGAACCTAATGTCGAAATGAAAAAGGGGTTTAGATCTAACTCTTACATGGGAAAATAGGTTCTCCTTTGGTGGTTATCCCTAAGTCTATGCCCCAACCCTAAAAAATATGGTGCAAACTAATCAATGTAGGAAGTTATTTATGAATGAGAAAGCGGATTGATGTGGGTAGATTTCTTAATATGTTTTTTATGCTTTTTATTTTGATTATATAGAAGGTTGATCAATGCAGGAATCCTTATCTACCATGATATGAGATGGTAGTCATCCTTCAAGGGAGTCACCTACATTTTGAATTTTGGATTTTGAATTTTGGATTTATAAATGGTAGGATATAATATGCATGATAGCTATCCTTCGAGGGATCAGTCTATATTTTTTATATTTTTCTTTATGTAAAGATGTCCTTCGAGGGAGCAGTCTATTTTCTAGATAAGATAGTTTGAGAATTTTGAATTTGTATGGAAGAGATAGGGATAGCTAGGTAGACCATTGAGGAGGGGAAGAAAAATGTACGAGTGACACCTGTGGACCCTTATCGTGGTTCCAGTAGGAAAATAAGGAGGTGGATGTAATGATTATGGGGTTCCCACCTAGAAGGAGGAAATTTTCCATAAGAAATATGTTACGAGAAGATCCGTGGTGCCCATATTCAAGGTCATAGATAGGAAAGTGATGGTAGACCACATAATTCTAAATCATTACGATGAAAGATGGAAGAGGCTAATGATGGATGTATGACCACTGAGATGAATAGGTTCATGTTGGTAGGTATGTTATCAATAGAAAGGCCACAAGTGAAATGTGGTAAGAGGTTTAATTTTTAGTTTACCATTAAGAGAAGACAAATGATAGGCTCTAGATCTGTACTTACGTATGATAATATAAGGTCCAATCCATTTGGGAGATTTTTTTTAAGTTGGATCCTTTATAGAATAATGACGTTATGATTTTTTTAAGGGAAAGGTCATTGATATTAAAGTCACGTTCCTTGCGGTGTTTGTTATAAACATGTTTGATGTGATTTTGATAGACATGATGATGCTTAAGAGTGAGAAGGAAATGTTCATCTAACAACTCAAATTGTGCTAAATGCTCTTGGTGATAGTCTTGTTGGGCCTCAAAATATTGGCTAAGTACAAGAAGGTGTGTGGGCATGTGGGACCTATATGAATAAGGGCACGCAGGGTGAAGGAACGTAGGAAAAGGGTTTTAGGAGGGTTTAGTAAAAATCAAGGTGTGTGCTAGGAAAAGCAAAGGGTTTTGGGACTCAGCCATATTCGATATTCCTAGTAGCACATGAGAAAAGCGTGACCCAATTGAGCATGCGGAGTGGATAAGGTGTCAGCTTGGTAACTTGGTGGTCAAGGAATATTCCATGCAATGGAAGGATCCAGAAAGACATCATTGCAAAAAGTGAAGAGCTTGGATGGGAAGAAGAATGGTCCATTGAAGGACCACATGGACACTTGGCAACTGATCTATTACTTTAGGAAGGCATGGTGGTGGATGATAAAGCTATATATAGAGATTCTCAGGTAGAATGAAGGGATAATTTTTTGAGAAAAGTGTGTGGTCATTGGCATCACATAGTGATTGAAGAGGTGAAGCTATATAGAAATAGTAATTGGTTATATGGACTTTCATTAGGTAGAAAATAGGAGAGATGGCATATCTAGAGGGATGGGTCTATAATCATTTTGGTAATATGGGAAGCATAGTTAGGATTTCTTATACATGAGTCTTAACTGCATTGATACATTAGTCTATTATGGCCTTAAGGAATGTAATGTGGTTACCAAACTAAGGTCAATAAGGGATATATGGTTCTGCTATAAATATACATTGTTCATGGGTGTAAAACCTAGTGATTTTTCTTTATATTATGAATTAGATCTATTATCTGTTTGATGTTTCTCTACTTATCTTAATATAATGCCTTATCTTAAGCTCTCAAAATGAATGCATGGCTCTTTACGTTTTTGCATCTAAGTTTATGTCATTGATCAATGTATTCTTACAAGACTCACATAAAGGAGGGGCTTAGTGCCTATGTGTGCCTTGAGTGAGCTCCTAGCATACGCTGGGTGATAGGATGACACACATGGGATTAGACCATGAGGTGTATGAAACGTTCTTCTGCTGCTTTCCCATAGAATTGTATGAATGGATTTTAGCATATGCATCCAGATCAAGCTGCTACCATAGATCACACATATGGACCCAAGATGATTGCCAGAAGCTACAGGATATAGATCTGACTTGGAGACGTGTTGTCAATCACTAGTGGAAAGGCTGACAAGTTATACTATAGAATGTGCCATTTCTACATATTCTTGTTGAAAGGTTGTAGGATTCAAATTCCTAAGGGAACCCAAAGGATCATTTTTCTATGTTGTACCTTTGGCTATGAAGATATTAATCATTAACCTAAGTTTAGAGGCATTTCCTATGGCTGACTAAGCTTCTCCAAGGGTTAAGTGAGGAAGTTAGGGTGGAGGAAGATGGCAGACATTGCAGCTGAAAAGGAGAGGGAAGAGAAATGAATCAAGTATAGTGAAGCTCGTGAAAAGGAGATGGTTAGACAACGTGAGGTTGTAGGTGTGATGGATCTATGGAGGAAGATGTTGCGGGAAGGAGTTGAGGTTCACGCAGAGGACGTGGAACTTGAGTAGTTTGTGCTACCCCATATTGGCAAGTGTGGGAGAGAAGTCCCTTTAGCTTCTAATGAGATTTATTTGCATGGAGAAAGGAGAGCTGTCAACATGCATCTGAACCCACCTGGTGACCAACCTTTGGAGTTTAGTTTTCTAGATCAAGGGAGAAGTATTGTTAATCTGATTGGTATTGGTGGAAGTAACCTTTCTATGCCTAGGAGATATAATTTCTAATTTGGAAAATCTATGGCTACACAAACCATTCCTATATTTGGAGTAATTTTTAGACAAGGTGAAAATACACAAAGTTAGGGTATTGCATCTAGGAGTGGTGTGAGACAATATCACAAACCATCGGTGTACAGTTCATTGGGACATTAGGGACACTAGGTGCAACCACTTTAGGCCATTCTCTAGATACAGGAGGTGGATTTGGTGGTGTAGGGGTTGGAGGATCTGGTAGATCTAGTGGATCTAGAGGATTTGGTGGGTCAGGAGGGACAAGACCTGGTGGATCTAGTGGATCTGGTGATGGAGGAAACACAAGAGGAAACCAAGGTTTTGGGTCAGGTGGAAAAGGGCCTCAACCACCCCCGTAAGTATTTTTTGAGATTTCTTTGCACCTACCAGATTATAGAGGTATTGAGGATGTTACATAGCATGTGCACGAGTGTGAATTGCTATGGAATGTGTTGGCGAGGGAATTTTTTGGGTGGAAAAATTTGTGAATTCCTTTCCAATGCTTTGGGAATCTAAGTTCCTCTACTTAACCAGTGTAGCTGCTGTATATACATGCATGTGAAAAGGTGGATTTATATGGTGGCCTTTCGACCGGGGATCCAACAAGGTCACTACACTAACCCTATGACAAAGCTAACAATCTCTTTCTAGGGAATACTTTGTCTGAAGGTGGGAAAGGGAGTGAGAAATGAGATAGGGAAACTAATGTTGTAGGTAGGAGATTAGATTCTTGCACACATTAGTCAAAAAATTTAACACATGCATTTATGAGAAGAAACAACCCTGTAAATGGAAACAAGATGAGATAATATTGCAGAATCAAAGTTTCTAAAATATCCTCATCAAAAAGGCTACAAAATCCTTCTTCTTGTATTGATGCTTAAACAGAAGTTGTACATAATGTGGGAATGGAAGAAATTTGAGAATGGAGGGAAGTAGAAGAATATGGCTATCTCCTTTACTTTCTCTAAGTACAATGCAATTGTGAGTTTATAAGATCAATTGCCAACCCTTTACAAAGGCATCAAGAAGAAATTAAAAATATTACAAGAAATGGTTATAACTTCTTCTTTCTTAGCAAGAAACGGTTTACAATATTTTCAGTCATTCGCATCCATTTAGATTCTTGATTCGAAAAGAATTGCCAATAGCAAAAAATAATGAACTTTTCATAATGCAGCCGTTACACTTGTTTTGTAACTTTGAATTTGAACCGCTCATCTTGCCTTTGAAACTTTAAACCAAATCCATTCACCTGGGAGAAATTTACTAGAGTGGACATTGAGGATGCGTTTTGTATTTTGTGACTTTATAGAGATTTGGCATTTTTTACATTTTTGGTCCGCTCTTCCACTTTTGATATAAGCCTGACACGTGGCTTCACTTGAGTGGAGACAAAGTCATGGGTCACTTTTATAATTTTAACTTTTTTTCAAAGCGGACTCAAAAACAAAAATTGCTTCACCGGCCCGCCTCCCCACTTTGACCTTCAATGTGGGCTTAATATTTGAATTTTTCCATAGCATGATCAGCGCTGTGGGTCACTTTATGAATTTTAGCCCTTTTTACCAAAAAGGGATCAAAACCTTGAAGTTTTCCACCGACCTGCTTCCCCGCTTTGACATTCCAACGGTGGGCTCAAGATTTGAGTTTTTCCTTTGTGTTTGGCGGGGCTGCGGGTCACTTTTTAACTTTAAGCCCATTTAATGAAAAAAGGCTCAAATTATCAAATCTCCCCGATGATCTTCCCTCCCACTTTGAATCTTTTGATCCGGGCAGAAAATTTGAATTTTTCCCTCGTAACATGATTGGGGCTGCGGGTCACTTTATGACTTTTATCCCTTTTTACATAAATGCTCAAAAACACAAATTGCTTCGCTAACCCACCTCCAATTAGATATTTCCATGCAAATGTGGATAATGGGGCCAAAATTTGATGGGGAAGACAATGCCCGTCATTCACGACTATGGAAAAAAGCAGAGAAGAAGAAAACTCCACCATTTCGCACCCGATTTTTAATTTTCTTTCATGAACCAAGGAATTGAAAAAAATACAAGTTTTGATGATCCATGGCCATAGAAAGATTAAAAATTTCATTCAAACGATAACAATAATAAAATCTTCACGCGTCTAGACAGGAAAACAAAAAATTTATGAAAACGTGCAGACTTGAGAGATTAAACAATTTTAAAGCATGAATTTCTCTATCTTTTTCAGACTTCCAACTTTACTTGAACACTTATGGAGGGTGTGAGCTCAATTTTTTTGAATTTGACTTAAAAAATGAGGGGGGAATTTTGAGGGCAACAATAGCTGGCTCTAGCTTGGGGACATGACATGGACTGAGCATAGTGAAGACATGAAATGGGAATCTAGAATCTCAATCTCTAGACCTTATAATTTGTTAACCAGTGCCTTATCCATTAGGCCTTGTAGAGTCATGAAAAACTTTGAGAAATAAATAAAGAAGAAGGCAACACACAAGCACACAACGGGAAGGAAACACACACCACACAACATAAGGGGAAACAAAACCACACAACGGAAAGGGAAACACACCTATGTTATAAGGTGGGGGAATAACCCACTTTCACTGATGATACAATTTAAATTATTTCCCACTCCGAGGCAATTCTATTGGCGTTCCATCCAAATATGAGAGAAGAAAATCATTCTTGCCACAAGCTTCATGAATCTGGAATGGACCAAGCCATAATGAATCACACTTTCCATGGCTACCTTTTGGTTCTCTTCTCTTGGTGAGGGAATTTTTTGGGTGGACAGATTTCTGAATTCCTTGCCAACGCTCTGGGAATCTAAGTCCCTCTACTTAACCGGTGCATCTTCCGTATATGCATATGCATGAAAAGGTGGATTTATGTGGTGGCCTTTCGACTGGGGATCCAACAAGGGCACTCCACTGACCCTACAACAAAGCTAGCAATATCTTGCTAGGGAATAATTTATCTAAAGGTGGGAAAGGAAGTGATAAATGAGACAAGGAAACTAATGTTGCAGGTAGGAAATCAGATTCCTACACACATTAGTCAGAAACTTTAACACATACATTTACGAGAAGAAACAACCCTGCAAATGGCAACAAGATGAGATAAGATTCCAAACCCAAAGTTTCTAAAATATCCTCATCAAAAAGGCTACAAAATACTTCTTCTTGTATTGATGCTTAAACAGAAGTTGTACATAATGTGGGACTGAAAGAAATTTGAGAATGGAGGGAAGTAGAAGAATATGGCTATCTCCTTTGCTTTCTCTATGTACAATGCACTCATTATTTTAAAAGATCAATTTCCATCCCTTTATAATGACATCAAGAAGCCATTAAATATCTTGCAAGAAATGGTTACAACTTCTTCTTAGTTAGCAAGAAACGGTTTACAATATTTTCAGTCATTTACATCTGTTTAGATTCTTGATTCACGAAGAAACACCAATGGCAGAAAAAACTAGACTTTTCATAATGTAGCCACTACACTTGTTTTGTAACTTTGAATTTGAAAAGTTCATCTTGCCTTTGCAACTTTAAACCAGAGCCATCCATGTGGGAGAAATTTACTGGAGTGGGCGTGGAGGATGCCTTTTGCATTTTGTGACTTTATAGAGATTTGGCATTTTTTACATTTTTGGTCTACTCTTCCACTTTTGATATAAGCCTGACACGTGGCTTCACTTGAGTGGAGACAAAGTCATGGGTCACTTTTATAATTTTAAATTTTTTTCAATGCGGACTCAAAAACACAAATTGCTTCGCCGGCCTACCTCCCCACTTTGACCTTCGATGCGGGCTTAATATTTGAATTTTTTCATAGCATGATCGGGGTTGTGGGTCACATTATGACTTTTAGCCCTTTTTACCAAAAATGCGCAAAACCTTGAAGTTCTCCACCGACTTGCTTCCCCGCTTTGAATTTCCAACGATGGGCTCAAGATTTGAATTTTTCCTTTGTGTTTGGCGGCGTTGCGGGTCACTTTTTAACTTTAAGCCCATTTAATGAAAAGAGGCTCAAATTCTCAAATCTCCCCGATGATCTTCCTCCCCGTTTTGACTCTTTTGATCTGGGCTCAAAATTTGAATTTTTCCCTCATAGCATGATTGGGGCTGTGGGTCACTTTATGACTTTTAGCCCTTTTTACATAAAGGCTCAAAAACACAAATTGCTCCGCCGGCCCACCTCCAATTAGATATATCCATATACCCATGGATAATGGGGTCAAAATTTGATGGGGAAGAAAATTCCTGTCATTCATGACTGTGGATAAAAGCAGAGAAGAAGAAAACTCCACCATTTTGTGCTTGATTTTCAAATTTCTTTCACAAACCAAGGAATTGAAAAAAATACAATGTTCAATGATCCATGACCATAGAAAGATTGAAAATTTAATTCAAATGATGACAAAAATAAAATTTTCATGCATCCAGATAGGAAAATAGAAAATTTATCAAAATGTGCAGACTGGAGAGTTTAAACAATTCCAAAGCATGAATTTCTCTATCTTTTTAGAATTATAACTTTACTTGAACACTTCTAGAGGGTTTGAGCTCAAAAATTTTAAATTTGACTTACAAAATGAGGGGGGTATTTTGAGGGCGACGATAGCGCGTGAAGGGGATCACTACCTAGAGTGAAAGGCACGTCAGTTTGCAACAACTTTACAGGGGCTCACGCATAGCTGGTAACACAAGTATGACCCCCACCATACGGTCGTGGATTACATTGTGTTGAAGAATGAATTCCTAACAGAGTTCCATATCCTTGAGTTTGAGAAAAAATCATTAGCGCCCTAAAGGAGATCCAACAAGGAATGGCAGAGAGTGTGTGAGAGTACGACGCTCAGTTCAAAACTCTCTTATCAAAACTATCCTATGACATAAACCCCTCTTAGCATGCTCAATGGTTTTTTGGGGGATTGTTAACACCATTTAGAAGTGCACTATCACACAAGACTTTCGTAGACTCATGCAAGGCCTTGGAAGCCACCCTACATATTGAGGCTATTGGGAGCATTAATACTAGTGTGAGCCCTTTTCTAGAGGCTCAAATTACTGCAATGGCTAAGAAGTTGGAGAAGATGTCTACAAATTCAATGCATGACATTCATAGTGGTCTGTGGTGCATAGAATGTGAAGTGGAGGGGCATACAAAGGATAGTTTCCCTCGGAAGTCAGTTTGTGCCATGGTGGTAAACTGTGATATTTTCCATGGGGATCATGATATAAATAGATGTCCTCTGCTATAATACGTAATACAAAAGAATGTTCTTACTATTGTAAGATATGTACCTCTGTGACCCATAATACCAAGGATTATAGACTGATTGACCAGATTCATGATGCTATTGATCTTGGTGTGCACCAAACTAGCCTTCCAAGTAATTCCAAGAATGATGATCACCGCTATGAAGGGCATGCAGAAGGGGGAACGTGTGGAAGAGGTTTTTGCAGAAGATTTCATGGTATTAGTAACTGTGGAGGAAGAAGATGTGAGTTCCCATGTGGAACTTGTTATAATTTTGGATCGATGAAGAATTATAAATGTGAGTGTCTTGACCTGTTGTAATGCTCGTGGTGCCAGAAAAAATAAGTACGAGGAGTGTCTTGAGCTATTTAAACACATGAGCCAACAACACCGAAAGGATAAAGGTGCTGGAATAGTAAGTATAAAGAGGGCGGACCCATAGTGGATGCCAAGAGTGCCACATGAGTTAGGGTTAGAACCTATGCTAGTGACAATGCGAGCGAAGGTAGCACACACAAGAGATATGCCAAGACAAAAACTAGTTGCTAGGGAAGAAGTGGTACATGGTAAGTATCTAGACCCTGATCATCAGAAAGAGGTATATAAAGAGACTATGGATGTGATTTGGGGATTACAAGGAGAGATCTGATGTCTTAAGGAGAATTCAAGGAAGTTAGAGCAAAGGAAGAATGTTGAGGCTCCACAGAAGGATTTGGATGAGGTCAGGGAAGTGTGCAAAATGTTAAGGCAGGATAATATCATTCCATTTCTAGGAGAATGGTTATGGGAGAAGGTACCACATGTCGGGTGAGATGGTGAAAGGTAGGTTCTACATGCTAACCTTCTTCCTCACAACCTTGAATATGATAAAGAGATCACATTAAATGTAATTATTGATGGGTGGTTTCTAAGAAGTATCCTCATTGACACAGGAGTGGAGGTCAATGTTCTCACCTTGGATGCATGATGTCAAATGGGAAGGATCACATTATAGCCATCTTCGAATGTGTTTTATATTGAGAACAAGACAAGGGAAATTCCCATTAGAGTCTTGAAAGATGTGGTTATCTCTATTCAAGGGGCCAAGTTCACTGGTGACTTTGAAGTCTTGGCACTTGCTGAGGCGGATAATTTTCCAACATTTCTTGGATGCCCTTGGTGTTATAAAAATAATGCTGACCTGTGAGTTAACAAGGGGTATATTATTTTCAAGAACTAGGAAGAAATGGTTGTCATGCCTTTAATAGATGGGAGGTCAGTGCCCTATACCAAGCCCTTAGGAGAGGAAGTCCTCAATAGAATATATGTTTGCTCCATTAGAGATCCTGAGATAATTCATCCTACAGAAAGAGTTATCCAATTTGAAGATGCCCAGTCGATGAGTGATACAACTAGCATAACATGTGACAATTGGGTGTACAGGACTAATGAGTTAATTAGGTGAAAATTGAGAGGATCTGTAATAAGGGTGACAAAGGTGCACTCAGTCAAGCACCAGGGAAGGAAGAAGCTACCAAGTTACTTCGAAGGAGGAAGACCTGATGATTTCTTATGAGAAATGGAGGCTTAGTGGAAAAATGAGGACAAAAGAAGTATGCTCAATTATAACTTTCTCAAGAATATGGTGCATTAGTGGGAAACACATCGTGAGAGTATCTTGGAATGGTGCAAGGTAAGAGTCACATTTTCTAAAAGGTTATGTAGAAGCAACATGGATACTATTATCCAAGACTACCATGGCAAAGAACCTACCTCTTACCATATCCAAGCATGTGAGAAGGTCTGGATGGAAGGCACATAAGCTTTACCACCTTTACTATGGGTGCATAAGTTATATCCCACCTTATAGGTTTGTGCACATGCATGGTATATTCACACTGAGATATGCCGTCAGATAGGGAATTGGAAGGAATTAACGAATGATCTCATTCAAGTGTTTGATCATAGAAGTACCAAGCCATAAGTGGATAAGGAGTTGTAAGTTATCAAACACCTTACAATGGGAGATAATGCTATGAAAAAATATAGGTTACTAGATTTATTGGGTGAACCTAGTTTGGAGATGTGTTTCAATGAAGAAGAATTAGAAGAGATATAACTTGAGCATGCGTGCATTAAAAAGGAAAAAGAAAAGATGGTCTATGTAGTAGATGGTGAAGAAATGGAAAGTCTGGATGTTAACCATTCTGAAGGTACATGTGAATTCATAGATAATTCTGATGAGTGAGCATGCGCCTATCATGAGCCTTTGAAAAAAAAATCTTAACATTGGGACAAAGACAAAACCTAAGGAAACTATCATTGGGGATTATTGGTTAGAGGAATAGGTTTCAAAAATCATTGATCTGTTGTGAAAGTCTCAAGATCTATTCCCACGTGGTAACCATGAGCTCAAATGCATTCACCATTTCTTGGGAGAGATGAGGATCAAGTTGAAGGAAGGTGCGTGGCCAATTCAGAAGAGACCCTATCAAATGAATTTGAACTTGCATGTGAGAGTCAAGGAGGAGATAAATAAGATGATAGCATCTGGTATCATTGAGGCCGTGGAAGAATTAGAATGGGTAAGCCCAATGGTGATAAGAATTTAGAAGGATGGAAGGATAAGGATCTGTGTTGACTACGGGGACTTGAATGTAGTGTGTGTCATTGATCCTTTTCTAACCCCCTTTATGGAAAAAATTCTGGAAGGAGTTGACAGGAGGTCTATTCCTTCTTAGATGGGTTCTCAGGGTATTACCAAGTCAAGATAGCAAAGGAAGACTAGAAAAAGACAACTTTTGCCAATGAGTGGGGAAGCTTTGGCTACACAGTGATGCCTTTTGGATTGAAGAATTTTCTTGCTGTGTTCTCGCGCATCGTGGTACAAGCATTTCAGGACTTCATCCACAAATTTATTCAAGTCTACTTGGATGACTAGACTATGTATGGGTTGGTAAAAGACCATTGTGACAATTTAAGGCTGCTATTTGAGATATGTCAGTAGTTGAGGATATCCCTCAACATTAAGAAATGTGTCTTTGCTACTCGATTTGGAACCCTATTGGGACATATTATATGTAAGAAGGGTTTGTTAGTGGATCATGTAAAAGTTATTGTTATTATGCGATTGGGAGAGCCTACTAGTCAGAGCACAGTGTGTGGATTTCTTGGGCATAAGGGGTACTACAGGAAGTTCATCAAAGGATATGCCAAGATCTACATGCCCTTGGAAGAATTTCTAAAGCAAAAGAGTGCCTTTCATTGGGGAGAGGCGCAACAGAAGGAATTTGAAACTTTGAAGGATAGACTTGTCACTGCACCCATACTACACTTTCCTTCTTGGGATAAGCCTTTCCATGTGCATGTTGATGCCTCAAGAATAACCATTGGAGTAGTACTAGCACAACCTAGTGAGGGGATTGTTGATCACCCCTTGTGTTTTGCAAATAGGAAGTTGACACCAATAGAACAAAATTACACCACTACTGAGTGCGAGGCACTTTCAATGATCCATGCACTGCATAAGTTCAGGTAGTATCTAATAGAGAAACCAGTTATATTCTACACAGATCACATGGCACTGAAGTACTTAGTAAACAAGCTAGTTTTGCAAGGGCACATATACTGTTGGGTCCAATTATTTCAAGAGTTTGAGTTCATGGTGGTTGTAAAACTAGGAAAAAGTAATTCAGGACCTGACCACTTATTAAGGATTGAATTAGGAGAGGACGCATAGAGTATTGAGGATACCATGTGAGACGCGTAACTATTTAGGTTATGGCACACACCCTTAGACTTAGAAGATATTGTGATATTTCTTAAAATAGGTGTGGCACCTGAATGGATGAAGGCTTTGGAGAGAAAACAATTAGCAATATGCGCCACACCCTACATGTTGATTACTGGAGATCTGTACAAGTTAGGCTATGATGAGGTTCTACGATGATGCGTATTAGAACATGAGTGCATAATGATTAAAGAGGAAGTGAATGGTGGTATTGTAGGAGGGCACTATGTAAGAAATGCAACTGTGTGAAAGATTATACTCACAGGGCTCTAGTGGGAAACCATCTACGAGGATTATATTGAATTTTGCAAGGCCTGTGACCATTGTTAGCATCTGGGAAAACCTAGAAAGAGGGATGAGATTCCATTAAGGATGATAGCCAATGCAAAGCCATTTGAAAAGTGGGAAATCAAATTTGTAGGACCAATTTCACTAGCCACACGAAGGACTGGTTCATGGTATATCATTACTTGCACTAATTACTTGACAAGATGGGAAGAGGCAACACCTCTAAAGGATTACACTGTAGTGACATATGCTAGATTCTTATGGGAAAACATAATCAATAGGTATGGATGTCCTTTTAGCTTGACAAGTGATAGGGGTACACATTTCGTGAATGAAATGTTTAAGATTTTGTTAGCAGAATTTATGGTGGTCCATCACAAGACTACCCCTTATCACCCTCAAGTGAATGGGACTACTGAAGCATTTAACAAGATATTGAGTCACATGTTGACCAAGATTTGGGATGTTGGAAGACAAGATTGGGATGAAAAAGTATCAACTATTCTATGGGCGTACATGATAACCTACAAGAGGTTGAATAAGGGAACACCATTTCAATTGGTGTTTGGCACAAAGGCTATTTTTCTAGTTGAATGCATGTTACCACTACTGTATATAATGTGAGTAGGAGGATTAACTGATGAACAAGTGCTCGAGGAAAGGATCAATAAGTTGATGCAGTTAGACAAGAGACGATCACTTTCTAGATGGAGTTAGAAGATTGAAAAGGATAGAAAAAAGGCATGACATGATTGTCATATCAAGAACAAGCAGTTTGAGGTTGGGAAAATGGTTATGTTATATGATTCCAAGAATTTAAGCCATCCTGAGAAGTTGAAAGTCCATTGGTTGGGCCCTTACATCATCTCGTATATCCTTGATTCAGGCACATGTCATTTACAAGTGCTGGATGGGATGAAGTTACCTGGCCATTTCAATTTGAGTAGGCTAAAGCCCTACTATAAATAATCCTTCCTTGTGTTTGTAAATAAGTCAATATTTTTAGTTAGCTTAGGATTTCCCTTTATGCATTTTCTTTTCTTGTGTTTCCCTTTCTTGTTACTTGTTCCTTTTTTTTTCCTATTTTGCACCTTGTGTGTCGGTAACCACTTATTACTTCAAAAATATTATATATGCATAAAGGACCACACATCTAATTTAGTGTGGGGTGGAGTAATGCAGGGTAGTGTGAAGTGCGATACAAGCTAGTAGTGAAAGTTGTAAGGCCCAGATGAAAAAATTAAAGGCGCGAAAAATAGAATAAGATGTGTGGAAACGGTGGATAAGAATTTTGGTGTTAGGATAAAGATTTAGAAAAACCTTGTACAAAGAAGGAAAAACACAAGAATAATAGGCAAGGGAAAAAATCAGGTCGAGTACAAAAGAAGTGCCTTCGATGCAATAGACGCACGCGTAAGATTCTTCAGTCGAATAAGATTTTTTGCATGCTAAAAGGTTGTAAAATATTTTCATGTGGGTGTGGGAGCATGTGTAAGGGTTCTTAAGGTCAGATTCAGTGAAAAAATATGCATTTAATGCTAAGTATGTTGGTAGGTGGTGTAGCATTTATTGCTAGAAAGGAGGAAAAACCTATAAGTATGAAGTTAAACATGTTATTATTTACCTTGAAATTACAAAATTGATGATATCTTGTGAACTACGGCATTCACAAAGAGAGATTTGTGTGAAGAAGGAATCATAGAGATCTGAGTGCGTGACTTGGGTTGATCTACAAACTAGAGTGGAAGGAGTACATGAGCGTAGGGAGAAAGTTTCAGTGGAATACATTATCTTGTGGAAGAGTTTTTCCAAGTTAGGTTTCTATAGCTAGGGCATGAAGATAAAAGGATTATTTAACAGAGTGGAGCCATAGGGTTGGGAAGAGTTAGGAAGCAGAGTAAGGAAGATGAGTTTAGGGTTTGGTCAACAAGTAAAAATGGTACCAAAGAAGGCAACCATTTCACCAAAGAAAAAGGGAAAGGGAAAGAAAACTGCCACAACAAGTTTTAATGAGGAGTGGTATGTAGAGATGTAGTACCTAGATGGAGTATTGTTGGGGAAACAATGAGTATCACACGTCAGGAAGATGGATGTGAGAGAGTATAACCATCACACGAGTGCCATGGAGAAGGAAATGGCATTAGAACTGGTTGTTTAACTGATACAAGGACACCAGAAAATATGCCAATATATAACAATGAGGTGAAGGTAAATTTGTGTAAGGCTAGGTTGTTGTAACTATATGAGTTACCCTATTTTGGCAAGCCCAAGTGATTGTACCAATGGTTGATGTTGCGTGTGCATGAAGACCACTTCTATTTTTAGGTCACAAAATGTGCATAACTCCTAAACTCATATCAAAGTTCACTAGCCTGATTTGTGAAGGAGACTCCATAGATGATGAATTGGAGGATAAGTAGGCCATAAAGGAGACAATAGAGGCCTATGAATACAAGAAGGGTTTGCATTACTTCGATATAGCATATATCCCTGACCCTGTAATGAGGATGGCTAGGCACTTGGTTACAAAGCTGAATGGTCAAGAAAGATGGACCCAAGTGAACAAGGCATGGCTAAATGTATGCCAGAAGATATCAACAGGAACCATCTATAACTTATCTACCTTCATTGTAGATGAAATCATTAGTGGCACACAGAGGGAGAAAATATAATGTTTGGAAACATTCTCATCACCATCGTCTTCTTAGAAATCGCAGTGCTCGATGGGCCAGAGAATTTTGTATGGGAATACCTAGAAGAGGATCCCTCACCCATGAAGAAATTTTAGAAATATACCTGTGATACCATGATGACCACTCACAAGGAGTGTCTAGCAAAATGGTATAAGTGAATACGTGACACATTCAAGGTAGAGTGAAGGATACCTGAGAAACTACCCGCACTTATAGGTGAAGAGGCGAAGTTTTCTGTATATAAAAAATTATTCATCGAAGGATTCAATTTGACAGATGGGACTGAGAGTCCATGGCGCAAGTTTCCATTTTCCTTCACCGTGCAATACTTCAAAGTGGGGTTCAACCATTTTAAGGAGGCCAAAAGACTAAGGTTTGACCTTAGTGAGGTAGACTAAGACCACTGTGAGCTACTTCGAAAGCTCGTATACCCAAAAAAGTGCACATATGTGGAGAAGTATGTCTCCCACGAAGTGCAGATGATGAAGCCATTGAAATTGCCAATCACCAGGAGGACTGCAACAAAGGTATACTTGCACATCAGGCCAAAGTTTGAAAAGGGAATCTACTTAGAAAATGATGTCTCTATTCCTAAAGACCCCACAAGAGAGAAGAAGGTTGTGATGAAGAAAATGGAGAGAGAAGTATGAGAGAAGACATCACCTAGTGTGTAGACAACACAATATGTGGGCACACTAGAAGCAAGCGCTAAGCCAAGAACTTACACACGTAGGAATTGGTCCTTAGTTAGGGTGAAGACCACAATAGGAGAGGCACCAGAGCAAGAGGAGCCTCCCACACAAGAAGAATCACTAAGGAGGGAGTCACCCACTGGAGAGAGAGAGAGGGAAGAGTCTCCTATACTAGAATCTCCAGTTAGGAAGAAACAAAAGGTGGAAGAGAGAGCAGACTCAGAGGAAATAGAGGGATTGGAGGCCTACAGGGGTGAGAAGGACAACGATGAGGATGAAGAAGTTCAGAATCATCCCATGTATGATATACATGATTCATAAGAAGAAGGAAGTGAAGAGAAGAATGGAAAGAAGGAAGTAAATGCTCAAGGTAAAGGGGTGAGAAAAGAAGTCAACACAATAGATCAGAGGACCCCAAGAAAAACCAAGGAAGAAATAGAAGAGGCCATGGAGAGAGAAGTGACAAGCATTATCAAAGAGTTAGTAGAGCAGGAGGTATATCACAGCATTGATGAAATCCTCAAGGAGATAGAAGAAAAGAGCATTGGAAAAGAGTATGGAAACATGGGTAGAGACCCCAACCTAGAAGTAAGCTTTCTAAAGGCTACGTGAATAGGTGGGAAGAGCTTAGTGGAAGAACAAGGGAAAATAATGAGTTAAATCAATGATCCAAGGAAGGTGCTACATGCGTGATTCCAGAGCACCATGCCAATAGAACAACTCCTGGCTATGCCCTCATTTGACATAGAAGGCACATACCCACGAACTAGGAAAGTGCTATCTTGGGCATTTTAATCCCATGTCGATGAACCTGAGTTCTAGCTTAGCCAAGGGGTGATAATGAAGATGCCAGATAAAAAAGGGATAAAACCATTTGTTAATGCTCAACAGTTATATGAGAAATTTTGTAATGCACTAAAAAAGGTTTTAGTTGAGGTCGAGGCCAATTTTTTTGGAAGGAATGATAGGGTGAGATTCCTAGAGGTGGAATTAGAGAAGAAGGAGGAGGAACTTCTTGAAAAAATAAAGGACCTAAAATAAGAAGAACTATTCAGTGCAAAGCTAAGGTACGAACTGAAGGAGGAGAAGGAAAGGGTGTGTGAAGTATATAATAAAATTGAGATGATTACGGATGCTATTTTCTTAAAGCATCTTGACCTAGCACTACCTAAGAAAAAATATGAATAAAACTTGCAGTGCTTGGAGTATTTGACTCTCATCATCACAATGGAGAGGTGCCCACTCACCTTAGAATCGTTATAAGATACGCTGGTGTGCCAAGAAAGGGAGGAGAAGCCGAAGGTGGTAGAATTCTAAGTTTCTGTCATTGATCAATGTATTCTCACAAGACTCACATAAAAGAGAGGCTCGGTGCCCGTGTGTGCCTCAGGTGAGTGCCCAATGCCCGTTGGGTGATAGGCCAATGCACACGGGATTAGACTTGTTCTAAGGGTATAAAAATGACTACAAGTCTTCATCAGAGAAAATTTCACAAAGAGAAATGTGCAAGAATGGGATTTGGAGTTCAAGAGGAAGGACGAATTCAAAGTCATAGACAAGAGATTAGGGATTACTACCAGTAGAGGTGTGGATGCTAGTCTAATAGGCCCCAATGGAAAAATGATATGAAGATGCCAATTACATCTTGATTTATCAATATTCTTGGCAAGAATATTATAAAGAGTTTTGATAGTGGTTTTGGCTTAGCTATTAGCTTTACGATAGTATGGAGAAGAGAATATAAGATTAATATTGAATGAATAATAAATATTCTTGAGATATTTGTTTTTGAAGGACTTTCCATTTTATGAGATGATTTTATGAGGGAAACTGAAGTGGAAAATGATGTGCTGATAGAAAAAATTGATAATCTAGTTGGCTTTGGTTGATGCGAGTGGAATTGATTCCACCCACTTGGCGAAGTACTCAATAAAAGTGATGATAGAATGACAGATTTGAGAGGAATGTAGATTGATGAGGATAATGAGGTCAAGTTATCACTATGAAAAGGCCAAAGATCCTAAGATTTCTATAGCTCCTAGCTAGGAATGCAGATGAGATTAAAATGTTTCTAGAATTTGACACATTTCTTTACATATTCAAAACACTCTTGATGAAGAGAGGGATAATAATATCCCATCCAAAGAACACACTTAGCAATAGCTAAAATGCTAAAATGGCCACCACCGATACCATCATGGACTTCTTGGATAGTATGAGTAGATTCATGAGACTTAAGGTAACAAATCAAGATGCCATCAAAGGCACACTTGTAGATAATGCCACCAAGAATGACATAGTGATTAGCGTGTTGAAGAAATAACCTCTTACCATTTTTGCATAGGTCGAAGGGGATGATTGATTGAGAAAGGTAATAAAATACTTGAGAATACCAAAGATGAGGAGGATTAGATTTGAAAAAAGTGACACAAGGGAGATCACCGAGGTGAGATGGCTTGTCCATGTGATGAACAATAATGGAAAGTTTAGAATCCTCTGTATTCCAATGGATAAGAGAGGCGAGGTAGGTGATAGTGTATTCAATGTAATTGGATGAATGAGGGATGGTTTGAAGGGTGTAGAAATCAATTTCCTTGAGGATAAATATGTTGACATCCTTATATTTCTGAAGGGCCTCATTATTACACTGATAAACCCATTTGAATTGATTAATGATAAGCTAAGAATCCCATAGATGTTAAGGATTTGGAATTTGAGTAAAATAGTGGTTTGAAGACCTAAGATGAGAGTTTCAAAATCATCCATATTGTTTGTGCATTCGAAATTAAGATTATAGGCGATGGGGATGGGAGTGTTTCAAGGAGGAATAATAATGACACTGAATCCTCCCCCTTGTTGAAATTTAGATCTATGAAAGAAGAGTGTCATCTTAAGAGGAGAGAACTCATGATCAATAATGTTGATAGATTTGTCTGGGAATTTCTCAAGAGGAAGGTGATTATCAAGAAGAGGGGTATCAGATAGTTGATCTGTGATATCCCGACCCTTGATTAATTTCTATTAGATAAAATTGATGTAAAAATTAGTCAAGAGCATGAGCCATCGAGTGATATGATCATTATGCTAAGGTGTAGAATGCATGGTTTTAAGAAGGTGGAAAATAGTGATGACATAGGTTTTATGATTCAAAAGATAATGGCGAAGCTCAAAAGTGGCGAAGAAAATTTGACAACACATCTTCTCAACTTTAGTGTAGTGACTCTCATAATCATGAAGGGTGTGGCTGATGTAATAGATAGCCTTCTATCAGCCTTTCTCATCATGATGTGCCAACATGAAACCTAAGACATGATTAGAGGGAGAGACATAAAGGTAGAAGGGTTCCCCCTCGAGTGGAGGTGTAAGTATAGGTAGGGATAGAAGATAATGTATAAGATCTTCAAAGGATTTTTGGAAACTATCATCCCAATGAAAGTCAATGTCCTTGTGAATAAGATGGTAAAAAGGTTGGCAACAGTCAGAAAGATGCGAGGTGAAATGATGAACTGATTAAAGTTGGCCCTGAAGATTGTGAAGTTTAGTTATATTGGAAGGTGGGGGCTTCTAAAGGATGGATTTTATTTTTGTGGGATCAAATTCAAATGCCTTAATAGATATTATAAAACTAAGGAGTTTGCTAATTAGCACTTCGAATACACACTTGATTGGGTTTATATAGAGGAAGAAGCAAATAAGGTGCTCAAAAAATATTTCAAAGACATAAACATGATCACATCGATGTTTGGATTTTCCCAATAGGTCATCAACATATTCCTCTACTGTATTTTGGATGAGATCATGAAAGATGTAGGTCATGGCTCACTGGTAGGTGGCTCCAACATTTTTAAAACCAAAAGGCATGACGCGATAATAGATAGTCCCCCAAGGAGTGATGAAAGAAATATTATGTTGGTTTTTTGGTGCGATAAGGATTTGATTGTACCCATAAAATTTATCCATAAGAGAAAGCATCTCATGGCCTACGGTAAGGTCCACGAGATGATCAATGATGGGAATAGGAAAGTCATATTTAGGATAAACAAGGTTTAGATCTTGAAAGTCAATGCAGATGCAGATATTTACAAAGGATTTGAAAATGGGTATGATATTGGAGACCTATCAAGGATAGTCGATAGGAATGATGGAATTAGCTAAAAGAAGGCATTATAGCTCCTCTGTGAAAAGGATGAAAACTCGAGGGTGCATGTGGCGAAGCTTTTGCTTAATCAGTTTAGCATTAGGGAAGGTAACAATGTTATGTACAACGATGAAAGGATCAAGGCCTGACATGTCAACATAAAACTATTGTTGGGCCCCTAAAATATTGGTTGAGTACAACAAGGCACATTGGCATGTAAAGCCTATTTGAAGAAGGGCATGTAAGACGAAAGCATGCAGGGCATGGTTTTAGGAGGGTTTAGTAGAACCAGTGGCACACACATGTAAAGCATAGAAAAGGCTTTGATACTTAGCCATATTTGGCATATCGGGTAGAACATGAGGAAAGCATGACCCAAATGTGCATGCGGAGTGGATAAGGTGCCATCCTGGTAACTTAGTGCCCATGAAAGGAATATACTTTATGATATAAGATTCCAGAAGGTCATCATGGAAAAGAATGGAGAGCTTGAGTTTGAAGGAGCATGCTCCCATGGAGGACCACTTAGACACTTGGCAACAAATCTAAAACTTCAAAAAGGCATGGCAGTGCTTGCTAAGGCTATATATACCAACCACGTCAGAGATAGATATACCAAGAAGAGAATGGAAAGAGGCAAAGCTATGCAGAAATTAATGCAAGAGTTCTATGTGTTGGGTTTAGAGGATCTGTAGGAGTATGATGTATCAAGGGGATGGGTTTGAATATTTTTCTTTTTTCTGAGGTATTAATTCTAGTTCTGATGCATGACTTTGGTCTACACTATTATATGGATTTGTGATAGCCTCAATGAATGTAATGTGATTACCAAACATGTTTAATATGGATATATGTGGTTCCAGTTTTACTTATATCTATATGGATTGGTTATATATATATATATATTTCATATGATTGGGTGTAAACCCCTATCCATTTCCTTTCCGTTGTGATTCAAATCTATGTTTCTATAATGCATTTCTTATCTGAATGAATACATTGGTCTACAAAGCCTGTTCTGAGCTCTAAGATGGATGTATGGTTAGTTTCCATTATCTTCAGTTAAGTTTCTGTCATAAATAAAGCATTTTCACACAAATCACATAAAGGAGGGGCTCAACACACACACATGCCTTGGGTGAGCTCCCAGCACCTGCTGGGTGATAGGCCGACACTCATGGGATTTCCTTGTTCTTTGAAAGGGCATAAAATTGACTACATCTTGGTTCCATTGCCGGGACCTCTTTTTGAAGTTGTTATGAGAAATGACATGCATCTTTGTCCCTATGATGTGTGATGACCGAGTGTTTAACTTTAGAAAGTGTTGAAACATGGTTCAAGATCATGGAGGATGAGTTTTCTCAAAGATTCAACACTAGACCTGAGTTTGATGCATGTAAATGGGTAGAAGAGAACCTATACCATGAGCTATATGAGACATTCTTTTACTGCTTCTCAGTAGAGCTATATGAATGGATTTTAGCATATGCATCCAAATCAATATGGTACTATAGATCACACGTGTGGACCAAAGATAAGTATCAGAGGCTGCAGGCTATAGATCTAACTTTGACACATGCTATTGATCATTGGTGGAAGTGAGTGCTGTCTAGTTACACTTTAGAATATGCCATTTCAACATATTCTTACCCAGAAGTTGTTGAGTTCGAGTTTGTGAGGGAGCCTAGAGGATCATTTTTTGGGGCTATTCCTCTGGCTATGAAGATCTTCGTCATTACTTTAAGTTTAGAAGCATTCCCCATGAATGGATAAGCTACTTTGAGCATTAGGAGAGGAAGCTAGGGTGGAGGAAGATGGCAGACATTGCGGCTGAAAAGGAAAGGGAGGAGAGATGACTCAAGTATATCGAAGCTCATGAAAGGGATATAACTAGACAATTTGAGGTTGCAAGTGTGATGGATCTATGGAGGAAAATGTTACGAGAGGGTGTTAAAGTTCACATGGAGGATGTGAAGCTTAAACAATTTGTTCTACCCCATCTTGGAAAGCATGGGAGAGAGGCCCCTTCAGCTTCTGAAGAGTTTTTTCACATGGAGAAAGAGGAAGATTCATATGACACATATCTAAACCGACCTAATGAATAACCCATGGCGCTTGGTTTTCTAAATGAAGGGAGAAGTATTGATAAACCAGTTGGTATTAGTGGGATTGATTGATTGGCACCCAAGAGATATAATTTTTTATTTGGAACATCCATGGCTGCATATACGATTCTTGTGTTTGGAGGAATTTTTAGGTAAAGTGCAAGTACGCAAGGTTTGGAAAATGCATCTGGGAGTGGCATGAGATACACTTCTGGAAGTGGAGAAATCTCACAGACCATTGGAACATAGTTCAATGGAATGTTGGGGACACTAGATGCGACTAATTCAGGCCCATTTTTGGGTACAGGAGGATCTAGAGGTGGAACTGGTGGATTTGGAGGCACATGACCTGGTGGATCCAATGGATCTAGTGGAGGAGGAAATACCTGAGGGAACCAAGGCTTTGGATTGGGAAGAAAAGTACCCCAACCAAATCCCCAAGTGTTCTTTGAGATTGTCTTTACACCTTTCTAATTACTATAGGGGTATTGAAGATGCTACAGAGCATGTGCACAAATGTGAGTTGCTATGGTGCACGAAGGGGATCACTACCCCAAAGTGTAAGGAAAGTCAGTTTGCAAAAATGTTGAAAGGGTGCATGCATAGTTGGTATAGGAAGTACAAACCCCATCAGGCAGTGGTAGACTACACCGCATTGAAGAAAACCTTCCTAACATAGTTTCATATACCAGAGTTCAAGTAGAAGAGCATCAATGCTCTGAAGGAGATCTAGTAGGGAATGCTAGAGAGTGTGTGGGAGTATGACACACATTTAAAGACTCTCTTGTCAAAGCTCTCATATGAAATTCACCATTCACAACATGATTAATGGTTTTTTGGAGGGTTGATCACTCCATTTAGGAGGGCATTGTCACATAAAACATTCATTGACCCGCCCGAGGCATTGGAACCTACCTTGCACGATGAAGTTGTTGGAAGCATTGACACTAGCGTTAGTCATTTTCTGGAGGCTCAAATTGCTGCAATGGCCAAGCAATTGGAAACTCTACCTACAAACTCAACGCATGAGGTTCGTAGTGGGATTTGGTGTATAGACTGTGAAGTGGAGGGACATGCAAAGGATAGTTGCCCCTAGAAGTCAGTACACACCATAACAATAGATTGTGAAATTTTTCATAGGGACCGTGATGCAAGTAGATGTCCCTTGTTACAATGCACAATACACAAGAGTGTTTCTTTCCATTGCAAGATCTGCACCTCTACAACCCATGATACCAAGGATTGTATACTAATTGATCAAATTCATGATGCTATTGATCTGGGTGTGTGCCAGACTAGCCTTGCATGTAGTTCAAAGGATGATGACCATCATTATGAAGGGAACGTAGATGGAGGGGCATGTGGAAGAGGTTTGCATGGATGAGTTTGTGGTCACAGTAACCATGATAGAGGAAAAAGTGAGTTCCCATGAGGAACATGTTATAATTATGGATCTACAAAACATTATAAATACGAGTGTACAGATTTATTGCAGTGCTCATGGTGTGGGAAGAAAACACAAGTATGAGGAGTTCCCTGTTGTTATTTGAGCAATATGAGATCATCAGCACTAAAAATACAAGGATGCTGGGATGGTAAGTATTAAGAAGACCAGACACATGAATGGATCACCCCCATCAGATATGCATGATGTAGGCTAATAACCTGTTTTGGTAACAAAAAGAGCAGAGGCCATGTTCATGCCAAGGAAATATCAAGGCAGAAGAATCTACGTTTCAAGGGAAGAAGTGGTACATTGGAAGTACCCAGAGACCATGTGCCCATCAGTAAGGACAGTATATTAAGATACCATGGACGTCATTCAGAATTTTACAGGGAGAAATATAGTGTCTAAAGGATTCATTCCAATGAGGGAAAAGAAAAGGAGGAATGTTAAGGCTCCATAAAGATGACTTGGATGAGGTCAAAGAATTGTGCAAAATGCTAAGGCAAGAGAATATTATTCCCTTACTAGGAGCATGGTTAGAGAGAAGGTACCACGGGACCATGGAGAAGAGTGTAAAAGGCAGGTGTTATATGCATGAAACCTTCCCCCTAATAGCCTTGACTATGATAAAGAGATCATACTGGCCAAATGCAGTTGGATGGATGGCTATCTAGTAAACCTCACTGACACATGAGCGGAGGTCAATGTTCTTACATTGTAGATTCATGGCATCGAATGGGAAGGACCGTATTACAGCCATAGTTCGAATGTGTTAGTATATGGAAAACAAAAATGAAGTAATTCCCATTGTGAGTCTTGTCACGGGATGTAATGATCACCATTCAGGGGGCCAAGTTTACTAGAGACTTTGACGTCCTGATGCTCACTGAGGAAGATAATTTTCAAGCATTTCTTGGGTACCCATGGTGTTATAAGAACAATTATGACCTATATTTTAACAAAGGGTATATCAGTTTTGAGATTGATAGATGGGAAGTCGGTGCCCTATACCGAGCCCTTAGGAGAAAAATTCCTTAATAGAATCTATGTGCATTCCATCAGATATCCTGAGAGGTTTGCATCAGATGGAAGGAGTTATCGTATTTGAGAGGTTTTCAACCCTTGTAGTGATTCCACTGGTATAACATGCAACCGTAGAGGAGGGAGAAGTGAGTTCTCATGAGTTAACCTTGGGTGATAACTAAGTGGATCTATGAGAAATATTACAAAGGTGCGCTCAGTCAAGTACCTAGATTTATTGTAGTTTCCAAGTTAATGGTGCAGGAAGCATAGCCTACAAGTTTATTCTAGGAGTGCCATGGAAACTTAGTTTGAGAACATGAGGACCAACAACACCAGAAGGAAAAATGTGTTGGGATGGTAAGCTACTCAAGACTACATCGCGATGATGGGCTACACATTGGGAGATCCTCTTGGAGTGGTGCATGAGTCAGGGATAGAACCTATGTTATTGACGATGTGAGGTATTCCAGGACCCTAATCTCATGCAGAAGGAGGTACAGTAGTACATGAAGACTCTAGTTTCAAGATAGAGGAAGTGAGTACATGAAAAGTATCTAGACCCTTCTCATCAGAAAGAAGTATATCTAGGAGACTATGGATGTCATTCGAATTTTACAAGGGGAGATCCAATGTCTAAAGGAGTAGTCTAGGAAGTAGGAGTAAAGAAGGAATGTTGAGGCTCCGTACAGAGGGAAATGGATGAGGTTAAAGAAGTGTGAAAAATTTTAAGGCAAGAGAATATTATTCCCTTTCTAGGAGAATGGTTGATAGGAGAAGGTACCATGCACTGGGGTAGAGTGTGAAACGAAAGTGTTGCATGTAAACCTCCCTCCCCTATAGCCTTGACTATGACAAAGATATCACACTTGAATGAAGTTATGGATGGTTGGCTTGTTGAGTAAATATATTGATTGACATAGGGGTAGAGGTTAATGTTCTGACGTTGGATGCATGGCATCAAATGCAAAGGCCTGCATTACAGCCATCTTCAAATGTACTGTATATAAGGAAAACAAAACTAAGGCAATGCCCATTAGAGTATCGAAGGATGCACTGATCACCATTTAAGGGGCCAATTTTACTAGGAGACTTTGAAGTCTTGGTGCTTGCTAAGGAAGACAAGTTTCTAGTATTTTTTAGTCACCCATGTTGCTATAAGAACAATGTCTGACCTACAGGTTCAACAAAGGATATATCAGTTTCAAGAACAAGGAAGGAATGCTGGTCATCATCCCTTTGACGGATGGGAATTCGGTGCCCTAAACTGAACCCTTGGGAGAAGAGGTCCTTGATAGAATTTATGTGCATTCCATTCAAAGACCTTGACGATAATTTAGCCTATGGAGTAGGATTTATCCAATTTGAGGATGTTTAGTCCATGTGAGTGATACAACAAGCATGAACATGTGACAATTTGGCACAAGGGACCTATGAGTTAATTGGGTGATAGTTGAGGGGGTCTATAACAAATAGTGACTAAGGCACACTCACTCAAGCACCTAGGAGGAATGAAGTTTCCAAGTTACTCTGGAGGGGAATACCCTAAAATTTTCTTATAGGACATGGAAACTCAGTGGAAAATTGAGGACGAGAGAAGAAAAATGCTCAGTTATAACCTACTCGATACTGTAGCACGCTGGTGGGCTACACATCAAGAGATCCTCTTGGAGTGGTGAGAGGTAAGAATCATATTTTCTGTAAGGTTTTCCAAGAATAACGCGCCCACAGTCATACAAGACTACCATGGTAAAGAGACCACTTCGTTTCATATCCAAGCGTGTGAGAAGGCCTAGATAGGATGGGTAGAGGACTTAACACCATCATTATGGGTGCATAAGATATATTCCACACTACAAGGTTATGCACGTGCGTGGTATATCCACTCAGAAACATGCCACCAGACAAGAAATTGGCAGGAGCTAACAAATGATCTCATCCATGATTTTGAATATAAGAACACAAAGCCATTAGTGGATAAGGCATTGCAAGTGATCAAGTACCTTACGATGGGGGATAGTGACATGGTAGAAGACATGCTACTAGATTTGCTAGGTGAGCCTAGTTTAGAGGCATGCTTTGATGAGAATGAGTTAGAGGAGATAGATTTTAAGCACGCATGCTTAGAGAAGGAAAAAGGAAAGATGGTTTATGTCATAGATGGGGAGGAAATGGAAGGTCTAGATGTTAACCACTTTGTAGGTACATGTGATGTTATAGATAATGATGATGAAAGGATGCATGCCTACCATGATCCCCTTAAGACAAAAAAGGTTAACCTTGGGTTAGAAGAAGAACCCAAGGAATTTATCATAGGAGACTATTGGTTAGAGTATGAAGTCTCAAAGGTCATTAATCTGTTGCACGAGTTCCAAGATTTGTTCCCTCATGTGTACCATGAACTCAAAGGTGTTCACCCTTTGTTGGGGGAGATGAATATCAAGGTGAAAAAAGGTACGTGCCTAATTTGAAAGAGGCCTTATCAGATGAATCCAAACTTATGCATACGGGTCAAGGAAGAAATAGACAAGATGATAACATCTGGTATAATTGAGGCTGTTGAAGAGTCAGAATGGATAATACCAATGGTCATCAACATCAAGAACGATGGGAGGATTAGGATCTATTTTGGCTACAGAGACCTGAATGTAATATGTGTCATCGATCCCTTCCCAACCCTGTTTAGTGAAGAAATATTAGAGGTAGTGGTGGGACACGAAGTCTACTCTTTCACAGATTAGTTCTCAAGGTACCACGAAATCAGGATTGTAAAGGAAGTTCAGGGAAAGACAACTTTCACCACTGAATGGGGAAGTTTTTCCTACATGGTTATGACTTTTGGATTAAAAAATATGCATGATGTGTTCTCATGCATTGTGGTACAAACATTTCAGGACTTCATCCATAAGTTTCTTCAAGTTTACCTGGATGACTGGACTATGTATGGATTGGTGAAAGACCATTGTGACAACTTAAGGTTGATCTTTGAGAAATGTCGGTAATTAAGGATATCCCTCAGTATTAAGAAATGCATCTTTTCTACTCCATTTGGAATACTGTTAGGACACATTATATGCAAAGAAGGTTTGCTATTAGATCCCACTAAAGTTGCAGTTATTGTAGGATTAGGGGAGCCTACTAGTCAAAGCGCAGTGCGTGGATTCCTTGGGCATATGAGGTATTATAGGAATTTCATCAAGGGATATGCCAAGATTTATGCGCCCCCTGGAGGAATTACTTAGACACAAGAGTGCCTTTCATTGGGGAGAGGCACAACATAAGGCATTTGACACCTTAAAGGATAGGTTTGTCATGGTTCCCATACTACATTTTCCTTCTTCGGATAAGCCTTTCCATGCACATGTTGATGCCTCAGGAACAACTATGGGAGCGGTACTAGCACAACCTAGAGTGGGAATTTTTGATCACCCCTTGTGCCTTGCAAGTAGAATGCTGACACCAACAGAGTAGAATTACACATTTACTGAGCGCAAAGAATTGTCTATGATCTACGCAATGTATAATTTTAGGCAGTATCTGTTGGAAACACCATTTATATTTTACACGGACCACATGACATTGAATTATTTGGTGAAAAAACCTATTCTATAAGGGAACATATGTCATTGGGTCCTTCTATTTCAAGAATTTGAGTTTGCAATAGTGGTAAAGCTAGGAAAGAGAAATTTAGAGCTTGACCATTTATCAAGGATTGACTCAGGAGAGGACACACTAAGCATTGAGGATATCATGCCAGATGTGTAACTATTTAGGTTATGGCATGCACCCTCAGACTTGAAAGATAAGCCATTGTTCTTAAAAATAGGTGTGGTGCCAGAAGGGATGAAGGCCTTGGAAAGAAAGTAGTTAGCAATACACACCACACCCTACATGCTTATTAGTGGAGAAATGTATAAGTTAGGTCATGTCGAGGTTCTGCGCCGATGCATATTGGAACATGAGTGCATAACTATTATGGAAGAAGCACATAATGGGATTGTAGGAGGACACTATAAAGGAAACACTACCACACAAAAGATTTTATTAGCAGGGCTTTGGTAGGAAACCATCTATAAAGATTGTATTGAGTTTTGCAAGGTCTGTGACCATTACAAATGCCTTGGGAAACTTAGAAAGAGAGATGAAATTCCTTTGTGACCAATATCTAGCAATGAACCATTTGAGAAATAGGTAATTGTCTTTGTAGGACCAATTGCGCCAGTCACGCGAAGGACTGGTTCGTAGTATATCATCACTTGCACTAATTACTTGACACAGTAGGAAGAGGAAATGCCTATAAAGGATTACATGGTAGCAACAACTGCTAGATTTTTATGGGAAAACATAATTAGTAGGTTTCCCTTTAAGTTTAACAAGTGATAGGGGTACACACTTTATCAATGAAATATTCAGAATTCTGTTAGTAGAATTTATGGTGGCCCATCATAAGACTACCGTATATCACCCTCAAGAAAATGGAACTACTGAGGAATTTAACAAAATAATAAGTCACAAGTAAACTAAGATATGTGACGTTGGAAGACAAGATTAGGATGATAAGGTATCAGCCGTTCTATGGGCATAGTGGACAAACTATAAAAGGTTAAACAAGGTGACACCGTTTCAATTGGTGTTTGGTATGGAGGCTGTTTTCCCAGTGGAATTCATGTTACCTTCACTGCGTATAGAGCGTGTAGGAGGGTTAGCTGATGAGAAACCGTTGGAAGAAAGAATTGATAAGTTGATGTAGTTAGATGAAAGGTGATCACTTGCTAGATGGAGTCAGAAGACAAAAAGTAAGAAAAAAGGCATGGCATGACCATCATATCAAGAACAAGAAGTTTGAGGTTGGGCAGTTGGTGTTGTTCTATGATTTCAAGTATCTGCACCATCCTGGGAAGTTGAAATTCCATTGATTAGGACCTTACATCATATCTTACATTCTTGATTCAGGTGCTTTCCAGTTACAAGTGCTGGATGGGACGAGGTTACTAGGTCACTTCAATGTGAGTAGGTAGAAGCCCTACTATAAATAAGCTTTCTTGGTGTTTGTAATAAGGCAATATGGCCAATTAGTTTAGAATTTCCCTTTATGCAATTTATTTTCTTGTGTTTCCCTATATTTTCATTTATTCTATTGTTTATTTTTCATCTTGGGTGCCCGTAACCACATTAATTTTTGAAGGTTGTGCATGCGCAGAGGGCCATGCATCTGTTTTAGTGTGGGGTGGAGTGATGTGAAATATAGGCCTATAATAAAAGTTGAACTGGTAGTAGAAGTTGTGGTGAATGACCTGGTTAATACAAAGTGCATAAGGGTAAGAAGCACATAGAAGAGAAGGTGGGTGAGAAAGGTTTGGGTTAGGATAAGACTTTAGAGAAACCATGTATAGAGGAGGAAGAAGCGCAGGAACAACACGAGTTAGGTGAAAGAAAAAATCAGGTGAAGGAAAGAAGTACCTTCGGCGCTATTGACATGCACGTAAGAGTCTTTTATTAGGTTGGATTATTTATGTGCCAGAAGGTTGTAGAATTTTTCATGCCAGATTGGGCACTTAATTAAGGGCACTTAAAGTCATCTTGGTGGAAAAATATGTATTTAATGTTAAAGTATGGTGGTAGGTATAATAGAATTTAATGCTGGAAAGAAGGAAAAGCTATAAGTAAGAGGTCAGGCACTTCATTATTTTACCTTGCAATTACAAAGTGAAGGAATCTCTCGTGAACTAGGGCATCCATAAGTGATTTTTGTAAAGAAGAATAACAAAAATCTAAGAGTGTGTGACTAGAGAAGATCCAAAAACTAGTAGGAAAGGAGTACACAGGCATGGATGAAATTGTTGAGAAGTACCATCTTGTGGAAGAATTTTTCCAGTTAGGGTTTGACGGATAGGGCACAAAGTTATAAGGGTTTCTTCACAAGATTGAGCTTTGAGATTGGACATATTGATAGATCAGAACAAGGAGAATATGTTTGAAGTGTTAACCTAACAAGAAGAATGACACCAAAGAAAGAAACCATATCACCATTAAAGAAGAAGGGAAAGGGTAAGGGAAAGAAAATGGTTGCTATTGCAAGTGCAAATGACGAGTGGTATGTAGAGATGCAATACTCAGATGGGGTATTGCTAGGAAAAGAGTGGGAGTTGCACCTAAGAAAAATGACTGTGAGTGATTGTAACCATTGAAGAAACACAACTGAGAAAGAAATGGATTTGGAGTTGGATCACCCAACAAACAAGAGGACACCAGAGGGCATGACCATACACAACGACAAACTAAAAGTTAAGTTGGAAAAGGAAGGGTTATTATAACTTTACGAATTACCCTACTTCAGTAAACTTGAGTGCCTCTATCATTGGATGATGTCACGCATTCACAAAGACCATTTTTATTTTGTGGGGTGCAAGATGCGCATAACTCCCCAGTTGATTTCCAAGTTTATGGGCCTTATTTTTGAGGGAGATAACATTGATGATGACCTAAGCGATAAGGAGGCAATCAGGGAAATAGTAGCCATATATGACTACAAGAAAGGATTGTGATATTTTGACATCACAGAGATTCTAGACCCCATAATGAGGATGGCCATGCACTTGGTAACCAAGCTCAATGATCAAGAAAGATGGAATCAAGTGAACAAGGCATGGCTGAACATATGCCAGACAATATCTGAGCGGACCTTCTACAAATTGTTTGCTTTCATCGTGGATGAAATTAAAAGCAATGTGCATGAGGGAGAAAAGATACTCTTTGGTAACATCCTACTCACCATTGTATTTTTAGAGATTGGAGTGCCCGACAGGATGGAAAAATTTTGTTTGGGAATATCCAGAAGAGGATCCCTCACCCACAAAGAGGTTCACAAAATATATTTGTGAGACCATGAAAACAACTCACAAGGCATGCTTAGAGAAGTGGTAGAAGCGCATGAGGGATGCGTTCAGGGAGGAATGGTGGATTCAAGAGTAGTTACCTACACTCATGAATGGAGAGGTAGAATTCCCATTATATCAACACTCTTGCATTGGTAGATTTAGGTTGACAGATGAAAACATGGGTCCGTGGTGCAAACTACCCTTCACCTTCACCACGTTATACTTCCAAGCCAGAGTTAACTAGTTGAAGGAGGCCAAAAGGCTAAGGTTCGAACTTAGTGAGGTAGATGCAGAACACCGCGAGCTATGCCAGAAGCTAGTCTACCCCAAGAAGTAGGAATATTTGGAAAGATATGGCTCCCACAAGATACAAATGATGAAGCCTGTACCATTTTCCAATCATTGGAAGGGCTGTAACAAGGATATAAATTTGCATAAGATCAAATTTTGAGAAAGGAACTTGGAGAATGATGTATCCATCCCTAAAGACCCCACAGGAAGGAAGAAGGTTGCGCCTAGGAAGAGGAAAAGAGAAGAGGTGCAAAAAACACCGAGTGTTTAGGCTTCACAAGCGATAAGCGCGCTGGAGACAAGTGCTAAGCCTAGCACTTACGTGTGGAGAAATAAGTCCCCTATGAAAGAAAAGACATGAGAAGAAGAAGCGCCAGAGCATGAAGAACCCATCACTCAGGAGAAGTCACTAGAGAAGGAGGAGGAGAAAGCAAAATCTCATATCAGGAAGAAGTAGAAGGTGACAGAGGAGGATGAATCGGAGGGTACAAAGAGCTTGGAGGCCTATAGAGGTGAAAGAGATGATGATGATGATGATGAAATAGAGGAAATTCAAGGCCCTCCCATATTTGAAGTACATGACTCAGAGGAGGAAGGAGAGGAAGAGAAAAATGAATACATATTTATCAGGAGGAATAATGTTAAGGAAGAGGAGGGTGCTCAAGACAAATGGGTAAGCAAAGAAGTTACAAAATAAAAAAGGACCCCAATCCTCAAAAATAAACAAGTAGACAAGGCCACAAAGAAAGAAGTAGAAAAAATCATCAAGGACTTAGTAGAGCAAGAGATGGAATGCAACGTGGACATGGTGATGAAGGAAGAAGAGGAGGAGAGTGTAGAAAAGGAATATGGCAGCATGGGAGGAGATCCCAGTTTGGCTATGAGCTTTCCTAAGGCTATGTGCATGGGGAGAAAGAGTGCCTAAGCATCAAAGGTTTAGGGGATGGGCTACATTGATGATCCAAACAAGGTGTTGCATGCGTGCTTTTAAAGCACCATACCAACCAAGCAACTCTTGGCTATGACATCATTTGATGAGGAAGGTGCATACCCTCAGACGAGGAAAATGCTTTCTTGGACATTTGAGTCCCACATTGATGAGATGAATTTCAAAGTAAGCTAAGGGGAAATAATGAAGGTACTGGAGTCAAAAGGAGTCAACCCCTTGGTAAACACTCAGCGGCTATCAGAAAAAAATATCTGTAATGCATTGAATAAGGTTTCAGTTTTTATTGAAGCCAGAATCTTCATGAGGAATGACATGGTGAAGTTCATAGAGGTAGAACTAGAGAAGAAGGAAGAAGAGCTCAAGGAAAGAACCAAGGACTTAAAGCATGAGGAACTAACCAATGCTCAACTAAGGTGAGACTTAAAAGAAGATAAGGTAAGGGTACACAAGGTTTACAAGAAAGTAGAGATGATCACAGATGCCATTGTCTTAAAGCATCCAAATTTGACACCACTAATGTAGAAGTATTGATCCACCCTAGAGTTCCTAGAGGACTTGACACACATCCTCACAATTGAAAGGTGATTAGTCGCCTTGAAATTTGTAGAAGAGGCATCGATGCACAAAGAGAAGGAGGATAAGATGAAGGTTGTGGTAATTGTTGCTCAGTACAATAAGGTCCTCACTAATGTGAAAGATGTCACCCAATTCGTTGAGGCCGCTTATGACAACTGAATAGATAGGGATAGAGTGGCAAGAATTCTAGTCAAAACTCATGAAGTGGAGCTCAAAGATTTCCAAGAGAAGAACAAGGGGAATAGAGCAGAACATGACAAAATTCTAGTTGAGGTTGAGAAGAAATTAGAGGTTATTGAGACCTTATAGGGCTCAATCAAGAATCATCTCAAGGAGTTGTATCCCGAGATCACTCGAAGGATGGACACACTCGAGGATTTGGAAAAAAATTTGGAGGGGATAATGGAAAAAATGAATATCCAAGGAGAAGGGCTTGGCTTTGAAGACGTGAGTGCCCTAGTCAGTGACCTCTGTCAAAAGGCACATAATGAAGTTGATGCATGGAATAAGTTGGAGGTAGACTTGAAAAAATATTTCCCTCTCCTCATGCAAAAGTAATCATAGTTTCCCCATTCTTTCATTCTTTCCCAAATTTTTCATTCCTTTATTCTTTCCCCAAACAATTCAAGTACAATCATTCTTTATTTGAAAAAATGTTCCTGAGGGCGCAAAACAAGCATAATGTGGGGTGATGTTTTGCCCCTAAAATATTGGCCAAGTATAATAAGGCACATGGGTGCACAAGGCCTATTTGAATAAGGGTGCACAAAATGAAGGCGCACAAGACAAGGTTTTAGGAGGGTTTATTAGAACCAGTGGCACACGTGCGTAAATTAGAAAAAAGGCTTTGGAAATTAGCCATATTTGGAATATCAGGCAGAACACAAGGAAAGCATGACCCAACTGTGCATGCGGAGTGGGTAAGGTGCCATCCTGACAACTTGGTGTCCACAAAAGGAATATACCTTACAATAGAAGATTCTAGAAGGTCATCATGGCAAAGAATGGAGAGCTCAAGTTTGAAGGACCATGCTCGAAAGGAGGAGCACTTGGATACTTTGAAACCGATCTAAAACTTTATAAATGCATGGAGGTTCTTGGTAAGGCTATATATACCAACGCCCGTCAAAGATAGATATACCAAGAAGAGAATGGAAAGAGGCAAAGCTATGCAAAAATACTGCGAGAGTTCTATGGGTTGGGTTTAGAGGATCTTTAGGAGTATGATGTATCAAGGGGATGGGTTTGAATATTTTTCTTTATTCTATGAGGGGCTTAAGTCCAATTCTGATCCATGAATTTGGTCTGTACTATGATATGGATCTGTGATAGCCTAAATGAGTGTAATGTGATTACCAAATGTGTTTAATATGGATATACATGGTTCCAATTTTACTTATATCTGTATGGATTGGTTATATATATATATATATATATATTTCATATGAGTGGGTGTAAACCCCTATGCATTTCCTTTCTATTGTGATTCATATCTATGTTTCTGTAATGCTTTTCTTATCTGAACAAATAGATTGGTCTAAGAAGCCTGTTCTGAGGTCTAATATGGATGTATGGTTCATTTCCATTCTCTTCACTTGAGTTTCTATCATAAATAAAGCATTCTCACACAACTCACATAAAGGATTGGCTCGACACTTGTGCGTGCCTTGAGTGAGTGCCCAGTGCCCATTGGGTGATAGGCTAGAGTGCATGGGATTTCCTTATTCTTTGAAAGGGCATAAAAATGACTACAACTATGTGAAGGATTGACTATGTATAGAAAAAACCACAGTGAAAGATGTAAGCTTCTTTAGATCTAGGGATTGACCCACTTTGAAGATGTGTGGCTCTTGCAGAGTCCCAATGTTAATGTAGATGGTGGATTCATTGAGAAGGCTAGATGTGTTTGGTGGTAAGATATTATGAAGATAGGAATATTCTACTCCCATGTAAAAAAGTATGGAGTCATTGTCAGTGCATTGAATAATGTCAATGGTAGGGGAATCCTCCTCTACCATATAGAGAAATTGAAGAGGGAGGGACATAGTTTCACCTTCAAAATGTTAAGTGACTGAAGCTAAGGTAATGATAGAGATTAAAAAAAAGTGAGAGGATATGGACACGGTATCATCTGTATCCATAGCCTCATGGGATGAAGAAGATGGAGGGTCAATGTCCATGAGGGATAAAGATGAAGGTCAGTAGATTGTTCATTAAAACCCAATTTGAACTTTTCATGGGGTTTTCAATATTGGTCAATGACAAGGTTGTGCATTCCTTGTTCATTTCACCCCATTCTAAATCCTTTCCATGTGCAATGATGGAGATAGGTATAGGAAAATGATTTTTTGTAAAGAAAATCGAAGCCATTGGTATATGGTTTGGTATGTGGTTGAGTGTCAATATGAGAGGAAGGGTAATCGATGCCACCATAGATGATATTGGTGTGAATATGGGGAGGAATGAAGGGAATGAGATCTCTGATGTTTGGCTGATACATTGGAGCTTTATCAGGTATGCCAAGTCTATGAGGTGTCGGAAGAGAAATAAGCGTGAGAAGGTGATACTTAGATGCAACAACATATGAGCTAGTAGATGCTTCAGTAGAATCTTGTTTAGGGATGAGCACACCATGAGGTTGACAAGTCATGTAACATGCTTTAAATTAAGGAGTGTCTATAGGGAGAGTTAGGATTTTCCCCTCATGTTCATATTTGATAAATCGATGAAGGAAGGAAGGAATGCAACACATGGTGTGAATAAATGTGCCCAAATTAGGGGAAATAACATGAAGAATTTTTCCCTCATGTTCATGAGGTATTCTATATCATATAAGGGACAGGAAGAATAAATGTGCCCAAAGCAGGGGTAATAACATCATTAAATGCACGAAGAACCACATGTGATTGGGAAACAATGGAATTAGGGAGATTGAGTTCATCAAAGGTGTTGGATGAGATGATATTTATGCTAGCTCCATTTTCTATCATAGAATGATGAATGAATGTGTCATTGATACACACAATGATGAAAAGGGGAAGGTAATTTTTTGTCAGTGATATATCGGGAATTTTGGTATTAGCAAAGGATATGGTGGTGAAAGAAGAAAGTGCTTCAACAAGAGCTAAAAAGGGCTGAGTCTCATCTCTAGGGGTAGGGATGCACTTGAGGGATTCGATGAGATCCAGTATGTGACTGGGGGATCTTTGGATGAGCTCATAGAGTAACATCTTCATTGGGGCCTAATGAAGTTATTTCATAATACTTTACTCAATAACAACAGGCTGAGGGGCAGCTAAGATAAACACTATGGATTTTAATGAAGAAGGGAGAGTTTACTCATTAGATGGAGTGGTGATAATGTTTTTTGACTTATATTGGGTCAAAGGTAAAGAATAATATGGATGAGATTGAGTGGTAATCCAGGAAAAATTGATGAAAAGGGGAGGACATTTTTTAGGAGAGGTCATGTTTGGAGGAGGGATATCAACGAAGGTCCTAGATGAATGAGGAGACTTAAATATCTTGGTTGATGAATATTCGGATGGATAAGGAAGATTGGTTGATGGAAGAGGGGTATCCCTTTCGAAAAGGAGATCATCCTCATTGATAAGATTATGGATGATAGTTTGGAGGGCCTTACAATGTTTGGTATCATGTCTGTAAGAAAAATGATATGAAAAAACTATGTTAGAATCAAACCATGAAGGTTTTGGGCCACATTAATCATAAGAATTAATGGGGGGGTAGGATGACTGTGGATGGTTGAAGTAAGTGTTGCAATATTATTGTGTAGGAATCAATTGAAGTTATTGAAGAAGAGGTTATAGATGGAGTGGATTTTAGAATGGTGGATGGATGTAAGAGGGATGGTTTTCTTTGATGTGGTTTTATGGGAGCCTTTATTTCTATCATAGAAATAAGAGGGGAAGAAGGTTGTTGTGTTTTGGTTTCAGTTTTGATGATTGGTGACTTGGATGGCTTGGATTTGGATTTGAAAATTGGGGATGTGGATGATTTTGAGGCGAGATCAGATTTAGAAGAAGGATTAGATTTTTTTGACTTGTATTTATTGATAATGGGGTTATTAGAAGAAAGGCCCAACTATAAGATTGATGGTAATACTCCTAAGAGTGATGACGTGACATCAAATTGCTTAGGAGGGTTAGTATTAGGAGGAGGGAGCTCCAAAGTTCTATATGGGTGCGTGAGGGAGTTTTGGATGGGAATTCCAAGGTTCTTAGACTTTGGTTGTGAGGATTTACATTTTGTAGGAATGAAGATGATTTCAACTGAGGGATCTGTAGAGGTAGAACCACTTAATGTAGATTAAGTTGTAAAGGTGGATATTGAAGGTGGAAGATATTTTTGTATGATGCACTTGACAAGATCATAAGGGGTTGTGGATCATATGAATATAAGATTTTTTGGTGTAGGAATGATTGAACTTGTAGATTGCGAAAGAGTATCATTTGTAGTGATATTAAGTGGGGGTGTCTAGGTGATATATGTTTCGAGAGATGGTAAGGATGTGGATATAGATTCATATGTTAGTGTGGGTATGGCCATAGTAGCATACGTGATTGATTTGGAAGTGGGTGTAGATGTGGGAATGTGTGATGAAGATGTTAAGGTGGGTGTTTGGGTAGATATAGGTGAAGGAGTAAATGTGATAGGTGAGGACATGGTAGATATGGATGGGGAATTGGGTGTAATTAAGATTAATATGGGTGTGGTAGTTGTGGATATAGTCAATGTAGATATAATAGGTGTAGGGATAGGTGTATATGTTGAATAAGTTTTGGATGTGGGAGAAAATTATGAAATCGATGTGGGTGAAACATATATAGAAATGATAGATGTAGGTGAAAAAGTTGATTCATGATTTACGGTACTGATAGTATGAGAATTGGGTGGTTAGGATGTAGGAGGAGGAGTCTGATTATTGGATGAGTGGTTAGGAAAAGGTTGTTTGAAAACATCTAAAGGTTAATTAGGTGGTGCATTAGGGTTATCCAATTGAAGGTCACCACAGTCTATGATTTTTTGGACAAGGTATTTAAAAGTATGACCATTATCAATGTCATGACCACAAAATTGATGATAATTATAGTAATTCTCCTCATGATACCATGTTGGTTTGGCTTGTGATGCATCAAAGGGTTAGATGGGAGGAAGTCAAATGAGATGGACCACCATTAAATTTTATAATATTGCACCATAAGATTCCCCAAGAGGGGTATAGTTAGGAGGTGTTTTAGGAGATATTTGTGGAGGCTCCTTGTGAGAAGTGGATGTGGAGGAAGATTCAATCATGATGACATTAGAAAAAATATTGGATTTTTCACCATGCATGGAGGATTTAGTGAATTAAGGTTTGCTTTTTTTTTTTTTAATTATCAAAGTTTGAGATGGCCTTTCTTAAGGGTGTGAATTTCAAGTTTATGAGCCATGGTGAATGCCTCTTCAAAGGCTTGGAATTATTGTATTTGAAGAGTAGAGGAAATATGATTCACACAACAACATGAGAAGAGATCAATTAATTCAATATGTGGAAGAGAAAATGATAGTTGGTTGATTATGCCACACCATCGTGCGATGAAATCTGTGATAAATTCATCATGAAATTGTCTAATGACGTAGAGGTCCGTGATGGTGATATTACACACAAGATTAATTGAAAATTTCTCTAGGAAAAGTTTAGTAAAATAGAATAGAGAGTGTTGTGGGTTTCCATTGTACCACTATAAAGTAGGAATGACCAATGACATGGGGAATGTGGGGAGCATAAGGTCTTCACCATGAATAATGAGGTAACATGTGTGCCTAAAGGAATGAAGGCGTTGTTATAGATCCTCCTTGCTATTGAACTTAAAGAATTTTGGTAACTCCCAATGAAGTGGATAGGGATTTATTGGGAATGATGGATTGATAGGTTTGTTACAAATATGTTCATATGAGAAGGTGGTCTTGGATCCCGACGTAATGGTCTAAATATTATCCAATCTACTCAACAAGAAATGCATGGGATCATTAGATATGTAGGGATGAGAAGTTGAAAGATGTGGTTGTGTATCATATGAAGTAGATGGGTTATGTTATTGATAAGGTTTCTATATTTGAGGATGAATAGTTGTTGGTGGAAGTGGTTGATAAGGGGAAATGTAATTGAGGGGTTACGATTGAATGGGTTAAGATAGAGGTTATTATTGGGAAATGGGGATATGATCATATTGATGTGATTGAGTTGGTTATTGAGTGATAGGGACATTAGATTGGCTTAATATAGGATGATTTGAGATGTAAGTAATGGGTGGTTGGGATGCTAGAGTTGATTGATTGGGAAATATGTAGAGAAAATTACCTTGAAGAGGAGGTTGATGGGTTTATGTTGATTCAGAATGATGGGGCTTTGATGTGATCACATTTGCATGGACATGGGAAGTGGAAATAACGGGTAAAGTTGGGTTATGCTGTTCGGGTGAAGGAGGAAGAAAATTAGACTTTTGTGATGATTGAATATGAGCACTAATAACCATAGTGGATGATGAGGTGATGGGGATAGAATAAGTGATAATAGTGACAACACAAGGAAAATTAGGGGGAATTGGGACCACTAATTGAGTGGTTTGGCAATTGTGAGGGATTGTGGAAGAAGATTGGTGAGGATCAAACTCATGTTGTGCCATGAAAAGTTCATTCATAGCTCAAGGGAAGAATATAACGAGTTGTGATGTGAGGACTTGAGTGGATTCAAGATGGGGATCATAAGCATAATTTTGTTGCATAGGGGGGCCATCGATAGGGAGGTTGGTAGATTTGCGAAGAAGGTAATCATGAAGAGCAACTGGATTAGCATTGAGAAGATATTGGAATTCCACACACCTATGAGGGATGGTAGGAGGCTCCAAAGATTTAATAGAAGTGGCAGAAGAGGGTGTTTCTGGTCTAGATGGAATGGAATGACGATAAAGAAACATATTTTTTTCAACATGGGTAGTGAGTTGGATGACGTGAGAATCTTAAAGAGAGGAAATGGGAACCATTGGTTGATTAATTATGGAATAAGCAACCAAAGGGGTGGACGAAATGATAGAGAGGGTTGATTTTTGTTGGAAGGAAATAGGAATGTTGTTGGATGACATATTTTTTTCCATTTTTCTTGCTTAGGAGGCGTGTAATGATGAGCATGAAACAAAAAATAATGTAAAACTATGCTAATTTTTAATTATTTTAAACAAATCACGCAACAAAATTTTGATTATCTTGATTATTAAAGATGTGTGAAAAGAAAAGAAAATGGGATCAAAGGGAACCTAGGAAATGGCCAATCTATGGATGGTTTTGGGTAGCTTTGGATGGAGTCCTAGATATACCTAAAGGTATGTGAGGCATGAATATGTGATGACTACTAGTATGGGGCCTACCCCTTTATGTCACACACCACATCGATAAGGGTGTCATATGTTTAGCCAATATACCAACAACCAAAAATTTTCTAATGTGGTCAAAACACCACGATGGATTTCATATTGGGTGATGAAATCTCAATAGTTCCATCTGGAAGAATATGTTTAAAATGTGTAGTTTTGATGCACATTTTTTGAATGTGTGTGATAAGAATGTATGCAAAGAGTTAACCTTCTAATTAGACAAGATTTCTAAGAAAATTTGAAGGTTATCTTTAAATCCAAAATGAAATGCTATTTTTGATGAATATAATCAAGCAAGGAAGGGAAAAATGATGCAAAAGGAGAATATAAAGATAAATGAGGAATACCTAGATAACATTTTCCCCCTTTTAATTTTTCAATTTTTTCGAGGCAAAAAAGAAAATCCAAGCAATGCTCCCACCTATGAGGTTAGTAGAAGATGAATAAAATAAAATGGAAATGGAAGACAAATGCAAAGACTCACTATAGAAGGGTGTGTCCCATAGTGCGTGCAAGAATGTTGAATAATTTTTCTCATACCTGTTTTAGATTAGTGAAATCGTAACAAAGAAAATGAGTAACACCAAGTATGAGAGGGTTTAAGGTACCTCTAGATGGGATGGTGATGGACACATGTGTAAAATAAAACTCCTCTTTGTAGCGAGCCTTGTAACCCACACAACAATGAGAAAGTCAACAAAAAATGGATTAGTAGATAGATGGGTCAATTTGGAGATAATGATGGTTCCAAGAATTGAAAACGTCCAAGAATGGATGCTAACCCATGTTTTTGATAAAAGACAAGTAAAGTAATGATTGATAAATTGGATGTTAACAAATAACTAAACTAAAATAGAAACATGAAATGTACTAGATAGAATAAAGATGTAGATATGATCCAAATATGTGTAAAATAAATCAAACCTAGGTGGGTTGACAGAGACTAGAGGCTGCAGAGCATAGTTGATAGTGACTGGAGTAGTATAAGAAGAAAATTTAGAAAAAATAATTAAAAGCCTCCTTAAGCCTAATCTAGAGCTGATCTAAACTAAGGATGATGTTAAAATAGAATAGGAACACTGTAAGAAGATCTAGATCTAGATCTATCAAAAAATATGTAAGAAAATTAATGAAATATGAGATCTGGTTGATAGGGTTGATGATGAATGGACTAGGTCAGAAGTGACTGGATTTGATGAAGTCTAGGTTTAAAACTGAAGGTGTGTAAAATGACAAGATTGGAGGATATGGAAAGCTGTGGGATCATAAAAGGGATGACTGGAAAATTGAGGGACATAAAGCTAACAAATGAGAATTGGATCTACGGTGACCAAACATGGTCAATGGTGATTGGGAGTGATCTATGGTTTGATAGAAAAGGATGGGTGGCATTGATAGTTTGTAAATGGAAACAAAGATGAGAAAAATGTAGAGACAGGGTTCTTGAATGACAAATAAACCTGTAAAATATTAATAAGGAAAAGGTGATGGTAATGGTAATGGTGGATCCAAACATGCAAGGGAGGAAGAGGTCTTTGAATCTTCAAGGGTAAAGCACAAGACCTCTAAGATGATGATATCAACTATAAAGACAAGCAAGAAATGAAGGAAAGGTCGCAAGAAAATTCAAAGTCTTCAAAGTTGCATCCTTGAAAAGAGAGGGGTATGGGCATATTTATAGGATCGATGAAAACCTAGGTGGGTTGCCTCTGATTTTGCGGATTTTTCCATTTGAGTGGTGGAAGGGTTTTGAGCTTGAGAAAATGAACCTTTGTGAGGTGGGATTAGGGTTTGGAGGAGTAAGGATGAGTTAGGGTTTCTTAGAACAAATAAATGGGTAGGTGAGAGGTGGAAAATATTAAATAAAGACAAAGGGGAGGTGAAATCATTAAATGAGGGCCTATGGCTAGTAAATAGGGATATTTAGAGAGGATAAATAAATTATATAGGGATTTAGGTTTAATTAATGGTGATCAGGGATGATTAGGGGAGGTTAATTAAGGGTGTGATTAAGATGAGATTAAGGTTGGAAATTTGATTAAATAGATAAATAGATATTAGGAGGGAAAGGGGAATTTAGATAGGAAGAGAGCTATGTATGTGAAATAAAGAAAACAAGGGGGAGAGGATGCGGGATGAAGGATAAGGGATATACCAAAATTGGTGTCTACACTTCTTTCCACTTACTTTCATCCAGATTTCACTCCATAAATAATTGATTGTTGTAGCTGTGAACCAAAATTTGTGCACGTGGAGTAGCAAAGGCATGCATCAAAATAGATATCCAAGCTCACCAACACATTTGAATTTTGAACTCAAAGACCATACTTTGTTTCATCCATTTAAGTGAGTTGTTTTTGTTGGTCATTTTTTTAATGATCAAATATGGTCATTAATCTGTCAAATTTTTAGGATTTTGTATGTGCTTTTAAGTGTGGTTCACATCTTCCTCTTTTAGGTAAATTTTTAGAGTAATATATATGTTTTGTTCATGTTTTCAAGTCGGTTTAGTATGCTCTTTTAATCTATTTATTATTGTCTTAAAATATTGTTCATAGGTTTTGTTTACAAAATATTATGTTTTGTGAGTCATATAAAGTCAAAGTAAATCATTACATGTCATACACTCATAGATTTTTTTTTTGGTCTACATTACAAATATTTCAATAATTTTATCTAGTATTAAATAAATTAAATGTTGGTCCAAATAAAATTATTGTATACTGTCATTTTCATCTTATTACGGTCATTGTGTCTTGTTTAGGATAAGTGCCAAAGTCATATATGTGCTTTTAAATTTTTTGATATTATCTTATTAATAGATATATTTTAAGTTTTCATAACGAGTCAGAGTAAAAATATTGTAAATTTTTGACACATTTTTGGGATAACCAACATTTGAGTTATAAATGAGCCTCAAGGTAAAATATTGTTGAGTTAGTAGCTTCACAGCAGAGGATAGATGCATCAGAGGTTAGAGGTTGATCAACAAACTCTCATTAGTTGCCAACGATGAGGCCACACAAATGGCTTGGTGGCATTTTTTTCAGAGTATGTTTCAATTTCAATATTCCTAGTTTTCAGGGTTCTTGTTGTCTTGTGTGTTGAATAAACCCCTTTTTTAGAATTTTGGGGAAGATTCATGTTTTTATAAAACTCACTTTTGGGGAGAAGGAGAAGATTATGAGGTATGCTTAGGGATGGTATCCAACTAGTGTTAAGCTTTTGGATCTTGGAGATCAAGAATTCATACGCCTTAGGAGGAAGGGAAAGTCCCATAGGAACCCAAAGAGGTAAGGAGTATTCCTACATAATTTGTCTTATTATGACGCCTTTATGAGGGTAAAGAGATAATCTATGGAGTTTGTAATTGGTCTAAGCAATGATTTCAAGAGGTGGTCAACTTCTTAGAAATATGGTTCTTCATTGTGTTCACATTAAGGGGGTGAATATTGAGAGTTAATAATGTTCACGCTAAGGGGGTGAATGTTAGGAATAATCTAGTGTTCACATTGTTAATATAAAAATAATAATTGTGTTAGTAATTATTCATTAAATAGCAGTCATACATATTTGTTATAACCAAAAATATATACATTATATGATTTTTACACCTATATTGTAATAAATGGGTCATTTGCTCCCTATTTTGTAGGAGGTAGTTTTCCCACCTCCATCGCTATATAATAGCCATTGTATTAGCATAGATTATATAGAAGAAGTTTGTTATGTTTATTATGTACAAAATTATTGGTGCGATGCTAGCTCAGGAAGAAGAAAAAGGAAATGAGCACACCATTTATTATGTTAGTCAAGTCCTACTAGATTATGAGATGTGATACACTTACATCGAACATGCTTACCTATCCATTTACTACATAGCTAAAAAAATCCACCATTATATGATTTACCAAACTACCTACGTCATTGTTCACAAAAATCCCTTATGACACTTCTTCTTGAATTCCATCCTTCCAACATATCGAATTGGGAAGTGGATGACTGTTGTCATGGAATTTGATCTCCTTATCATCACACATCGAGTAGTAAAAGGCTAAGTTATTGCAAATCAATTTTATGCTACTCCCATCCATTATCCTTAACCTATCCATGATGCGATACCTGAAGAAGAAATCCTCCTCATTGAGGTTATTGATAGTGATATTTATATAAAATATTATTTATTTAGCTTCATGACTGGTCTTGAGACACAATCCTTTGAAGCCAATTACGAAATGCCTCTCTCATCTAAATCCAAACCAAAAGTAAAGATTACCAGAGAAGAAATTACCATTGACTTATAGGAGGATACATGGCTATTACACTTCTATGGGGAAAAATGCCTTCAGTGATCTAGCGTAGTTTGTATTCTCACCGATCCCTCTGACCAAACTTTCCCCCTTTCTTATTGACTAGAATTTGAAGTCACAAACAATATGGTTGAGTATGAAGCTCTTATCATGGGCATGCAAATTTCCCTAAGAAAAAATATTTCTTATCTTCATGTCATGTGTGACTCTCAATTAGTGTGTCGAAAAGTTGGTGACTCATATAAATGTTGTAGTGAAAACCTTAAAGCCTACTATGAATTAGGTCAAGAGCTAAAATCATGCTTCACCTTATTTACTATCGAATAAATAACAAGAGAGTAGAATGCTTTGGCTAAATCCTTGGCCACAATTGCCACACAATTTTAGCCACATTGTAATGCTCACGATATTACTCCCTTATTATAAATTTGTCAAGCACCCACTACCACACATCATGGTTGTGTCTAAGGTATCTTCCAAATTGAATCAGACACCCTTGCCACTGACCTTTGGTATGCAAATATTTGTCAATTTATCCAACATCAGACCTACTTAGATGGCAAAGACTCACGAACACGATTACATGTATGCAAAAAGTATCTCAAATATGTGCTTAAAGATGATGTAATGTATTATCAAAACTTTGAAGGTACCCTTCTCCAATGCGTTAACAAGGATGGGGTTCCCCTTATCTTAGAGGAAGTATATAGGGGCACTTGCAGTGGCCATTATAGCGGTCATGATACTTCCCATAAGTGCTTACATATGGGTTACTATTGTCCTACGCTCAAATCTGATGCTCATGATTTTGCCAAAAAATGTAAATCTAGCCAATACCATTATGACTTGATTCATTCCCTTTTGGCCGAGCTATAATCTATTGTAGCTCCTTGACCCTTTAATATATGGGGATTGGACTACATCAAAAATATCCCATGATCTCAAGATGGCCATGTATTCATCTTCACAACCACATAATACTTCACCAAGTGGGTTAAAGCCATGCCCCTTAACAACATGTCTAGAATTACAACTTCTAAAGTTTTCCTCAACTAAATAATTTTCTACTTTGGGATTCCTCACACCATCCTCTATGACAATGGAGGGATTTTCAAATGAAAATAAATAAGGAAAATTTATGCTAAGTTCAAGATCAATCATTGATTATCAACACCCTATTATCCCATTTACAATGGACAAGCTGAATTTAAAAAACAAAATCATCAATAAGATCCTCAAAAAGATAGTTCATGAATCACGTAATGACTAGAATACAAAGCTATATCCTATATTATAGGAATATCGCAATAATGTTCATACAACCACCGGGGTAACAAATTTTTATCATACCTACAAAGGTGAGGATATCCTTCCACTTGAAGTGGAACTTCCCTTGCTTCATATATCTCTTCACGAAATCATTAAAAATGAGGAAATACATGAGGTGTGCCTTTATAAACTAGAAATCCTTGAAGAATGAAGTGACCATGCCTATACTCACAATAAAAAAACTAGTGCATGTCTACGCAACATAATAAAATTATTCATCAACGTAATTTCAACGTGGGTGAATGTACGATGGAAAAAGTGACATGCAAGCATGGGAATCTATAAGTACCTCCTCCTCGTACTGGACCTGTCGAGGTCGTGTTGAGACAGCCGGTGAATGTTGAATGTGGATAGATATGTATAAGCTAATTGGGTAATCTTAAATCCTCAATACGCAATAATGGAATTTTTGAATCTAAGGCGAAGAAGGCCCTCCTAACCTGGATTGATGTAATGGTTTGTTTGGATATAATGGCTGCTTGGAGGCTCCAATCAATGTCGAGCTCTGCTGAGATCCTATTTCTTGGTTTTTGGATACGTGGGAAGTGACCTGTGGGAACTTCGTATATATCTCTAGAAAAGGTCATGAAAGTAGTGGTAGGTCATTTAGTGGATTTTGTGGTTAGCTATGGGTGGTTTTCTGGTCTAGCCCAGAAAATATTGGATTGATTGGCTTCTATATTTAATACGGAAAACTATGCTATAATATCTGGCGGAAGTGGTGAAGATTTAAACACCAACATTCGCAAGCTGGTGTTAATACTTGACTGATTTGTAGGCCCGTTGGGTTGTGGGATTTGGGGATCATAACCATGAGTTCATGGTTGTTGTAGACCTGTTATGGTCATGTGAAGAATCAATCCCTTCTCCTAATTATCCAGTAATTGTATGCCTTTTCAGCTTCAATGTTTAGAACTAGAAGTTGTATGATTTTCTCAGAGTACCTAACTGGTGTTCTGGAAACTTGAATACATAAGCTAGTGTCTATGTCAACGAGGAGGTCTCCCACGTTAGGCTATGGAACCAAAGGATCATAACTGAATTTTTGCTCTCGTTTGAATCCTTGCACAATCATTCAGGTGTTTTATTAAGGCAATCTATAATTTGGATGGTTTGACCAAAATGTGTAAGCTTTTTCATCTTCGATATTCAATCCTCTTAGTTACTCACTAATTGCTTGTAAGTTTGCTATTACTAGGAAGCCCTGTATCCTAAGGTCCTAATCTATATCAACTAAAGTCATGGGTAAATTTGGTTGAGGTACTATAGGTTCAAATGTATATTCTCTAGGCTCTCTAGGTCTTGTGATTGTCATACAAAGATGATTCAAACTCTAACTAACATTAATAAATTGATTATGAAAGAGGTATTACACTACGTAAGCATTCTTCTATTTTTGTATTTTCCACTGACGTATTTCAATGAAATTGAAGAGAAGGTACTCTAGTATATCTTTAAAATGAATAACTAATCTAATAATAGAATAAAAAACAAGCAACGTAGCCTGGTATGGCTATTCACCTGTGTAATTGTGATTTTATCCTAAATATCTAAGTAGCTATATATTTTGAGTTTTGAAAGGCTCTCAATCCTACCTCAAAAGTGAGGAATGAATCACAGTTTCTCAAAAACTATCAATCCCCATAGCTTCCCTAGTGATATCAAGAGTGAAATTTTTAACTAAAACAAAATAATTCACTACTCTATTTGATATGTCATAACTAGAACTTTGATAGCTCAAACCTAGCATTTACAGAACAATGGTAAATCCAGTTGTGTGTGATTTCATCCCCTCAATGTGATCTCCTCGTTCCTTCCTGTCCTCGTTGTTGTCCAGTCAAAATTCCCCTGCTCTTAAGAAATTGAAAATTTAAAATTTTGAGTTTTAAGTGTCTTTTCTGCTGTGATGATAATGTGAAATGCCAAAGAAATTGAGAAATATACGTTTTTGGGTCATTTTGTGTGTTTTTCAGCCCTGCCAGACATGTTTGTCCCACGTGTCCCAAGTTCAATTGGGCCCTCTATTCCCTGATCGGCCGGTTCACCCGAAGTCTGTTCTTTTCGGGCCCGTCGGAACTTTTTGTCGCAAATGTCCCAAGTTCACCTGGACCAATTTTTCCATTTTCATCCGATTCGGCCGAGCCGCGTACTTCACATACTTTTGTCCCATGTGTTCCAAGAGAATTTGTGTGTCTTTTCCTCACTTCGCTCGAATTGGCCAAGCCGCGTACTTTGCGCTTTCGCATCCCACATGTACCTAATGAACCAAAGTGCTATTCGTGCTAATTTTTCCCGCTCTACCTAAATATCTTGCCTTTCAAATTAGTATGTATTAAATGTGCATTCATTGCCTTTCTCTCTCCTAAATGTCTATATAACGAGTGAACCCCCTGTGTGTTTTGCACACTGCTTTCCTGCTATCTTTTGCTCGAACCTTTGCAATCTAAATTCCTGTGTGCATATCCATTCCCTCTGCATTTCATCCCAAGTATAGCTTGTAGCTCTGCTCTCTGGATTACTACCAACATGAAGATCAAATTTCAGGGGCAAGAACAAATCTCACCACTAGAGTCTACTGTTCCCGATATCAGGGACAGTGAAGTTCGCCATCTTGACTTTAGTGATTTTTAGTTGAGGATGACAGACACAAACCCTACGCCAATGGCACAGATGATTCATGACAGTGGTTTGGCTTTCGCTGGTGGTTTCCCAATCTCTGTGCAATGTGCAGATACAATGCTTTCATGTGGGGCTCATTTCAACCCAGATTCGAGTGAATGGACCAATATACACGTGGCAGAGACATAGCTGAGGCATTGAAGAGATTCAGGCAGTGGATTTTGAAGTCAGTGGGTACCTCCCAATCATAAGAACCTGTCTTCTTCTCCTTATTCCCCTCTTCTCTTCCGATTCTTTTTCCCGAATTTATAGTAATAAGTTGAGGTATTGCGAGTGAAAATCCTTAACTAATCTTTAGTTAAAAGAAGTAGTTACCGAGTGTAACTGAATTGTAAACTATATAATGGCCTCTCCTCGCCATTTTTAAAGAGGAAGAACTTGGCTTATTTTCTGAAAGTGTAAATAAATCATAAAGAAATCAATACAGAAGGGCTTTTCATTCTTCATCTATCTGATCTCTTTTATCCCTAAGCTTTTCATTTAATCTTGTTAAGATCATTTGTCTATATTATATTAAGAAGCTTTGTATTCTTACAGATGTTATTGATAGAACTTTGTGTCTTTCAAATTTCATCTTATTAGTGGTTTCCATAAAATTCTTATTGTGGAATTACAACCCCAATTCTTATTGTGGTTTCCATAAAATTCAAGGGCATGACACTAGAACGTGTCGTGATTATAACAAATTCATGCAACGCTTGCCAAATGAGCAAAAACAATTCTTTATGGATATGTTCTTAACAGATCCTACGTCACCAACGGAAAATACCTTCGCAGGGGCAGTTTCCCCTCAGAATGCCCCTCTCAAGATCTTTAATGATCCACTCCCAAGTCATGATAACGATAGGTTGAAACCAGCTGGAACAAACAAAGGTGCAATAACAGGAAACAACAATCACGAGGCCTCAACCTCGCTAAATCCGTTAGTTGCGCCACAACTAGGAAGTCAACCACGACCTAAGGTAGTTGGATTAGTAGAGTTAGACTCCGAATTACCCATTGAAGCAATTACGAGAACACGAGAGTATTTCTCTCAACCAAGTCCAAGCCACCTACCGGAAACAGATAACATCCAGCAAATCATAGAAAAACCTATGGGTGCTTACGATCTAATTAATGATCTAACAAAAACCTTCTCGCATATTTCATTCCTTGATTTACTAAAGAATTCCCCTGCTCACAGGGCTGCTCTTTTAGAGGCGTTAGGTTTGGGTCATTTAGTTAGTATCACTCCACCACCGGAAGTGCAAGTAAATCATATAGACTTTGATGTTTATCCACCAGGATAGGCGGATAGGGATGTTGAATTCATATTCGAAATAATTAAAATGCCTACAGATGCTGAGATCGCACGCCGAGGCAATCCAGCCCTACACTTGCAAGTACAAGTTTATAATAACTATGTAAAACGGGCAATGGTTGATGACGGGGCTGCAGTTAACATAGTCCCTTTCTCTTTTCTCCAAAAATTGGGATATGGAGAAACAAACTGTTCTACTACACGAAACACCTTGAGAGGCTACGATAGCCTTAAAGCCACGTCGATAGGAACCATAATACTACCGGTCACTTTGGGACCTAAAACAATCCTGGCTGAGTTTTATATTATAGATTGGGAAACTAACTATAATATGATCCTCGGCTGACCATGGATACATCGAATGAAGGCAATCCCTTCCACGCTATTTCAAGAAGTAAGATTCTTACATCTGGGAAAGGTATTTGTAGCCAAAGGTGATCCAAAGCCGTTTGACGTACACCTAGCTGATTTAAAGAAAAGACCAGGTATACACTCAGAATTCAAACTTCCAACAAACCAACTTAACAAACCCTCTGACCCAAAGCCAGAGGAAAAGTTGGTACCTACGACGGATCTTGAAACTACCAACATAGCCAAAACAATTCCAACCCCTAAAGGTAAAACTAAAGAAATAGTATCATTAGGGACTACTGCGAAGATCGTTGAGTTGATAGAACAAGATTCACCAATGTTCTTACCATTCGATTCAGTAGGTATCGGATTTTCCCTAGGTGTTGGTTCCTTGCCAGCAGAAGATCTCTGTATGGTAGAAGTAGAGTGTGCAAACACAGCTGATACACCTACATCCATACTCCCGGCTAAGTATTGGACTCTCCATTTCGATGGAGCTAAATGCCGTTATGGAGCAGGGGCAGGTATAATTCTTACCTCGCCCGAAGAGAAGGTCCTCCCATTCTCTTTTAAATTAAACTTTGAATGCACAAACAACAGCGCTGAGTACGAAGCCCTCCTCCTTGGCCTTACCTTAGCCAAAAGAATTGGTATTGATAATATCAGAGTTTTAGGAGACTCGCAGTTAGTGGCAAACCAAGTTTCAGAGGTATATGAAACTAAAGCCGAACACTTGCAACTTTACAAAAACGCTGTATTAGATTTAAGCAAGGCGTTCAACTTCATATCCATTGAAGCAATCCCGCGAGAAAAAAATCTTCTCGCCGATTCAATAGCAACCTCAGCATCACGTTTTACTCCAAACAATGAGCTAGAAGATACTCATTTCACGGTATCCATTTGTAACGAACCATTAATAAAAACAATGATGGATCCTCTTTCAAATGGAAGTAAATCCACCGTCCTAGACCATGTTGGAAATGATGCGGCTACTTTGGATTACTTAAATGCCTTTACAGCACTACATCTCTCCTATCACACGCTAGATTTATCTCTGATCTCGCATTCATCTTCCTACTTTGGAAATCCTGTAATTAATCTTCCCTCACAAAAAGAGCCTAATATATACGTGGTGGAAAACGGGGATGATATAGATCTACCTCCGGCACCACCTGAGTTCAAAGAAAGTAATGCCTCTTTAATTGAAGAAACAATCGATGAAAATATCGGAACGGAAGATGAACCAAGAATTTTAAAGTTAGGTTCTTCGTTAAACCCAGAGGAAGTGGAAATACATACTCAGGTTCTCAAAGAACATCAAAAGGCATTTGCATTTAATTACAAAGAGATGACAGGATTCGCACCCCACATTGCGGTACACAACCTCGTCACTAGATCAGATGCAAAGCCAATTAAACAAAAATCAAGACCCATGAAGCCCAAAGTAGCCCTCATGGTAAAAGAGGAGGTGATGAAACTCCTCCAAGTAGGATTCATCAAGCCAGTTGACTACTCTCAATGGGTATCTAACATCGTTCCCATTCTCAAGAAGAATGGAAAGATACGCATCTGCATAGATTTTCGAGATATCAACAAAGCTTGCCCTAAGGACGACTTCCCTTTACCATCCATAGACGTTATTGTTGATGCAACAACAGGTTTTGAACTCTTGTCCTCTCATGGATGGATTCTCGGGATACAATCAAATCAAAATATCCGAGCAAGATCAAGCTAAAACCACATTCATAACTCCTTGGGGAACCTATTGCTACGCTGTTATGCCATTTGGTCTTAAGAACGCCAGTGCTACATACCAGCGGGCCATGACATACATATTTCACGATTTAATCCATAAAATCATGGAATCCTACGTAGATGACTTGTTGGCTAAGGCCAAGAAGCGTTGTGACCATCCTGAAGTACTCCGCATCATCCTTTCACGCCTGATAGAATATGGAGTTACCCTAAACCTAGAGAAATGCGTCTTCGGTGTAATAGGAGGAAAGCTCCTAGGTTACATCATATCGTCATGAGGGATCGATGTTGATCCAGCCAAAATTCGAGTTGTCCTCAAAATGGTCCAACCCTCGAATGAATCTGGAATCAGATCATTTCTCATAAAGTTGGGTGCAATCCAGAGATTTATCCCGGATTTAAGCTTCACCGTTCATCCAATCAATAATTTACTCAAGAAGGACTATAACATTGATTGGACTGAAGATTGCAATGAAGCTTTTGATGCAGTCAAGCGTTTCCTGCTATCACCGCCTACGCTAATGCCACCAAAGCTAGATCACCCTTTAATTTTGTACTCACGAGCTACCGATGTTTCGTTAGCTTGCATGCTAGCCCAAGAAGACGATGACAAAAGAGAGCGTGTGATTTATTTCATTAGCCGAACATTGCTCGAACTACGAAACGCGCTATACACAAGCAGAGTGAGAATGTCTGGCCATAGTCTTTGCTACTAAACGCCTGAGACACTACATGCTAAATCAAGAGACAAGGGTCATAGTAAAGACGGACTTTTCTCACACAAGGGTCCTTGTCCAAAAAAGCTGGACGTTTTATAACCTTAATGGGAGAGTTCGAATTAACTTTTGTAAACCAAAAGTCAGTTAAAGGGAAAATCATCGTAGATTGGTTAGCTGATAACCCGCTAGACGGAGGCGACTTAGTAGACTTAGACTTTCCAGATGAATGCGTATACTACGTCAAAACCCGACCTGCTATATCTGAGTGCCCTTGGTACGCTGATATCATTAGCTATATCATGGACCATAGGTATCCAGAAGGAGCTACACCTCAACAAAGAAGACGGTTATGCATTATCGTAGCTAAATACGTCATTATAGAGCAGGTGCTCTATCGGAAAGCATTCGATGGAATGCTCTTAAGGTGTGTTGACACAGAAGAGTCTAAGAGGATTCTCCATGAATCCCATAGCGGTATATGTTGGAGGCCACTTCGGTGGCCATGCCACTTCTCGAAAATTACATCGAATGGGCTATTTCTGGTCCACTCTAGAACATGACACAATAGAGTTTGTACGCAGGTGTCATAAATGTTAGGATTTCTCTCACGAGATCCACAATGCCGGCACAAGCTTTGCCAACCGATCGCTACTCCGTGGCCCTTTTCTACATGGGGCCTAGACTTAATAGGGAAATTCTCTCCCTCATCCACAGACGGCCACAATTTTATAATTACGGCCACAAAATATTTCACTAAATGGGTAGATGCTATGCCTCTTACAACTGTACCTGGTTCCGTAATCGCTAAGTTCATTTTGAACCAAATCATTTGCAGGTACGGTATCCCGCAAATCATTATCTCAGATAATGGAACTTCTTTCAAGAGACGAAGAAGTTTGTGAGCTATGCAGTAAATTTAAAATCAGCCATCATACGGCTTCCTTGTACTATCCCCAAGCCAATGGGCAGGCTGAAGCAACGAACAAAACATTGAAAGCCATTCTCCTTAAAACAGTGAAAGAAAACAAGCGGGATTGGCATTTAAAGTTATATCCGGCCTTGTGGGCCCACCGAACCTCAATAAGAACACCAACCAGGAGTAACTCCTTTCTCGCTGGTATTTGGGTCAGAAGCAGTTCTCCCACTCGAAGTTGAAATCCCCAGTCTCTGCATTTCGCTACAAGGGATTCTGGATGAGGACGCTTACAGAGAAGCACGTCTTTCTCAATTAGAAAGCCTGGATGAAGCTAGGTTAGACGCTGAACAACGACATAGAGTCTATGCCGACCGGATGTGCCGGCAGTACAACAAGAAGGTCTATGAACGTGACATATACGAAGGTGACCTAGTTCTAAGGTTAGACAGCCGGATCGACAAGAAGACCGGCGAGGGAAGGAAATTCCGGCCCAAATGGTTGGGCCCATACCGAGTCATGAAGGACTACGGAAATGGTGCATACCTCTTATGCACGCTAGAAGGTGAGGAGTTTGGCGAAACAGTCAATTCTCTCCACCTCAAACGTTTCTACGCGTAAGCAGCTAGCGCTGCCTATATAACTATCTACATCGCATTTTCATATAAATTAGGATCATTTTGTCCACTTGTTCTTACACAAATTGTGATCAGGGAATCTATTCTCAAAGCAACTTATTTCAAACTCGTGATGTTTCCGGCATAAAGTTCTTTAATCATACTTCTCCGTCTTCAATATCATCAATCAACTCAGAATCTTTTATCAAACAAAATCAGACATGACGAAGTCCTAATGGTAACCATACCAAGCTCTGCAAGTTTGTTCTCACTTTGGTTTCTTCTTAGGATAGGTGTCTTGCCTATGGTCTGTTCTAGAAGCTTCATGGTGTCACATTTGTCCCATATGCACATCTCTTTGGAAATAAGAATATACTGACATTTTACTCAAATAGACAAGTCAAGAAGTGATTAAACAGAAAATTTTATTTTTACACATTTCCTTGCCCCACCAACCTTCGGTGATGAGCTTGCGTCTCTTACTAGTGACGTAGGGTTGGGAAAGGATGGAAATGCCCTTACTCACCTATGCCTTGCCCACGGTGATAAACCCATGTTTCTTACAGGTAGCATGGGGCAAAGTGTAGGGGGTCCTCTAAACAAAGTAAATGTTAAAAGGTCATAAACAATCAATTCAAACTTTGAGTCAATAACGAATGAATCAGATGTTCAAAAATTCCAAGAGAGTTAAAAATCCTAAAAACCCAGATTTTGTCTACTATGTGGCCATCTACGGGTCTAAGTCTGGATAAACCGCAAAGCAAGTTGCATCCAAAACTATGAAGTCATTCAGGTAGAATAAGCTTGTAGTTTTTATTTGGTTCCACCAAAGCTTCGTCTGTCTTTCGTCACTATCACTTCACCATATTCCATAACTTGCGCCCTTCTTGGCTCTTGGTGATGAGCCCTCGCATCCTACTAGTTGCGTGGAGTTAGGAGTGGGGCAAGTTAATCTGTTCATCGTACTGATTATTTTCATCACTTTGCCAAAACAAATCATGAGGTACCCAAATTGCTCACAGAAACTAAGATTTAAGATCACAATATATCTACAAAATCATGTATCAGCATCATGAAACACAAAAAGAAAGCAAACATTTGCATCATCTGTTTTCCATTGCATACATTCTAGAAAGCATATAATACATACATCATAGTATACACGAAGCAGTTGGAAATAAAGAAAGTAGAATACAAATGACAAGTTTTGATCCAAAACCGACGCATATATATAAATAATCAAAGTTTATATACAATGCCATCATGCACTAGGCATGGTCAAAATGCTCAAAGAGCCCGTAATACACAAAAGAATCTAAATACAAATACAGAAAGCCAAGTGGCCTCTCAACCCCTGCGCGATCCCGCTGAAGGTGCGCGCCCTCGCCTAGGACTCCGGCTACGCTGGCGCTCTGAATGGACAGAAGGCTCGGGGTCCCTAGGGGCAGTCGTAGTCTCGCCATGAGAGCGGCTCCTCATAAGACGCTCGGCTGTCCTATAGCCTGCCAACTCTGTACGGAGAGTTGACACCATCTTGGCCACATGCCAAACGGGAGCAAAGACGTCAGTGTGCCTGCCGGCTGCTGAGGGCTCTCCGGCATCCACGGATAACTCCGCACGGGTCTTATCCATAGGGATCATCAGAGAATCGACGCAAACCCTACGGATTAGATCCCGCCACTCATCAACAGTCTCTGCAAAGCAAAGAAAGAAAAACGAATTAGGAACTAGGCAAGAGGTTAAAGTGTACACAATACAAATATAAGGAGAGTTAACATTCAAAGACAAATCCTAAAACAAACAAGCATTGAAAGGAGGAGAGGATAACTTACTCGGATCACCAGGCCTCCAAGATGGGTCGCCAGGGCCAGGACCCGCTGCAGATGCCGCTGCCGACTGAGGAGCTGCTCCTGTAGTTGGGGCAACATGGCACCCCGCAACGGACTCATCATCTCCACCATGGCCTCGGGAGAGTGGCTCCTCAGATGCCACGGTCTCTCTCTCTGCACTCTCCTCCTCCCTCTCTGCCCGCAGAATGTCCTGAGTATCATGCCACTCAGGATCGCTCTCGTCCGTCTGCTCCTCTGACCCTCCCTCTGTGTGCTCCTCAGAATCGGAGTCAATATCTATGGGGTCGTCACTGCTATGAGCAGGACCTGCAGCAATCTGAAGTAATGGTGCCTGAGGCGCACCAGCTCTCCCTCTGGCCCGAACTATCCCCCTGGCTGCAATAGGAATGCCAGGGGTAACCACTGTCCAACCACGGCCTCTAGGCCCCCCTCTAGCCTCTCGGACTGATCTATAAACAGGTGCTACTGGAGGAAGCATAGCCGCGTATGGAAGGCCAAACTGCTGAGGAACCCTGCTGAAGGGGTGTACCTCTACCCGTCCCACACGATCGATAAGCTGCCCTGTGATAGAGCAGGAGACCAATGTCGTGGTCTCCTCTCCCCATATACCGGCCATAAGCTGGTACGGTGTAGCCTCCATGTCTGCCGTGGTAAGGGTGGCTACTGGCTGGTGAGGTGCTCTGAGCACTGACATATCTGACCATCGGGCTGCCCTCACCGCCCCGGGATCTGCCACCTCCACGCCTCTGCCATACGGAATGAAGCGCTCATACACCCAACTCATGACTAGAGTGGGGTGGCTCAAGGACTGTCCCTGCAATCGGACCACCCTGTATAAGTCATGGTAGGTGGTCCCCAAAATATCCGCGCCCCAGGCGTATTTCCGGCCATGTCCCTCTATCTGTGCAATGATGGGGCCCCAACAGTATAATAAGGTGTCCCCTCCCTTGTCCCCGATGAGTCTCGAGGCAAGGATCCCCATAATAGCCTGTCGAAAGATAGGGATGGGCAAAGAAGGAATGGATCTGACTCGCACTCCCTTCTTCGGCCCCGTGGAAATAGCTGCATCTCCCATATAACCAGCCCACTGAGCTATCTGTGCCCTGGAACCAGCTGTCTCAAGTGTGAGTCTCCTCCCAATAATCGGGACCCCCAGGATGCGGTAAACATCCTCCAAAGTGATGGTCCACTCACCACGGACCCCTGGCAGTCGGAAGGTGTTCCGATCTGCATCCCAATATGAAAATAGGTCACAAAGAATGTGACTGGACGGAGCAACGTGGGGCACACGCGATATACGCAATATGCCGGCCCTCTGCAATGTGTCCTCCTCATCTGCTGAGAGGGCATCCAATACCCCGGGCAGCCAGTCACACTCTCTCTCCCGGCTCCATCTAATATACTCCTCCTTCGCCTACATACACCCAAAAACACACAAGGAAGAGTAAGTTAGTATCTAAACAATATCAAGAGAAGCATAAAAACACGTACAAATGCTAAAAATGCAAGTACAAGCTTTCAAAATAGGTTCTTTTGCATTCTGTTCAGAACCGCCGCCCTGAGCAGGGGGGCGGTTTTGTAACCGCCGCCTTAAAGGCGGCGGTCTCGTGACCGCCGCCCTGTACAGGGCGGCGGTCGGTAACGCGGTCCAGGGCGGCGGTCGAAAACCCGCGCGGGTTTTTAGGCTTAAAAAGCCCAAAAAATGCAAAAAATGACCATTTTTATCAAAAATGGGGCCTACCCAGTAGGCGCCCCCCCTAGATGGACCCTTTAAACCAAACATTTTCAAAAATAACCCCCCCATTGCAAAGAATTTAACATTTCAAATCAGAAGGGGGAAAAACACAAGATTGAAAAAAAACCAACCTGTGATCTCGCAGGGTGGCGTTCCGCACGTGGAGGCATGATCTCTATCTCACTGCGGACGTTTTGACTCTACTCGTGTGAGAAACCGTCACCGTGGGTCCCAGAGCTCGAAATCAACCAAATCGACTCGCGCAAATGAATAGGAAAATGGGCCCACTTTCATATATATAACGCCCCGATTCGTTTTAAAATATCTTTTTCACAGGTTCGGAGCACCGACGGAGGTAAGTTTCTATCCTCGCACAAATGGTACGTCCTCTTTCTCTATTATTTTAACGTTTATTTTCCAAATTATTGTATCTATCTGCATTTGAGTTCTCTTTTCATTTCGCAGGTAGCGGGAATTTTGGACGGCGACATTTCAACACACGGGCGTGTAAGGTATAACTTCTAACTTCCCATTTCGGGACGGCCATACTCGGAACCACCGTTTTACGCCTCTTCATGGCTAAAACGCTTCTCCGAGGGGGCAATATGTACGTACCCAAAATTGTAAGGTACTGTACTGCGGAACGATGTAATAAGTGCCCCAATGATGATACAGGCCTCTTCGCAAGGTGTTCGGGATCCAGAAAAGCTTTACAGATATGCGTTAACATCCTGCATACCCCGATTAGCCCCCGCGTGCTTTGTTTTCCCTATTTTTCCCTCTTTTCTTGTTTTTTTTGGTCTTCAGTGACGAAAGGGCGGCGGTCTTGTGACCGCCGCCCTGAGGGCGGCGGTCCTGTAAGGGCGGCGGTCCTGTGCGCGTTTTCCAGAACGCTCTTTTGACGCGACCCGCGTGAAATATCACGACTCACCAGCTTTTCTTGCCGACTTGAGCATGCATTAATGTTTTTGGTCCCCTGGAATAGTGTTTTTCTTTTGTTTAATGTTTAAGAGTTCAGTTTGGATTTGATCTTTGGGTGTTTGAATTCCTATAAATGCATGGTTTGTGCACATGCAAATGGCCCCTCATTCTTGTTTAGAAACTCATCACTTTCAGTAGTTCAGTCTTCTAGTTTGCTTAAGTTTGATAGCATAGCTCATTTCATACTTCATTAGTATTGTGTTGCAGCTGGTAAGCCACATATCCAACTTGTGCAAGTGCAGACATTATTTGGGCCACCATTTTCACTCCAACTTTCATGTTTTCAGTGCTATGTCCCTTTAGTTTGCTTAGGATTGGTAGTATAGTTTGTTGCAGGTTTGTTTTAGCTTTGTGTTGCTGTTGGTAAGCCACAGATCCAACTTGTGCAAACAGTATTATTGTTTTGGAGTAAAATAGTCTAGGCAGCCATTAAAGTTGCAGGTTTTGCTCTTCATACAGACTAGTCTCAGGTTCTGGACGCTTTTTGTTGCATGATTCGCAGTAGACCCCGCTAGGAATTGCATAGGCCAAGCTCTGTACTCTTGCGCTATCCCTCTCCTATCCGCATTCTATTCTGTCTGCATTCTGAAGGCTGTCCATTGATCCAAATATCTATTCCTGTTGATGCAAGCATTCCATGCTTTTCTGGATTCACGTGAGCACAAAGAACGAAGAGATCATACTGAGGGGACAAGAACACACACACCGTCGGATTCGCCACTGTTCTGCGAAATCCAGGTTCCATCTTTCAAAGTTTTAGTTAGAATTTATCAAATAACGTAGTTAATCATTTTATTTCAGTTATTTCTATTCTCGATATTGCCAGGGAGGTTGTGGGGATTGATAGTTTCTGAGAAACTATGATTCATTCCTCACTTCTGAGGTAGGATCGAGAATCTTGCAGATAGATTAGTTATTTCGTTGTTTAGAATAGATATACAAAATTGCACAGACAAATAGCTACAATCGGCTATTTTGTTTGTTTTACGTTATTAGTTTAGTTGTCGATTCTAAATATTTTAAATAGCTGCTTTCCTATAAATTGCCAGAAAATACAAAAAGAAATTATATATGCTAGAAGTGCACTTAGATTTTACTTTATTATAGTTTGTTTCATTACTGCTTTTGCATGACAATTACGGGACCTAGGGAGCCCAGGGAATACATTTTCGAGCCAATTGTGCCCCAGCCCAATACCGTAGTGGCAATAACTGATATCGACCAAAACCTTAGGATACAAGTCTTCCAAACAACAACAGACTTCCAACAGATCAGGGCACAGTTGAGAGGGTTAAACATCGAAGACGACCAAGCATATCTGTTTTGGTCAAATCAGCCAAACTACAGATTACCCTAGAAAATACCCACATGACTGTAGAAGGGCTCGAAAGAGAACAAACATTCGGGTGTGATCCTTTAGTTCCACAGCCAGACGCTGGAGACACCCTAGTAGATATAGATACCAGCTTAAGAATCCAAGTTGCGATAACACCTGTAAGGTATTCTGAGAAGATCGCACAACTGTTGGTTCTAAACATAGAAGCTGAAAAAGCTTACGACTACTGGATACTAGGAATCAGAACTTGATCTCCCGTATGACCATAACGGGACCGCAACAACCCAGAGTCTATGGTTGTGATCCACAGATCCCACAGCCTAACGAGTCCATAAGAGAATTAGACATAGACACTGGCCTACGTAAATTAGTATTTCAGTCTACTCCGATTCCACCTCTCATCATTCAACAGTTATCCCTACTAGACACAATAACCAACAAAACTAGAGAATTTTGGACTAGGCCAGAGAATCGTCCATAGAGTTGACTATATCCACCATATGACCCTATCAGGAGAAATACACGAAACCATCCCGGGTCATTTTCCACGCATCCCACAACCCATAGATCGAATCACGCCAGAGCTCGATATTGATTGGAGCCTTCGAGCAGTCATCCTCGCTGATCGATCTATCACACCAGTCCAAGTTAGAAGGGCCTTCTTTGCTTTAGATTCGCAAATACCATTAGTGCGTATCGAAGACATTAGACTGCCTAACTAGTTTGCCTGCGCATTCTACCCACACCGGCTGTCTCGGCACGACCTCGGGAGGTCGGGTACGCAGAAGAGTTACTTGTTGATTCTCAAGCTCACCTGTCACTTTTCCGACGTACAGGAACCTCTCCCATTAAAGAGGAGGGACTTCTTGTCCCCTGACTGTTGCTCTTCTTAAAAGTCCTATTTGACGACCAACAGTTTTTTGGCGACTCCGCTGGGGAAAATCACATTCCAGTTCTATAATTTTTGATCATCTTTTGATCTGGCGACTCCGCGTTTTACTCGAGGGAGAAGGACCCTTGGTATTGAAGACTCTCAGTTTCAACTTTTGGAGCAGCAGGGTTTTCCTTTCCCTTCAACAAGAAATAGAAGGACTCATTCGACAAGCACACCACCTGTTCAAGAAAGAAGTCCTACGGGTGGTATTCCTTCAGAGCCTATCTAGTCCCAATCTATGAGCTTTGATCCTAGCTGGTGTTACAGTTCCCCTCCAAGCCGTATTTCCAAGAATGGCGGCACAATTGCCATGGGGTCAACGTGTCGGGCCTCTGGCCCTTACTCAGCCTTTGCATGAGTTACCCAGAGGTAACCGGAAGAACTTCCCCAAATTCAAAGGCGATGGCAAAGTGCACCCTGACGAACACATCGTAGCCTTCGTTGTTGCATGTGGAGTATTGGGAGTTAAATATGAAGACGTCTCCGTAAGGCTGTTCGTGGAGACATTACAGGATAATGCTGCTGATTGGTTCTATCACCTTCTTGCCGGTGCTATAACTGACTGGGACGCCATGAGAACCCAGTTCGAGAATCATTTCAAGCCGGCAGAAGATGTGCATGCTTTGCTTGCCCAAATTTCTCAGATAAAGAAATATTCGCAAGAACCCATGACAGAGTTTGTGGCTCGATTCAACAGGTTGATAAATAAAATTCCAACAAACACTCGACCTGTTGATCGCATTCAAAAATGTTTCTTTCTGAATGCCCAATCACCTAAAGTTAGTTATGCACTAAGAAGGGCTAATCTTGGAACGTTAGCTCTGGACCAAGAACTTGCTGTTAGTGTCAAGGATGACTTGATCATGTCAGGGAAGTTGAGAAGAGACACTTCCAAATCGAAGTCTGCTGCTTCTTCCTCTTCCACCCCTGGACCTAACACTGATCCCATTAGTTCAGAAGCTTGCGAATGATCTTCATTGCTATAAAGAAACAACTGGCTCAGCATGCTCTTTATGCAGACATTCTGAGGAGAAATTTCCAGCCCAGAGAATCGTTTGCCTGCTTCTCAAACAAGATTAGCACTTGAAGTACCTCCTGTTAGAGTCCCTGTCAATGCGACCTGCGAGGTGGAAGAACCAGATGATGATGAAGATTAACGAAGCTTGCGAAGAGTTTGTTGAGAGAATTTGATGATGAGGCAGAGGAACTTGAGGGATCTCGAGTTGAATTTATTTACCACTGAGGGCATTGATGATTATGATGATTATGATGAAATAGTAGCAGACATGGACAGCGAATCTTGTGCTGTCATGACTCGAGAGACAGAACAAAGTCAGAGGGAGAAGGTGACCCAGCCCACCTAAGAAATCCAAGGAGCAGCTCGGCAACTATCCTCTGTAATTATAAGAAGAGGATCTCCTATCCCCTACTTCGTCTACACCAGAAGGTGAGTCCTATCAATCCAGTTACCAAAGTTGCTTCTTCTTTTTCTCCTAAAGTTGATAAAGCCTAGAATCTCCAAATGATGATGGCCTATCCACTTCTGGGTATCCTTTGATATTGTTGATCACCTGAAAAAGACCAAGGTACAAATCTCAGAAGCTGAATACTATCAAACTCATCCCAAAGCTTTTGCCAAGATGACTCAATTTGTTAATTCCCATTCTTAAGACCACCTCTAAAGGTCTTTTGCCTACTCCTTCTTCTGCACCACAGCCTAGTCTGGTAGCTGCTGTCACCTCGCCTAGTGACAAAATTAAACCATTTTATGTGACGCTCCTAATAGCTGGCCATAGGCTCAGTAATTGTGTCATAGACTCAGGGGCTTCAGATAACGTAATGCCTGCTAAAGTAGCTCATGCTTTAGGCCTAACCCTCACATCGCACTTATGGATCCTGTTACTCCATGGAAAGTAAAGAAGTGCCCCTGGTCGGGAGAATTAAAGATGCGTAAGTGGCTTTTGCTGCCTTGCCTGAAAAGAAAGTGTTGGCTACCATCCTAGTAGCAGATATCCCCCCCTTCATACGGGATGTTGCTAAGCAGGAACTTCTGCAAAGATGTAGGTGCGGAGAAATTCAGATGGACTGGTCACATGCACTCGTGCCTGTCAATGGACAAATGAAGAAGTTGTTGCCTGAAAAGTAGTCCGAGTATATTGTGCAGAAAATGGATGATCCTAGAGCACAAATACTCTATGAGGATATGGGTCATGGCAACTACATGATTATGTCCCCTGACGAAATCCCACCCCCCAAAGTGTCTCCTAGAGATCCTAACGGGGTTTGGATTTTAGAATTTGATGGAAGTTGTTCCTCAGCTGGTTCTGGAGCTGGTGTTCATACTGGTGTCACCAGAAGGAAGTCCTTCATCCTTTTTCATTTAAGTTGCAGTTTTAAGAACACTAATAACACAGCAGAATACGAAGCTCTCATTCTCGGACTATGCAGGTGGCAAAAGAACAAGGTATAAAGAATCTTCTGGCTCATGGTGACACAGAGTTGATTGTAAAGCAGGTCAGAAACCTTTTTCAAGTAAAAAATGGAAGGTTGAAGGCATTACCGGAATCAGGTTTGGGATTCTATTGAGTTCCCTGATGCTTTCTCTATTGAAGCAGTACCTAGGGAAAAGAACAGCAGGGCTGATTCGTTGGCTAGTCTCAAGATCACTGACTGATTCCTCATCCTGACTTTCTCTCAGGACAAATTCACCATTGAAATGGTCCATCAGCCAAGTGTACCTTACAACACCAATAACTGGCAAGTTTTCAATGATGATCAGCATTTGCTCTCCTTCCTGGAACTCAAGGGTAATTTTGAACAACTGTATTTTGAGGGAAGTGACAACCTGCCTCGTGAAAGTGTGTCCTCTGACCAAGCTAGTCACCCAAGGAGAAGAAACAGATCAGGAAGGGTGCATTAAACTCAAAGAGAAGCAAGATTCCTAAAGGTTTGGTGAGTCTGGAGGAATTGTTTGATAAACATGACAGATATGTGAAAGTCCAAAGCTTCTATTGGACCTCAGCAATCAGCTGAGTATGATAAGATTGATATTGGGACTTCTGACTGACCCTAAGCTAGTGAATATTGGAAAATGTTGCATAGCAGATGAGAGGAAGAAAAGCAATTGATCTGTCTAAGGACGTATAGGGATGTTCTTGCATATTCTTATGAAGATCTAAAAGCCTTCCAAGCCAAAAGATATGCAGTACATCTTATCCCTCTCAAACCAAGAATCAAGATTTTCAAGCAGAAAGCAAAGGCAGTATAATCCCAAGATAGCTGACACTATATTTCAGGAGATTCAGAAATTTTTGAAGGCTAAAATTATTTTTCCCATTCACCATTCAACATGGATTGCAAATATTGTGCCTGTTAGAAAGAAAAATGGTGAGATCCGCATCTGTGTTGATTTCAGGAACCTGAATCAGGCTTCTTTGAAAGATAACTACCCTTTGCCTATGATGGATCAGATATTGCAAGCAGTAACAGGATCTGAAATGTTATCTATGCTTGATGGATTCTCATGATATAATCAGGTAGAAGTTAATACTGCAGATCAACACAAAACAACTTTCACTACCCCTTGGGGTACCTTTGCTTACAAGAGAATGCCTTTTGGGCTCATTAATGCTGGTGCCACTTTTTAGAGAGCTATGGATCTAGCCTTTGGAAGTTTGAAAGGGAAGTGTATTGTTGTACACCTTGATGACTTGACTATGTATTCTAAAACAAGGGCAGATCATTTTCAGCACCTGGAGACAGTTCTGCTAAGATGTAGAGAACATGGGATCTCTTTGAATCCTAAAAAATCTATCTTTTGTGTCACAGAGGGGAAATTATTAGGGACCATCATCTCCAAAGATGGTATTAAAATTGATCCTGAGTGAGTTCAAGTTATTCAGCAAATTCCTCTCCCAACCAGCAAAAAGGGCGTGCACTCTTTCTTTGGTAAGATCAATTTTTTGAGAAGATTCATCCCTAATTTTGCAGAACTAACTCTGAATATCTCCCAAATGATGAAAGGAAAACAAATTTTTGGTTGGTCTTCTGAAGGGAAAGAAGAATTTGAAGATATTAAAAGAGCCATTGCTAAAACTCTTGTTTTAGGATGTCCAGATTTTAGCAAAGATTTTATTATCTATTGCTATGCCACAGATAACACCTTGGCTGCGGTTTTGACTCAGGAAGATTCTAATGAGCACGAACTCCCAATTGCATTTATGAGCTATATTCTAAAAGATCATGAGTTAAAATATACCATGATGGAAAAACATGCTTTTGCAGTGGTTAAAGCTGTTAAGCAGTTTTGTTTTGACATTCTTAACTCTCACTCCATGGTGTTGGTACCAGATACAACTGTTAAGTCAATTCTTACACAACAGGAATTTGGATCCAAGAGGGGGAATTGGGTGGCTAAAGTTTAGGAATATGATATTGACATCAAACCAACCAAGCTCGTCTGTGGAAAAGGCCTTTGTGAACTCATCGCTGAAGGAGCTAGACATGAGTTACTGGAGGATAAAATTGGTCTTCCTACAGTTCTGTTTCTTAGCTCAGTTGACGAATGGTATGCTGATATCACCCATTTTATCACCTATGGAGAATGCCCCTCTCATTTGACTACCAAAGAAAGGAGGACTGTTAAACTAAGGTCAGTGCAATATGTGTTTTGGGAAAATGCCTTGTTCAAACGTGGGTTAAATGGAAGGTTTTTGAAATGTGTGGACAAGGAACAATAGAAAAAGCTACTCTCAGCTTTTCATGATCAGGCATGTGGAGGGCACTACTCATCAACCATCACTGCTCATAAGATACTTCGTGGAGGATATTACTGGCCTACCTTATTCAGAGATGCATCCAAGTGGGTTGATAAATGTGAGGCTTGTCATACTTTTGTGGGTAGACCCAAATTTGCCTCTTTGCCTCTTAAGCCAGTTGTAATGAAAGAACCTTTTCAACAGTGGGGTTTGGACTTCATTGGAACACTTAATCCCTCTTCTAGTGCTGGTCATACTCATGTATTAACTGCTACAGATTATTTCACAAAATGGGTAGAAGCCATTCCAGTAAAGAGTACTACTTCTGAAGTGGTGTCCAATTTCATCAAAGAAAACATCTTGGTAAGGTATGGTGTACCAAACAAGATTGTGACAGATAATGCTTCAAATTTTTCTTCAACTGAGATGATGGATTTTTGTTATGGATATGGCATCTCTCTGGCTCACTCTTCAGATTACTATCCTCAGGGAAATGGACAAGCAGAATCCACTAATAAAAATCTGGTGACCATAATAAGGAAATTAGTCAATGAGTCTCAACGAAACTGGCATAAGAAACTCTATGATGCTCTTTGGGTAGATAGGATCACACCTAAAAGAGCCATTGGAATGTCTCCTTTTCAAGTGGTATATGGAGTAGAAGCTCAATTGCGAGTAACAGTGGAGCTGCCAGCCTTGCATCTAATGAAGGCCATTGAAGATACCGGTTTCAATGATGCTTTGGATAAGAGAATAATGTACCTTCACAAATTGAATGAGGATAGATTGGAAGTTGCCGATAAGATATCTGCCCATCAACAGAAAGTTAAGGTCATGTTTGATAAGAAATCCAGGTTAAGAGATTTCCAAGTTGGAGACACTGTTTTGTTGTGGGATAAAAGGCATGAACCTCGTGGCAGCCATGACAAGTTTGATTCCCTTTGGCTCAGACCTTTCAAGATCAGGCACTTTGCTGGTAAGAATTATTTTTACATTGATTATATGGATGGTTATTCTCTCCCACTTCCTTATAGTGGGCAGTACCTGAAATTGTTCAAGTCGTAGGTGATTAGGGAGTCCTTTGTATATTCTGTACAATGTTTTGTTTTTCTTTCCCTTTATTTTGGTGTGTTGTCCTCTGTATTGGTTTGATTCGATGACTCCGTTGCCCAATGGATAAGGTACTGGTCTACTTCCCCAAGTTTGTCTAAGTTCTTACCTTGTCTCATTCCTTGAATTTATGCCAAGTCATCCCCAGAAGGAGCCAGCTATTGTCCACTCAAAATTCCCCTTCTCTTAAGAAAGTGAAAATTTAAAATTTTGAGTTTTAAGTGTCTTTTCTGTTGTGCTGATAATGTGAAATGCCAAAGAAATTGAGAAATCTGTGTTTTTGGGTCATTTAGTGTGTTTTTCGGGCCTGTCAGACATTTTTGTCCTGCATGTCCCAAGTTCAATTGGGCCCTCTGTTCCCCAATCAGCCGGTTCACCCGAAGTCTGTTCTTTTCGGGCCTGTCGGAACTTTTTGTCCCAAATGTCTTAAGTTCACCCGGACCAATTGTTCCATTTTCGTTTGATTCGGCTGAGCCGCGTACTTCATGTACTTTTATCCCATGTGTTCCAAGAGCATTTGTGCATCTTTTCCCTGCTCCGCCCGAATCGGCCGAGCCACATACTTTGCGCTTTCACGTCCCACATGTCCCAAATGAACCAAAGTGCTATTCGTGCTAATTTTTCCCGCTCTACCCGAATATCTTGCTTTTCAAATTAGTATGTATTAAATGTACATTCATTGCCTTTCTCTCTCCTAAACGACTATATAATGAGTGAACCCCCTATGCATTTTGCACACTTCTTTCCTGCTATCTTTTGCTCAAACCTTTACAATCTAAATTCTTGTGTGCATATCCATTCCCTCTGCATTTCATCCCAAGTATAACTTGTAGCTCTGCTCTCTGGATTACTACCAACATGAAGATCAAATTTTAGGGGCAAGAACAAATCTCACCACTAGAGTCTGCCGTTCTCGATATCGGGGACAGTGAAGTTCACCATCTTGACTTTAGTGATTTTTGGTCGAGGATGACAGACACAAACCCGACGCCAATGGCATAGATGATTCATGACAGTGGTTTGGCTTTCGCTGGTGGTTTCCCAATCTCTGTGCAATGTGCAGATACAGTGCTTTCATGCGGAGCTCATTTCAACCTAGATTCGAGCGAATGGACCAATATACACGTGGCAGAGACATAGCCGAGGCATTGAAGAGATTCAGGCAGCAGATTTTGAAGTCAGTGGGTCCCTCCCAGTCATAAGCACCTGTGTTCTTCTCCTTATTCCTCTCTTATCTTCCGATTCTTTTTCCCATATTTATCGTAATAAGTTAAGGTATTGCGAGTGGAAATCCTTAACTAATCTTTAGTTAAAAGAAGTAGTTACCGAGCATAACTGAATTGTAAACTATATAATGGCCTCTCCTCACCATTTTGAAAGAGGAAGAACTTGGCTTATTTTCTGAAAGTGTAAATAAATCATAAAGAAATCAATACAGAAGGGCTTTTCATTCTTCGTCTATCTGATCTCTTTTATCCCTAATCTTTTCATTTAATCTTGTTAAGATCATTTGTCTATATTATATTAAGAAGCTTTGTATTCTTGCAGATGTTATTGATAGAACTTTGTGTCTTTCAAATTTCATCTTATTAGTATGATACAAACGATCTTGTTTCAATTCACTGTACCTTCGCATGCATAAAGAATTACTCTGTCATCTATAATTCTAAATGGCGCCTTTCTGCTCATTCTCATTTTCCCATTCCTCAGTCCTTTTGTAATTGATGATCCTTATTGAAAACACTTTCGTAAATATCCAAATTCCACAAGAAAATCATGTTTTGTATATGTGTAAATAGGTTTGTTTCTGAATAAGGGAACCTCTCCCATTAAAGAGGAGGGACTTCTTGTCCCCTGACTGTTGCTCTTCATGAAGTCCTATTTGACGACCAACACTCGTGAATCTAGAAAGTGTGTATATGATAGTATCAACAGAAGATAACAATTGAACAATGACAACTTTGGATATAGACCGAATATAATGCGAGTAGGAGAGGGATAGCACAAGTGAACAAAGATTGACTATGTAATTCCTAGTGGGATTTATTATGGGAATACAACATAAGTGTACTGAGATTTTCATAAATTATCCTTGTGATAAAAAAATCCTGCAAATTTAATGGATTCTAGTCTAGAAATGAAGCTATTCTATGTTTAAACTGACTGTATGTAGTAACAATGAAAAAATACTTGAAACAAGAAGATGATATGACCTCCACAATGACAACAATGGAAGCAAAACCTGAAACTAACAAAATTCTAAGCAAGGAATTGAAAAACTGAACAAGATAATTGAGAGGATGAGGGCCCATTTTCTTAAAAACAAGCTAGCTATTTATAACCAATGCATTTACCAGATGGTAACTCCCATTTGATCTCTTTTAATATAAAAAAAGGAAAAATACTATTCCCAGGGAGTAGAAAACATTAATGCAAGCCAAAGTGGTTGAAGAAAGTGTGTAAAATCCAAGATTTACATTTGACGTGATCTTCAGAAGGATTTGGAAAATGCATACATGACTGCTACCCTGTGTAGGACGGCGGTTACGGGACCGCGACCCCTTATAGGGTGGCAGTCATAGGACCACCGCCTAGGTAGGGAAGCGGTTTCGTGACTGAAGACAAAAATGTAAGAAGAAAGGGGAAAAAGTGCAAAAAAAAGCATGTGGAGGTTGAGCGGGGCATGCGGGATACAAGTGTATATTTGGTGAACCTTTCTAGATTTCAAACACCTTGCAAGGAGACTCGTATCATCAATGGGGCATGTGTAACATCATTCCAGTAGTGCAGTACCTTACAATTTCAGGTACGTACATATTGCCCCATTAGAGAAGCATTTTAGCCATGAAGAGGTGTAAAACGGTGGATCTGAGTATGACGGTCCTTAAATGGGGAGTTATGAGCTATACCTGACACGCTCGTGTGTTGGAAAGTCACCATCCAAGATCCTGCTACCTGTAAAATAAAAAAGGGGACTCAAGTGCAGATAGATAAAACAAATTGAGAAATAAGGCTGAATTGATAAGAAAGAGGACTTACCATCTATGCAAGGTTTAGAAATTACCTCCGTCGACGCTCCAACCCTTCGAAAGACATTCAAAATCAAATTAAGAGGGCTATTTATATAAAATGAAGTCATTTTACTATTCATTTGCGTGGATCGATTTGATATATTTTGAGCTCTGGGACCGACGGTGACAATTTTTGATGAGAGTATAGTCAAAATGTTCGTGGTGAGATAGTGATCATGCCTTTGAGAGTGGAACATCAACCCGCAAAGTCTTAGGTTATTTCTTCTTGATTTATTGCTTTTAAACCTAAAATGTGGACATGATGAAATCTTTCCTTTGGGGGGATTATTTTTGAAAATGTTAGTTTTAAATGTGTCTTTAGGGGGGGCGCCCATAGGGCAGGTTTCTTTTTTTGTTTGAAGGGGTTTTTTTGCTTGTTTTTAAGATTTTTTAGGCTTACGGCCCATTTGGTTTCGCAGGACAGGACCACCACCCTGTGCAGATTGGTGGTTACAGGACCACCGCCTTAGAAGGTGGCGGTTATGGAACCGCCACTCTGCACAGGGAAGCGGTCCGTGATAGAGGACAAAAAATGCAAATTTTAACTCGTTTTTGCATGCATAAATTTTTTACTTGTTTTTATTAGTTTTTTCAACTAGATTTTAGTACTTACTGCTTTTTGTGTTTTTGGGTGTATGCAGAAGAAGGAGTAAATCAAATGGAGCTAGGAGAGGGAGTGTGATTGGCTATCAGTAGTGTTGGATGCACTCTCTTAGGTAGAGCGGGATACTCTCCAGAGGGCCGGTATATGGAGGATTGCACAGGTTCCTCATGTTGCACCTACCAGTCACATATTGTGTGACTTGTTCTCTTATTGGGATGCGGATCAGAACACCTTCCGATAGCCAGGAGTTAGGGATGAGTGTTCCATCACCCTAGAGGATGTTTACCATATACTGGGGGTTTCGATCCTTGGGTGACAGCTGTTTCTTAAGACAATAGTATCTAGATCACAGGTGGTTCATTTGGCCACCTATATGAGAGATACGGTCATATGGATGGGGTCGAAGAAGGGCGTGAGGATCCGCTCTATTATTGAGTCAGACATTCCCTTGCTTTGTGAGGCTATTATGGGCAACCTTGCATCCAGATTGATTGGGGACAAGGGAGGGGAAACCCTCTTAAATTGCTGGGTTCCTATTATTGCACAGAGTGAGGGCCCTGGATGTGTCTATGCTTGGGGAGTAGATATCCTCGGGACTACCTACCATGACTTATACAGGGTAGTTTGAGTACAGGGGCAGTCACTAAGCCACCCAACTCTTGTCATGAGTTGGGTGTATAAGCACATTATCCCATATGGGAGAGGTGTAGAGGTGGAGGATCCTGAGGCTGTTAGGGTAGTGAGGTGGATGGGGATGATAGTTCTCAGAGCACCCCACCAGCCAGTGGCTTCCCTTACTACTACAGACATGGAGGGCACTCCTTATCAGGCCATGATAGGGGTATGGGGAGTGGATACCGTCACTTTGATTACCTACCAAACCACCAACCAGTTGATAGAAAAGGTGGGGAAGATGGAGATACACCCCTTTGATAGAGTTCCATAGCAGTTTGGCCTCCCTTATAGCGGCATGATCCCTCCAGTGATGCCAGTGTATAGATCTATCTGTGAGGCTTGGGGAGGTCTTAAAGGTTGGGTTTAGACTATTGTTATGCCCGGTAATCCTATTGTGGCTAGGAGGGTGGTACGTGCATGAGGGAGAGCCGGTGCTCCTTAGGCACCCTTACTTTAGATTGCATCTGGTCCCGCTCATAGTAGTGATGAGCCCATTGATGTGGAATCTGAGTTTGAGGAGTTCACTGGGGGAGAGACCGAGGAGGAGATAGAGGACATGGAGATTAGTGAGATAGGTGGTGGGGGGTATGATAGTGATCTTGAGTGGAATGATACCTAGGAGATCCTGTAGGCCTAGAGGTCGGAGCAGAGCACAAAGAGGATGACTCTAGTTTTAGAGGAGTTACTCTCTCGGGACCTAGGTGGAGATGGAAAGTCTATTACAGGTCGTCAATTTTCCCTAGATGTGGGAGAGGGGCACCAGTCGGTGGCGGTGTCAGTGGTAGGCATGGATCCTAGAGATCCTTCTTGGAGGCCTGGTGATCCTAGTGAGTTGTCATTCTTCTCCTGATATTTGTTTTAGTTAGACTCATCTTAGTTTGTTATTTCTTTTTGTTGCGTTTACTCTTGATTCTATCATTGATTCTTTTCTAACTTATTTTCTCCTTTGTTTGAAATAACTACTAATGAGTGGTGAGACTTGATTCACCAAGTGTGTACCAATACCCTGGTTCTCCCCTCGGAGAAGACTTGTGTTGAGCTTTCCATGGACATGGGGGAGCCCTTAGAAGCTGGTAGGCACACCGATGTTTTTGCCTCTGTCTGGTATGTGGTGAAGATCATAACTTCTCTCCGCACGGAGGTGGCTGGATATAGGACAGCCGAGTGCTTGATGAGGAGGATCCATTCTCGTAGTGAGATGGCAGCTACCGGGCGTGACCGCGAGCCCTCAGTGCATTCAGAGCGTAGGCATAGCTGGAGTCCTAGGCGTGGCCACACACCCTCTGAGGGATCCCATAGGGATTGAGAGACTATTTTTGTAGTATCTTGTCAGATGTTTATACGAGTGTTTTTGTACTTTCCAGGCTCATTGAGCGTTTTGACCATGCCTAGTGCATGATGGCATTGTATATGAAACCTGATTTGTATATATATATCTTTGGATCTAGACTCTTGGCATCTTGAATTTTGTGACTCATTTCTATATGTGTATTTAGATGCTTTTAGAATATTTTTTTCATGTTTTCAGATTGTATGCAATGGATAACAAATGATAGTAGATAGAAAATTTTACTCTGTATGTTTTTGTAGTGCTGATATGAGATGATACTAACATATGGTAGTACTAAAATTTTGAAATATTTGGGCAATGTCAGTGATTTCTTCTTATGTTGGAAAAACATAATGAATGCATAGTGATAAAGAGATGAACTTGCCCCAATCCTAAATCCACACAACTCGTAAGATGCGAGGGCTCAACACCAAGAGTTAGGAAGGGCACAAGTTGTATGAGTTTGATTGAATGGAATGATGATAGATAGACAAACTAGTAACAGAAACCAAATTTCGACCTACACACCCACCCTACTCAGAACTACTACTACACTTAGAAAGTCACTTACCTTTTAGTTTATCTAGACTTAGATTCATAAATGGCAACCTGGTTGACAAAATCTAGTTTTGAGGATTTGATCTCTTTGGAATTTGGATATTTGTTTTCTTTTAATAGGATTTGATTTGTGTTTTTAGCATACCAAGATTTGTTCATTTGTGTGACAGGACCCCCTACACCCTGCCTCACACCACTAGTAAGAAGCATGGGTTTGTCACCCAAGGCAAAATATAGGCGAGTAAGGGCACTTCTTTCCTTTCCCAACCTCACACCGCCAGTAAGAGATGTGGGCTTATCACTGAAGGTTGATGGGGCAAAGAAGTGTGTAAATTAAAATGTTTTATTTGCTTGGTGCTTTTGATTTCATTTGATTTTGACATTTCTGATCTATGAATTTGGGATATCCTTTCATTCCACGAGATTTAAGAGGGATAGATGTGACACTAAGAAGCTTCCAGAATAGATCGTAGGCAAGGAAAACTTCACCTAGTAGAAAGAAAGAGCAAAGCCAAGTATGCAGGCCTTGTTATGGTTTCCGTCAATGTTTGTCTATCGAATTTGATGAGAAGATTTGAAAATAATTGATGATGTTTGGAGAGATGTGATATGAATGCTTTTGCCAATATTTCCAGAAATTTGCAACAAATTTATTTTAAGAGTAAGCTCTTGGACTACCATTTTTAGGAAATGGACAGAATGAAGTAGCTAAGAGACTAATGCAATGTAAGTAGCTATAATGTACTAGTAATGACTTTGGTGTTTTATGTGTAAAACCACTTAAGATGCAAGGAATTGATAGTTTCATCAAATTCCTAACCTTCCAGTGTGCACAAGAGATACACACTGTTTTCGTAGTCCTTCATGACTCGGTATGGGCCCAACCATTTGGGCTGGAACTTCCTTCCTTCATCGGTTTTCTTATCGATCCGGCTGTACAGTCTTAGAACTAAATCTCCTTCATATATTTCTCACTCGTAGACTTTTTTGTTGTACTTCTAGAACATCCGGTCAGCATAGGCTCTATGCCATTGTTTGGCATTTAACCTAGCTTCGTCAAGGCTTTCTAGTTGAGAGAGGTGTGCCTCCCTATAAGCTTATTCATCCAGAATCCCTTGTAATGAGATAAAAAGACTGGGTATTTCAACCTTAAGAGGGAGAACCGCTTCTACTCCGAATACCATTGAGAAATGAGTTGCTCCTGTTGGCATTCTTATTGAGGTTCAATGGGCCCACAAGGCCAGATATAGCTTTAAATGCCAATCTCGCTTGTTCTCCTTGACTGTTTTGAGGAGATTAGATTTTAACGTTTTGTTTGTCGCTTCGGCCTGTCCATTGGCTTGAGGGTAGTAAAGAGAGGCCGTATGATGGTTTATCTTGAATTTGCTACATAACTCACAGACTTCGTCATTTTTAAAGGACGTGTCATTATCCAAGATAATGACTTGTGGGATGCCATACCTACAGATAATTTGGTTCAGAATGAATTTGGCAATTACCAAACCTGGTACTATGGTGAGAGGCATGGCCTCCAACCATTTGGTAAAGTATTCCGTGGCTGTAATTATAAAATTATGGCCATCGGTTGATAAGGGAGAGAATTTTCCTATCAATTCTAGACCCCACGTGGAGAAGGGCCATAGAGTCGCTATTGGTTGCAGGGATTATGCTGGCATGTGAATCTTGTGAGAGAATTCTTAGCATTTGTGGCACTTACATATAAATTCCATTGCATCATGCTTGAGAGTGGGCCAAAAATAGCCCATTTGATGTATTTTGTGAGCCATGGCATGACCACCAAAGTGGCCCCCACATATCCCACTGTGGGATTCATGAAGAATCCTCTTGGATTCTTCTATGTCGACGCATCTTAGAAGCATGCCATCGAAGGCTCTACGATAGAGTAATTGGTCTAAAAAAACATATTTAGTGGCAATAATGTGTAACCGCCTTCTTTGTTGTGACCTAGCACCTTCTGGGTATGTATGGTCCATGATAAAATTGATGATATTAGTATAACAAGGACATGTAGAGATGGGGGGCTTGGTTTTTGATGAAGTATACACATTCATCAGGAAAGTCTAGATTTACCAGCTTTCCTCCATCTAGTGGATTATTAGCTAACCATTCTACAATGATTTGTCCCTTAATGGATTTCTGGTTCATGAACGTTAACTCAAATTCTCCCATTAAGGTTATGAAACAACCAGCCTTTTTAGATAAAGATCCTTGTGTGAGAAATGTTCATAAATGGTCTGTCTTTACAATAACCCTTGCTTCCTGGTTTAACATGTAATGTCTCAAATTTTTTGTTGCAAAAATTATGGCAAGGCATTCTCTCTCTACCTCTGTGTAACATGTTTCATAATCGAGCAATGTTCGGCTATTGAAATAGATCACGCGTTCTCACTTGTCATCGTCTTCTTGAGCCAGCATGTAGGCCAGTGAGACATGAGTGGCTTGTGAGTATAGGATCAAAGGGAAGTCTGGTTTGGGAGGCATTAGTGTGGGTGGTGACAACAAGAAGCATTTAACTACTTCAAAGGCCTCGTTGCATTCTTCAGTCCAATCGACGCTATAATCTTTCTTGAGTAGATTGTTGATTAGATGTATGGAAAAGCTTAAATCTGGGATGAAACTTTGAATTGCACTGAGTTTCCCAAGAAATGACCTAATTCTAGACTCGTCTGATGGTGGGATCATTTTGAGAAAAACCCGCATTTTAGCTGAATCAACATCAATCCCTCGTGAAGATATAATGTATCTTAGAAGTTTACCTCCTGTCACACCAAACACACACTTCTCTGGATTTAATGTGATGCCATATTCGATTAGTCATGAGAGGATGATACAGAGCACTTCTGGATGATCACAACGTTTCTTGGCTTTGCCCAACAAGTCATCCACATAGGATTCGACAATTTTATGGATAAGATCGTGGAATATATAAGTCATTGCCCACTAATATGTAGCACCGGTGTTCTTAAGTCCAAATGGCACAACAATGTAGCAATATGTTCCCTAGGGAGTTATGATTGTGGTTTTGGCTTGATCCTGCTCTAATATTTTAATCTGATTGTACCATGAGAACCCATCCATGAGGGATAGTAGTTCAAACCCAGCTATTGCATCAATGATAACATTGATGGATGGTAATGGGAAATAATCCTTGGGACAAGCTTTGTTAATATCCCGAAAGTCTATGCAAATGCATATTTTCCCATTTTTTTAGGATGGGAATGATATTAGATACCCATTGTGAATAGTCAACGGGTTTGATGAATCCCACTTGGAGAAGTTTTATTACTTTCTCTTTTACCATGAGAGCCACTTTTGGCTTCATTGGACTTGATTTTTGTTTGATTGGCTTCGCATCTGGTTTAGTGATAAGATTATGTCCCATGACTTGTGGTGCAATGCCTGTCATTTCTTTATAGTTAAATGCAAAAACCTTTTGATGTTATTTAAGGATTTGGGTGTGTATCTCTATCTCCTTTGTACTTAATGAGGATCCTAGATTAAAAATTCTTGGTTCCTCCTTCGTTCCAATGTTTATGTCAATGGTTTCTTCTATCAAAGAAGTGTTACCTTCTTCAAATTTAGGTGGGGCTAGAGGTAGTTCTAAGCTTTCTCCATTTTCTATCTTGTAGATATCGAGATCTATCTATGGAGGAGACTCTACCATGGGATTCCCAAAGTAGGAATAGGAATGAGGTATTAGGGAAAGATCAACTATACGGTGAGAAAGGTGTAGCTTCGCATAGGCATTTAGATATTCTAGAATGACTCTATCATCGTAAAAGTGACCTATGATAGAAAAATAATCCTCAGCTTCTCCATGAGCTAGGATTGAGTTTGTTGGTATTTTATGCACTAATGGTTTGATACAAAGTGATGCCGTGAAATCTGTATCCTCCAACTCATTGTTTGGGGTGAAACGGGAAGTTGAGGTTTCTATTGAGTCTACGAGAAGGTTCTACTCTAGTGGGTTTACTTCAATTGATATGAAGTTGACTCCCTTGCTTAGATCTAACATGACTGTTTTGTATAGTTGTAAATGTTCAACCCTAGTTTCATATACCTCAGAGACTTAGTTTACAACTAGTTGTGAGTCTCTTAGCACTCTAATGTTATTGACACCCATTATTTTAGCTAGGATGAGGCCAAGGAGGAGGGCTTTGTACTCAGACCCGTTGTTTGTACATTCAAAGTTTAATTTAAAGGTGAAAGGTAGGATCTTTCCCTTAGGTGAAGTAAAGATCTCCCCTGCCCCAGCTCCAAAGCGACATCTAGCTCCATCAAAGTGGAGAGTCCAATATTTGTTTGGAAAAATTGACATTGGGATACTTTTAGTATCTATTTCTTTTGCTTCAGTTACCTCTACCATAAAAACTTCATCTGATGGAAGACAAGTGATTCCCAGGGTGTGTCCCATACCCATGGAATCAAACAGTAGGAGAATAGGTAAGTCTTTCTCCAGTAACTCGACAATTTTTGTGGTAGTCCCTAGTGATACTACTTTTATAGCATTGGTCTCACTTTTGAGTACTGGAATGTCCTCAGCTGGATTTGAAATTTCCAACTCAGTGGTAAGTATCAGCTTTTCTTTTGGTTGTGAATTAGTTGGTTTGACAAGCTGGTTTGCTGGAAGTTCAAACTCAGAGTGGATACCTGGTCTTTTCTTCAAATCAGCTAGGTGTATATAGAAGGGTTTTGGGCCACCTTATGCCATGAATATTTTCCCTCAGTGTAGAAATATTATTTCTTGGAATAGCATGGAAGGGATTGCCTTCATGCGGTGTATCCATAGCTGACCAAGGATCATATTATAATTGGTTTCCCAATCTATAATATAGAATTTGGTGAGAACCGTCTTGGGTCCTAAAGTGACTGTTAAAACTATGGTTTCAATCGAAGCGGCTTTGAGGCTATCATAACCTCTTAGCGTATTTCATGTCGTGGAATAGTTTGTCTCTCCATATCCTAGATTTTGAAGGAAAGCAAAGGGGACTATGTTGACTGCTGCCCCATCGTCGAACATTGCACATTTAACATAATTATTGTAGACCCAAACTTGTAAATGTAAAGCTAGGTCGCCTCTTCATGTAATTTTAGCATCTGTTGGCATTTTGCTTATATCGAATATAAACTCAATATCCCTATCCGGCTGCCCTGGAGGATAAACGTCAAAATCCACATGGTTTAATTGCGTTTTTGAAGGAGGAGTGATGATGATTAAAGTGCCAAGGCCTAACACTTCTAAGAGGGAAGCCCTATGGGCGGGAGAGTTTTTTAACAAATCAAAGAAGGAGATGTGCGAGAAGGTTTTGGTTAAATCATTAATCAGATCATAGGCACCTATAGGTTTTACTAATTTTTGTTGAGTACTATCTGACTCTAATGAAAAACTTGGAGTTTGTTGAGAAGAATAATCCTGTGTTCTTGTTATGATTTCTATGGGTAGCTTGGCGTCTAACTCCACTAAGCCAACTATCTTACTTTGAGGTCGAGTTCGTAATTGGGGTGCGACTGGTGGATTTAATGAAGTCAAAGCTTCATGATCATTGTTTCCTGTCATGGCACCCTTATTTATTCTGTTAGGATCTAACTTGTTTTTGTTAGAATGGTTTGGGAGTGGGTCATTGAAGATCTTGAGGGATGCATTTTGAGGGGAAACTACCCCTACATAAGCATTTGGCGTGTGTAATACAAAATTTGCTAAAAACATATCTATAAAGAGTTGTTTTTGATCTTCTGGAAAACGTTGCATGAATTTATTATATTCATGACAAGTCCTAGTATTGTGGCCTTGAATTTTTTGGAATCCACAATATAGATTGGGATTGTAATTTTGAGGTTGTTGATTTAAAACCTGTTGTGGACCAAAATTCTGATAAGGTTGCTAGTTTTTAGAGTTAAAATTTTGAGGTTGTTGCCTTTGGTTTTGACTCTGATATCCAGTTGGGTTTTGATTTGGACTTTGTGTTTGGACTTGTATTTTTTTTTGTTGTTGCCTTGGTGGACGATTAAAATCCACTGTGTTGATTATTGGGGTAAAATTATTATTTCGCTGATTATTAGCGAAATGTTAACAACATTTTCCCTTTTAGCTTGGTCAGTTACTCCATCTGTTGTAACGCCATGGTTCTTGTTAAGGATCTTAGGTCCTTGATTAGCATTCCCAGCATTAGGATAGGCCACGGTGTTTTGATTGGGAGTGGTTAATTTCCTGTTTGTCCCATATGTCTTACGACCTCTATCAATCACTGCTTGGTCGATTCAGAGAGAACTCTTGAGTACTTCATCGTAAGTTCTTAGTGGGAACTTCTAGACTTCTTCCTTTATCTCTCTATTGAGTGAATTAAGGAATAAATCACATAGTTCCATTTGATCCATATTTGGAGCACTTGTTGATGAGTAGAGAACCATACGCCATCTTTGGATAAAACAAGCGGTGGATTCATTATGTTCTTGTTTGATATGTAAGAACTTCCTGATTCCTGTTCTTAACAATTTGTTCATGTCGAAAGCTTTGATGAATTTTGACACGAGTTGTTTAAATGAGTGTATCGAAGCTTCATGTGTTCTATAATACCAATCAAGGGCAATACCTTCTAGGGTCTTAGGGAATATTTTAGTGACAACCCATCCGAAGGGAGTAACTCCAGTATGGCTGTGGCATAGGCCTTAATGTGTGTGTTTGGTTCCCCTTCCCCTTTGTATTTGGGAAAATTGGGAAGAGGTCTTGGAAGCATAACACTTCATATGGTGAAGTCTAGGGGCTCTTTCAAATATTATGAGTAATTCCCTACTACGTAGGCCTCAACCATCAATGGGGCTTGCTGAGGGGGTTGAGGGGGAATGGGTTGTTGATATGGAATAGTATATGCATTTGTAGGAACATAAGGGAATCCCTGTGGTTGAATGAACATCCCGGGAGAAGAGAAAATGTCTCCTTGTGGTGAATTTGAATAAATGTTTAAGTAAGGAGGAGCATTGTTCTGGTATGGGTTGTTTGGTGCCAAGTTAGGTGGTGCCATGTTTTCGACTAGAGCGGCGTTTGAAAATGTTGTCCTAGTTGGTGTTTGTTGTGGATAATTATAAGGATTTTGAGGAGGCAAGCCTAACATGCCTTTTCTTGTAAGGAGGTCAACTTGACTAGGGTAATGCAGAGGGTTGGGGATTCCCGCTTGCCCAAAATATGAATTTTGGTTTGCTTGAGAAAGTTCTAGCCCTATAACCTTCTCAGCTAAGGCTAAAATGACCTCCATCGGTGAAGACGCAGTGCTTTGCCTTAAGGGTATTTGTTGTATAGCTTGAGGTTGTAAGGGGGGTATGATACCCTACTATGAATTGGTCGTTACCCTACTAAGCTTCAGCAAGGGTATTTCCCATAGGTGGAGGAATGGGGGTGTTCTCCTGGAATAGGTTATCAGACTGTATTTGTAAACTCCCTATAGGTGGATACACATTTTGGAAGCGTTGTTCACTTTTAGCGAAGCTTGCCATGTACTCCTCATCCAAAAAGGGGAGTGGGTATGATTTTCTATTGATCTGTGGTCTGAACAAGACCCAAGGAGATGAAGTGGATTCTCCAGTAAACGTCATATTGTTAGATCTTGATGGCTCTGGTTGTTGAGTTTGTGCAAACTGATCAAACTCCTTAATTCGGAATGAAGAACTAGAACTAGTTCTGTAAGGGGGAGTTTGAGATGACAAGTAATTACTCGAATAGTTATCAGCCCATGTAGAAAGTGAGGGTGATGGTTTATTTTTTTGACTATAGTTTACTTCAAGACCTGAGAGAGGTTTGCCATATGCATCATATCCTGACATATTCGGGGGGTATATGAATACCCACAAAATAATGGGAAAGAGCAAAGGTGGATGGAAGAAATGAAAATAGAAAGAGAAATATTAGTTTGTTTCACATCAGGTTCACCAATTTTGTACGATGGAAAAAGTAACATGTGAGCATGGGAATCTACAAGTACCTCCTCCTCATACCAGACCTCTCGAGGTCATGTCGAGAAAGCCGGTGAATGTTGAATGTGGATAGATATGTATAAGCTAATTGGGTAATCTTAAATCCTCAATACACAATAATGGAATCTTCGAATCTAAGATGAAGAAGGCCCTCCTAACCTGGATTGATGTAATGGTTCATTCAGATATAATGACTACTCAGAGGCTCCAATTGATGTCAAGCTCTGCCGAGATCCTATTTCTTGGTTGTTGGATACGTGGGAAGTGACCTGTGGGAACTTCATATATATCTCCAGACAAGGTCATGAAAGTAGTGGTAGGTTATTAAGTGGAATTTTTGATTTGATATGGGTGGTTTTCTAGTCTAGCCTAGAAAATATTGGATTGATTGGCTTCTATATTTAATATGAAAAACTGTGCTATAATATCTAGCGGGAGTGGTGAAGATTTAAACACCAGCGTTCACAAGCTGGTGTCAATACTTGACTGATTTGTAGGCTCATTGGGTTGTGGGATTTGGGGATCACAACTGTGAGTTTGTGGTTGTTGTGGACCTATTATGGTCATGTGAAGAATAAATCCCTTCTCCCAATTATCTAGTAATCATATTCCTTTTCAGCTTCTATGTTTAGAACTAGAAGTTGTATGATTTTCTTAGAGTACCTAACTGGTGTTCTGGAAACTTGAATACATAAGCTGGTGTCTATGTCAACGAGGAGGTCTCCCATGCTAGGTTGTGGAACCAAAGGATCACAACTGAATGTTTTCTCTCATTTGAATCCCTGCACAATCATTCAGGTGTTTTATTAAGGCAATCTATAATTTGGATGGTTTGACCAAAATGCGTAAGCTTTTTCATCTTCGATATTCAATCCTCTTAGTTACTCACTAATTGCTAGTAAGTTTGCTATTACTCAGAAGACCTATATCCTAAGGTCCTAATCTATATCAGCTAAAGTCATGGGTAAATTTGGTTGAGGTACTATAGGTTCAAATATATATTCTCTAGGCTCTCCAGGTCTTGTGATTATCATACAAAGATGATTCAAACTCTAACTAACATTAATAAATTGATTATGAAAGAGGTATTACACTACATAAGCATTCTTCTATTTTTGTATTTTCCACTGACGTATTTCAATGAAATTAAAGAGTAGCTACTCTAGTATATCTTTAAAATGAATAACTAATCTAATAACAGAATAAAAAACAAGTAACGTAGCTTGGTATGGCTATTCACTTGTGTAATTGTGATTTTATCCTAAATATCTAAACAACTATATATTTTAAGTTTTGAAAGGATCTCGATCCTATCTCAAAAGTGAGGAATGAATCACAGTTTCTCAAAAACTATCAATCCTCATAGCTTCCCTGGTGATATCAAGAGTGAAATTTTTAACTAAAACAAAATAATTCACTACTCTATTTGATATGTCATAACTAGAACTTTGATAGCTCAAACCTGGTGTTTACAGAACAGTGGTAAATCTAGTTGTGTGTGATTTCATCCCCTCAATGTGATCTCCTTGTTCCTTCCTGTCCTTGTGAATCTGGAAAGTGTGTATATGATAGTATCAACAGAAGATAACAATTGAACAATGATAGCTTTGGATATAGACCGAATATAATGTGAGTAGGAGAGGGATAGCACAAGTGAATATAGCTTGACTATGTAATTCCTAACAGGATTTATTACAGGAATAAAACACAAGTGTACCGAGAGTTTCAGAAATTATCCTTGTGACAAAACAAAACCTGCAACTTTAATGGATTCTAGTATAGAAATGAAGCTATTCTATGTTTAAACTGACTGTATGTAATAATAATGAAACAAGACTTGAAACAAGAAGATGATATGACCTCCAAAATGACAACAATGGAAGTAAAACCTGAAACTAACAAAATTCTAAGCAAGGAATTGAAAAAATGAACAAGAGAATTGAGAGGATGAGGGGCCATTTTATTGAAAACAAGCTGGCTATTTATATCCAATGCATTTACCAGATGGTAACTCCTATTTGATCTCTTTTACTATAAATAAAGGAAAAACACTATTCCCAGGGAGTAAAAAACATTAATGCAAGCCAAAGTGGTTGAAGAAAGTGTGTAAAATCCAAGATTTACATTTGATGTGATCGTTGGAAGGATCTGGAAAATGCATACAGGACCGCCGCCCTATGCAAGGCGGCAGTTACAGGACCACTGCCATGTCCTGGGTGGTGGTCATGGGACCACCGCCTAGGTAGGGTGGCAGTTTTGTCCAAAATTATAGGGTACAGTACCGCCGAAATGATGTTACACATGCCCTAATGATGATATTGGCCACCTCGTAAGGTGTTCAGATCTATAAAATCTCACGAAGTATATGTTAGCATCCCAAATGCTTTATTCATGTTCCTTGTGCTTTGTTTTATTCCTCTGCCCTTCATTTCTTAGCTTTTTGCCCTTTAGTGATGAAACCACCACCCTGGCAGGGTGGCGGTCCTGTAACCGCCACCCTGCTCAGGGTGGGGTCCTTCATGTATTTTCCAACATGTTCTTTTGATCACAAATCACATAAATTTTCAAATTTTACCAGCTTTTGTCCACCGCCTTGGCTTGTATTACTGTTTTATGTCCCCTAGAATAGTGTTTCTCCATTGTTTAATGGTAAAAGAGTCCTAGTTGGAGTTACCTTTGGGTGAATGGGAATTCTATAAATAGCTGGTTTGATTACAAGTAAAAGGCCCCTCATCCTCTCATTTCAATAGTTTAGTCTTTCAGTTCTTGCTTAGGAATTCAATAGTTTTCATTTGTTGCATGCATAGTTAGTCTTATTTTGTACTGTTTAGAAGCCACATGATCTTCTTGTTCTAGTGTTATTACTATTTCATACAATCAATTAAGGTAGGATAGTTTCATTTTCAGTCTGAAGCCATTAGAGTTATAGGTTTTGTTTATCAAGAAGGATAGTTTCAGGTTCTAGATGTTTTGTATTGTATGACCGTAATAAATCCCGCTAGGAATTGCATAAGACAAGCTCTGTTCTCTTGCGCTATCCCTCTCCTACTCACATTGTATTCAGTCTACATCCAAAGCTGCCATTGTTCCAATACCTACTTCTGTTGATGCTAGAATTACATGATTTTCTGGATTCACGTGAGCATGAAAGGAATGAGGAGACCACACTGAGGGGACAAAGCCACACACAATTGGATTCGCCACTGTTCTACAAAATCCAGGTTCAATCTTTCAAAGTTCTAGTTAAAATATATCAAATAGAGTAGTGAATTACTTCATTTCGGTTACGTTCATTTTCGATATTGCTAAGGAAGCCGTGGGGATCGATAGTTTCTGAGAAACTATGATTCGTTCCTCACTTCTGAGGTAGGATCAAAAATCTTTCAATTAAATTAGATCAGTTATTTAGTTATTTAGAATAGATTCACAACTGCACAGACAAGTAGCTATACTCGGCTACCTTGTTTGTTTTTAATTTTGTTATTAGGTTAGTTGTCATTTTCTAGATATATTAAATAGTTGTTATCTTAATTCTGTTAAATATTCTATCAAAAATATAAAAATAGAGAATTTATATATGCTGTGGATATACTTTGCATAATTAGTTTACTTTACTTTAGTTAGATTTATATTGTTTCTTTTGTATGACAATCATGGGACCTAGGGAGCCCAGAGAATACGTATTTGAGCCAATCGTGCCTCAACCAAATACTGTTGCAGTAATAACTGACATAGACCAAAATATCAGAATTCAGGTCTTCTGAACAACAACAGACCTACAAGAAATCAGCTCACAGTTAAGAGGATTAAACATAGAAGACGACAAAGCACACACGTTCTGGTCAAATCAGACAAATTATAGATTGCCTTGATAGATATCCGTATGACTGTAGAAGGACCTGAAAGAGAGAAAACATTCGGTTGTGATCCACTAGTCCCACAGCCAGATGCAGGAGACCTCCTCATTGATATAGACACTAGCTTATGTATCCAAGTTGCCAGAACACCTGTTAGATACTCCGAGAAAATCATGCAACTTCTAGTTCTAAACATAGAGGCTGAAAAGGCATACGATTATTGGATACTCAAGATCAGAAGAAGGGATTGATTCTTCACATGACCATAGGAGGTCCACAACAACCATGAACTTACGGTTGTGATCCAAAGGTCCCACAACCCAACGATCCTGCAAATCAATCCAACGTTGACGCTGGTTTGCAAACATTAGTGTTTAGATCCTCTCCACTCCCACCAGACATTATCACACAACTATCATTATTAAACATAGTAGCTAATCAAGCTAAAGGTTTCTGGACTAGACCAGAGAATCATCCATAGAGCACCAAAAGGTCCATTACACATTTAGCCATCCATTTTCATGACCTTGTCGGGAGACATATACGAAGCACCCACAGGCTATCTTCCACGTATTCCACAACCCATAGATCAGATAACAACAGAGCTCGATATTGATTGGAGCCTTCGAGCAGCTATCCTCACCGAATGATCTATCACACCGGTTCAGGTTAGGAGGGCCTTCTTTGCTTTAGATTCACAGATCCCACCATTGCGTGTTGAAGACATAAGATTACCTAACTAGCTTATCTGCATCCCACGTATATTCCAGACCACCGACTGTCTCGGCACGACCTCGAGAGGTTGGGTACGGGGAAAGTCACTTGCCGATTATCATCCTCGCATGTCACTTTTTTGTCGTACAAAATTGGTGAACCCGACGTGAACAAACAACTGTTTCATCTTACCTACCTCATTAGCCTTCACATCAGCTTCACCCCCAAGATTAGTGAACCTGATATTGACGGAACAATTTCTTCACTTTCACACTCTTCTTTTAGTTTTATCCATCTTCGCTTCTTCCCATTATTCTGCAGGTATTCATATACCCCCCGAATATGTCAGGATTCGATGCATATGGTAGACCTCTCCTAGGTCTTGAAGCATACTATGATCAACTGAATAGACAGCCATCACCCTCGCTCTCAGCATGGGGTGACAACTATTCAACTAACCAGTTTTCAACACAAACTCCACCTCAAAGGACTAGATATAGTTCTTCTTTCCAAATAGAGGAGTTGGATCAGCTCACTCAAATGCAACAACCAGAGCCTTCAGGCTCAAACAACATGACGCTCACTGGAGAATCTGGTTCATCTCCTCAGGTGTTGCTTAGACCGTAAATCAGTAGACAATCAGATCCATATCTATTTTTAGATGATGAATACTTAGCATGTTATGCTAGGAGTGAACAACTCTCTCAAAGTATGTACCCACCTATAGGAGGTTTACAAATACAACCTGAGGTCTCATTCCAAGAAAACACCCCCATTCCTCCACCCATTTGAAATGCCCTCGATAATACTTGGTAGGGAAAAGATCAGTTCATAGCAGGGTACCATATGCCTATACAACCTCAAGGTATACAAAAAACACCACTAAGGAAAAATACCATATCTTCACCGAATGAGGTCATCTCAGCCTTAGTCGAGAAGGTTAGAGGGTTGGAACTTGCTCAGGAAAGTCAAAATTCACAATTCATGCAGGTAGGAGATTCCAATCCTCCACATCATCCTAGCCAAGTAGACCTCCTCATAGGAACATGCACATTGGGCATGCCCCCTCAGTATTCACAACAAATGCCAACTAGAACTGCATTCTCTAACGCCGTTCTAGTGGAAAATATGATACCTCCCGGTTTAGTACAAAACAATCCATTTCTGAACAATGCTCCTCCATACTTAAACATGTATTCCAAGTCACCACAGGGAGATATGTTCTCTTCTCCCGGCATGTTCTCTCAACCACAGGGATTTCCTTATGCCCCTGCAAATACATATGCTACACCATATCAACAAACCATCCCACCTCCACCCCCTCAGCAAGCACCATCAATGGTCGAAACCTATGCGATAGGAACTTATTCAGAATATTTGAAAGAACCTTTGGACTTCACTATACGAAGCATCATGCTTCCAAGACCTCTCCCCGATCTACCCAAATACAAAGGAGAGGGAGACCTGAATGCACATATTAAGGCCTATGCCACAGCCATTCGAGAACTGCTCCCTTGGGATGGAGTTGTTGCTAAAATATTCCCCAAAACTTTAGAGGGTATCGCCCTCGATTGGTATTATAGAATACCTGAAGCCTCAATACATTCATTTAAACAACTCGTTTCAGAGTTCATCAAGGCGTTTGACATGAAAAAATTGTTGAGAACAGGAATCAGGGAATTCTTGCATATTAAACAAGAACACAATGAATCTGTTGCTCATTTCATCCAAAGATGGCATACAGTCCTCTATTCTTCAGCAAGCACTCCAAACATGGATCAGATGGAACTATGTGATTTATTCCTTCATTCTCTCAGCAGAGAGATAAAGGAAGAAGTCCAGAAGTTCCCACTAAGAACTTATGATGAGGTGCTCGAGAGCGCTCTCCGAATAGATCAAGCTGCAATAGATAGCGGTCGCAAGACATATGGAACAAATGGGAGGTTAATCATCCCCAACCAAAATACTACGACTTATCCTACTACCACAAATGCCAATCAAGGACCTAAAATCCTTAACAAGAACCGTGGAGTGACAACAGATGGAGTAACTGACCAAACTAAAAAGGAAAATGTTGTAAATGCTCCACCACCGGTTAACAATCAACGAAACAACAATTTTACCCCAACAATCAATGTGGTGGATTTTAATCATCCACAACAACACAACAAAGGCAGATCCAGACACAGGATCCAAGTCAAAATTCAACTGGATATCAAAACCAAAGGCAAAAAATGTAAAACTTTAAACCTAATAGTCAATGTTTTAATCAAAGTTTTGGACCACAACACGTGCCAAACCAACAACCTAGGAATTATAATCCCAACTCGTATTGTGGTTTCCACAAAATTTGAGGCCATGACACTAGGACTTGCCATGATTACAATAAGTTCATGCAACGTCTGCTAGAAGAACAAAGACAACTCTTCATAGATATGTTCTTAACAGATTCTGTGACACCTATCCCAAATACTTTCACAGGGGCAGTCTCCCCTCAAAATGCACCTCTTAAGATCTTCAATGATCCACTTCCAAATCACAATAACAATAATAAATTAAATCCAAATGGGAGGAACAAAGGTGTAATGACAGGAAATAACGATCATGAAGCCTCAACTTCACTAAATCCACCTGTCGCACCGCAATTAGGAAGTCAGCCACGAACCAAGATAGTTGGTCTAGTGGAGTTAGATACTGAGCTGCACATAGAAGCCATAACAAGAACACGAGAATATTCTTCTCAACCAAATCCAATCTATCCACTAGAGCCAGATAACATTCAACAAATGTTGGTAAAACCCGTGGGTGCTTATGATTTAATTAATGACTTAACAAAGACCTTCTCTCACATCTCCTTTTTGGACTTGTTGAAGAACTCTCCTGCCCATAGGGCTGCTCTTTTAGAAGCACTAGGTCTAGGTCATTTAATTAACATCACTCCACCTCCCGAAACACAAGTAAACCATATAGACTTTGATACCCACCCCCCATGGCAGCCAGATAGGGATACCGAGTTTATATTCGACATAAGCAAAATGCCAACAGATGCTGAAATTGCACGTAGAGGCGATCCGGACCTTGCATTTACAAGTATGGGTTTACAATAATTACGTTAAATGCACAATGGTGGATGATGGGGCAGCAGTTAATATTGTCCCCTTCTCTTTCCTTCAAAATCTAGGATATGGAGAAACAAACTGTTCCACAACAAGAAATACGCTAAGAGGTTATGATAGCCTTAAGGCTACTTCAATTGGGACTATAATATTACCAGTCACCTTAGGACCCAAGACAATCCTCACCGAGTTTTATATCATAGATCAGGAAACCAACTATAATATGATCCTCGGTTGACCATGGATACATCGCATGAAAGCAATCCCTTCTACGTTATTCTAGGAAATAAGATTCTTACACCTAGGAAAGATATTCGTAGCAAAAGGTGACCCAAAACCATTCGACATACACCTAGCAGATCTGAAGAAAAGACCAGGTGTTCACTCTGAGTTTGAACTCCCAACAAACCAACTTAACAAACCAATCGACTCAAAACCAGAAGAAAAATTAATACCTACAACAGAACTAGAAATTACGAACCTAGTCAAGAGCATCCTAGCCCTCAAGGATGAAGCTAACATTGTAGAAACAGTATCATTAGGAACTACTGCAAAAATTGTCGAATTACTGGAACAAGATCTACCAATTTTCCTACCGTTTGATTCCGCAGGTATGGGATGTACCCTAGGAGTTGGTTCTCTTCCAGCAGAGGAACTTTGCATGGTAGAAGTAACCGAAAATGGAAGAAACAGACACGAAGAATGTCTCAACATCCATCTTTCCTAGTAAATATTGGACTCTCCATTTTGATGGAGCTAGATGTCACTATGGAGCCAGAGCAGGCATAATCTTTACTTCTCCTGAGGGAAAGATCCTACCTTTTGCTTTTAAATTGAACTTTGAATGTACAAACAATGGCACTGAGTACGAAGCCCTCCTCCTTGGCCTCATCATAGCCAAAAGGCTCGGTGTTAATGACATCAGAGTGTTAGGAGACTCTCAATTAGTTGCAAACCAAGTCTCTGAAGTATATGAGACTAGAGCTGAACATTTACAACTCTATAAAGTAGTGGTATTAGATCTAAGCAAAGGATTCGACTTCATATCAATTGAAGCAATCCCACAAGAACAGAACCTTCTCACAGATTCAATAGCAACCTCAGCTTCACGTTTCACCCCAAGTAATGAGTTAGAAGATACAAGTTTCAAAGTATCACTTCGTGCTGAACCATTGGTGAAGAAAATGTCAACAAACCCTCTGCTAACACATACAGCTGAGAATGAATCTCCTATCTTACATCATGTTGATAGTGATAAAGTCACTCTCGAATATCTAAACACCTATGCGGAGCTACACCTTGCTCACAGTATAGTTGATCTTTCCTTAATACCATACTCCTCTTCCTACTTTGGAAATCCCACGATAGAGTCTCCTCCGTAGAGGGATGTCGATATCTAGGAGATAGAAAATGGAGAAACTCTGGAACTACCTCTAGCCCCACCTGAGTTTGAAGAAGGTAACACTTCTTTGATAGAAGAAACCATTGATATAAACATTGGAATGGAGGAAGAGCCAAGAATTTTGAAGTTGGGATCCTCGTTAACGCTGGAAGAAATAGAAATACACACCCAAATCCTCAAAGAACATCAAAAGGATTTTGCATTTAATTATAAAGAAATGACAGGTATCGCACCATAGGTTGTGGTACATAATCTTGTCACTAAACCAGATGCGAAGCCAATTAAACAAAAGTCAAGACCAATGAAGCCGAAAGTGGCTCTCATGGTAAAAGAGGAAGTAATAAAACTTCTCCAAGTAGGATTCATCAAACCAGTCGATTATTCACAATGGGTGTCTAATATCGTCCCCGTTCTAAAAAAGAATGGGAAGATACACATTTGCATAGATTTTCAGGATATTAACAAAGCTTGTCCCAAGGATGATTTCCCATTACCATCCATTGACGTCATCGTTGACGTAACACCTAGATTTGAGCTTTTGTCTCTCATGGATGGGTTCTCGGGATATAATCAAATCAAAATATCTAAACAAGATCAAGCCAAAACCACATTTATAACTCCCTGGGGAACTTATTGTTATGTTGTCATGCCGTTTGGTCTTAAGAACGCCGGCGCTACGTATCAGCGAGCAATGACTTATATATTCCATGATCTTATCCATAAAATTGTGGAATCATATGTGGATGACTTGTTAGCCAAAGCCAAGAAATGTTGTGATCATCCAGAAGTACTCTGTGTCATCCTCTCACGATTAATTGAGTATGGTGTCACATTAAACCCAGAAAAGTGCGTGTTTGGGGTGACAGGAGGCAAACTTCTAGGATACATTATATCTTCACGAGGGATTGATGTTGATCCGGCCAAAATACGGGCTATTCTCAAAATGATCCCACCTTCAGATGAGTCTGGAATTAGGTCATTTCTTGGGAAACTCAGTGCAATCCAAAGATTCATCCCAGATTTAAGCTTTTCCATTCATCCAATCAATAATATACTCAAGAAAGATTATGGTATTGATTGGACTGAAGACTACAATGAAGCTTTTGAAGTAGTTAATAGCTTCCTGTTGTCACCACCCATGCTAATGCCTCCCAAGCTAGACCACCCTTTGATCCTATACTCACGAGCCACTCATGTCTCGTTGGCTTGCATGCTGGCTCAAGAAGATGATGATAAATGAGAACGCACAATCTATTTCATTAGCCAAACATTACTCGATTATGAAACATGTTATACACAGGCAGAAAGAGAATGCCTTGCCATAGTCTTCACCACAAAATGTTTAAGACATTACATGTTAAACCAGGAAACAAGGGTCATTTTGAAGACAAACCATTTACAAACATTTCACACACAAGGATCTTTATCTAAAAAATCTGGCCATTTCATAACCCTAATGGGAGAATTCCAGTTAACATTCGTAAACCAAAAATCTGTTAAAGGACAAATCATTACAGACTGGTTAGCTGACAATCCACTAGATGGAGGTGAGCTGGTAGATCTAGACTTTCCTGATGAATGTGTATACTTTGTCAAAACCAGACCCCCCCATTTCTACATGTCCCTGGTATACTGATATCATCAATTTTATCATGGACCATACATACCTAGAAAGTTCCACGTCACAACAAAGAAGGCAATTATGCATTATTACCACTAAATATGTTATTTTAGACCAAGTGCTCTATCGCAGAGCCTTCGATGGCATGCTTCTAAGATGCATCGACATAGAAGAATCCAAGAGGATTCTTCATGAATCCCATAGTGGGATATGTGGGGGCCACTTCGGTGGTCATGCCACCACTCACAAAATACATCGAATGGGCTATTTTTGGCCCACTCTTGAACATGACGTAGTGGAATTTGTACGTAAGTGCCACAAATGTCAAGAATTCTCTCACGAGATTCACATGCCAGCACAATCCCTGCAACCAATAGCGACTCCGTGGCCCTTCTCCACTTGGGGTCTGGATTTAATAGGAAAATTCTCTCCCTCATCAACCGATGGCCATAATTTTATAATCACAGCCATGGAATATTTTACCAAATGGGTGGAGGCCATGCCTCTCACCACCGTACCAGGTTTGGTGATTGCCAAATTCATTTTGAACCAAATTATCTGCAGGTATGGTGTCCCACAAGTCATTATCTCAGATAATGGCACATCCTTTAAGAATGACGAGGTTCATGAGCTATGTAGCAAGTTCAAAATAAACCATCACACAGCCTCTCTTTACTATCCTCAAGCCAACGGGCAAGGTTGAAGCAACAAACAAGATGTTGAAAGCTATTCTCCTCAAAACGGTAAAAGAAAACAAATGAGATTGGCATTTAAAGTTATATCCGGCCTTGTGGGCCCACCAAACCTCAATAAGAACACCAACAGGAGAAACTCCTTTCTCATTGGTATTCAGAGCAGAAGCAGTTCTCCCACTTGAGGTTGAAATACCCAGTCTCCGCATCTCACTACAAGGGATTCTGGATGAGGAAGCTTATAGAGAGGCACGCCTCTCCCAACTAGAAAGCCTAGATGAGGCCAGGTTAAATGCTGAACAGTGGCATAGAGTCTATGCTGACCAGATGTGCTGGCAGTATAACAAAAAGGTCTATGAGTGAGAAATATATGAAGGAGATCTAGTTCTAAGACTAGACAGCCAGATCGATAAGAAAATCGGTGAAGGAAGAAAGTTCCATGGCCCAAGTGGTTGGGCCCATATCGAGTCATGAAGGACTACAGAAATGGTGCGTATCTCTTGTGCACACTAGAAGGTGAGGAATTTGGTGAAACTGTCAATTCCTTGCACCTTAAACGGTTTTACGCATGAAGCATCGGCACTATTTGTATAATTATATCTACATTACATATTCATTTAGATAGGTTCATTTTGTTCACTCGTTTCGTAAAACTTTTTGATCAAGGGACTTGTTCTTAAGCAATTCATTACAAACTTTTGATGGTATTGGAAGAAGCATTCAAATCATACTTCTTCATTTTCATAACATCATCAACTGTTTCAGAATCATTTCATCAATTAAAGCTAGATATAACAAAGTCTTAACGGTAGCCATACCAAGGCCTGCATGCTTGTTCTCACTTTTTGTTTCTTCCTAGGATAGGTGTCTTGCCTATGGTCTATTCTAGAAGCTTCATGGTGTCACATCTATCCCATATATAGATCTCTTTGGAAATAAGAACATACTGACATTTTTCTCAAATAAATAAGTCGAATATAGATCAAACAAATTTTTTTACTTTTACACATTTCCTTGCCCTACCAACCTTCGGTGATGAGCTTGCATCTCTTACTAGTGATGTAGGGTTAGGAAAGGATGGGAATGCCCTTACTCACCTGTGCCTTGTCCATGGTGATAAGCCCATGCTTCCTAACTAGTAGCATGGGGCAAGGTGTAGGGAGTCCTCTTGATAGTAAATGTTGAAGGTCATAAGCAAATAGTTCAAATAAACCTTTGAAATCTTTAGTCAAAAACAAATGAATCAGATGTCCAAAATTCCGAGAGAGTTCAAAACCCTGAAAACCAATTTTTTTCAACCAAGTGGCCATCTATGGATCTGAAGTCTAGATAAACTACAAAGTAAGTGGCATTCTAAGCTATGGTAGTCACTTGAGTAGGGTAGGTTTATAGCATCCTAATTTGGTTCTTGTTTTTGGTTTGTCTATCTCCATCATTCCATTTCAATCAAACCTCATACATTTTTGCCCTTTCTAATTCTTGGTGTTGAGCCCTCACATCTTACTAGTTGCGTGGAGTTAGGAATGGGGCAAATTCATCTGCTCATCATACTAGTATCATTCATTAAATTTTGTCAAAATAAAAATTCAAGTAATAGAAAATTGCTTAAAGAAGCTAAAGTTCAGTCACAAGTTCATGTTGCATCATCAAACATATAGCATTACGAAAGTACAACTAAAAGAAAAACATTTGTTCAGTATTTGTTCTTGTCATCCATTCATACATTCTGAAAAGCATATGAAAATAAATAAATTTTTATAAACATCTAAAAGAGTACACACATGAATCAAATCATGAATATACAACCAACTCTAGGTACAACAGAGATCTAGACCAAACCAAAAGATGTATATATATATATATAAGTCATCATTTTTATGTACAATGCCATCATGTGCTAGGCATGGTCAAAACACTTGAATAAGCTCGGAAAATACAAAAATCATACAAACATGCCTAGCAAGAGGCTACTGACAATAAAGAACTCTGCCTATATGTTTTGAGGCCTCTTATGACCGCTCTAGTTATGAATTTCTGCAGAGTTATTCTCAAAAGCATTCAAAAACAACAAAAAGCTAAGCCTATACCATTCCAAAGCGCATTCCAATTCAATCATACTCAAATATGAAAAGGGATCATGGTCCCAAAGCTCAATTAGCAAATGTACGCACAAATGAATAGGAAAATGGCTCCTTTTGTATATTTATAGCATTCTAACCATGTTTTGAATGTTCTATACCCAACTTGGGATTAGCACTCCGACGGAGGTAAGTTCTCATCCCTCGCATAAATGGTAAGTCCTCATCTAATACTAATTTAGTATTTATTTTTTGATTTGTTTTGTCTATCTACACTTAAGTGTTCTTTCCATTTTGTAGGTAGCAGGAACTTGGATGATGACATTTTGACATACGGGTGTGTCAGGTTTAATTTCTAACTTCCCATCTTGGGACCGCCATACTTGGACCCACCGTTTTACGCCTCTTTATGGCTAAAACGATTCTCCGAGGGGGCAATATGTACGTACCCAAAATTGTAGGGTACAATACCACCGGAATGATGTTACACATGCCCCAATGATGATACAGGTCACCTCACAAGGTGTTCGGATCTAGAAAAGCTTGCGAAGTATATGTTAGCATCCCAAATGCTTTATTCATGTTCCTTGTGCTTTGTTTTATTCCTCCACCCTTCATTTCTTATCTTTTTTCCCTTTAGTGACGAAACCACCGCCTTGGTAGGGAGATGGTCCTATAATAGCCACCTTGGTAGGGTGGTAATCCTGTAACTGTTGCCCTGCTCAGGGCGGCGGTCCTTCACGCATTTTCCAGCATGTTCTTCTGATCACGACTTGCGTAAATTTTCAACTTTTACCAGCTTTTTTCCACCGCCTTGGCTTGTATTAATGTTTTATGTCCCCTGGAATAGTGTTTCTCCATTTTTTAATGGTAAAAGAGTCCTAGTTGGAGTTACCTTTGGGTGAATGGGAATTCTATAAATAGCTGGTTTGATTACAAGCAAAATGGCCCCTCATCCTCTCATTTCAATAGTTTAGTCTTTCAGTTCTTGCTTAGGAATTCAATAGTTTTCATTTGTTGCATGCATAGTTAGTCTTATTTTGCTGTTTAGAAGCCACATGATCTTCTTGTTCTAGTGTTATTACTGTTTCATACAATCAATTAAGGTAGGATAGTTTCATTTTCAGTCTGAAGCCATTAGAGTTGCAGGTTTTGTTTTTCAAGAAGGATAGTTTCAGGTTCTGGATGTTTTGTGTTGTATGACTCACAATAAATCCCACTAGGAATTGCATAAGCCAAGCTCTGTTCTCTTGCGCTATCCCTCTCCTACTCACATTGTATTCAGTCTACATCCAAAGCTGCCATTGTTCCAATACCTACTTCTGTTGATGCTAGCATTACACACTTTTCTGGATTCACGTGAGCACGAAGGAACGAGGAGACCACACTGAGGGGACAAAGCCACACACAATCAGATTCGCCACTGTTCTGCAAAATCTAGGTTCAAGCTTTCAAAGTTCTAGTTAAAATATACCAAATAGAGTAGTGAATTACTTCATTTTGGTTACATTCATTTTCGATATTACCAGGGAAGCCGTGGGGATCGATAGTTTCTGAGAAACTATGATTCGTTCCTCACTTCTGAGGTAGGATCGAAAATCTTTCAATTAAATTAGATCAGTTATTTAGTTATTTAGAATAGATTCACAACTACACAGACAAGTAGCTATACTCAGATACTTTGTTTGTTTTAATTTTGTTATTAGGTTAGTTGTCATTTTCTAGATATATTAAATAGTTGTTATCTTAATTCTGTTAAATATTCTGTCAAAAATACAAAAATAGAGAATTTATATATGTTGTGGATATAATTTGCATAATTAGTTTACTTTGCTTTAGTTAGATTTATATTGTTTCTTTTGTATGACAATCACGGGACCTAGGGAGCCCAGAGAATACGTATTTGAGCCAATCGTGCCTCAACCAAATACTGTTATAGCAATAACTGACATAGACCAAAATCACAAAATTTAGGTCTTCTGAACAACAACAAACCTATAAGAAATCAGCTCATAGTTAGGAGGATTAAACATAGAAGACAAAAAACCACACACGTTTTGGTCAAATCAGACAAATTATAGATTGCCTTGATAGATATTTGTATGACTGTAGAAGGACCTGAAAGAGAGAAAACATTTGGTTATGATCCACTGGTCCCACAGTAGATAGGAGACCTCCTCATTGATATAGATGCTAGCTTACGTATCTAAGTTGCCAAAACACCTGTTAGATACTCTGAGAAAATCATGTAACTTCTAGTTCTAAACGTAGAGGCCGAAAAGGCATACGATTATTGGATACTCGGGATCAGAAGAAGGGATTGATTCTTCACATGACCATAGGAGGTCCACAACAACCATGAACTTACGGTTGTGATCCAAAGGTCCCACAACCCAACGAGACTACAAATCAATCCGACATTGACGCTGGTTTGCAAACATTAGTGTTTAGATCCTCTCCACTCCCACCAGACATTATCACACAACTACCATTATTAAACATAACAGCTAATCAAGCTAAAGGTTTATGGACTAGACTAGAGAATCATCCATAGAGCACCAAAAGGTCCATTACACATTTAGCCATTCATTTTCATGACCTTTTCGGGAGACATATACAAAGCACCCACAGGCTATCTTCCATGTATTCCAAAACCGATAGATTGGATAACGATAGAGCTCAATATTTATTGGAGCCTTGGAGCAACTATCCTCACCAAACGATCTATCACACCCGTTTAGGTTAGGAGGGACTTCTTTGCTTTAGATTCGTATATCTTGCCATTGCGTGTTGAAGACATAAGATTACCTAACTAGATTATCTACATCTTGCGTATATTCTAGACCACCGAATGTCTCTTCATGACGTCGAGAGGTTGGGTGCATGGAAAGTCACTTATAGATTATCATCCTCGCATGTCACTTTTCTGTCGTACAAGACTCGTATCATCATTGAGGCATGTGTAACATCGTTCTGACGGTGTAGTACCTTACAATTTATGGTACGTACAGTGACCTTGTCCTCAAACTCGACTAAACTCATAAAAACCCAACTTTCTAAAGGAAAATACAATCAGAAATGGTGGGGTCCCTTCCTCATCAAGGATATCATCAGACCTAACACATATGTGCCCTTCAAACCCATGACAACCACATCTTCAAAGAAACAAAAAATGCCCAATTTCGTAGTGTCCCTATTTAATGCTTAAAGGATCTTGAGAGTTTTGGTACTCAATTACCCTCTCTTTCTTTTCCTTTTCAAATTCACTACTTCATCAACCTTATTTTTCTCTATGAAAATCACAATCTTGGTTTCAATTCACTGTGGCTTTTCCTATAGGATTGCCACGGTCTTGTGCATCCTCCCTTAGGCTCATAGTCTTGTTTGGATTTATTTACCTCTCTTATAGCACCTACCTCATAGTTTTTTTGTGATTTTCAGAATTTTTATCCACCCTTTGGGATAATTATCCATGATCTACTTATGCACACATTTGGGTTTTATGACGGTTCCTCTTTATAGCTTCTAATATATAGTTTTTTTTATTTTCAACGTTGCTACCTACCGGTTGGATTTGACACTATGACACCTTACCTCGATGATGTTATAACATCACATAATCCATCTATTTCACCATTTTCTTTATGTTTTGAATGTGACAAAACAGATAAGTGGTGTGGGTTAAGGAGGAATACCTATTATAAAGGTTGGTTTGAAGGTTGATGCGTGCATTTTGAATTCTCAATCAGATGTTGACTGTGAGAGATTACTTTTGGTTGGAAGGAACTACTTGATATAGAAAACAAGACCACCAAATAAGAGATAAATAATATATGACAGTGGACTACCTAGCATATGCTAGATCTGAGAAGTGCGATACTCTGTAGAAGGCTGTAGATCCATTGTTTTATAAAACAAATATGAAATAAATGAAATGCGTACATAAACGAAACTAGTGCTAGTATTCTGATTTGGGTACCTCAGATCAATGTACACGTCAATCCAATTAAATAGTAAAAAATATGCAGGTCAAGGTCTTTAGGTCAGGTTGCAGGTTGTTCAGGTGGTCTGCAGGTCAAATACAGGGTCTTAACAGGATTGGGTAAGGTGTTTGGGTTGTCTTAGTAGGTATGTGGTTGCTGGTTTACACAGCGTTGGTAGACACAGAGACTGATATCAGTTGAGGTGTGACCAATCATGGTTAGGAAAAACTGATGACAATTATGGGTAACTGGCATCGGTAGGTGTGGGATGATAAGACTCATTAATATTTGTTAGAGGGGTTTGAGCCGAGGTCAGATAGAGATGACCGAGGGCATAACGAGGTATATGGGGATCTTAGGAACACATAGAAATATGTAGGGGTCAAGCATAGGTGGGTTTTATGATGTGGATGGAGGAATGGTTGGGTTTATAAAAAGATAAATAGTGGGGAAAAGAAGATGCAAGTAGGAAATGACAATAAAGGTGAAAAAAACCTTTAAAATATTGCAAGGCTAAAATAACACAGGTGATAAATGTACTTACTAGTGTTGCAAGTCCAATGGCTATGTGGTGGTGATGACAGTTGATCAGAGGAATGATGTTTGGTACCACGTAAGTGCTTCCTTGAATGTTACCACGAGTGCAATACATCTGGATCTATCCTGGTGCTAGCTGTGGATGTCTATATGTGTGAAAAGACTCTGGTTCTGCTTGCATGGAACTCTCTTCTCTTCCTCTTGATTCCATAATGTTCCAACCTCTCCAATAAGGTTACCAAAGTGAATAAATGGTAACCAACATTGGTTTCGGGTTGATTGGTGTCGATTTAGGTATGACCTGTGTCGGTTAAGGTGGGATTCCCTAGGTTTACTAAAAATAAAATATTTGGAAATCATTGGGGCTAGGAATAATAGGCATTGATTTTGAACGTTGAGATGGGTCCTAGTTAGTTATGGAAACATGCTATGAATAGGTCTATAGTGAGGTGTTTAGGTGAGGTGTGCATCCATTTAATTAAAGTAATTAAATTAATAAATGGAGAGAGGATGAGCATTAATTTAATTGTAAATAATTAAATTAATATTAATGTGGGGCATAAGGGTCATGGTTAGGTGAATTTGTTTAAGTTAGTTATTCGAAAGGGGACCAAGGGGAGTGTGACCCAATTTTGGTTTTTACATTTTGCCCCTTTTTGTCATGTGGATTGTATTAGTAAGCGACACTAAAAAACTAGGAAATGGTTGTGTTGAGTGTAAGTGAGGGTGGTGTTGCCTCAAGCGTGGGTGAAGGTAACCCCCCTAAAACTAGGAACCGATGAGGTCAAATATAGAAGTGGTGAGTGGTTTGATAAATTTGTAGGTGATGAAAATAGGTTGGGTCTGGTTTGAGAATTGAGGGAAAGGGGGATGGTCAACTTGGGTAATAGGTAATAGGTCAGGGTCAAAATTGGTTCATGGGTAATGAAAATCAAACGTACGCACACGTATAGATTGCAACACGGTACTAGGTTAAAGAGATTTCAAACTCTACATCAGCTAAGGTTAATAGGTCTATCCAAAAAGGATTGAAGTGATTCTGGTATCCAAGGTATAGGATATGGTGTGGAAACACAATAAAGGTTAGGTGCAGGAACATTTAGGTATGTTCCAATAAACCAAAGGTCAAGTTAGGATAAACATCATGACAATAGGAAAGGTAAGGCTGGTAGGATGAACAACATGGGTAACCACATCAGAAGGTACAATGAGCACAAAGGGTCAAAGGTCACACAAAGTGGTTTAGGTCAAGGTATATAGGTAATGACATGGGTAAGGGAAAGGTATAAATAAAATAACAACACCTAAGATGCAACAAAGGTAATGTAGGGGTAGGTTGGGTTTGTAGGTATGGTGCAATGGATGTCTGGGATGACAAAAATGTGTGTTAGCATGAATGGTTGCAGGTAAAAGGAAGTGTAGTAAGAAAAAATAAGGATAAGGGTGGACTGATGATGGTTATAAGGTGACTGATGTCGATTGGCTAGGGTGAAAATTGGATTGGCGTCAGTCAGGTCAGGGTGGGTTTATAAAATAAAAATTATGTATTTTACGGAACTATTATTGTGTTGTAACTTTGGAGAAAATTACAGAGCCGTTTGAATTTTAGTGTTTTTTTTGAGAGAGAAGGACATGGCATTATACCTAGTCGAGGCAGAGAGATCTAGTTAGTGAGAGGAGCTAGGGAGATGGGTCCACGAGATCGGTGTGGAGAATTTAATTGGGTGGAGGTGAGGAGAGGAGTTGGTGATGACAGAGGTAGGAGAGGGGTTAGGTGGGCCACCAACGTAACAACCAATCATGCCACCACGTAGATGATGCCAATATGAGGTAAGATTCGATATCATTCTTTGTTGGTTAGGTGAATTTATTGGTAAAAAGTGGGTTTGGGTAGAAGTTGGTTTGGGGGAGAGTTAAATTTAAATTTGGAAGAAAATGGGTGAAAGAGGAAGGGTAGAAAGTGGTATGTCAGTTAAAGAGGGGTGGGGATGAATTTAGGTGAGATTGGGGTAGGAATGGGTGGGGTAGCTAGGTAGAATTGGATTTTTTAGAGAAATAGGGCAAGGTTTCATGGATTATCACTACGATAGTGATAGACGTCAGTTGAGGGTCGACTGACGTCAGTGGGAGGTAGCCATCATCGATCTAGGATGGGGTGAATAATACTAGTTTTGGGATACAGGTGCCGGCTAAGAAGAACCGATGCAGGTTGACATTGAGAGAAAAATGGGCCAAGAGATGAGTAAGGGTGGGTGGGTGAGATAAGAAGGTATTATTGAGTGAAAATATGCAGGGTAATAGTTATAGGTGGGAGGTCAAGGGTGAATGCGGGTATGGTCAAGGTTTAATAATGTTATAGTTTGTTGGATGCAAGTGAGGGACCAATTACAGATGTGAGATATGGTACCTCCCTTATTGCTAGCGGTGTGGGGAGATGTGACTGATGAGGAGTGGAGACGCATGACCAACGTGGGTCTGATTGGTATCCGATGCTATAGGCATATAGCACATAATTCTAGTTTGATGGTCACTCTCATCGATAGATGGGATTCCACGACCAACACTTTCCATCTTCTGATAGGTGAGATCACAGTCACCTTAGACGATGTGTACATGATCTTGAGATTACTGATAGTGGGAGCATAGGTCTACTCCATTTCATCATAGGCCTTTGAGGAGATGATTTTGAAATTTTTTGGAGAGGGGATGGCCAAGATGAGGTTTTGTAGTGTGAGCCTGAGCTATGGAGAGATGTACGTGGCCCATCTCGAGGAGATGCAGTTATTTGTTTTGATTATAGAGGTAGTGTGATGTTTTGCACTTCCAGGTGTAGAGGGTGGGAGATTCCGATGGGCATTGATAGGATTTCTTCTTGATATGATGGAGGACATGAACCAGTTTGCATGGGCACTAGCCTACCTGGTGCAGCTATACAGGGATCTATGGGCCTACAGGAGGCTACAAAGGTTCAACTTGTGTTGCACTTTTCTTCTTCATTGTTGGGCTTATGAGCACATTGTGTGTGTTCATCCGATTGGTTTTCCTAGCTAGACACATTTGAGCCAGGTATGGTCTGGGTTGGTTACAAGTGGTGGTTGCTGATTTCTGGTGTGCGCTAGGGGGCTAGGGCTATGCATGATGTAGCTCACTATAGGTAGATGTTGGAGGGGTTGTCTGGAGTAAACATTATTTGGAGGCCTTATGTGGTATATCCATCATATAGTCACATGGATGATGAGTTGGATGAGCTATAACTAATCAGGTGGATAGAGGGGCATTGTGTTAGGGAGCATGAGATGATACCAATAGATAGAGTCTAGTGGTATTTTGGGCTGCCCTAGGATATGCCACCACCATTCCCTTAGTATAGAAGAGACGGAGTGGAGAGGTCTATACCTATACCATAGTCGACAGTGCCGACAGGGTAGGAGGAGCAGCCGGTGGACCAATAGGTAGATTATGCCAACTACAATGATGCATATAGATGGTGGTGGGTAGCCCAGCTATGAGCAGCACCACCCAGACTAGGGAATCAGACATGGCTACCCTCACAATCCAGAGAGACACATTACAGGGATAGGTGGCCACATTATAGGTCCATATTACATGTTTACAGGGGCAACTGACGGGGTCACAGGCAGAGGTGGCCATGTTATAGGCACAAGTTACAAGGTTACAGGGCCAGTTGGCCATTACACAGGCACAGATTGTGGTCCTACAGGCTCAGGTACAAAAACATGTACCTACACAGGCTCACCTACACAGGCTCAGGGATAGGGTCCCATGGTACAGGTACATGCATAAGGACATGGTCCCTTATTACAGGTAGTAATGGGACAAGGCCTCGGGAGACAGGTACAAGGGCCTAGATCGATGGCGCCTCTTAAAAAAATATTGATGGATAGGTTTAGGGATTCCCTAGGTGAGGCATGATACTATCAGGACCACTTGATGGCCGTAGGGATAGACATCCCATCTTATGCTGAGTATAGAGAAAAATAGGCTTTGAGTGAGAGGACCAGGTCCTGCACTCATAGTGTAGAGAGTACAGAGGGCCAATGAGCCCCGAGATAGGGTCAGGGTGAGGCTACCAGTGTATGGAGGCTAGCTCTAGGTGAGGGGCCATCAAAGGTTAGGCCATAGCCCACAGTGGCCAGTGAGATGCTAGTAGGATGCCACACATGAGTAGAGGAGGAGGAGGAGACATGTGAGATAGGCATGGAGGATATCTGATGGGGAGATTCTTGATAGTTGCATGTACCTCCATATTTTTTTTGTGTATTTTGAGATATACCGGATTGCATGCCAAAGAGAGAGAAGATGTACATGAGAGTTTTTGAGATTTTTGGATGATATATCGGCCTATGTTTCGAAGATGGCAAGGATATACCTGTATGATTTGAGATATTTTTATTTATTTGTATTTGTGTATATATGTATGTATTTACAAAATTTATGACTTATAAATTATTATTTTTATAGTATGGATGGTTTACTTGTTTTTAATTTTCATTTTTATATGTATGTAGGTGGGATGTGATGGAATGATGGAGCTAGGTCAATTAGGCATGATTGAGTCAAATTCATTTAGGCATGGCATGGAGTGAGGTCAGTTAGGCATGATGATTGAGTTAGGTAAATTTAGGCATGATTGAGTTAGGTTGATTTAGGCATGGTGGAGTCAGGTTGGTTTTAGGCATGGTGGAGTCAGGTTGGTTTAGGCATGATTGAGTCAGGTCGGTTTAGGCATGATTGAGTCGGGCCGGTTTAGGCATGATGGAGTCTTGTTTTTAAGTTAGATTTAATGTCCAAGTTATCGGTAACATGGGAAATAAATGATGAGTTATATGTATGTTATGGTGTAAATTTCCAAATATGTGCTATAATGGAAATGTGAAAATGATAAACGAATGATTTGATGATGTGGTAAAAATGTGTATTAATTGATGCTTGTTTGGTTTAATTTCTAGTTATTGATATAAAATGGAAACTAAGGAAGGTATAATGTGAATAGGAAAGTGAAAGTTGGAATTGGTTAGGGTAAAGAGTGGTCGAGCTAACCTCCCAGGGCCCCATGCCCTCTAAGTGCTGCCTACATAGCCCCAACGAAAAGGGGCCTCAGGCTGATGTAGTTCTCCCATAAGCTAGGGAAGATTATAATGAAGTAGAGGAATGGGTTGGTAGGTGTTAGGCATGGTTGAATGTAGGTCATAGGAATGATTGGGTGTAGGTTATAGGCTTGGTTGAGTTGTGTTAAATATAGGTGTCGATGATATGGTCATGTATAAGATAATCAATAAGTGATGAGGAAGGTGAATGGTAAGAAGTGGCAATAGAGCTGCTTAATTGATAAGAACTCTAATGAGTCTACCATACCCAAGATGGGCTTATGAATGTAAGACCCTAAAGGCATTGCATAATGGACCATTCTAAGGGTGAAGAAAGTCACATAATCACTAAATGTCATGGTTTGCGGAAAGTCCCTTGAGTAAAGAGGAAATTAGGATGAAAAGACAATGAGGTGAGAGTGGGCAGTTTAGCGTAACTTAGCGTGCAACAACATGTTTCTCCCAACAATAAAAACATGGTATTAAAAAAAGGCAAGTCCATGACTAAAATTTCATCTTTTTCTTCAATTTTTGTATGTTTCATAGTCTGATCAATGTAGGAAGTCTATATGGGATGAGTATAGTATCTCCTTGAGGTCTTCACGAATCTGATCGATGTGGGAAGCTTCTGGATATTTTTATTGTATTTTTGCAATGACTTTGTATATTTTTCCTTCAAGGGAGCAGTCAATTTATAGTGGTGGAAATAGAGTGAAGAGATGTCCCTTCTGAGGGAGTTATCTTTTATTGGAAGTTTAACTCAAGGAGTTGCATCCCTTTTTGTTTTTGGACGTTTAAGTCATGGAAAAGACTATAGAGGAAGAGTAGGATCTTGTTTAGAGGAAAAAACCATAGTACACATGGGTTAATTATGAAGGGTTTGGTTTCAAGTGATGAACAACCATGGGATTCCATCTTGAAGAAGATGAAATGTATCCGTGAGAATCAGGCTATGAGTAGAGTCATGGTACTCATATTGAAGATAGGGTTAAAAGGTGATAGTTAATCACATGATTCTTATTTAGTCATGGATCCTAAAAATGGGTAATATGGAAGGTGAAAAATGCTCAAGGGATGAGTGAGTAAGAGACAAAAGGTGATATAGTACTTGATTTCAACAATAAAATGGTTGAATATGTAAGGCATTGAGGGGCTCAGGTTCTGGTTTACCTTCAAGTGAAGACAAATGATAAGCACCGACCCATAAGGGTGGGTAACAATATAGGGTCCAATCCAATTAGGAGAAATTTTTCCCCATTTACTTTTCTCTTCTTTGGTTACATGTTGATTTTACTTCAAGACAAGGTCACTGACTTGAAAGGTTTGTTCATGGACATGTTTTTCATAAGCATGTTTGATACATTTCTGGTAGATTTGGAGATGGTCAAGAGAATTGAGATGGTGTTCATCTAATAACTCAAGTTGTGCCAAACGATCTTGGTGAAAGTCAACTTCATTGAGCATTTCTTATAGTGAGATGTGGAGGGATGGAATCTGGACTTTGAGAGGTAAGACAACCTCATTTCCGTAGACTAGAGAGAAAGGTGTGGCTGCAGTTGAAGTGTGAATACTAGTGCGGTAAGCCCACAAGGAAAAAGGAATGTGTGTATGCCAATCCTTCCCAGTATCATTGACTACTTTCATCAGAATTTTGTTCAAGGTTTTATTGGTTGATTCTTCTTAGCCATTGGTTTTTGGGTAATAAGGTGATGAGAAACTAAGTTGGATGCCGAAAGCATCACATAGCTTACGTAGGGTTTTGTTTTTGAATTTCTTTCCATTATTAGTGACGAGGCAGTGAGGGACACCAAAGAGACAAATGATGTGATGGTTGATGAACTCACATATTTTCTTGACTTTTGTAGAAATGAGGGGAATGGATTCTACCCATTTAGTATAATATTCAGTAGTAGTTATAATCCATTGGTGGTGTTGTGAAGAATGGGGATTGATCTCACTAACAAGATCCAAACCCCATTGAGAGAAATACCAAAGGTCTCGTGTGACCTGCAAGGCATGATTAGGTGTGTGATGGAGATTAACATGTTGTTGTAATTTCACACAACACTTGACATAGTCACAAAAATCGTAGTTTAGGGTTGGCCAATAATAGCCAAGGTGAAGAATGCATTTTGTGACAGATAAAGCACTAAAGTGGCCTCGTAAAATTCCATTGTGAACTTAGTTAATGGTGTAAGGAATTTCAAAACTTGTAAGGCATCGTAAGAGAATACCATTGAAGTCACACTTATAAATAAGACCACCCATGATGAAATGACGAGAGAAATTTTTAGGAAAGGCCAATTTTCCATTACGAGTGAGATCAGCTGGTAGAATGGAAAGGGAAAGATAGTGTACACATTGCGCATACCAAAGGTCACGTGGGTCAGGTGGAATGGTTATGAAGGAGTAGACCTCACGAGTTAAATAAGAGGGTGATTGTAGCCTTTGTTTTGTGACAAATATTTTAGAGTCAGCGGGTGAATCAGGTATCTAAGAAGCCAAGCAGGCCATAGTATCCACAAATTTATTGGTAGAACGTGGAGTGGTTTGAAGTTCGTAATAGTCAAAGGTGGTCAAAAGTATATTTACGTGATGTTTATACTTTCGAAGTATCTCATTACAACACTGGTATATACCATTGAATTGGTTTACAACCAGCTGGGAATTACCAAAGATATTGATGGACTTAACATCTAAGGCATAAGAAGCCTAGAGGCCCAATACGAGTGCTTCGTATTCGAAAATATTTTTTGTACAATCAAAATCAAGTTTGAAAGACAAAGGCATAGGTTCACCATCAAGAGGAATTATGATGACACCAGCCCCACCTCCATGCTGACATTTGGAGCCATTGAATAAGAGTGTCATTTGGTAAGTGGGTTTGTCTAAAGAGAGGGTAGCTATGGATTCATCTAGGAAATCAAAGTTAGAGAGTTGATTCCTAGAAAGAGGCATGTCATTTAGTTGGTTTGCGATAGCTTGGCCCTTGATGGACTTTTGATGAATAAATTTGAGGTCGAGGTTGGTAAGAAGCATAAGCCAATGTGTGGCACATTGATGTTGATAGGGTTTTGCATACATATAGTGTAAGGGGTCAGTATTAGTAATAACAAAGGTTTTTTGGTTGAGTAGGTAATGGTGAAGTTTTGTGGTGAAGAAAACTAAGGCTAGGAAGAGTTTTTCAGCGTGGGTATATCTAGTTTTGTAGTCCAAAAGGGTACAACTTATGTAATAAATTACTTTCTCTTTGTGCTTCTCATCGTGATGAGTGAGCATGACACCTAAAGAATGGTCAGTGGTAGAATACATAGGTAAAAGGGCTGGTAATCCTTAGGAGGAATGAGCACTGGTGGTTAAAGGAGGTATTATTTTTAAGGCTTCAAAGGCTTTATGGCATTCATCATCCCATTTAAATGAAACATATTTCTTGAGAAGATGATGAAATGGTTGACATCGTTTGGAAAACTGCGAGATATAACGACAAATGGATTGCAACTTACCTTATAGGATTTGAAGTTGACGAATATTAGTGGGTGGAGGCATTTATAGAATAGCCTTTACCTTAGCAGGATTGACTTCTATGCCACACAAAGAAATGATGAAACCAAGGATTTTTCTTTAAAGTACCGCAAAGACACTTTTTTTGGTTGAAGATGAACAAAATACTTGATGAGGCGGTCAAATATGACATTAAGTACGGTCAAGTGTTCAGTTCGATGTTTGGATTTGGAAAGAAGATCATCTACGTAATCTTCCAATATGTGATGCATGATGTCATGGAAGATGTAAGTCATGGCTCATTGGTATGTAGCATCAACATTTTTAAGGCCAAAAGGCATGAATCGATAGTAGAAGGTCCCCCAAGGGGTGATGAAGACAGTCTTGTGTTGATCTTCTAGAGCAAGCAATATTTTATTATAACCCGAGAAACCATCCATGAGTGATAGAATTTCATGGCTAGTGGTGAGATCAACTAGTTGGTCAATGCCTGGTAGGGGAAAGTCATCTTTGGGACAAGCTAGGTTGAGGTCATAGAAGTCCATGAAAATGTGGAGTCCCCCTATTGCCTTTGTGATAGGAACGATGTTAGAAATCCATTGGGGATAGTCAATGGGTAGGATGAAGGAAACTGAGAGAAGGTGCTGAAGCTCTTCTTTGACTAGAAGGCAAATGCGAGGATGCATTTTATGTAGCTTTTGTTTGATGGGTTTGGCATTAGGAATGGTTACGATATCGTGGACCACAATTTTAGGGTCAATACCAGGAATATCGGCATAGGACCAAGAAAAAGTGTTGCCATGGTCTCAAAGGAAAGAGGAAAAAGTTGTCTGCTCAGAAGCATCTAAATATTTTCCTATCTTTAGAATGCATAGGTCATCTTGAGTGTTAATGTTAATTTCAATGGTTGAATCGTTCAACATGGTTTGTTTCTCAGAAGGTAGCAACCGGTGAATATAAGAATCTTCCGCACCAAGGTAAGTGAGGATGGACTCGTCGTCATGACATTGAACAAAATTAATAATAGGTGTATCGTCATCGATCATGTTAGGGTACATGAATGGGAGAGAAGAGGGAGCCTCACCATTGCATTGATAGGTTAGAGGTCCCAGGGAAATTGTGTTTACAAAAAAAAGTTAGGAGGAATAGATTCAGGATCTATGGACTCCGTGGGTGAAGATGGTGGCGTGGGTGAATGAGGTAGAGAAGGTTTGTTTTTCTCCATGAGGTCGACATGATCCTTCTTGGAGGTGATGTGTCAAAGACAATTCAACTATGGTCATTACGTTTATGAGTGGTATAGGAGATGACAGTATGGCGACCTTGTTCGTAAAAATCGAAGCCAAATAATTTCCATGCATAACGGTGGAGGAAAGTGTGACTGAAGTGGTGGTTAGTAAGGGAGTGTAAGTTAGATGAAAATGGTTGTGTTTGGGACGGAGGTTTGATTTTATAAGTGGAAATATCAAGTCCCCCATATGTTAGATTAATGCAAAGGTGGGGAGGACCATAAGGAAAAACCTCGCCTACATGGTAGTCATAACCAGGGTGCTGACGCAGGTTTCTATACTCTTGTGGAGTGAGGAACGTGTCGATATTGTATAGGTGGTACTCCCCTAGAGTGAGGCATTGAATAACACCCTCTAAGGGGTCAGTAGTCAATATGTGGGTAGTGGGGATAAATGATTCGCTAGATGATGGGAAATAGGTGATTAAGTAGTAGAGACTATGACGGAAGTAGGGATAACATGGTTAGATGTGGGAGAGGTGGTGGTAGTCTTGGTGGATGAAGGTGAAGTGAGGATAGTGGCAGATGCCTTGACCAGTACAAGAACATCATTATGTCAGTATAACATGTTACAGGTCTTGAAAGGTGATGGGTTGGCTGGAATGGTGTAGTTATGTCCTTCATGTTCAAATTTGAGGCAGCTGTGTAAATTTGAAGGGACATAACCTATGGCCCATATCCAAGGTCAGTTGAGCAACAAGTTATATTGGAACTCTCCTTCTAGGATGTGGAAGAGTTCTGGGATAGTACGGGGACCATGGGTTGGCTGGAATGGTGTAGTTATGTCCTTCATGTTCAAATTTGAGGCAGCTGTGTAAATTTGAAGGGACACAACCCATGGCCAATATCCAAGGTCGGTTGAGCAACAAGTTATATTGGAACTCTCCTTCTAGGATGTAGAAGAGTTCTGGGACAGTACGGGGACCTACACAGACATAGAGAATGATGGTACTCATGGTAGAGGTCATGACGTCAATAATGGAGAGCAACATAAATGGGTTACCATGCATGCAATTGGAAGGTATGCACGTTTGGTTGTACGCATGGGAGGAGATGATGTTAATATTAGCATTGCCATAGATCATAATGTGTCATATGCGTAGATTATCGATATGGATGGAGATGAAAAGAGTGGGATTGAGGTCCTCATACTGGAAGGGAGTGATCTCTTCATCCGAAAAGATGAGAGTGGCTACTTGGTGAGTAGGTAGAGGTGTAGAGGAAGGCGACAACTTAGTGAGAGAGGCTACGTGATGAGGGGTAATGATGAAGGCTATGGGCGTGGGGTAATTTGGTAAAACTTTAATATATTGAAGGACCTCCTTGAGGGCTTGACGATGTGACTTAGAGGTTTGGATGAGGTCATATAAAGACATTTTGAGGGAGGATTGGTGTAACTATTTTAACATTGTGTGACGTGTGACCCCATTGGAAATAGGATATGTGGGAGCTTGAATGGTGACTTTGGGTGTGGGTGTAGATGGTATGTTGGGTATAGGGTTGGTGGATGGGCTAGCTGCCTTTTCTTTGCCCTTGTCTTTCTGATCCCAGGTGGTAATATGGACCATGTTAATTTCAAATTTTGGGGGTGGATAAGAGATTTGCAGGGGTGGAGATACTGGTCATTGAGTAGGTAATGGAAGAAGATTTGGGGAGATTGGTGAAGGTGGAATGGGGTCCTCATCCAGAACATCGTCGTCGTCAAAATTGTGCTCAGGAGGACAAGGTTGGATAAGAATGGTTTTCAAGGCCTTACAACTTTCAACATCATGTACTGACATACGATGATAGGAAAAAATATTGGTCTCATCAAACCCTTTTGGTTTGGATTGAAGAGGATCGTAAGGTTGAAGCGATGGTAATGTGATGATGGAAGTCTCTAAGAGATTGGTTAAAATCTTAGTATAGGACCCCGCTAACGGATCACAATGGGAGGTGAGTGTGGGTTTGGGTATAGGTGCGACCAATTATGAAGGAAGAGGATTTAAAGGGGGGGGAATGGGTTGATCCCCTAGTTTAGTATGTGGAATGGTCTTAGGTATTATGGGAATTAGTTTGGGTAAAGGTGGAATATAAGAGTTGGTGATGGAAGGTTTGGTTGGTTTGATGACTTTATTGGAGGGTAGCATATTATTAGCTTTGGGTTACACCTTCTTTGGCAAAGGTGACATGGGTGTATGGGATGTAGAGGGAAAAGAAGATGGTGGAAGAGGACGGGTTACCCACAGGGGTAACTGAGTTGTGGTGGAGGTGGTTGGTAAAGGTTAGGTAGAAGGTGTGAGTGGAAGAGAAGATAGTGTCATGGGTAATGAAGAAGTTATGGAAGGTAGTGATGGTATGGGTGGTAAGAAGCTTATGGGTGACAATGGGGGTTATGTGAATCACTTGGGTATATTAGAGGGCCGTGATGAGGAGGTGAGCTATTGCATTCTTGGTTTACCGGTGGAAGAAGGTTTCTTGGACATGGTTGAGGGGTGAGGTCCTAAGATGGATGGAAGAGGTGAAGGTGACAACGATGTGGTAGGTGAGGCTGGTGTGTAAGGCCTAAGAGGTCAGGTCTTCCTTTTAGGGGCCAAAATAAGTTTAGTGTTGGTTTTGGAAGATGTGGCTAAATCTAATTTGATGGGTGGGTGAGTAAGGTTTGATGTTGGCATGACCTCTAAGGTAGTGATGGATTTAGGTAAGGGAGATGATATAGGCATGGGTAGGTGTTTGGGTATAGGTGTGTGTTGGGTTGTGGGAAGAGGTGTGTGTTAGGTTGTGGTAAATGATATGGAAGGTGTTCCAATAGTCATTTTTGTGTTTGGTTTGGTTGCTTGAAACAATTTTGGATAGATTATGGAGGTGTCGGTGAGCGACAACTACATTTGGGTTGAATTAGGAAGTAGAAGACGTCCCCAAAGTAAGGATCTATCAACATAATATTGGTGATTAGCCAAGCGTGAAAATGGTACTGCTATAAGTGGGGAAGATGTGGATCGAGTAACAATCCTCGTGAAATGTGTTTGAGGAATAGGGAAACGGCTAGCCTTAGACTATGTGGGTAAGAAATCTGAAAGAAGATCAGAAGGATCTTGGAAGTCTGATGAAGAATGGTCAAATAAAGGCAATGGTGTTTCTATAGGACCCTTTATGGGTAGAGGGGATGATGGTCTAGATGAGGTGGACTCTCCTTGTGATGGTATAGGGAATGGACATGTGTCCCCTATGAGTAGGAGAGGTGCTATTGATGACTGCTTGGTAATTTGAGGGGCTAGAGGCAGAGTGCTAATTATGGGCTCTTCCACGGGTGAAGGAGAAAATGAAGAGGGTTACTCTATGGGTGGAGGAGTATATGAAATAGGTTCCTGTGTAGGTAGGGGAGCTCGGGATAGGATTTCATCTATAGAAGGAATAGGGGGAAATTTTGAAGCAACTGGTATGTCATTGAAAATAGCGTGGACCTCTCGGACATTGCTATCATTAGTTGAAGTGTCACTAGTTTTGTTGGAAGATGGGGCATGATTATGGAATGGTTTTTTGAAGATATATAAGTTTTGGTTAGCGGGTACATTTGGGTTATCCAGCACTAGATCTCCGTTGTCTAACATTTCTTGGACGATATTATTGAAGGTGATGTAGTTACCATCGCTATGATCTTTGACACAATGACACTTGAAAAATTCATGTTCTTTATACCACGTGGGCATGGGGTGATTAGGGTAAAAAGTAGTGTGTGGTTTTATAGGTGGAAGGGTAATGGAACTAACCTTAATAAGATTTTCCAAAACATAAGAATAAGGCTCCCCTATTGGGGTATAATTTTGTTGTTCTTGTCTGAACTAGAAAGATTGGATGGGAGAGAGATTAGAAGAAGGTTTGGATTGGTTTGATGGGTGAGAGGGTCTAGCCTTGAGAACTACGGTGGTGGAAGATTTTTTGGATTTTAAATAGTTATTCTAGGGTTTTAAATATGAAGAAGCATCATTCGATTTGAACATGGTGTTTTTGTTACGTAGCTGAATTTTCTTCTCTTCGATAGCACTAATATCCAATTTTCGTGCCATGGTGAATGCCTCATCAAAGGTGCAGAAGGTCTACACTTGTAGGGTTAGTGAAATGTGTCTAGCACAAGCCCAAGTAAACAACTCTATGAGCTCAGTTCAAGGTAGTTGAAATGTGAGCTGGTTAATTAGGCTACGCCAATGAGTGGAAAAGTTAGCGATAGACTTGTCGTTATACGGTCATGTGGAGTAAAGATCAGTCACGATGACTTTCTTAACAATGTTGATTGAGAAGTGGTCTAAGAAGGCTTGGGATACTTGATTAAATGAGTAAATAGAATGTCTGGGTAGCCCACTGTACTAGTCTAATGCAGGTCCTATCAGGGACATTAGGAAGGTCTGTAGGAGTAAAGCGTCATCATGGGTGATTAGGTAACACCCATGTTTGAAAGACCACAAATGTTGTGGCGGTTCTTATTTACTATTGAAGTGGTTGAATTATGGCATTTCCCAATGTATAGGGTATGGATGAATAGGAATGGATGGATGAATGGGCTCATTACAGATTTCATCATAGGTGAGAGAATTGTGTGCGCCGGAAACCGATGCTTCTAGTGTCTGCATCCTTTCCATCATTAATTTGATGAGGTCATTGATAGGTTGTGATAGAAGAGTGCCTCCTGTGGCGTAAGAGGGCTGGTGCTAAACATGTGATGTGGGTAGCATTCCAGTGTATGGTGATGCTAAATGGGAAGGTTGAGAATAGGGGACTGACATAGAGGGCATATATCCAGAATGAATAATGAATGAGATGGGGGGTTGTTGATAATATGTATATGTAGGTGGGGTAGTTGCAGTGACTCTAGTAGTGATTAGGGGCAGAGACAGTAGGATGGAGAGGACAAGATTATAGAATGGAGTAGGGGTCACCAACACCATGGGTGGTTGTTTTGCAATTGGTATATGTGAGATAATGGGCGTGGATGGGGTTATGCTCTGGGTGGTCAATAAAGTAACCACAAATGACTAATGTTGCCGATGTAGATGTCATAGCAGGTGTAGAGCCTAGATGCAAAACCAATGGGGGTAAATCAAGTGAGGGTAATGCCGAAATAGTAGAGGTTGTTGTAGAAGTAAGGACAAGGGCAGGAGAGATGGATATAAGCATGCCGTATATAAACTGGCTTGAGGAATCCTGAGTGGATGAGTGGGAAAGATAGAATTGTAAGGTTGCGGGGTTCTGATCGAGGAGTCATGTAAACTCCTCATCACTTGTGACAATGGTGGTAGGAAGGGTTGGATCCATGGGTGACAGTATAGAAGGTGGTGAAGGACTAGGTAAGAGTGGTTGACAACTGACATGGAATATAAGAGCGTTATTTTGGATGTGTGTCAACACCATGTAAGTGTTGATTTGAAAAGACTGTATTCTATAAATGACACAGAAAATAATAGAAACAAAGGAAAAATGAGGCTATGAGTGTGAATTCGGTCAAATATTAGATTTTGAAAACCAAACATAGACACCGACGATGGTCAGGTTGACCGATGATAGTTAATGGGGAACTGATGTCAGTTATAGAAACCGATGCCAGTCATTGTAGAAAAACACTAGTTTCAAGAAGTAAAATAGGACTGATGAATGTACAATGGAGGAAATTGTGTATGATAGAAATATCATCAGAAGGGAACATGATGGTACCCCGAGGGCCAAAAAAAGAATAGAAGGAGTGATGAAGGATATTCCAGGAAAAATAATTAGAAATCCAGAAGCCGACACTGGTTAGGTTTAACTGACGATGGTTAGATTGGAACCAATGATGATCATTGAACCGATACCCATTACTGTGAAATAAGAAAGCAATGAAAAAACTAGATTTTGTGAATTTAAATCAAATGAAGAGTCAAACTCAAGAATATGAGAATGAAAGATGGGGCCCTGACACACTCATACAAATTCAGAATACTCCAACTATGACAATGAATTCAGAATAGAATTTTTCGTTGGGAAGGCATCCTACAAAGAAGGATATCTAAAAGGTGAGTTCTCAGGTTATGTTATGGTGGGGGCGGGGTGCTCTTTGATACATGAATGGACATAGATAACCAGCTAAAGAGTACCTGCCAATCCTCTAATCATGTTATCATTGACAGACATTCCCACGTGGGATGTCATTCAAGAAAATGTGTATATTCAGATTTTGTGCAGTTTGGTAGAAGAAGAAAGAGAGTGCTTTTAATGGTTCTTTGTGTCAACCATCACCTGGGCATGATTTCCAACATATAGGTTTACCTCATTTTAATGTGAGCTAAATGTTCATACAAGGATGAAATGCCACTAATTTTAAGCACAAATCAACAAATTACATCCGATGAAGTAAATGGTGAATAGGTAGGAACGTGCTCTTTCACTAATGTAATGCAAAAAGAAAAAATAATGTGTTCCTTTTAAAACACCAAAAAAACAATTTTTTTAGACAATAGAGAGAGGAATAATGATTCTAGAGAAGAAAAATTAGTGTTTTTCCTTTTTGAAGGGAAACAAACACACGATTTTACCTAGGAATGAAGTAAATGCAAGGAACCCCAGATAGGTCCACCGGGTGTGCCAAAATGTTTCACTATTTTCTTTACGTTTTGAATGTGACAAAATAGATAAGAGGTGTGGGTCAAGGAGGAATACCTATTATGATGATTGGTTTGAAGGTTAATGCGCACATTTTGACTTCTCGATCCGATGCTGACTATGAGAGATTCCTTTTCGCTTGGAGGAACTACCTGGAATAGAAAACAAGACCACCAAAGAAGAGTTAAATAATATATGACATTGGATTGCCTAGCATATGCTAGATCCGATAAGTGTGATACTCCCTAGAATACTATCAATCCACTATTTTATAAAACAAATATAGCATAACTGAAATACGTACATAAATGAATCTAGTGTTAGTATTGTAATTTGGGTACCTCAAATCACTATCAACGTCGATCAAATTAAATACTAAAAACTATGCGGGTCAAGGTCTTCAGGTTAGGTTGTAGGTTGTTTAGGTGGTCTGCAGGTCATAGACATGGTCTTAGCAGGATTGGGTTGTCTTAGTAGGTATGTGGTTATTGGTTTACACAACGTTGGTAGACACAGAGACCATCATCAGTCAAGGTATGAATGATAACGGTTAGGTAGAACTGATGAAGGTTATGGATAACTGGCGTCGATAGATGTGGGATGATAAGACTCAATAAGTTTTGTTAGTGGGGTTTGAGATGAGGTTAGGTAGAGATGACAGAGGGCATAACGAGGTATATGAGGATCTTGGGAACACATAGAAATATGTAGGGGTCGGGTATAGGTGGTTTTTATGATGTGGATGGAGGAATGGTTGGGTTTACAGAAAGAGAAATAGTGGGGAAAAGGAGATGCAACTAGGAAATGACAACAAAGGTGAAAAAAATCTTTAAAATAGGGTAAGGATAAAATAACACAGGTGATAAATGTACTTACTAGTATTGCAGGTCTAATGGTTATGTAGTGGTGATGAAGGTTGATAAGAGGAATGATGTTTGGTACCACGATAGTGCTTCTCGGAATGTTACATTGAGTGCAATACCTCTAGATTTTTCCTTGTGTTGGCTATGGATGTCTATAGGTTCGAAAATGATTTGGTTCTACTCGCATGCAACTCTCTTCTCTTCCTCTTGATTCCAGAATGTGCTAGCCTCTCCAACAAGGTTACCAAAGTGAATAAATGGTAACCGACGTCGGTTCTGGGTTGATTGGCGTCAGTTTAGGTATGACCGACATTAGTTAAGGTGGGATTCCATAGGTTTACTTAAAATGAAGTATTTGACAATCATTGGAGCCAGATTTTTCCTTCCTTCACGGATCAAAGTGGATGTTAGATTTTTAATGGGAGGGAATGTGGTTAGACGAATAATAAACATTGATTTTGAAGGTTGAGCTGAGTCCTAGTTAGTTATGGAGACATGCTATGAATAGGTCTATGGTGAGGTGTCTAGGTGAGGTGTGCATCCATTTAATTAAAGTAATTAAATTAATAAATGGAGTGAGGATGAGCATTAATTTAATTATAAATAATTAAATTAATATTAATGTGGGGCATAAGGGTCATGGTTAGTTGAATGTGTTTAAGTTAGTTATTCGAAAGGGAACCAAGGGGAGTGTGACCCAATTTTGGTTTCTATACCATCCCATGGGCCTCTAGCTAGGTGATTTATGTCTTAAGTTACTAATGATTGTCTAATGTTTGCTTTCAATTTTGATTCTCCAAGGTTCTAACAGTGTGGTTCACCCCTGTATGTAGCAAGAAAAATGACACTATCGGGTAGGCGTTGGTGGGTATATTTCATTTCATCTATTCCTTTCCTTACTTTCAACATGTACATTTAGTTTTGGTGTTATGTATTGATCTTTCAGCTGACTACCCAACGTTTCACTATTGCAACATGCGGTAATCAATGACTGAGGAATATGTATACACCTAAATTTTTATGCTTTCTATTTTCATACCTATTACTAATAATTGTATTTTTAGGTTAGAGTTCACTAATGCATGTATCTTTGGAACCTATTCACCTAACCATTGGGTTAGGGATGATACATTGAGAGAGAATAATTTTCTGCTTGATTTTATGCCTTTATTTTTCTATTATCTTCTTATTTTCCCTCACATTCTTCCAACATCTAGATTTATCATGACCCCATTTCTTTTATTTTGTATTACCCTTTCTTTTCATGATAATTTACATCTCCCCTTTACATTTTTCACCTTTAGACAACACCATCGCCTGTGGGAGATCGCATCAGTGTAAATTCAAATTCCTTGCCAACGTATTTACCCATGGGCAATGGAATTGGTATAAATACGCCAAATATCATTTTCACATAAGGACAATCAAATTAGATCAACATTAACTTGTCATTAGCTTTGATCTCTTGTACTAACCTGCACCTTCTTGTTTAGCTTCTAGATTTCTTATATCTTGATTCTTGGCTTGGATATTCTTCTTTCTTGGATTGCTTTTCTTTCACTTTTGGTTCATCTATAGTGAGATAGGACTAGATTGTTTTCTCTTCTCCACCTATTTTTTCTCTCTCTTGGTGCATGGCCCTTTAGGATATAAATACATCAACGACCGCCCCCCAACATGTAAGTTCACTTTGTCATTTTGTGTAAAGTAGTTTCCTATATTTTCTACATACTCTATGTAAGCTTAGTATTTTATGCACATGCTAGGTTATTGTATTGTATTTCAGTTCCTCATTTCATGTTACATGTTTTAATTTGGTTAGCATAAGCTTTTCATTCTTCGTTTATTCATTACTATCCCCCATAGTGTTGATACGTCCATGGGGTTCCTTCCTCTTCTTCAACCTAAGGCCTTAGAAACCTTAGGTTGTCCCAGTGTAAGGGTTACTTCTATTTTTGGTATGAAATTATAACGGTCCCCGTAACCCATTAAATTCTATCTATTTTTGTTTTGGTCTTGGTGTGTCTCTCATTTGTTGCCTCGATGCCTTAGTTGAATAGATGATAAGAGTGCACAGTGTCTAGAAACAATTTTCCTGCCATACAATTCCCCCTTCACCGATGACCATATTAGCTACATGATCAATATCAACATACATCTCATTCTAAACAAATTTACAACCCCTTGAAATAACTAAATTTTTACTAGAAGGATTATGCAACTTGTATGCTTTGCTTGCATCACTATATCTAATAAAAATATGAGCTACACTCTTAGGATGAATTTTTTTTACTCTTTTTATTAGGAACATGAACAAAAATTAAACAACCAAATACCTTTAAATGGGATACATCGGGTTTTTGTTAGGTTGTGGAGCTCATTTTCATGTGTGATAGTGTTGAATACTGTACACTAAGAGTACTGTACACTTTTCTTGTATCCTTTCCAGGGTTTAGGGTCAGGTTGGGCCCCGAGTGGGGGTCTGGGGGCGGTAGCCTCTAGTAGTAGGGGTTCGAGGGCACATCCCCCAATTTTTTTGGGCCTTAAAATGTGCCCAATATATCGGGAAACATGATTTTCTCATATGGGTGGGAGTTTGACCCATAGGTTCATGGGACGGTTTTAGCCCATGGTTTTGATACCCACGGTTTTGAAAAACTACTTAAGTAGTTGTCTATTTATATGGTTTTGTGCATATGGTAGATATAATGTAAACATTGTAGATGTGTTTTGAAATCGACTGTGAATTTTGTAGAGTTTGTTGAGCATAGCTCCAAACAGATCTAGGTATTGTATTGAGAGAACGATGGCTTGTAATAAAATCTGAGCAAGTGATTCTTTGTGGACGTATCCCAAATTGGGTGAACCACGTTAAATACTGTCTCTTTGTGTTGTGTTATTTTATTCTACACTTTTATTTGAGATTTGTAATAATTTATACATATTAGTTTCTACTGTTGCGATTCTGTGAGGGATTATTCTGCATATTTTATCCCTTATTTCCTAACAATTGGTATTAGAGCCTGGTTTGGTTTGCTGAAGTGTTGAATCGTAGGGAAAGTTTTATCTTGAGTGGGAGCTATGGTAGATGATGGAAGATCTAGGGTTGATAAATTCAACGGAAATAATTTCAGTCTTTGGAAGATGTAGATGGAAGATTACTTTTATCAGAAGCATCTTTATACTCCACTATCTGAGAAGGTAAAAAAACCCTTGAGCATGATAGATGCGGAATGGGATTTTCTAGATGGGAAGGCACTTGGGACAATCCGGATGTGTCTTACATCTTTGGTATTATGTAAATTTTCAAAGGAAAAGACTACAAAATAACTGAAGGATGCATTAGGGAAGTTGTATGAAAAACCCTTTGCCTCTACTAAGATATTTTTAATGAAAAAGTTGTTTAATATGAAGATGTCTAAGAATGGTTTAGTAGTAGATCATCTAAATGATTTTAATATATTTGTAAATATGCTAGCTTTAGTTACAATAGAATTTGATGAAGAAGTTAGGGCTTTATTAGTTTTGTGCTCTTTACTTGAGAGTTGGAATAGCCTGGTAATGGTGGTAAGCAACTCAGTTCCTACTAACTCAAAGTTGAAGTTTGAGGATGTTGTAGGGGTGATTCTAAGTGAGGAAATGTACAGAAAAAACTCAAGTGAATCTTCTACTTCAGGGAATGCTTTGACAGTGGAAAGTAGAGGGAGACAAAAGAATAGAGGAAAATGTGGAAAATCAAAGGATCGGGAAATGTCAAAATCTAAAAACAAGATATTATGCTGGCATTGTGGAAAGTTTAGGCATGCAAAGAAGGACTATTGGGAGTTTCGGGACAAGAAGAAACAATAGGAAGAAAACAAGGAGGCAAATGTGGCAACGGGTAACGTATGTCAGGATGCTTTGATTCTTTCTTTGCACAATTTTACTAAATCTTGGGTTTTAGATTCAGGGGTTTCTTTCCATGCTTCTCCACATAGACATTATTTTGTTGATTATGTTCAAGGAGATTTTGGGCATGTTTTTCTTGGTGATGATGAGCCTTGCAACATAGTTGAAAAAGGTTCTGTCCAGGTTAAGATGCAGAATGTGAATACTTGGCTATTGAAGGATGTCAGACATCTGCCTACATTAAGATAAAATTTGATATCAGCAGGGAAGTTGGGAAGTGATGGTTGTACTGTGATATTTACAGAAGAATCTTGGAAGGTTACCAAGGGTGCTCTTGTGGTGGCAAGAAGTAAGAAGGTTGGAACTTTGTATTTAACCACTTATAGCACTAATGTTTGTAATCTTGTGGCTTCAGAAGTAGATACAACATTGTGGCACTATAGGTTTGGTCATATGAGCCATAAGGGCATGAAGATCATAAATAAGGATTTTCTTGGATATACAGAAACAAATTTGGAGTTCTTTGAGGACTGCATATATGGGAAACAAAAGCGAGTAAGGTTTCTCAAGGTTGGACCTACAAAGAAAGAGAGTGAGTTAGAGCTAGTGCATTCTGATGTGTCGGGGGCGGCTCAGGTATCATCTCTTAGGGGTTCAAGTTATTATGTTACTTTTATTGATGATGTAGCAAGGAAAGTTTGGGTTTATTGTATTAGAAACAAATCTGATGCATTTGACACTTTTTTTAAATGGAAAGCCTTGGTAGAGAATGAAATAGGTCTTAAGCTAAAATGTCTCAGGTCCGATAATGGAGGGGAGTATTGCAATAATGAATTTGATGATTACTGTTCTAAGAATGGAATCCACAGGTAAAATATGATTCTAGGAACTCCACAACAGAATGGGGTATAAAAAAGGATGAACATAATAATAATGGAACATGCTAGGAGTAAGAGGTTACATGCATGACTGCCTCTTTCTTTTTGGGAAGAAGTGGTGAGCACAACTGTTTACTTGATAAACAGAGGACCCTCAAGTGCCTTAGATGGAGGCATACTTGAAGAGGCTTGGTATGGTGAGAAATTTTATTATTCATTTCTTAGGGTATTTGGATGTGAGGTGTTTTTTCATATAGACAAGGATGATAGGACCAAGCTAGAGGCTAAGTCACAAAAATGTACTTTCATTGGTTATGGTGGTGATGACTTTGGATATAAATGTTGGAGTATTAAGGACAAGAAAATCATTCGATCTAGGGATGTGGTCTTTAATGAGAAATTCTTGTATAAGAATCAGTTGCAAGTAAACAAGGAAGAATATAAGAAAGAATATGCAGCAGTAGAGGATATTTTGGATGGAAAAGTGATAAATGAATCAGTTCAGCTACCTCCTCAATAGGAACCCCAAACTCCTATATTGAGGAGGTATTCTAGGGTAAGAAGAGAACCTGAACATTTTTCTCCTTCTCTTTATTATTTATTACTCATTGATAGTGGAGATCCAAAGAGCTTTGATGAAGCAATGTAGGTAGATGATGGGAAGAAGTGGGAGCAAGCCATGGATGAGGAGCATCAGGCTCTCATGGAGAACCAGACATGGGATTTGGTGAAGCTACCCAAAGGACAAAGAGCATTACAGAACAAGTGGGTGTTCAAAGTCAAAGAGGAAGAAGGAGGTAAGAAAAGATACAAGGCCTAGTTGGTGGTTGAAGGGTTTGCACTGAAAAAAGGTATAGATTTTGATAATATTTTTTCTCCTGTAGTAAAAATGACTTATATTAGAAATTTTCTAGGAATAGTTGCAGCAGAAGACTTGCACTTAGAATAACTTGATGTAAAGACTGCATTTATCCATGGTGATTTGGAGGAACTATATATGCAGCAACCCGAGGGCTATGAGGTTAAAGGTAAAGAGGAGATGGTGTGAAAACTGAAGAAGAGCTTGTATGGCTTGAAACAAGCTCCACATCAATGGTATAAGAAATTTGATAGCTTCATGATGCAGCAAGGTTATATCAGATGTCATTCTGACCATTACGTGTATATAAAGAAATTTAAGGATGGAAGTTATATTATCTTGTGTCTGTATGTGGATGACATGTTGGTTGCAAGTAAAAACATGCAGGAAATAAAAGTACTCAAGAAGAAGCTAAGTGAATCCTTTGCTATGAAGGATTTGGGGGAAGCCAAATAAATCCTTGGTATGAGGATATCTCGGGATAGGAAGAAATGGAAGTTGACTTTATCTCAGGAAGAGTACATTAAGAAAGTATTGGAAAGGTTTAATATGTAGGATGCTAAACCGGTTGGGACTTCTTTGGAAGGCAATTTCAAGTTATCAAAGGAGAAGTGTCCCAAGATAGAGCAAGAGAGAAACCAGATGTCTAAGGTACTTTACTCATCAGCAGTTGGCAATTTGATGTATGCCATGGTGTGCACTAGGCCTAATATTGCCCATGTAGTAGGAGCAGTGAGTATATTTATGAGTGATCTAGGTAGAGATCATTGAAAGGCAGTAAAATGGATCCTTTGGTATTTAAGAGGGACCATGGGGACAGTTTTGTGCTACAGTGGATTTGAAACCACTTTGTGTGGTTATGTAGATTCAGATATGGCTGGAGATGTAGACAACAGGAGGAGCACGATAGGTTATGTTTACATTGTAGGTGGGACAACAATGAGCTGGATTTCATGACTACAGAAGCTGGTGGCTTTATCAACCAAAAAGGATGAGTATGTTGCTGCCAAAGAGGCAAGCAAAGAAATGATTTGGTTATAACAATTGCTGGAGGATTTGGGGCATAAGCAGGAGGAAGGAAAGCTACATAGTGATAGTCAGAGTGCTATACACCTAGCTAAGAACTCTGCTTTCCACTCTAGGACAAAGCATATACAGTTAAGGTACCATTTGATTAGGACAAATTTGGAGGAAGAGAAGTTCAAGCTGGAGAAGATTCATACCAATCAAAATCCTACAGATATGATGACCAAGGTGGTCACAAGGGAAAAACTGAAGCTATGTTCAGCTTTGGTTGGTCTTCATGGAAACTAGTGAAGGGTTGAGAAGCTTGCTCAGAGGAAAAAATAGTATCCAAGTGGGAGATTGTTAGGTTTTGGAGCCTGTTTTCATGTGTGAAAGTGTTGAAGACTGTACACTTTTCATGTATCCTCGCCAGGGTTCAGGGGCACAGCCCCCAATTTTTTTTTTAGGCCTTAAAATGTGCCCGATATATCGGGAAATGTGATTTTCTCATATGGGTGGGAATTTGACCCATAGGTTTATGGGACGGTTTTAGCCCATGGTTTTTATACCCATGGTTTTGTAAAACTACTTAAGTAATTGTCTATTTATATGGTTTTGTGCATATGGTGGATATAATGTAAACATTGTAGATGTGTTTTGAATTCAGCTATGAATTCTGTAGAGTTTGTTGAGCATAGCTCCAAAAGGATCTGGGTATTGTATTGAGAGAGTGGTGGCTTGTAATAAAATCTGAGCAAGTGATTCTTTGTGGACGTAGCCCAAATTTGGTGAACCATGTTAAATATTGTCTCTTTGTGTTGTGTTATTATATTATGCACTTTTATTTGAGATCTGTAATAATTTTTGCATATTAGTTTCTACTGTTGTGATTCTGTGAGGGATTATTCCACATATTTTATCCCTTATTTCCTAATAGTTTTGAACCATATCAAGCCTCATAAGGTGTCTTCTCCTTGATTTCCATCATAGGACTCATGTTTATGATGTAAACTGCAATCTTTATTGCTTCAGCCCAAAAAATCTATGTGCTTATTTTTAACATGATCCTTTCTAATTCCAAAATGGACCTATTATTTCTTTTAGCCTCACCCTTTTTTTGTGGCATGTAAGTAGCTATGAACTACCCATTGAAGCCTTGTGAAGAATAAAACTAAAAAAATTCATTAGAACATAATTCTCCACCTCTATCTATTCTTAATGTTTTTATGGAATGCCCTCTTTCTTTTTCAACCACAAATTTGACATTTATTAAAATTGAAAAATCTCTACTATTTTATTTTAATAGAAAAACCCACATAAACCTTGTAACATTCTCAATGAAAGTAATGATATAAACAATCTTACCAATACTTCTACAAGACATTGGCCCATCCAAATCTAAATCGATTAACTCCAAAGGTTTGTTTTCTCTCCAATTTTTGATATTGAAGGAATACCTTTGATGTTTCCCAATAATACATGACTTTCATGCAACATCCTTCTTTGAATCTAGCTTGGGAAGACCTTTTACCATGCCCTTTGTGTGAAGAATATGAAAACTTTTGAAACTGACATGACCTTATCTTGAATGCCACAACATGTTAACATGCTTAGTGGTATAGAGACAAGTTACTTCCATTATTAAAATTGATCCTAAGTGGAAACATACTATTCTTTTCCATGTAGGATTTTACAATCAATCTATTTCTAGATTTCTTATAAAAAATATGAAAAAATGCCATCTTTAAAAAATAATTTAAAACTCTTTTCAAGTAATTGTCCAACACTGATCAAATTATGATTTAAACTTGGAGAAAAATACACATAATTAATTTCACCCCTACCTTTACTTGATGTGATTTTCATGCTGCCCTTTCGTTTAATTTGAATGAATTTTCCATCCTCTAAATGCACTTGATTTTTGAAGGTGTCATCTAGTACGCTAAAACCCTCTTTTTGACATGTCATTGATTTGAGCAACCTAAATCAAGAAACCACATATTATGGAATCCTATTTTTACACATTTCATGCGAGACAACAATTTAAGTCATATTTCATCTCACTTTGTTTATCTTGAAGTGCCTTCTTCTCACCCTCTTGATTAGCTTGATTCTTTGTTGCCAAATTTCTGAAGTCTTTTATAAAGTGTCCAGGTTTTTTTACAATAATGATAAATAAAGGATTTATTACTCTTCTATGTGAAATTTTCTTGATATTTCCCTTTTGAATTACAACTCTTTAAATTTTATGATTTAATTAGTGTATTTTTCCCTTGGCTTTGAAATTCTAGCCTTAGTTTAAAGTACATGCTCTAGATTTCCTGCATATATATTCATCTTATCTTCATGAGACAAAAGAGAAACTAATAATTCATCAACACTTGTAGTTTTAATTTCCTTACACTCTTCAAGAGTGATCACAATATGCAACCATTTTGGTGTCAAAGATATCACAATTTTCCTAACAATCATTTTATCTTCAATTGTTTCTCTATAAACTCTCATTCTATGAGCCATATTATTTACCCTTATTCAAAACTATCCTACACCTTCCTTTTTTGACCTTAATTTTTTCAAAATTCATGTTGAGGGTTTAGAGTTTTTCTTCTCTTATCTTAATAGAGCCTTGATATGAAGTCTCCAAGATATCCCTTGCTTCATGAGCATTTTTGCTACCAACAATTCTTGGGTAGATGTTAGGATCTATAACACTCTGAAGTCAAAAGAAGGCTTGAGCATATTCCTTCTCTTCACCCTTTTTCACTCTCTTCTAATCACGACAGAGAACATTCCAATTAGGAGGTGGTTGATGCTCATTGATTATATTATCCCAAACTCCCCCTAAGCAAAAATTTAAATCAATTGATCCCTCAAATACTTAAAGTTCTCCTTTGAAAATAGGGGTATTCATATAAGTAAAATTAAAAGAAGCCATTGCTTGTAGAGCTTGAATCTGATATTAAATTAAAAATGGTTGGAATGAATATGGAAGGAGAAAAAACCAACAACTTAAATTGTTGATCAATATTTGATATAACTTAGAAATAAACTCTATATCATCCAAAGAACGTGCAAAAAAACTTGTGATTAAGTTAGTGTGATTGCTTGTGTACTTGATGATTAAATTATGCACCATTGAACTTTAAATTAAGATTTGTAAGCTTTTTTGTTATTAAATCTAAATACCTGCACTAAAACATAGTAAAACATATTGCACAAATTGTAATAATGGAGCACTGTGACACCTTTCTTTTGGCCATTCTTTAATTAACACAGAAAACTAATTTTAGGAATTACAACTCAACTTACAAAGCAAGTTAAACTCAAAATAAAACCAATAATGACAGTAAAACACTCCTAAAATAATTTTGGACTTCTAGTTAACTTTAAAATAGAATCATGCAATCCTTGAATAAAGTCAACAAGTAGGAAACTTATCCAGGAATATAATTATGCAAGCTAGGCATGCATTCAAGCCTAATTATTATTTTTTCCTAAAGAATTCATCCCAAGGTCCCTAAAATATAGAGATTGTCATAAAATTAACATATTGCAGTTATCTTAACTTAGAAAGTTTCTCCCACATCTTTGGGGATGACTACACAATAGTCTATACTCATCCGGAAACTGACAGTTGCTATTCTATTTTTGGTTTTTTTTGGCTATTTTAAAGAAATTATTGAAAATCACTTATTTGGTCCTAATTGAATAAAAACACATGAGTGAAATAAATAATTCATAAAACATCATAAAGTCTATTTTTAGAGTATTTCTAAAATATAAATTATCTAAATTTAATAGAATTTCAAATGCTAAAATGACATAATTCCCAACATTGGTTACTCCCGCCAAGGCATGTAGAGAGATTTTTGATTGGGAACCTTGAGGAATATGGTTGTATGTGAGATTATCTTCTTTTGGGATTATTTAACATGTAACCATTCTTCAATGCTAAGGTGTGATTCAACATCTAGTAGATACAATTTTTGTTCCACACATCTATGCTAATAGGTGAACTTATCATCAAAATTATAACATAACCCTTTTTCCCTTCAAGATTGCATTTAAGCCTCTATAAGGTGTTTAATAGGGGGTGTGTTTTGGGGTGGAGCTGAAAAATTATGTTGGGGGTGGTCTGTTTGAATGAAGTTGTATTTGGAAGGAAACATTGCATAATGAATTTGTCTTCTGCTAGTTTGGCCAAACCCATAACATCCATCATGGTGTCACATTTTAACATTTTAACTTTTGATTAAATAGTATCATTAAGACTAATGTTGAAAAAAATCATGAAAAATGCATCAGATAATCCTTTCATGTGATTAGAAAACTTTTCGAACTCTATCTGGTACTCGTGGATTGTCCCAATTTGATGAAGTTTGGTGAGAGCTCATGTAAAACCATCATATGCACTTGGTCCAAATTGATCCAATAATTACTTGAAAAAGGTTTTCCAAGTAGACTCTCCATTAGTTTTAGTGAACCACTGATATCATTGAATGCCATTTTTTCCAAGTGGAAGGATGCAATAGAGACGCTGATCACATATGTATTTTATTAAGTGAAGTATTGTTTTTCCCTGTAAAGACAATTAGTAGGATACATACCATCAAGTATAAGAAATTATGATTTAGGCCCACATGGCATGTGATTTAACAAAATTAAATATTTATTAGAGGATTAAAATCAAATGGATATAGTGAGATAAAGAGTGACTTAGTTTGTATTTAGAGATCTAGACTGGTTCTTGGCTGAAAACTAAGTGGAACAAGTTGGATCTAGACTGAGTATGCTTCGTCTAGAAAAATGGAGTCTGAAACTCCTTCAAATAAAACTACCTAGAGAATGTCAAGACCGCTCGGGAGTTAGTGTCCAAACTAGGTGCTAGTGTCCTAACAAATACTCTGCTTCTGATATTTTAAGGGTCTAAACTTTTCTTCTTCTTTTCACTCTTTGTTGCATCTAATCCACTGTAGGCTTCTCATGTCATACATGAAACTACAAAATAAACCCTAGCTATCTGCATAAGGATCAAACAAACATTAGATGCAAAAAACAATGCATATGCTTTAGTTGGACTAACCTCGATGGTCACCCCAATGTGATTTTCACTGAGCATTACACTACATTTCAGAATCTATTTAGTTCTAGTGTGTGTGTGTGATTGAATCGTGTCCCTTGAAACTAGGTTTCCCTTCTTCTAGTCGCAATAAGATAGTGGGATACAACTAATTTTCCCCCAAAATGAATGCGTGAGATGGATTTTAGAAATAACCCCTCCTATGCAGTGAATAATGCAACCTGAATGCAATCCTTGAATGTTAGTCTTTGCCCAAGTAGTAAATAGGAAGTAATAGCCAAAATTTCCCAGCCCCTAATAATATTGAGTAAGTGTGATGTCCCAAATGTTTCTCTCGACCAGTGAGGTTGTGAGATCCATTATTGCATCTAGAAAGTTGGTATGTGACTGTAGATCCCATTAATGTGAACTCAAATCTGTGTCCTTCGATAAGCCCAACGGAATGTTGCGATCCCGTCCATAATACCCTACCTTTTGATAGGATAGTATTATTATCTTTGTTAGTATTTATTTTTTTGTCTTCAAATATATACATATAATAGTTAAATAAAAATAAAAAGATATTTTAAAATAAACGAAATAATAATAATAATAATAATTTTTATTTATTTATTTTTGATAAAATGAAACAAAGTATGGAAATTTACAAATTTGATATAATAAAATGAAATATTAATTAAATAAAAGAGAGTGGGTGGAGTTTGTCGGTGGAGGGATGATGGTGGTTGAAAGTAAGTGGAAGGAGGAGATGTGGGGTAAGATTCTAAAACTAGGTTTTGTTAGACATTGGAGTTGCTAATACAGTAAGCGGCCTGTAATGATTGTTAAATACACACACAATGGATTGGTTCAAAAATTATTAGAAACTTACAAGCACTACAGGTTTAAAGCCTAAATCCAAAACCTGCAACATCACCTCCACTACATAGTGTTGTGAGATTAAGATTGGCAGTGGATGAAATTAGCATTGTCTTATTTTGATTTGCAACGTGAGAAAGAATGGATGCAATCTCAAGGCACATGAATTGTTTGACATTTTTCCTCAAGGGAAATGATTGTTGGGTATACACGTAATGGATTTGTTGAAAAAGGTGTTTGGCTGGTTTACATCCAATTCTAAAAAAAATTCCAACGTCCTTGGAAGTGGTGCCAAATAGGAGCTTTGAAACTAGTTGTGGACACCTACCAAAACATTATGGTGAAAATATTTTTATTATATGTTTAGTTACTATTGCCTTAGTAGATACATATGTAAAATGTGGAAGCAGGTGATCTGTTCAAGAATGCTTGAAAGAAATGTGGTCTATGGATTGTGATGATTACAGGACGTGCAAAAAAATGAGTTTGTTGAAAATACATGGAAACTCTCAAGAAAATATAACCAAAATCCAAAGCTTTAGAAATTACACTCTCAGCGTGTGTTAAAATGGAAGATTTGGAATATGGTATGGACAGAAACCAAGGAATCAGGGTTGAATTAAAGGTTGGGAGCACCCTAGGTAATAGTTTGAGTGGACGTTCTCCTCACAAATTTAGTTAATAATTTTTTTCCATAAAGTAAATAAATAAAATATGTCTATATTCTTTTATTTTTAAATTTACATCATGGTCATAATAAAATAATACTAAAAATATATTAATTAATTATCATATAAGGATGAAAAAAATTTCATGGATAGAAAACATTAATCATAGAAGATGCTCATAATGCAAAAAATCAATATTTATAAAAGGATTCTTACAAGTCTGATTTAGCCATATCAAGTAGGTGACATGAACTTTATTCTGAAATAAAAAACCATTTATTTGCAAAGAAACAAAAACGTTTATGTAGCTCCCATGGTTTTGTGAAGATTTGTATTTGGACCAGGCCTACAAATTTCCTCCATAATAAAATAGTAGAAAATTTCCCCAAAAAATTAAGAATAGAAAATAATATACCTTTTTCCTTCAATTATACTCAACTCTACTAGATACATCAGTGAGATTATAAAAATACATAAACCTTTGTCTGGAACAAACTACACACCTACATAATTTGAAGCTACATCAGAGAATGGGTAACAATACCAACAAAATAATATGTGCTTATAAATATGTGATATTTTCTTTTACTTGCAAAAATATTACAAAACTTTTTTATGTGTATGCGTGAAATTTATGTTACTAGACAATAATATCTATAAATGGGTTGATCAATATTAAATCTTGAAATAAATTATTTTAAAGTTAAGTTCTAAAATTAACTGACAAAAAATAAATGGAAACCTAAGGGAGCCCTAAACATTACTATTATGCCAAAAGGTTTTTTCCTGGCTAAGTTTAACCAGCAAGAGGATTTAGATTCGGTGTTGCTGGGAGGCCCCTGGTGGCTGGGAAATATGGGTCTTTTTTTGAAAAAATGGTATCCGGGTTTTGATCCAAATACTGAAAATATAAACACCATTCCAATCTGGTGTAGGCTTCCAGGGCTGCCATTGCATCTATGGGATGATGAAATACTGCTAAATATTGTAAAATCCCTAGGCGCAACTATTGGGCTTGATGGACCCACAAGAAACAGATCCAGGCTTGCTTTTTCTCAGTTCTGCATTTTCTCAGCCATAGATCAGGAGATTCCGGAGCACATAATCTTGAAAACTCAATTTGGATCCTGGACCCAAAAAATTGAAGTTGAAACCTTAAGATGTAAGCTATGCCATATCATTGGTCACTCTGACAAAAACTGTTCCAAGAAGATGACCCTCCCTTTGGACTTTGAACAGCCTGGGATAGACTCAAATCTGAACAAAGTTAGCATGGACCCAAGCAAGGATAGGAAGATTGATGACAAAGGTCCCAGCCAGAAGGATTTGCATCTAAATAGAAGGGAAAAAAAAAGGGGCTTTTAGAACTCATATAAAGAAGCATCTTGTCTGGCGCCCCAAAGCTGCAACATTAGCTTTGCCTGAAGCTCCCAACAAAGAAGTACTGGACAATTTGGTGAAGGCTTCTTCGGATATACCTTTTGAAACTTCTGTGAAAGAAGACTTTGTTAAGGTATCCATGGAAGTAAACGAGCATGATGGTTCAGTGATGGACATTTTAGTCCCTTCTGGATCAGAAGAGAAAGAAAATCAGTCATTAATTAGGGAATAAGCTTGTAACAAGGAAGATAGGACAGAGATTGAGCCTTTGGAGATTCTCTCTTCTAGAGAGAATGGTATTGCGGATCCGCTGCCTTGTCCCAGCATTACAACAGTGGCTTCGCCGGTCTACTGCAGCACCAGAACAGCTTCTGATCACTTGCCTGACAGTTTAGAACAAGAGAAAGAAATTTAGTCATTAATTAGGGAGGAAGCTGGTAACAAGGAAGATATGACAGAGTTTGAGCCTTTGGAGATTCTCTCTTCTGGAGAGAATGGTATTGCAGATCCGCTGCCTTGTCCCAGCATTTCAACAGTGGCTTCGCCGGTCTGTTGCAGCACCAGAATAGCTTTTGATCACTTGCTTGACAGTTTACATAAAGGACAAGAAGAAGGAGAAATCACGCCTGCCAAGGAAATGGAAGATAAAGACTCTGGATTCACAATGGTCATCTCAAAAAAGAAAAAAAGAATGAGAGGTTTTGAAAGAATCCCAGATTCATTGTATAGTGATAAAAAAAAGGAAATTGACAATTGGGACACCTCTTCTTCTAGAACAACCAGGTCTTCTGCTAGACGAACAGCTGATTTTGGAGGCAGCTCAAAAAGAGGAAGACCCTCTAAAAAGACTCTCAGAGCTAAGAAAACGGAGAGGGATATTGCAGATGGTGTTCAGCGACAACTGAACCAGCAAGCAATTCCAACTACCAACCATTCCAAATGAAGATTATATCCTGGAATATCAGAGGCCTAAATGGAAACTCTAAGCAAAGAACCATCAAGGAGTTACGGGATTCTAGTAACCCCAGCATTTTGATTCTTCAAGAAACTAAAATGAAAGCAATGACCATGGTTAATATTAAATTTTTTTTTGGGATAGTTCTGAAATGGCGGCTGTTGACTCTCAGGGAGCTTCCAGAGGATTGGCTACTCTTTGGGATAGAAGACACTGTACTGGTATGATTCTTAGTGCTAATATTAATCATCTAGCAATTAAATTCGTCACTATTGAGAAAAAGTGTGAATGGATCTTGTCTAATATTTATGCCCCTAACTCTGTTAGTGGTAGAAGAAAACTATGGGCTGATCTTAAAATCTTTAGAAACCAACATAGCTCTGCCAACTGGCTCATTATGGGAGATTTCAACTCCCCTCTAAACCCAGGCGAGAAGTTTGGTGGAACCCCCACCTTCTCTAATGGTATGGAGGACTTTGCTGACTTTATTGCTGAACAAAACCTCATTGATGTGGATCTGCATGGTAATAAGTATACTTGGAACAATAGAAGGCTGGGAAAGGAGTTCATTCAGGTGAGACTGGATAGGGCATTAATCTCAGCAAACTGGATTCTAAGCCAAGACTTTTACCTATCTTCCCTTCCAAGAATTGGATCGGATCATAATCCGATTGCTTTAAGCTTTCTCAATTGGACTAAACCAGCAAAAAGCTCATTCAAATTTGAAAAAATGTGGATGGAGCATGATGATATCTATGATAGGATAAAAGAATGGTGGGAATGGAATGGGGAAGGCACTGCTCAGTTCAGATTGGTTCAAAAACTCAAAAATGTCAAAAAGCAAGTCAAAATCTGGAACAAAAGGGTTTTTGGAAATATTTTCGAAAAAAAGAAAGAGTTAAAACAGAAGCTTCAGGATCTAGAGTTAAAAATGGATACTTTGGGAAGATCGGTTGAAGATGAAGTAAATGAAAAGAATATTCTTTCTGAGTTGCATACGATCTGCAGTAGGGAAGAGTCTTTTTGGCGCCTTAAATCTAGAGCTATCTGGCTTAAAGAGGGAGACAGGAACACAAAGTACTTTCACATGACTACTCTAAAACATAGAGCCAGTAACAGAATCCTTGAGGTTTCTAAAAACAATGGGAACAACACTAAAGATCCAAACAGCATCAAGAAACAAGCGCTTGAATTTTACAAGAATCTTCTTAAAGAGAACAACGTCAGCAACCCTGAAGCTATTTCCTTCATGCTGGAGGCCATCCCTCAGAATAACATTGAGGACCAGAAATTCAGAGACATCACTAAAGCTGTCACGCTTGAAGAACTGCAAAAGGCTATTTTTTCTCTTGAGGGGGATAAGGCTCCTGGACCGGATGGGTTCTCTATTAATTTTTTTCAAAAGTTCTGGGAAATATGCTCGGAGGATCTTCTCAAAGCGGTAAATGAATTCTATAGAACAGGAAATCTTCTAAAAGAGCTTAATAACACGCACATTGTGCTGGCACCTAAAAAAATGGATGCAAAAGACTTCAAGGACTTCAGACCTATCAGTCTTGTTAATGCTATCTTTAGAATCTTCACCAAAATCATCACTACTAGACTGCAGCTCATAATGAATGACCTCATCTCAAGGCAGCAGAGTGGCTTTATTAAAGGCAGGATAATACAAGACGGAGTGATTATGGTGCACGAAACTATACATTCCATGGAAAACAATAAAAAGGCTAATATGATCCTCAAGCTTGATATGAATAAAGCTTTTGACAAGGTTTCTTGGGTCTTCCTTGACAGGATTTTATCTAAATTTGGGTTCACGGAAAAATTTAGAAAAATTGTTAAGTCTTGTATAACTACAGCCAGGTTCTCTGTGGTTGTTAATGGGGAGCCTGTGGGTTTTTTCACCAGCAGCAGAGGTCTAAGACAAGGAGACCCCATCTCCCCCTTACTCTTCATTCTCTTAGCTGACAGCCTTAGTAGAACAATTGGCAGAGCGGTTGAGAACGGCCTTTTAAATGGATCTAAACCCGCTTCATTCAGCCAAGCTGTCTCTCATCAACAGTTTGCGGACGACACAATCCTTCTTCTTCTGGCCTCAGTTGTGGAAGCTAAAGCTATTAAGGCTTTATTACAACTCTATGAATCTGCTTCTGGGCAAGAGATTAATTATGACAAAAGCACCATTTTTTTCTTTAACACCCCTGAGGAAAGACAGCTCAAGATTGCTAAAATTCTGGGCTGTAGAATTGGTGCTCTTCCAGCAACGTACTTAGGCCTCCCTCTTGGCACTAAGAAAGTCTCTCACATGGTGTGGGATGATTTGTTGATGAGATTTCAGAAAAAGATGGCAGGTTGGAAAGGGGCCACTCTCTCTAGTGCTGGTAAGTGCCTTCTCATTAAAAGTACACTCCAAAGTCTGCCCATCTATATCATGTCACTTTTCAAAATTCCTTCTTCCTTCAGAGAGAAAATTGAAAGGATTCAGAAAAAAAATTTATGGCAAGGCATGGAAGAGAAGTTCAAATTTCACCTAGTGGCCTGGGATAAGGTCTGCACCCCAAAATCTATGGGAGGGCTGGGCATAAAAAATATTGAGAAAATGAATGAGGCACTCATCGCTAAGATGGGCTGGCGATTGCTATCTGAGAAACAGCCCTGGATTGATGTTATTAAAGCAAAATACTTGAATCAACAAGCTGTCTACTCCTATCTGCATGAAGAACAACTACCCAATGGTTCCATTTTTTGGAATAATCTGGTCAAGAGTAGAAACTTCATCAAGCAGGGCAGCAAATGGAAAGTGGGGGATGGCAGTGAGATAAACTTCTGGGAGGATAACTGGTTCAGTGACAACCTCTTGGAGAGATTTGGGACAGCTAAGGACAGCCTTATAAGCAAGTATGGAACTAAAGTCAAGGACTACATTGAAGGTAATGGCACCAACAAGACTTGGAAAAGACTTTCTATGGAACGAATTGAGCTGAAACAAACTACTTCCTCCCTTCAGGATCTTTTAGACCTCTTCCCTTTAAGTCAGCTGAATTCCAAGGATGAGCTGGTTTGGAGCAATTCACAAGATGGGAAATACTCAGTCAAATCTGGTTATACCAATCTTTCTCACAGTAACCAATCTGACTTTAACTGGAACAAGATCTGGATGCCTGAGTTAACCCCCAAAATAAATTTTTTTCTTTGGCTGGCCATCAGAGGTAGAATTCTCACCACTGACAATTTGATGAGAAGAGGATTTATAATTCCTAATTGGTGCCACCTTTGTAGGAATGACTATGAAGACATTAGTCATCTGTTCATACATTGTGCTTATGCCAATAGAATTTGGAGCTTTGTTCTTTCTAAATTTGATGCTCTTTGGGTGTTGCCGAAGAACCTTAATCAGCTATGGAATCAATGGAACCCACCATTCAGACATTGTGCTATCAAAAGAATCTGGAAATTAGCAATCCCACACTTAATCTGGAGGATTTGGAAGGACAGAAATAATATCATTTTCAGAAATAAGAAGCAGAATTATAAAATCAGTATTGGCAAAATTTCTCAAGGTATCAAAGAGGACATGGCCAGATTTAAACCTCCCAAGAACAAGTGTTATCCTGAGAATGAAGAACACATTTTATCTAATTGGCACATTGGAAATTGGAGCAACCCTGGGAATAGTGTTGATAGATCTTTGATTAAATGGCATCCTCCTGACTCTAATTGGTACAAGCTGAACTTTGATGGCGCCTCTAAGGGAAACCCTGGGACAGCAGCTGGAGGAGGAGCAATACGAGACCACAAAGGTAATTTGATTGCTGCTTATGCAGGAAAAATGGGAATTCAAACCAATCATTTTGCCGAAGCATTATCTGCTCTCTGGGGCTTGAGAGTTGCACGGGCTCAAAATATTCAGAACCTTATTGTTGAAGGGGACTCTCTTAATATCATTAAGCTTCTTAATCAGTCCTCATCTCCCAGTTGGAGTATTAAAGACTTTATCTCTGAATCCATAAGCATTTGCCACACCTTCAATAGTATCAGAATCATACATACTTACAGGGAGGGCAACAATCTGGCGGATGCACTGGCCAATTATGGCATTAATATAAATTTTACTGTCTGGGATAATGATAGTATCCCTAATCAGCTTCACAACAGCATCCATGCGGATCTTCACAAGTAAGCAATCTCTAGAGATAAGCCTTAATCTTTGGAGGAAAATCAAAATCATCAATTCTTTCACAAGTGCTGCTTTATTCTATATGGCGAGGCAAATAATATCTTTTTCAAATAATAGCAAGATCTATTTAAGAAACTTCAAGTGGAGTCATCCTGATTTGAAAATCACGCACGCGGGAGGTACAACAGCCGTTGATATCCGGATGCCAAACTCCACGAAAACTGATGATAAATACAAAGTGATTGTTGACAGGGAAAGGGTTTTCACACGCGACTTCCCGCAGGCTCAGTTCAGCAATTACGCAGCCGTTCGTGAGAAGACCAACGGCTACAGTTCCCAGTCTTATGCGATCTTCAACAGTAAGAAACGAACTGTTCTTCACGCTCAGCGGCATTCTGGAATTTGTTGTAACCTGCACACCACTGAGAAGATGGGAGGACCTCCCTGTCAAATTGAGCCGTGCGCGGACCCTGATTGGAAGGATAACACCGAGCTTTGGAACATTCTCAGCATAGGCGGCTTCACCAGCTTTGTTGAAAGGGTGCAGGGACATGATCAAAGTATTTCAGTACGCTTTGCTAAGGAATGGAAAGAGAGGACTGTCGACTATGGGGGACAGAAAATTCTTGTCAATGAAGAGCTCATTGCTGAAGCGACCGGTCTCAGCCTGGATGGGTACCGCTTCTTCAACAAAAGGGTTATCAAAGAAACTGAAGAAAGAAGATTTGTGGAGGAAGATGAGAAGCTTATATTTAGCACAGCGGGTCTGCTTGTAAGCTCAATTCCTTCACCGTTTGATGAGGTCACTCGCATGATGATTCGTTTCATCTCCTTGGAAGGTAGGTTTGTTACTGTCCCAGCTAAGCATCTCATCTTTTTAAACCACTTCCGTAGGAATAGATTGGTTTGCTTCCCTCATTATCTTTTAAACTCTCTTGAGCGCTCCATTTTGGAGTTCCAGAAGCATACCCGGGTGGTTCCCTTGCATCAAGGGCTTATTTTGCTAATTCACAAATACTGCCTTCTCAAGTACCCCGGTCTTCCTTCCTCTCCTAGCCCGGCTCCCCCTTTGATGGGCTCTGCTGCTGCCAGTCCTGCTTCCCCTGCTGCCCTTGCTGCTTGCTGCCCCCTGCCACCGGTGCTGCTACCCCCATGCCGGCTGCACATGATTCTCCTTCTATTCCTCCTGCTGCTCCTCCTGCCACCCACCTCGCCTCTTCCTCTAAACGTCCATTCACCAGGGCTTCTAGGAGACTCAACCTTGAGACTCTTGCAGCAGGGAAAGAGCCTCTTGATCTTGACATTGCACGTGACCTGCTGAACATAAGTAGTGCCAGTCCCCAGGAAGCACAGATGGATAACCCTTCTAAGAGACTGGAGGCCTTAGAGGCTGAGATAAAAATGCTGAAGGATGAGGTCAAAAACCTAGCTAAGCAAAAAGGTAAGAAAAGCATGGAGGGGGAAGGGAGCATTGACAATAGTCAGATTGAAGACATATACAAAAAGCTGACCTCCTTGGACTCCCGCCTTGGGAAGGCTAAGACTAGGCATGATTACAACATTGCTGCCTTTAGGGCCATTGAGGAGTTCATCGTGGGACATGCCAAAAGTGTTTCCAACCTCAGCGGTGTCCCGGCTGCACTTTGGGGCAATGAAAAAGAGAGCAAAAGGACCATCGAGGAGCTCGATAAGACGGATGCTGCCCACATGACCGCTTTGGGTATGTTTCATGCTTGGAAAAAAGTCAAGATCAGTGTTGATCAAGCAGCCAAGAAGTAGTCCTGCATGCTTCTACTGCTCTCTTTTGTTATTCTTACTGTTTCTTGGCTGTCGGTTACTGTTTTTTTGCTGTTGTTTTGCTGTTAAGTCTCGCTTGTGTAGCTGTTTCTGGGCTACGTTGAATTTCATTGTACTACTTGGACTTGGTTAGTCCTGCTATGCTTCTCACTCTTATTCCGGCTTAAAGGCCTTATTTTGTATTCAAGGGTATAGTCCCTTTCAAAAAACTATTTGCCAATATTACAGCTGTCTAGTTTTCCTAAGGCTTAATCCCCCTCTGTAAGGAATTGTGAAGAAGGAAAAGATTTTTTTAGATACTATATTTACAAGTGCACTGGTATGTAAGCCAATGTGGAAGCGTGCACTTGGCATGCTAACTGTTTGATAAAATTCTTGAAAGAAATGTGGCCTCATATATTGCAAAAAAATTCTAATGTGCAAAATGGTGGGGTGTGTAAACTGGTTGAAAAAATTCCAAGGAGTGCGGTCATATGGAATGTGATGGTTGCATTTTGTGCATAAAATGGAATTTGATAAGGCATTTGAACCCTGTAAACAAATGCAATTAGCACTGGCAATGCCAAACTCTGCAACTACGTTCGCTAGTTATTCCACACATGGTTTTTTTCATCTCTGTCTTGCATGATTTTTGAATTTATAGTTTTTCCAGTACAATGATATTGGAAGTCAACAAAAAAATGCTTTCAGTTAATTAAATGAATCATAGCACAAAACAGTAAAATTTACTTCTTTTCTATGCAACAAGAATGAATCTTTGAGTGCAACTTGGCTCCCAAATCACATCTCGAAATGATAGAAAACTTGGACGATGAAATAATTTAATAAATGCCCCTAAAACAAGTAGTCGAACTAGATTTTTCTATGAAAAAAATACCACTTAATCACTTTGCAAAAAGTTAATTAAAACCGTTTTATAATGATACATATAACACGTCTCTAAACCCCCTAACAGGAAAGTCAAGGATTGAACTTGTTCCTTGCTATTGTGGGATCTCACATCCAATTTTAAAATGACTCCAATGATAGACTGATCATTTAACATCACATGATTTGGATCCTAGTTGACTATTTCATAGCCCTTGAAAGCAGTTGAAAGCTGAAAATTCAGTTTAATTTTGGCTCATAGTTTTGGCCCTGGAGAAATGGTTCTGTCACCACAAAACTCTAGCAATTCACCATAAAAATCAAAATTAATCATTAGTTTTGATAAAATCACCTCAGGATCTGGGTTTGTAGGTGGGTTTCGTGAGTCTTCAGTTGTTATGCAATAGAGATGTACTGTCACAATTATGATAATCAACCCCAAAAACGTAGCCATAGTTTAAACCCTGGTCATTAATTTTGAGTTCCATCAGCTTAAAGGGATTCCATGAAGATATGGGAGTAGATGGATTTTGACACTTTGTGTGTTTTATTCACAAAAATTGGTTTTTAAATGCAGTCTCTTAGCCACATTTGCTAAATTGGACATTTTCGTAAACTTGTAGCAATAATCGTAATACTGTCTTGGGACCTCCCTTGATCCTTTTTTACCTTTAGAAAACATATAGTCTCGATCACATGACTGTATTTGAAATCTTTATTTATTTTCTATTATGAGAATTTTTCTTATGAAAAATATGGTGTTTCCCATATCTTCTCTCTCTATCTCTCTTTAGAATGGAAATGAAATGAAATTAAAAATGCATTTCTTACCTCTCTTGTATGTGAAAAGTGCTTTAATTCATTTTAAATAGAAAATTAGTAATCGTGCATTGTGCTAGATTGTAGGAGATTGCCATGCTAGATATTGTTGCTGACCCATGACCACATGGTCTTTTTACAGGTTGCTGGCAGTGTGAAAAAATATGAATAAACAAAGGGATTTTTGACTTTAAAGACTTAGTTTGTAATAGGTGTATTATTTCCATAATAATGAGATGTAGTGTCTTTTGAATAATTGTGCTTAATTACCTTTTTGAAAGGAGGAAATAAAAATAAAATTTGGTTATATCATGTATGCATTGAAATGGATATGTAGTTGTATTTAAATATTATACTTATGGTTTAGCTATTTAAAAATAATCATATGTCATGGTAACTATTGTAGTTCGTCCATAACACTCGTATTAATTGATGAAATTTTTTGTTATTTTACTATTAACAAATACATGATATGTCAGTAATAATATATATGTACATATAGATTTTGTTTTAATGTATAAAATTTCTATTGTGAATTAGTGATATGAAAACTTACCTTGGTTACAAGTTTCTATTATGAATCTTCTGCATATAGTATCATCTTATCCTCATGGGATAAGAGAGAATAAAAAATTCATCAAATATTATACTCCTCGTGAGTGATCACAATATGCAACCACCTTTGTGTCAAAGATCTCAAAAATTTCCTTACTATAAAATTTGCTTCTATGGGTTCTCTATAAATCCCCATTCTATGAACTAAATCATGATTTTTTATGCAATAATTCATTGTTTGGCATTCTCAAAGTTTCAAAATGCATTTTTTATATTTTAATTTTTTTCTTTTATTACCTTGGAAGAGCCTTGATATGAAGTCTCTAAGGTGTTCCATGCCTCATGGGAATTTTTTAATTCCATTAATTCTTGGATAAATGCTAGGATATATGACACTTTAGAGATAGAGGAAAGCTTGCGCATATGGCAATTCTTCTTCCTTTTTAGATCTCTTCTGATGTTGAGACAAAGTATTCCAATTTGTAGATGGAGTTTATCCATTGATAACAATTTCTCAAACTCTCTTCCAAAAAATAATTATCTTCAACTGATCTCTCCAATAGTCAAAGTTGTCTCCTTTAAATATGGCCATATTCATATCAACAAAATTCACTAAAATCGTAATTCTCCTAATAATGCCTAAAACCCATCATGAACCTTTCCTTCAAATTATTATATGATACCAAATGAAGGTTTTAAATATATGGCTAGAGTGTAAATCATATCTGAAATACCCTCTTAAATGAACACAATGATCATTTAATAATTTTCATAATATCTAGATATTAAGGTATTGTAATTATACATGAGATTGATGACAACATATGCACTATATAACTCTAAAAAATGAATCCAAAGATTTTTGGTCATTTTTTAAAATACCTATGAATAAAATTAAAGATACACTCAATGTAAAAAGTGTATCCACTTGGAAAAATTTACGCCACTATGGTTTATTAATTTATTTAACACACAAGGCTAATATAGCCATTACAACAAGACATGCCTATATTTACATGACAAACTAAAGACTATTAATAATTAAAACTCCTAAGTGATCTAAATTTAAATAAATATGGCCAAAAATATTTTAAAGATGACAAGTTTCATCTACTAATAATATATAGTCAACAACCAAGAATCCATTATTAGTTTAGATGAAAAAAACGTAGTATTTATACACTAGCTAAAATAGGTGTTCTAACCTCTTCTAAAAATAGAAATAGACTAAATTAAGTCATGTATACATAAAAATGGTGCCTTGGCTCTTGGTGATGAATGCATCATTATTTGACCTTAGTTAAGTATATATTAAATGAATTGCACTCTAACTTACACTCCCAGTCTAAAAATAGAAGATGTCTAAAAATAGAATTTTACACTTAACCAAAACCTATCCTAAAATAAAAAATAGAAATAAAACTAATTCTAACAGTAATCAATCACATGCCTGATTTACATCATACTCAACACCAAATAAAAAATTAATCGTAAATGAGTTCAGTGAAGGATTATATTTAGTAGTTCCATAACTTGTCCTTATACGTGGATACAATTATGGATGATAATATTAATGAATTGTGGTCTCAAGGATCACATCTAACATGAGGTATGAATGTTCAATACAAAAAAGGTTTATGATGCCATTATCATGACACAAAAGGGTAGAGGAAAAATTCCTAGCCATGAAGAGGAATACATTCCTTCACATGAGAGATTTTAGTTGATTTAATCTAATTTGAATTAAATGTAATTTTAGAGTAACTTACTATAATAAATGATATTAACGTAATTAAGTATAGTAACACGTAAGCAATAATAATTCAAGGATGTAAAACCCTAAGCAAATGAGAGAGGGATGATGAATTAGATGATTTTGTGCAACTTAGGAATGACCTAGACTATTTGAGTGCTGAATCTAGCTGGGAACAACATCACAGAGGCTCGATGAAGGTTAAGAAACCTAGGGCTGTACATGATAGAAGAACCCATAGGAGGACAAGAGTGCCCAAGGTGCTAATGACTGATCTAAGCACATGTTTCTGCTTAGATGCTCAGAATCTAGTCTTTTCTAGGTCAAAAGGTCTTCACTATTGATTTCTCTTTGTCGCTTTGGTTTTACTGTTGGATTGATGATAACACCTATAACCTTCAAAATTAATGACTACCTACACATGTCCACAAACCACATCAAATCTAAATAAAAAATATGTAAAATGTGGAGTCAGACTGACCCTGATGGTCACCTGAAGAGTGAACTTACGATCTAGTGATCCACTACATATCAAACTCCATGTAGTTCATTGTGTGTATATCCATGTCTCGTGCCCTGGGTTTCCACCCTTGTGTAAGTTGCATGATGATATCAAGCTAGATATATACTGTCTGGAGTATGCAAAATATGTGTGTTGGAATAGAATGAACTCCCCTCCTATGTAGTGTATGAAGACCAATGCAACCCTTGTCCCTTGTATGAATGTTCTAGATGTATGCTTTGTAGTGCTCTTGTGCCTTTGTGCAACCTTAGGTGGTGATAGATAGTGCTTGGACACTTATTTAGAAGATAATACATAGTGTATTATCTTCTAAATAAGGGGCCAAGCATTATCTATCACCACCTAAGCTTGCACAAAGGCACAAGAGCAATACAAAGCATACATATAACACAAAGCTTGTATGAATGTGCTAGATGTATGCTTTGTAGTGCTCTTGTGCCTTTGTGGAAGCTTAGGTGGTGATAAATAATGCTCGCCCCCTTATTTAGAAGGTATAACTTTGTGTGTGTGTGTGTGTGTGTGTGTGTGTGTGTGTGTGTGTGTGATTCCCTTGTTTGAATTTCATAATTGAAAAATGAAAGGCTGACCCAAAGTCTTAAAAAAGGTGGCCTAGAAGTGAAAAGTACCCTAAGGAGTAAAAATAAGAAAGAGAGGGACATGAGCACCCAGGAAGGACAGGAGCGCATGTACACTTTTGTCCTAACTGGGCGCTAGTGCCAGAGGCCATAAAAAGCTAAATCAGTCAAGTGCCAATAGTGCTGTAAGATGTGTAAAGCTAGTAAAGTGAAAGAGATAAAAAAATCAAAAGACAAAAAGAAGTTGTCAACCACTAGTCATCTTGCTTAGGAATCATGTATACATTAGTATTTTTAGGACCTAGAAATGTACCCAAGTGTATATATTTTGTGTCTATATTTCCCCACTTTATGTTGTTGAGTGAATGCTCAATACCAAAAAATAGATAGAAGATGCGTACCTTGTAAATCGGAGAGGAGTGTAGCTGATAACATGCCGAATGGACAAGTAGCCATGTAAAGCATGAAGTGATCATAATGTGAAGCGTGCCAACTAGGAAAAGGGAGATAAACCACCCTAGGGGTGAATACTATGTGTAGTAGTGTGCAGTTGGAGCTTGTTCTTGTTGATGTGGGATGCTTCTTGTTTCTTGTAAGGACAATCCTACAAAAGAAGAGAAAGAGAGTGGTCAAATTTCGATATGTGAAAGATCATAGTAACATATGCATAAGTAAGTAAAAAAGTGTGTAAATGTAGTAGTTAAGGAAAGAGTGCACCTGATATACGAGATAGTATATGATAGAAAGTTATCCTGTTTACTTTGGAGATGCTATAGATTTGAGCATCCTACCACCAAGGGTGATTGTTTTAGGCAATCTCATGCCAAGGAGAAGAGTGTTGGGGAGAGAGGTTTCTTTTTATCTCCTTCCATGACACTTCTCAAGTGATGTGCCACTGAAAATTGGAATGTCCTGATTTATAACTGAATTGTAGCCAAATCTAACCGAATTGTAATTGAATTGTAGCCGAATGACAGGATTTTTTAACTGAAGACAAGTGTTTGATACTGTAGATATGTACTATACCTTTCTAGAAAATGTGTTGTACTGAAAAAATGTATGTTTTTCCTCCTAGGACACAAGCGCTCAGGTGGGACACAAGTGCCCACCATTCCTATATGATACTGGTTGCTAGTGTCTGCTATGTGATTGTGATCCAAGTATGATTCTGGACCTCTCTATAACTGTGTGCTTTGCTAATTTTGTACTGTGTTGTTCTATTCTTGAGATATGTACCAATGAAAGGGTGATTTTTTCACGCAATATTCCCCCCCTCGTTTGGGGTGTATGTGACTAATGTAGGAAGAGGAAAAACAAATAATTGGACTTTAAACTAATACACATATTGGCACTTTTGTGTTAGAGGAAAGCCCCTTTCAAGGAGAAGGAGATAAAAGTGAAGTGACCAAAAGGAAATTAAATTTTAAGTTCTACAGTAGTGGAACCAAGACTCCTCTCCCATCGGTTGCTCCTTCCACTTTTGTTTTGGTTGATTATCCTTCTCCTCAACATACAAAATAGGAATCAGTGAGCATCTTAGCCACCCAACCTAATCCTTCCTCTCTTATCATCACTCACATGGTCCCCATTATTACCCTATCCCCATAGGTGGCTCACTTTGTCACATCTCCTTCCCATATTTATTCTCCTCACCTTTCCTCCCTTCTATTGTCTTCTTCCTTTAAAATCTCACAAATCTCTACGTCCATTTATCCTCTTTATCCTCCATCACCCTCATCTCCTCCCATGTCACTCATAGAACAAGTCTTATCATATATTTCTCATTTCTCAACTAGGATAAGTATAAATTTGGGTTCCCCCCACATGACCCATTTCCCCTCTCCTTATGTTGTTATTTCTGCTATGCCTTCTTCTCCTCCCACATCTTCAACCATGGTCACTGCTATCTTTTCCACTCCTCCATCTCTAGTAACCACCTTGCTTACTCCCCCTAGTACCACGTTGATGATCACTTATCCTCCTACACAAGCACCCTCTTCCTCTGTCCCATCTTGGCTAGTTATCCAAACCCCAAGAAAGAGGAAGAAAATCATCCATCCTGAGGAATTTTATTTCAATTCATTGACTCTACTCCACTGCACACATCTAGAAACCAAAGACCATTTACCACATTAACATTGATGTAGATTTTGTCAAAGGTTTTATGAAAATTTTGTGCCCACTTCTGACAAGACCAAATAAGATATCATAACTTCCAATTATCAGATAATCAAGGTGGAACTTGGAAAAGTCACAACTGAAGGTGTACAGTAAGATGTACAGACATCAATGGATAATATCTTTAAGAAACTCAAGGAAACCAAGGCTATAAAATATCAGGTGAAGGATAAGGTTGAACAATTGATGACTATCCTACTTAAGCTCTTTAAGCCAACTTGGGATCAGATTCCTTCTCCAACCCCAATCATTTTTGATTTCTCATCTATGCCAAAGATGTAAAATATTGGCCAAAAGGGAAGAGAAATGGAAAAATGGAGGCAACGTCTCCTAACTTAAGGAAGAAGGTTGATCATGGATGATGTCGATACCTACTATGATATTGAGAAAGAGAGGTTATTCATTGACAAGATGAACAATGGACTCCTAGAAGAATGTGGTTTTTGGGAATTGACATTAAAGTCTTTAAGCAATCTTAAAATTTTTGATTCATATATGTTGCTTTGGTAAGGGATAATTGATGATAAAGACAAAAACTTCAAGTTTTGTAAGGCCATCAAATTTTGAGTCAAAATTCTTAAAGAGGCCAAGGAGGAAGCAAATAATGCTAGCAATGACCTCAATGATGAATTGGACAAGATCCTTTAACATGTCTTGGATGATGAGTTAAATATGTTACCAATTGATGATATTTTCAAAAGATTCAAGGACTTAGTTGAAAAATAGTCCTCAATTTATGATGATTTTGGCTTGGAAATGATTGATATGTTAATTATATGTCAAAATGTTTTAAACATTTTAGCCAAACTCATCATGAGTTTTTAGAATCTTCTTAGAGGATGAACAATGTGTTTGAGACATGAGACATTTTGAATTGATATTCTTGCATAATTGATGAGAAAAAAACACATGACATGATCTAAAAATTCTAGGAATACCGTCTTAAGAAAACAAAGCTTGATGTAGACAAAGATAAATTTGATTGAAATATTTGTGATGTTTTTGCTTTTTTGCATCAAACATGTTAATTTTTGAAATGTTGGAGCATCATTTGGATTTCATGTTTTGGTCATTTTGTGAGAACAAGTCTAGGAAATTCTTAATGTGTATTTTTTATTTTTAGTATGCAATCTAAATTGCTTCCCCCTTTCTCTCTTCCCCTTCTCTATAAATGTAAAATGTTGAGGCATTGTAAAGGGTTGGATATTTTTACAACAAGAGTATAGATCTTGGAGTTGTAAAAGAGAGAAAAACTTTGTGTTAAGGAATATAAGAGATATATTACAAAATGTGTGTTGTGGTTTTATTTCTTCATTTAAAGTATTGTTCTTAAGTTCAATGCATTATATGGTTCTTTAAATTCCAGTATCTTGTTCATTGCATCTTTAACACTTTATTATTGTTTTATCCCATGTTATTATCTTTGGATCTACATTTTCCAAGGAGAAAGTACATTTTCACTTATTCTTTTCTGACACTTCTAATCCTCTATCATCACCTCTTTTCTTCTATTCACATCTGTCTTTCATTTTATAAATAATAAATCTATTAGGATGGGATTCAAACCTTGAATGGCTAGAGTAGTGTAAATATTGTAAATATCCCATGGTGTTGTTATAATAGTAATAAAAAGGGTGCATCCCCCTTTTTTTGGAGGGACTTTGTCCCACATGTTGTGGTTGAACTTCATATTTTTTCTATAAAAAAATATCTAACCGAGAAACCCAATGGTCATACTTATAAGAAAGGATGAGCACATCCTTATTTTTATAGAATTTCAAGACCTCAATGAAGCTTGTTTAAATGATCCATTCCCCACCCCCTTCACTACATAAATTCTAGAGAGAGAGGTGATATATGATAATTTCACATTCACCAATGGGATCTAATTTTACCATTAAGTCCAAATTCTAGAAAAAACAAATAAAGCACTAAATTCACCACAAAATGAGGCTCATTTACCAATATCGTGAAGTAATTTATATTTAATAATACACCTAGAATAATCTCATGAACATTAGTGGAATATTTCATAATTTTCATTAATGAGCTATTGTAAGTCTTCTCTGAAGATTGGATAGTCTTTGGGTAGGTAAAATATCACCATGTAAAATTAAGCTTCATGTTCGAGAAATGCAAGTAAATACATATACATATTTACCTAAATCAGTGCATCTTTAAAACACCATTTGGAGTGCTATTACGAAACATGATATATATGGAAGGGATGTTGGTACATCTGTCATCCATCTAAGGAATTAGTGATCATGTATCTAGAAATTCCAAGTAATCAGAGGGATGTTTAGACATTAATTGACATTATGGTTACTATAAAAAAAACATTAGGTACCACACAAGGGTCACATGCCATCTAAAAACATTGTTTAAAAAGAAAAAACCATTAAAATATATTTAACACCAATAAGTTTCATGTTTACTAGAAGAAATTATTCTATGTCCATTTTCATGCAATCAAGAAGGTGAATGGATTTTTTTTACACAACTAGGAGGAATGGTATATCATCTAATATAATTTGGAAGTAGGAAATTATAATATTCGAAGAAGGATTAATCCACGCCCAAGAAAAATTCCTAGGAAATGGTCTACGCATTGTAAAAATTTCACCAATAATTAGTAGTAATGCATATTTTATTCTTTACATACCGTGCAGAATTGAAATACTTGGTGAATAATTTAGTATTAAAGCGTATTGTATATCATTTTATAATACTTTATTAAGATTTTGAATTCTCAATGCTAATTTAGTTGGTATCAGAAAATTACATCCTAGACCATGTTTGTGGATTAAAAAGGGAGATCACAAGTGTTACAGATAGTATGCTCGTTGTTAAACTATAAAAAAGAACTAGATTCTCTAAAAATTAGGATTACATATATCATTTCTCAAGATGAAGGATGGACCTAATAGGACTATCCACCAAGGAGAAAAATAATCTAGTATTACACACATCCCTTTATAAACTTATAAGTGGAGAATTATGCAAGTTAGCATGATATGATATCTTGAGATGTTACATTCTACAACATGATAGGAAAGTCATATTTGAGGAGGGAGAAATGCAAACTAATAATATAATCCACTGTAAGGAATGTAATATTGTTATTTATATGGTGTGATTAGGAGCATATATGTTCATAAGATATCCTATATTGACTAGAAATAGTTGAGTCATTTTAGTGTTTTTTGGTGGGCCATGTTGTGTACCATTATGTTGTTGGTGTGCCGCATAAATAAAGTTGAAACTAATTTTTTTACTAAATCCATAAAATTCTATTGAATTTTTGATGTATTAGGAAAATTCACAATATACTATTATCTTAATTGGAAGCTATGAAGCACTAGTTAAATCCATGGAATAATAAAATCTTGTTCAAAGTTGTGAGATACTATGGGAAGCTACAAATAACTATGAAGTCAAGATGACACCACACAAATGTAATTAGTACAATGGAGAGTAAGCTAAAATTGTAAACCCCAAGTTAATCTAGAATTTTGAAACTAGAATATCTCATTGATTGGATAACATAACTTGAAAATCATTTTGAGTATGAAGACATGAAGGATCCTAGGAGATTCAAATTTTCCCGCATTGTGTTGAAAGGTCAAGCATACTTCTAGTGGGAGCATATTAAAACATACATAATTCACTGTGGAAAACCAAAGATTAAAACATGGAATAAATTGGTAGAAACTCGTAAGGAAAAATTCTTTCCTATATGTTACTATCTTGGTTTTTCAAGAATTTGCAAACTTTCTTATGGAGAGAAGTCATTGTGAAGCACATTGAAGATTTTTATTGACTCAAAATTCAAGTGGATCTTTTGGAAGATGGTATGGAGAATATATCTAGATATATGAATGCATTATCAATTGAAATTAAAGATGAATTTTGAAGTTTGGTCAATAGAGTAATCATATGAGTATGCATTGAAGGGAAAATATTATTTTGCATACAAGTAGGAAAATAATACAAGATGAAAGTGAAATACCACATAATGTTGTGCACAAGGTGGTGACAGGGGAAAATATGCACATCATGAAGGTGATGAAAATTCAATGTTAGGTAATAAATAAATTGTTATAGGAGGAGAAAATAAGTATAGGAGGAAAGGATCATGTAGATGTAGAAGAGGTCATGGATTCAATGAAACATGTTATAGTTTTGGATAAACAAGACATAGATATTTTAAGATCCAAAAAACCCAAATAAATAGAAGGGATATATACATAAAATTTCACACATTTTTAAAGCAAATGAATTTAATTTATAAAGCTGCAAAGAAGACCCAAACATAATAGAGGAAACACCTTTCAAGCATGTATTGTTGAAACTAGTGAAAGAAGAGGTTTTTTCTAGAAGATAAAGTATTTATTCATAAAATCATGTAATTAAGGAGGTGAAGTCTAAAATTTTATAGTAGACATTGGTAACACTAATGATTTGGCTTTATATAATATGGATTGGATAAGTTGGGGTTAAAGAGGATTACATATTCTTATTGACTAAGAAATTTGGTCAAGTTCTAGATATGGAGATGTGAAGATAAGGATCATGCCTATGGATACATATCATGTTCTACTTAGAATTTCTTGAAAATTAGATAAGAAGGTAGAACATTATGGCCATGAAAAAACTGAAAAGGTGATGAAGCATGGGAAAGAGTACACTTGTAATTTGATGAAGGATATGGGTAAATTAGTAGAGAAAGTTCCTACATTTTTTTCTTTCAAGGAAGCAATTCTTAAGTGACATAAAACATAATAGTTCATGTTTATCATTAATGATAAAACATGTGCAAAGAGAGGGAATATGTACATCAATGAAGAGCGAGGAATCAATTCTACAAGAAATAAGCAGCATGATGGGAGATTTTGTGGAGATATTTTTTAGCGAGCTACCAGAATGGGTACCACTTGTGAGGGATATAATTCACATATATATTTAATCATAGAATCAAGTTTTCAAAACAATGTGGCATATAAGATGATAGCTTAAGAGAACATAGCTATACAGATTCAAGTTCATGAGCTATTTTATTTAGTAATGATCAAATAGAGTTTAAGCCCATGTTTGGTTCTAACATTTAAGAAGAGTTATGAGTGGAATATGTGTATAGAATCTAGAGCCATGAACAAGATCACCATCAAGTATAGGTTTCTATTATCATGCATGGATGACATTGTGGATTGTCTAACTAGAATGAGTTATATTAGAAATATTTATTTCGATATCATATATCATCAAAATTTTATAATAGAGGGTGATGATTGGAAGATTGAATTCAAGATGAAGGAAGGATTATATGAGTGGATTGAAATGCCATTTGGGATGATTAACAAATTACTACTATCATGAGGTTGATTAATGAAGTCTTGACACTTTTTTTGGGAAATTTTGTGATCAAGTACCTTGATGATATTATAATACTCAATAGGATGTGAAAGTATATATTTTTATATATAAGAAAAGTGTTGAAATGGTTGCATGAAGAGAAATAATTGGTCTATGAAAAAAATAAGTTTTATTTAGAAAGATATTTTAAATTTGGGATTTTTGATTTACCAAAATGTTTTGAAGATGGATCCAAATATGGTCTATTCAATAGTTTATTACCATCACCACAAATATTTTTTCAAGAATGTAGTTTTTGTGGGTTGTGTAGTTATCACCGCAAGTTCATAAAAAACTATAAGAGAGTTTGTGCACCTTTTGTAGAGGACATGCGAGAAGATAGAGATAATTTTATTTAGAGCATTGATTTATAATATATCTTTCAATAAGTAAAGAAGAAGCTGAATGAACAAAAAATTATGGTGTTTCCTATTTTTCTAATACTATTATAGGTAGATTACGATTTTGGTGGTATACCCATTAGTGTAGTATTGAGTCAAGAAGAATTACCAATAACTTATTTTAGTGAGAAGTTAAATGATTAAAAGAAGATGCATAGTTTGTATGACTAGGATTTTATGTAATTGTTTAAGAACTCAAGAAGTGAAGGAACTAACTAGTTCCAAAGGACTTTTTTCTATTTACTAATCATCAAGCATTAGAATTTATAAATAGTCAGGGGAAATTGAATTAGAGATGTATGAAGTGGGTGGATTTCCTACAAGAATAAAAATTTGTGTTGAATTATATAAGTGGAAAATCCAATAGGATTGTATTAAGTAGGTGCAATATTTTGTTGAAAAATATGATAGGTGAATTTGTGTATTTTTTATCCATCACGAAGTTGTATGGGTAGGATTAAAATTTTAGTAAATTTTGTGAAGCATTTATAACTCTTGATGTGTTTATAGGACCCCTAGATTGAACTAGGTTTTGTAAGAAGGAAAATCCTTTAACATTTTTTGAATTCCCAAAAGTGAAATGTGACATAATTTGGTGAAATATAATCATAGTATTTAATTATTAGGTAACTTTAGACAAGATGAGATATTAACAAACCTAACAAAGTGTTAATTTTGGCTACATATTTTTTAGATGTGTGAAAGGTTTTACATACTCCTATATTATAATGTTCCCAATGGACATTATTTTACCCCTGAATGGATTTTAGGCAATCCCAACTTTAAATGCAACTTGTAGACAAAATACCAAACAAGTATCACGCAATTCTGAATTAAATAAGGAAATTGCGACTTGGGTTAAGTGGAAAACCCACACCAATTAGCCTCTAAATTTATATCATTCCACTCAAATATTTTACCACTAATTTTTAAATCCCAAATATGTATAAAATTGCAGATTTCAGATGTAAACAAGGCTGCAATAAATAATTTAAAAAACCTGTCTGCAACATAACTTCAAAAATTCATATCTTTTCCTAGAGAAGTCCAAATGAGCTGAAACTTTGGATCTTGGGCTAGAAAAATATGAAGAATAATATTCCAAAATTAGTTTTCACACAGTAAACACAAAACCCTAATTTTCCCCTAAAAAGTAGGTCACCCAACACATTTAGGGCATCAAATCAACTCCAAAAATTAAGAAAACAAGCTACTTTGATTACCAAAAAAATCATCCCTGAATCAACTCCAATAATGACAAACTAGGGTGGATATTTCACCACCGAAGAGTGCCCTACTAGCTAGGAATGGATCTCTCACCACCAAAGCTAGGGTCACTGTGGGATCTTACTCCACAAGCTAAAGAAAATCCAAGCGTGTATGAAAAAGCTACAAGCTTGAGACACAAATCAGAAAATATCAAATGGTTATGCAATATATTCCCCTTAAGTTGAATTCTCCTTATAAAGGAAGAAGAGACCCAAAACAACCTCTACAATATCCAATTAGTTTACAAGGATTTTCCCTTTGCAAGTATTTAATATTTTCCCATATTAAATGCTTTTCTCAACAACTTTTGCTCTCCTAATGCAAGTCACATTTTTCTAGAGGAAATACATAATAAAATGGGCATCTATCCTTTCTATGTTCTCATTCCCCTTTCTAAGGCAAGTCACCCTTTCACTTAGGATGGATAACAATTTATATTTGAGCCTTTTCCATCCTAGATTTAATAATTATTAAGTCATATAAATTATTATAAGTGATCTATATATTTTTTATTAATGACACTTTATAATAATTAAATATAACTTAAGTCACCCTTATATTTTTCCTTTGGCCGTTGGGTTGACAAAATAGGCCAAAGGTCTTTGAATGGGAAGGGGATATTGCAATCCTCCCTTCCCAAAATTGCTTGCCCTCAAGAAATTGCATCTTTGTTTTTTTCAAGAGTCATGCACAAAAGACAAAACATGTTGAAGTGTTCTACCATCTGAGCCCATGTACCTGTTCAGTGAGCTAAAACTTGCCACCATATATCATCCAAAAGATGCTCATATACACATAGTTGGAGTAATGGTTCAACAAACTCCATAATGAATACTTCATCATCTACCATACCTTGCATCTCATGATGGAAATAAATTGGAATAGGCAGCAATAAATAAGACACATTCTTATGTTGATCATACCTTTCAATGCCATTAATGTCCTCCGTGTGTTCAAGATAGACATATGTTGAGCTGCCCCTAACATTGTTTCCTGAGTGCCCATTGAAAGTATCTAAAAGATGATCAAAAGTTTCTGGTTTGGAAATTACAGCAGGTTGCAATCTCACAGAAGTGTCCATGTGAGGCTCCTCCTCATGTGCAAGTTGCTCTATAAATATTTTTTTCATGGGTGTAGACTTCCTTACATCATTTGCCAACATCTTTTCCTTGAACTCTTGTAGGTGTTGTCTTGCTTGAGCGGCTATTAATCTAGCAGCTCTAGCTCTACTATTCCATTGCTCACACCTTTTTAGAGTTTCCATTACATCCTCCTTGATTGTATATATGAATTTCTTCTCCTGAGATGGAATAGTTTCTCTAACAAGCAAAGTTTCACCAATGCAATTATTTTTCTCAATAGAAATCATACCTTTTTCTCTAGAATCTTCTTCTTCAAATGAGTTCTTTTGTAATTCAAGAATTGGCATATGATGACCTCACTTGGGCTTGCTACCAATTTTCATCATGAAATAATAAGGAAATGACATATTATCTTTGAAACCCTTACTCAAAGATTGGTATTTCCTCCAACAAGAATCCTCATCAATCACCTCTATTGTCTGCCCGTTTTCACTATTTACACCATTTTCATTATTGTCTCTAGATCTTCTTTGATTAAAATTTTGAGTGAGCTGGCTCAAATAAAGGTTAGCGGCTTCCTGTTGTTTCACCATGTTGGTGAACATTTCCTTCATAAAACCCACATTGAGATATTTCCAAACTACCATATTTAACCCACACAGGCTGGAGGAACAAAAACAATGATACCACTAAAATATCCCTTATAGGACACCACTTTAAAATATGCAAAATACAGACAAATTGCAGCCAAACAGAAATATAATTTTTGCAGAAAATTAAATCTAGGGCAGCGAACAAAAAATAATGGATAACTCCAAAAATACTTGCTCAAACCTCTTGAAATTTTAAATGGAGCTTGCTAATACAATAATAGATATTATAGAACTGTTTCTGAAATTTTTCGAATAACAGAATGCTACTAGAAAATTACAGCATGCCCTAAACAACTGAAAACTTATAAAATTAATATCTTCTGGAATATAGATGCAAAAATTATGAAACCTTGGAAATGTTATTTATTAATATAGGAGATGATATCCCAACCTTCAAATTAGAATTTGAGGAAGTGGAAACCCTCTAAAAAATATTTGCAATATTCAAAACAAGTCACCCCACCTATGAGATGGCTATAAACCCTTACAAATTGCCTTTAAACTGATGCTAGACCTTTCCAAAAAGGTTACCGTAGATCTGTCCTGAAAAACCCAAAAATCTCTCCTCCAAAAATGCCCAAAATCCTCCAAAACCCTTCACTGAAACCCTCTGAAAATATCTCTAAAGAACACCCTTGATTTCAGCTCCAAAAATGACAAACTAGGGTGGATCTCTCACCATTGAAGAGTGCCCTACTAGCTAGGAATGGATCTCTCACCACCAAAGCTAGGGTCCCTGTGGGATCTTACTCCAGAAGCTAAAGAAAATCCAAGCGTGTATGCAAAAACTACAAGCATAAGACACAAATAAGAAAATATCAAATGGTAATGCAATATCTTCCCCTCAAGTCAACTTCTTCTTATAAAGGAAGAAGAGACCCAAAACAACCTCTACAATATCCAATTAGTTCACAAGGATTTTCCCTATACAAGCATTTAATATTTTCCCATATTAAATGCTTTCCTCTACAAATTTTTCTCTCCTAATGCAAGTCACATTTTTCTAGGGGAAATACATAGTAAAATGGGCATTTATCCTTTCTATGTTCTCATTCCCCTTTCTAAGGCAATGTATGCAAAAGCTACAAGCTTAAGACACAAATTAGAAAATATCAAATGGTTATGCAATATCTTCCCCTCAAGTCGACTTCTCCTTATAAAGGAAGAAGAGACCCAAAACAACCTCTACAACATCCAATTAGTTCACAAGGATTTTCCCTATGCAAGAATTTAATATTTTCCCATATTAAATGCTTTTCTCAACAAATTTTTCTCTCCTAATGCAAGTCACATTTTTCTAGGGGAAATACATAGTAAAATGGGCATTTATCCTTTCTATGTTCTCATTCCCCTTTCTAAGGAAATGTATTGAAAAGATACAAACTTAAGACACAAATCAAAAAATATCAAATGGTTATGAAATATCTTCCCCTCAAGTCGACTTCTCCTTATAAAGGAAGAAGAGACCCAAAACAACCTCTACAATATCCAATTAGTTCACAAGGATAATTCATGCATACACTTATATTTCCTTTCATGTGCAACTATTGTTTGCAATTATCTAGCTTGTGGAGTAAGATCCCACGGGAACCCTAGCTTCGGTGGTGAGAGATCCATCCTTAGCTAGTAGGGAACTCTTTGTTGGTGAGAGATCCACCCTAGTTTGTCATTTTTGGAGCTGAAATCAAGGCTGTTCTTAAGAGATATTTTGTGAGGCTTTCAATGAAGAGTTTTGGAGGATTTTGGGCATATTTGGAGGAGAGATTTCTGGGTTTTTCAGGGCAGATCTATGACAACCTTTTTGGCAAGGTCTAGCATCAGTTTGAAGGCATTTGCAAGGGTTTATAGCCATCTCCTAGGTGGGGTAACTTGTTTTGAAGATTGCAGATCTATTTTGGAGTGTTTTCACTTCCTCAAATTCTGATTTGAAGGTTGGGATATCATCTCCTATATTTATAGATAATATTTCCAAGGTTTCATAATTTTTGCATCTATATTCCAGAAGATATTAATTTTAGAAGTTTTCAGCTGTTTAGGGCATGTTGTAATTTTCTGGCAGCATTCTGTTATTCAAAAAATTCCAAAAATAGGTCTATAATATCTTTTATTGTAGTATCAAGCTCCATTTAAAATTTCAAGAGGTTTGAGCAAGTATTTTTGGAGTTATCCATTATTTTCTGTTCACTGCCCTAGATTTTATTTTTTGCAAAAATCAAAATTCTGTTTGGCTGTAATTTATCTGTATTTTGCATATTTTAAAGTGGTATCCTATAAGGGATATTTCACATATATAGTGATAAAATAATAGATGTGTAAATTTTTTGTTGATTATTATTTTTTATTTTATTTAATTTTCAAAGGGAAACTTGACATAATTGTGACTTGATAATAGTTCCACAAATGTAGCACAAACGTGATGCAAAATGATTCACATTAATTTTTGACCATATAACCCCACATTCCCTATTTAATGCTACGTAGATGTCATTTTAACTACCAAAAATCATTCTCATTATTGAGAAGAAGGAAAAGGAGCTCAAAGATCCATTGGTTTCTTGCAATGTAGAAGAAAAAGGAAAGTTGTTTTTTGAATTTTCACCTAATTTTTTTCAATGAGTGATATCAAATTAAAGCTAGATTGCTATTTAAATTTGGCTAATAAAATGAATTAAATGAATGCATTATGTGAGAATACATATCCTTATGTCATTTTTCCAAACACTTCATGCCTTATTTATTCTTACAAAAATAACACTTATCTACATGATCATTAACAACTATAACAATCAACAAAAATATAATTTCCATTATATTTTGATGGATTTAAACCCTAAACTAAATCTATCATTTTTTCATGGGATTTGGGCACGTTGGAAAGTTTTTGGAATCTAGATTTACACCCACCAAATGCATTTTCTTAAAAGTTTCCAAGGTATTTTCAAGATTACCATTTTGAGCATATCATGTATTCATTATAGGCCACAAGAACACATCTCATTGAGACATTTTTATAATAGTTCATGTCTAATAAAATTATTTTTCCATCATTATTTTATGAATTTCATTGTGTATATACTTCATTCATTGCAATGCGCAATATCACATCTCATCACTTGAAATTTTGTTAAATAGTTTAAGTGTCTTGTGTATGATTATAATTTTTCCACACATGTCTACCATATCACCTAAACCTACATTTAACCAAAAAAATATTTCCATTATGGTTTAATGAATATAAATGTCCTAATAATAATTTGAATGAGGGTTGTAAATACTTGAATGATGTTATTTTAGAATTGATCATTATGTCAACATGTTAGCCATATTGAAGAAAATGTAAAATTTATCATCAAATTGCTAATTAAACCTATGAAAATTATGTGAATGTGTTTGATTGGTCTCTGAGATAAGATATTACACTCAACCCAATGTCCTTATCTCATAATCAAACAATGTTAACAAATATATTTTACAACTATTGTGTTAAAAGGAAATTAAAGATTAAATTTAAATTAAATTTTACACTAACCCTAATTACCACCACACACCCCATATTAATATCTAATATGTAATGGAAATATAGATGGAAATGGTAAAATAATCCTTCATTTTGATATGCTTCTCTCCTAACCATGTTTCTCCACCATAGATTAAAAACCCTGACCTATATAAATTCAAATACATTTTTCAACAACTCACATGAATGCAATCTAGTCAATTGTTCAAAAAAATCCATGCAAAAATTAAATATAAATTTAAACACTAGGAGGCCCAAGTGTAATTATTTAAAAAATTAAGATACTTCTCTATTTGACTATCTCTATATTGAAATATGGAAATTAATAACTTAGAAATTCTATTAATATAATATTATAGATTTTGTTATCTATTAAGAAACAACCAAAAACAACATTTGAAAAAAACCCACTTTTCAATATTCTATAATGGATGTCCATACCTTGTTCTAAAGATTCAATTTTGGCACAGGGTGGGACTATGATGAAAAAGCTTGTGGATTTTGGTGTTAAGTCTCCAAAATGTGATTTCCTTAGAGTTTGGAAGGTATTTGAACACACTCAGAATGTACATATCCTACAATCATTACATTCCACTATATCGAATCTATTCCAAGAATTTTTTCAAACATTTCATGTTGCTTTTGTATGCTTCTCCATTTTGCATAAATTGTACAAGGGAACTTGTAACTATAAAAAATAAAAATTATATTCCCATGATGGATTTCCATACCCCTATTCTAAAGATTCCATTTTGGTATAGGCTGGGATTATGATGGAAAAGGTTGTGGAGTCTAGTTTTAAATCTTCCTAATGTGATTTCCTACAATTTTGGAAGGTATTTGAACATACATTGTGTATATATCTTGCAGTCATTATAATCCATGAGACCGAATTCATTTTAGGAATTTTGTCAAATAGTGCATGTGGCTTTTGTATGCTTCCACATCTTGCATACATTTGTATAAGGGAACTTGTATCTATAAAAAACAATAATAATATTACCATCATGATATAATGAATTTATATGCCATATTCTAAAGATGCCATTATGGAAAAAGATATAAGGATTATGAAAATCATTACAGGGTCAATTTTATGTTGCCAATTGTATTTGTTGGAAAATTTAAATGCCTTTTCAAAAAATAATGATGTGCATATCCATCAATCATTACAATCCATTTCACTCGATTTAATTCAATCATTTTTTTCCAAAACTCTATGTTCCTTGTTAATTCTACCACATTTGCATACATATTTAATATGGAAATTAGAAATACAACATATGGTAATATTCCATTTTCCATGACTTCCATACCTATTTTCAATGATTTTATTTAGGAACAAGTTAGAAGTATAGAAGTAAAGGTGAAATGATCACGTTGGGAACCTGGTGGTTGCATTTCATAAAACACTATCAATACTTTGACATAACTAATTTTCTCCATGATGTCTTTAGGTTTAGATGAATCTAGCATAAAATTATACCAAATTTTATGGAGCTTGGTCCAATTTTAAAATTAATGTCAAAATTATAAAATATAAAAAATTACCAAAAAATAATTGAAATTAGGAAAAGTAGAGAAACTTATAGAAAATGTACAACATCAAACATTAGGATAAAATTAAAATAAAATTATAGCAAGTAATGCAAAATAATGATATTGTAAAATAATTATTATTTGGTTCTAGTTAATATTAATAAAATAATAAAATTATTATTTTAGTTATAGATATATTAACCTCTAAAAATTCAATTTTCTCTTCACTATGACCAAAATCATCTACAAACTCATATGCAGATAATATGGAAATTGAAGGAAATTTTAAAGAAAATATGGAATTAACAAAGAATAATTCGAGAAAAAATATTTTCGATGAAGACATTGAAATTAATTTCATTGGTACATGGAAAAATAAAATGTTGTCAATAATTATGGCTAATCTACATAAAACAAGCGGGAACAATCAAATTACATCTTATGACGAAGTCCAAAGATGGTTTAGAACTTACGTCTAAGGAATTCAATAAATATTGATAACATTTTCCCAATTGGTGAAATTATGGGGTTCGGCCAATGGATAAACCTCTCCTAGTACCTTATGAATAATTTATATTTGTGCTACACCCTTAGTCCTATAGGTTATATTGTATATGTAGTTCTGACTTATAGCTTACATAATCTCTTTTATTTTCATATTTCATTCATTTATGATTTCATGTGTTTAGTAGGTGTTATCCAAAATTCACCCCCCAGGGTAAATTTTGATAACATGCATTAAATTCTCTAGTCCTAGGCAAATAGATTGATTCAGGGCAAAAATCATGTTTCTAGGGTCCCCTTAGATTTTTTCTAACTCTCCTGTCCAAGAAGAAAAGAGCAAGTTTTGAGAAAGGGTGAAAAAGTTGCAGAAAACAAGCTTGGGCCTGGAAAAATCATGAAAAATGGCTAAGTCCTAGTCCTCGCAACAGTCGGAACATGAGGGACATCTGGGTGCGAATCATCTGAAAGGCCACCAGGCAGTCTGCAGAGTAAAGGAACATCCGGGCCGTCGGGACGCGCGGGACGCGGAAAGCCGGTTCAGCTGAAGGAGAAGAAAATTGACTAACTGCTGAGTGGAACGTGAGGGACATCTGGGCCGCGAGGATGTAAACCACCCAGATCAGCTGAAAAGGAGAACTTTCACACTGGGACAGTTGGGACAAAGGGATGCGTGGGACGCGGATAGCTGAAGGAGCTGAAAGCCAATCAAATTACGCCATGTCATCGACAGATAAGGGACAGTGAAGCCCATTTTAGGTGGATCAGAAGTTTTTGTCCCAGACAACATTGGGACAGCCGGGACTGAGGGATGCGAGGGATGTGAAAATCCGGCAGACCCGGAGACCAATCAAATCACGACACGTGTCACAAGGGGAAAACATCAAGTTCAAAGGGTGAGGTTTCAAGCGTTGGCCCTAGCCAATAGGAGTTGGACACATGTCAAATGGAACAAGGAAGCGTGGAGCTCGGGGAGGAGTTAGATGATTTAGCAAGAGTTTCGGCCAAAAGGTTAAAAGTAAAAGAAGACCCCGCACCTCTGTCCTCCAATCAATGCATGCCATGTGTCCCAAGTGACGGGGGCGTGGAGGAAAAGTAAAAAATGTTCCAAAATCATCAAAAAGGTCAAAATTCAAGGAAAAACCTGTAGGTAAGCAAACTGAGAGAGAATTACACCTCTAATCAGCGCTTGACACATGTTGTCCAGGTGGTAGAGCGTGGGAAGGATTTTCAAAACACATTTTCACCTGTTTTGTGCCCTAAATCTTCAGATCGACATATCTTTCAATCCAGAGCTTAGATTTGCACATTCTTTATATCAACGGAAAGCTTATGAGATTCTCTACATGATTTTGGTGTTAATCTTGAATTTTGGTGTAGTCTGGAGAGAGAAAGTCAAGAAACAGCTTTGACGCGTGTTCATGGCCATAAGTGACATTTTAGCGACCAAATTTAACGTAGAATGGGTCGTATTCTCCTGCAATTAGGTAAAAATCGACAGGGTATGGGTTTGTAAGGTATCCGATGCCATTTTAATGCATCTGTAGTTGAGGAGGAATGGGCTCTCACGTTTTTTGTACGTTTCTGTCTCCTGGGCTCGACCCATGCAATGTAAAAAGCCAGATTTGGCTCATTTCAGGGGGGAATACTTTTGAACATAGCAACTTCTTCTTTCACCTCCAGCAAGTGATTGTTTGAAGAATCAGACCTCTCCAAAGACTGTAACAGTTTTTTTTACCTCTCTGAGGTTGTAATGCATGGTTTTGACATTGAAATGATAATGCAAGCTTTGCGAATGGTTTCAGTCCTTTGTTTGTGTTATTTGCTTCATTTCAGATCTTAAATTATATCTTATCAGCCTGTGTATGTTTTATGTTACAATCTTTAGTCTGTGTCTACTTGCTTGACAAAAATTATTCACCACTCCTTTTGGTGCATCACCATCTTCAGTTAGTTTCAATTTTTTCATTTCTATCCCTGCCTCCTTGCAATTTAGAGTAGGATTAGGATCTGAACCTCTGTAGTTTTGCAAAATATAGATCTGAATCATAGGAGTTTGAGGAACCAGCCTCTAATCTGGAGATTCCTCTCTCAATTTAACAAGTCCCACACTTGGAGAGAGGTTTCCATGTTGTGCAACCACACTAGATGCTAGAGTGATCAACTTAGAAGCCTGATCTGCATACAGGGGTGCTGTGAGTCTGCAACAACAATTCTGGCACGCCCGGTGGGACCTAGAGGTCTCATTTTTATTGCAGCAAAGTTGATGTGCATCTGATGCAATTTTCTTGCTTGAAAAGAGCTATTATTTGCATATTTGACGACTTCAAGGGGAAGAATCAACTAGTTTCAAGTGCAGGCCTGAAAACTTATGAGAAGAATCACCACAAGGTCAAGAGTTGGAGAAGAAGAAATGCTGTTTGAATACCTGTAGTTATCTCCAAGAAGAAGGAAAAGAGGAAGAAGGATTCAAAGGTCTCCATCTCCACCAAAAAGAACTCTCTTAACTCCTCCACCTGGTAGACCTTTCATTCAGTCAACAAGGGTTTTAAGACCAATCAGAATGGATCAAAACAATCCCTACGTCAACTTCATAAGAAGTAGCCCACTGGCCCTCAATGCACAACATCCAGTTCCTATTGTAGCCTTGAAAAACATTCCCTACTTCACTGGAGAAAATCAGACTACTCCAGGTGATCATGTTAAGGATATTGCTAACCTTTGTGCAATCCATGAAATCAATGAAATGCAAGTGGCTGTCAAGTTGCTGGCATTTTCATTCAAAGGTAAAGCATTGCAATGGTTTAGAAGCCTTAGAGCTGGTTCTATCACAAATTGGAATCAGCTGTGTATAGCACTTCATGATCAATTTGGAGAGAAGGGAGACAACTTGTTTGTTTTGGAGCAGCTGACAACCATCAAGAGAGCTCCCAATGACCGTTGACCGATTTCAACTTTAGATTTCAAAAGACTTGGGAGAGAATTCTAGTGGCAGTCAGGCCAACAATAGAAGGTGCTTTTCTTTACTATCTCAAAGCTTTAAATTCTGATATTTCTATGTTAATTCAGTCCATGGGAGGCATAACTATCCCTATGGCTTATAGCATTGCCATTAGGGCTAAAAGCTGTTTAATCCAAGCTGGCAAACTTGCCCTTAGACCTCCCATGCCATTGTTTCCAAGCTTAGAGAATCTAAACACCCATCAAGCACCTAGTTTGGCTCCTCCTCCCACTCCTAGAAATCAGAGTTCAAATGAAGCATCCACTTCATCTCCAGGTGCCCCAAATGAGCTTCAAGAAGTCATGAAGTAGTTGCAAAACCTAGGCAATGAGCTGGTTACTCTCAAGAGACAGCAAGCCCAAGGTTTTAGACCCTCTTATCAACCCCAAGCTCATCCTAACAGACAGCCATACCAACCACAAAGACCACCTAACCCAACTGCAAATATGAATCAAACAAGGCCTCCTGCCAATAGACCATTTCAGCCATATAATCCAAATGCCATATCTGCCTCTAAGGCATTGGTGCCAACACAAAACAACATTGCTCAGGAGTATGATTGGTGTTTTCCATGCAATGAGCCTCATAACCAATCCATGTGCTTCAATGGTGCTTTGAATCAAGCACTAATGGTGACAAATACTGGTGTGGAGGGTGAGGGCAGTCAAGGGAACAGTCAACAACAAGAAACATTCCAACAGTAATCAGCCCCAAATGACACCACATTGGTGAACTGGCAAGTAGAGGATTTCTGTGGCATGAATCAAGCAGTTTCTCAAGGTGCTTCAGCCAACAGAAGATCAAAGAGAAGGAATTTGGGTGAAGAACAACCATTAGCCCCAGCCAATCCACGACCTTCCACGGCTCCACACATGATTGGCAAGCAAAATCCAATTTCAGATGCACAAGGGCAGCTAAGAACAACTCCTAGGTCAACTCAAGTACTAGTTGTTGCTGCCCATGTGCAAGGAGTGAATGTGCAAACCAAGGGACAATAAAGAGATCCTTCATCACCGTTCAGTATCATTGATCAGATGAAGAGGACAATCGTCAATATATCAATGTGGGAATCCCTATCCATCCCAGACCAAAGAGATCTGCTACAAGCTACCATGAAGGACTGGCCAACCTCAAATCAGCAAGTTCAGATGTAAGAGAAACTGCTTACAAATGCTGCCTAGCTTGAGGGGAATCATGGAGGACAACAAGGTAAAATGTTGAAGCCCCCTCCTTTCTATGTTTCATTGATCATTGGAAATCAGCTAGTGCACAATTGCATGATTGATTTTGGAGCAAGTAGTTCTGTCATGCCCAAACAAATAGCTGATCAGCTAGGGCTCTAGTATGAAACAATATCCAAAGGGGTAGTGCAGCTAGATGGGACAACAGTAGCAATAGTTGGAGTGAGTAGAAATGTGAGTCTTACCTTGCATGCATGTCCAAATGTTGTTATTTTACAAGATGTATCAGTCATAGACCTTCCACCACTCTTTTCCCTTTGCTTGTCAAGGGACTTCACAGCCAAGATTGGGGGATATCTTTCTGCTGATTGGTCTCAAATGCTATTCAGAACAAGGTATGGAACTAAGGCTACAACTAGATCTGAACCTATTGCAAACTTCCATATTGAGCTTTACACTCCAAGTCAGATTAATGCCAATTGCTCAACATTTGATCAAGAGGATCACCCAAAAACTGATGAGGCTAACACCAAGGTTGGAAGCATCCCAGATCTAACTCTTGATGAATGGGAAAACAAGATACATGCATTTGATCCCTATCAAGAAGTAGAAGAATCTAAGCTAGGAGTCTATTGCATACACGAAGAAAATCAGCCTATTCCTAGAATCACCAAACCAGATCATAAGGACCAGAATGAAGTATGGCGGTTGTTATTTGATGGGTCAAGGAGTAGACAAGGTGCAGGAGGTGGAGCTATGCTCATTTCACCACAAGGTATAAAGTATTACTCAGCCTTCCGTTTTCAGTTTTCTTGCTAAAACAATATAGCTAAGTACGAAGCCTTAATTCATGGACTACACTGGGAAAAGAAGAAAGGCATCAGGAATTTACAAGTATTTGGTGATAGTGAGCTGATCGTAAACCAAGTCAAGGTACAACATGCGGCCAAGAATGATCTACTCAGATGCTATAAGAATCGGGTATGGGATCTTATTGAATATTTTGAAGCTTTTAGCATCAATTCCATCCCAAGAAAAAAGAATGAAGCTGCTGATAGGCTAGCAGCAATGGGGGCTACGTTTGATGTTGTAGAAAGTATCAAAAGTGAGAAATCTCAGCCTCATATCAAATTGGTTGTGAGACCAGCTGTTCCGGATAACAATACAAGTTGGCAAGTCTTCGAGAATGATCAGCAAATTGTTAATTTCCTATAAGAAGAAGCTGAGTTCTCTGCCAGAAATCAAGACAAGCTGCAGCAACAGTATGGTGACCAAGTGGTGCAGCTGAGAACTAACAAATTACCAAAAGGCCTCATAACCTTAGAGTCAATCTTCAACCTGAATGATCAGTTCCGGAAGGAGAAAGTGAACATTCAAGTAAAGGGTGAAGATTCAGAGCCTATTTTAGTGGAAAAAGGAAAAACATTGCAGATTGGCAAAGTAAGTACCTCACAAGAGAAATATGATTTTGTTCAGCTTTGTCAAGAGTTCCCAGATGTCTTTGCTTGGACTTACAAAGATCTAAGAGGTTTCAACCCAAAGTTGGCACAACATACTATTGAGCTGGATTTGGAATCCAAGCCTGTCAGGAAAAAGAAAAGGCCAGTCAATCCCCATATTGAACCTCTCATGAGAAAAGAATTAAGCAAGATTATTGAGGCCAATATCATATTCCCCATCAAACACTCAAGTTGGGTTGCCAACTTAGTTCTAGTAAGAAAGAGAAATGGAGAAATAAGATTGTGTGTGGACTTTCACGATCTAAATAGAGCATCACTTAAGGACCATTACCCACTCCCTTCCATGGAGAAAATATTGCAAGTTGTAGCTCATTCTGAAAGGTTTTCATTGCTAGATGGATATTCAGGGTATAATCAGATAATGGTGAAGGAAGAAGATCAATTCAAGACGGCCTTCACTACAAAATGGGGCACATATGCTTACAAGAAGATGCCATTTGGACTGTCGAATGCCAGAGTAACATTCCAGTGAGCTATGGATATGGAATTCAAAGGCTTGATCAACAAGACAGTGCTGGTACACCTAGATGACATCACTGTCTTCTCAAAGAATGTAGCAGACCACCTCTCTCATTTAAGACAAGTGTTTCAGAGGTGTAGAAGGTTCAGAGTGTCTTTGAATCCTAAGAAGTGCATCTTTCTTGCACATGAAGGAAGGCTCCTTGGCCACATTGTCTCCAAAGTAGGATTAGCAATTGATCCAGAAAGGGTTAAGGCCATAAGAGCACTACCATTGCCAAGCCACAAGAAAGCCCTTCAGAGTTTCTTGGGAAGGATAAACTTTGTTTGGAGGTTTGTCCCAGATTTTGCAGCCCTGGTCAAACCCATCACTAAAATTTAAAGAATAGCATGGCTTTCGAGTGGATAGCAGAAGGCAAGGAGAGTTTTGAAGCAATCAAAGAAGCTATCTCTCAAGCACCAACTCTCATCAACCCGGATTTCTCCAAGGATTTCATCCTCTATGCATTTGGAGGTAATGACACTATTTCTACCATTTTGATACAGTAGAACATGGATAATGATGAGCAGCCAATTGCCTTCTTCAGCCAGAGCCTAGATGAATATGAGGTGAGATACTCTTTTATTCAGAAGCATGTGCTTGCGGTAATCAGAAGCTTGAAGAAATTCAAACATTTAGTCTCAAACAACAAGGTCCAATTGCTGGTCTCGCATGCTGGGGTGAAGGAATTCCTCCTCAATAAGGATTTGAATGAGAAAAGGGCAGGTTGGATCACCCGTGTCATGGAGTATGACATTGAGATCAAGATCACCAAGCTAGTAAGAGGGAAAGGATTGTGTGAATAGTTGGTTTTGGGGAAGCAAAAAGAAGTATGCAATGAAGAAGAGGCTGTTTTGACAGTCCAAGACAGCCATGAGCTAAGTGGCAAGCAAGAAGAAGACAATGCTACCCCCACTCCTTGCTGGACCCAAGATATTATGCACTTCCTAGGCACAGGCCTATGCCCTCCAGAGATGAGCAAGACCCAAAGGAGACACTTCAGATTGCAGGCTGTTCCGTATGCCATTGTTGATGGTGTTTTGTTCAGGAAAGACGTGAATGGAGTACTGCTGAGATGCATTAGCACAAATCAGATTCAAAGGGTGTTGGAAGAGTTTCATGGTGGACCAGCTGGTGGTCATTTTGGACCAAGAGTGACAGCTCTAAAAATCATGAAGGCTGGTTATTATTGGTCTAAGATCTTCAGTGATTGCTATGCATGGATCAAGAGGTGTAAGAATTGTGCATTCTTCACAGGAAAAGAGAGACTTACTGCCCTTCCATTACATCCAATATCAGTTGACTAGCCATTTATGCAATGGGGTTTGGACCTCATTGGAGTCATTAATCCCAATTCAAGCCAAGGGCATAAATGGATTATGACAGCCACAGACTACTTCACCAAATGGACAGAAGCAGTAGCACTCAAAGAGGAAAATGAGTCTAGCATCTTGGACTTTTATGAGGGGATAACAACCAGGTTTGGTGTACCTACTACAATAATCTTTGATAATGCATTGGCATTCATTGGATCTAAGCTGACTGAGTGGGCTGTCAAGAACTGTATCTACCTAAGCACTTCATCAAACTATTACCCTCAGGGTAATGGCCAAGCCAAGTCTACAAACAAGAACTTGTTGAGGATCATTAGGAGGACTCTTGATGAGAATCATAGTTCTTGGCATACCAAAATGAAATCAGCCTTATGGGCTGATAGGATAACTCCCAAAAGATCCACAAGTAACTCTCCATTCAGGCTTGTCTATGGAAGAGAGGCAATCTTGCCCATGTCACTTGAGTTGCCAACATTGGAACTCATGAAGCAGCTGGAGTTGCTTGAATTTGAGCCCATGGAGGTGAGGTATGCAGAGTTGATGGAGCTGCAAGAGATCAGAAATCAGGCATCCCAAGCAATGGAAAAAGATCAAGCTTTGATCAAGAAGACCTTTGATAGAAAGGCCAAGGATAGATCTTTTCAAGTTTAAGATCTAGTGTTGAAATGGGATGTGGACAGAGCAAAACCGGGAAGGCATTCAAAATTTGATGCCATTTGGAGTGGTCCATATATGGTCACGAAGTGGAAGAACAGAAATGCTTTCCAATTGGCCTCATTGGATGGTGAAGAACTGTAGATTCTAGTCAATGGAATCTATCTCAAGCGTTGCTTCTAAAGGGAAGTTCACTATTTTGTAAATATCAGATTAGATTTCATTCCTCCAAGTGCTTGTGCACATTGTTTCACTGTAGGTTAGTTTTGTTTTCCCTAAGTGCTTTGGCACAGCTTGCTATCCATGGAGATGTTTTGCAGTCCTTGCTTTCATCAGGTGGTATCCCATCTTCCTCCTTACACATTCTGAGTCAGTTGGGGTTCTAAACTGAATATTTGATGACTCCATGCCCAATGGACTGCTTTAGGCAACTGGTAGCTTCTACCTGGCAGGTAGGTAACCCCGCTGAGTCGCCAAATTGTTATCCAAAATTCACCCCCCAGGGTAAATTTTGATAACATGCATTAAATTATCAAGTCCTAGGAAAATAGATTGATTCAGGGAAAAAATCATGTTTCTAGGGTCCCCTTAGATTTTTTCTAACTCTCCTATCCAAGAAGAAAAGAGCAAGCTCTGAGAAAGGGTGAAAAAGTTGCAGAAAACAAGCTTGGGCCAGGAAAAATCATGAAAAATGGCTAAGTCCTAGTCCTCGCAACAGTCGGAACGTGAGGGACATCTGGGCGCGAATCGACCGAAAGGCCGCCAGGCAGTTTGTAGAGCAAAGGAACATCCGGGCCATCGGGATGCGCAGGACGCGGAAAGCCGGTTTGGCCGACGGAGAAGAAAATCAACTAACTGCTGAGTGGAACGTGAGGGACATTTGGGCCGCGAGGACGTGAACCACCTGGATCAGCCAAAAAGGAGAACTTTCGCACTGGGACAGTTGGGAAAAAGGGACGCGTGGGACGCGGATAACCGAAGGAGCCGAAAGCCAATCAAATTATGCCATGTCATCGGTAGATAAGGGACAGGGAAGCCCATTTCGGGCGGATCGGAATTTTTTGTCCCAGACAGCACTGGGACAGCCAAGACTGAGGGACGCGAGGGATGTGAAAAGCCGACAGACTCGGAGACCAATCAAATCACGACACGTGTCACAAGGGGAAAACATCAAGTTCAAAGGGTGAGGTTTCAAGCGTTGGCCCAAGCCAATAGGAGTTGGACACGTGTCCAATGGAACAAGGAAGCATGAAGCTTGGGGAGGAGTTAGATAATTTAGCAAGAGTTTCGGCCAAAAGGTCAAAAGTAAAAGAAGACCCCGCACCTCTGTCCTCCAATCAATGCATGCCATGTGTCCCAAGTGACGGTGGTGTGGAAGACAAGTAAAAAATGTTCCAAAATCATCAAAAAGGTCAAAATTTAAGGGAAAACCCGTGGGTAAGTGAACGGAGAGAGAATTATGCCTCCAATCAGCGCTTGACACGTGTTGTCCAGGTGGTAGAGCGTGGGAAGGATTTTCAAAACACATTTTCGCTTGTTTTGTGCCCTAAATCTTCAGATCGACATATCTTTCGATCCAGAGCTCGGATTTGCATGTTCTTTATATCAATGGAAAGCTTATGAGATTCTCTACATGATTCTATGGTTAATATTGAATTTTGGTGTAGTATGGAGAGAGAAAGTTGAGAAACATCTCTGATGCATGTTCATGGCCAGAAGTGACATTTCAGTGACCAAATTTAACGCAGAATAGGTCGCATTCTCCTGTAATTCGGTAAAAATTGATAGGGTATGTGTTTGTAAGATATACCATGCTGTTTTAATGCATCTGTAGTCGAGGAGGAATGGGATCTCACATTTTTTGTACGTTTCTGTCTCCTGGGCTCGACCCATGTAATATAAAAAGCTAGATTTGGATCATTTCAGGGGGGAATACTTTTGAACATAAAAACTTTTCTTTCACCTCCAGCAAGTGATTGTTTGAAGAATCAGACCTCTCCAAAGAATGTAATAGTTTTTTTTACCTCTCTGAGGTTGTAATGCATGGTTTTGACATTGAAATGATAATGCAAGCTTTGTGAATGGTTTCAGTCTTTTGTTTGTGTTATTTGCTTCATTTCAGATCCTAAATTATATCTTATCAGCCTGTGTATGTTTTATGTTGCAATATTTGGTCTGTGTCTACTTGCTTGACAAAATTATTCACCACTCCTTTTGGTGCATCACCATCTTCAGTTAGTTTCAATTTTTGCATTTCTATCCCTGCCTCCTTGCAATTTAGAGTAGGATTAGGATCTGAACCTCTGTAGTTTTACAAAATATAGATCTGAATCAGAGGAGTTTGAGGAACCAGCCTCTAATCTGGAGATTCCTCTCTCAATTTAACAAGTCCCATGCTTGGAGAGAGGTTTCCATGTTGTGCAATCACACTGGATGCTAGAGTGATCAACCTAGAAGCCTGATTTGCATCCAGGGGTGCTGTGAGTCTGCAACAACAGTAGGTTGTCCTTAGTATTGGCCATAGTATAGGAATATTATATATAAGTGGTAGTAAGGATAAGTTAATCGTCATATTGATCACTTGACTCTTATTGTATGGTTTGCAGGTCTCCACCTCAAAGCGGCTAAGTCATTCTACTTACATATTAAGATTATATTTATGTGTGTGTGTGTGTATGTGTGTGTGTTTTGTTTTGTTGATATTAAAATATATTTAAGTCATTTTATTATAAGTGGTATCAAAGCTTCATCTTGGTCAACACTACAACAAAACCCTAATTGTGAAGATTTGGCTACATCTTAGGAAAAGTAGCAATTTTTTTGCAAGTTGCAGATATCAGTCAAGTAAGATCCTCTCTAAAATTCAAGGTTTTTAGACTTGTTTTGCAAAATTTATAACAATTTTAGGGTTTTTCATAAATTCGCTACCTAGGTTACAATTTTAAGAATGTTTCTAATTTTCTTATATTTTCAGAAATCTTTCTAGAAATTAGCTAGGGTTTTTTCTCTATGTTTCCCTTTATTCATCCAATAAACTTACGAAACTCCAAACCCTAAATTTTTACCCTAATCCATATAAACCATAATTTCATTAAATTTGGACATATTTTAATCCAAATTAAAAACTAAAATTGTCTATATTGGTTTTATTTGTATAAAATATTGGAATTGGAATACACTATTATTGGATTCCAAATTTGATATTTTTGGAATTATATAACATTATTTTTAGATTTAAATTTAAGGGTTTACGGTTTTTAGTTTGAAATTTTTTTACAAATACTTATATTTTTTATAGTAGAACATTTATTGAATGTTATTTTATTAATGGTTGTCCTACATCTATGGAATTTTTTATGCACAACAAAAAAGTTAACATATAGGAAAAATAGATGTTGCATTAATAATTTGCATATAATATTCATCTACTTATTCCAAATATTCTTAGAATGGGAAGATGCCCATTCTGGTCGAGACAATATTCTTAGAATGGAAAAATGTTCATTCTCATATAAAATGTACAATATTTCCAATTAGTTGTTTGAAAAGTTTGGAGCTAATGGGAGTATGAATGGTCCGGAGCTGGAAGTATGAATGGTCCAAAGTTGGAGGTATGAATGGTCTAGAGTTGGAAGTTTAAATGGTCTGTAGCTGGAATTTTTTATGGTTCAGAGTTATAAGTAATAATGTTTTGGAGCTGGAAGTTTAAATGGTCCAGAGCTGGAGTTTATTTTGTTCCAGATCTGGAAGTATGAATGGTTCGGAGTTGGAAGTATGGATGGTTTGGATCTATAAGTATGAATGGTCTGGATCTAGAATTATATATGGTCCTGAGTTCAAAGTATGAATTGTCTGGAGTTGGAACTATGAATGTTATGGATATGGAAATATTAACGGTCTAGAGCCAAAAGGGTGAATAATATAAATCTCACTTTGAAGCAACATTTAAGGCTATCAAAATAATCTTAGTCCAAATTAAAACAAGAGTTACTTTAACAAAAAATATAAATAGTCTGGAGCTCAATCCGTAGCCCAAGAATAGTGCTAAAGTAACTTAATCAAATTTTCATCTAGAAAAAATATTAATCATCATCTTAAAATGTGAATTTTTTACAGATGTAATTATAATTGTCTTCAAATAATTCAATTGAATTTTAAACTAAACAACTTATAACTAAAAATGGAAAGTCAAAATGAATTTAAATTGAGTACAAAACTTAACCAATTTAATTGTATTTATTAAACAATGTAACGATATCAAGTAATTTTTTTTAGATAATAGGTAAATATAAGGTTTTTCTAGGGGCCCTACCCTATTACAAAAGGATATAGAATCCAAATATAGAATTTACAAATACATGGAACAAAAAAAAGAGAAATCCAAAACAACTTGTGAATAAAACACAAAACCAACCCAATTACAGTCCATTTACAACCCAAGTGTAGCCCAAGACCAGTCAGAAACCAATAAAAAACAAGACATTGTTCAATTTTGGTTGTACATTTGAGTGGAAAGATGAATAAGATCCTTGATATACTGATATCTCTTTTCAAATTATTTTTTCCTCTCATTTTCTCTCATATTTCCTTTATTACCATTGTTGAGCTCATTCATAATATTCCTTAAAAGACCAGTTTGGAGAAGAAAGCCATATGCGAGAAGATTACACTCGTTCTCCACCTCATTCAGCTTATCTTTCACCTCTTCCCAGTTCTGATTGTCTTTTTCCACCCTATTATTACTGAGATCCTTGATGCTGCCTTTGATCACTTTGATTTCCTTTCTCATCCATTTAAAACTTTCTTTTGATTATCCAACTCATTATGAATAAAGAACTTGGTCTACTCCTAAAATTTCTTACCTAGGCTAAGAAAACATCTAGCAACCATATTTCCATGCAGGCCATGTTGTGAGATGTCATGGGTTGATTTAGAGCTTTCAATTTTTTTCCCTTTTCTTGCGCTACGTCTAAGGACTCTAGTTGAATTGATATATTCCCCATGAATCTTGTTGTTTCTAGGAGAAGAAGAGGAAGGAAGATAGGGGTTATGCCTAGGGTTTTAATTCAAAAAGGGAAAATATAAGAGAAGAATAAATGTTCAGTGAAGTGGGTAACACCTTTTATCCCATTGCACTTCTTTTATAAAACTTTCAAGAGACATAAGTATGTGAAATTGAAGACTTACTAAGCAATTCCATTTGAAATGGTTGAGCAGAACCAAATAATAAGTGTTAATTTGATGAATATATCTCTCCATTGTTAGATACTTGATAATAAGCCTAAAAACTTCATCATAGGGGCTGGGTAATGAAGAGTGAAGAAATACCGCAGGGATTTGTTGTAGCTGCTCATCCTCATTTAGTTTTTTGCCTCCTGCTCTTCCTGATTGTATTTATTTTTGTAATTTTTTTTTTCTTTGGGTGTTCATCTCCATAACATGAGTAATGAGGCCTTCATAAATGAGCCACCTTTGACCCGTAATCTGGAAAACAAAATCCTTCCAAGAAATAACAAACTCTAAGGAAATGTGAGGATTGTGCCCATAATTTCTCTCTAAGAAAAGTGGAAATTTTTTCCACCCCCAATATTTTCTAAAGCTGGGAATTCTCTTTCCATCCTCTATTAAATGGGGGCTCGAATTGGAAAGAATCACCACCCATATTCTCACCTAAATTCTATACCTTGAAGCGAAAATTCAAGTAGGGTTAAATCCTGAATACTTCTCAATCTCCCAAATATGTGGAACTCTAATGTGAATGTGGTCACATGAGAATCAAATATGCTAGAATAAGGAAAACTTCATAGGGATATACATAATCCTGTAATGATTACCTATTTGGGATTTCATGATGCACAACATTCGTTATATCTAAGGGGGTATTTACATTTCCCATCCAATAATGATTTTTATTGGAATTGAACCCCATATTAGCACAAATATCAAATACCTTATTCCCTTCTCTATAGGTATGCAAGATGGTCACATGCAAAAGTATACTAAGGATGAGAAGGGAGTCCTTGACGACCTTATTAATAGAATAACTAGGGGGTGTCTTCTTTTAAAGGAAATTAATTATATTCAAATAATCTCCCTCCACCCAAAGGTTACTTAAATTGAGCTTCTTAGCTAGTTTTTAGCCCCCATGGAGTTGTCATAGCTTCACCATAGTGATTTATTTGATAGCATAGATTCCTGACATAGGCTACCAATAAAAAACCATTGATGTCTCTAATAACACCTCCACCCCCAAATTTTCCTGGGTTTCCTTTTGCACATCCATTGAAATTGAGCTTTAACTAACCCTCAGAAGGATGATTCCAAATTTTCTGTTATCTAAGAGGTCTGTAAATAGTTTTATCATCATCATGTTCAATTTGTATACTCCTTTTGCTGAGGAAATTAGTGTCAACATCATTCATACTTCCTTTGCTAGAAGAAATAGAGGACTTAAAATTTTCTATTACAAGATCGCTTAATCGAGTAAACTCACTCAAGCTCACTAATTATTTTTTTATAACTTTCCAAAGAATGACCCATAGTTTGGTGTGGCCACACATGATTTGACCATGTACATACATGTGTGAATATTTTCTATCAGAATACATTGTGTCATCAAATTTGAAGCTGGAAGGTAATCCGAAGAAAAGGGCCTCCATTGTATCATAAATAAAGCTTGTTTTTCACCTATGAACAATATGTTATCTACCCCATACATATGAATGTACTTATATATAACATTTTACATTTTTAAATGTAAAACGACACATTTTTCACCTTTTTTAATATCAAAAATTTATTATTGATTTCACATTGCATTATGCCCCATCAAAAAAATAATTCTATATTTCGTAGCCAATCAAATTTTTGAAAGAAGATGCATTATTATCTTGAATGCATATATATAAACCAAAATCCAATATAAAAATGTTTTCATGTTATCCTTAACAATGTAGGGCTAAATGTTTGATATAAGTATCAATAGCATGAATATATAAAATATGGTAATATTTTCAGTGATCTAAATTTAGTAATCCCTGGAACTCCGAATAACATTGCTTCTACCTCAAAAACTAATAACTTCCTTTTGTGTGGAATAAGATATAAAAAATCAACCAATACACAACAATTATTTTTTAATAAATCAAATAATAGTTTATAGTATTAACATTTTTTGATATAAATTTATCTTCCACAGTTATGTAGACACTAAATAACACACTTGAGTACATTGTTAGGTCCTAATCATATACCACTATCCATATGATTCCTAAGCAAGAAAACTAGTAATTGACATCTATCTTTGGCCTCTTTTCTATATTTCTTGTTTCTAATTTGGTCTTCCACATCCCACAACCTAGTCTGATCTTCATTGCATTATCTTTCTCAACTTTGGACACCAGAGCCCAACCAAGACACCAATGCCTAGGCACCCTCATCCCGTTTGGGTGCCCTTGACCTCTTTGTATCTTACTCACCTATTTTAGGAATATTTTATCTTTTGTGCATATTGTTTTCTTATGGATCATACTTTTAGTTACCAATTATGAAATCCAAATAAGGGAATCATATAAATACAAAGCTATGTGACCATAATAAAGGACAAAGCTCTAAGAATATACTATCACCACCTAAGGTTGCATCCAAAGGCATTATAAGACCATCAAAGCATCCATCTAACACTAACTCAAGGGACAAGGGAATACATTTTCTACAAACACTTCATAGGAGGGGAAGTTCATTTTGAGATCCACACATCTATTTACATTGCTACATATAGCTATTTCTTATTATTCGATGCATCTTGCACAAGAGCTTCCTAGGGCACAATTCTACACACACACATAAATACATGGAGTCTAAGATGTAGTGTAGAGCTTGATCATAAGTTTAATATTCCAATTGACCTTCGAGGTCAATATGAATCCCCATTTACATCTTTTTATTTTTAGGATTTGATGTGTTTTGGGGTTTTGCACGATATCATTTTTTTTATAGGTTGCATGTGAACTCTGACATACATATGAAAAAAAACAAAGGTTACCAACATTAGTGTGACACAATAAGAATCAATTTCTAACCATTATCACAGTCATAGGTGCTAAATAGAGGTCTCTAGTGCCTAAGCACCCCTGACCTAGCCGAGGTACCCCAGTCTAGCTTACTCTGATAGTTCCACAATTTTTTGTGTGTGGTTGTGATAGTTTCCTCCTCTTATTCATCAGTCTTCCAATCTAACATACTTTGGGATCAATTGTGAAATCAACTAAGTCATATATTCCTTCTCTTGCACCCAGGGTTTTATTTTTATCTAGCTTATTTCTTAGGTCAGATATGTGTTTTATTGCTTATTTATCACATGTGACTTTGCAATTAGGGTTTTATAAATATTCAATATTTGTTAAAATCAAGTTGTGATATATTTTGGAAAAACTCTAACAATAAAATTATAACAATAAAATCTTTAATTCCTGAGATATTTGCACACTTTTATTTTATGTTAGTAGTATAAAGTCAAGTTTATATGTAGTTTCCTCATGCAACATATTCAAAAATTTTAGGGCATGAATGTCAAAATTGTATGTATTTAAATACAAATTTTAATCTAATATATAACTATCAATAACGTTTTAAGCATTAGATAGTAATCAAATCACATAGAAAATGGTCAAAGGAACTATATAATTATTACAAACACCTTTTTATAAATTGATTTAAGGCTTGTCTTACATGTATCACCTAAATTTAATACTAGTTGTGTAAAAAACAGTGCCATAATCCATTTACCAATCTTAAATTATCTATTTAAAGACACCTTTGGAGAAACCACAAAATTATCCTCAGGCACTCCTTTTTTTATTACATTGACTACAAAATTTAATTCACAATTGTAATGAATATGTGGTTCTCTCCACATTCTTTCCAAAATTTTAATAAATTTTTCTTCTTGTTTTTCACAGTGCTCTAAACCCCAACAAAATAATGGATGAACCTCCAGTTTATATATCTATACTAGTTTCGTTGCTATTTTTCTACATTAACATATGTATCCAATGCAGACCAAAATGCTATTTGAAACTGTGCATACCCAAACTAATAGAAATTGACCAACAGAGCTTCTTGGTTGAATGTGCTCACTGTACAATTGGAAAGTATTTTGCTTCCTATAAGTTTTCTTTTGAATTAACAATCCTTTTAATTCAAGAATAGAAAAATGTTTCTTTGGATGCACTACAAAAATAATGTTGAGATATATTATTACATTATATTGATTTAGAATACAATAAGAATATTTTACTAAGTATATATTTTAACCTATAGCCTTACATATTTCCATTGTTTGAATATTATCTCTAGTTATATCTACACAATGTAAGAATTGTAATTAATAATTTTTTAACAAATTGATTCCAACTAACATTGAAACGTATTGAATGTTTTAAAAATTTAATAAATAGTATTTGATACTTGTTTTCAAATCCATTGTCATAACTAGTGGTGTAGAGTTTGACGTAGCTTCTGTATTCACCACTATTAGTTGCATGTATTGCTATGGAACATCATGCTAGTTAGATTTGCGAGTGTCCCTCTCAGGAATAACATTTTCCTCGGATTGATTTACTTCATTGTTTACACTTACCTAAGAACCACTCACATATATTTATAGTGGTTCAATATTCTCTGCCATAAATATATATTAAATATTTTTGAACATTCAGGTAAAATAATATAGAATGAATGAGAAATATTATTGTATGAGAATGAATAGAATGGGTAGATGTCCATTTTGATTTAGGAAAATAATATAGAATGAAAGAGAAATATGATTGTATGAGAATGAATAAAATGGGAATATGCCCATCGTACGGAGATGACATCTTTTATTTAATAAATCATAAAGAGAATGAGAATGGGAATCTTCCCATTCTAAACATTCTCATTAAAAAAAGATATAGAAATAATGTATGTATATTTAAATTGAATATTGTTAGTTCTATATGGATATTGAATATTTTAAGTTCATAGTGCTCTATGAATATTGAATATAGTATAAGTAAGAAAGATGATTGTATGAGAATGAATAGAATAAATGGATATCTATTCTCATATTATACATAAACATTAGAATGGAAATTTACCCTTTCTGAACATTTAGGTAAATTAATATATAATGAATGAGAAATATGATTGTATGAAAATGCATAGAATGGGAAAATGTCCATTCTCATTAAGGAAAATTATATATAATGAATGAGAAATATTATTGTATGAGAATGAATAGAACAGGAAGATGTCCATTCTCATATTATAGGAAATATAATTCCTTCTCCATCATAATAATATTGTGAACTTCTATCTTGACCAAGCATTCAAATAACATCTAATGAATTGAGCTCATTCCATGCACCTTTCTCATGATTGTAAAATTGTGTTGCTTTTATTATGATAAAATGAACATGTAAATTTACTCCCCGGGAGAGAATGGTAGTTGATACTAAAACTTATATATGCCCAACAAAAATTTCTTCTACAATATTACTTTATCTCCTTGCTATCCTTGCATAATTAATTGAAAATCCATAAGGTAAAAGGTCTCTTAGATCATTGTTTTTCAATGATTTTGTTTCTATTTGAATAATTTATCTACTAGCCCTATCTTCCTTAAGACACCATCCAAGGGTGTCATTTGCAAGAGTTGGGTCTGTTACAAAATGAGTTGTATTTGTTATTTCTTTCCTCAAATGAATAAATATTGAGACTTGATGCTTTCCAGAAACTACCATCACTTTTCATAATGCATGTCATTCATCAATTGGACATAATGATACCAATATATTGATGATTGAGAGGACACAATCTATAACTATTATTGAAATAGAAAATACCTTTTGAATTTTCAACCCTTAATAATAGGGAAACATCCTCATAAATTGAAAATTCTACAGACAATCTAACCAACGATATACTTAAATGGGTATTCTTAATTAACCATCCTAGAAACAATTATTTGCAGTACTGATCATCTATTCTCATGTAGAAGACAAATATGATTGATTATCAGAAGTTCCACAAGCTATTCTCCATTTATCTATATCCATGTCACTCCCTCCCCTCTCTCCATATCCACCCTCATCTCTTAATTTCATAGCTTCCTCCTTGATGCTACATTGAAGATTATTCTGTCATTCCTTGGTAATGACTCTTATATCATGTAGCTGCTCAAGGAAAGTAGTAAGGGAAGGATTTCCCATTATCATTTTATCTTAAAACATCTTCCTTTCCTTTTTATATTCTTCCCTGGATAAATGAGTACACTAAAATATTTTTATCTTGTTACGTAAAAATAATTTAATAATATCAAACTTTTCATAATCCAAAACATAACCAATTTTTTCTCCACATCTCATTCGTTTCCCTTTGTCAATTTCTTCAAAACATATTCAAAAATTCTCTAACTATGTTGAGGGTTAATCCCATAAAAATCATGCGATATTTTATGTTAAAGCCTATAAGAATCTAAGTCCTAGACATTTAATCCCTCATGTGATTCTTCGATGTCATCGTCATCAATACCACCCAATTGCATATATTTTAAATTTTTGGCATTGTACACATCATCATCATCTTGAGCATCACTATAATCATCCTCTTCTTCCTCCTAAAACTCAACAAAAAACACTAGTATCATCATCAAGGGCCTCCAAAAGACCCACTCCTAAACTTGTACTCATATCACATGCATCCTGGTAATCGGTAATAAGCTTTCCATTCAAAATAAGCTAACAAAACTTCTAAGATGATAGATAATTGAGAAGCTTCTAGATCTACTTATTCTTATCAAGATCCTTGAATTTATCATTCTTCAATATAGCCAATACTTTCTCAATAACACCCCTCAAGATATCTTGCAGTTGATCACCAAACTACTGTTGCGTAGTATTAAGAAGCACCTCATAAGTTTTTGCATCATATGTAAAAGACAAGACACTTTCCTCTCAAAAATCCACATTATTTTGGTGTCCCTCTTTGGAACCACTACATCCAAAGCACATGTTTCTCTCTCTTTCATATACTTTGCATTTTTAATTGTACCCTACAATTTAAGGTAATTTCCATGATGAAATATGTCACAAAATTTATTGGGGTCGATATTCCCCATAAATATTCAGGTTCTACCATAGGATCATGATTATCACGTGGCCTAAAATTTGTAGTTAAAATTATATTGGTTTTTACATCAAAATTCTTTGAGATTTTACATTGAATCCCTCATCTTATTTTTACATGTCATTGTTTACATATAGAAGATTTTAAAATTCATAATAGAAAAACTTAAAATTGGTCTCTTATTCAAATCTGGTGATAGAAATGGTCCATAACTAGAAGCATGAATGATGCATAGCTATAATTATTTATGGGTTGGATTTGGAAGCATGTATTGTTTGGAGCTGGAAGAATGGATGGTCTGTAGATGAGAATATAAATGATCTAGAGATGGAAGTTTGAATGTTGAGGAACTGGGAATATAAATGATCTGGAGCTAGAGGTATGAATGGTCTAGAGTTGGAAGTATGAATAGTCAAGAGCTGGAAGTATGAATGGTTTGGAGTTGGAAGTATGAATTGTCCAGATCTTGAAGTATGAATGGTACAGAGTTAGAAGTATGAATTATCTAGAGCTGTAAGTATGAATGGTATTGATCTAGAAATATAAATGGACCATAGCTAAAATATTGAATGGTTGGTAGCTAGGAATATCGATGGTTTGGAGCTAGAAATGTGAATTATCCAGAGTTGGAAGTATTAATGCTGTGGATCTGGAAGTACGATTGTCTGGAGTTGGAAGTACAATGATCCAGAGCTAAAAGGGTGAATGGCTAGGATTTGAGATTATAATCGGTTCAAAGCTGTAAGTATGAATTCCCTGGAGCATCTAACCATTTTATATAAATAAATGATTTCTGTAGTATTTTTGTCTATATGTCGATAGTACAAAATGGGCACCTTCCCATTCACATCATTCTTAAAAAAGTAATATATGGGAACATACTATATCGAGGAAATGGTTCTGAATAGTAAAACTATATATAATAAACATTGTTAAGAATATATAGAATCCCATTTTAAATTACGTAAAAGAGGCTAATATCAAAAGAATAATAAATTCTTAAAGGCTAATCACCTAGAGGTGTAGTTATATATGTATAATATTGTTTTAGCATGAGCTCCAACATTGCATTCTCCACTATAGATATAAGGGAAGTCCTCTAAACATTTTTTTATGCCTTTATTGAATTTACAGCACCATATAATATTAAAATGGGGGCTGAATCAATGATGTAGCTATCAATCACGTCCTCCCAAAAATGCACATATCTCTCATTTTTGAATGGATGTTCAAGAATGAAAACCGTGATATCATTGGGTCTGAAAAATGCCTATGGGATCATCATGTGAAAAATCAATATATAATTCCAAATTTTCATTGAGAATTTCATTTGAAATATGTACACCGTAAATGCTAAAAATTATTGACATCCCTCTTAACCCATGGTCTCCATTCAAAACTTTATAACATCCTTCTGAAATGGTTGCATTTTTATTTTTTTTTTATTTTTTTCATATAGATGATTATAGAAGTATGAAACAAATGTTCTTGTACTGTGGGTAGAAGAAATATGCATACACAATTTATGGTACTTAACCCAATGCATCTGAGAAGGTCTATTATATCTTTTTGTTATATTTTACTCACAATATTACAAAAATCAATAATAACCACTTCAATACTAAGTCGAGACAAATGGTTTTATAAACCTCCAAATGTTCTGCTTAGCAAAAAAGGATAAGAACATTGACATGTAAACTCATATATATTTGGTTCTCTTGGTTGTGAATTTATATTAATGGAATATACATATAATTAAAGGAGACCAATAACATTCTTTGAATAATTTATGTCATCTCCTTGACTCCCTTTCCCTCTTGAGTAGATTTCCTTTTATTTTTTTCTTTTCCTCTCCAAAATCTTGACAGAGTTGATAAAAATGAATGTCATGCATTTAAAAATTATCAATCACGTTGGTTACACTACAACCCATAAGAGCATTTTTTTTTTCCAGAATTCTTGTTTGCATAAATGATATTATTTTTCCTCTTGTGGATATATTTTCTTTTATTCTTTTGTAATAGTCCACTAAAGTTGTTGCATCTACACCAGGTTCTATCTTGACCAAAAATTCACCACTGATAAATTTATCTACAAGCATGTCTAATTATTCATTTGTCATACCTTTTGTGCCTCGTAAAATACTTGCTATAAGTAAGTCTAATGAATTTAGCTTGAAATCAGGGTTAATATCTTTCTTTGGACAACATGGAAACCCACCATTAGCATAAAAATAAAAAACTAACTTCCATTTGTCCCAAATTTCATCTGGAAGAACAAGGAATGGAAACTTATCGATCAAGCTATCTACATTTTAGTCTCAAAAATATTAAGACATTACCTCTCAAATGACTGTATGTGACCATAAAAAATCAGTTTTATTAGTCAAAAATTATATAATAAGATCTAAAATTATATTCATTTCATTTCTATGTGTAATAAAATGAAGTACAAAATATAAATACCTTTTAATTTTCAAACTTTTCATGGCTAGAACCAACACATTGTGGTCTCTTTTCTAGGAGCCACAATGACCTGGATTTGCACAAAGAGTCAATAAATAGTGTGCGAACCCATGTTTTATTGGCCATATTATGTTGTTTGTAAATGTTTATTATTTTCTCTTCTATTGCTCTAGAAGATACAATACGAGCTGAAATTTGCTTATTTTATCATGAATACATTCAAAATTAGGATTACTAAAGATAATAATTTGAGCTTCAATCACGTGTTTCCAATCCATAATGTAAAATTGAATTTCATATATTATATTTCATGCTCAAACTCAATCTCAAAATATTTTGAGTTGGTTTTTTGAAGGGAAACAATATTGCATCCCGATGAAGAGGAAAATTGTTACATAACATAGAGTTAACAAGAAGACTAACACTTGCTAAGTCAAGTGTTTGGTATTGGTATAGTGGAGGAGCTTAATGGAATCATCCAACATCAATATTGAATTATTTTTTATTAAATTAAAAAAATGAATCTCTTGAGATGTTATAGATTCACTTTTCATAAATTTAGTTTTTGCTATCTTTATCAAATCTTTATCCTTTATGGATCCCTTGAGCTCTTAGAAGTGTGATACTAAAGTAGTTTTTCCTAGCTTAGATAATTTTTGTCTTCTCATCATTGTAAAAATTTTGGAATGTAAGTTTGTTTTTTCCTACTTATTTATCTATATTTAGGCGGAGGGAAAAATATTAAGTAAATACATACTGATAAAGTTTTTAAAATGTACTTACCATTTTAGAACCAAATATATTGTAAGTGTGTGTGAAGGTAAGTACAAGATAAATTTTTTAAAATGTACTTACTATCTTGTACACTAGTTATGTCCCCCTCAATATATGTGATGTAGGGGAATCTTAAAAGAAAATCCAAATTCACAATTTCTCATCCTAACCATGGTTATGAGATTAAAGCAAGTGTGTTGGAGTGTGATGAGGTCTTAAGAGAGATAAAGAGTTAAGTGGTATGAATTTCAAATTTGACATTTCCCTCCAAAATTTAATTCAAATTATAAATCATGTAAATGAGCCAATATGGCTTGTTAAGGTGGAAAAGGGATGGCTTAAAGTATGAGTAAGTGTAATAGGTGTCTAGGCCTATAGGCATGAGTCCTAGAGATGTATGTGAGCTAATGAAGTCTCAATAATGATCTAAAAATACTTCATGTTGATGTATATGCATAGGGAAGTTGGAAATTTGATTAGGTTTCAAAAGGGGAGTTACATTAAAGAAGAGGTATTCGAGTGAGAGAAGAGGAGGTAAGGGAGGAAGGAGGAGAGATTCCTTGAGGAGAAGGATAAAAAAGAACTACAATTTTGTATGAACTACATACTTATGCATAAAAAGGACCCTATTTTGTAAGGATATATGTGTTCCTTTATTAGAAATTTGTGTATGTTATTTTAGCTTGGTAATTTAGTGGTTCCTCTTGATGAAAACATAGAGAATTGCTTGAGTTTCATTAAATGAGTGTGAAGATTTGAATAATAAGCTTTGTTTTATCTTAGAGACCAATGTATTAACCATGTGAGTGATAACATGATTTTTCATTTAAGATTTATTATTGTGTTTGACATGTGATACCAATTATAAAATATTTTCAACAGTTACCACGTGAAGTTAGGTGATGGATTTGTTATTTCAAGGTTTGAAAGTTGAGTAACTTGATGTTTTGCCTTACATATACGTTAACCTCAAGTAGAACAAGACTATGACTGTGTTTATCAGTTGATGAATGCCAAGTATTGTTTTTCATTGCATGTCATGATTGAGATCACAAGGATGAGGGGATTTAAGGAGTGTTCAATCTAGTGATGAAGTTTTCCTTTAAATAAAACTATGACCTTTCAAGATAAGGAGTAAGGGTTTTCTCAACTATGTTTTAACATGCATGCAAAGAGTATATCTAGTTTTAAGTTACTATTAGCCCAAGATTATGGCTAGGATCAAGACAAAGTTAATGGTGAAATTGAAATCCTTGATTGTATGCTCTTGATAATATAAAGAGTTTTATAGGCATTCAGGCTAAAATAATGTTGACAATTAGGGTTTAGTGAAGATTGAGGTTTGGACCCTTGAAACTTGGAATGAAGACTTGAAATTTTGTAAAAACATGGAAATAGGTTCCATAAGAGGATTTTGAAAGAATTTTAGAGAACCTAGGGCTAAATATTAAGATATTTAAATGATAGTTAAGAGAGGGACAATGCATATAGTTTGAAGACCTAATTGAGGAGGCCAAGTTCCAAAGGAAGTAGGTCTTAGAGGTGGAAACCTAACTTAAAACTTTGTATTCAATAAGAAATTATAAATGGGTGCCCAAATATGTCTTGATTGTGTCTTACAACCTCGTGCATGAGAGTATAAAGCTTGAAAACCATAAATAAAGGGATAGTTGAGAGCTAGAAGGCTAAATAGGAGAAATGGTGATTGTGAGAGATGTGCAATGAGTTGGCTCATAAAATTTGGCATGCACCATGATGATGATAAAGGGTCCTTGAAGAAGTTAATACTTGGTTTTGGGTATGCTTGAAATTCTCCAACCATGAATCTAGCAGAAGCAGTGGTCTTAAGAACACAAAATGACAATTTTGAACAAGACAGGTAAAAGGTGATGTCTTTGGTATTTTATATCAAGTTGATAGTCAAATCTAACCCTATTTGAAGTGTAAAATAGGGTATAATGTAGTGAGAGAGTTATTGGAGGCTACAAAGAATTTTTTTTCTTATTTTGGGTGAAGAGCTAATGAAGAAGGCATGGATATTTGAATTTTCTTGAGATTTTGAGCCTAGTGAAGGATGAATTGACATGGAAAGAGGTTTGTAAATAGGGTATATGACATGTTAAAGATATATAAGGTGAAAAAGGAGATATTTGATCAAAAATTATAAATTTGAGCCATTTTAAGCTATTAGAAAGGATCCTCACTACAAGGGTTATGGGTATAAGTTGTTGTTGTTACCTCTTCACTAGTTGAATGCATGATGAAATGTATACACATATGAATTATTTTTTTATCAGAGCATGAGGATATTATTAATATTTTTATTAAACTTTAGTATTGAAATTTGAATGATTGTTATGGCTAACAATGAATTGTAAGTGTGTGTGAAGGTTGACATGTGAAGATTAAGAAGAAGTGAAAGTGTGAGAGTCAAAGAGAAGTCTGAAGACACCAAAATACCAAGTTGAAATCCTAGGTGTGGTGTAGAGAGAAGCAAGGTGAGAGAAATTTCTTGAGAAAAAAAGAAAGAGAGAGATGGATAAAGAAGATTTGGTAAGAGAGATGTTGAATATGATAAGCCACAAAAAAGGACAAGAAGAGATAGAGATAATGAAGAGAGAAAAATAAAAGAAGAGAGAAGTAGAAATAAATAAATAAGAGAGGATGGAACAAGAACTAAGAAATTTGATAGAAGATATAGAGAATATTAGAGAGTTGATGATGAGATAAAGCACTAGGATTGAATTTGTGATGAAAAATAAATCTAAGTGGCCTATAGAGCTACTTGTGAGAATAAATCAAAGAATACAATTGAGAAAAGAGGAAAAGAAGACGAGGAAAGAGGAAAAGAAAGAGAAAGAGGATATCAAAGAGATGAATGAAGAAAAGAGCCATCTAGATATCTAAAAACCCGTCAAGAACCATGGTTATGTGATGCCTAAGTGGATGAAAAATCCAACATCAGAGAGAATAGAAAATAAAAGTAAGAGATAACAAGCTGAAGAGAACAATGACCAGATAAGATAGAGAAATCAAACCTTGTGAGACATCAAGAAATGTGAAAAAAACCAAGAATGGTATGGAAAATAAAGGAAACAATCATGGAATAAATAAGAGAGAATGAAATGAAGAAAGAAGATGGATAACTTAGAGAAGACAAATAAATTTCGGAGGTCAAGGAAGTGAAGCAAACAAAGAGTGAAAGAAAGGTAAGAAAAAGTGATTGTTTTATGGTTGATATTGATGTTTGTGTGATTGAATTCCTTGAAATTTTACAAGATGACTCTATTTGTGCATTTGAGAAGCATGATACAAGATAGATTGAAAATAGTTATGAGTGTAAGAGGCATGTAAACAAGTTTTGAATGGGTGAAGTAGATGAACTATTGCAAGAATTATTGTATGAGATGGATGGAAAAGAGAAAAGTGTAGGTATAAATGAAGAAGTGATGGCCTATTCGGTACAAGATGATCTAAATAAAGGTAAGGAAAGTATAGGTACAAGGTTAGATCAACATGGTGTGATGGTGAATAAGAACAAGCAAGTAAATAGACAAGATAATGGAAAGGTAAGTGCTGAGTACATGATAATGAAAAGTTATACAAAGATGAGGGGCATCACAAAACATGGAAATGAATATGTATTTTTTGTTTTCATGTTTGTTTTTATAGGTATAAAGAGTGGAGACTTGATAATGATGAAAATGCAGGTGAAACTCAAGAAACAAAGAATTAGAGTCAAGGAAAATGTAAGGAAAAATAACACCATATGGGATCCATGTGGACAAAGAGCACACAAGGACAATGAGAGTGAAGAAGAAAGGACACAATCATGTATGCAAACAAGGGACATGGCCATTTTTCTCTGCCTTAGGATTATGATGTAGGGGCATATTCAAAGAATATCCAAATTGACAATTTATCATCCTAACCATGGTTGTGAGATAAAAGTAAGTGTGTTGTAGTGTGAGAGGTCTAGAGAGAGAGAGAGAGAGAGAGAGAGAGAGAGAGAGAGAGAGAGAGATGGTCAAGTGGTAATAGGTATGACTTTCAAATTTTAAATTTCAATCCAAAATGTAATTCAAATTATAAAGCATGTAAATGAGCCAATATGGTTTGTCAAGGTGAAAAAGGGACAATTTAAAGTATGTGTAAGTGTAATAGGTGTCTAGATATATTAGCATGAATCCTAGAGATGTATGTGAGCTAATGAAGAATCAAGAATGATGTAAAATTACTTCATGTTGATTTATGGGAATAGGGAAGCTGAAAAGTTGGTTAGGTTTCAAAAGGGAAGTTATATTAAAGAAGAGGTATTCGAGTGAGAGAAGTTAGTTATCCTCCTGAGGAGGTAAGGGAGAGAAGGAGGAGAGATTCCTTGAGGAGAAGGAGAAGAAAAGAGCTGTGATTTTCTATGAACTATATACTTATGCATATAAAGGACCATGTTTTATAGGGATATCTGTGTTCCTTCACTAGAAATTTGTGTATGTTATTTTAGCTTGGTAATTTAATAATTCCTCTTGATGAACACATAGAGAATTGATTGAGTTTCATTAAATGAGTGGGAAAATTTGAATAAAAAGATTTGTGTTAATAAGAGACCAACATATTAACTATGTGAGTGATAACATGATTGTGCATGTAAGATTTATTATTGTTCTTGACATGTGATACTAATTATAAAGTATTTTCAACAGTTACCACCTGAAGGTAGGTGATGGATTTGTTATTTCAAGGTTTGAAAGTTGAGTAACATGATGTTTTTCCTTACATGCAAGTTAACCTAAAGTAGAACATGATTGTGACTGTGTTTATCAGTTGATTAATATTAAGTATTATTTTGTCATTGCATGTCATGATTGAGATCATGAGGATGAGGGGATTTAAGGAGTGATTAAATTTATTGATGAATTTTTCCTTCAAATAAATATATGACCTTTCAAGACAAGGAGTACGGGTTTTCTTAACTCTATTTTAACGTGCATACAAGGAGTATTTATAGTTATTCATGAAATTATGCTTGTGGTTTTAGGTTACTATTAGCCCAGGATTGTGAAGAGGATTGAGATAAAGTTAATTGTGAAATTTGAAGCCTTGAATGCATGCTTTTGAGAAGATATAGAGTTTTATAGCCTTTCGAGCTAAAACAATGTTGACAATTAGGGTTTAGTAAAGATTGAGGTTTGGAGTCTTGAAACTTAGAATGAAGGATTGAAATTGTGTAGAAAACATAGAATTAGGTTCCCTAAGAGTATTTTGAAAGAATTTTAGAGAACATACAATTAAATATTAATATATTTATGATAGTCAAGAGAGGGATAGTGAATATAGTTTCAATAACTAATTAAGGAGGCCAAGTTCCAAAAGAAGTAGGTATTAGAGGTGGAAAACAACCTTGAAAATTTACATTTAGTAAGAAAGGAATGGGTGCCAAAATATGTCTTGATTGTGTTTTGAAACCTCATGCATGAGAATATAAATCTTTAAAACCATAAATACCGGGCTAGTTGAGAGCTATAAGGCTAAATACGAGAAATGGTGATTGTAAAAGATTTGTAATGAGTTAGCTCATAAAATTTGGCATACACAATGATGATGATAAAGGGTCCTTGAAGAAGTTAAGAGCTGGTTCTGGGTATATTTGTAATGCTCTAACCATGAAGTTAGCAGAAATAATGGTCTTAAGTGCAGAAAATGACAATTTTGAACAAGACAAGTAAAAGGTGATGTATTTTGTATTTTATGTCATGTTGATAGTTGGATATAACCCTATTTAAATTTTGAAACATGGTATAAGGTAGTGAAAGAGTTAGTGGAGGATAAAAAGTAAAATGTTTCCTGTTTTGGGTGTAGACACCCAAAATACACTTACGCAGGATTTAATGCTAAGATTACACTATTTATCCTCTTTCTCGTAATTTCCACAATAATTAGCACTTTTCCGCTAATTAGCTAACATTCCTCTTCATATTCGATAATTAATGACCTTTTGTTAATTAATTATCCTTCCTATCTTTAAGGATGTCGATTTTTTTTTATTAAGGGCAAATAGTTTTAAAGGGACTATACCCTGCTTACAAAAGGGCTCAAAAGCCAGATAGTAAAGATGAGAGAAGCAGCCCAGAGAAGGGCAAAACAGTCAACCAAGGAAGGCTCAACAGCCAAATATTACAATATAGGAGAAAAAAGGATCTAAACGTACAAAGATCTAGAAAAAAGAAGGCAAGCTAAAAAAGAAACCAAAAGAGAAACAACATGAAGAGCTCCGCCAAAAAACAGCTCCAGAACTGCCCGATGACAGCCACATCGCAGCCAAAAAACAACATCACAACAGCCCGTTACTTGATGGCTCTGTCAATTTTGGTCTTGATAGCCTGCAGTGACATGAAGAAGGCAATGACAGTGGCCTGAGAGGAGTCTTGCAAATCTGCTTGGGCAATTGCAATGTCCCTTTTCTCTTTAGGGCCCCATATGTCCTCATTAATCCCACTTAAACAGCAAACACTGTGGACATGTTGTTCAATGAAATTATAAATGCTTTTGAGGGTAGACAATATGCAGTCATTTCAGCTTTTAGCATTCCCCAATCTACCATCTAAGGACTGTAGTTTCTTGAAGACTTCCCCAATAACCCCCTCTTCCTCCTCACTTTGAAGGATCCTTTTACCCTTAGCTCTTTCCATGTTTTTTATAGCCCCTTTGAGCTCTTGTATCTCCTTTTCTAATCTGTCCACCCTATCTACCAATTCCTCGTCTTTGGGCTCCTCCACCGACTTGCTAATATGCAGGAGGTTTTCAGCTAATTCCAAGTCTTTGTGGCTCCTTAAGACCCGTTGGGAAGCAGGGATTTTAGCTTTGAGATCTTGCTTTTCTTGCTGGAGACAACATCTTCATTCTTTCTTTTTAGCAGGGGGAGTGGGAGTAGTGTGGGTAGGTGGAGGTATGGAGGAGGGAGGTGGGATAGGATTCACGAGAGGGCAGCTGGAGAAATGGCGGTGAATCAAGAGGATAAGGCCCTGGTGCAAAGGGACAAGCCCTAGAGTGGCTTTGAACTTTCCTTATAGATTTCTCCAGAGAGTTAATCAGATAGTGAGGAAAGCTGATAATGTTATTTCTACGAAAAAGATTCAGAAAAATCAGATGCTTTTGAGGTATAGTCACATATCTTCCTTCAAGGGTAACATACCTTACCACCATTTTGGCTAGTTCATCAAAAGGTTCAGGGATTGATGCTACCTTGAGGCCAACAGTCACGAACTCAAGATTCTCCCCCTCTTCTAGAAATTCTTGGTTTCCACCTCCCTGTCTACCTTCTTATTGAAGAATTTGGTGCCTTCCAGGCTAAGGCCCGTGATCTGAGCTATGAGCTCTTCCATGATTTCCATTTTCATGTTACTGTATTTGACTATTCTATTCTTCCAACCTTGGGTGAATTTGATAGAGATGTCTTGGTCGAAGCCTTGGATCCTTTTAATGAAATTAGATAGGCCCCCGATTTGTAGGTAATCCCAAAGCTCCGTGTTCTCTTTCCACTCAGGATTGTGGGTCGGTTCGGTTTTGCATGGCGGCCCCCCCATGTTTCCTCTACTCCTTTTCCTGTTCTTAATGGTAAAATAGCTACCAATGTGCAGGATAGGCCGAACTTTGATTTTGGTATTTGAATCTTTCCTTCCGGTGAAATCCGGTTTAATTATTATGCTACACTTGTTATTATTGCCCCGCTCCTCGTTTTTGCTCCTATGCCAAGAAATGATGACAGTCCAGCCCACACAGATCACAAAAATCATCCAAATCTTTTGTGATGTCATCATAATGTACTTGGGGATCCGCACATTAGCGTCTAAAATACAACTGTTAGTTATGATTTTCACTGCCATGTAGATCAATGATAATGGCTTTATTGACATGAGCGGGTAGAACGTCCCCCCCAATCCAAGTTTGAAAGGGATTATTAACACCGAAGTTAGCCAAAATGTCAGCGACCCTATTTCCTTCCCGGTAGGTGTGGGTGATTTGGACCTTTTCAAATATTTTGCATATATCAATAGCTTCCTCAATATAATCCCTGATAGACCAGCTGGGGTGTTGCTTTTTATTCAAAAGATTGATAATATTTAGAGAATCACCTTCAATTATGATATTTGGAATATTACAATCTCTGGAAAGTCTAATACCCCAAAGAGCCACCATGGCTTCAAAATAATGATTAGTCTGTCTGCCCATTCTCCCAAAAAAATCAGCAACATAACAGCCTCTTTGATCCCTGATGATTCCCCCTCCTCCAGAGTCACCCAGATTTCCCTTAGAGGCCCCATCAAAATTTAACTTGTGCCAATCAGTGGGGGCTTTAATCCATCGGACTGTGTTTCTGTCAGTACCATTGTTATTTCTATTGACAGTGGCAATATTCCATTCAGTCAGAATGCATTCTTCATTCTCCGGGTAGAGTCTATTTTTAGGGGGTTTAAATCTAGCAATATTTTCTTGCACAACAATGATAATTTCCTTATATATTTTGTTACAAGCCTGTCTATTGTTTCTGAAAATGCTATCATTACAAGCCTTCCAGATTCTCCACATAGTGTGGGGTAGAACTAGTTGCCATAGCCTTTTCACCATGCAATGTTTAAACGGAGAGCTCCATTGCTCCCAAGCTTGAAGGAAGGTAAGGGGAAAAATCCACCTCAGATTAAATTTTGTAAAAACAAGCTGCGAAAATTTTGGAAGCAATCTCACAATGAAGGAATAAATGCTTTATATCTTTAGCCTCTTACTGATACATACAACATCTATTCGGAATGATGAATCCCTTCTTTTTGAGGTTGTCATTAGTTAGGATCTTGCCATTAATAATTAGCCACCAAAATAAGTTCACTCTAGGGGTTAGCTCCGGCATCCACAACTTGTGCCACTTAATTTTGCTTTCCATGGATGCAAAGAAAGAATTATATCCTGATTTAACAATGTATTCCCCATCAAAAGAATCTTTCCAGATGAGCTCATCCTTAAGATTTTGATTACTTATATGGCTTATGGAAAGTTGATTCTAGAGAGATATAATATCAGCCTGAATATTATCATTCTCCACTTTTAGTTGCTTCCATTTTCTTTTGTTTCCATCCCTCTCAATGTATCCCTAGATTTTGTGCGCATACTTTGCAATTAATCTGTCTTTAATATGATCATAAGCAGAAATCCAGTTAGAATCCGTCCACTTATCAGTCTAGAAGTTTATGTTTTTCCCATCTCTAAGCTTCCAGCTGCAACCCTGAGAGAGAATGTGTCTGATGCGTAGAAGGTTGTTCTAGAAAATAGAACCACTCGGAAGGGACTGATCATAAATGAAGGAAATCTTGTTTTGATTTGAAAGATATTTGATCTTAATCAGCTTTGTCCAAGGTCTGTCCTCTTTTATAAGCCTCCATCCTAATTTTGCAGTAAGGACAGTACTCATATGTTTGATATATTTGATGTCTAACCCCCTAGTATCTTAGGTTTACAAACCTGTTCCCAAGCCACAAGATGATATCTGAATCTGTCCTCAGTACTGTGCCACATAAAGTGTTTTTGAATTTTCTCAATACTATTCATCACAGCTGTAGGCATGCTGAACATTGATAGTATGTAAATAGGCAAGTTTTGAAGCATGCTTTTAACCAAAAAACACTTACCTACACTTGAAAGAACGGCTCCTTTCCATCCAGCCAACTTTCTTTGAAATCTCTTAATAAGATCATTCCATACCTGCACTGAAATCTTGCCAGTACTTAAAGGTAACCCTAAGTAAGTAGCTGGTAGAGAATTAATAGTGCATCCTAGAATATTAGCAATCTTTCTTTGCCTCTCCTTGGGAGTATTGAATAAATAAATAGAGCTTTTGTCAAAATTAACTTTTTGTCCTGAGGCTTCCTCATAAAATCTAAGGACAGTTTTAATGGCCTTTGCCTCAATAATAGAAGGCATTAGTAGTAGCAAAGTGTCATCAGCAAACTGCTGATGAGAGGAGATCTGATTACTAGTAGTTGGAGGGAAGCCTTTTATCATGCCAATGTCAATAGCTTTGGAAATAGATCTACTTAAACTGTCAGCCATAACAAGGAATAAAAGAGGGGATATTGGGTCACCTTTCCGTATACCTCTATTACTAGAAAAAAAACCCACAGGTTCCCCATTAATAACCACAGAGAATCTAGAGGTAGAGATGCAAGAGCGAATGATTTTTCTGAATTTTCTTTGAAAAGAAAATTTGGATAGGACCTCATCCATGAATCTCCAGGAGACTCTGTCAAAAGCTTTATGCATGTCAAGTTTGATGGCCATCCCCGCCTTTTTACTTTTATCCATAGAATGTATAGTTTCATGAACCATGATAATGCCATCTTGGATAATTCTTCCCTGGATGAATCCACTCTGTAGTTGAGAAACGATCTCCATGAGTATAGGTTGCATTCTAGTGGTGAGAATCTTTGTGAAAATCCTATAAATGACATTAACCAAACTGGTAGGCCTGAAATCTTTGAAGTCTTTTGCATCCAACTTTTTCGTGGCAAGCACAATGTGTGTATTATTTAGTTCTTTAATAAGATTTCCCGTTCTGTAAAATTCATTAACATCTTTCAAGAGATCTTCAGAGCATATTTCCCAACATCTTTGGTAAAAGTTAGCTGAGAAGCCATCTGGACCTGGAGCCTTATCCCCTTCTAAATCAAAGACAACCTTTTTTAATTCCTCAATGGTGACAGTTTTTGAAAGACTTTTAAATCTCTCAGTAGGTATTAGATTATTAGGAATGGAGTCTAAGAGGATAGAGGCCGCTTGTTCATTGTAGGAGGTATCTTCAGTGAGGAGGTTCTTGTAAAAATTAAGCACCTCTATTTTGATATCCTCAGGATCCTTAGTAATGTTTCCATTTCCTTTAGCAACCTCTGAAATTTTGTTACAAGCTCTATGTTTGATGGCTGTCAAATGAATTTTTTTTGTATTTCTCTCTCCATCCTTAAGCCAAAGGGCTCTAGATTTCAATCTCCAAAAGGTTTCTTCATGGCTGTTTATATTATGTAGATCTGATAGGAGTTTTTTTTCCTGCTGATGATCCTCTAGGGTCATACCTTTCATGGAGACATTTAGCTCAAGCTCTTCTAGCTATTGCTTAAGTTATTTCTTATTTTCAAAAATGTTTCCAAAAACCTCTTTATTCCATATTCTAACTTTTTGTTTAACATTCTTTAGCTTTTGAAGAAGACTGAATTGGGCCGTCCCTATGCCTTCCCAAACCCACCACTCTTTAATTCTATCCAGAATGTCTTCATGTTCGAACCACATTTTCTCAAATTTTAAATTACCATGAAAAGGTTTTGTCCAATTGAAGAAATTGAGGACTATTGGATTATGGTCAGATCATGTTCTGGGGAGAGTAGAGAGATGGAAATTCTGGTCTAGGATCCAATTTGTAGAAATAAGAGCTCTGTCAAGTTTAACCTAAATTAAGCTCTCTCCTAATCTTCTGTTAGACCATGTAAATTGATTTCCATGAAGCTCTATGTCCATAAGATTAAGAGTCGAGATGAAGTCAACAAATTCTTCCATACCAAGGGAGAATTCAGAACTTCCTCCAAAATTTTCTCCTGGATTCAAAGGAGTATTGAAGTCTCCCATAACCAACCAGTCGATTAACAACCTTTTGTTAATTAATATCCTCTTCCATCTGGGTTAATTAATTATTATTAATTGATTATGCTTACAACTCTAAATCAATAAATTACCATTTATAGATCAAATTCCTCTCTTACATCCCAAAAATCACACAATTTTTTCTCTAATTAGCTTCTATAAGCTTACCTCTACCTATTAACTAATCACTTTTGATTAATTAAAACATCCCCTAACTCCCATGAATTACTAATGACAAATTAAACTCTTCTAAATCAAGATTATCTTTTATAAAGTAACCTTATCCATTCTTAATATTGTTTTACCTTTATCCCACATTCATCAATTTGCTAGCCTCGCCTCTTCAGGTTAGCTATATAAAGAACCCTCTTTCTTACCTTTCTTCTAGAACCATGCTTTGAATAGTGAAAACTATGAGAATTTTGATCTTGAGTCATTCTCCATTGTTGGAAATAGCTTCTCCATCTTACATCCTTTCACTCAAAATTGAGTAATATGGGAAGATCCAAAATGACCTTGTAACCATTCTTGGTGAGATTCCATTCTCAATCCTTGAGATCAATTAACAATCCACTTTGATTGCTTATGTTCTTCATAGGTTCATAGTTTAAGTTAGAAATCATAGAGAGTATGAAATAACTTAGCATGCCATTTCATTTATGCATTGAAGAAGAATTTCCTTTAAGCTCTTATTTTGATGGTTCATTATCTAACTAATAATTAATTTTTAAGCTATGTAGATATTAGTTTTAATTTATAGCTTAGTTAATAAAACATGAGCACATCTGACATGCCTGGTGAGAGTTATTCCATTTTCCTTTGCACTTAATTTCAAATTTTTGTAGTTAAGTTTCATTTTTGGTTACTTTACGATGGAAATAGTAACATGCGAGCATGGGAATCTAAAAGTACCTCCTCCTCATACCTAACCTCTCAAGGTTGTGTTGAGACAACCGATGAATGTTGAATGTGGATAGATATGTATAAGCTAATCGGGTAATCTTAAATCCTCAATACGCAATAATGGAATCTACAAATCTAAGGTGAAGAAGGCCATCCTAACTTGGATTGATGTAATGGTTCGTTTGGATATAATGGCTGCTTGGAGGCTCTAATCGATGTCAAGATCTGCCGAGATCCTATTTATTGTTTATTGGATACGTGGGAAGTGACCGGTGGGAGCTTCGTATATATCTCCAGACAAGGTCATGAAAGTAGTGGTAGGTCATTTAGTGGATTTTTTGGTTAGCTATGGATGGTTCTCTGGTCTAGCCCAAAAAATATTAGATTGATTGGCCTCTATATTTAATATAGAAAATTGTGTTATAATATCCTTTGGGAGTGGTGAAGATCTAAATACCAACGTTGGAAAGATGGTGTCAATACTTGACTGATTTGTAGGCCCATTGGGTTTTGGGATTTGGGGATCACAACCGTGAGTTCATGGTTGTTGTGGACCTATTATGGTCATGTGAAGAATCAATCCCTTCTCCCAACTATCCAGTAATCATACGCATTCTCAGCCTCTACGTTTAGAATTAGAAGTTGTATGATTTTCTCGGAGTACCTAACAGGTGTTCTGGCAACTTGAATATGTAAGCTAGTGTTTATGTCAATGAGGAGGTCTCCCATGTTAGGCTGTGGAACCAAAGGATTGCAACCAAATGTTTTCTCTCATTCGAATCCCTGCATAGTCATTCAGGTGTTTTATCAAGGTAATCTATAGTTTGGATGGTTTGACCAGAATGTGTAAGATTTGTCGTCTTCGATATTCAATTCTCTTAGTTGCTCACTAATTGCTTGTAAGTTTGTTGTTGCTTAGAAGACCTGTATCCTAAGGTCCTGATCTATATCAGCTAAAGTCATGGGTAAATTTGGTTGAGGTACTATAGGTTCAAATATATATTCTCTAGGCTCTCTAGGTCCTGTGATTGTCATACAAAGATGATTCAAACTCTAACTAACATTAATAAACTAATTATGAAAGAGGTATTACACTACGTAAGCATTCTTATATTTTTGTATTTTCCACTGATGTATTTCAATGAAATTGAAGAGCAGCTACTCTAGTATATCTATAAAATGAACAACTAATCTAATAACAGAATAAAAAAACAAGCAACGTAGTCTGGTATGGCTATTCACCTGTGTAGTTGTAATTTTATCTTAAATATCTAAGTAGTTATATATTTTGAGTTTTGAAAGGCTCTCGATCCTACCTCAGAAGTGAGGAATGAATCAAAGTTTCTAAAAAACTATCAATCTCCACAGCTTCCTTAGTGATATCGAGAGTGAAATTTTTAATTGAAATAAAATAATTCACTACTCTAATTGATATGTCGTAACTAGAACTTTGATAGCTCAAACCTAGTGTTTACAGAATAGTGGTAAATCTAGTTGTGTGTGATTTCATCTCCTTAGTGTGATCTCCTCATTTCTTCATGTCCTCGTGAATCCAGAAAGTGTGTCTATGATAGTATCAATAGAAGATAGCAATCGAACAATGGTAGCTTTGGATATAGACTGAATATAATGCAAGTAGGAGAGGGATAACGCAAGTGCACAGAGCTTGACTATGTAATTCCTAGCGGGGTTTATTACGAGAATACAACACAAGTGTATCGAGAGTTTCAGAAATTATCCTTGTGACAAAACAAAACCTGTAACTTTAATGGATTCTAGTATAGAAATGAAGCTATTCTATGTTTAAACTAAATGTATGTAGTAATAATGAAACAAGACTTGAAACAAGAAGATGATATGACCTCCAAAATGCCAAAAATGGAAGAAAAACCTGAAAATAACAAAATTCTAAGCAAGGAATTGAAAAACTGAAAAAGAGAATTGAGAGGATGAGGGGACATTTGCTTGAAAGCAAGCTGGCTATTTATAACCAATGCATTTACAAGAGGGTAACTCCCATTTGATCTCTTTTACTATAAACAAAGGAAAAACACTATTCCCAGGGAGCAGAAAACATTAATGAAAGCCAAAGTGGTTGAAGAAAGTGTGTAAAATCCAAGATTTACATTTGACACGATTTTTAGAGGGATCTGGAAAATGCATACAAGACCGCCACCTTGTGTAGGGTGGCGGTTACGGGACCGCTGCCCTGTCCTGGGTGGCAGTCACAGAACCACTACTTAAGCAGGGTGGCAGTTCCATCACTGAAGACAAAAATGAAAGAAGAAAGGGGAAAAAGGGAAAAACAAAGCATGCAGAGGCTGAGTGGGGCATGTAGGATACAAGTGTATACTTGGCGACCCTTTCTGGATTCTGAACACCTTGCAAGTAGACCCGTATCATCATTGGGGCGTGTGTAACATTGTTTCAACTATGCAGTACCTTACAATTTTGGCTACGTACATATTTCCCTCTTGGAGAAGCATTTTATCCATAAAGAGGTGTAAAATAGTGGATCCGAGTATGGCAGTCCCGAAATGGGGAGTTAGGAGCTATACCTGACACAGCCGTGTGCTGGAAACTCACCATCCAAGATCCCGCTACCTGTAAAATGAAAAAGGGGACTCAAGTATAGATAGATAAAAAATTGAGAAATAAGGCTGAATTGATAAGAAAAGAGGACTTACCATCTATGCGAGGTTTAGAACCTACCTCCATTGGTGCTCCGACCCTACGAAAGACATTCAAAATCAAATTAAGAGGGCTATTTATATTAAATGAAGTCATTTTACTATTCATTTGCGTGGATCGATTTGATATATTTTGAGCTTTGGGACCCAAAGTGACGGTTTTTGATGAGAGTATAGTCAAAATGTTCGTGGTGAGATAGCGATCATGCCTCTGAGAGTGGAACATTGACCCGTGAAGTCTCAGGTTAGTTCTTCTCGATTTATTGCTTTTAAACCTAAAATGTGGAAATGATGAAATCTTTCCCTTGGGGGCATAATTTTTGAAAATGTTAGTTTTAAATGTGTCTTTAGGGGGGGTGCCCAAAGGATAGGTTTCTTTTTTTGTTAAAAGGGGGTTTTTTGCTTATTTTAAAGCATTTTTTAGAGCTTATGGCCCATTTGGTTTCGTGGGATAGGACCACTGCCCTATGCAGGGTGGCAGTTATGGGACCACCACCTTAGAAGGTGGCGGTTATGGAACCGCCACTTTGCACAGGGCGGTGGTCCATGACAGAGGACAAAAATAATGCAAATTTTAACTTGTTTTTGCATGCATAAATTTTTTTTATGTGTTTTTACTAGTTTTTCCAACTGGATTTCAATACTAACTCCTTTTTTGTGTTTTTGGGTGTATGCAGAAGGAGGAGTACATTAGATGGAGCCAGGAGAGGGAGTGTGATTGGCTCTCGGCAGTGTTGGAGGCACTCTCCCAGGCAGAGTGGGATACTCTCCAGAGGGCTGGTATATGGAGGATTGCGCAGGTTCCTCATGTTGCACTAGCTAGTCACATATTGTGTGACTTGTTCTCATATTGGGATGTGGATCAGAACACCTTCCAATTGCTAGGAGTTAGGGGTGAGTGGTCTATCACCTTGGAGGATGTTTATCGTATACTGGGGGTTCCAATCCTTGGGTGACAGCTGTCTCTTAAGATAGCTATATCTAGATCACAGGTGGTTGAATGGGCCACCTACATGGGAGATGTGGTTATATCGATGGGATTGAAGAAGGGCGTGAGGATCATCTCTATTATTGAGTCAGACATTCCCTTGCTTTGCAAGGCCATCATGGGCATCCTTGTATTCAGACTGATTGGGGACAAGGGAGGGCACACCCTCTTATATTATTGGGCCCCTATTATTGCATAGATTGAGGGTCATGGACATGTCTATGCTTGGGGAGCATATATCCTCAGGAATACCTACCATGACTTATATAGGGTAGTCCATTTATAGGGCGAGTCATTGAGCCACCCGACTCGTGTCATGAGTTGGGTGTATGAGCATATTATCTCCTATAGGAGAGGTGTAGAGGTGGAGGATCCTGGGGCCGTCACGACAACGCGGTGGATGGGGATGACAGTTCTTAGAGCACCCCACTAGCCAGTGGCTTCTCTAACCACTGCAGACATGGAGGTAACCCCTTATAAGGCCATGGAAGGGGTATGGGGAGAGGAGACTGTCACTTTGATTTCCTGTTAGACCACTAGCCAGTTGATAGATAGGGTAGGGAAGTTGGAGATACACCCCTTTGACAGAGTTCCAAAACATATTGGCCTCCCCTATAGCAGCATGCTCCCTCCGGTGATGCTAGTGTATATATCTATTCGTGAGGATCGAGGAGGTCCTAGAGGTCGGGGTTGGACTATTGTTACGCCTGGTACTCCTATTGTGGCTAAGAGGGTGGTTCATGCATGAGGGAGATCTGGTGCTCCCTAGGTGCCCTTACTTCAGATTTCCATTGGTCCTTCCCATATTAGTGATGACCCCATTGACGTGGGCTCCGAGTTTGAGGAGTTTACTGGGGGAGAGACTGAGGAGGAGAATGAGGACATGGAGATCAGTGAGACAGGTGGTGGGGGGGATGATATTGATCCTGAGTGGCATGATACCTAGGAGATCCTGTAGGCTGAGAGGGTGGAGTGGAGTGCAGAGAGGGTGACTCTGGTTTCAGAGGATTTACTCTCTCGGGACTGAGGTGGAGATGGCGAGTCTGTTGCAGGCCGTCACATTTCCCCAGACATGGGAGATAAGTACTAGTCAGTGGTGGTGTCAGTGGTAGGAATGGATCCTAGAGATCCTTCTTGGAGGTCTGGCGATCCTAGTGAGTTGTCACTCTTCTCCTGATATTTGTTTTAGTTAGACTCATCTTGGTTTGTTATTTCTTTTTGTTTCATTTACTCTTGATTCTATCGTTGATTCTTTTCTAACTTATTTTCTCCTTTATTTGCAGGGATTGTTGATGAGTGGTGAGACTTGATTCGCTGAGTGTGTACCAATACCCTACTTCTCCCCTAAGATAAGACTCATGTTGAGCTTTCTGTGGATGTGGGGGAGCCCTCAGCAGCCAGTAGGCACAACGATGTTTTTTCCTCTATCTGGTATGCAGTAAAGATCATGACTTATCTCCGCATGGAGGTGGTTGGATATAGGACAACTAAGCATTTGATGAGGAGGAGCCATTCTCGTAGTGAGATGATAGCTACCTGGTGTGATCGTGAGCCCTCAGTGCATTCAAAGTGCCGGTGTAGCTAGAGTCCTAGGCGTGGTTGCGCACCTTCTAAGGGATCCCATAGGGATTGAGAGACTATTTTTGTAGTATTTTGTCAGATGTCTTATATGAGTGTTTTTGTATTTTCCGGGCTTATTGAGTGTTTTGACCATGCCTAGTGTATGATGGCATTGTATACGAAACCTGATTTGTATATATATATATCTTTGGATCTAGACTCTTGCATCTTGAATTTTGTGATTCATTTATATATGTGTTCTTAGATGTTTTTAGAATACTATTTTCATGTTTTCAGAATATATTCAATGGATAACAAATGATAGTAGATAGAATATTTTACTTTGTATGTTTTTGTATTGCTGATATGAGATGATACTAACATATGGTAGTACTGAACTTTTAAACTCTTTGGGAAATGTCAGTGATTTCTTCTTATGTTGGAAAAACATGATGAATGCATAGTGATAAAGAGATGAACTTGCCCCAATCCTAAATCCACGCAACTAGTAAGATGTGAGGGCTCAACACCAAGAGTTAGGAAGGGCACAAGTTGTATGAATTTGACTGAATGGAATGATGAGAGATAGACAAACTAGTAACAGAAACCAAATTTGGACCTAAACACCCACCCTACTCAAAACTACTACTACGCTTAGAAAGTCACTTACCTTTCAGTTTATCTAGACTTAGATTCATAAATGGAAAACTGGTTGACAAAATCTGGTTTTGAGGATTTGATCTCTTTGGAATTTGGATATTTGTTTTCTTTTAATAGGATTTGATTTGTGTTCTTATCATACCAAGATTTGTTCATTTGTGTGACTGGACCCCCTACACCCTGCCTCACGTCACTAGTAAGAAGCATGGGTTTGTCACCAAAGGCAAGATATAGGTGAGTAAGGGCACTTCTTTCCTTTCCCAACCTCATACCACTAGTAAGAGATGTGAGCTTATCACTGAAGGTTGATGGGGCAAAGAAGTGTGTAAAATAAAATATTTTGTTTGCTTGGTGCTTTTGATTTCATTTTATTTTTGGTCCTTTTTTTTTAAATTTTGACATTTCTGATCTATGACTTTGGGATATCCTTTCATTCCAAGAGATTTAAGAGGGATAGATGTGACACCAAGAAGCTTCCAGAATAGACCGTAGGGAAGGAAAACTTCACCTAGTAGAAAGAAAGAGCAAAGCCAAGTATGCAGGCCTTGGTATGGTTTCCGTCAATGTTTGTCTGTCGAATTTGATGAGAAGATTTGAAAATAGTTGATGATGTTTGGAGAGATGTGATATGAATGATTTTTCCAATATTTTCATAAATTTGCAACAGATTTATTTTAAGAGTAAGCTCCTGGACTACCATTTTTACGAAATGGACAGAATGAAGTAGCTAAGAGACTAATGCCATGTAAGTAGCTATAATGTATAAGTAATGACTTTGGTGTTTTATGTCTAAACCACTTAAGATGTAAGGAATTGACAGTTTCACTGAATTCCTTACCTCCTAGTGTGCACAAGAGATATGCACCATTTCCGTAGTCCTTCATGACTCGGTATGGGCCCAACCATTTGGGCTGGAACTTCCTTCCTTCACCAGATTTTCTTATCGATCTGGCTGTGTAGTCTTAGAACTAAATCTCCTTCATATATTTCTCACTCGTAGACTTTTTTGTTGTACTGCCGGTACATCCGGTCAACATAGACTCTATGCCATTGTTCAATATTTAACCTTGCCTTGTCAAGGCTTTCTAGTTGAGAGAGGCATGCCTCCCTGTAAGCTTCTTCATCCAAAATCCCTTGTAATGATATACAGAGACTGGGTATTTCAACCTCAAGCAGGAGAACCACTTCTGCTACGAATACCTATGAGAAAGGAGTTACCCCTGTTGGCATTCTTATTGAGGTTTGATGGGCCCAAAAGGATGGATATAGTTTTAAATGCTAATATCACTTGTTCTCCTTGACCATTTTGAGGAGAATAGCTTTTAACATTTTGTTTGTCGTTTCAGCCTGTCCATTGGCGTGAGGGTAGTAAAGAGAGGTCATATGATGGTTTATCTTGAATTTTCTACATAACTCATGGACTTCATCATTTTAAAGGACGTGCCATTATCTGAGATAATGACTTGTGGGATGCCATACCTAAAGATACTTTGGTTCAGAATGAATTTGGAAATTACTGAACCTGGTACGGTGGTGAGACGCATGGCCTCCACCCATTTGGTAAAGTATTCCATGGCTGTAATTATAAAATTATGGCCATTGGTTGATGAGGGAGAGAATTTCCCTATCAAGTCTATGCCCCATGTGGAGAAGGGCCACGGAGTCGCTATTGGTTGTAGGGATTATGCTGGCATGTGAATCTCATGAGAGAATTCTTGGCATTTGTGGCACTTACGTACAAATTCCACTGCATCATGCTCGAGAGTGGGCCAAAAATATCCCATCTAATGTATTTTGGGAGTGGTGGCATGACCACCGAAGTGGTCCCCACATATCCCACTTTGGGATTCATGAAGAATCATTTTGGATTCTTCTATGTCGACGCATCTTAGAAGTATGCTGTTGAAGGCTCTTTGATAGAGTACTTGGTCTAAAACAACATATTTAGCGGTAATAATGTGTAACCGCCTTCTTTGTTGTGACATGGAACCTTCTGGGTATGTATGGTCCATGATAAAATTGATGATATCAATATACCAGGGACATGTAGAGATGGGGGGATTGGTTTCGATGAAGTATACACATTCATCGGGAAATTCTAGATTTACCAGCTCACCTCCATCTAGTGGATTGTCAGCTAACTAGTCTATAATGATTTGTCCCTTAACAGATTTTTGGTTCATGAATGTTAACTCAAATTCTCCCATTAAGGTTATGAAATGACCAACCTTTTTAGATAAAGATCCTTGTGTGAGAAATGTTTGTAAATGGTCTGTCTTTAATATGACCCTTGTTTCTTGGTTTAACATGTAATGTCTCAAACATTTTGTTACAAAAATTATGGCAAGGAATTCTCTCTGTGCCTGTGTGTAACATGTTTCATAATCAAGCAACATTTGACTAATGAAATAGATCACACATTCTCGCTTGTCATCGTCTTCTTGAGCCAGCATGCAGGTCAACGAGACATGAGTGGCTCGTGAGTATAGGATCAAAGGGTAGTCTGGCTTGGGAGGCATTAGCATGGGTGGTGACAACAAGAAGTGTTTAACTGCTTCAAAGGCCTCGTTACATTCTTCAGTCCAATCGACGCTATAATCTTTCTTGAGTAGATTGTTGATTGGATGAATGGAAAAGCTTAAATTTGGGATGAACCTTCGGATTGCACCAAGTTTCCCAAGAAATGACCTAATTCTAGACTCTTCCGATGGTGGGATCATTTCGAGAACAGCCCGTATTTTGGCTAGATCAACATCAATCCCTCGTGAAGATATAATGTATCTTAGAAGTTTACCTCCTGTCACACCAAACACACACTTCTCTAGATTTAATGTGACACCATATTCGATTAGTCATGAGAGGATGATACAAAGCACTTTCAGATGATTCCAATGTTTCTTGGCTTTGGCCAACAAGTCATCCACATAGGATTCCACAATTTTATGGATAAGATCATGGAATATATAAGTCATTTCCCGCTGATACATAGCGCTGATGTTCTTAAGTCCAAATGGCATGACAACATAGCAATATGTTCCCCAGGGAGTTATGAATGTGGTTTTGGCTTGATCTTGCTATGATATTTTAATCTGATTGTACCCTGAGAACCCATCCATGAGGGATAGCAGTTCAAATCCAACTGTTGCATCAATGATAACGTCGATGGATGGTAATGGGAAATCATCCTTGGGAAAAGCTTTGTTAATATCCCGAAAGTCTATGCAAATGTGTATTTTCTCATTATTTTTGAGGATGGGAACGATATTAGATACCCATTGTGAATAGTCAACAGGATTGATAAATCCTACTTGGAGAAGTTTTACTACTTCCTCTTTTACCATGAGAGCCACTTTTGGCTTCATTTGTCTTGACTTCTGTTTAATTGGCTTCGCATCTAGTTTAGTGACAAGATTATGTACCGTAACTTGTGGTGTAATGCCCTTCATTTCTTTATAGTTAAATGAAAAATCCTTTTGATGTTCTTTAAGGATTTGGGTGTATATTTCTATCACCTCTGGAGTTAACGAGGATCCCAACTTCAAATTTCTTGGTTCCTCCTCCATTCCAATGTTTATGTCAATGGTTTCTTCTATCAAAGAAGCATTACCTTCTTCAAATTCAGGTGGGGTTGGAGGTAGTTCCAAGATTTCTCCATTTTCTATCTTGTAGATATCAAGATCTTTCTATGGAGGAGACTCTACCATGGGATTGCCAAAGTAGGAAGAGGAATGAGGTATTAGGGAAAGATCAACTATATGGTGAGCAAGGCGTAGCTCCACATAGGCATCCAGATATTCGAGAGTGACTCTATCATTGTCAAAGTGACCTATGATAGAAAAATCATCCTCAGCTTCTTCATGAGCTAGGAGTGAGTTTGTTGGTATTTTACGCACTAATGGTTCGGTACGAAGTGATACCATGAAATTTGTATCCTCCAACTCACTGTTCAGGGTGAAACGTGAAGCTGAGGTTGCTATTGAGTTTTTGAGAAGGTTCTGATCTCGTGGGATTGCTTCAATTGATCTAAATTTGAATCCCTTGCTTAGATCTAACACAACTGTTTTGTATAGTTGTAAATGTTCAGCCCTAGTTTCATATACCTCGGAGACTTGGTTTGCAACTAGTTACGAGTATCCTAGCACTCTAATGTTATTAACACCCATTCTTTTAGCTAGGATGAGGCCAAGGAGGAGAGCTTCATACTCAACCCCATTGTTTGTACATTCAAAGTTTAATTTAAAGGAAAAAGGTAGGATCTTTCCCTCAGGTGAAGTAAAGATCACCCCCGCCCCAGCTCCAAAGTGACATCTAGCTCCATCAAAGTGGAGAGTCCAATATTTGTTTGGAAAAATTGACATTGGGATATTTTTCGTATCTATTTCTTTTTCTTCGGTTACCTCTACCATAAAAACTTCGTCTGATGGAAGAGAAGCGATTCCCAGGGTGTGTCCCATACCCATGGAATCAAAGTGTAGGAGAATAGGTAAGTCTTTCTCTAGCAACTTGACAATTTTTGTGGTAGTCCCTAGTGATATGTCTTTTATAGCATTGGTCTCACTTTTTAGTATTGGAATGTCCTCAGCTGGATTTGAAATTTCCAACTCAGTGGTGGGTATCATCTTTTCTTTTGGTTGTGAATTAGTTGGTTTGATAAGCTGGTTTGCTGGAAGTTCAAACTCAGAGTGGATACCCGGTCTTCTCTTCAAATCAGATAGGTGTATATCAAATGGTTTTGGGTCACCTTGTGCCATGAATATTTTCCCTAAATGTAGAAATATTATTTCTTGGAATAGCGTGGAAGGGATTGCCTTCATGCGGTGTATCCATGGCCGACCAAGGATCATATTATAATTGGTTTCCTGATCTATAATATAAAACTCGGTGAGGACCATCTTGGGTCCTAAAGTGAATGGTAAAACTATGGTTCCAATCGAAGTGGATTTGAGGCTATCATAACCTTTTAGCGTATTTTGTGTTGTGGAACAATTTGTCTCTCCATATCCTAACTTTTGAAGGAAAGAGAAGGGGACTATGTTGACTGCTGCCCCATCATCAACCATTTCACGTTTGACATAATTATTATAGACCCAAACTTGTGAATGTAAAGCTAGGTCACCTCTTCATGTAATTTCAACATCTGTTGGAATTTTTCTTATATCGAATATAAATTTTGTATCCCTATCTAGCTTCCCCGGGGGATAAACGTCATAGTCCACATGGTTCACTTGTGTTTCTGTGGAGGAGTGATGTTGATTAAATGACCAAGGCCTAATGCTTCTACGAGAGCAACTCTGTGGGCGGGAGAGTTCTTTAAAAAATCCAAGAAGGAGATGTGAGAGAAGGTTTTGGTCAAATCATTAATTAAATCATAGGTGCCAATGGGTTTTACCAATGTTTGTTGAATATTGTCTAGCTCTAATGAATAACTTAGAGTTGGTTGAGAAGAATAATCCTGTGTTCTTGTTATGGTTTCTATGGGTAGCTCAGCATCTAACTCCACTAAACCAACTATCTTAGTTTGAGGTCAAGTTCCTAATTGGGGTGTGACTGGTACATTTAATGAAGTTGAATCTTCATGATCATTGTTTCCTGTCATGACACCCTTATTTGTTCTGTTAAGATCTAACCTGTTGTTGTTAGAATGGTTTGGGAGTGGGTCATTGAAGATCTTGAGGGATGCATTTTGAGGGGAAACTACCCCTACATAAGTGTTTGCCATGGGTACTAGAGAATTTGCTAAAACTATATCTATAAAGAGTTTTTTTTGATCTTCTGGCGAACGCTTCATGAATTTATTGTATTCACAACAAGTCCTAGTATCATGGCCTTAAATCTTGTGGAAGCCACAATATAGATTGGGATTGTAATTTTGAGGCTATTGATTCAAAATCTGTTGTGGCCCAAAATTATGATAAGGTTTCTATTTGTTAGAGTTAAAATTTTAAGGCTGTTGCCTTTGGTTTTGACTCTGATATCTAGTTGGGTTTTGATGTAGACTTTGTGTCTAGACTTGTCGTTGTTGTTGTTACTGTGGTGGATGATAAAAATCCACCACGTTGATTGTTGGGGTAAAATTATTATTTCACTGATTATTAACAGGTGGCAAAATGTTTACAACGTTTTCCCTTTTAGCTTGGTCAGTTACTCCATCTGTTGTAACACTACAGTTCTTGTTAAGGATCTTAGGTCCTTGATTAGCGTTCCTAGCATTAAGGTAGGCCACGGTGTTTTGATTGGGAGTGGTTAATTTCCCGTTTGTACCATATGTCTTACGACCGCTATCAATCACTGCTTGGTCGATTCAGAGAGCACTCTTGAGTACTTCATCGTAAGTTCTTAGTGGGAACTTCTAGACTTCTTCCTTTATCTCTCTATTGAGTGAATTAAGGAATAAATCGAATAGTTCCATTTGATCCATATTTGGAGCACTCGCTGATGAGTAGAGAACTATATGCCATATTTTGATAAAATGATTAGAAGATTCATTATATTCTTGTTTGATATGTAAGAAATCCATGATTCCCATTCTTAAAAATTTGTTCATGTCGAAAGCTTTGATGAATTCTGACACAAGATGTTTAAATGAGTGTATCAAAGCTTCAGGTATTCTATAATACCAATCAAGGGAAATAAATTCTAGGGTCTTAGGGAATATTTTAGCGACAACCCCATCCTAAGGGAGTAACTCCCATATGGCTATGGCATAGGCCTTAATGTGTGCATTTGGGTCCCCTTCCCCTTTGTATTTGGGAAAATTGGGAAGAGGTCTTGGAAGCATAACGCTTTGTATGGTGAAGTCTAGGGGATATTTTGAATATTCTAAGTAAGTCCCTACTACGTAGGCCTCAAGCATCAATGGGGCTTGCTAAGGGGGTTGAGGGGGAATGGGTTATTGATATGGCATAGAATATGCATTTGTAGGAACATAAGGGAATCCCTGTGGTTGAACGAACATCCCGGGAGAAGAGAACATGTCTCCTTGTGGTGATTTTGAATAGATGTTTAAATAAGGAGGAGCATTGTTTTGGTACGGGTTGTTTCTTACCAAGCCAGGTGGTGTCATGTTTTTGACTGGAGCAGAGTTTGAAAATGTTGTCCTAGTTGGTGTTTACTATGGATAATTATAAGGATTTTGAGGAGGCATGCCTAACATGCATGTTCCTGTAAGGAGGTAAACTTGACTAGGGTGATGCAGAGGGTTGGGGATTCCCACTTGCCAAAAATAAGAATTTTGGTTTGCTTGAGCAATTTCTAGCCCTATAACCTTCTTAGCTAAGGCTGAAATGACCTCTATCGGTGAAGACACAGTGATTTCCTTAAGGGTGTTTGTTGTATAGCTTGAGGTTATAAGGGGGTATGATACCCTGCTATGAATTATTCGTTACCCTGCCAAGATTCACTGAGGGTATTTCCCATAGGTGGAGGAATGGGGGTGGTCTCATGGAATAGGGTATCAGACTGTATTTATAAACTACCTATAGGTGGATACATATTTTGGAAGTGTTGTTCACTTTTAGCGAAGCGTGTTAAGTACTCCTCATCCAAAAAGGGGAGTGGGTCTGATTTTCTACCACTTTGTGGTCAAAACAAGACCTGAGGAGATGAAGTGGATTCTCCAGTAAATGTCATATTGTTAGAGCCTGATGGCTCTGGCTATTGATTTTGTGCAAACTGATCAAACTCCTCAATTCGGAATGAAGAACTAGAACTAGTTATGTGAGGGGGAGTTTGAGATGACAAGTAATTACTTGAATAGTTATCAGCCCATGCAAAAAGTGAGGGTGATGTTTATCTATTTGTTTGACTATAGTTTACTTCGAGACCTGAGAGAGGTCTGCCATATGCATCATATCCTGACATATTCGGGGGGTATATGAATACCCGCAGAATAATGGGAAAGAGAGAAGGTGGATGGAAGAAATGAAAATAGAAAGAGAAATATTAGTTTGTTTCACGTCGGGTTCACCAATTTTGTATGATGGAAAAAGTAACATGTGAGCATGGGAATCTACAAGTACCTCCTCCTCGTACCCAACCTCTTGAGGTTGTGTCGAGAAAGCTGGTGAATGTTGAATGTGGATAGATATGTATAAGCTAATCGGGTAATCTTAAATCCTCAATACACAATAATGGAATCTGTGAATCTAAGGCGAAGAAGACCCTCCTAACCTAGATTGATGTAATGGTTCATTCAGATATAATGGATGCTCAGAGGCTCCAATCGATGTCGAGCTCTGTTGAGATCCTATTTCTTGGTTTTTGGATACGTGGGAAGTGACCTGTGGGAGATTCGTATATATCTCAAGACAAGGTCATGAAAGTAGTGGTAGGTCGTTTAGTGGATTTTAGTGGTTAGATATGCATGGTTCTCTGGTCTAGCCTAGAAAATATTAGATTGATTGGCCTCTATATTTAATACGGAAAATTGTGTTATAATATCCGGCGGGAGTGGTGAAGATCTAAATACCAGTGTTCGCAAGCTGATGTCAATACTTAACTGATTTGTAGGTCCGTTGGGTTGTGGGATTTGGGGATCACAACCATGAGTTCGTGGTTATTGTGGACCTGTTATGGTCATGTGAAGAATCAATCCCTTCTCCTAGCTATCCAGTAATTGTATGCCTTTTCAGCATCTACGTTTAGAACTAGAAGTTGTATGATTTTCTCAGAGTACCTAATAGGTGTTCTGGCAACTTGAATATGTAAGCTAGTGTCTATGTCAATGAGGAGGTCTCCTGAATTAGGCTTGTCGAACCAAAAGATTGCAACTGAATGTTTGCTCTCATTCGAATCCCTACACAGTCATTCAGGTGTTTTATCAAGGCAATCTATAGTTTGGATGGTTTGACCAAAATGTGTAAGCTTTGTCATCTTCGATATTCAATCCTCTTAGTTGCTCACTAATTGCTTGTAAGTTTTCTGTTGCTCGGAAGACCTATATCCTAAGGTCCTGATCTATATCAGCTAAAGTCATGGGTAAATTTGGTTGAGGTACTATAGGTTCAAATATATATTCTCTAGGATCTCTAGGTCATGTGATTGTCATACACAGATGATTCAAACTCTAACTAACATTAATAAACTGATTATGAAAGAGGTATTACACTACGTAAGAATTCTTCTATTTTTTATTTTCCACTGACGTATTTCAATGAAATTGAAGAGTAGCTACTCTAGTATATCTATAAAATGAACAACTAATCTAATAACAGAATAAAAAACAAGCAACGTAGCCTGGTATGGCTATTCGCTTGTGTAGTTGTGATTTTATCCTAAATATCTAATTAGCTATATATTTTGAGTTTTGAAAGGCTCTCGATCCTACCTTAGAAGTGAGGAATGAATCACAGTTTCTCAAAAAATATCAATCCCCACAGCTTCCCTGGTGATATCGAGAGTGAAATTTTTAATTAAAATAAAATAATTCACTACTCTATTTGATATTTCGTAACTAGAACTTTGATAGCTCAAACCTGGCATTTACAGAACAGTGGTAAATCTAGTTGTGTGTGATTTCATCCCCTCAGTGTGATCTCCTTGTTTCTTCGTGTCCTCATGAATCCAGAAAGTGTGTATATGATAGTATCAATAGAAGATAGCAATCAAACAATGACAGCTTTGGATATAGACTGAATATAATACAAGTAGGAGAGGGATAGCGCAAGTACACAGAGCTTGACTATGTAATTCCTAGCGGGGTTTATTATGGGAATATAACACAAGTGTATCGAGAGTTTCAGAAATTATCCTTGTGACAAAACAAAACCTGTAACTTTAATGGATTCTAGTCTAGAAATGAAGCTATTCTATGTTTAAACTGACTGTATGCAGTAACAATGAAACAAGAAGATGATATGACCTCCAAAATGCCAACAATGGAAGCAAAACCTCAAAGTAACAAAATTCTAAGAAAGGAATTAAAAAACTAAACAAGAGAATTGAGAGGATGAGGGGCCATTTGCTTGAAAACAAGCTGGCTATTTATAACCAATGCATTTAATAGAGGGTAACTCCCATTTGATCTCTTTTACTATAAACAAATTAAAAACACTATTCCCAGGGAGTAGAAAACATCAATGAAAGCCAAAGTGGTTGAAGAAAGCATGTAAAATCCAAGATTTACATTTGACACGATCGTAAGAAGGATCTGGAAAATGCGTATAGGACCGCCACCCTATGCAGGGTGGAAGTTACAAGACCGCCACCCTATTTTGGGTGGTGGTCACGGGACCGCCACCTTGTCCTGGGTGGCGGTCACGGGACCGCCACCCAGGCAGGGTGGCAGTTCCGTCACTGAAGACAAAAATGCAAGAAGAAAGGGGAAAAAGGGCAAAACAAAACATGCGGAGGCTGAGCGGGGCATGCAGGATAAAAGAGTATACTTGGTGACCCTTTCTAGATTCCGAACACCTTGCAAGGAGACCCATATAATCATTGGGGAATGTGTAACATCGTTCCGGCGGTGCAGTACCTTACAATTTTGGGTACGTACAGTTCCTAATCCTCTTTTGCACATGTTGATCTATCTTATTTTTCTTAACTTTTTTTATTGAGTTTGAATGTGTTGAGTCTTCCTTGTAGGTATAAATGAGGCAAAGTACTATCAAAATTGGATCTTAAAGGGAAAATTTCAAGATTTTTCCATGTTTTCATGTTTAAAGCTTCATTTTCAACATTTTACATGCTAGTTTTGTCAATTTCTTGAAAATATTAAATTATTGACCATGTAGGTTAGTGTTTGATAGTGTTGAGTCTTCTATTTACATATTAATGTGGTGGGTTACTATTAAAATTGAATATTGGTAAGAAAATTTCAATATTTCTCCATGTTTTCATTTTTAGAACTTACTTTTTCATCATGCTAATTTTGTCAATTTCTTGAAAATGTGAAGTTTTTTATCATGAATGTTAATGTTTGATAGCATTCAGTCTTCTATTTATATATTAATGTGATGGGTTGTTGTCAAAATTAAATCTTGGTTGGAAAAATTTGACCATTTTGTAGATTAAGGGACGTTTTTTTTGACATTTTTTGAGTACATGTTAAGTGCATACCCGTGAGCATAAGAGCATATGTGTAACCCATCTTTCAAAGGCCATAAATTTTTCTCCCGAAATCAAAATGAATATTTTTTTTTGCATTGGAAAGGAATTGAAGTGAACTATGCAATGAAAACATAAATTTGTGATTAATACTTACAAAAATTGCAAGGTTTTCCTTTATTATAAAATTGGTCATTTTCTAACACGTCTAATGTTTTGATGAATGTTGTATTTTCATGCTTTACTTAATTTAGAAAAAATATTGTGTATGCTATTCTCTTGCACCTTTTGGTGATCTTGAGAATCAAAAATAACTTTGATCTATATCTTTTTAACATTTGGATTAACTAGGAAATTTGATTATTCATTTTGCTTAAGGGAATGAACCTTTTACAAAACAATTTTTTATGGTCCTTTGATTTGAAGTTTTCCATTTTTATCTACTTGGGATAAAGTTTGTGTATGATTTTATCTTGCACCTTAAGGCTATCTTGAGAATCAAAAGTAACTTTAGTCTTCATTTTTTAACATTTGGTTAATTGGAAACTTCATCTTTCATTTTTGGCTTAAGGGAACGAACATTTATCAAGATTTTTGTATGGTTCATTAAGTACAAAGCTTTCCTTTACTTTTTAGTTGGATTATTTTTTGTGTATTCTCTGGTCTTACATCCTTCGATGATCTTTAGAATAAGAAAAACTCTTAATCCTCTTTCAAATAATGTTCTTTGCTTGGAGAACTGCTAACGCTTGAGTGTAGGACCTAAAAACACTTGTCAAAGAAAGGAGCTTCAATTTTCCATAAAGTTTGGTTAACTACATCTTAGTGGTATTGTTGCAGGTTACCAAATGGTGAATGAATAAAACAAATAAAGTCTAAAAGATAAAAAAACACACCACATTCAAAACACTTGATTTACAAGTTTAGATAAGGGTACGTCCCATCTGCTTAAAACTAAGGCACAATCCCTTTGACATAAGCCTTAAGATACAATAATGGGGGCTGTTTAGGAACTTGTAGTCATGCAAGAGGGAACATTGTGGATGATCATGGTAAGTGATCCGCACACCTACTTGACTAGTATGCACGTGATATTTAGCATCAAAGTTATCTGTATCGCGACCCCAATGAGAGTACACAATGGATGTATTTATTTCCCACTATGATTGAAGGGGGTAAAGTAAAGCTGAGATAATCCTTAGAAAACCTTGGAAAATTGAGCTCACTCTTAGATAAATTTTGACACCTAGTTGAGTGAACCACCTAGGAATTCATGGTCATTTTACTAGGAGCCATATCTTTGAAACCATTAGCAAAACCAATTTCCTGTTGAGAGTCATTATTCATCACGAAATGTGTGAAGCATTACTTTTTCTTAGTTTTTCACTTTCCCTAAGGCAAGGTGAAACTCTACCGAACTGATACCAACATATGTTACCCCCAATGGATCTACTTCCTTCACTTTCTTTTGAAACTTTGTTGATTAGAAGAAGAGTGACTCATCACGATGTATGTTTTCCATAGCTTCTGTTTTGGAAAATCACACAAGCATCCCCATCTTTACAAAATGTCTAGTTGGTTTTCATTATGATTCCCTAATCAACATGAAACCTTATTCAATTTGAAGAAGTTTGATCATACAGTCTAGGTGACTTAAAATAAAGACACACAAAAAATGATTGATTATTGCAAGGTCCCTTATATATACGATAATAAGAAATCAAAATTTTCAGTGTTCACATCAAAAGACACCCATCATGAAAAAAGCTTGTTTGGTTCTTCATGCTAGAGAACCCATCCAGGTAACCCATTCCCCACCTTCATCTCATATTCAGTAGTATGGTTTAGACACTTCTGATCCAAATTATTATTCAGGTTCTGCCCACTCTTCTTCTGATTCTAATCCAAACATTTCCTCTTCTTCTGAGGATTTCAATACAACTATTTACTCTAATTATTTTGATGATTCGGATCCAAACTATTATTCATATTCATCTCATTTGAATCCTAAGTTGCGGTCCTCCCCTCCTTTGCAAGACCTTCTTTATCATTCATATGATGCAATTCTTGAGTTGCAGTCCTCTCCTTCTTCGCAGGACCTTCTTTATAAAACATCTAATGTGATTCTTCAATTGCGGTCCTCCCCTTCTTCAAAGGACATCTTTTATTAGTCACCTTAACTAAATCTTCCTCCTTTGAATATTCATGTGACTCAAGTTCCTTCTATTCAATCATCTTAGTCGACTCCTAGTCACAATCTACAAAATTTATGATACGAAATCCTCCTATTCTTCCTCCACAACATTGTGTTATAGGGAAACCTATGCTAACCAATTCTAAATCCACATCTTCTTATACCGACGAGACATCTAGCCTTAATTATACTTCATCTCTTGAGTCATATTATTCAATCAATCATCATCAATCATCTTCTACGTCTTCCACACTAGTTGGACCTTTTTCTTCCAATCAAATCCTTGTGGTCAATCAATAACCCATACCGATTGTTTTTTTAGAACGAAGGAGTGATCATGACATTTATAGGGGCACATGAAGATATCCCTCTAAAAAATTATGAGCAAGATTCTTCTTATACCTCGATGCGTTCACGTATTGTGGGGAAAATTTTGATTACTTTTATCAAGAAACAGAGGAAGAGCCTAAGAGCATGCAACTTGATCCTCCTCTTATTTTTCCATCCTTACATTCTTCATTCTGTGATGAAGTTCCTGGGTTTAGTATTGAGCCATGACCCATCTTCTCATCACCAAATTCTTCTTTACATATTAATTCCTCAATCACAATCACACTTTGGGTCATCTCCAAGTATCCCATCACCTTCTTCTATATACGGGCCACCTCTAAGTATCCCTTTATCATCTACTTTTTGGTCTCCTCTAGGTAGCCCATTACCTTAAATTCTAGGGCCACGTCTAACTAGCCCATTTTCTTCTATATATGGGACACCTCCGGGTAGCCCCTCTTCTTCTACTCTTGGGATGCCTCCTAGTATCCCTTCTTCCTCTATACTGAGGCCATATCCAAGTAGCCTTCCATCTTCTGTCTGTGGCTCACCTCTTGGTAGCCCATCTTCTTCAATTCTTGGATAGCATCCTTTTCATCCATCACATTATGCTATCAATGATTGTGGTAATCCCACAGTCATTCTTCTCATCAATTATAAACATCCATTTTCTTCTCCCACTTCTTGAGATTAGACAAGTCAAGCATTAGCTTATAAGAAACCCAGATAAGTTATTTTTCAAGCTAAGATCAAAAATTTGAAGAGCTATAAATCTCCCAACAACTCAAATGATTATAAAATTCAAAATCAAATGCGATTCCAGAATACACACCAATGTACCCATCAAATATGGTGAAAATTGCACAAACCTATGGGTAGGTAACTGAAACTCCCACATACGAAACCCATGTTTAAAAAAAAATCACAGTCATTTGTTGAGTGTCAAATCACCACGATTATCAAGATCGAGGATGATATCACTCTTGATAAACAAACAATCTTAGTCTCCCTTAGCAAGGAAATCATGAACATCATTGTTGGATCTTATCACATAGAGTGAAATTTTTGGTCCCAACTTCCAAAAAATCAAAAAATCATAAAACAATTCAAAAATACAAAAATGAGAAAAGCATTAAAAATCAACAGTAAAAAGATCAAACATTGCAATTAGGTATTGCATACACATGGATGTTCTTTATTCCCTTTCTTTCATATTCCTTTGCAAGTCATCCACCATTTTCATCCCGTTGATGATATTTTGGTTAGCTTATTTCATACAAATGTTGTGACATTTATCTCTATGGTATCCGTTTGACCTCATTCTTTCATCACCTTGGTAAATTAAAGAACGAATGACCTCTTAGAGATCCTATCACTATCTACATATAATAAAATTTTTGGGAATAATTTTTTGGCATATTTGTTGACACTAGATAATGCCATCATCATAATCAATTCCACATCCTTCCATCAAGACATCAGTGGTTATTAACCCCTTGTCAAACAAGGGAGATGAAATAAGTTTTTAGAAAGCAAAAGAATCAAAATCAATCAATCAAAAAGCAAAAGCAAATTGACATATAATTCTCTCTTGGGGTATTTACAATAATTGCTACTGAGTATATGGACACCTGACTGGCAGTATAACAATGTTGTGATTAGAATCAAATGCATCTCCTTCAGGGCTATGGATGCCTAGCTCACAGTGGAGTAATGTATGGATCTCCTTCCATAATCCATTCACAAATCACCTTTCAAACTAAATCATTCCTACACATTGGCTAGTGTCCTCACTTGCTGTCTATCAACTCTTTCCTTCAAGAGGTAGTTCATTTCCACGTACACACACAGGATCTCGATGAGTAAATAGGATTAGTATGTTACCAAGTGTTACTTTTTGGACCTTGTTCAAACTCTTGCTTTAGCATATGTCTTGTCTCATGATTTTTGCCTTGGGCTAATCAATTTTTCATCAACCGCCTTATAAATATTTTCATAACATCCTCTATTCTTAAAAAATCATTTATAACATCCATGTGTATATAATGTCCTTTTTTCCATGTTTGCAGACATTTTTGTTCCCATTTAATAAGAAAATTTTCTACTTCCTTTCTGTCACGTGTTTCCTGGTCATCTTACGCTGGGGGCGTCCTTGCTCCCTCATGATTAAACCTATTTTATATTTTCCTTAATCCCCCTTCAGAGTGTGAATATTTTTCCTTTGAATACTCCCACCTAATTGTTGGGGCATTTTCACATATTCACTTTCTTGTGCATACGCGTGGTATTTTCCCCTTGTGCATCCCATCTATCACTGGGGGAATCCATGCTTCTTTGTCTTCCTATACATAGTTTTAGAAAAAATTCAAAATAAAAAATCAAATATGTTTCTAAAAAATAAAAAACAATAAAAAATCCCTACCAAACATCGCTCTTTAGTTCTTGCCTATTCTTGTGTGCGTCTCATAGATCATCTTGATCTACCTTCATTAACAAAGTTGGTTTGCTTACTATGTCTGTACTCTTGGGTACAATGAGTTTCTTAGTACTATTTCATAGTGCACTACTTTTCATAGGACCCAAGTGTCCTCCATTATTCCCCTTGCATGTATCCTTTCTTAGGGCACCATTTTTAACCCTTGTCGTTAATTTGCATAGGTCAGAATCAAATATTGATAACAAAAAACATTACATTATGTTTCTTTGTTAGGCTAGCTTGCTTAATTTCTCGTATTGCATTGCATTATTTATGTTGCAGGGAGTTAGGCATATTTTATTTTCTCGTATTGCATTACATTTTGTATGTTGCACGGAGTTGGTGTTTTTAGCAATGGGAATTTGTTCTTATATGGATTTTCATGTCATACTACACTTTTGTTCAATATTTTTAATAAGGACTGATGACGTCGATCATAAGTAAAATGATGAAATAAATTTGGTTTTTACATCGGTAAGATGATAGCAATATCCATCTCTTTTCATCTTCATTTTTTTCCATATCACTCTCCTTTTATCAACACTTTTACTCAAAAGTAACTTGGGGAAATAGGGATCAATTATTCTACTTCTTCTATTCTGTTCTTTCACCGATCTCCCTCTTTCATCACCCCATCGACACTTGAGGGGGCATCCTTCATTCTATTAATTTTTCTTCCATCTCTTAATTTTTTTTATTTGTTTGTACTTGTCTGCTATATTTTAAGACACCTAAAATCCGCTTACGCAAGATTTAATACTAATATTTCACTAATTATCCTCTTTCTCATCATTTCTATAATGATTAGCAATTTTCCTCTAATTAGCTAACATTCCTCATCATATTTGTTAATTAACGACCTTTCATTAATTAATAATCCTTCCTATCTTTAAGGATGTCGATTAACGACCTTTCGTTAATTAGTATCTGTTTATACCTGGGTTTATTAATTATTCTCGCAACTCTAAATCAATAAATTACCATTTATTGGATCAAATTCCTCTCTTACATCCCACAAATCATACTAATTTTCCTCTAATTAGCTTCTATAAGATTACCTCTACCTATTAATTAATCACCTTTAATTAATTGAAACATCCACCAACTCCCATGACTTACTAATGAAAAATTAAACTCTTCTAAATCAAGACTACGTTTTATAAAGCAACCTTATCCATTATTAATCTTGTTTTACCTTTATCCCACATTCATCAATTTTATAGCCTTGCCTCTTCAGGAAAGATATATAAATAACCCTCCTTCTAACCTTTCTTCTGGAACCATGCTTTGAATATTGGAAAAAATAAGAATTTTGATCTTGAGCCATTCTCCATTGTTAGAAATAGCTTCTCCATCTTGCATCCTTTCACTCAATATTGAGTAATATGGGAAGATCCAAAATGGCCTTATAGCCATTCTTGGTGAGATTCCATTCTCAATCCTTGAGATCAAGTAACAATCACCTTTGATTTCTTATGTTCTTCATAGGTTCATAGTTTAAGTTAGCAATCATAAAGAGTAGGAAATAACTTAGCATGTAGTTTCATTTATGCATTGAAGAAACATTTCCTTTAAGTTCTTATGTTGATGGTTCATTGTTTAATTTGCATTTTATTTTGAAGTTATGTAGATATTAGTTTCAATTTATAGCTTAGTTAATAAAACATGAGCACATTGGGTGAGGAGCTAGTTAAAAAGGTATGAAGGTATGAATATTTGAAGTTTCTTGAGATTTTGAGCCTAGTGAAGGATGACTTGGCATGGAAAGAGGTTTGTAAGCTGGGTATAGGAAATTTTGAATCTCTCTAAGGTGACAAAGGTGATATTTGATCAAAAATTACAAATTTGATCCATTTTAGGCTAGAAGGGATCTTCAATGCAAGGGTTATGGGTATAAGTTATTGTTCCCCCTTCACTAGTTGAATGCTTGATGACATGTATACATATGGCTCAATTTTCCAACCATTAATATCATAAGAATTTTTTTTATGTTTCAAATATCATTCCATCCCACATTTTTTATATAATGCAACATGTAACTACATTTGTATTATTGAGCATGTTCTCTCATTATTGTTTATATGTTCAACTTGAACAAGTATAATAGTATCTGATATACATTTTATTCTCAATAGAATTCCAATATTATGGTGTTCACCAAACAAAGAATGAAACAACCATATATCATTGTGGTAATTTTCTAGACTGTGAACTTCCACAAAACATTCCTCATCCTTCCTTTCCTGATCGTTGAAACCATCAATAAATGAAATTTCTTTATATGGGGTAGTGGTAACAAGAGCCTTTTTTCCTGTTGTAATATTTCTTAGTAAAAACATGTATTAAAAAAAAAACCAATTCTAACCATTCTTATAAAAGAAAATGTATAGAATGGAAAAATGCCAAATCTAATACAAGAAATGAGAATCAACATCTACCCATTTTGAACATTCTCACAAATCCAACATATAGAATCACCATCTTTCCATTCAAACATTCTTTCTTCTCATTATTTATTTATACATTATTTCATCGTCCATGCAAATGAATCTTAACTAAGTTGTGGATGTTTAGCTAAGGCTGGTGGAGGTAATTTTTAGAGCTTCATAGGTTTGGAATGAATTAAGTATTTCCATAATGGATTAAGAGCCACAAAGGTCTTAAGTAGTTCGTGAGAGTCTACACATGCCACGATGGACTAATGTGAAGAAAAAGAGAGAGAGAGGGAGTGTTCTAAGTGTTCTTTAGGTGGATCCATGGTAGCCACGAAGGGTTGTAGAGGTATTAAGGTATATGTAAGTCTATGTGAAGAAACATAGGTTGCAAAAGGCTGCAAAATACTAAGAATGTTACAGAAGACTGTGAAAAGCCAAGGAAATATGTGGGGGTTTAGTTGAAGCCACATAACAAAGAAAATGAGGATTTTATTATTCCAAAGATGTGTGAAGATTTAATTAACCAAAAAACAAAGGAAAATGAAGCCACAAAGGTCCGATGAGGTTTAGAATGGTTTGTGGATGTCTCAAAGTTGTGGAACAAAAAGAACGAATCCAAAAAAATAGGGAAATAAAAACCCTAAGTAGTTAAATGTCATCAAACCTAAGCAGTTGAATATCATAAACCCTAAGTAACTTAATAACATCAAACCCAATCTATTATATATTTTGTACAATATACATTTCAATGCATTATTATTTTTATTTTAATTATGATAAATAACAGGGTAAATGACACATATTTGGGGGTGTAGAGGTCTATGATCATTTTAACAACAAATTCAAGGCTCCATGATACTCATGATCCTCTGAGAGAACCTGAAAATTTATGAGGTAAGATCAACCCCAAGAAATTTGGTGACATAGTTTACCATGGGAAGCCCCCTAAATTGTAGAATAGAATTAATAAGGACAAGAAAAATAAGGAGAGAGAAACACCTTTTTATGTAGTAGTGTCAAAGATGGATGCCAAAAAATTTAACTTCCATAAGAAAGTGTCTTTTCTATTATGGATGATAAAATTTATAGGCCTAGGACCAAAGAGACTAAGGCAGCATATGAGACACTTCTCAGTACTACATAATATAAATTTGGTGATAAACCATGGGATATCTTGAGGGGTGTTGCTGATGAAGTATTGACTATCTTGAAGAAAGATAAATTCAAGGATATTTATAAGAAGAAGGATATCAAGAAGATTCTCAATTATTTGTCATCTAGGCACTTTGGTCAACTTTTTTCAACTAGAAATCTTATTATTGATTACTAGGATATAGGTTATATAGGTACAGGCATAAGAGCAGGTGTCAGGTAAACCCTTGACGATGATATCAATGTTTATATAGAGTTTGAGTATGAGGAAGAGGATGATGAAAAAAAGTTAGATCAAGTGCAATAAGATAGTGATGCTAAGGAGGATGATGATGGGTAGGTTGCCAACTAGTTAGAAGCTATGTAAATCGGTGATATTGATGACAATGACATGGAAGAATTAGATGAGGAATTCAATGTTTAGGACTTAGATGGTTATATTATTCAATAAAAAATCATGTAGGATTTTGATATGATTGACCCTCATCATATCCAAATACTTACTGAAGATGTTTCGAAGAAATTGGAAGAGTGTAATGATCAAGATGTGGAAAATAAACAGGTGATGCTTTTGGATTATGAAAAGTTTGATCTTATTAATTTTTTTATGTAACATGATTAAAATATTTTGGTGTAATCATTTTGCTAGGGTAGAAGATTAGAAATAAAGGAAGATGAGGGAATATGAAATTAAAATGGGAGAACCTACCCTTGTCTCTTTCCTTGAGAAACTACATGATACAAGATCCACTTCTAAGGAATGAACAAAGAATCTTCAGTGTAGCATCAGGCATGAAGCTAGAAAATTAAGAGATGAGGGTGGAGATGGAGAGAGGGGGAGGGAGTGACATGGAGATAGATAAATGGATAATATCTTGTGGAATTTCTTATTATTGATTAGATTCATCTTCTACATGAGAATAAATGATCGATGCTGGAAATCATTGTTTCCAGTTCCAGGATGATTAGGAAAATTGAGAATGCCCAGGAAATTATATCGTTGGTTGGATTGTCTACAAAATTTCAAAATTATGAGGATATTTCCATGTTATTAAGGGTTGACAAGTCAAAAGGTATTTTCTATTTTCATAATAGTTATAGACTTTTTTCTCTCAATCAACAATATATTGGTATCACTATGTCTAGTTGATGACTAAGGTGTGTTATCAAAAGGTGTTGGAAGTTTATCAAAAGCATCAAGTATTGATATTTTTTCATCATAGAAAATAAACAAAAAATATAGATTGTGCCATAAGGGACCCATCTCTTGAAAATGACACCCTTAAATGGTTCCTTAAGGAAGATAGGGATAGATAATAAATTCATCAAACATAAACAAAATAAGTGAATTTTTTTTACCTGAGATATCTTTTTCCTTAGCGATTTGCAATTCATCATGCAAGGATGATGAGGAGAGAAAGGAATATGGTGGAACACGTTTTTTTTTCTAATGGGAATATCCAAGTGTTAATAACTGTCACTCTCTTATGTGGAGTAAATTTCTAGATCATACTATTATAATAAAATACCACTTTTATAATCATGAGAAAGGTGCATGGATTGAGCTCATTTCATTAGATGTTATCCAAATTCTTGGTTGAGTTAGATGGATGTAATATGATTAAGATGTAGAAGGAATTATATTTCCTATAATATGAGAATGGACATCTGCCAATTCTATTTATTCTCATATAGTCATCTTTCTCATTCATTACATAGAATTTTCCTAAAATGGAATGGACATCTACCCATTCTATTCATTCTCATACAATCATATTTCTTATTCATTATTTATTAATTTACTTGAATATTTAGAAATTGTAAATTCCCATTCTAATCATTGCATTTAATACGAGAATGGGCATCTTCCCATTCGAAACACTTTCATACAATCATCTTTCTCATTCATTCTATATTACTTGAATTTTCATAATGGGCATATGCCAATTCTAATCATTTAATATAATATGAGAATGGACTTCTACCCATTCTAAACACTCTCATATAATCATATTTCTCATTCATTCTATATTACTTGAATGTTCACAATGGGCATATGTGATTTCTAATCATTACCAATAATATGATAATGGACATCAGATGATTCTATTAATTCCAATATAGTCATCTAATTCTCATTCATTCTATAAAGCATTTATGAAAACGAGCATATGCAAATTCTAAACGATCTCTTATAATCAACCTTGTCATATGCCCATTCTAATAATTTCTTATTATCTGAGAATGGAAATCTTCCCACTCTATTCATTCTCATATAATCATTGTTCTCATTCTTTTTTTATTTAACCTAAATGATAATGGACATCTACCCATTCTATTCATTCTCATACAATCATATTTCTCATTAATTTTATATTTCTTGAATGTTCAAGATGAATATATGTCCATTTAAATAATTTTCTATACTATGAGAATGGAAATTTTCCAGTTCTATTGATTCTCATAAAATCATCATTATTATTCCTTATATATTTTATGTATAAGAATGGACATCTTCCCATTCTATTCATTCTCAAATAACCCTCTTTCTCATTCCTTCTATATTTCTTAAATGTTTAGACATGATATATGCCCATTCCAATCATTTCATATAATATGATAATATTAAATAATAATATATAATATGACTATTTTTTTATTCTCATACAACCATATTTCTCATTCTTTGTATATTTAAAATGAATGAGAATAGATATCTTCATATTCTATTCATTATCATACAATCATCTGTGTACTTCCTTCTATATTGCATGAATGTTCAAAATTGACATATTTCCATTCTAATAATTTCCTATAATATGAGAATGGACATCTTTCCATTCTATTCATTCTCATACAATCATCATTCTCATTCATACTATATTTCCTTTATAAGAATGGACATATCCCATTTTAAACACTCTCATATAATCATCTTTCTCATTCCTTCTATACTTCTGAATGTTCTGAATGGAATGATGCCCATTCTAATCATATCATATAATATGAGAATGATAATCTTCCCATTGTATTCATACTCATACAATCATTTGTCTCATTCCTTCTATATTTAACCTGAATGAGAATGGACATATGCCCATTCTATTTGTCACCATACAATCATATTTCTTACTCCTTATATATTTCCTAGATGTTTAGAATGGACATATTTCCATTCCAATAATTTCCTATAATATGAGAATGGACATCTTCCCATTTTGTTCATTATCATACAATCATCTTTCTCATTCATTCCATATTTAACTTAAACAAGAATGGAAATTTTCCCATTCTATTCATTCTCATAAAATCAACTTTTGTATTCCTATTATATCACATGAATGTTTAGAATGGACATATGCCCATTCTCATCATATCCTATAATATGAGAATGGACATATTCCCATTCTATTCATTCTCATACAATCGTCTTTCTCATTCCTTCTATATTTCCTTTATGAGAATGTACATCTGGCTATTCTATTAATTATCATACAATAATATTTATCATTCCTTCTATATTTCCTATAATATGAGAATAACACTTATTTCACTAAATATAGACATATCCCAATTAATCTAGACTCTAGTATTACAAGTATTGGAAGAAATTCATCTCCGTTTTTTGTTACATTGGATTCCATTATTACTATTATTGGAATCCATTATTAACAATATTGGATTCCAATATTGTCATTAATGGATTTATTATAGTTCCAATTTCACTATTAATGGATTCCAATATTGCTATTATTGGATTCCAATTTATCTAATATTGGATTCCAACATCGCTATTATTGGATTCCAATCTCTCCACCATTGGAATCCAATTTATAAATTCCAATTTTTGGATTTCAATTTCTCTAGTTTATGATTATTATTTTGTTATTTTTTTATTCCCTCACATAATCCTAGTGAAAACTAACTTACACAAGCATATAGGTTGTTAAAATACATAAGCCTAACATCCACTAACTTACACAAGAGTAGATTCCTCCAGGTGAAATAATCCTATCGGCTGCAAAGTTACATCAGCCTATCGGTAGCAGGCTACATAATCCTACCCACCACTAAGCTAAATAATCCTAGCATCCGATAAATTACATAAAACTATCCGCCACAAAGTTAAATCAGCCTAGGGGTTAAATTTTATGGCCACCTATGCCTATCAAACAATTTTTAGATGACGGTAATTTTACAATATTTCCCTTTAACAAATACAAAATAGTAGTTATTTAAACACTTCAAATTTATATTTATTTAATTTTTTTTATGTATATTATATATTGATATAATTTTTATATAAATATATCTAAGAAACGAAGGTGATATTGTAAATATGAAAGTTACGTGTGACAGTTATTTTGAATATTTTAAATACATTACGACTAAAATCACAAAAAATATCTAAATGACCGTCAAATTTAATCCCCGCATCAGCTAATGGCCAAAAGATATATAAGCATGATAGATGATAAGTTATATAAGCCAAACGACAACTAAGTTACATAATCCTAGGGGCCCATAAAAAATAGAAGCCCATCGACCACTATGTTACATAAGCCTCACGACCCATGAGACACTTAAGCATAATGACCACTAGGATACATATTTTTAACATTTATTTGATTAATTTATAAAATGGAAAACAAAATAATAGTTATTTAAATACTTCAAATTTATATTTATTTAATATATTATGTACACTATATATTGATATAATTTGTATATAAATCTATATAACAAATGCCAATGATATTGTAAATATACAAGTTACGTGTGATAAAGTCAACTACTTTTATGATTTTCCATTATGTAAATCATAAAGAACAATAAAGAGTTAAGAATTATGTTAAACAAGTTGTTTTGAATAAATGTATTTGAAAATGTATTTCCATAGGCAATCAATTCCTTTGGGAAAATTACATAAGCATCGATCCCTCACAAGGGTATTAATTATTGTTCTTGAATTTGTTCAAGGTATGTCTGGATAGTTTTGTGTCCCCAACTCGGTATTTTAATTTGATATTCTTTCCATATTTTTCTTAGACTCCATAAATATCTTATGTGTCCCTTGATTTTTGCCACCATTTTTTTTCTTTAAGAATTCCTTGTACCTTTCTTTTTCTAAATTTTCTTTTCCTATGGGTTCCCATCAGCATATCCTTATCTTTTAAGCCTTTATGTGAACATCTTGTGTTATAATTCATTCTTCCTTTCCCATCCATATAGGTACATTATCATCTTCTGGTCCTACTAGTATCATCTAATCAACATGCACATCCAGTACTGGGTTGAATTCCTCTCGAGGTCTATCAAAAATAGGCCCAACATATTTATCCTTATTTGAAAGGACATTTTGAATATAGTAGCTATACATGTAGAGATGTGGTGCACCCACTATCTGATCATAAATTGTGCTATCCTAAATTATTTTTGGCCAAAAATAATCTCTCCTTATCATGCTATAATTGACAAAGGGATTCTCTAGGGAGCGTACAACATGTTTTCAATATGCAATCTCTGAAACCTAGTATGCTTCTCCACCATCTGTTGAAATATTTTCCTTATGAACTAATTGGATATTGTAGAGGTTGTTTTGGGTCTCTTCTTCCTTTATAAGGAGAAGTTGACTTGAGGGGAAGATATTGCATAACCATTTGATATTTTATGATTTGTGTCTTAAGCTTGTAGCTTTTGCATACATTTCCTTAGAAAGGGGAATGAGAACATAGAAAGGATAAATGCCCATTTTACTATGTATTTCCCCTAGAAAAATGTGACTTGCATTAGGAGAGAAAAAGTTGTTGAGGAAAGCATTTAATATGGGAAAATATTAAATGCTTGGATAGGTAAAATCCTTGTGAACTAATTGGATATTGTAGAGGTTATTTTGGGTCTCTTCTTCCTTTATAAGAAGAAGTTGACTTGAGGGGAAGATATTGCATAACCATTTGATATTTTCTTATTTGTGTCTTATGCTTATAATTTTTGCATACACGCTTGGATTTTCTTTAGCTTGTGGAGTAAGATCCCATAGGGACCCTAGCTTTGGTGGTGATAGATCCATTCCTAGCTAGTGGGGCACTCTTCGGTGGTGAGAGATCCACCCTAGTTTTTCATTTTTGGAGCTAAAATCAAGGTCGTTCTTTAGAGATATTTTCTGAGGGTTTTAGTGAAGGGTTTTGGAGGATTTTGGGAATTTTTGGAGGAGATATTTTTGGGTTTTTCAGGATAGATCTACGGTAACCTTTTTGGAAAGGTCTAGCATCAGTTTGAAGGCAATTTGCAAGGGTTTACAGCCATCTCCTAGGTGGGGTGACTTGTTTTGAATATTGCAGATATTTTTTATAGGGTTTCCACTTCCTCAAACTTTGATTTGAAGGTTGGGATATCATCTCCTATATTTATAAATAACATTTCCAAGGTTTCATAATTTTTTCATCTATATTCCAGAAGATATTAATTTTAGAAGTTTTCAGCTGTTTAGGGCACGTTGTAATTTTCTGGCAGCATTCTGTTATTCAAAAAATTCCAAAAATAGGTCTATAATATCTTTTATTGTAGTATCAAGCTCCATTTAAAATTTCAAGAGGTTTGAGCAAGTATTTTTGGAGTTATCCATTATTTTCTGTTTGCTGCCCTAGATTTTATTTTCTACACAAATTAGAATTCTGTTTGGCTGTAATTTGTCTGTATTTTTCATATTTTAAAGTGGTATCCTATAAGGGATATTTCATATATATAGTGATAAAATAATAGATGTGTAAATTTTTTGTGGATTATTATTTTTTATTTAATTTAATTTTCAAAGGGAAACTTGACATAATTGTGACGTGATAATAGTTCCACAAATGTAGCACAAACGTGATGCAAAATGAGTCACATTAATTTTTGACCATATAACCCCACATTCCCTATTTAATGCTACGTAGATGTCATTTTAACTACCAAAAATCATTCTCATTTTTGAGAAGAAGGAAAAGGAGCTCAAAGATCCATTGGTTTCTTGCAATGTAGAAGAAAAAGGAAAGTTGTTTTTGAATTTTCACTTAATTTTTTTCAATGAGTGATATCAAATTAAAGCTAGATTTTTATTTAAATTTGGCTAATAAAATGAATGCATTCTGTGAGAATACATATCCTTATGTCATTTTTTCAAACACTTCATGCCTTATTTATTCTTACAAAAATAATACTTATCTACATGATCATTAACAACTATAACAATCAACAAAAATATAATTTCCATTATATTTTGATGGATTTAAACCCTAAACTAAATCTATCATTTTTTCATGGGATTTGGGCACGTTGGAAAGTTTTTGGAATCTAGATTTACACCCACCAAATGCATTTTCTTAAAAGTTTCCAAGGTATTTTCAAGATTACCATTTTGAGCATATAATGTATTCATTATAGGCCGCAAGAACACATCTCATTGAGACATTTTTATAATAGTTCATGTCTAATAAAATTATTTTTCCATCATTATTTTATGAATTTCATTTTGTATATACTTCATTCATTGCAATGCGCAATATCACATCTCATCACTTGAAATTTTGTTAAATAGTTTAAGTGTCTTGTGTATGATTATAATTTTTCCACACATGTCTACCATATCACCTAAACCTACATTTAACCAAAAAAATATTTCCATTATGGTTTAATGAATATAAATGTCCTAATAATAATTTGAATGAGGGTTGTAAATACTTGAATGATGTTATTTTAGAATTGATCATTACGTCAACATGTTAGCCATATTGAGGAAAATGTAAAATTTATCATCAAATTGCTAATTAAACCTATGACAATTATGTGAATGTGTTTGATTGGTCTCTGAGATAAGATATTACACTCAACCCAATGTCCTTATCTCATAATCAAACAATGTTAACAAATATATTATACAACTATTTTGTTAAAAGGAAATTAAAGATTAAATTTAAATTAAATTTTACACTAACCCTAATTACCACCACACACCCCATATTAATATCTAATATGTAATGGAAATATAGATGGAAATGGTAAAATAATCCTTCATTTTGATATGCTTCTCTCCTAACCATGTTTCTCCACCATAGATTAAAAACCCTGACCTATATAAATTCAAATACATTTTTCAACAACTCACATGAATGCAATCTAGTCAATTATTTAAAAAAATCCATGCAAAAATTAAATATAAATTTAAACACTAGGAGGCCCAAGTGTAATTATTTAAAAAATTAAGATACTTCTCTATTTGATTATCTCTATATTGAAATATGGAAATTAATAACTTAGAAATTCTATTAATATAATATTATAGATTTTTTTATCTATTAAGAAACAACCAAAAACAACGTTTGAAAAAAACCCACTTTTCAATATTCTATAATGGATGTCCATACCTTGTTCTAAAGCTTCAATTTTGGCACAAGATGGGACTATGTTGAAAAAGCTTGTGGATTTTGGTGTTAAGTCTCCAAAATGTGATTTCCTAAGAGTTTGGAAGGTATTTGAACACACTCATAATGTACATATCCTACAATCATTACATTCCACTATATCGAATCTATTCCAAGAATTTTTTCAAACATTTCATGTTGCTTTTGTATGCTTCTCCATTTTGCATAAATTTGTACAAGGGAACTTGTAACTATAAAAAATAAAAATTATATTCCCATGATGGATTTCCATACCCCTATTCTAAAGATTCCATTTTGGTATAGGCTGGGATTATGATGGAAAAGGTTGTGGAGTCTAGTTTTAAATCTTCCTAATGTGATTTCCTACAATTTTGGAAGGTATTTGAACATACTCACATTGTGTATATATCTTGCAGTCATTATAATCCATGAGACCGAATTCATTTTAGGAATTTTGTCAAATAGTTCATGTGGCTTTTGTATGCTTCCACATTTTGCATACATTTGTACAGGGGAACTTGTATCTATAAAAAACAATAATAATATCACCATCATGATATAATGAATTTATATGCCATATTCTAAAGATGCCATTATGGAAAAAGATATAAGGATTATGAAAAACATTACAGGGTCAATTTTATGTTGCCAATTGTATTTGTTGGAAAATTTAAATGCCTTTTCAAAATATAATGATGTGCATATCCATCAATCATTACAATCCATTTCACTTGATTTAATTCAATCATTTTTTTCCAAAACTCTATGTTCCTTGTTGATTCTACCACATTTGCATACATATTTAATATGGAAATTAGAAATACAACATATGGTAATATTCCATTTTCCATGACTTCCATACCTATTTTCAATGATTTTATTTAGGAACAAGTTAGGAGTATAGAAGTAAATGTGAAATGATCACGTTGGGAACCTGGTGGTTGCATTTCATAAAACACTATCAATACTTTGACATAACTAATTTTCTCCATGATGTCTTTAGGTTTAGATGAATCTAGAATAAAATTATACCAAATTTTATGGAGCTTGGTCCAATTTTAAAATTAATGTCAAAATTATAAAATATAAAAAATTACCAAAAAATAATTGAAATTAGGAAAAGTAGAGAAACTTATAGAAAATGTACAACATCAAACATTAGGATAAAATTAAAATAAAATTATAGCAAGTAATGCAAAATAATGATATTGTAAAATAATTATTATTTGGTTCTAGTTAATATTAATAAAATAATAAAATTATTATTTTAGTTATAGATATATTAACCTCTAAAAATTCAATTTTCTCTTCACTATGACCAAAATCATCTACACACTCATATGCAGATAATATGGAAATTGAAGGAAATTATAAAGACAATATGGAATTAACAAAGAATAATTCGAGAAAAAATATTTTCGATGAAGAAATTGAAATTAATTTCACTGGTACATGGAAAAATAAAATGTTGTCAACAATTATGACTAATCTACATAAAACAAGCGTGAACAATCAAATTACGTCTTATGATGAAGTCCAAAGATGGTTTAGAACTTACGTCTAAGGAATTCAATAAATATTGATAACATTTTCCCAATTGGTGAAATTATGGGGTTCGGCCAATGGATAAACCTCTCCTAGTACCTTATAAATAATTTATATTTGTGCTACACCCTTGGTCCTATAGGTTATATTGCATATGTAGTTCTGACTTATAGCTTACATAATCTCTTTTATTTTCATATTTCATTCATTTATGATTTCATGTGTTTAGTAGGTTGTCCTTAGTATTTGCCATAGTATAGGAATATTATATATAAGTGGTAGTAAGGATAAGTTAATCATCATATTGATCACTTGACTTTTATTGTATGGTTTGGAGGTCTCCACCTCAAAGTGGCTAAGTCATTCTACTTACATATTAAGATTATATTTGTGTGTGTGTGTGTGTGTGTGTGTGTGTGTGTGTGTGTGTGTGTGTGTGTGTGTGTGTGTGTGTGTGTGTGTGTGTGTGTGTTTTGTTTTGTTGATATCAAAATATATTTAAGTCATTTCATTATAAGTGGTATCAAAGCTTCATCTTGGTCAACACTACAACAAAACCCTAATTGTGAAGATTTGGCTACATCTCAGAAAAATTAGCAATTTTTTTGCAAGTTGCAAAAATCGGTCAAGTAAGATCCTCTCTAAAATTCAAGATTTTTAGACTTGTTTTGCAAAATTTATAACAATTTTAGGGTTTTTCATAAATTCGCTACCTAGGTTACAATTTTAAGAATGTTTCTAATTTTCTTATATTTTCATAAATCTTTCCAGAAATTAGCTAGGGTTTTTTCTCTATGTTTCCCTTTATTCATCCAATAAACTTATAAAACTCCAAACCCTAAATTTTTACCCTAATCCATATAAACCATAATTTCATTAAATTTGGACATATTTTAATCTAAATTAAAAACTAAAATTGTCTATATTGGTTTTATTTGTATAAAATATTGGAATTGGAATACACTATTATTGGATTCCAAATTTGATATTTTTGGAATTATATAACATTGTTTTTAGATTTAAATTTAAGGGTTTACGGTTTTTAGTTTGAATTTTTTTTACAAATACTTATATTTTTTATAGTAGAACATTTATTGAATGTTATTTTATTAATGGTTGTCCTACATCTATGAAATTTTTTATGCAAAACAAAAAAGTTAACATATAGGAAAAATAGATGTTGCATTAATAATTTGCATATAATATTCATCTACTTATTCCAAATATTCTTAGAATGGGAAGATGCCCATTCTGGTCAAGACAATATTCTTAGAATGGAAAAATGTTCATTCTCATATAAAATGTACAATATTTGCAATTAGTTGTTTGAAAATTTTGGAGCTAATGGGAGTATGAATGGTCCGGAGCTGGAAGTATGAATGGTCCAAAGTTGGAGGTATGAATGGTCTAGAGTTGGAAGTTTAAATGGTCCGCAGCTGGAATTTTTTATGGTTCAGAATTATAAGTAATAATGTTTTGGAGCTGGAAGTTTAAATGGTCCAGAGATGGAGTTTATTTTGTTCCGGATCTGGAAGTATGAATGGTTCGGAGTTGGAAGTATGGATGGTTTGGATCTATAAGTATGAATGGTCTGGATCTAGAATTATATATGGTCCTAAGTTCAAAGTACGAATTATCTGGAGTTGGAACTATGAATGTTATGGATATAAAAAATATTAACGGTCTAGAGCCAAAAGGGCGAATAATATAAATCTCACTTTGAAGCAACATTTAAGGCTATCAAAATAATCTTAGTCCAAATTAAAACAAGAGTTTCTTTAACAAAAAATATAAACAGTCTGGAGCTCAATCCGTAGCCCAAGAATAGTGCTAAAGTAACATAATCAAATTTTCATCTAGAAAAAATATTAATCATCATCTTAAAATGTGAATTTTTTACAGATGTAATTCTAATTGTCTTCAAATAATTCAATTGAATTTTAAACTAAACAACTTCTAACTAAAAATGGAAAGTCAAAATGAATTTAAATTGAGTACAAAAACTTAACCAATTTAATTGTATTTATTAAACAATGTAACGATATCAAGTAAAATTTTTTAGGTAATAGGTAAATATAAGGTTTTTCTAGGGGCCCTACCATATTACAAAAGGATATAGAATCCAAATATAGAATTTACAAATACATGGAACAAAAAAAAGAGAAATCCAAAACAACTTGTGAAGAAAACACAAAACCAACCCAATTACAGTCCATTTACAACCCAAGTGTAGCCCAAGACCAGCCAGAAACCAATAAACAACAAGACATTGTTCAATTTTGGTTGTACTTTGAGTGGAAAGATGAATAAGATCCTTGATATACTGATATCTCTTTTCAAATTATTTTTTCCTCTCATTTTCTCTCATATTTCCTTTATTACCATTGTTGAGCTCATTCACAATATTCCTTAACAGACCAGTTTGGAGAAGAAAGCCATATGTGAGAAGATTACACTCGTTCTTCACCTCATTCAGCTTATCTTTCACCTCTTCCCAGTTCTGATTGTCTTTTTCCACCCTATTATTACTGAGATCCTTGATGCTGCCTTTGATCACTTTGATTTCCTTTCTCATCCATTTAATAACTTTCTTTTGATTATCCAACTCATTATGAATAAAGAACTTGGTATACTCCTAAAATTTCTTACCTAGGCTAAGAAAACATCTAGCAACCATATTTCCATGCAGGCCATGTTGTGAGATGTCATGGGTTGATTTAGAGCTTTCATTTTTTTTCCCTTTTCTTGCACTACGTCTAAGGACTCTAGTTGAACTGATATATTCCCCATGAATCTTGTTGTTTCTAGGATAAGACGAGGAAGGAAGATAGGGGTTATGCCTAGGGTTTTGATTCAAAAAGGGAAAATATAAGAGAAGAATAAATGTTCAGTGAAGTGGGTAACACCTTTTATCCCATTGCACTTCTTTTATAAAACTTTCAAGAGACATAAGTATGTGAAATTGAAGACTTACTAAGCAATTCCATTTGAAATGGTTAAGCAGAACCAAATAATAAGTGTTAATTTGATGAATATATCTCTCCATTGTTAGATACTTGATAATAAGCCTAAAAACTTCATCATAGGGGTTGGGTAATGAAGTGTGAAGAAATACCCCAGGGATTTGTTGTAGCTGCTCATCCTCATTTAGTTTTTTACCTCCTGCTCTTCCTGATTGTATTTATTTTTGTAATTTTTTTTCTTTGGGTCTTCATCTCCATAACATGAGTAATGAGGCCTTCATAAATGAGCCACCTTTGACCCGTAATCTAGAAAACACAATCCTTCCAAGCAATAACGAACTCTAAGGAAATGTGAGGATTGTGCCCACAATTTCTCTCTAAAAAAGTGGAATTTTTTTCCACCCCCAATATTTTCTAAAGCTGGGAATTCTCTTTCCATCCTGTATTAAATGGGGGCTCGAATTGGAAAGAATCACCACCCATATTCTCACCTAAATTATATACCTTGAAGCGAAAATTCAAGTAGGGTTAAATCCTGAATACTTCTCAATCTCCCAAATATGTGGAACTCTAATGTGAATGTGGTCACATGAGAATCAAATATGCTAGAATAAGGAAAAATTCATAGGGATATACATGATCCTATAATGATTACCTATTTGGGATTTCATGATGCACAACATTCATTATATCTAAGGGGGTATTTACATTTCCCATCCAATAATGAATTTTATTGGAATTGAACCCCATATTAGCACAAATATCAAATACCTTATTCCCTTCTCTATAGGTATGCAAGGTGGTCACATGCAAAAGTATACTAAGGATGAGAAGGGAGTCCTTGATGACCTTATTAATAGAATAACTAGGGTGTGTATTCTTTTAAAGGAAATTAATTATATTCAAATAATCTCCCTCCACCCAAAGGTTACTTAAATTGAGCTTCTTAGCTAGTTTTAGGCCCCATGGAGTTGTCATAGCTTGAACATAGTGATTTATTTGATAGCATAGATTCCCGACATAGGCTACCAATAAAAAACCATTGATGTCTCTAATAACACCTCCACCCCCAAATTTTCCTAGGTTTTCTTTTGCACCTCCATTGAAATTGAGCTTCAACTAACCCTCAGAAGGATGATTCCAAATTTTCTGTTATCTAAGAGGTCTGTAAATAGTTTTATTATCATCATGTTCAATTTGTATACTCCTTTTGCTGAGGAAATTAGTGTCAACATCATTCATACTTCCTTTGCTAGAAGAAATAGAGGACTTAAAATTTTCTATTACAAGATCGCTTAATCAAGTAAACTCAATCAAGCTCACTAATTATTTTTTTATAACTTTCCAAAGAATGACCCATAGTTTGGTGTGGCCACACATGATTTGACCATGTACATACATGTGTGAATATTTTCTATTAGAATACATTGTGTCATCAAATTTGAAGCTGGAAGGTAATCCAAAGAAAAGGGCCTCCATTGTATCATAAATAAAGCTTGTTTTTCACCTATGAACAATATTTTATCTACCCCATATGTATGAATGTACTTATATATAACATTTTACATTTTTAAATGTAAACTGACACAATTTTCACCTTTTTTAATATAAAAAATTTATTATTGATTTCACATTGCATTATGCCCCATCAAAAAAATAATTCTATATTTCACAGCCAATCAAATTTTTGAAAGAAGATGCATTATTATCTTGAATGCATATATATAAACCAAAATCCAATATAAAAATGTTTTCATGTTATCATTAACAATGTAGGGCTAAATGTTTGATATAAGTATCAGTAGCATGAATATATAAAATCTGGTAATATATTCAGTGATCTAAATTTAGTAATCCCTGGAACTCCGAATAACATTGCTTCTACCTCAAAAAATAATAACTTCCTATTATCCAATTTGCACCCCCATGGTAAAATTGATAACATTCGTTAGAATACTCAAGTCCCAGGAAAATAGATTGATTCAGGGCAAAAATCATGTTTCTAGGGTTCCTCAGATTTTTCTAACTCTCCTTTCTAGGTTGAAAAGAGCAAGTTCTGAGAAAAGGTTAAAAAGTTGCAAAAAAAAGCTTAGGCCAGGAAAAATCATGAAAAATGGCTAAGTCCTAGTCTTCGCAGTAGCTGGGACAGTTGGGACATCGGGGCACAAATCGGCTGAAAGGCCGCCAGCCGGTCCGCAGAGCAAAGGAACATCCGGGCCGCAAGGACGTGCGGGACGCGGAAAGCTGGTTCAGCCGAAGGAGAAGAAAATTGACTAACTGCTGAGTAGCACAGTTGGGACATTTGGGCTGTGAGGATGTGAACGATGCTAACCGCCTGGATCAGCTGGCGCAGAGAACTTCAGTTCGGGACATCTAGGACAGAGGGACGCAGAAGATGTGGATAGCCGAGAAATTCGAGAGCCAATCAGATCACGCCACATCATCGGTAGAAAAGGGACAGGGAAGCCCATTTCGGGTGGATCAGAAGTTTTTATCCTAGACAGCACTGGGACAGCTAGGCCAAAGGGATGTGAGGGACGCGAAAATCTGGCAGGCCCGAGGACGAATCAGATAATGCCACATGTCACAAGGGAAAAGGTCTAAATTTCAAAGGGGGAGGTTTGAAGGGTCAGCCTGAGCCAATCAAAAGAGGACACGTGTCCTAAGGAGAAAGAAGAGTGCAGAGCTCGTGGAGGATTTAGAAAGTTTGGCCAAGTTTTGGCCAAAAGGCTAAAAAGTAAAGGAAGACCCCGTGCCCCTGTCCTCCAATCAATGCATGCCACGTGTCCCAAGTGGCGAGGGCACGGGGGAAAAGTGAAAAATGTTCCAAAATCATCAACAAGGTCAAAATTCAAGGGAAAACCCGTGGGTAAGTGAAGGAGAGAGAATTATGCATCCAATCAGTGATTGACATGTGTCATCTAGGTGGCAGAGTGTGGGAAAAAATTTTGAAACTCATTTTTGCCTATTTTGTGCCCTAAATCTTCAGATCGCCATATCTTTCAATCCAGAGCTTGGATTTGCACGTTCTTTATATCAACGGAAAGCTTATAAGATTCTCTACATGATTCCGGGGTCAATCTCAAATTCTGGTGTAGTCTAGAGAGAGAAAATTCAGAAATAGATCTGACACGTGTTCATGGCCAGAAGTGACATTTCAGCGACCAAATTTAATGTAGAATGGGTCGCATTCTCCTCCAATTCGGTAAAAAATGGAAGGGTATGGGTTTGTAAGGTCTCCCATGTCATTTTAATACATCTACAGTTAAGGAGGAATGGGCTCTCACGTTTTTGTACATTTCTATCTCCTGGGCTCGACCCATGCGATGTCTTTCACTTCCAGCAAGTGATTGAGGCAAGAATCAGATCTCTCCAAGGATTGTAACAGTTTTTACCTCTCTGAGGTTGTAATGTAGTGATTTTGACACTGGAAATGATAATACAAGCTTTGTGAATGGGTTTCAGTCCTTGGTTTGTATTATTTGCTTCATTTCAGATCCTAAGTTATATCTTATCAGCCTGTGTATGTTTTGTGTTGCAATCTCTGGTTTGTGTCTATTTGCATGACATAAATGTTTCACCACTCCTTTTGGTGCATCACCATCTTTAGTTAGTTTCAATTTTTGCATTTCTATCCATGTCTCTTTACAATTTAGAGTAGGATTAAGATCTGAACCTCCGTAGTTTTGCAAAATATAGATCTAAATCAGAGGAGTTTGACGAACCAGCCTCTAATCTAGAGATTCCTCTCTTAGTTTCACAAGTCCCCACACTTGGAGAGAGGTTTCCATGTTGTGCAATCACACTGGATGCTAGAGTGATCAACCTAGAAGCCTGCTCTACATCCAGGGGTGCTGTGAGTCTACAACAACAGTTTTGGCACGCCCGGTGGGACACTAGAGGTCTCATTTTTATTGCAGCAAGGTTGATGTGCATCTGCTGTAATTTTCTTGCTTAAAAAGAGCTATTATTTGCATATCTGGCGACTCCAAGGGGAAGAATCGACTGGTTTCAAGTGCAGGCCTAAAAACTCATGAGAAGAATCACTACAAGGTCAAGAGTTAGAGAAGAAGAATTCCTATTTGAATACCTGCAATTATCTCCAAGAAGAAGGCAAAGAGGAAGAAGGATTCAAAGGTCTCCATCTCCACCAAACAGAACCCTCTCAACTCCTCCACCTGGTAGGCCTTTCATTCAGTCAACAAGGGTTTTAAGACCAATCAGAATGGCTCAAAACAACCCCTATGTCAACTTCACAGGAAGCAGCCCACTTGCCCTCAATGCACAACATCCAATTCCTATTGCAGCCTTGAAGAACATTCCCTACTTCACTGGAGAAAATCAGACTACTCCAAGTGATCATGTTAAGGATATTGCTAACCTTTGTGCAATCCATGAAATAAATGAGATGCAAGTGGCTATCAAGTTACTGGCATCTTCATTCAAGGGTAAAGCATTACAATGGTTTAGAAGCCTTGGAGCTGGTTCTATCAAAACTGGAATCAGCTGTGTATTGCACTTCACCAGAAATTTAGAGAGAAGGGAGACAACTTGTCTCTTTTGGAGCAGCTGACAACTATCAAGAGAGCTCCCAATGAGTAGCTGACCGATTTCAACTTCAGATTTCAAAAGACTTGGGAGAGAATTCCAGTGGCAGTCAGGCCAACAGTAGAAGGTGCTTTTCTCTACTATCTCAAAGCTTTAACTTCTGATATTTCTATGTTGATTCAGTCCATGGGAGGCATAACTATCCATATGGCTTATAGCATTGCCATTAGGGCTGAAAATTGTTTAATCCAAGCTGGCAAACTTGCCCCTAGACCTCCCATGCCATTGTTTCCAAGATTAGAAAGCCCAAACACCAATCAAGCACCTAGTTTGGCTCCTTCTCCCACTCCTAGAAATTAGAGTTCAAATGAAGCTTCCACTTCATCTTCGAGTGCCCCAAATGAGCTTCAAGAGGTCATGAAGCAATTGCAAAACCTAGGCAATGAGCTGGTTACTGTCAAAAGGCAGTAGGCCCAAAGTTTTAGACCTCCTTATCAACCCCAGGCTCAGCCTAACAGGAAGCCATATCAACCACAAAGGCCACCTAATCCAGCTGCAAATATGAATCAAACAAGGCCTCCTGCCAATAGACCATTTCAGCCCTATAATCCAAATGCCATATCTACCTCTAAGGCATTAGTACCAACACAAAACAACATTGCTCAGGAGTATGACTAGTGTTTTCCATGCAATGAGCCTCATAACCAATCCATGTTCTTTAATGGTGCTTTGAATCAAGCATTAATGGTGACAACTACTGGTGTGGAGGGTGAGAGTAGTCAAGGAAACAACCAACAACAGGAAACATTCCAATAACAATCAGCCCCAAATGACACCACATTGGTGAACTGGCAAGCAGAGGATTTCTGTGGCATGAACCATGCAGTTTCTCAAGGTGTTGCAGCCAACACAAGGTCGAAGAGAAGGAATTTGGGTGAAGAGCAGCCATTAGCCCCAACCAATCCACAACCTTCTATGGCTCCACAAATGATTGGCAAGCAAAATCTAGTTTCAAATGCACAAGGGCAGCCAAGAACAGATCCAAGGCCAACTCAAATACCAGTTGTTGCTGCCCACATGCAAGGAGTGAACATTCAAGCAAAGGGACAACAAAGAGATCCTTCATCACCATTCAGTATCATTGATCAGATGAAGAATACAAACGTCAATATATCAATGTGGGAATCCCTATCCATCCCAGGCCAAAGAGATCTGCTGCAAGCTGCCATGAAGGACTGGCCAACTTCGAATCAGCAAGTTCAGATGCAAGACAAAGTGTTTACAAATGCTGCCCAGTCTGAGGGAAATCATGGAGGATAGCAAGATAAAATGTTGAAGACCCCTCCTTTCTATGTTTCATTAATAATTGGAAATCAGCTAGTGCATAATTTCATGATTGATTTTGGAGCAAGTAGTTCCGTCATGCCCAAACAAATAACTGATCAGCTAGGGCTCTAGTATGAAACAACTTCCAAAGGGGTAGTGCAGCTAGATGGGACAGCAGTGACAACAGTTGGAGTGATTAGAAACTTGAGTCTTACCTTGTATGCATGTCCAAATGTTGTTATTTTACAAGATGTATCAGTCATAGACCTTCCACCACTCTTTGCCCTTTTCTTGTCAAGGGACTTCACAGCCAAGATTGGGGGATATTTGTCTGCTGATTGGTCTCACATGCTGTTCAAAACAAGGTACGGAACTAAGGCTACAATCAGGTCAGAACCTATTGCAAACTTCCACATTGAGCCTTACACTCCAAGTCAGATTAATGCCAATTGATCAGCATTTGATCAAGAAGATCACCCAAGCACTGATGAAGCTGACACTAAAGTTGGAAGCATCCCGGATCTAACTCTTGATGAATGGGCAAGCAAGGTACATACATTTGATCCCTATTAAGAAGTGGAAGAATATGAGATAGGGGTCTATTGCATACACGAAGAAAATCAATCTCTCCCCAGCATCACCAGGCCAGATCATAAGGACAAGAATGAAGTATGGCAATTGTTCTTTGATGGGTCAAGGAGTAGACAAGGTGCAGGAGGAGGGGCTATGCTCATTTCACCACAAGGTATATAGTATTACTCAGCCTTCCATTTTTAGTTTTCTTGCTCAAACAATACAGCTGAGTATGAAGCCTTAATTCATGGACTGCACTAGGCAAAGAAGAAAGGCATCAGGAATTTACAAGTATTTGGTGATAGTGAGCTGATCGTAAACCAAGTAAAAGGAAAAAATGCTGCCAAGAATGATCTACTCAGATGCTACAAGAATCGGGTATGGGATCTTATTGAAGATTTTGAAGCTTTTAGCATCAATTCCATCCCAAGAAAAAATAATGAAGCCGCTGACAGGCTGGCAGCAATTGGGGCTGCGTTTGATGTTATGGAAAGTATCAAAAGTGAGAAAACTCAGCCTCATATCAAAGTGGTTATGAGACCAACTGTTCTAGATAACAACACAAGTTGGCAAGTCTTCGAGAATGATCAGAAAATTGTTAATTTCCTACAAGAAGAAGCCGAGTTCTCCACCAGGAATCAAGACAAGTTGCAACAACAATATGGTGACCAAGTGGTGCAGCTGAGAACTAACAAATTACCGAAAGACCTCATAACCTTGGAGTTAATCTTCAACCCTAATGATCAGTTTAGAAAGGAGAAAGTGAACATTCAAGTAAAGGGTGAAGATTCAGAGCCTATTTTAGTGGAAGAAGGCAAAACATTGTAGATTGGCAAAGTAAGTACCTCACAAGAGAAATCTGATTTTGTTCAGATTTTTCAAGAGTTCCCAGATGTCTTTGCTAGGACTTACAAAGATCTAAGAGGTTTCAACCCAAATTTGGCACAACATACTATTGAACTAGATCCGGAATCCAAGCCTGTCAGGAAAAAGCAAAGGCCAGTCAATCCCCATATTGAACCTCTCATGAGAAAAGAGTTAAGCAAGCTTATTGAGGCTGGTATCATCTTCCCCATCAAACACTCAAGTTGGGTTACAAACTTGGTGCCAGTAAGAAAGAGAAATGGAGAAATAAGATTGTGTGTGGACTTTCACAATCTAAATAGAGCATCACTTAAAGATCATTATCCACTTCCATCAATGGAACAAATATTGCAGGTTGTAGCTGGTTCAAAAAGGTTCTCATTGCTTGATGGCTACTCAGGCTATAATCAAATCATGGTAAAGGAAGAAGATTAATTCAAGACGGCCTTCACTACAAAATGGGGCACATATGCTTATAAGAAGATGCCATTTGGACTGTTGAATGCCGGAGCAACATTCCAGCGAGCTATGGATATGGCGTTCAAAGGCTTGATCAACAAGATAGTGCTGGTATACCTAGATGATATCACTATCTTCTCAAAGAATGTAGCAGCCCATCTCTTTCACCTCAGGCAAGTGTTTCAGAGGTGTAGAAGGTTTAGAGTGTCTTTGAATCCTAAGAAGTGCATCTTTCTTGTACATGAAGGAAAGATCCTTGGCCATATTATCTCCAAGGAAGGATTAGCAATTGATCCAGAGAGGGTTGAAGCCATAAGAGCACTACCATTTCCAAGCCACAAGAAGGCCCTTCAGAGTTTCTTGGGAAGGATAAACTTTGTTCAGAGGTTTGTCCCAAATTTTGCAGCCCTTGTTAAGCCCATCACCAAAATGTTAAATAAAATCATGGCTTTCAAGTGGACAGCAGAAGGCAAGGAGAGTTTTCAAGCAATTTAAGAAGCCATCTCCCAAGTACCAACTCTCATCAACCCAGACTTCTCCAAGGATTTCATCCTCTATGCATTTGGAGGTAATGAAACTATCTCTGCCATTTTGGTACAGCAGAACAAAGATAATGATGAGCAGCCAATTACCTTCTTCAGCCAGAGCCTAGATGACTGTGAGGTGAGGTACTCTTTTATTGAGAAGCATGTACTTGCAGTAATCAGAAGCTTGAAGAAATTCAAGCATTTAGTCTCAAACAACAAGGTCTAGTTGCTGGTCTCACATGCTGGGGTTAAGGACTTCCTCCTCAACAAGGATTTGAATGAGAAAAGGGCAGGTTGGATCACCCGTGTCATGTAATATGACATTGAGATCAAGATCACCAAGCTAGTAAGAGGGAAATGATTGTGTGAGCAGCTGGTTCTGGGGAAGCAAAAGGAAGTATGCAATGAAGAAGAGGTTGTTTTGACAGTTCAGGACAGCCATGAGCCAAGTGGCAATCAAGAATAAGACAATGCTACCCCCACTCCTTGCTAGACCTAAGGCATTATACACTTCCTAGGCAGAGGCCTATGCCCTCCGGAGATGAACAAGACCCAAAGGAGACACTTCAGATTGCAGGTTGTTCCGTATGCCATTGTTGATGGAGTTTTGTTCAAGAAAGATGTGAACGGAGTGCTGCTGATATGCATTAGCACAAATCAGATTCAAAGGGTGTTAGAAGAGTTCCGTGGTGGACCAGCTGGTGGCCATTTTGCACCAAGAGTGACAGCTCTAAAAATCATGAAGGCTGGTTATTATTATCCTAAAATCTTCAGTGATTGCCATGCATGGATCAAGAGGTGTAAGAACTATGCATTCTTCATAGGAAAGGAGAGACTTGCTGCCCTTCCATTACATCCAATCTTAGTTGACCAGCCATTCATGCAATGGGGTTTGGACTTCATTGGAGTCATTAATCCCAATTCAAGCCAAGGGCACAAATGGATTTTGACAGCCACAGACCACTTCACCAAATGGACAGAAGCAGTAGCACTCAAAGAGGCAAATGAGTCTAGCATCTTAGACTTTTATGAGGGGATAACAACCAGATTTGGTGTACCTACCACAATAATCTCTGATAGTGCATTAGCATTCATTGGATCTAAGGTGACTGAGTGGGATGTCAAGAATGGTATCTACTTAAGGACTTCATCAAACTATTACCCTCAAGGTAATGGCCAGGCCGAGTCTACAAACAAGAACTTGTTGAGGATCATTAGGAGGACTCTTGACGAGAATCAGAGGTCTTGGCATACCAAACTAAAATCAGCCTTATGGGCTGATAGGATAACTCCCAAAAGATCCACAGGTAACTCTCCATTCAAACTTGTCTATAGAAGAGAGGAATTATTTCCCATGTCACTTGAGTTGCCAACTTTGGAACTCATGAAGCAGCTGGAGTTGCTGGAGTTTGAGCCCATGGAGGTGAGGTATGCAGAGTTGATGGATCTGCAAGAGATCAGAAATCAGGCATCCCAAGTAATGGAAAAGGATCAAGCTTTGATCAAGAATACCTTTGATAAGAAGGCCAAGGATAGATCTTTTCAAGTTAGAGATCTAGTGTTGAAATGGGATGCAGATAGAGCAAAACCAGGAAGGCATTCAAAATTTGATGCCATTTGGAGTGGCCCATACATGGTCACGAAGTGCAAGAACAACAATGCTTTCTAATTGGCCTCATTGGATGGTGAAGAATTGTAGATTCCAGTCAATGGAATCTATCTCAAGCATTGCTTCTAGAGGGAAGTTCACTACTTTGTAAATATTAGATTAGATTTTCATTCCTCCAAGTGCTTGTGCACATTGTTTTGCTGTAGGTTAGTTTTGTTTTCCCTAAGTGCTTTGGCACAGCTTGTTGTCCATGGAGATGTTTTACAGTCCTTGCTTCCATCAAGTGATATTCCATCTTCCTCCTTACACATTCTAAGTCAGTTGGGGTTCTAAGCAGAATATTTGATGACTCCATGCCCAATGGACTGCTTCAGGAAACTGGTATCTTCTACCTAGCAAGCAGGTAACCCCGCTGAGTCACCAAATTGTTATCCAATTTGCACCCTAAGGGTAAAATTGATAACATGCATTAGAATACTCAAGTCCCAGGCAAATAGATTGATTCAGGGCAAAAATCATGTTTCTAGGGTTCCCTCAGATTTTTCTAACTCTCCTATCTAGGTTGAAAAGAGAAAGTTCTGAGAAAAGGTTAAAAAGTTACAAAAAAAAATCTTGGGCCAGGAAAAATCATGAAAAATGGCTAAGTCCTAGTCTTCGCAGCAGCTGGGACAGTTGGGACATCAGGGCGTGAATCGGCTGAAAGGCCGCCAGGTAGTCCGCAGAGCAAAGGAACATCTGGGCCGCAAGGATGCATGGGATGCGGAAAGCCGGTTCGACTGAAGGAGAAGAAAATCGACTAACTGCTGAGTGGCACAGTTGGGACATTTGGGCCATGAGGACACAAAGGACATGAACCACCTGGATTGCCTGGCGTAGAGAACTTTAGTTTGGGACATCTGGGATAGAGGGATGCGGAAGATGCAGATAGCCGAGAAAGCTGACAGCCAATCAGATCACGCCACGCCATCGGTAGAAAAGGGACAGGGAAGCCCATTTTGGGTGGATCAGAAGTTTTTGTCCCAGACAGCACTGGGATAGCCGAGCCAAAGGGATGCGAGGGATGCAAAAATCTGGCAGGCCCAAGGACGAATTAGGTAATGCCACGTGTCACAAGGGAAAAGGTCTAAATTTCAAAGGGGGAGGTTTGAAGGTCAGCCCAGCA